>CM077158.1:96310021-97581695 GCA_039583875.1 Platanthera guangdongensis | reverse complement strand
CTTGAGGTTAGCATCAAGAACTGATATGTTCATAAAATAAATGTCTTTCTAGCACTGTAATTAAATTCTTGGATCAGATGCTTCCATGAACAATCTAACCCTTTTTTCCACATGCCAAAATTTTCTTTCCTACAGATAGGAAGTTTCATTGATCCAAATTCCTTTGATTCTCACTTGAACCCATTCTGTCTAACTGATAACTGCCTTATAGATCAACTCAGACTGTTAAGTCTAATCTTGAGCAAACCTGGCTCTGATACCACTTGAACGAATTGGATTCAAGATGCCTAAACACCTAGAGGGGGGTGAATAGGGTTCAATTCTTTTTATTCAGGCAGTAAATGAAAATTACTTGTTAGACACCTTAGCAATATCTATCACAGCACAGATTATAGGAAACACAGGCAACACAACATATACACACAATTTTATAGTGGTTCCCCAAGTGAAGGGTACATCCACTTTCCCCTTCTTTTATCTAGCAGTATACTAGATTCGGCCTAACTCCCTTCTTCCTTCTCAGATCTTAGATCTTACAACTCAGAAACCAGAGTGGTTCCTACAACTCAGACTTCAGCAAGTCCTATAGCTCAGATCCTCTCAGAGAATCCTACCTCTGAGTGAGTCCACACTCTAGAACTCAGGCAATCAATACACTACCTCAGCCTCTTCAAGGCCTACAACTCAGAGAAATTAATCCCTACCTCAGGCACTCAGCCCTACCTCATCCTTTATAGATTTAGGCTTACAACTCAAGAATTAATCCCCTACCTCGGGCACTCAGCCCTACCTCATCCTTTATAGATTTAGGCTTATAACTCAGAGAGATAACTCTCATACACTCAGATCTATATTAGATCCTACAAAGAAAAGTGATTATAAAAAGTATAATCCTTCACCCAGGTATTAGAGAGATGGGTTGAAGGTTTCTGATCAGTTCTTGATAGTTTTGATAACTTTAGATTCAACCTGTCCTAGCTTCTTCAAAGCTTCTTGAATTTGAACATAGTAAGGCTGATTTTCTTGGAGATGATCTTCAATCAGCTTCCTTCTTCTATTCAGATGTGGCTGTGAATTATTCTTGCAGACTAGTTCAGGATCTGCCCTTAGAGACTTATTGATTTCTTGATAAAGACTTCTCTTCTTCTTAGTTGTTGGTTGTCTCTTCTTGTTCATTTCCATTTGTTGATATAATAGGTATTTATATAGACCCCATACGAGGTTACCGGCTGATCCAGTTCCTAACGGCCTTCTGACCGCTCTGACGGATGTAACTGCTTTGTTAGTTATGACAGCTATCAAGTCTCCAGTCATGTCATCTGATACTTAATTGAACTTTAAACTCAGTAGCAAAGTGTCGAGACAATACTTCAAATGTGTCGAATAAATAGATCATGTGTCGACACAATCCTTTGTGATGTCAACACAGCACATATAATGTCGACACAGCTCTTCTTTTTCTTCTTGACAACAGCTTCTGTGTAATGTGTCGACAGAATTCTGGAATGTGTCGACACAAGTCCTGTTGTGGACATAATTGTTGTCGACAGATTTTCTGTGTGTTGACACAAGTCCTGTGTGTCAACACAATCTGGCTCCTGGTGTCGACACAGCTTTTCCCAAGTGTCGACACCATTAGAGCGGCACCAGCGGTCCCCCGACGAATACCGAAGACCCTCCGGCTCTTGAAGGGACCGAACAGCCGGCTCTGGAGAAGGCCCCCAAGTTACCTGGACCGAGACCGCACCGTGCAAGATTTGCTGACATCCAATAGAACCGGTGTCAGGCCCTCACCCCTCTTTAGGAAAGCTCCGAAGTCCATCATCCTGTCGTGACCCATCTTCCAGTGCAAAGCCGACCCATCGTGGACGAGGAAAAGCAGGACAACTCTTTTGCGATATCCTTGTGGGAAGGCCTGGTCCATTCTTCTCGGCTCCAGTCAAGAGATCCATACCAATGTGAGGTAAACCGTTGAACCCCCACACCTCTTGCCTGAATATCCTGATAGTGACCTTAACTTCTCTCCAGGTTACTGGGACACCACGACGGGGTCTCTAGAAGTCCACGAGGAGTTCTCGCACCCACCATCTTCCCAGCGAGCTCGCAAACTTCCTTGGGAGATCCCGGGGATGTTGAGACAATTCAAGGAGAGGATGTCGAGGTGCTGGCCATGCTGTCTGTATGTAGCGGGATGACTCGCACCGGGGAAAGCACACCAGGCTTCGACTGAGTGCCGACAAGAGGTCCTCAAGCGGGACTACGTATAACTTGTCGAGGAGATGGAGCGGCAAAGCTGTGGGCGCGAGGAGACTTCCCCAGGGAGGCATATCGCGTGAGCTCGTGACCAGATGCGCATGGTAATCCAGGAGCTGATGGCCATGAGCGCCTACTACTACCGAGAGTACCTCCGCGGTCGGGTAGGCGAGGTCGAGGCCGTTGGAAATGGGTCCAGTACTAAGCACGACAGCTCCCGCTCCTTTTATTCTAGCTTTCCACATGATTGTAATAAACATTCCAAAATTTTCCTTGCTCAACGATTTGCCACTTGTATATTTTAACACTATTCTCGCTTGCTGTAATATATCTATTCTGCCGAATGTGGTTGTTTTTTGTCTTCCTTTTTTTTATTCTTTCTATTCTATGCCTTTCGCTTACCCACGGACTGCCTGGAGGCTCTCGCCAATCGCAGGTACGAGAAGTGGTAGTGGTGCCGGGCGGATTACGAGGCGTCGATATATTTAAAAACGCTATCTGAACCCCCGCTGCCTTAGTAAAATATAATGATTGACAAATTTTCTATAAATAGGCCAACTACCAACCGCATTTATTGCCCGGTCTTCTTAAGTACTCGCGCCTGAGCAAACCCGAATTCCTTCTAGCACTCTCAAAAATGGCGGGATAGACAGACGGCCGGACTAAGTGTGCGCAAGGCTTCATTGAACATGAATTCCCCCTTGCAGGTTGACAAAGGAGGAGTATCTTTCGGCGATGGCCAAAAAACGTCGCCAAGGAGTTCGTCGCACGACGCCTTTGCTTTGTGAGCGACGAGAAAATCAACTTCTTGCCGAAGGGGATCTTGCCATTCCACTGGTGCACTTTGAGATGGGGTTCATCCTACCTCTCTGCCGGAGGTGCGACAGACACTCCAGTTATTTGGAGTGGTCCCGACACAGGTCAACCCGAACTCTATCACGCTCCTGGTGGCATTCGCCTGTTACAGTTGAAAAATATGAAGTGTGAAGATTGAAAGTCGGTGGTTAGATTGGTCTAACCGCACAGACCGCAGAGAACGGGCGGAACTGGTCAGATTAGCATTGGCGGCTAGCCCAGTCGGACCGCGACATGTGTGGTTCTCTGGTGGTTTTGTCCAGCAAGCACTCTGGTGTTTAAGCCGTGCGTATAAGATGTTTATCTGCAGGTTTATGGCAGGTTCTATGATTCTCTAAGTGTCAGCCAGTGTAGCGTTACTAGGGTGGTTAGTCACCAAGTCTGCTGGTGCCTTCTCGGGTGGGATGGATCAGAGTTCGTTGATTTATGCGGACTATATTGAGCTCGCATTTCGACATGGATCAAAGCTTGTGGTCTGGATGAATGGATCATGGGATAGGCTTTATTGCGCGGACATCGCCTGGTCTGATGGGGGCAGTCCTCTTAGTTTTTTGCAGACTGGAGGTTCAGAGTGAGCGACTTCGGATTTAGGTGGCGCGGTTAGGATTATTTACGCGACTTTCATTGGACTTGGTTTGGGTAGACAAGTTTAGCTTATTGCTTAGCTCATCGAGCTCGCTTTGGGCTGACTAGTTGGCAGCTCGCCGAGCTCGCCATGTTTGGTCTGGTATTCGCCGCTAGTGCAGCTTGCTTATGTTCTTGCCGAGTTTGCTTTGTGCGGGCTGGTTGCTATCCGCCGAGATTTACAGTGTTGACTGGACTTGGTCACTGGCTGTAGTTTGGCGGATACAAGCTGTATCCGAACAGGGTGGTGGACTGGCGTTCTATCCTGTCATATGATATGTGGGCAACCTGGTGACAAGGGTTGGTATCCGCATGGTGCAGATACTGGTGTTAGTCTCCACAGGTTGATGGGCGGTTTTTCTATAGCTATAGGCGGTGAGAACACTCCTTCCCGTACCTATAAATAAGACTCCCGACTCATCATATAATAGAGATGAACAGTAAGAACAGCTCGCACTAGAACTTGCGATTACGGTTTTTTCTAACCGCTGCGACTAAGGAAGGTTAATTTTGCTGGTTGTGCGGCTAACACCAGGCGGCTAGGCGAACAGAGATACACTGGTGATAGATAGTTTGCAAATACTGTTTTGCAAGTCAGGTTACTTGCGGCCAGTCTCTTCTCGGAGTTGCGGATAGTGGAGCAGTTCGCCCGGCCTATCAGCGGGTTCCGTTCAAGGTTTCAGCATTGCAATAAGTTCAGTCCGCGCGGTTTGCTGCGGATAGGAGGTTTCTGCGGATTGGCGGACAGACTTGGCGAGTAGGAGGTCTGTGCGGACTCTGTATTCAGACCGTGCAGTCTCTTCCTTGCTGTAATTTTTTGTTTTCATGCTGTTTTACATTGTAAGCATATCTCGCAATGTATGCACTCGACCTATATAAGAAGAAGGATTCTAGTTGGAAAAATCTTGTGCTTCATTGTTTGTTGTTTTTTACTTGGCTTTGGTATGGTAGATGTGTTCCTGCGACCTCTTGCTCAACGCTAGCATAAATTTTAACAGTTACATGCGCACAGAAAGAATCAAATTCAATCTCTTGGTGTTCCGGAAGCTATTCAACTTTAGGGCCAAGAGCGGCATCGTGTTCTTTTCAAGCCAAACGATCAAGATGAGTGGCCTCACCAACAAGAACCACCACTAGCCCCAAACATTCATCTTCATTTCGGGAGATTTGGCAAAGTGCCCCTCTCACCCGTTCAGTGTGACGAGGCGACCTATAAGCCTCCCGCGCTTGGGGGCACGAGACCGCCCTCCTCAAATTCTTCGGCACAAAAACTTTGACGTCAAGTTCTTGTGGCAGGACATCGACTCCATCCTGCCAGTCTGCGCTGGGTAAGGTACCGTCTCGCCTGTCTTCCTTTATTAATGCCTTGATATTCAGCGAAATTAACCCTTATTGCTTGCGCAGGTGATTGAGAAATCCCCGCCCACTAGCTGTACGAGGAAGGTGGGGATCTCGCCCATGGCCTATCCCTCGCGCAGTCGGCGGCTTTGGCCTGCCTGGAGGAGCCGGGAACCTCATCTCAGCCGAGTGTCCTGAAACGGAAGCCGGATGATCCTCTCCCTCTATAACACCCCCACTCGTCACATGGAATATCACGGTGGGTTCGGTCGGGGCCCCACACCATATTTCACAAACAAGCGTTGGAATTACTTGTGGAAATCAAAATCTACTCGTGTCCTAACTCAAAACATTCTAGCGCAGCATTTTTTGTTGAATGAACTCAGCTCAGTGAATGTCTACTACAATATATAAGTCCAGTAGCTGTGTACCCCACACAACACAATTATATATCACCCGAGAAGGACACGGCTCTGGGACTGGTGTGTCACAGGCCGTGTTCTCCAGGACACACCCGTGTCCAGCAACACACGCACCCACCGCTGAAACCCGCAAAGGACACGCACTGTGACACGACCGTGTCACAGGCTGTGTATCCTACACTCGATGATCGTCGGCCAAAATTCGTCGACCACATACCCAAGTCCTCAACCCGAGCACGACATGACCTGGGACACGCCCGTGTCCCAGGCCGTGTCAACTAAACTGAAACCCAAATTAGGTTTTGGGGTGTTACACGCAGCTCCCTCCAAAAAGTCCAAAACATCTGTACAGGACAAGGGCAAGTCCGTTGCCGAAACCCCCACCGGTGGCTAGTACGACGAGCACTGTCGCGTGGATCGCTGCCATTGTCGAGACTATGCCCGGGGGTTCGGTGCCAAAAGGGTATCAGAACTTCGGGCTTACCAAGAGGCACCTGGATAAGACGGGCCAGCCCCTTCTCTAATCGCGCTTTCATCTCAACGCTCCTGCCAACCTGAATGGAGTAGGACACTACCAGCGGCGAGGCCTACGCACTCGCCTTCCGGATGTACAGCCGGGTGGACTCCAGGCACTATGTCAAGGAGTCCACCCGCACCCTCGTGTATGATACTACGCGGGCTCAGCTGTACGCCCAGGAGCTCGAGCATATGGCGTCTCGTCGGAGCCTCAATCTCGAACGGAACCTGAACGAGGTTCAGAAGTCATGGGATCTCACCGCGATGGAGGTGACTTCCCTGAAGCGCCAACTGGCGGCCTCAGAGGCACTTCTCGTTAGTCGGCCAGTGCAAGGGGTAAGTAGATTGTTCGTTAATTTCTCACAATTTTGCTTTGTTCTTGGCTAACTCCTTCTATCTTCCTCAGGAACCTGCGAATGCCGAGCAGCTGCGCGCGCAGGTGGCGGGCCTTGAGCTCGAGGTCTCGGGGCTGGAGGATGAGAACAAGCGCCTGCAGGAGACCCTCATTTCGCCTCCCCCAGGCGAAAAGGTCACGCATCATCAGTATAACAATTATGAGATCGAGGTGATGATGGAGGAGAATGCCCCGGGGGCGACCAAGCACACGATCGAGGTGCTGCAGAATGCCGAGCTGCTGAACGAGAAGGGAGGAAAGCTGTCGGTGTGCAGCGTCCTGTCGTGGCTGTACACCCCTATCGATGTGCCCGAAGGCGAGGATGACACGGAGCGCGAAGATGATTTTGAAGAGCTTCAGGGAGGGGAGTCCTCGAGCGATAAGTCTAGTGACTCATCCTGAAGGCCTTCCGGCTCACATTTTGACATGTATTTTTTTCTTTTTTGATACATGTAATGTGCGAGACCCCAATGTACTTGCACTTTTTATAAATATGTAAGATCTTTTTTGCATGTTCTTTCATTTTCGTAGGGATATGTTCTTAATTTTCAGCTTTTCGCTCGTAACAATCCGGGTGCTCTTTCACACATTTGTGCATACCCTAGGCTCTTAGGTGATGACCGTAATGCCAATCGCAACTCGTGCTAGTGAATAATGTTTGGGTGGAGATGGCCTTGACCCCTTGTTCCGCAGGGTAGATCCGCTAAGTAGTTCTGCCGATAGTGTTATGCCGAGAGTCCTATGCCGAGAGGGATATGCCGAGTGGGCTATGCCGAGAGGGCTATGCCGATATTGCTATGCCGAGAGGGCTATGCCGGGAGAGCTACGCCGAGAGGGCTATGCCGAGAGAGTTCTGCTGAGAGAGGTATGTTCTCAAAACGTCATTTCTTGGAGAAAATCCTCGAAGCCTTCAACGCCCACCGAGGGACCAACTACCCAATCAACTACATGAGAGCCTGACAACGGCAGACATGCATCAACCATGCCCTTTTTTGGCCCACTATCGGGCGCCTACACTAGCCAAATCAGCTAGTAGGAGCTTGACGGCGGGTGTTGATCATCAACCGGACTTTCCTTTTGGCCAACCATCGGACGCTACGACAGACCCAATCAGCTAGTAGGGGCCTGATGGAAGGTGTTGAGCATTAACCGGACTTTCCTTTTGGCCAACCACCGGGCACTACCATCGGCCCAATGAGCTAGTAGGAGCCTGCCGGCGGGTGTTGAGCTTCAACCGGACTTTCCTTTTGGCGAACCACAGAGCGCTACCACCGACCCAATCAACTAGTAGGTGCCTAATGGCGGGTGTTGAGCATCAACCAGACTTTCCTTTGGCCAAACACATGGCGCTACCACCGGCCCAATCAGCTAGTAGTAGTCTGATGATGGGTGTTGAGCATCAATCAGACTTTACTTTTGGCCAACCACCATGCCATACCACCGGCCCAATCAGCTAGTAGGAGTCTGACGGCGGTATTGAGCATCTACCGGACTTTTCTTTTGGCCAACCACCGGGCGCTACCAGCGGCCCAATTATCTAGTAGGAGCCTGACGACAGGTGTTGATCATGAGCCGAACTTTCCTTTTGGCCAACCACCAGGAGCTACCACCGGCCCAATCAGCTAGTAGGAGTCTGACGACAGGTGTTGAGCATCAACCAGACTTTCCTTTTGGTCAACCACACACCCGAATTCCTGGTGCCGAACAAATGAATCGCCAATCACAGCCAAGAATATGAAAAGAGATTGATATATTACTTTCATGGGTAGAAGCGCTTCAAGTCATCCCACTCCAAACATGACTTAGGGGTTCCCCTTCCATATTTTGGAGATGGTAACCCCCCGAATTCAACACCTTTTTGATTACATAGGGAACCTCTCAATTAGGATTCAACTTGCTGACGGCTGCCGACCTTCTGACAGCGTCGACCTTCTTCCAGACCAAGTCTCCCTTTGCGAATTGCTTGATCCTAACATGCTTGTCGAATTACTTGGCCATCCTCCACTTGACCTCCTCTTGCCGAATGGCTGACAAGTCGCACACCTCCTCCTCCATGTCTAGGGAGAGACGCAACTTGTCCTCGTTCTCATCCCTCCATTGTTCTCTGCCTTCCTCCGCCTCCACTGTTCGTGGTGTCTTGACCTCGAACTCTATCAGGAGCATGACTTCACAGCCGTGGGAGATCTTGAAGGGGGTCTCTCCCATGGACGTGTTATAAGTGGTTCTCAGGGCCCAAAGTACTGAAGGGAGTTTCTCCACCCAGCTCCCCTTCAGATGTTCCTTTCTTTTACAAGAAGTTTAAAATTATCTTGTTCGCCGCCTCCACCTGCCCGTTACTCCTAGGGTGGCGGACCGATGCGAACCGAAGATCAATCCCGAGCTAGCTGCAGAAACTGACAAATTTTGTGCTGGCAAACTAATGCCCATTGTCCGTGACAATGGCCTGAGGTAACCCGTGCCGACAAATAATTTCCCCCCATACAAAGTTTTGGATCACCTGGTGGGTCACCTTGGCTAGCGCCTTGACCTCCAACCACTTAGAAAAATAATCAATCATGACCAACAAGAACCTCCACTACCCGCTGGCCTGAGGGAAGGATCCTACAAGATCCATTCCCCATATAGTAAAGGGCCAGGGGGCAATGATGCTTCTGAGCCTCTGGGCTGGTAGCAGTTGGAGAGGGTAGAACAGCTGGCAGTTTTGACACTTCTTTGCGAACTTGGTGGCATCATGGCCCATGGTTGTGCAGAAGTACCCTTGCCATACTATCCTTCCTTCCAGGGTCCTGCTCCCTGAGTGATTCCCATACTCTTCGAAATGAACTTCATCCAAGATCCTCGAGACCTCCTCTTCAGCCATGCAACATGTTAGAAGCCCCGAGAGAATTTTCCGATACAGCTTCCCGTCGCGCATCAGGTAGTAAGCTGACTTATACTTGAATCATTTTATGTTCAGGCCTTCTGGAAACTCACCTATAGATAGGAAGGTTATGAACGGCTCCATCCAGGAGGGGTGCCGATCCACTTCCATCCGCTCCTCCGGTTCGATGGAAGGGAGGAAAAAGTCGGTCAGGGTTCCACCGGCACGGGGTCTGAACTTGGCTAGGTGATCTACTTGCTCATTTTCTTCCCGCGGCACGTGTCAGATGGAGAATTTTTGGAACATGTTGATTACCCCTTTCACCTTTGTCAGGTACAGCTGGAGAGTGGGCTCCCTTACTTCGAACTCGCCGTTGACCTGGGAGGACACCACCATGGAGTCTGTTAGTACCTCCACATCTTGCACTCCCAGCTCCGTGGCCAGACGTAGTCCTGCGATCACCGCCTCAAACTCTACTTGGTTGTTGGTGATGGAAAAATGGACGACCACCGTCTGCTCTATCCTCGTCCCTTGATGGCTCTCCAGGATCAGCCCTACCCCTAAGGAGTGTCTTCCCGACGCGCCGTCCACCTTCACCTTCCAAGTGACTGGATGGGTGAGATCGGTTTCTGCCACCTCGACCACATAGTTGGCCAAGAAGTCGACCATCGCCTGGGCCTTGATCGAGAGGCAAGGGACAAAAGAAATGTCAAACTCGCTCAGCTCTACCGACCACTTTGCAAGCCTTCCTAAGTACTCAACCCACTCAAAGATATTGTGAAGGGGTTCGTCAGTCACCACCCAGATAGAATATGCCAGGAAGTATGTTCGGAGCCTCTAGGCCGAGATGACCAGGGAGAAAGCCAACTTCTCCAAAATAGGGTATCAAAGCTCTGCCTTCCACAGGACCCTACTCACATAGTATATCGACAGCATCTACTTGCCGTCTTCCCAGACTAGGACGGAGCTCAGAGCCTCGGCATCGAACCCAAGGTATAAGGATAGATCTTCTCCTTCCTTTGGCCCCTGGAGCAGCGCAGCCTGCATCAGCTGTCTCTTCAAGGCTTGGAAGGCTCCTCGCAGTCCTCGAACCATTCAAGTTTCTGGCCTCCCTTAGCGCTTTGATGAAAGGAGAGCACTTCTCTCCAGTCTGAGAGAGGAACCTGCTCAGCCCTTCCAGCTTCCCTACCAGGTGCTGGACTTCCTTGACATTCTGAGGTGACCCCAACTCCATGATTACCCTCACCTTATCAGGGTTGGGTTCCACCCCTGCGGGAGTAAGAATATGACCTAGGAACTTGCTCCTGCTTGCCCCGAAGACACACTTCAAGGGGTTCAGCCTCATTTTATACCTTCTAAGGATGCCAAAGGTCTCTTCCAGATTTTGGAGGTGAGAATCCACATCCCGACTCTTGATCATGATGTTATCCACGTACACCTCCAGGTTCCTTCCCTTCTGCACCCGGAAGACCTGATCCATTATCCTCTAGTATGTTGCCCCGCCATTTTTAGCACAAAGGGCATAATTTTATAATAGTAGTACCCCTCCCCTGTGATGATCGAGACATCTTTCATGTAGGGCGGGTGCATCCTGATCTGGTGATAACCTGAAAATGCATCTAAAAAGCTCATTAGAGAAAAACTGAAGGCTGAGTCAACCAGTGCGTCGATCTGAGGCAAGGAATAACATTTTTTGGGATATGTTTTATGTAAAAAGAGAGAATTTGATATACATCCTCGAATGACCATCCCCTTTTTTGACCTACACCACATTGAAGACCCAACCTAGATATTGGATCTCCAATATAAACCCCCCTTCAGGAGCTTTTCCACCTTCTCACGGATGGGCTCAGTCAGCTTGTCGGAGGGGACCTCTTCTTCTGCCGGATGGGACGGGCATCAGGGTCAAGGTTGAGGCAATGACAATCCACATCTACAACAATCCCCAACATGTCCTCCGCGCTCCATGCAATGATGTCCACATTCTTCTGGATGCACTCTAGCCTCCTGCCCTGGTCTTCCGGGCTCAGCTCTCCGCTGATCCACACCTTCTCCACCCTTCCTCCATGGGTGAGAACTTCCATCTCCACTACTTCCTCCGCTGCCTCCAACCGGGACTACGCTTCCCACTCACCCGCGGCCCCCTCACTTGGGGCGAGAACTTCCTCCTCAACATCCTCTACAGCCATCACCTCGGCCTGCTCCTCCCTCACATCCTCTGTCGCCCCAATAGGGGCGTGAACCTCTTCCTCCTCCACCTCCATCTCCTCAGCTTCTCCCTTGGCCTACTGGCTATACATCTCCTTCATCCTTCTCTCCATATCCTCGGCTCCTCCTTGCCAGGAGATGGTGTTGACATCAGTCACATAGTACTCCCTTACCACCTTGGGGTCTCCCCAGACCCGGACCTGGATGCCCTCATCATTGAACTTGAGGCATTGGTGGAATGAGGATGGAACACAACGAAAGACGGTGATTAGGGTCCGTCCGAATATTCCATTGTAGCTGTTGGGAGCGTCCACGATGATGAACTTGTAGTTCCTAGACTAGTCCCCCAAGGTAACATAAAGCCCCACTCCTTCTACCTCCTTTCTCTCCCCGGGGAACCCGAATAGAGGACCGTCCGAGTCCAACACCCTCCTGGCCTCTACCTTCATCGCGTCAAATGCATTCTTGAATACGACGTTGACGGATCTCCCATTGTCCACGAAGATTCATGAGATGATGAAATTCTCGGTGGTGGCCTGAATGACTTGCGCATCGCAGAACAGATTCTCGTGATCTGACATGTCCTTCCGATAGAAGGTAATCTTCTCCTCTGGGGTGGGGTTAGGGACGTGGAGGCGATGCTCTGGCGATACATGGTGTGGAGACTTGCCTTGCAGGCGGCCTTGACTCCCACGCCCCCCATGGATCACCCTGATCCCTCCTCGCCCGCTACATTGGTTCGGTCCTCGCATCATGTCCTCTTCAGCCCCTTGCAGGACTTCTTTTATCCTCACCTCCTGGCACTGCTTTTGCTGCTATGGGGCTTGTCCCCTGGCTCTCCTCTTCTCCAGGAACTCCATGTAGGTAGCCATCGTGTGCCCTTCCTCCTGGTGGAAGTGACAGTAGGGCAGTTCTGCTCTACCTCCCGGTCTCCTCCTCTACACTCCTCTCCTCCTCACCAAAGCTATCGTCATAGCCTGGTGTTGATCAGGGAAGGGGGTGGTCTCTGGCCCTGGCTCCAACCTTCAGTGTTGAACTGGCCTTGCCCCCCTTGGCGGTTGTCTCCTCCGTGGAGACCTCTCCTCGAGCCCTGATCATGCAACTCTGGCTGCCTGCAGCTTAGCCAGTTATTTGGCTCTTGGCGGATGGCGGCCCCACCTTGGCTGTTAATGTGGCTCCTGCTACCTAGGCTCTGGCCTCTTAACCTCCTGGCACTTACCACCTCGTGACTCTTTCTCCTCCGCAGCCCATCTGGCTAGCTTCCTATCAAATGTCCGGGTTTGATGTCTCTCCCTCGACTTCCCTGGCTGACCTCTCCATCAGCTCTTCGAAACTCGGTGGAGGAACCTGATTCAGCTCCATCCTGAAGAACCCATGCTACAGTCCCAATGTAAAGGACACCATGAGAGTGTGCCCTGACATATCCTGAACCTGGAGGACCTCCTCCTGGAACATATCCATGTAGCTTCTCAACGTCTCAATCACTCCCTGCTTAATGATAAAACGGGACTCCGACTCCTTCCACTTCATTGAAGTTGTAAACCTCAACATAAACCCCTGATGCAGGTCCTCAAAGTAGTAGATGAAGCTGGCAAGAAGCTGATGGAACCAATCCCTTTCCTTCTCTTTGAGGGTTATGGCGAAGAGCCTACACTCAAAGGCATCAGACATTTGTCGGATCGAAACCACATCCTCGAACCACTGGATGTGTTGGACCGGATCATCCCATCCGGTTTAGTACGACATCTCTGGCTCGTGGAACCCCTCTGGAACTGGGGCGGATGAGACCAACTCGCTGAAGTGGCTCCAATCCCCTACCGGTCGAGCCAGACGATCTCGCGCCTCCATCTCGCCGGTCCTTCCCGCACTCGCAGAGCCGGTGAACAAGGCTCTCACCGGGAGATCTCGCCAACTACTTTCCCCCGCCACTTCCTTTCCAGGTCACCTAGCAGGGGCATTCTTGCCTAGAGCCGGTGCTGCGACCACTGGGACAGATGGTGTCGGGCACTCGTTATGAGCCGTGAGTGACAATGTTATGAAATTCCACATCTCCTACCGGAAGTCCTCGAACATGTCGAGGGTGGTGAGAGGGGGGTGGCGAGTCAGCCTTGTCAGATCCTTGCCCTTCTCCTCCAGTCATTGAGCTCACTAAGGTTTTCTGTGTTGGTCACTCTGCACGTTGACCGCACCAAAAATGTTGAAACTGAGAACTGGCTTCTGTGAAGTTCGGACACTTGGGGAATGGGTGACCACACACTTACTTCTCTTAGCAAGCCTGATTGAATGAAGGCTTAGAGCTCAAAACTAACACAAGGCTCCGGCACATACGTCCCACCACACACCCGGAAGATCTTAGAGCGCTTTCCCTCCTTAGCTATTGCTGAGCTAAGGGCACATCAAAAAGCGCAGGAAGATCTGGAATGAGAAAACTGGAAAGCATGCCTTCCGAGGTACCCCCCTCAGGTATATTTATAGATTCCAAAACCTGGCTTGCAAATAGCATGGATCCGCTGTTCAAAACAGACTATATGCAGCCCAAAGCGGTCTGCGAACAGCCAAACTCTGTTGTTATTGAAGGCTATTTGCAGCCTTTCAAGGGCATCCAGGTAATTCTGCCTCTGCACCCCATTGGGCGAGTGACCCATGATGGCACCACACGCCTAAAGGGGCGAGTGCTTGGTCTCTACGTCTCCAAGAGGGTGGAAACGGGATAAGACGGCAACTCACCGACATGGGCGAGACCACTCACGCTTGCTATGGGCGAGAGCCTCCGCGCCTGCTATGGGCGGGATCCTTTTTGCTCCTCTTGGTCGAATGCTGATCTGGAAGGATTCACTCGCCTACATTGCCCTCTTGGAACTAAATGTCCTGCAAAGCCTTGAACCTGGCAGTAGGACCCACTCAGCGAATACGATGTTGTATAATTCACACCACAGAAGAACAAAGGTAGCACATCAAAAAGAAAACAAAAATAATAGCCCGGAGAACCTTCATGAGTAATCTATATGCTGACTTATGGTGGTTCTCCTCTATGCGAGATGGGCAGGAGGCGAATGATTTAGAGTCCATAGGATAATTAAATCCCCTGCCTCTAACCTCCTCCTTGTGTCGGTTTGCAGCGAATCACAACGCACACAATAATTTTTCACGTTTCAATTTCTCCACAGTGGGAGAGCCACAACAATCGCAAATTACACAATCAGAATCAACCTCAACAGTCTTGGAATCAGCGGGGGGACTTCATTTCCTCACCCTCCACGGGTAACAAATCAACCCATTCAACCTGTTTTAAATTTTTAGATAACTAATTAACACTATCAAAAGTGTTTAAAATTTTGGCGACTACACCTGCAGCATCAGCACTCGACCTCGCGGCCTCGCCACATTTTTTGTTTACTTCTACTTGCTCCATAGGGACAACATCATAACTAACAAAAAGCTCCTCCACAGGGTCAATAACTTCAGACATGACTTCTTATTCCTTCACTTCATCATGCACTTTGATCACACCAGGGTTCTTCACGCAGATCTACAAACTACATAAATTAAAACAAAGTCAAAAATCAAAATAGAAAGTTCATTACTCTCCTTCTCAACACCAAGAATTTCAGTCATTGTGGATGAGCAAGATGTTGGTTTTTCTATAGTGATCTGGAAGTAGTCAAACAGTTAGTCTCACTGCCAATGCAATATGAGCTTATTGAGTCGCACATAAGAGTGTTTGAAGAAATTGGAGGAAAGATTATGTTGTCTTCACTCGTATGAGATATGATTAAGGAACCAAACCTATGTCATAAAGAATACTGGAGGGTTGCATCGAGTGCGTATCGATGTACGTCGACTGGATGTCAACGCAACTGAGCTCAATGCCGAAAAGAATATTTAGTCGACGCTATGTTGAGTATACATTGACACGCGTCATCTTCTATTCGACGAAACTATGTCGACTGCGTGTCGACGCAAGTTGCGTTGAGCGTCGTCGACTTCTTATCGACATTGCATCGAGTTCTTATCTATGCACGACGACTGCATGTTGATGCATATCAATGCAAGTTGAGTTCTTGAAGTTTTTCTAAGGAGGCTTCTGTCTGTTTGATATTATTGGGTATAAATAGACTTAAAAAAATGTTTTACTGTGTGACTTTTAGTGTGTGCTTTTGAAGCCGCCACATGAGCCAAACCCTAGATCTCGTCGTGACTTCTTGTTGCAGCTTCTCCTGAAAAACAAATATAACAATTCGTGGAGATGCAGAGAACAGTTCTTATCCAGGCCAGTTCTTGTGAGATAAGTCCTTAGGGTTCTTCACCGCTCTTGTGGATACCTATAGAGATGCAGATCTATTTTTGCATAGATTTAGATGCATACTTTCTGGACTTGATCATTGGAGCATCTTGATTGAGTAAAGACTCAATCCCTCTCAGGTATGTGTTGCTGTGGTTTTATTTCTTGATTCATGAAATCGCATGATCTGTTTACTCTCTTATGGGTTGTTCTTGTTGGTTTATTCTTTCACTGTGCACATACGATGTGTTGTTCCACTCATGCTAAGAAAACCCAACAGTGGTATCAGAGCCAGATTTGTGATCCAGTACTTGTAAATCAGGAGATTTAGAACTGTTTTAAATGTCCAAATTTATTCCTGGAACATCAAATTTTAATGTATTTTGAGAGAAATTTGGTGGTGTTTTTCCAAAAATTGCTCGGGACTTTGCCCCTAAGACTGCCTGGGGCGCTGTCCCTTGCACTCCGTTAGGGACTCTGCCTCTAAGACCCCGCCAAAGGCGCGATCCCTTGGAACCCCTCCAGGAATGCCTGTGATTGCATTGCGATTTTCATGTTTCAGCAATTATTTCTCCTTTGTAGTAAATGTCCCTCTGAATGGTCTGTGAAGCCAAATGTCTTAGATTTTGAATCTGACATTGAGAGACGAGCTTTTCTACTACATAAATGAAGTTGTTTTTGCCTGTGGCCAATGCATGTAAATCTAAATATTTAAAAGAGTTCTAAATGTTTTGGTTTAACCCTTTTTATCAAAGTGTTGATGGTTTTATTTAGTGAACATCTTGGTGTATAACCCTTAATTCATCGAGATTAGCAGTACCCAAGAAGATAGCTATTCACAAACCATTGGGCGAGGAGAGGCGAGCTTGAGCGAGCTTGAGACAGTACCTCGCGAGTATGGATGTGTAGCCCTTGATACTCTCTAGCAGTGGCAGGATACTTGCCACCCCCATGATTTCTCTATAAATATCCCCCCGGTGTAATAGGAATGACACTTTTGGAAGAGGTTGAGGTCCCCCCAAGCTGGATACTCACCAAGTCCATGCCTGCCTTGTACCTCGCCCAGTTTTTCGTTATAGAGGTGAAGTTTTCCATAAACGTTTGGGTATGTCGTGGGACCTCTCTGCTGTAGTACTTGGGGTGTGCTTATATTCATTTTCTCTCTCCTGTTTTAGCTGTCGGAGACATGCAGTTTGATCACAGGATCAGTAAACTTAAATTGCATTGATTCGATTTTTTGAGTAGAAATTTTCCCGACTTCAACATCTGGGATGTATTTAGATTGTGAATGTCGTATTTTCATGTGAATGTGCACAATGATTAAATGTTAATTGATTATCATAAAATACCATATCCAATATTTAGTATACAGATTTCTGTCGATGGATGACACTTTTCCTACCTCGATCGATGAAGTATGAGCTTGGCAAAACAAGGTGCATTAATCTATCTTGTAAGAGTGCCATCAGATAATTATGATATCCTACTGTCGACATCGGGTCCAACTTAACTTGGTGATCTCAAAGATTGAGTGCCTAGAGGCATAGAATTGACATTTACCATATGATGGATGCGAATAAAGAGTTATTCACCAACCATACAAGAGTTGCATGATGATACAATTGATAAATGTTGCCTACCTAAATTACCACTGTCAAAACATAAGGAGTCACAGCGGTTCGAAGACAGGATTAGAGGATAGATCTTGGCGTTCTGGCCGCTAGCACTGACGGTAAGCTCTTGGCGGTCTGGCGGACAGGCCTGGTGGACAATATTAACGGACGGACAGTTATGTAGTAGTTGTTTGACCTTTTCAGGTTGGTAGTGCTACAGCTTGTGTTGTTAGGCGGTATGGCAGCTAGCACTAGTAGACATGTTCGGTCTGGCCGTCTGAATAGGAAGACCCGTCTGGTAATTTGCCAATGTTTCTAAGGTAGTTGAGCGGACTACTGAGGTCAGATCTTGTTGGCGGTCAGGGCTGGTGTTCGGAGTTATCAAGTAGCCTCTAGTGTTATATAGCGTCTAGACTTCGTCTAATCGTAACTTTATCTAGCGGTTAGGTTGTGCTAACTGCAGCTGCAACAATGAAGACAGACAGACGACTAAGCTAGCAGTGGAGTTTTGTAGTTGTACTGTTTGCCTTTTCTAACCTCATAGTCTATGCGGTTAGGTTTTTGTGTAGCCGCCTAGTCGTTTGTGACAAACGTTTATTTTTTCATTTTTTTTCTCTCCCTCATTTTCTATAAATAGGGGGTCATACACATTTATTATGTAACTTTTTGGAGTTATAAAGTTCTGTTATTTACCCATTTTCTCTCATGGTATCATTGTTATCGGTCCATTTGCTCCGGTTTCTGTTTTTTGGGCACACGACAATGTAAGCGGTTACTTTTTTTTAAGCGCCTCCTCTTCTTCTTTCTCTCTTGCCGTAGTTTTATTCATCACATTCTCTTCCTGCCGCGGTTTCCCCCTCCCTCCTTTTAACAACGCAACTTCTCTTGTTTAACTGCGCGACTTCTCTACTTTAACCGTCCGGCTTGCCTCTTCTTCTATGGATATTTCGAACTCCTCTACTCTATCCGCTCCTATCTCTGCCACTGGCAATCTTGGTACTTCTTGCAAACTCACTGGACCGAATTACAATGATTGGAGTGTTTCATTTATCTTTATGTTGCGCTCTCATTGTAAGCGTGATCATCTCATTGATGACCCTTCTGCCTATGGGTCTGCCGCTTTTTACGTCTGGGATGCTAGTGATGCTCTGGTTAGAACGTGGCTTGCTAATAGTCTGTCTGATGAGTGCCTTTTCGTTATTCGACATGATGCGACAGTTAAGGTTTCCTGGAATCATCTTGCTGCCATGTACTCAAAGGAGCTCAAGCTTCCCATATATATACGTTGTATGAGGATCTTTTTGCCCGACCTATCCTTACTTCTGCTGCTGCCTATCAGGAAGTGCAAGCTCTGGGTGCGGAGCTTCTTCAATATCGCCTGTTTTCTGCCGATCTTACCGAACAACATAATCACTTTTAAGAGCTTCTGTTGTCTGCTATTTGCTTCGCTTGCCTGACTCTTATGATATGATTCGACAAAAATTCTTGGAGAAGCTGATACCCATATTCTGGATGCTACTGCTGCTTGTATTTCCGCTATTACTACTCTTCTCCAGCGATCTTTGCTTGCCTATTCACCTTCTAACACTATAGCTCATCAGACTCATCTTGATATTCCCAGTAGTCGTGAAGGCCGCTCTGGTGGTCGTGGCTTCTCTAGATATCTCTATTCTCAGTGTGGCCAGACTGGTCACCTTGTTGATCGCTGTTGGGTCAAGCATCCTCATCTTTGTCCTACTCCGGGTGATACTACTTAAAAGAGGTCTACTTCTCTTGCTACCTCTTCGGGTAATGCTAATGTTGTCACTAAGGGTATGTGACATATTGATTTTGATTCTACGAATCATGTGACAGACAATCCTCATATATTATCTTGGAAGGACAAGCATAACCGGTTACCTCCGCTTTTTATTGCGGACGGTTCTCTGTCCTCTGTGTGTGGCACTGGAGTAGAGCATGTTACTCCTCTTCAACTTGCGGATACTCTATGCATCTCAATTTTTCCGTACAATCTTCTTTCTATTACATCTCTGTATAAACAGCTAAATACACTACTATTTTTACACCATCTACTTGTTTTTTTCAGGATCCTCAATCCAAGGAGACGATTGCTACTGAGACTTGAATTGTTGGCCTGTTCTACCTCGATAATATATCTGCTTTTTCTACTTCCACTACTCTTCTACAATGACATATTTACCTTGGACATCCTCCTCGTATTCTTTTCCAACTTTTCCCGGATCTACCTCAAGGAGGCTCTTCTCTCAGTTGTGAAACTTTCCAACTCACCAAACACCATCGTATATCTTTCCAAGAAAAGCAAGGACATAGTTCTTCTTGTCCTTTTGAGCTTTTAATTCTGATATTTGGGGACCTGCTCCGACTAAGTCTGTTGGGCGGGGCAGCCTGTATTTTGTTACTTTTATTGATGATTTTTCAAGATGTATTTGGTTGTACTTACTAACAGACCATTCTGATTTTTTTTGTTTGTTTTCAGTACCTTTTATAATGATGTGTGTAATCAGTTTGATACTACTACATTATGAGTGATTAGCCAAAGCTTACTTATGGTGTTGGTGAAATACAGATCTTGTCCACTAGAGAGAAACTTGCATAATCTATATGAATTAATATTGGGGTTTATCAATTTGATTAAAATAGTGAGAGTATTTAATTAAAGTTCATATTATAATAAAATGTATTTGGAAATATAATACTAAATTTATTTTGCATAATTTTGTAGAAATTTCATGGCAAGTGGATCCCACTCCACCTTGTCCCTAAGAGCCGTTCTTGAGAAGGACTAGCCCAATGAGACTAACTTTCTTGACTAGTACAAAAACATGAGAATTTTCTGAGGCAAGAGCGTAATCTCTATGTCTTGGAAGAGGATCCCCCCGAAGAGCCAACCGGGAAATCATCCCGAGCAGACAAAGATGCTTATAAGAAGTATCCAGATGACTCCTTAGATGTCGAATGTCTAAAGCTTGCTACCATGAATTCTGAGCTTCAGAAGCAATATGAGACCATGTGTGATTATGAGATAATCGAACACCTGAAGAAAATGTTCCAAGGGCAAGCTCAACAAGAGAGGTTAGATATCTCTAAGGCATTATTTTAGTGTAAGATGAGAGCTCGAGTCCCAAGAGACTCACGTACTCAAGATGATTGGGTATATCGAGAACCTTAAGGGACAAGGTTTTCCCCTGGTCCAAGAGTTGGCCAGTGATTTGATCCTGCAATCGTTGCCAGACAGTTATGAGCAATTCGTCTTAAACTACAACATGAATGAGATTAACAAGACACTGCCTGAGCTCCTAGACATGTTCAGAACTGGCGAGAACATCATAAAAAGGCTAAGCCCACTATCCCCATACTGATGGTGCATAAATGAGGGCAAGGCCATGGGATCCAAAAGGACTACGGTAGGACCTAAATCACATCTTGATCTCAAGCCTTCAGCACTGAAGAAGAAAGGTCTGGAGAAGGAAGGGAAGTGCCTCCATTGTGGCAAGGGAAAGCATTGGAGGAGGAACTGTTTCCTATATCTTGAGGATTTGTAGAAGAAGAAGGGAAGTGTGACTTTCGCTTCAGGTATATTTGTTATAAAAATAAACCTTTCTGCTCTTTCATCTTAGGTATTAGATACCAAATGTGGTTTTCATATTTATACTAATGTGCAGGAACTTCGAAGGATAAGAATGCTTGATAAAGGAGAGGTGGACTTGCACGTTGGAAATGGAGAAATAGTTATTGTCGTTGTCGTAGGAGTGTACTGTTTTTCTTTGCCCACAGAGTTTATTATTGAACTTGATAACTGTTATTTTGTTTCTGTAATAAATAGAAACATTATTCCTAATTTATGTTTGGACATGAAAGACTTTTATTTTATAATTAAGAACAACTGTTGTTTTATTTATGAGAATGATGTTTGTTATGAAGTAACTCATTTGTTTAATGTCTTGTATGTTTTGAACATAGACATCAAATCTATAACATAAAAATAACAAGAGACTAAAAACTAATGACTCTAATCTTACCATTTGAGCAATATAAATCAGAAACACGTATCTAAGCTCCATAAAAATGTACTGTTGGACTCATTTGATTATGAATCATTTGAGATATGCGAATTATGTTTATTAGACAAGATGACTAAAACTCCTTTCACTAGTTGTACTAAGACGGTTGATGACCTCTTGAGTGTAATACATAGTGATCTATGCGGGCTCATGCGTTCTATGACTAGAGGTGGGTACTACAATTTTGTTACATTTATTGATGATTTCAGTAGATACGAATATGTATATCTTATGAAGTGTAAATCCAAAACCTTTGAAAAGTTCAAAGTGTTTAAGAATAAAGTAGAGAACCAACTGGGAAAAATGATTAAAGCACTCTGATCTGATCGAAGTGGTGAATACCTATGTTATGAGTTTTGTGATCATCAGAAAGAGTGTGGTATTATATCATAACTCACTTCTCCTAGAATACCACAACATAATGGTGTTTTTGAGAGGAGGAATCGTACTTTGTATGGTGCGGTCGATGATGAGTCATGCAGATCTGTCCATTTTCTTTTGAGAATTTGCTCTAGAGACTGTTGCTTTCACTTTAAATCGTGTTCCAATGAAAACGGTTCTAAATACATCATTTGAGATATGGTCTGGGAAGTGTCTTAATATGTCTTTTATTAGATTTGAGGCTGTGAGGCATACATGCGACGTCAAATACCTGACAAGCTGGAACTCATGTCAGATACGTGTTATCTTTTGGGGTATCCTAGGGAGATCAAAGGGTACTACTTCTACTTGACGTCTGAGGGCAAAGTGTTTGTTGCGAGGAGTGATATCTGTTTAGAGAAAGAGTTCTTATCCAGAAATACTATAAAGGGAGAACTTGAAGAAGTTCAACAACAACAAACTGAAAATGAACCTAAATTGGAACCTAAGCAAGGATTACAAGTAGTTGTAGCTAGAGAGTCTGCTCAAGAAACACAAGTCCTACATAGATCTGGTAGGCCAAGATTTGAGTCTGAGCGATATGGATTTCTCATGTCTCAAATAGATAATGTGTTGCTTATGGATCATGATGATGAACCAGCAACCTACAAAGAGGCTATGAGTGGATCGGACTCCAAGAAGTGGCTTGAGGCCATGAAATCTAAAAATGGACTCCATGTATGGAAACTAAGTTTGGACCTTAGTGGAACCACCTGGATGAGTATGACCCATAGAGTGCAAGTGAGTCTTCAAGAAGAAGATCAACATGGATGTGAATGTACAGACATTCAAAGTGCGATTAGTGGCTAAAGATTTTAAGCAAATTCATGGTGTTGACTATGATGAGACCTTTTCCCTCGTTGCTATTATAAATTCCATCAAAATTCTGCTTGCTATTGATGCGTATTAAGACTACGAGATTTGACAAATGAATGTCAAAATACATTTCCTTAGTGGAAACCTCCTTGAGGAGGTGTATATGACACAACCCGAGTGTTTTGTATCTACAAATGAAATCACTAAAATATGCAAGCTGCAGAGATCCATTTAGGATTAAAACAAGCTTCTCGAAGTTGGAATTTACATTTTGATGTGAAAATCAAAGAGTTTGGTTTCATTATTAACAAAAATGAGCCTTGTGTTGATAAGAGGATTAGTGAGAACATCGTGGTCTTCTTGATATTGTATGTAGATGACATACTGCTGATCGGGAATGACATTCTGACTCGTAAGTTGTTAAGAACAACCTAGGAGACTGCTTTTTTATGAAAAATTAGGGAGAAATGACTTATGTAATTGGTATTAAAATCTATAGACATAGATCAAATAATTTGTTGGGTTTGACACAAAGTACAAGCATTGAGACGGTGTTGAAATGATTCAGCATGCTTGAGTTCAAGAAGAGATTATTACCCATATCTCATGATGTGAGTCTCTTTAAGGACCAGTGTCCTAAATCTTTGGAAGATAAACACCGCATGAAGTTGATTCCATATGCTTCGGCAATTGGATCAATCATGTATGCAATGTTATGTACTTGACGCCATGCCTTCTATATTTTGGCCTTTGAGCATGAATTGCAGATATCAGTCTGATCCTGGTGATAGTCACTGAATAACTGTCAAGAATATCCTAAAGTACTTGAGAAGGACAAATGATGTATTCTTGGTGTTTGGTGGAGAGTAAGAGCTCGTCATAAATGGTTACACAGATGCTAACTTTCAAACTGATAGGAATGACTCAAAGTCTCAATCAGGTTTTGTCTTTTGCCTGAATGGAGGAGCTGTGAGTTAGAAGAGTTCCAAGTAAGAGACAGTTGCTGATTCTACAACTAAGGTCGGGTATATTGCTGCTACAAATGCGGCGAAGGAGGCTGTGTGGATTAAGAAATTCATCGACGTGCTTGATGTAGTTCCTAGCATTGTTGATCCCGTAGTTATCTACTGTGATAATAATGGTGCTATTGTACAGTCTAAGGAACCTAGATCTCATCAACGCTCCAAGCATATAGTTCGGCGGTTCCATCTTATTCTAGAGATTGTCGATCGAGGAGATGTGAGCATATGCAGAGTACCGACTTAAGAGAATTTTGCGTATCCACTAATGAAGTCTCTTCCGCGGAGAAAGCATGATGGTCATACTAGATCAATGACTATTAGATACCTGAATGATCAACTCTAGTGTGTGACTTGCAGATTGTATATATGTCGGCTGTTATTCATGTGTTGAATATAATACTTTATATTTCTTTTTACATTTATGACAAGTTCTTTTGTTATGTCAATTGTTTCTATATGATAGATTAATTAGCACAATAAATATTCTTAGAATGTTGGCCTTCATAAGAATTCAAGTGCGTGATTTTAATGTGAGGTCCTATGTTTATGAGAGGCTTCATTCTTAAATGACCCCTGGTCGTAGTATCATCATAGAAACTCAAGGCGGTGATGATATATCAAGACTAGTATGTGCTTTGACTGATGACTGGTTCTCACAGGTTATGATGTTGTGATATCAAGTCGTCACATAGGTGCTTGTTAGTGAACAAGTTGTACTGGATAGACCCATCATGTGGCTACTTTGTGGATTGTTATTTGAACATATCACAAGTAGGTCTCAAGTGACAGTGATGTTTGTGGTTACTTGACCTGAAGTCACAACATTCATCAAGTGAGGAAGAATGTACTTTGATGCCATCAAAAGTCTTCCTTGAAGAAGGTTGATGATAACAGTGGTTATTGAGAATGTTACAAATCATTTTGGTGTTTGTGTGGACAGACATGAGATTTGCCCTCCTATATGACATGAGTTACATCTATGAGCCCATTTATGGAACGGGACTGAGAATGTATGATCATGTTTGGTTAAGTCAATATATGATATTAAGCTCATCATTTTTTGGAAATCCATTCTAGATCAAAAAATTGAATTGGGATAATTATTTGGGTGACACAGTCTATGCCTCTAGTCCAATTACAATATAAAGGACAAATGGACACGACAACACTGATATATTCGTCACAAAAAAGCTTGATGAGTTATGAACTTTTATTACTTGGGTAACAATGATGTATTGCTAGATACCGCTCATTGTTTGTGAGACTTTTGTTGATATGTTCTAGATCAAGTTAGAGATTGGTGATGTGTCTATGGTGATCTGGAAGTAGTCAAATAACTAGTCTCACTACCAACGCGATATGAGCCTATATGGTCGCACACAAGAGTGTTTGAATAAATTGGATGAAATATTGTGTTGTCCTCACCCGTATGAGATATGATTAAGAGACCAAACCTATGGCATAAAGAATACTAGTAGGTTGCGTCGAGTGCTTATCGATGCATGTCGAGTGTGTATCGATGCACGTCGAGTGCGTATCGACGCACGTCGAGTGCGTATCGACGCACGTCGATTGCGTATCGGTGCATGTATACGGGCTGTCGATGCAGGTTAGTTCAATGTCAAAACAAATCATTAGTTGACGCTATGTCGAGCAGATATCGACACACGTTGACTTCTATTCGACGCACGTGCGTCGACTACCTGTCGACGCAAGTTGTGTCGAGAGACGTCGACTGCTAATCGACGTTGCATAAAGTTCTTATCGACACACGCCGACTGTATGTCGATGCAAGTTGAGTTCTTGTCATTTTTCTAAGGAGACTTCTGTCTGTTTAATATTTTTGGGTATAAATAGACTTGGAAAAAAGTTTTCCCGTGTCACTATTAATGTGTACTTTTGAAGCTGTCAAGTGAGATAAACCCTAGATCTCGTCATGACTTCTTGTCACCATCTCTCCTGAAAAACATATCTAGCAATTCGTGGAGACGCAAATAGCAGTCCTTCTCCAACCCAGTTCTTGTGCGACAAGTTCTCGGGGTTCTTCACCGCTCGTGTGGATACTTTTACAGATGCAGATTTATTTTTGTGTGGACTCAGGCACATACTTTTTGCACTTGATCATTGGAGCATCATGATTGAGTAAATACTCAATCCCTTTTAGGTATATTGGAATGTGTTGTGGTGATTTTATTTCTTGATTCATGAAATCGCAAGATCCGTTTACTCTTTTTTGGGTTGTTCTTGTTTATTCTTCCGCTGCACACATACGATGTGCTATTACACTCTTGCTAATATTGGTGCCTCCTTAGATAGCAGAGAAACACATCCATCAACAATATGGAGAATGACACCACTCTCCTTCAAGAAAAGGACACCCAAAATAGGAATGGAGTCATTCTCCTTTTGTCCTAAGACTTTGAAGTTTGCGATAACCACCTCACCATCCAAGACAACTTTGACCTCCATAATTTCAACATCCGTCTCCACCACCGATCCATTGGCGAGGACAAGAGATGTCCATTCATTAAGATCAATATTCAAGGTGAATTTCTCAACGTCTTGCACTGCAAGAGCGTTGCGTGATGAACCCATGTCACACAATGCTATGGTTTAGACATCGTTAATTATACACTTCACAACCATATCATCTTCATAGCTAACAATAGGGTCAGACAAGCTCTTTCCCTGCTCCCGAGGATTTTTCTTTGAAGTACTGGGTTGTGCGCCTTGAGCACGCTCAAATAATACTTGGGCCAATTGGCCCAACTGCACTTCTAAATTTCTCATCGAGTCATTTTGGTTGGCCATGTTATATTGAGCCATGTCAATGAACTTCTCCATCATCTCCTCGAGTGCGCTCTTCTTTGGCGTGGGAATGAGCTAATTATAACCGGGTTGAGGGCCTGAGGCAGACTCGATTGGCTCTCGAAAGCTTGTGTATCATATTGATGCTGACCCGGTTGCCATCGTTGGCCTGAAGCGTTTTTCTTTCATGAAAAGTTGGGATGATTATTCACGCCCAGATTATAAGAATTCGAAAACGACAGAGTTCGATTTTGATTATTAACATAATTCACTGGTTCATCAAAAATAACATTTGAAAAATCATTAGATAACTCACCAGCAGCGCATTCGTAAGCACGATACCTGGGCTTCCCCCATCCTTGGCAAGATATTGCCATCACTAGAGCAGCGGTAGTGGTTGGATGCTTCAATTGAGCCAAATTTTCAAATGGATATAGTGTCGCATCAGCTGGTGGCGCCGAAGAACTTACTCCAAACAATCCCCTTGAACTTCTTGTGGTATTTCTTCCAGCAGTCCAACATGAACTTTTGGAGGCAGTGTCTTGTAGAATTCGGATGGCATCTTCAGGTGTGTGGTTCATCTATGTTCCTCCAGCTACCGGATCGATCATCGCACGACGATTCGGCTTGATCCCAAAGTATATCTCAACAATGTTCCACAGCTGATACTCATATTGTGGGCATTTTCTCAGGATGTCTATGAACCTTTCCCAGCCTCAAATACAGTGTCCTGGTCGTTCTGGCGGAATATCATAATTTCTAGGTGTGTGCTCACAATTTTGTCTACTGTATGAAACCTGGCAAGGAAATTTGAAGATAGTGGCAACTTCAGGAGGGATGGTGTGGAGCAATGCCTCTGCCTTATCACGTAGGGAGAATGAGAACAATCTCAATTTCATAGTATCATCAGAGATACCAGCATATCTGAAAGTTCCGCATATCTCTTAATTTAGCCTTTCGAGATACTAGCCAAGTAAAGATGGGGTTCTTCACTTAGTAGCCCAGAAAATTGGGTATTATTGCGAATGATGATAAGAATAATCGGCTTGATTTCAAATTGATTGTTAGTGATCGCCAACTCAAAACCTGGATACACACTCCTTACAATAGGAGTGGTATAATCACACATCGTCTGTGGCTTCAGACAGATCATGCCACGATCATCTGTAGCTTGTCCTCTTGGGGGCTCAACCTCTCCCCTCGGATCATTCACATTAATTCTATTTCTTTCCATAACAGCAACAACTCTATGATGCGCATGAAGTGTTCGCTCGATCTCAGGATCAAAATCAACTATATCTCCAGGACCACACCCCTACATACAACCTCACAGAAGAAAACAGGAATCAAATACAATAAAGTCTTATAACAATTTTCCAAAACCAGAGTAAAACTCGTCGCCTGTGTTTGGTTTTGTTACCATAATAACCTTGATTTGAAGAAGTCCCCCTAAAACTAAGGTGATTTGTAGTTGTATTTGATGTTTGTTTTGTTAAGTGTTTGCAGGAATTTATTGCGAAGTGTAAACCAATGTCAGTGTACAGTGGGTCACCAAACAAATTCCCATACAATATAATCCCTCATTGTATGATCCATGGTGTTGACTCATGTATAGCCTCTCTATTGTGATACACTTCATTTTCAAGCACTAGATTTGATGAAGGAAGACATGCTGCTGTTTTGATTGACGAAGTAAAATTTTCTTAAAGCTGAAAATTTTCTAAGTATTTTACTCGAGTGAAATAACAGTACTCGATTAGATACCTTACAAGAACTCGAGTAGGTCTAGTATGTATTTCGAGTAAAGGAAGTGGTTCTCGAGTAGTGATGACTACTTTTAGTCATCATTTTTGGGGGTAGTTTAGTATGCAAAATGCCTAAGTTTATTTATATTTTATGTTTGTTATGTTTTTATTTCATTTCTTAATGTCTTTTTTATAATATATTAATTCCTAGTTTAATTATGTGTTTTATGCTTTTTTATGTTTAATTTTATGTTCTATGTCTAGTTGTGTTTTTTTATGAAATATAACTATTATTATATTATTATGGTTAGTTTTTTATTATGTTATAAAATATATGTTATGTTATGTTATAAAATATATCTAACATTTTGTTTATTTGTTTTGTTTTATTTGTAGGTTCAAGGCCTTTGTTGCCGTCCAAGTGCAGCCCACCATGCAAGACAACCCGAGCCCTTCCATTTGGTGCTACCTGAGCGACCCGCCTATGATGCAGCCCACAAATAATATTTCAGCCCACAAATAATATTTCAGCCCACATAATGAAGCCCAACATGCATGGACGGCTCCTTCTCTCCCCATTCATGCATGTAGCCTCTCTCCTCTCTCTCCCCTTTATTATTTTCTCTTCTCTTTATTCCTCATGCATCTCCCCACTCACTCCTTCTCTCTTATTTATTTCTCATTCACCGCTCTTTCCCTTTCTCTCATTCTCATTTAAACCCATCCATCCCCCCTCTTTTATTTATTTTGTTCTTTTTATTTTCCTAAATGAAAATGCATGCAAGTAGCCTCTTCCCTCTCTCCCCAATTAATGACAGTCATGCACCTCCTCATACATGCATGGCCGGCCACATCCTTCTCCCATTTCATTTCCACCACTTTCTAGAATCTTCCTCCTCTCCTATAAAAGGAACCAATGTCTCATGCTTTGAAGAGGAGGATTTTAGAGAGCAAGTGAGATAGCTCGTTCATGAGAGTTTTTCCTTGTTGTAGTTTTTATTGTAATTTCCTTTCTGTAGTAGAATAGCATTGTCCTATTTAAATTTTTGTGTATTTCCTTTTCTTAAGCAATGCAAATGACTTCTCTTTCTTCTATTTTGTTTTCTTCCTCTATTATGCTTAGCTAATTATATTTTGCGCCCGATCGTGATGAGCTATGCGACAAAATAACGCACCTTTAATTTTATGTTTGCATTTGTATTTTTCCTATTTTGATCCTTCTTTGATTTTTATTGTGTCGACTCTGTATTCCGGTATACGGTTGTAGGCAATTGATCTCATTTCATAGAAGTCGAGAGACTCATTGATTTGAAAGATCACTCAAAGAAGGAAGGAGTTGAACGCAACCCTAGAGATAGGATGACGTAAATCCTCCGGATTGGAGTCAAATCCAATAGTGCGGGTCACTTCGTAATGCGACTTTAGGCCTTTTTGACTTGTAAAGAGATTTCGGTCAAAACGTCTATAAGTTATGGGATTTAATGCTCTAGCGAGATTACTTCCTAATATAGGTTCCGTCACGATCTTAATAGTATTGCAAATGCTAAACTAATTTATTTCGTTATTTTATTTCAAAGTGAATCGTCGATCGAGCACTCTTTCGCAATATTTTATTTCTCTTTTAATTAAGGTTAGTTCATTTTAATTTTCAAACCCATCAATCGTTCGGTAGGATAATAGAATCGTTGTGAGTAATAGTACTTGCCTGCCCCGAGTTTTTATACGACCTTGATATATTTTTATCACTATACTATAAAACGATAGGTACACTTGCCTATTCGGATTGTAGTCCGTGAGACGATTTTTAGTCCATCAAGTTTTTGGCACCGTTGCCGGGGACTAACTTGGCAATATTACGAAAACATCGAGTTTATTACTTCTACTAAAATTTAAAAAAAAACAAAAACATTTTTTTAACAAAAAAAAAAAAATCAAAATATTAAATTTTCTCTTTTTTTGCGAACGGTTTTTTTTATGGAATCATCTTCTTTTGGCGCTTTTAGTAATTTTTGAGGGTCGCCCAACCACTTTTATTCTGAATGTCTTTCGGGAACCCCTCCCTCTTTTGATTTCAATTTTTCTGGAGCAGGTCAAAGTGGCCAAGTTGACTCTTACTCCAATTTTTATTCTACTTGGGAGATGGGGAACCGGTCTTATTTTTCTTATGATTTTGCCCCGCAAAGCGCCGTGCCTCTAAATTTTACTTCAATCGATAATGCGTATTTTGAATTGCAAACTTCTCTTGATAATATTAATTCGCATTTGAAGACCATTCTCGATTATTTTTCTCGTGAGACCGCTTCATTTTCTTTGTCTTCTTCTCCGTCTCCTCCAATTTCATCTTATAATGAGTCACCAGATATCCCGGCTTGTCTTTTTCCTCTCGAGGGGGATAACTATTCGGATATTCCGTATTGTTTCCTTCCTCCTTTGGATGACGCCCCTATGGATACTCCGGCATGCTTTTTACCTTTTGAGGATGACAAGACGTCTCATCATTCTCTTTCTTTTTCTGAAGACGTGTGTGATTCCTTTTCGCTTCAAACTTTAACTATTCCAACTTTTTTTAGCGAGTCTTTTTCTTCTTCTTCTTCTTCTTTTATTTTAGATAATTTTTCTTCTTCTTTAGTCCTCTCTACCCCTTATTCTCCCGAAATTTCACAAGTCTCTCCTTCTCCTTGTGAAATTTCCGTTGATGAAATTTCTTTTTCTACCTCTTTTATTCCTCTTTCTATTTCTTCTTCTTTTTTTTTCTTTTTCTTTTGACGATCCCTTCTTTCCCATTTTACATAAGGCGGAGTTCTTCTATAACTCCGTCCGTTCATTTCCGGGCGTCATTCCATTGAAGATTCCACCCCATGTCGGTGCAATTCTTCAATTTTTATCTTTTTTGATGTACTCTCCTAAGCGCATACTTAGGGAGTTACCTCTTCACTTTAGTTTTTATTTTCCATTTAGCTAACCAATAACGTCGGGCTCAGACGACGTTAAACAAAGAGCGCTCTTGGGAGGCACCCCTTGCTTATCACTTTTTGTTATTCCTTTTTTTGTTTGCTTATTGTGTTTTGTAGGAATAAGACCTTCGGCGGTTCGTTTGGCTCCATCATTTTTTTTCTCTTCCTTAGGCCTGAGCCGGTGTCCACCTTAAGCATGGGGGAACGAAATCAACATTCGGCCTTTCGAATCAGGGGAAGTCGTTTTCTTTTTAAGTATTTACTTTATTGCCCCCTCCCTCTTCTTCTTCCTTTTTTGTTTTTCATTGAGGACAATGCAAAATCCAAGCATGGGGGAGGGCTTCGCTCTTTTTCCTTTTCTTTTCTTTTTAATTTCTCCTTTTTTTTAAAAAAAACAATATCTTTTCTTTTTATGTTTTTCAAAAAAATGTTTGTTTTTAAGTAATTTAGCTTTATCAAAAATAAAAAAAACTAGAAAATACAAAAAAACACAAAAAAGTTTTTAAGTAATTTAGCTTTATCAAAAAATCCAAAAAAAACTAGAAAATACAAAAACCCAAAAAAAAATCAAAACATCAAAATCCAAAAAATATAATAAACCACTCCCTTAGTCTTTTTGTTGTTTTCAGAAATTTTGTTTGAGTTTGTTTATAAGCATTTTTACTATTTTTGATTTGCTAATCTTTTGTTTCATCATGTTTACTTAAATCTAATATTTAGTGATTTCGTTTTGAGAATTATCTTATGGTTTTAATTTGCTTAGAGTAATTTATTTAGCACTTTTTCTCTTTTATTTTAAATAGTTTCAATTTTGTAGTAATTTTGCTTAACAATTTTGGATTCCAATTATTATTACCTCATGCTTTTAGATTCTTAGGAAATCTCAATCTACTAGTAGTTGCTCTCTAGTATTTTTGTTTATTTTCTAAAATTTTGTTTAACTCCTTCCTTTTTCTTTTTATTGTTAGATCATATGTCATGGGAATAAGGAGATGTTAGTTCCTTATTCTCTGGTAAACATATGCAACCCAGATGAAGAGAGGAATTAAAAGTTCATATATGTCGTGGGAAGTGATAGGATGTTAGTCTATCATTTTCTTGTATTACATATATATTTAAAAGTTCATATATGTCGTGGGAAGTGATAGGATGCTAGTCTATCATTTCCTGGTATTACATATATATTTAAAAAAAAACAATTTTGGTGGGGTGTGAAAAAAAATAATGATGATCATCTCCAATCAAAGACCTCTTCATGTTGATTTTCCTCCCCAAACCCCTTAACCAATATTATTGTCTTAGATTTTAAATTAATATATTGGGAGAGCATAAGTAGTAGGTTGCATTCTTCCTTAAGTTTCTTTTAAGTTATGGTTTTTATAATTTTAATCAAACCTTGTTCGCAATTTACTCAATTTTGAGTGCTAGTTAATTTATTAGAGAATTTTTGGCTAAATATTTCTCTCTTTTCCTTTAATTCCATAATTTAGGACTTAATTCGTAAATCCCTAAATTTTATTTTTGACTTGACTTTGGTGTAAATAAATTTTTAGTTTAATTGAAAACTTTTTAAATGTCTTATAAATATTTCTCATACTTTTGCTCTGGAATAGCAAAAGCCTAAGCATGGGTGTATTTGATGACTACTTTTAGTCATCATTTTTGGGGGTAGTTTAGTATGCAAAATGCCTAAGTTTATTTATATTTTATGCTTGTTATGTTTTTATTTCATGTCTTAATGTCTTTTTTATAATATATTAATTCCTAGTTTAATTATGGGTTTTGTGCTTTTTTATGTTTAATTTTATGTTCTATGTCTACTTGTGTTTTTTATGAAATATAACTATTATTATATTATTATGGTTAGTTTTTTTATGTTATAAAATATATGTTATGTTATGTTATAAAATATATGTAACATTTTGTTTATTTGTTTTATTTTATTTGTAGGTTCATGGCCTTTGTTGCGGTCCAAGTGCAGCCCACCATGCAAGACAACTCGAGCCCTTCCATTTGGTGCTACCCGAGCCTATGATGCAGCCCACAAATAATATTTCAGCCCACAAATAATATTTCAGCCCACATAATGAAGCCCAACATGCGTGGACGGCTCCTTCTCTCCCCATTCATGCATGTAGCCTCTCTCCTCTCTCTCCCCTTTATTATTTTCTCTTCTCTTTATTCCTCATGCATCTCCCCACTCACTCCTTCTCTCTTATTTATTTCTCATTCACCCCTCTTTCCCTTTCTCTCATTCTCATTTAAACCCATCCATCCCCCCTCTTTTATTTATTTTGTTCTTTTTATTTTCCTAAATGAAAATGCATGCATGTAGCCTCTTCCCTCTCTCCCCCATTAATGACATTCATGCACCTCCTCATACATGCATGGCCGGCCACATCCTTCTCCCATTTCATTTCCACCCCTTTCTAGAATCTTCCTCCTCTCCTATAAAAGGAACCAATGTCTCATGCTTTGAAGAGGAGGATTTTAGAGAGCAAGTGAGATAGCTAGTTCATGAGAGCTTTTCCTTGTTGTAGTTTTTATTGTAATTTCCTTTTTGTAGTAGAATAGCATTGTCCTATTTAAATTTTTGTGTATTTCCTTTTCTTAAGCAATGCAAATGACTTCTCTTTCTTCTATTTTGTTTTCTTCCTCTATTATGCTTAGCTAATTATATTTTGCGCCCGATCGCGATGAGCTTTGCGACAAAATAACGCATCTTTAATTTTATGTTTGCATTTGTATTTTTCCTATTTTGATCCTTCTTTGATTTTTATTGTGTCGACTCCGTATTCCGGTATACGGTAGTAGGCAATTGATCTCATTCATAGAAGTCGAGAGACTCATTGATTTGAAAGATCACTCAAAGAAGGAAGGAGTTGAACGCAACCCTAGAGATAGGATGACGTAAATCCTTCGGATTGGAGTCAAATCCAATAGTGCGGGTCACTTCGGTAATGCGACTTTAGGCCTTTTTGACTTGTAAAGAGATTTCGGTCAAAACGTCTATAAGTTAGGGGATTTAATGCTCTAGCGAGATTACTTCCTAATATCGGATCCGTCACGGTCTTAATAGTATTGCAAATGCTAAACTAATTTATTTCGTTATTTTATTTCAAAGTGAATCGTCGATCGAGCACTCTTTCGCAATATTTTATTTCTCTTTTAATTAAGCTTAGTTCATTTTAATTTTCAAACCCATCAATCGTTCGGTAGGATAATAGAATCGTTGTGAGTAATAGTACTTGCCTGCCCCGAGTTTTTATACGACCTTGATATATTTTTATCACTATACTATAAAACAATAGGTACACTTGCCTATTCGGATTGTAGTCCGTGAGACGATTTTTAGTCCATCAAGTATCCTTAATTTAGCTCTCGAGAAGGCAAGTCCAGTACTCGAGTATACCTTCTATCCTTTTCGAGTGATCAGCTTTTAGTTCTCAGAATTTTTCTAAGTGTAACACTCGAGTAGTCTAGTTGAGTACTCGAGTAGTTGAGCAACTTATTTCCAGTGACAGAAGACAGTTCTTGAGAAGTTTCTAATTCCACTCGAGTTGCAAAACCTTACACTCGAGTAGTTTGTTTAGTTCTCGAGTAGTTCATTTTCATTCGTCGAGTGATCAAATTTATTCCAGAATTTTTCTCTAAGTTAGGCTCTCGAGAAGTTCAATTTCAGCTCTCAAGTAGTCTCTCTAGCACTCGAGTGATCATTACTCCACTCGAGTGATTTCAGACTCTATCCATAATTTCTATAAATACTTCTTCTTGAGTAGTCATTACTATCCACTCAAGAGCTATTCATAGCACTCGAGTAATGTTATTCTTACTCGAGAAATGCTGTCTCATTTTCTGAAATTTTCTCCAAGTCTCTGATAGATCGATTTTTAAATTTTTTGACATGACTGGCCCATGTGGCCGTCATTAATGACTAATCTAACCGTTAAGGAGATCTTATAAAAGGTCCTGTCATTATGAATAACCCTAAGGGCTTGAATTCTGTCATTCTAAGTTTCTGGATCGGGGCGACACTTTCTATATTCTACAGAAGCCGCCGCACATCTTGAAGATCGCCAAGACTCTCTTCGTTCCAGATCGACTTGCAGATCAAGAGATTTCTCAATCTTCATTTTCTCCTTTATCGTGTGAGTCCAAGTTTCTCAGAACAGATCTAGCCGAGAGTCTTTTTCAACAAATTTTGATAAAGCCACAAAGATCAAGAAAGAAGACCTAGGGAGAGATTTTCAGATCTTAGAAAGATATATTGCTTGTATTTTCAGATTTCATTTTATTATTGTAGGAGATTATTCTCCGAGTGTAGGAGTTTCGTTCTCCGAGGTGTAGGAAGTTTTCATCTTCCGAGTGTCGATCCCTTTTGGTGGATCAAGTTGTAGGAACGTTGTTCCGAGTTATAGAATTATTTTCAATCCAAGATTAGTGGAGTATTTGAGTCTAGCGTATTGCTAGATCGGTAAGTGGGAAGTGGACGTACCCAAGATTGGGGAACCACTATAATTCTTGGTGTTCTCTGTGCTTGCTTGGTCATTTCTTGTGCATTAGATCGCTAAACTTGTAACTCCGCAAAAGACGCCCAACTCACATATTCACCTCCCCCCCCCTCTAGGTGATTTAGGTAGACCACTCAAACTCTTTTTCAATTGGTATGAGAGGGAAGTTGATCATTAAAAGGTTAACACCTTGATCAGATCTGCACCAAGTTGTGTCTGAGTTATTCATGCATGGACAGATCCAAGGACTCCATTAAGCTTCCAGTGTGCAATAAGACAAACTTTCCCATGTGGAAAGAAAGGGTATTGTTATTCATGGAAGCTGTTGACCCCTGTATCTTCATGATAGTGGAAGAAGGCCCTCATGTGCCAATGATCACTTCTACTATTGATCCTACTAAGAAGGTGCCAAAGAAATTGATGGACCTCAACAAGGACGAGATTGTACTTGTCTCTCTTGACAAGAAAGCTAAAAACATCATCGCAAGAGCAGTCGATGACTCTATGTTGCAGAACCTTATTCACTGCATTTCTTCCAAGGAAATGTGGCAGACTCTAATCATCTTGATGGAAGGCACAGAAGAAGTAAGGGATGACAGAAGATCCCTTCTGAATCAGAAGTATGAGGTGAAAGAATTGGATTCAAGATGACCTAAACACCTAGAGGGGGGGGTGAATAGGTTCAATTCTTTTTATTCAGGCATATAATGTAAATTACTTGTTAGACAGCCTTAGCAATATCTATCAAAGCACAGATTATAGCAAACACAGGCAACACAACATACACACAGATTTATAGTGGTTCCCCAAGTGATGGGTACATCCACTTTCCCCCTTCGCCTATCTAGTAGTATACTAGATTCGGCCTAACTCCCTTCTTCGTTCTCAGATCCTCAGATCTTACAACTCAGACCCCAGAGTGGTTCCTATAACTCAGACTTCTATAAGTCCTACAGCTCAGATCCTCTCAGAGAATCCTACCTTAGAGTGAGTCCACACTCCTATAACACAGGCAATCAAGCCCTACCTCAGCCTCTTCAACAGGTCTACAACTCAGAGAAATTAATCCACTACCTCAGGCACTCAGCCCAACCTCAGCCTTTATAGATTTAGGATTACAACTCAAAGAAATTAATCCCTTACCTCAGGTACTCAGCCTTTATAGATTTAGGCTTACAACTCAGAGAGATAACTCTCCTACACTCAGATCTATATTAGATCCTATAGAGAAAAGTGATTATAAAAAGTATAAATCCTTCACCCAGGTGAATGTGTTGAAGTTTTCTTGATCAGTTCTTGATAGATCTGATAACTTTAGATTCAACCTGTCTTAGCTTCTTCAAATATTCTTGAATTTGAACAAAGTAAGGATGATCTTATTGGAGATGATCTTCAATCAGCTTCCTTCTTCTATTCAGATGTGGCTCTGAATTCTTCTTGTAGACTAGTTCAGGATCTGCCCTTAGAGACTTATTGATTTCTGGATAAAGACTTCTCTTCTTCTTAGTTGTTGGTTATCTCTTCATGTTCATTTCCGTTTGTTGATAGAATAGCTCTTTATATAGAACCAATCCGAGGTTACCGGCTGATCCAGTTCCTAACGGCCTTCTGATAGCTCTGACAGATGTAACTGCTTTATTGGTTGTGACAGCTGTCAATTCTCCGGTCATGTCATCTGATACTTCATTGAACTTTAACTCAATAGCAAAGTGTCGAGACAATACTTCAAATGTGTCTACACAAATAGATCATGTGTCGACACAATCCTGGTTGATGTCGACAAAGCTCACATAATGTCGACACAACACTTCTTTTCTTCTTGACACAGCTTCTGTGTAATGTGTCGACAGAATTCTGGAATGTGTCGACACAAGTCCTGTGTGTCGACACAGTTGTTTTTGACATATTTTCTGTGTGTCGACACAAGTCCTGTGTGTCGACACAATCTAGCTCCTGGTGTCGAAACAATTTTTCCCAAGTGTCGATACAGTTCTTCTCAGGTGTCGACACTTGTACTTAGAAAATTTTTTCTGCATTTCCTTAACCTGCACATTGAAACTCAAAACACCATCAAATACACATTGATGAATATCATTGAGTTAGGTGAGTCTTCTCCAAATCTGGTATACATTTTCCAATGTACCCAACAATCTCCCCATATTTGGAGAAGTCATAACCCTCAGTCAATGATATACATCACTTTATAATAAAACACAGATTATGATGTATAAATGTATTATTTAGACAGGGAACACATAAACAAAACCAGCCTATTATATCATCACAAAACATGATAAAATATAGTGAAAATGAATCAGTGTTTTGTTGAAGTACATGAAGTTTTTTGAACAACAGATTACATAGATTTTAAAACAAAAGATTACATAGTTCTAAAGTCTAATCAATCTGTTCTATGACTGATTAGGCTCTTTGATGACAATGCCTTTGCCAGACTGAATCCTTGTTTGTACATTAGCTTCAGTGTCTTCAGCTGGCTTTTTCCCTTTAGGATCCTTTATCTTGAGCTCTTCAGCCTTGACCTTTTGCCTTCCAAAATAATGATAAGGATTTGGAAAGTATTTGCTAGGCTCCACAGAAGTATTAGGTATCTTCCCAGCTTTGAGTTCTCTTCTAAACTAATAAATGGCATCTTATCGTTTCTGATACTTGCTCCATTCTTATTAAGAGTACCATTTGCCTCTACCATGCATGTTGTCTTTAACTACTTGCCAGGTAGTGAGAATAATGTTTCTGGAGGTGCGACTCCATCTTTCATAATCAGGCTTTAATTCAACCTGCTCTCTAAACCTTTTCTTAGAAAGTTGAGCTTCTTATTCTCTTTTCAAAGCAGCTTCAGACATCTCAAGCTTCTCAATAATCACATTCTGAACCTCTAGTGGAGGACTGTATATTTATTGTACTGCAGATTGAATGCCCTCAAAAGCAGCAGGTGGATAAATAATTTGAGCCACTTTCTGCTGAACCCCTTCATTTGAAGCCGGTTGAATGCCTGATTCAACAGTGTTATCATCATCACACAGGGGTGGACAACCAAGAGTTGCTCTGATAGCATTAGTGATCCATTTAGCATATTTAGAGCCTGCATTGACTAACACTCTCTCCCCCCTTATGACTTCTCGTTCAACATGGTCTCTTAGATCATCCTTTTGAAACCTTATCTAATTAGCTAGGTAATTGGTGACTTATTTATAGAATGATCTGAATTTCTGCAGTTGATCAGCAATTACCTTTTGAAATTCTTGGATAGCAGTTCTAACATCAGTCAAATCTGCTTTGAGTTGTTTATCAAACACAGACTTTTCTTTATCAATGGTTGCAGTGAAAGAAGTTGCTTTATTCTGAAGTTCTGTTACAATAACATTGTGTGACTCTGTGATATTATCATTCATTCTTATTTGGTTTTCCAGAACATAGCCATGTTTCACTGCTATGTCATATAATTGAGTTTTGGCTTCCACTTGTTGCTTGGCTAAATAGACTACAACATTACCTCCCTTATGGAAGCAATCTGTCATTTCCTTTTTATGTAAATTCATTTCAAATCTAATAGATTTAATATCTTGTGCCAGCTGAAGCTGCAATTCTTTATTTCTCTCATCAACATATTTTTCAAGGGCTTGTCTTTGTTCATCCATCCTTACTTACAGTTGCACCAGTAGTGATCTAAAATCTACTATTGTAGTTGTAGTTTGTGGAACTACCTGCAAGGCTTTCTTATAGCTTGAGCTGCTTTTCCTGAGCTCGACAATTTTTCACTTCTTAGCCCTAGAGGCTTCTTCATGATCAGAAGAATCAGATGAACTTGCTATGTCTACAGTGTCTTTTGGAATTGAGGCAATGATGGTCATCTCTTTCTCAATTCTTTAGTGCTCCCCCTCAGTCCTTACTCCTATCAAATCAGGAAATAACTCCTCTAGAGTGACCTCTTGTTGCATTTGAACTGATGGAATAACAGTCTCTTTCTCAGCAGGTAGACTGTCTGTAAATGCAAAAGTGTCTTCCATGGTAATATCAGTTTCAGTTACCTTGTCTTGATTATTCTGTTCAGCATCATTCATATGTACAGTCTGTGTAGTATTTTCAGTATTTATTGCAGCTTGATTGATATTCAGTAGTACCTCAAGTATAGATTGTGTAGCTGCTTTACTGTCCAATATAGCTGCGTGGACAGGTGGCTCTTGCTCATGAGCTCCCCCTAAAGGTAATGCCTCTTGTTGAGCTGAAGTTGGAGAAAGCTCATTGGCTCCCCCTTGGTGAGGCTCAACCTGTACCTGAACCTCTAAGATGTTGGTGGCTGGAATCTGCTCCCCCTGCATCAGACTATTAATTATAGTTACTTAAGAAGGAGATTAGTTAGTCCTTTCTACTTCTTCTTCATCAGAGCTGAAAACCACTTCTTCTTCTGAATCACTGGATGATTTAGTGGTCTTGGGGGCTGTTTGCTTCTTTTTTTGAATTTGTTTTGTTTATTTCTGTGGAGTAGAAACATCTTTGGTCAGAACCCTATCCCATCTGGACAGTATCCTTAAGTTCATTCTTCTCATGTGATTAATCTTAGAACCTACAGATTGATTTATCACTTCAGGTATATTCTCAGCCATTAATAGGCTCAGTAATCTTCCCAGATTATGTTTCTTGATTCCTTCTTTGATCTTGTCAAAAATGACAGTAGACCAATTTATTTTCACCTTGAATATCACTCTAGTCATTAGATTGAACATATAGGCAGAAATCCTATCATGTCCTCCTGTTTTACACAGAATAACCTTTCCTATGATTTATGACAGTAATTTGCCCTGGGAATTCATTTCATTCCTGTTCATGGATGATCCAATCTTGGTAGTGGGAGTCAGTCCACACCATTGGAGAGCATCTTTTGTCATGGAGGATGTTATGTCATCCTATTCCTTAAATTTGGGAAGTTGAAGTGTTTTTGTTAAGCTTATCTATGTCAGTTTTACCTTAGTTCCTTGAACTGACGACCTAATTTTCATGCTCGTTGAATCCATGGATGCCGATGAGTAGAATTCAAGAACTTCCTTTTTCCATATCCTTGTAGGTTCTGAGACCAAGTATTCCAATCCATTTTATGTGATTAGGGTAATCACGGCTTTGATGTCTGGCATGGCAGTCTCAAATGCATGACGAACTAGTTCATAGCCCTCATTGATGTTCTCGTTTAGCTTTGGTGCCATTAGGGATTTGAGATTGAGGAGAAGAGAGATGAGGTCTGTCGACACAAAGATTTGGTCTTGAGAATACTGAGAGCGTAGTCGACATGGTTTTACTTCCAACTATTTATATGTTTCTAAACAAAGAAGGTCAAAAGGCGGGTTGAAATAAGCTTATTGTGTCGACACAGACTATTAAAGTCTCGACAGAGTTTGTAAAGGTATTATAATACTATGTGTCGAAACCTTCTGTGATGTGTCGACATAAACAATCTTAAGAGTCTACACTAATGTCTGCGTGTTGACACAGATGTCTGTATGTGTCGACACCAATATCTAAGAGTAAGGAGAGCTATATGTCGACACAAAATTCTAAGTGTCGACACAATCTTCTTTTTGTGTCGACTGAATTTTCCTTATGTGTCGACACCAACTACTAAGTGTCGACACAGATGTCTTTATATTTTGACACAAATTTACTTAGTCAAATTTGTCATTCTTATTCCATGTTTAACATGCCTAATTAAATTTTAAAATAATTGAACTTAGTTTCATCCAGTGCTTTGGTTAACTTGTCAGCAGTTTAAAAATTAGTATTGACAAATTCTAAACTTATATCTTTCTTTTCAATATGATCTCTAAGAAAATGAAATCTTATTTCTATGTGCTTAGTTCTGCTATGAGAAACAGGATTTCTAGCAATAGAAATGGCACTAGTAGAATCACAAAACAATGGAGTTCTACTTACCTAGATGTCATAGTCTTCAAGTTGATGTTCTATCCATAATAGCAGAGCGCAACAACTGCTTGCACCTACATATTCAGACTCAGCAGTGGATATAGCAACACTTGTCTTCTTTTTGCTGCTCCATGACACCAATCTTCCACCTAGGAACTGACATGTGTCGGTTGTACTTTTCCTGTCTTCTTTGCATCCTACAAAGTCTACATCTGAATAACCAGTTAGTAGAAAATCTTTATTCTTAGGGTACCAAAGGCCAAGATTTGGTGTTCCCTTAAGATATCTCAAAATTCTTTTGAGTGCAGTATAATGAGATTCTTTAGGGCAGGCTTTATACCTAGCACAGACACATGTAGAATACATGATGTCTGGTCTACTAGCAGTTAAGTATAAAAGGGAGCCAATTATCCCTCTATACAAAGAGTCATCTACAGGTTTTCCTACATCATCTTTGCATATAGGCATACTTGACCCCATTGGAGTTCTCATGGTGGAGGTTGACTCCATACCATATTTCTTAATCAACTCCTTGGTGAACTTAGAATGGGATATGGACAAGCCATCATCAGTCTGTCTAACTTGGAGTCCCAAGAAGAATTTCAGCTCAATCATACTGCTCATCTCAAACTTCTCATGCATAAGTTTAGAAAACTTTCTACAAAGGTTGTTTTTTGTAGATCCAAAGATAATGTCATTAATATTTATCTGGACTAGGATGATCTTGCCTTTTGATTCCTTTAGGAATAGAGTTTTGTGTATTTCCCCCTTGATAATTTGTTCTCAATGAGGAATGTAGACAGAGTTTCATACCAAGCCCTAGGGTCTTGTTTCAAACCATATAGTGCTTTCTTAAGCCTATACACATAATTAGGATAGAGAGGATCTACAAAACCTGAGGGTTGTTCAACATAAACTTCCTCTTTTAAGTCACCATTCAAAAATGCTGACTTAACATCCATCTGAAATACTTTGAACCCTTGATAAGCTGCAAAGGCAAGGAACAACCTTATTGCTTCCAACCTTGCCACTGGGGCAAATGTCTGGTCAAAATCTATTCCTTCTTCCTGTTTGTAGCCCTTAGCCACCAGTCTTGCTTTGTTCTTAACTATAATGTCATTTTCATCTAGCTTGTTCATGTAGATCCACTTAGTCCCTATGACATTGTGATTCTTTGGTTTAGGAACCAACTTCCAGACTTTGCATCTTCTGAATTGATTCAGCTCTTCCTGCATGGTATCAATCCAATTTGGGTCTTGTATGGCTTCTTCAAATTTCTTGCATTCCATCTGGGATAGTAAACTTGAGCAAAGTATTGTGTTCATGTTCTTGCATCTTGTCTGAACACCATGACTTGGATCACCAATTATTTGGTGTGTTGGATGATACTTTAGAAGTCTTATTGCTGGAGGCAATCTATCTACACCTTGATTTTCTCCAATCACCTCACCATGCTGTACTTCAATGTCCTCTTCATCAGCTTGTGGGTCTTGTACTCCCCCTGGACAGCATCCATCATTTTCTTCATCCTGCCTTGCAGGTTGGTCTTCACTAATGGTTAGCATGTCCATCTTTTACTTTAAACCTGTAGAGCTATAAGGAGTACAAGACAGCTCACAGTTGATTAGTTTAGTTTCATCAAAAACTACATGGAGAGATTCTTCTACAACTTGAGTAGTCAAGTTGTAGACTCTGTATACCCTACTGTTGTTGTTGTACCCAACAAATATCCCTTCTTGGGATTTGGCAGCAAACATAGTTAAATAGTGCTTGCCATTATTAAGAACAAAACACTTGCTACCAAAGATTCTAAAATAGGATAAATTTGGTTTTCTGCATTTCATAATCTCATAGGGTGTCTTCTTATGGCTTTTGGTGATGGATGCCCTATTGAGAACATGACATGCAGTGTTTACTGCCTCAGACCAGAAATATTCTGGGAGAGAAATGTCACTTAGTAGAGTTCTACCAGCCTCAATAAGAGTCCTATTCTTTCTTTCAGCAATACCATTTTGCTGGGGAGTTCTAGGTGAGGAGAACTCTTGATGAATCCCTAGTTCTTCACAAAATTTTGTCATGCATTCAGACTGAAATTCAGTCTCATGGTCACTTCTTATTTTGACCACTTAATTGTTAAGTTCATTCTTAATTTGCCTAACAAATTTGTGGAAGACAGTAGGGGTTTCAGATCTCTGCCTCAGGAAGAAAACCCATGTAAATATAGAATAGTCATCCACAACCACAAATGTGTATACTTTCCTACCTAGACTATGAACTGGTATAAGACCAAATAGATCCATATGTAGGAGGTACAAACCCCTCACTTAGTCTTTGGTATTAAGACTATGGAAGGAGGTCTTAGTCTGTATGCCTTTTTGACAAGCTGAACACACGCCCTCCTGGATGCACTTGACCTGAGGACCATTCCTCACTAACTCCATACTATAGAGTTGACCTATTGACTTGTAGTTCAGGTGAGCCAGCTTCTTATGCCATTTAACACAATGAGAAGCTTTCTCATCTGCTATTAGATAAATAGGAGAGTTCTTATTCTCACAATCAAAGTTGAGACAGTAAATATTTCCTTTTCTATTACCCGACAAGATGACCTCTTGATCACTTGTACTTCTAATCTGACACCCATTCCTAATAAAGGAGGTGTCATAACCAAGATCACTCTGTTGGCTTATGATTATTAAGTTATGTTTCAAACCTTTCACATAAGCCACTTGGGTGATAGTGATGGAACTATTGGAAATATTACCAAACCCTTTGATGACCCCTTTTTCAGATCCACACAAGATCACTTTCGGTCCATTCTATATGGGAGAGTAGTCCTTCAGCATCCCTCTTGTTCCAGTCATGTGCCAGGAACATCCACTATCCAAGTGGTATGGCCACTTGGACTCACCTGCATTATATAAAATTACTTAACCTTAGAACTCCAATAATTATTGGGTTCTAGGTTCAGGTTAGACTGAAACTTGACATGCTTCCCTGCAGCCTTTCTGGCAGGTAAGCTGACATTCTTCCTGACAGTAGTGTTGTGCCAATAATCAATGGCATAATGGCCCACTTTTCCACAATACCAGCACTCATATCTATTGTATCTTCTTTTAGGTACAGTCTTAACAGCATTGCTGTCAGCAGACCTTAAAACTATAGGTACAGTGGTCCTTTTATTGAGTGATGGGGCTGATGCATCAAACATTGATGATTCTTAAAGATCATAATGTATTTGTACATGGGCTGCACTATTGGCATTTACACCCTTGTCATTCAGATTTCCAGGCTTAGAGTGACTATGTGTAATGTCATGGTCATACTTGTTAGTAGGCTGCATCACTTTCCTGAAAGCAATAGGGGGTTTGAAGACTAGTGGCTGAATTGGGGCTTTGCCTTTTCCTTTAGAATTAGCTGCCCTAGTTCTTCCCTTGAAGCCTAATACTGTCTTACACTTTTGGAGAGTGAAGTCATCAATCAAGGGTAAGAATGGCTTTGGCTTTGAGATTTTAGCCACAAGTTCCCTCTCTCTTTGAAGTCTGACTTCCAGACTCTTGATTTGATCATTTTTGAATGTAATTGTACTCATATGAATAAAAGTTATATTTTTCAGTTTGGCAATTTCATTCAACTTCAAATCCAGCATTTTTGCTGAATCTAATGTAGCCAATTTAAGAGATGCAATTTCCTCAGCTTGGTTTTTGACATGATTTTTGCTTCTCTTAAGTGCTTGCAACAGATCACCATACTCATCAATAAGTTGATGAACATCCCCTTGAGATTCAGAACCATCCACATCTCTTGATGCAGATGCTTCTGACTTTAATCCAGTATAATAATTAGAAACTTAAGAAATGTTGTTTACCTTACTAGGACCAGTCTGATCTTGGCACTGATCTTCCTTAGTCAAAGCCATCATCCCTTTGCAATGATGATCTTCAACCCCATTTATTGAGTCCAGCAGTTGTAAGAACTCAGATTCTACTGAATCCTCTTCAGTAGTGAATAATCCTATATAAGCTTCAACTTTAGCTTCAGTCACTTCTCCAGATTATGATGATGATGAGTCAGTCCAACTCTTCTGCTTCTTTACAACAAAGGATCTCTCCTTCTTGCCCTTATTTTGTTGCCTCTTTTTATCTTTAGATTCCTTTCATTTATCAGGACAGTCAGCTATGACATGTCCTGGCCTGTTGCAACAATAATAAACAATTTTAGAAGAAGTTTGTTTACTGGGATTAGAGACATACCTGTCATCCTTAGATCTTTTCTCCTTCTTGTAATAGTCATCCTTGGAGAAGGATGAAGATGGCTTTGTTCTCCATTTCTTCTTCTTCATGAACCTTTGAAACTGCCTTGTGAAGGCAGCAAAGTCTTCATCAGATTTGTGACTGTCTGAAGTGTTGATGTCAGAATTTTCAGATTCAACATCAGCCATTCTCTTGGGAGGTGAAGGGGACTTTCTCCTTCCCTTTCTTGTGGCTTCAGCCTTAAAAGCAATTGACTTCTCTCTGTATTTAGACTTATTGATTTTCTCCTCCTCCTTTTTGGCAGTGAGCTGCATCTCATAGGATAACAGTTTTCCAAATAAGATTGGTGGAGGTGTATCTGCAAGCCTAGCCACCTCTCTGATGGCACATATTTTAGTATCTCAATCCTTGGTTAAAGATCTGAGAAACTAGTCATTTAATTCATAAGTGTTAAAGACACTTCCATATGTTATTAGCTCATTAACAATTCTAAAGAATTTCTTATAGCATTCAGCTATGTTATCTGTCTTAGCTTGTCTAAAGCTTTCATACTCTTGATTTAACATAGACTTCCTATCCTCTCTCACTTCTGTTGTTCCCTCCATGTAGACAATCAAGGTGTCCCACATCTCCTTGGAGGTTTTACAATGGACCATATTCTGGAATGTGGAGTCATCTATGGTACTCACAATTATATTCTTTGCTCTATTGTCTAATGTTGCTAGAATGATCTCTTCCTTAGTCATTTTGGAATAACTCTTTGGAGTTTTGAGGTTAGCATCAAGAACTGATATGTTCATAGAAATAAATGGCCTTTCTAGCACTATAATGTAAATTCTTGGATCAGATGCTTCCATGAACAATCTGACCCTTTCTTTCCACATGCCAAAATTTTCTTTCCTACAAATAGGAAGTTTCATTGATCCAAATTCCTTGTGATTCTCACTTGAACCAATTCTGTCTAACTGATAACTTCCTTATAGATCAACTCAGACTGTTAAGTCTAATCTTGAGCAACCTAGCTCTGATACCACTTGAAAGAATTGGATTCAAGATGACCTAAACACCTAGAGGTGGGGGGGTGAATAGGTTCAATTCTTTTTATTCAGGCAGATAATGTAAATTACTTGTTAAACAGCCATAGAAATATCTATCACAATACAGATTATAGCAAACACAGGCAACACATCAAGCACACAAATTTATTGTGGTTCCCCAAGTGAAGGGTACATCCACTTTCCCCATTCACCTATCTAGCAGTATACTAGATTCGGCCTTACTCCCTTCTTCCTTCTCAGATCCTCAGATATTACAACTCAGAACCCAGAGTGGCTCCTACAACTCAGACTTCAGCAAGTCCTACAACTCAGATCCTCTCAGAGAATCCTACCTCAGAGTGAGTCCACACTCCTACAACTCAGGAAATCAAACCCTACCTCAGCCTCTTCAACAGGCCTACAACTCAGAGAAATTAATCCCCTATCTCAGGCACTCAGCCCTACCTCAACCTTTATAGATTTAGACTTACAACTCAAAGAAATTAATCCCCTACCTCAGACACTCAGCCCTACCTCAGCCTTTATAGATTTAGGCTTACAACTCAGAGAGATAACTCTCATTCACTCAGATCTATATTAGATCCTACAGAGAAAAGTGATTATAAAAAGTATAAATCCTTCACCCAGGTAGAGAGAGAATGGGTTGAAGTTTTCTTGATCAGTTCTTGATAGATTTGATAACTTTAGATTCAACCTGTCCTAGCTTCTTCAAAGCTTCTTGAATTTGAACAAAGTAAGGCTGATTTTCTTGGAGATGATCTTCAATCAGCTTCCTTCTTCTATTCAGATGTGGCTCTGAATTCTTCTTGCAGACTAGTTCAGGATCTGCCCTTAGAGACTTGTTGATTTCTGGATAAAGACTTCTCTTCTTCTTAGTTGTTGGTTGTCTCTTCTTGTTCATTTCCATTTGTTGATATAATGGTATTTATATAGACCCCATTCGAGGTTACTGCTGATCCGGTTCCTAACGGCCTTCTGACAGCTCTGACAGATGTAACTACTTTGTTGGTTGTGACAGATGTCAAGTCTCCAGTCATGTCATCTGATACTTCATTGAACTTTAACTCAGTAGCAAAGTGTCGAGACAATACTTCAAATGTGTCGACACAAATAGATCATGTGTCGACACAATCCTTGGTGATGTCGACACAGCTCACATAATGTCGACACAGCTCTTCTTTTTCTTCTTGACACAAGCTTATGTGTAATGTGTCGACAGAATTCTGGAATGTGTCGACACAAGTCCTGTATGTCGACACAGTTGTTGTCGACAGATTTTCTGTGTGTCGACACAAGTCCTGTGTGTCCACACAATCTGGCTCCTGGTGTCGACACAGCTTTTCCCAAGTGTCGACACAGTTCTTCTCAGGTGTCGACACTTGTACTTAGAAACTTTTTTCTGCATTTCATTAACTGGTACATTGAAACTCAAAAAAGCATCAAATACACATTGATGAATATCATTGAGTTAGTTGAGCCTTCTCCAAATCTATTACACATTTTCCAATGTACCCAACATGAGACCTTCAAGCAAGGCCCCAAGGAAGCAATTGCCGACACATATAAAAACTTTTTCAAAATCGTCAATGGGATAAGGAACTACGGCCGGGTGTTCAACGATGGTGAACTAAACGACAAGTTCCTGAGATCCTTGAAAAAGGAATGTGATAACAAAATATGTGCCAATAGGGAATTTGGGAGATTAGCAGAAACTGACCCTCAGATCCTCTTCGGGAAGCTTATGTCCTATGAACTTCAAATCAATACGAGAAAAGCTGAAGAAGAGGCCAACAGATCTTCATCAAGAGATAAGTCTATTGCAGTGAAGACAGACAGCTCAAGAAAGGCCAAAATTGCATCTCCTGCTTCCACTCAAGAAGACTATGATGAAGAAGACTTAGATCCAAGCACCTCCGGCTCAGAGCTATCTGATGGAGAGTTCTTCCTTCTCTTACGACAATTCAAGAGGTTTCTCCGCACGAAGAAACAAATGAGAGGAAATTATTCCTCATTCAGAAGATCACGTCACGGAGGTGACTATCAAAAGAAAAGTCACACATCTGACAGGTATAAATCTAAACCGAACAAACATGTTTCATCTAACGTTGTTTGATATTGTTGTAACAATTCAGAACATATAAGTACTGACAGTCCTCACAAGAAGAAAGAGGGTGGAAAGAGAGAAGTGCACAAGTCCTCTCACAACAAAAGGAAGGAAAAGAGATTCATCGTAAAGAACAGAAGACCTTCAGTGACACTTACTCGTCTGAGTCAAGTGATGATGTAAAGGCCCACTTTGGGCTCATGGCTCACTCTGATGATGAAGGACAAGTCCCCCAATTCCATGGGGAGGTAAATTCTCACACACTTCTTTCTGCTTCAGATACAGACTCAAGTGGTCATGATGGCTATTCTTTTGGGGAAGATGATTCCGAATTAGTAAATCAGTATCAAGTCTTGTTGACTGCATTTGACAAATGCCGGAAGGTAGTCAAATCGCAATCAAAAGTGATCATATCCCTCAAAGAGGTGGAATCAAATCTGAGGGAGGAGATTGAAAAATTGACTCCTCTCAGAGATGAAGTTCAATATTTGAAGGAGGAACTTAAAGACTCCACTGAGTTAATAAATCATAAGGAATTACTCCTAGAAGAGCTGGAAGCAAAGCTGGTCATTGAACAGAAACTGGTTGAAAATCTCTCCAAGCCTACAACTATGCTTCCACTCATTGATGGAGTGGCTTCATCCGAGAAAAATAGCAGTGTAGGACATAAATTGGCCAAAGGTAAAGGCAAGGCTATTCTAAGCCAAACTATTTTAAAAAGGCAGTAACCTTGCAGAAGTAGGGTCCTTACGTTCATGGACAAAATGAGAAGGTGGCACCAAAACCCAAGCCTGTTGTAAAGAAAGAAAAGGAGGTGTAAAAACCATGTGAGTGTCATCATCATGAGGAATCTACCTCCAGATCTACTATCCCTGCTAGACCACACTCTCAAATGGTCATGTAGGAGAATATCAGGCAAAGATATAACAGGTTTGACTGTTGGTGTTGTGGCAAGATTGGTCACTTTGACATAGATTGCTGGTTTAACCCTAAGTATTATAAAACTCCTCAAGTTAACAATACGAGGCAGACCACTAATAATGGTAACACTTCTAGGGGGAGTATGCTAACAAGAGACCTTGGACCCAAACTTGTTTGGGTTCCTAAGGGATTCTAAACTTGTGGATGTAGGTATGTGCATAGGCCAACAAAACTTCCTATCTGGCAAATGGACATGTAGAAGTCCCAGGAAATCTCTTGGACTAGAAGATTTAAAAAGATGATGATTAAAGTTTCACAACAAAGCAACTGAAGAAGAGTTTCTCCTGAATTGTTTGAGGGGGAGCTTCTAGCTGAAAACTCCCTCCAAAAGGACATCAGAGGTGATTAAGCTCTAAATAAGGAAGAGGCTATGATTGAGTCATCTGCCCTTTACCCTATTTAAGATGTCAGAAAGGGGGAGAGAGATATGAGAAGAAAATGAAGGAGAGAGAGAGGAGAAGAAAATGGAAGAAAAGAAAAAGATAGGACTGAATGAAGTTGTCAGGAAGGGGGAGAAATGAATCAGTGTTCCCTTAAGAAATGTAAGGCAATGCATTTTCTCTTATCTTTACATTTTTTTTTCATGCAATTCAACTTAGTAGATGGGGTTCTGACTGCTTCAAATAGGAGGAGATTGTTGGGTTTTGTTACCACAATAACCTTGATTTGAAGAAGTCCCCCTAAAACTAAGGTGACTTGTAGTTGTATTTGATGTACTTTTTGTTAAGTGTTTGTTGGAATTTATTGCCTAGTGTAGAGCAATGTCAGTCTACAGTGGGTCACCAAACACAGGACCATACAATGTAATCCCTCATTATATGATCCATAGTGTTGACTCATGTGTAGCCTCTCTATTGGGATACACTTCATTTTCATGCACTAGGTTTGATGAAGGAAGACATGCTGCTGTTTGGATTGAAGAAGAAAAATTTTCTTAAAGCTGAAAATCTTCTAAGTATTTTACTCGAGTGAAATAACAGTACTAGAGTAGATACCTTAGAAGCACTCGAGTATGTCTAGTCTGTATTTCGAGTAAGGGAATTGATTCTCGAGTAGCCTTAATTTAGCTATCGAGATGCCAAGTCCAGTACTCGAGTGGACCTTCTCTCCTTTTCGAGTGATCAGCTTTTGGTTCTCAGAAATTTTCTAAGTGTAGCACTCGAATATTCTAGTTGAGTACTCGAGTAGTTGAGCAGCTTATTTTGAGTGACAGAAGACAGTTCTCGAGAAGTTTCTAATTCCACTCGAGTAGCAAAACCTTGCACTCGAGTAGTTTGTTTATTTCTCGAGTAGTTCATTTTCATTACTCGAGTGATCAAATTCATTCCAGAATTTTTCTCTAAGTCAGGCTCTCGAGAAGTTCAGTTTCACCTCTCGAGTAGTCTATCTAGCACTCGAGTGATCATTACTCCACTCGAGTGATTTCAGACTTTATCCAGAATTTCCAGAAATACTTCTTCTCGAGTAGTCAGTACTATCCACTCGAGAGCTATTCATAGTACTTGAATAATGTTATTCTTACTCGAGAAATGCTGTCTCATTTTCTAAAATTTTCTCCAAGTCTCCAACAGATCGATTTTTAAATTATTTGACATGACTGTTCCATATGGCCATCATTAATGACTAATCTAATTGTTAGAGAGATCTTATAAAACGTCCTATCAATATGACTAACCCTAAGGGAGTGAATTCTGTCATTCTAAGTTTCTGGATCGGGCCGACACTTTCTATATTCTACAGAAGCCGCCACACATCTTGAAGATTGCCAAGGCTCTCTTCGATCCAGATCGACTTGCAGATCAAGAGATTTCACAATCTTCATTTTCTCCTTTATTGTGTGAGTCCAAGTTTCTCAAAACAGATCTAGCCAAGAGTCTTCTTCAACAAATTTTGATAAAGCCGCAAAGATCAAGAAAGAAGACCTAGGGAGAGATTTTCAGATCTGAGAAATATATACTCTTTGTATTTTCATATTTCATTTTATTATTGTAGAAGATTATTCTCTGAGTGTAGGAGCTTCGTTCTCCGAGGTGTAGGACGTTTTTATCTTCCGAGTGTAGATCCCGTTTGGTGGATCGAGTTGTAGGAACGTTGTTCCGAGTGGTAGGATTGTTTTCAATCCAAGATTAGTGGAGTAGCCGAGTGTAGCGTATTGCTAGATCGATGAGTGGGAAGTGGACGCACCGAAGATTGGAGAACCACTATAATTCTTGGTGTTCTCTGTGCTTGCTTGGTCATTTCTTGTGCATTAGGTGGCTAAACTTTTTATTCAGCAAAAGATGCACAACTCACCTATTCACCCCCCCTCTAGGTGATTTAGGTAGACAACTCAAACTCTTTTTCAGCCTGGATTCCCCGACAACGATGCCAAAATCATGATCGCCAAGTTTGATCACAACATGTGTACTGGCCGCTAAAGTAATATAAAACGAGTGAATTTTTCCAAATATGGAATCTCGAAGGAATGGAGGTTATGATGCATAATTCTCTTATTAAGGAAATTAATTATAAAGATTTCTAAAATAGAAAAAGGGATTTGATTTCGATTTTGCAAACTAATCAAAAATAAACTAAACTAAACCATCACGGGTCGCATGCACCGCATCGCTTAGTAGTTACGCAGGCCACAATGCTCTACTTCGAAAGGCGGATGGGCGAGAAGGCAAGCGGATGATGAAACATACCAGCGACATGAGGGTCGGAAACACCTCTTCGCAATGTGTGCCACTATCAATTGCTAGTGCGTCTAACTCAACGCAACGACGAGATGGCAGATGGAATGGGGCGCACCTCAACACACAAACCTTGAAATAATTCAAAGATGTGGAATTAAACATTAACAAAATATGTTTCATGCGTTCATCATCCAAATACATAAGAGAATGAAGTAAAAAATCAAAACATGAAGTAGAAAGCGCAAGACACAACCAAGGAACGATGCCTCGCCACGAATTATCGAAAGGAATCAAAGGGTTGTCAATCCTCATCCTAGCTCGGTCTACAACTGCCGTCTGGGGTAGAGGAGGGTTGTCACTATCTCCAAATTAATTTGTCTTCTTCGTTAATCTCCCTTGGACACATCCTTTGCAAGAACTCCAATTGAATTTGGTGGGAAGTACTTTAAAATAAAACTTGAGAGCTTGAGATGATGGAAACGGCCTAGGGCTCTACTCTAGCAGATGATTTATGGTAGAATGATGGACGGAGCTCCTCCCAAATTTGGGCGGTGAACATGGTTGTCATGATCATGATCTGGATCATAGGATCTTACAATCCTATGATCCAGATTTTGTAAATCGATCCTAATTTTATAAAGCGATCCTCATTCCAATCATACCATCTGATCCGATTCAAACTCGAAATTATCTCATCTAGGATCTCGATCCTAACAACCTTGGCGGTAAAAGAGGGCGAAATGGGGCGGACTGGTGCGGATATCCGCAAAACATGAGATGGACTCCGAATTATGGTGGAGTTCTGCACTTAAATAACAAACATGATTAAAAATGGTAACACACGGTCGAACACACAATAAATATAAATAATTTAGACAAAAGAGGCTGCACGTGCGATTTTACTCACACAAACGAAACTGACCGTGTGTGAACAAAACACACGTGTCGGTAGATCACCATATTTGGGAGCTGAAGAACACACACGTTCGCTGAAACTGTGCACCAAGGAATCGTGTGATTGTGCGATATACACATATCAGAAATCAAAAGACAACTTCCCACCTGAAATATGATGAGTCCACATTTTACACTGATTTTTGGACTCATCTGGGCCAGTTTTATCGTCTTAGCACTACACTTGAGAGCCTTTATTGCTTATATTTGCTTATGTGCCTATTTCACGATTAAGTGCACTGTAGGCCCGTTTCTGTGTGCTTCTTGTGTTTCTTTTTTTTATTGTTCCTTAACCCTATCTTGGGAATGTGGTGTGCATGTTTGGTGGCCTTTCTGCCTCTTCTGCTGGTGCAGGGTTCGTGTGCGTGCTCCGGAACCGCTCGGGGGACCCCGACGATGCAGGAATACTCCGCACGACCAGTGGTCGTGCGCCACCGATCGTGTGCATTACATTCTCATTTTCGTAATCCTGTCTGGGTAATTGCATGAGCACTGGCTGTAGTGCGCACGACCACTGGTCGTGCGCCACTGCTCATGCGCGTTTACCCCTTGCTTTATGTAAATCTGTCCCTGCCAATCGCACGATCAGTGGATTTAGTGCGCACGACCACTGGTCGTGCGCCACTGATCGTGCGCATTTATGCTGATGTCTCTATCCAAGTTGCAGGTCTAATTGGAAATGGCGCACGATCATCGACCGACAGTGCGCACGACCACTGGTCGTGCGCCACTGATCGTGCGCAATGCTTTTGCTGCCTCCGTATTTAAGGCCCTGCTCCGCGATTTAGGTCAACGCCCGTCATTTGCTGCGATCGGGGAGTGTGCGGGAATCGCCATTTCACTTCTCCAGCTGCTCCATCACCTCCACCTTCGTCGGGAGGCCATAGCCAACTACTCCGTAGCTTTTCAAACTCTCATGCGAAGCACTCGGCCATTAACGACTACAACTCCAAGCTTTCCATCGGAGTTGGTGAAGAAGACAACCTAGAGAACGGACTTAAAGGCATTCGAGGTGACAGCTCGTTGGTACCGGAAGCCTCCTTGGACTGAGCCCGGAAGCGGATTGACAACTCGCTACTCCGGCCACGACCCGCGGTGGATCTTCACTCTCTTTTGGTTTACTCCTCTTCCCCTTCCTCTGTAGTATGGAATGGTTTAAACATTGTAATGAACACTTCCATCCATGAACATCAAGTTTATTTTATATCTAATGGGATGTTAGTATTTTTCTTATGCTTGTGAGTAGTGTCTGTGAATGCGCCTCGCTCACTCCACATCCACACCATTCCTGTGTCTCACCCGATTGCACTCCACACAAGAACACTTCAATCCATTAGCTTTCCGTCCACTCGCCCAACCGAAGTTCAGCATCGCGGCCGAAACACCCACTCCACCTTGCGAAGCGGTGCCTTCGACCCCCATAGCTTTTACTAGTTTAGTAGATCAAACATCCACAATCTCCCAAGTCCTCTTTTTACTCTTTTTCTATTTATAACTCTCATAACAATATTTTCTATACTGTTGTCGCTCTATGCTAATTGCATTCCTCAAGAGACCAACACTCGGGGATTTATTCCCAAAACTTTATTACTTGTGCGACCGGTACGCTTGCCGATTTACACGCATCAATTTTTTAGCGTCGTTGCCCGGGAACACAGTCGTGTGAGTTTTTGGAGAGGGAGATAATAGATTAAAGCCCTTTTTTCATTTGTGCATATCATTTATTTTGCTTATTACTTTTTTGCCCTTTTCTGCTTTTTGATTTAGATAGCAGATCCGTGCTATTTTTATTTTAGCTGTGTAGCACCTTTTCAGCAATTATTTTTGTTCGCGATGGATCCTGATGCTGAGTGCCGTTTACTTGACACTATGCGCTGATCCATCGATGCCATTGTTGTTATGAATACCGAGCATTGCATTCGGTGTTTGTTATATCAAGTTGTGGGCCACATGTTGAAGGATTGCCCTCGTTTGTGCAAGCCTTCTCCCTCTGAGGGCGTGTGCACAACAACCTCCCATTCGCGGAAGACTGTGGTGGACCGGCCTACCAGGGTGTTTCCTGGCCCATACAATGACATAATTCACTTAGCTCTTTCTCTACCCGTTGAGATTACCGAAGATTCTTTAGCTGCATACAACTCTTTCATGGGTCCCTCGATCCCTTTTTACGAGCTTCCCTTGAGTGATGATGATCACTCTGGTGTTAGCCAAGAAAAAGAGGAGCAGGAATTCATGGAAGCTCCTGTATGGGATGATAAGATTATTCCAATCGTCGACGGGGTGGCGTCTGCGAATGACTGCGCGAGGGGCCTGCTCATTCAGTGCTTGATCTTGAGAGCAGCCTTGCCCCTTCACAATTTTTGCCGGATTATGCTACTCCATTTTTGTGTGAGTCGGCTGATGATGTCGTATTTGTTGATGATTCGGTGCCCGAGGTTGCGTCGAAGTGGGATGATGATTCCTCTATCTCTGACGGAGAAGGTGGATCTTCGGAACACTTTTACGCACCCCGGTCGGATGAGGAATACCCTCTTTCTGATGTGGAGGTTTGCACCTCTTTATTAGATGAGGTCGTTTCTCTTGCCACCGTGGACCTCGATTTCTCGAATTCTCCCCAATACGACTCATATGACACCGACGATGATCTATGCTTGGATCCTGCTGAGAGTGACAACGGGATCACTCTCCCATTTTCTGATTATTTTAGTTCTTCTTCTCCTTTATTTCTTGATCCCCCTTCTCTATCTGAGCCTGTGCAGGCAGAGTCTCCACGGGTATGCTGGGATGATAATGAGCTTGGTGTTCTTGACGTTGCCATCACACCCTGCACACATGTGGTTAACGATGCCTTGCTAGGTGAGGATACTTTTTGTGATAAGATGAGTGAGGATCAGGCCTCCTCCTCATCCTATTTCCTATTTCCTCTGCCTGCGAGGAGCAGGTATGATTATTTAGGCAGCGGGGTAACTATTCTATCGCCGTATCGGTACCCGTTACCGAAACGGATATTAGAACAGTTACCTGTGCATTTTTCTTTTCATAGGCCCATTAGCTAGAACCTTTTTTTAGCCGAATAAGTCATGCTGGGATGACAATAACCCCAGTACTTATCTTTCATTTCCTGCATTTTTATTTTCATGTCTATTTTAGTTTTAGCATTTCTTTTTGTATATTTTTCTTTTGTTTTTGCGGAGCTCACCCCTGCAGGTATTCATGGCAAATCGCATTGGCGGGGTTGTGATTCTTCGTATGGCAGACCTGCTTTTGTTTTTCACGTGTCTTCTGGTATGCTCACTAGCTGAGCATTGGGTAACCTCTCCCCTTGTTTTTATCTGATTTTAATTTCTATATCATATACTGTGTTGCTTATATTAAGTCTGGGGGAGAGCCATTATTTGTTACCTATTGCACGAGCACATTTCTTGTGCATACTAGAAGCTTTTATAGATTTATTATGATTAGTTCATTGCATCACACACCACTACACCCACATGAGTGCGTGCTTAGCTTTTTGCATGCTGCGAGTTAAACTTGTTTCTTTTGTATGATTTGGGAAAATTATGGTGCTGACATAAGATTGTGAGACGGAGTAAAATGTTGACCTTGCTGTGCTCCTAGTCAACTGCTCTCATCTCGTGTAGAAATTTGAGTAGATTTAATTTTTCTGTATGCTTATAGTTTTATATTTTTCTAATTCTGTAAATACTTTTTATTCTACTCAAAAATTGGTGAATCCGGTGTGAATCCTACGGTAGCTTAGGGATGTGTGTACACGACCGTTAGGTTCGTACTGCTCGAGTCAGGAGGATGGATAATCTTTCTCGTTGGCTAAGAACTTGCCCCAAGCTATTCTTGAAGCATGGGTATAGGTTAGTTCACTCGCATGAGTGTGATGTATGCCATCATTTTGGCCCGGTTGAGCTTTGTACCATTCCTAACGTCTTATCCTCGCTAGCCCCGTTGTGCCTACCCCTCCTTTTGATTCAGCTCCACCATGATTTCACTAAAGCCTCAAAGTCGATCCTAGTCGCACTCCCAAGTTGAGCTTTAGAGTTTTACTTTTTTCATGTTGGGGTGTTGATGTGGTGCTATTACTAGTGAGTATGTGGATGTGCTGCAAATCTTATATTTGCTGAAATTGTTAAAAGAAAAGTAATTTGAAAAAGAAAAAGAAAAGTAAAAAAACGATGTTAATTGTGAAAAACAAAGTGAAAAGTAAAAGTAAAAATTGAAAATCCTATTTGAGATGTGAGTATTTGTGGAGTAGGCGGTGCACACACTCATATGTTAAAAGTTAAGTTTGGGGGTGTGGTGTACCCGCATGTATTTTGGTTAGCTGCTGGATTCATTTTATCCTAGCTCACTTGGGTTTGGTGCTTAGCCATTCTTATTTATCATTGTTTACCTCACCGAAACCCAAGCCCCATCTCTTCACCAAAAGTCCGACTGATTCGTGTGTGAACCAAACCAGTGTCGTGGAGAGAATGCGAAAGGACAAGTATATGGTCACCGACATTAGTGGATTCCTTTGGAGGTTATCCTGAGCCCTGATCTTTGGTAATGCTCACCTAGCGATTAGTCTACTTTCTCCCTACGCATGACCGGATGATTCACCGTGATTCTATTTTTGAGTAATAAAAAAATGTTGATACGCATTGTGAAAAATATAAACTATTTTGCATGCATAGAAATTTCTACTATTATATTTTTACCCGTGCGAGCATGCGATTTCGCATGGTACTCCATATCGCAATTTCCTTGTTAGCTAAATCATTTTCCCTATCTTCTTAGATTTTGTTTGCTTGGGACGCGCAAACAGTTAAGTCTGGGAGTGTGATGTGTCCATTTTATATACCTATTTTCGGACTCATCTGGGCTAGTTTTCACGCGTTTGCACTTCACTTTTAGTTCTATATCGTTCATATTTCATCTTATCTTTATTTCCATATGAAGTGCACATTTTTGCCCGTGGTTGTGTATTTTATTATTTTTATTGTTTGTACTCCTTTTTGTGATTGCCTGGAATGTCTGCACATATTAGTGATTTGTTTTTCCTTTCGGTACAAGGGTTGTGTGCATGTCCGGGGATGGTTTTGAAACTGGAATACTGCCCACGATCATGGGATCTAATGCGCACGACCACTGGTCGTGCGCCCCTGATCGTGCGCACTACTCTACATTTTCCAGAATCAGCCTGGGTAATCGCACGACCACTGGACCTAGTGCGCACGACCACCGGTCGTGCGCCACTGTGTAACGCCCTGACTTTCCGGCAATTATATAATTCTCTTGTTGACGTCATAATGACGTAAGGGGCGTTGCGTAGCGTGAAGTTGATGGCGCGTCGTCGTTAGTGCGTTTCCGCGTCTATTCGATCTAGTCGGCCAAATTTGTGAATCCTTGCCAAAAATGGAAAATTTTACATTCGAAAATTAAATTGATTAATTTCTGACATGCTCATCAAGTTTTGTCGCGATCCGAGCGATTTTCGAGCCTCGGCGAATTTCCGAAGTTTTGGAAAATTTATGTTCCTCATAGACTTTGAGGATTTATATTTCAAGAACGGCTTGTCGGATTCTGGTTTTGATTTCGCCGTTAAATTTGTAGCATTGGTGTTCGCATTCAGTGCATGTTTCGTTTAATTCGGCGCTCGTTTGGGCTTCCGTGCTGAGTCTTCTCGAGAAGCTATGGTTCTACTCGATTAGCCCGTTTTATATTTTACTCGGGTGCCATTTTGAGGGTCAAATCTGCGTCGTATCAAAATATGATCAACATGAAATTTGTTCGTCTCGACGAGATCTACAACTTTCATGTTGACCACTTTGCGATTTGAGGTCGTTTTAAACCCCTATTTCCGTTTGTACCAACATAACTCGAGTGGCGAGCTACTACTCGAGTATATGCTGCTTCTACTCGAGTAAGTCATGTTTTTACTCAAGTAATGAGCCTCTACTCGAGTATATTGTGTTACTACTCGAGTAGGTATGTTACTACTCGAGTAGGTATGCTGTTACTCGAGTAGGTATGATGCTACTCGAGTAGGTATGCTGCCACTCGAGTAGGCTGTTTCAGTCTGCGTTTAGAGGCCATTTTGAGGGTCAAAACCGCGTCGTATCAAAAAATGGTCAACATGAAATTTGTTCGTCTCGACGAGATCTACAACTTTCATGTTGACCACTGTTCGATTTGAGGTAGTGTTAAACCCCTAATTCCGTGTTTACCGACATAACTCGAGTGGCAAGCTGCTACTCGAGTATATGCAGCTTCTACTCGAGTAAGTCATGTTTTTACTCGAGTAATGAGCCTCTACTCGAGTATATTGTGTTACTACTCGAGTAGGTATGTTACTACTCGAGTAGGTATGCTGTTACTCGAGTAGGTATGATGCTACTCGAGTAGGTATGCTGCCACTCGAGTAGGCTGTTTCAGTCTGCGTTCAGAGGCCAGTTTGAGGGTCAAATCGGCATCGTATCAAAATATGGTCACCATGAAATTTGTTCGTCTCGACGAGATCTACAACTTTCATGTTAACAACTTTTCGATTTAAAGTAATACAAGACCTCTATTTTGGATTCCCGCAAAACCGCTCGAAATAAATCGTTTTTGACAAAACTTTATATATATATATATATATATATATATATATATATATATATATATATATATATATATATATATATATATATATATATATATATATATATATATATATATAATCTTATCTTATGAGAGTTAAAAATCAACAGAAGACATCTTCTTCTTCTCTTGACCGAACCAGAGCATCGTGACGACAGAGCTCTAAGTCGGAAATCTTCCGGTGGCCGCCGGCGGAGCTCCAGTACTCGAAATTTCCAACCGATCGTAGATCTGTAAAGCTCTCGTCGAGAGCTACGCTATCGTGGTAATTTATTTTCCCATCGCTTGAGTTTTCCCGTTAGGGTTTTTCGGCCCTAAACTCTATTTCGGTCATTTTCGTTCAGATTTCGACTCCTAACGTCTTATTTTGCCCCGATCTGCGACGTGGGGTGATTCGGAGGATTTTTCCGGTAAAAACAAGGCAAGTGGTATTCTTGCTCTCCCTCTTGCTCCTATATTCTAAAATTTTGCTGCAATTATTTGAGGTTATCATGTTTCAATTAATTAGAAACTTGTCCTGAAATTATAATTCTCTTCCTCTTTCCCTTGGATTTCGACTTGTTGTCCCTAAAACCATAACCCCAAAATTTTAGTCTGTATAATTGGTAAACGAATCGGTTGTCGTGCCGTTGTAACCTTCGAGTCATCTTTATCATTGTGACGCCTTGTACGTTCCGTTATTTTTGATTAAACTTCACCTGCTCGACTTTGACATGCTCTTTTGCAGTACATTTTGTTGGTTAACCTTGAGTGTGTGATGAATAAAAAAAAGAACTCTGCTTGTTTAATTTGTAACTAAAGAAACACAGATGAACTGTGCGCGTTGGGGTTTCTCCCTCGGCATAGTGTTTAATACTCAGATGACCTGTGCGCGTTGGGGTTTCTCCCTCGGCATAGTGTTTAATACTCAGATGAACTGTGCGTGTTGGGGTCCTCCCTCGGCATAGTGTTTAATACTCAGATGAACTGTGCGTGTTGGGGTCCTCCCTCGGCATAGTTCTTAATGCTCAGATAGACTGTGCGCGTTGGGGTTTCTCCCTCGGCATAGTAATTATTAATGAAAGTTTGAACTTCTGTCTTGTTAAATGTGTTTAGCCTTTCTTGCTCGGCTAGTTTTACTGTTGCTTACTTTTACTCTGCTGACCGTTTTGTTGCAGTCGTTTTTCATTCTCCTTCACTTTGAGGTTTGTGTAGTCTCTTTTTACTCTTGCACTACTTGTGACTTGCTTCTGAGGTGTTATTCTTTTGAATGCCTGAGGACCAGAGCTGTAGCAGGTTTAGCTGACAGTGTTGGGCTTCTGGTGCTGCTGGTGCCTGCGGCCATTTGATTCCACCTCTGAGCTCGAGGTAGTTGTCTTTGTTCAGACTTGTCATATTTTACTATGTGTTCGTGTCAGTTGTTGACACCCATAGACTTTGACTTTTCTTTGATGGACTACTTGCTTCTGTTACTGCTGTTACTGCTGTTACTTTTTACCTGATTGTTCTTGCTCTCTGGGAAGGATTTATGTTAAGATGAATTTAGTTATTTTAAAGTAAACAAAACTGCATTTCCGGAATATTGGCATGGCATGACTTCAACTGTTAAATCTACTACTTTTAAGCGTACAAAAGATTTTTATATATCTCTAGTAAATGTAGAAGTCACATCATCATTTCATGACATTGGACCCTCACTCCCACGTAGGATAACAATTGGGCTAACTCAGTACTTTCCGCCGCGTAAAAGATGTATATTTTCTCACCTATGGACAGTAGTCCACTTGACCGAGGGACACGGTCATTAACTCTATTAATTTATATGCATAGTTTTTAACTAAAAGTTATAAATCTTTTACTTGAGGTAAATATTAGGACGGGCTGCCTGAGCGTCGGCAGTTGTCCCCTGCTTGGCGTGGCATCACGGCGCGTGGTTTCTCTACTCTGACGTATTTTTGAATACGGAGAAAATGCGGGTCGTGACAGTTGGTATCAAAGCGAGGTTTTGCAAGAGGGTTGGTTGGCTTGGCAAGCTAGTCGAACATCTTTCCCTTAAGCAAAACCCTAATCGTATCATTTTATTGCATACACACACCGATATGTCATCAGTAGATCTTGATGGAAGCACGAACACTACACTCATGGCATGGTAAGAAGTATACGGGGCATATTATGTAGTATGGGATGCATAATATGTGTTTGTATATGGATCCACCATAGGTGGCAACATGTGACGGTTATGTAGTATGGGATGCATAACCATCATCACATGGATGCCCATTAGCACGTTTACTTTCTTCGTTACATACAATATTATGTAGTCTGGGATGCATAACATTGTATATGTACGCCGCTCATAACATGCACTAAGGCCTTTTTAGAATGCATAGCACTGCATACATAACATACCATTGCATAAGCACACGTGCCAAGTTAAAGATCTGCACGATGACATATGTACACCCATGATTTGAGATGAAACTTAAACATTCATGCATTCATATTATAGGCACAAGTTAGAAGCATAACATCATTTTATGATTTCCCAGAGCAAGGTAACAGCAAGATCAAGTGTTTGTTCATTCCTGATTGGGTATTCGAGTTTTCTAGCTTTAGTGTCGTAAGCTAGGACCTTGATAAGTTGTTTGTTCGTATCGGTAAAATATGAACCCGAAACAGTTTACTAAGGCAATACCTTCCCAGTTTGTGATGTCTTAGGCAAGGTTTGACTAGATATCCGTTTATTCTATAGAATGCCACCTAAACGCGTTGTGACGAGGTCAACTCCACAGTCAGAGGGTGAGTCTTCTGGTGCCCAGAGCGAAGCGGTGATCAAAGCGCTGCGGCAAAGTAATGAGACCCTGGCAAGGCAGATGGTGGACATGCAGTCCCAGGTGCAATCGTTGTTGGCTGTCATCTCCGGGCAGCAGACCAGAGCACAGGGCCCTGCTGTGGACCAAGCTGTTCATACTCCCCCTGCTGCTCTAGTTCCCCCAGTCGCACTGCCGCCTGAGATGAATTTCATTTCTCAATTCCAGCGATTAGGACCTCCTTCTTATGACGTTAGGGCAGACTTCATGGCATTGGATGACTGGATTATTGCCATGGAAGATATGTTTTCCTACTTTGGCGTTTCTCCCGATCAAAAGGTGATGATTGCGGCATATCAGCTCAAGGGTCTTGCGAAGAGTTGGTGGATCAGAGAAAAAGAGAACCTTTCTGATGGGTGCTCGTGGGAATCGTTCAAGAGTATGTTACTGAAGAAGTTCCTACCATCGGTCGAGCGAGACCGCCTAATGAATAACTTCTTACACCTGAAGCAAAGGCAACTCACTATTGCTGAGTACGAGGTCGAGTTTGGCAAGCTCAGTCTTTTCGCCCCAGATCTGATAGCATCTGAAGAAGGCAGAGTGAAGCATTTTCTGGGTGGTCTGAGGTATGACATCCAGCAGTTGGTTAGCGCATACAAGTCTGAGAGCTTTGCAGAAGTAGTCGAAGCTGCCTTAAAGGTTGAGGCGATTGAAAATGCGAAGAATCGGGGATTGCATGCAAAGAAGGACAAGAGGAAATCTGACGATGGAGGAAGTGCTAGGGCATCTGTCCCTGCAGCAAAGAAGGATAGAAGAGAGGCGTGTAGCTTCTGTGGTAAGCCGGGGCACTGTTTCGATAAGTGTTTTAAGAGATTGGATGCGCAGAAGCTGTCTCAGGTGCATGCGATCCAGGATGCTCCCAAGGGGGGTCCTGTCTGTTCTTATTGCCAGAGAAGTGGGCATGATGTGGCCCGTTGTCGCAAGAAGGCTGGAGCCTGTTTTCCCTGCGGCCAAAAAGGAGACATGAAGGCTAATTGCCCGCAGAGCCAGTCTGCGCTGCATGCAATTCCGTTGCAGACTCTACCGCCTCCCCCGCCTCTCGTGGACAAGGGAAAAGGAAAGTTGAATGTGCTGACTAAGGAGGAAGCCCAATCTTCTACTCAAGTGATCTCAGGTTAGTCTCCGACTCGGCTAGTAATCTCTTTTGTAGATTTATATTTTCCGCATTTTAGTTGCGCGCGCTATGTTTTTAGGTGAATTTAAGATGAAGAATAAGTGGGCGCGCGTTTTGTTCGATTCGGGTGCTACTCACTCCTTTGTGGCGAAGAGTTTTGTAGACCATCATCGTGGGGATCTCGACCAGTTAGACACCTCCATAAATGTCAAATTTCCTTCAGGAGAGTTGGTGAGGTCAAGTCAGGGTATCCAAAAATGCCCCATCTTCCTAGGTGATTTTCTAGCCTTTGCGGATCTGAAGGTGCTAGATCTGGTAGACTTTGACGTGATTTTGGGCATGGACTGGCTATCCAGCTATGATGCCGTCATTCAGTACAAGCACAAGCGCTTGGATTTCAAAGGTAGCAATGGCCAGCCCATGAGTGTGTATGGTTTGCCGCGTCAGGAATCTCCGATCATTTCTGCGGTACGTGCTCGTAAATTTCTAGAGTCTGGCTGTGATTCTTTTCTTGTCTTTGTTTCTGCTCTGGGAGCTGCACCGATTGAGACTCGGGTTGAGGACGTTTCTGTGGTGCGTGAGTTTCCGGATGTCTTTCCTATTAGCCTTCCTGGACTTCCTCCTGAGAGAGAGGTAGAGTTTGTTATAGACCTCGAGCCAGGCACTCGCCCTATTACAAAGGCACCGTACCACATGGCGCCGAGTAAGTTAGAGGAGTTGCGTACTCAACTGGATGAGTTGTTGCAGTGCGGTTTTATTAGACCCAGTTCTTCCCCCTGGGGTGCACCAGTGCTATTTGTGAAGAAAAAAGATGGAACAATGAGCCGATGCATTGATTATCGAGAACTAAACAAGGTGACCATTAAGAACAGATATCTGTTGCCTAGGATCGATGATTTGTTCAATCAGTTGCGGGGTAGCTCTGTGTTCTCGAAGGTTGACCTCTGTTCAGGTTACCATCAGTTGAGAATCCGGGAGTCAGACATCCCGCGAACCGCTTTTCATTCTCGCTATGGTCACTTTGAATTTCTGGTAATGTCATTTGGATTAACGAATGCACCGTCAGCTTTTATGGACATGATGAATAGGGTGTTCAAGAATTTTCTGGATAAGTTTGTGGTGGTATTCATTGATGATGTCCTAGTATATTCCAGAAATGCAGATGAGCACGCCTTGCACTTGCACTTGGTCTTGTCTACTCTAAGGGAGCACAAGCTATATGCAAAGCTTAGCAAGTACGAGTTCTGGTTGTCTCAGGTGTCATTCCTAGGACACATTGTAAGTAAGGACGGAATCTCTGTGGATCCCGCGAAGATAACCGCAGTCTTGGATTGGAAGAGACCTACATCGCCTAAGGAGATAAGGAGCTTCTTAGGGTTAGCAGGTTACTATAGAAGATTTGTGGAAGGATTCTCTGTTCTCTCTGCGCCGTTGACCAGGCTTACGCAAAAGAGCGCAGCTTTTGTTTGGAATGATGCCTGTGAGGAAGCTTTTCAAGAGCTCAAGAGGAGTTTGTGTTTTGCTCCAGTATTGGCATTGCCGGTGGAAGGAGTAGAGTATGCTGTATATGTGGACGCCTCGCGAGTTGGACTCGGTTGTGTGTTGATGCAGGACGTCAAAGTTATTGCGTATGGGTCGAGACAATTGAAGGTGCATGAAAAGAATTACCCTACACATGACCTAGAATTTGATGCCGTCATTTATGCCTTGAAGTTGTGGAGACATCTTCTGTATGGAGTGTCGTGCAAAATTTATTCGGACCACAAAAGTTTGAAATATGTCTTCACTCAGAAGGAGTTAAATTTGCGCCAGCGTCGATGGTTAGAGTATGTTGCGGACTACGAAGTTGATATCCTTTACCATCCCGGCAAGGCTAATGTAGTGGCAGATGCGTTGAGCCGGAAGCCCGCACATATCTTTAACCTCTCGGTGCAATCCCTTGTTGAAGAGTTTTTACTCATGGATATAACCGTAGGGTATAGCGCTTCGCCGAGTAGCTTAGATGTGGCTGAGCCTTCGTGGATTACTCTCACTAGGCAACATCAGAAAGACGATCCTGATTTACAGCACTTCCGCAGTAGGACTGAGGAAGGGGAATTACCTGACTTTTTGATTGATGACGTGGGTACCCTAAGGTATCGTGGCAGATACTGCATTCCCGCTGTTGGGGACATCCGATCAAGAATATGCAGTGAAGCGCATGGTTCAAGTGTTGCTTATCATCCTGGCTCCACGAAAATGTATAAAGATTTGAAGCAGATTGTTTGGTGGTCAGGCATGAAGAATGACATCGCAAGATTTGTATCTGAATTTTATACCTGTGAGCGTGTCAAAGCTGATCATAGAATCCCGGGTGGTAAGTTGACACCTTTAGATATACCGACTTGGAAATGGGAGAGTTTATCCATGGATTTCATTACTGGTTTGCCGAGATCTCCCCGAGGGCATGATGCAGTGTGGGTTATCGTGGACAGACTAACCAAGTGTGCCCACTTTGTGCCTTTCAAGATTAATTATTCCATGGAAAAGATAGCTGAGCTTTATCTGGACGAAGTTATCAGACTGCATGGTGTACCTACGAGTATTGTGTCAGACCGAGATTCCCGATTCATGTCTCGTTTCTGGCAGAGTTTGCAAGGAGCTCTAGGTACGGACCCTAGGTATTCTACTGCCTATCATCCTCAGACAAATGGTCAGACGGAGAGAGTGAATCAAATCTTAGAGAATATGATTAGATGATATATTCTAGACCATGGTGGGGCTTGGGATAAATGCCTCGGATTGATGGAGTTTGCGTACAATAACAGTTATCAGGAGAGTTTGCAGATGGCGCCCTTTGAAGCTTTATATGGAAGGCGTTGTCGAACTCCCCTGTTTTGGGCAGAAGTTGGTGAGAAGCCATTGCTCGGACCGGAAGCGCTGGAGGATATGAGTACTTCAGTAATGCATATTCGTGAAAAGCTGAGGATAGCTCAGGAGCGATACGAGAAATATGCAAATCAGCGCAGAATTGATCTGGAGTTTGCACTTGGGGACTTGGTGTTTCTGAAGGTCTCCCCGATGCCATGTGTTAAAAGATTTGGAAGGAACCATAAGCTAGATCCCAGGTATGTGGGACCTTTTCGGATTCTAGAGCACCTTGAAGTTTCTGCCTATAGACTGGAATTGTCTGATTCTTTCCCTGGTGTTCACGACGTGTTTCACGTGAGCCAGTTGCGAAAGTGTGTCCGTAGCGACCGGCATGTCCTTGAATCAGTACCCCAGTTGCAGCCTAATCTCTCGTATGTCGAAGAGCCTGTCCGTATTCTGGAGACGCAAGATCGTGTGTTAAGAAAGAAAACAATTCTGATGGTTAAGGTTCTTTGGCGAAATCAGGATGCAAGAGGTGCAACTTGGGAATTGGAATCCGCGATGAGAGAATCTCATCCTCAGCTGTTCTCCTAGTCTCCCTGGTTAGTATTCTTGTTTAATGAATTCCTCTGTCGTGTCTCTTCCTCTGCCCTCTTGTTTCGTTTCGTGTTCCAAGTTTCGGGACGAAACTTCCTTTTTGGAGGGGTGACTGTAACGCCCTGACTTTCCGGCAATTATATAATTCTCTTTTTGACGTCATAATGACGTAAGGGGCGTTGCGTAGCGTGGAGTTGATGGCGCGTCGTCGTTAGTGCGTTTCCGCGTCTATTCGATCTAGTCGGCCAAATTCGTGAATCCTTGCCAAAAATGGAAAATTTTACATTGGAAAATTAAATTGATTAATTTCTGACATGCTCATCAAGTTTCGTCGCGATCCGAGCAATTTTCGAGCCTCGACGAATTTCCGAAGTTTTGGAAAATTTATGTTCGTCGTAGACTTTGAGGATTTATATTTCAAGAACGGCTCGTCGGATTCTGGTTTTGATTTCACCGTTAAATTTGTAGCATTGGTGTTCACATTCGGTGCAAGTTTCGTTTAATTCGGCGCTCGTTTGGGCTTCCGTGCTGAGTCTTCTCGAGAAGCTATGATTCTACTCGATTAGCCCATTTTAGATTTTACTCGGGCGCAGTTTTGAGGGTCAAAACGGTGTCGTATCAAAACATGGTCAACATAAAATTTGTTCGCCTCGACGAGATCTACAACTTTCATGTTGACTACGTTTCGATTTGAGGTCGTTATAAACCCCTATTTCCGTTTTTACCGACATAACTCTAGTGGCGAGCTGCTACTCGAGTATATGCTTCTTCTACTCGAGTAAGTCATGTTTTTACTCGAGTAATGTGCCTATGCTCTAGTATATTGTGTTACTACTCGAGTAGATATGTTACTACTCGAGTAGGTATGCTGTTACTCGAGTAGGTATGATGCTACTCGAGTAGGTATGCTGCCACTCGAGTAGGCTGTTTAAGTCTGCGTTTAGAGGCCGTTTTGAGGGTCAAAACGGCATCGTATCAAAAAATGGTCAACATGAAATTTGTTCGTCTCGACGAGATCTACAACTTTTATGTAGACCACGTGTCGATTTGAGATAGTTTTAAACCCCTAATTCCATTTTTACCGACATAACTCGAGTGGCGAGCTGCTACTCGAGTATATGCTGCTTCTACTCGAGTAAGTCATGTTTTTACTCGAGTAATGAGCCTCTACTCGAGTATATTGTGTTACTACTCGAGTAGGTATGTTACTACTCGAGTAGGTATGCTGTTACTCTAGTAGGTATGATGCTACTCGAGTAGGTATGCTGCCACTCGAGTAGGCTATTTTAGTCTGCGTTCAGAGGCCGTTTTGAGGGTCAAAACGGCGTCGTATCAAAAACTGGTCAACATGAAATTTGTTCGCCTCGACAAGAACTACACTTTCATGTTGACCACTTTTCGATTTGAAGTCATCCTAGACCTCTATTTCGGATTCCCGCAAAACCGCTCGAAATAAACCGTTTTGACAAAACTTTATATATATATATATATATATATATATATATATATATATATATATATATATATATATATATATATATATATATATATATATATATATATATATATATATATATATATATATATCTTATCTTATGAGAGTTAAAAATCAACAGAAGACATCTTCTTCTTCTCTTGACCGAATCAGAGCCTCGTGACGGCAAAGCTTTAAGTCGGAAATCTTCCGGTGGCCGCCGGCGGAGCTCCAGTACTCGAAATTTCCAACCGATCGTAGATCTGGAAAGCTCTCGTCGAGAGCTACGCTATCGTGGTAATTTCTTTTCCCATCGCTTGAGTTTTCTCGTTAGTGTTTTTCTGCCCTAATCTCTATTTCGGCCATTTTCGTTCAGATTTCGACACCTAACGTCTTCTTTTACCCCGATCTGCGACGTGGGGTGATTCGGAGGATTTTTCCAGTAAAAACGAGGCAAGTGGTATTCTTGCTCTCCCTCTTGCTCCTATATTCTAAATTTTTGCTGCAATTATTTGAGGTTATCATGTTTCAATTAATTAGAAACTTGTCCTGAAATTATAATTCTCTTCCTCTTTCCCTTGGATTTCGACTTGTTGTCCCTAAAACCATAACCCCAAAATTTTAGTCTGTATAATTGGTAAACGAATCAGTTGTCATGCCGTTGTAACCTTCGAGTCATCTTTATCATTGTGACGCCTTGTACGTTCCGTTATTTTTGATTAAACTTCACCTGCTCGACTTTGACATGCTCTTTTGCAGTACATTTTGTTGGTTAACCTTGAGTCTGTGATGAATAAAAAAAATAACTCTGCTTGTTTAATTTGTAACTAAAGAAACACAGATGAACTGTGCGCATTGGGGTTTCTCCCTCGGCATAGTGTTTAATACTCAGATGAACTGTGCGCGTTGGGGTTGCTCCCTCGTCATAGTGTTTAATACTCAGATGAACTGTGCGTGTTGGGGTCCTCCCTCGGCATAGTGTTTAATACTCAGATGAATTGTGCGCGTTGGGGTCCTCCTTCGGCATAGTGCTTAATGCTCAGATAGACTGTGCGCGTTGGGGTTTCTCCCTCGGCATAGTAATTATTAATGAAAGTTTGAACTTCTGTCTTGTTAATGTGTTTAGCCTTTCTTGCTCGGCTAGTTTTACTGTTACTTACTTTTACTCTGCTGACCGTTTTGTTGCAGTCGTTTTTCATTCTCCTTCACTTTGAGGTTTGTGTAGTCTGTTTTTACTCTTGCACTACTTGTGACTTACTTCTGAGGTGTTATTCTTTTGAATGCCTCAGGACCAGAGCTGTAGCAGGTTTAGCTGACAGTATTGGGCTTCTGGTGCTGCTGGTGCCTGCGGCCGTTTGATTCCACCTCTGAGCTCGAGGTAGTTGTCTTTGTTCAGACTTGTCATATTTTACTATGGGTTCGTGCCAGTTGTTGACGCCCATAGACTTTGACTTTTCTGTGATGGACTACTTGCTTCTGTTACTGCTGTTACTGCTGTTACTTTTTACCTGATTGTTCTTGCTCTCTGGGAAGGATTTATGTTAAGATGCATTTAGTTATTTTAAAGTAAACAAAACTGCATTTCCGGAATATTGGCATGGCATGACTTCAACTACTAAATCTACTACTTTTAAGCGTACAAAAGATTTCTATATATCTCTAGTAAATGTAGAAGTCACATCATCATTTAATGACACTGGACCCTCACTCCCACGTAGGATAACAATTGGGCTAACTCAGTACTTTCCGCCGCATAAAAGATGTATATTTTATTACCTATGGACAGTAGTCCACTTGACCGAGGGACACGGTCATTAACTCTATTAATTTATATGCATAGTTTTTAACTAAAAGTTATAAATCTTTTACTTGAGGTAAATGTAAGGACGGGCTGCCTGAGCGTCGGCAGTTGTCCCCTGCTTGGCGTGGCATCACGGCGCGTGGTTTCTCTACTCTAACGTATTTTTTAATACGGAGAAAATGCGGGTCGTGACAGTTGCGTCGAGACGAACAAATTTCATGTTGACCATGTTTTGATACGACGCCGTTTTGACCCTCAAAACTGCGCCCGAGTAAAATCTAAAACGGGCTAATCGAGTAGAACCATAGCTTCTCGAGAAGACTCAGCACGGAAGCCCAAACGAGCGCCGAATTAAACGAAACTTGCACCGAATGCGAACACCAATGCTACAAATTTAACGGCGAAATCAAAACCCGAATCCGACGAGCCGTTCTTGAAATATAAATCCTCAAAGTCTATGACGAACATAAATTTTCCAAAACTTCGGAAATTCACCGAGGCTCGAAAATCGCTCGGATCGCGACGAAACTTGATGAGCATGTCAGAAATTAATCAATTTAATTTTCCAATGTAAAATTTTCCATTTTTGGCAAGGATTCACGAATTTGGCCGACTAGATCGAATAGACGCGGAAACGCACTAACGACGACGCGCCATCAACTCCACGCTACGCAATGCCCCTTACGTCATTATGACGTCAACAAGAGAATTATATAATTGCCGGAAAGTCAGGGCGTTACACACTGTTCGTGTGCATTGATTCCTCTTTTCTGGAGTCTTGTCTGGGGTAATCACACGACCATTGGACTTAGTGCGCACGACCACTGGTCGTGTGCCACTGCTCGTGCGCGTTATCCTAGTTCTTCTTCCTAATCTGCCATGCTAGTGCGCATGATCACCGGACATAGTGCGCACGACCACTGGTCGTGCTCCCGTGATCGTGCGCACTGTTCATTTCTGCTTTGTATAAATAGTGCAGGTCTCGCCCTAATTCAGGAGATTGCTGATCGCTCGACATTTCTCCGCCGTTTTCCGCCTTTTCCTCCGTTCCCCTTCATCTTCCATCATAGGGAGGTGCTCCGGGCAAGCTTTCACCGCCAAATCCATGCCGGAGCTTCCTCTCGGTCTTCTCCTTCATCTGTGAGCTTCAAGTAGGGTTTGACTCCATCGCCAACAAGCAAAAGGGAAGCTTGCAACTTTCGTCCGCTATCGTGACACGAACAAGACGGGCCATTGGAACGTTGTGACAGCCCTTCTCTACCCCGGACGCAGTTGAGGACCGAGCTTGTACGCGGATCGACAACCCGGTGATTCCAACCGTGAATCCTCAGCAAGACTTCGGATTCGATCGATTTCTTTGCTTGTTCTTGCTTTCTTGTTGAATATTGGTGTTTAAATCTATTTATATTGATGAAGTGAACTTTGGTTGTATATGCTATGTGTTTTATGTCTATGTGATTCCTATTTCATTTTACTGCTTAAGTTGCTCGAGTTGCGCCATATTCCATCCACCACCATCAACCCTTGCCGCACTAGCAATTGCTAGTGGCGTGCGTAGCGAAGAGGTGCTCACGACCCTCATTCCGCCATTCTCATCACCTCATCCGCAATCCTACTCGCCCATCCGCCTAGTGATTCGGTGCATAGCGGCCCGACTAGTCTTCCATCCCGCCTGGCGAAGCATCGCATAGCGGCGTTGCATAGGAGTAGTTGTTAGATTTTTACTTTCTTTTTATCGCAACAATCAAAACCCCCATCGTTACCGCCGACCTAAGGACTTCAATCTCAAGTCCTCCTCAAAATTAACTCCACCTTACTGTGTTCCTTGAGAGATCGATACTTGGTAAACTCGCCCATTTTATATTACTTGTGCGACCGGTTCACTGCCGTGATGCCCTCAGAAGTATAGTAGCCAGGAAATTCAGGAATCTACATATTGTAGCCATTTCCGCACTACTTTTATTAGGCTTCAGCACCCGTTGCACCGCCGAAGCCGGCTAAGCAGTGCCTTTTTTGTCGAAGCTGGGATCATCCATTGAAGGATTGTGTCGCTTATCTAGCTGAGCTAGAGGTGGATGACGAGCCGGATTTTCGGATTGTCTCCACTTCAACCTTGGGCAGCATCCCTTCTGTATCGGGGTATGCACCATTACCATCTCTCTGTTATGGAGAAGACATCCCAGGTATGTTCACCGATACATGTGCTTATCTCCATTCTGACACTGTTATTTATACTCCAGAAGTGCATACATCACCTAGCATAGAATCTATTAGTTGTGGAGAGCCAGCGCTCAATGTCCTACCGAGCTTCATGCCATCACCTTCTTCTTTGCATAGCATTCTTTCTTCTTCTGACAGTGCTGTTGATGTTGAATCGCAGGTGGCAATTAGCATTTCCAATGTTCTGTTAGATCCAGTCGAGGAGGATGACTCCATGGCAGAGGTTGCGACCTTCACCCCATATGAGTATGCCCGAGGCATGGATGAGGCAGATGCAGCATTAGAACATGCTAGACAGCTGTATGGAAGCACCCATAATTCCACCGACGGTGGATGACTCCGGGATCATCCCCAAGATCGAGGTTCGTTTATGTTATTCTTCTAGTTTATTTCTTGACCCTGCTCTCGTGTCTACTTCCATGCAGGACCACATTGTGGAATTGGTCCAATCAGTGCAAGGGCCTGTAATGCGGCCTAGGACTTATTATGACCAGATGCAAGTGGAGTTGGAGCCAATGAGCTTCCCAAGTTACTGTCTGCCCATGCCTGACACATACGACAGGTATACGTATACAGGTATTGGGGCTTATGTTCTATCTCCATTCCGGTACCCGCTACCACAGCACGACCATGAACCTCTGCCTGAGCATTTCCAGTTTCATTCGCCCATCAGTTAGGACATGTTCAGATTTTGAATAAGTCCTGTTGGGAGATAATAAACCCAACAGTTATCTAGGATAGTGTTTCTTGTGTTTAAATTTTTGTTTGAATTTAATTTTGGGTGTGGTAGCCCAGCTGCGTGATGAGCTCTCTGTTGCACCACGTGGTTAGCAGTGTGAAATAGACTGAAAACTCGGGCGTGGGAAAAATTTCACTGCACATGACCACTGGTCGTGCGCACTAATAATCATCGCACGACCACTGGTCGTGCGCATGCCCAGTTTCTTTAAATTCCAGTCAGCTGTCCACTGTGTGTGCGCCCTAATCTCCCGCTTGGTCCGCTGTGCGTGCGTTGTCGACGCTCATCCAATTCTGATTCCTCTCTGGTGGTCCGGCTCTCTCTCCTCCGGTAGGCTCCCTCAATTTCAGATCTCTCTTCCTCACTATGATGTAATGGAGCCTGGACGCTGCCCTGTAGTAAAGGCCTATCAACGATCCGTTCGTGCTTCAGCAACCTATGTTCAGATCTTGGGGAGAATGGGAACCTTCTCTAAGGCATAGCATACTCAACGCTACAATTCCTTGAAGTACAAGCCATTCCTCTCTCAGCGGCTTGTTGACTAGAACGAGCTGCGTTCCATTGGGGATGACAGTGCATTAGCAGAGGCCGTGCTCATTCTCTATTATTTCGATTTTTGGAGAAAGTTGTTCGAGTGCGACGAGCTTGGCTACCGGGAATTGACGTTGGAGTTCCTTTCCACATTCACTTGGGAGACAACGGCGGACAACCGCTATTTCCCCAATTGTTCCTTTCGGATGATGGGAAATGTCTTCACTGTCACACTGCCGGAGCTTGCCATTCATGCAGGCGTCTATACCGCGGCGGAGGCATCCCAGATTAATTTCCCCGAGTTGTGCTATGATTTTCCAGAGGGTGTGACTCCGCAGGCCGCTTGACGTTCTCTGACCGGAGGGAACGAGGAGTACATCGCCCGCCATGCCAAATCAACGAAGATTGTCTCCCCCGCTCTAAGGTTTATGCAGCATTTGCTTAGTCACTCACTCACAGCTAGGGCCCTGGGCAAGAATGCGGTAGGATGGCAGGATTTAATCTCCTTATTTAGCATGCAGCAGCAGTACCCCATCCATCTAGGGTATATGCTGGCCTATTTCTTCCACCACAAAGCCACTTATGGCCTCGCGGGCCCGATCGGGGGTGCTTACTACATTACCCGCATCGCCAAAAGTTTGGGAGTTTGGAGCCAGCTACCTCCGATGGTGCAGGTCACTGCCCCATCCATGATCTCCAGGGCCAACCTAGTGAGTTGCCATTTACTACGTGTGGTTGGGAGAAAAGGTGGCCGGAAGTTTATTGTCCGCATGCCTGGTGATGCGCCTGCGGGTAGAGATGAAGAGGAAGATGAAGGAGAGCCGGGTGAATCTTCCGCTATGGGTAGGCGGAGTGCGGGAGTACCACCGCAGCAGAGTCATCAGCAACTGAGGCCTCCCGTAAAGCATGAGGGGCAATCTAGCCGCTAGTTCGGCTCAGCTCAAGAGCAGGGCATCCCATATTTGTCCGAGCGTCTTGCTGATCTGGAAGCTTCCCAGTTTTGGATGCAAGACTTTATTTATCAGCAAGCAGTGCGAGGCGGGCTGAACATTCGACCACCACCCACTCGTGTCGCTCCATCAGCGCCTGGTCCACATCCGTCGCCCATCGAGATTCACGACAGCGATAGTGAGGGGGAGTGAGTGGAGCTCACCACAGAACTAGTGTACCACGCCTTCTGTTTCTTTTTTTTCATTGTTGTTATTTTCCGAGCAAGGAGACTACTATATTTTTGTGGGCGCCCATCTGGGAGCCGAATGTTTTTTATATATACTATTTGAACTGCTAATACAGTTATTTGGTCCACCTTAAGGACGGTAAACAAAAAGGCTTTCGGGAGACAACCCAAGTTGGACCGTTTGGTCCTATGATGTGTTTTGAGTTCTGTTTATTTATTCATATATATATATATGTCCATATTTTTTTGGCATGCATACTTCAATCGCAGGTGCAGGCATATTTGAGGCGCGGCAACTTGGCCGCACTTGGACATCTCATTGCACGACTGGTATGCTCAATTTTGAGCATAGGTACTTCCTACCCAAGCTACTTATCATATTTGGAATGCTTATTTTTACTAGTTGTCGACTTTAAGTTTGGGGGGGAGAACATGCCCGTGGTCACTACCCAACACATTCTGTTGCATACCAGTTTCTTGTTTAATTATTTTTGGATCTCTGTTGCACACACTGAATCACCTTCACGAGTGCGCTCTTATCCACGCGCACAACCGGAGTCAAATGTATTGTTTTTATGTAAACTTTAAAATTGTGGTGCTGGCTTAGGATTTCAGGATTGAGTAGTTCGAAACTCATGCAGTGTTCCTAATCAAGTACTCATGGTTTGTGTAGAACTAGGATAGAATTAATTTTTCTTTATGCTCGTAGATTTATATTTTTCTGCAAATGTAAATATTGTTTGTACTACTCAAAATCTTAATCTGGAGTATCGAACGATATTGTAGGAATGTGTGTAGCCGCCACTAGACTCGTATTGCTCGAGTCGGGAGGAAGGATCATCTTTCTCGGTTGCTAAGAACTTGGCCTAAGCTACTCTCGAAACATTGGTGCCCGGTTAGTCAAGCGTGCGCATGACGTAGGCCTTCATTTTGGCTAGTTTGAGCCTTGTTTAGCCTTTCCTACCTGTTAACCATTGCATGCCAAATTTGTGCCTACCCCTTATTTGATCCAGCTCCACTCACATTCACCAAGACCTGAAGCTAAACCCACCATCGCAGTCAAATGCTTGAGCTGATTTGTATTTACTGTTTTGCCAAGGTTGTGATTTGTGGACATCATTTAATGTGGTGCTGAATTCCTTCACATTTTGATTGCTACGTTTGGGGATTGCAAGCGCAGAAAAGAAAAAAAATAAAGCAGATAAGAGCAAAAGAGAAAACAAAAAAAATCTGAAAGAATTGCTTTGAGAATTCTATCCCCATCCTCTTTATTGATTTTGGTCGGGTTAGGTCGTGTTCACGCCCGGTTTTCAAGCTCAGTCTGGGGGTGTGTTCCCCATTCATTTCTAAGTGGCTGTACTGGTTTAGGTTTTTATTTGCTCGCTTTGGTTGCGTGTAGCCCTCATGTTTATCATTGACTACCAAGCCTTCGCCTAAGCCCCATTTTCGCCTACAAGTCCTACTGATTCACACTTGACTCTAACCTGCGTCGTGGAGAGAGTGTGAACGTGCAAGCATATGGTCCCTGACATTGGTGGATTCCTTTGGAGGTGATCCGGAGTCCCTAACTTTGGCAATGCTCACCTTAGTGGCCTGCCTACTTTCTTCCTACACATGATCGCAAGATTCTCCATAATTCTAATTTTGAGCAATTACAATATTTATTTACGTCTGTCGAATAGTTTAAACTACGTCGGATAATTAAAAAGTTTTTCTATTATATCTTCTATGCTCATGATGTATTTGATTTCTCGTCTTACTTCTTTTTGAAATTTCTGATCCAGTTAGCTATTTTCTAGTCCACGGAGTGATGATTTCCTCGGGACATGCAAATGGTTAAGTCTGGGGGTGTGATGAGTCCATATTTTACACAGATTTTTGGACTCATCTGGGCCAGTTTTATCGTCTTAGCACTACACTTGAGAGCCTTTATTGCTTATATTTGCTTATATGCCTATTTCACGATTAAGTGCACTGTAGGCTCGTTTCTGTGTGCTTCTTGTGTTTCTTTGTTTTTGTTGTTCTTTAACCCTGTATTGGGAATGTGGTGTGCACGTTTGGTGGCCTTTCTGCCTCTTCTACTGGTGCAGGGTTTGTGTGCGTGCTCCGGAACTGCTCGGGAGACCCCGACGATGCAGGAATACTGCGCACGACCATTGGTCGTAGTGCGCACGACCACTGGTCGTGCGCCACTGATCGTGCGCATTACATTCTCATTTTCCTAATCCTGTCCAGGTAATCGCACGAGTAGTGGCCGTAGTGCGCACGACCACTGGTCGTGCGCCACTGCTCGTGCGCGTTTACCCCTTGCTTTCTGTAAATCTGTCCCTGCCAATCGCACGATCAGTGGATTTAGTGCGCACGACAACTGGTCGTGCGCCACTGATCGTGCGAATTTATGCTGATGTTTTTATCTAGGTTGCATGTCTAATTGGAAATGGAGCACGATCATCGACCGACAGTGCGCACGACCACTGGTCGTGCTCCACTGATCGTGCGCTCTGCTTTTTCTGCCTCCATATTTAAGGCCCTGCTCCACGATTTAGGTCAACGCCCGTCATTTGCTGCGATCGGGGAGTGCGCGGGAATCGCCATTTCAATTCTCCAGCTGCTCCATCACCTCCACCTTCATCGGGAGGCCATAGCCAACTACTCCGAAGCTTTTCAAACTCTCCGGCGAAGCCCTCGGCCATTGACGACTACAACTCCAAGCTTTCCATCAGAGTTAGTGAAGAAGACAACCTATAGAACAGACTTAAAGGCCATCGAGGTGACAGCTCGTTGGTACTGGAAGCCTCCTTGGACTGAGCCCGGAAGCGGATTGACAACTCGCTACTCCGGCCACGACCCGCGGTGGATCTTCACTCTCTTTTGGTTTACTCCTCTTCCCCTTCCTCTGTAGTATGGAATGGTTTAAATATTGTAATGAACACTTCCATCCATGAACATCAAGTTTATTTTATATCTAATGGGATGTTAGTATTTTTCTTATGCTTGTGAGTAGTGTCTGTGAATGCGCCTCGCTCACTCCACATCGACTCCATTCCCGTGTATCAGCCAATTGCACTCCACACAAGAACACTTCAATCCATTAGCTTTCCGTCCACTCGCCCAACCGAAGTTCGGCATCGCGGCCGAAACAACCAATCCACCTTGCGAAGCGGTGCCTTCGACCCGCAATGCTTTTACTAGTTTAGTAGATCAAACATCCACAATCTCATAAGTCCTCTTTTTACTCTTTTTCTATTTATAACTCTCATAACAATATTTTCTTTACTGTTGCCGCTCTACGCTAATTGCATTCCTCAAGAGACCGACACTCGGGGATTTATTCCCAAAACTTTATTACTTGTGCGACCTGTGCGCTTGCCGATTTGCACGCATCAAAATACGAACCAACAGACTGGGGCCAAAGGCCACCGACTGCCCAAAATCAGCCATAAAAAGAAATTCGGCAATGGGGAGCACCACGTGCTTAACCCTAGCGATATTGTGCGCAATTGTACACCACAAAGTGTTAAATAGTGCACCTCGTGTTAAAATATGAAGATTATAAGCTATATGTGAAGTACATGTGTGTGAAAACGAGCCCAGATGTGTCTGAAAACCCAATATAATTTGGACTCATCACACTCCCAGACTTACCCGTTTGCTCGTCTCGAGCAAACATTCCCTCATGAGGACAAGAAAGACAATAGCTGAAATAGAAATTGCAAAGCGGAGTACTATGTGAAGTCGTATATTTACGAGTGTAGAACTACAGTAGAAGGAATTTTTAAGTATGCAAAATAGATTATAGATTTCTAGATGCGTATTTACATATTATTACTACTCAAAATTAGAATCACGGTGAATCTTTTGGTCATGCTTAAGAAGAAAGCAGACTAATTGCTGTGTATTGCCAAAGTTCGAGGCTCGGGACAACCTACAAAGAAATTCATCAATGTCGGTGACCATAAGCTCACCCGTTCGCATTCTCTCCACGACACTGGTTTTCTTCAACGCGCGAGTCAGTAGGATTTATAGGTTTAAGACCGAGCTTGAGTTACGATAGGATATAAAAGGATATACAAGAGGGCTCGACACCCTTACCCAAATGAGCTAATACAAATAACTATCCACGCACAAAATACCGGGGTACACTACCCCCCGGACTTGGACTTGAAAACATGGGTGTGTGCACCTCCTACTCCCAAATACAATCTCATATATATTTTTCAATATTTTTTCTCCGTATTTTCTCTTTATCAAATTTTTTTCAATCAATTTCATTTTTCTTTTCTCAATTTATTTTTCACAACTATTTTTCAGCAATTTTTTTCAATAGGGCACTTCCAAACATTTACAATAAATTCACCACATCGACACCACAGAAAATGAAATACAAATACAACTAAAGCTCGTATTTTGGTGTGCTACTAGGCTAGACTTTATGGCATTAGTGGAATGGCGGTGGAGCTGAATCAAAAGGGCGGGGTAGACACAAAGGGGCTAGCGAGGATAGGGTGTTAGGAGCGGTACCAAAACTCAACAAGGGCAAAAAGATGGCCTACGTCACGCTCGCTCAATTGAACTAACCAATACCCATGCTTCAACAGTCGCTTGAGGCAAGTTCTTAGGCACCGAGAAAGACTACCCTTCCTCCCGACTCAAGCAATATGAGTCTAGAGATTATGTACACACATCCCCATGCTACCATTAGGTTCACACCTGATTCACCAATCATGAGTAAACAAAATTGTGTTTACGCAAATAGAAAAATACAAAAAACCTACAAGCATAAAGAAAAATTAATTCTACACGTATTTCTACACGAGATGCAAGTACCCGACTAGGAGCACTGCAAGAGTCAACATTTTACTCCATCTCACAATCTTATGCTAGCACATTGATTTTTCCAAATCACACATCAAAATGAATTCAACTTGCGATGCATCCATAAATAAGCGCGCGCTCATGTGGGTGCGGTGGTGTGTGGTGAGTTTGAAACAAAATTATAAAAACTGAATTGAAAAATGCTTCTAGCATGCTATAAGAAATGTGCACGTGCAATGGGTGGTGACAGACGACTCTCCCCAAACATAAACAAAGCAATACTAACAAATGATCTAATAATAAGAATTGAACTATAAGTTATGGAAGGAGTTACCCAATGCTCAGAATTGAGCATACTAGAAGATTGCGTTAATATCAGCATCGGAATCCGCGCCCATGGCCAAATGATCACCACACCTACAATAAAGAAGCACCAAGCAACAACAAAAATAATATACCAAGGCATTATCATATTAGATAAAACTAAACATGCAGAACTGGGTTGTCTCCCATTTGCCCTTTTGTTTACCGTCTTTAAGGTGGCCAAATACTTGTATTAAGTAATTATAAAAAGTGAGTTCTCAGAATTGTTTCACAACTAATCTATGCAAAGAAATAGCAACACAAAACATTCACAACACGGAAAAACAAATGAAGCAACATCTAAAAGCAAAAAAACAGCAGGAAGATCCTTCACGAATCAGCTATATGCCAACTTGTGGTGGTTCTCCACCGCCACGCATGATGGGCGGGAGGCGAAGACTGTAGAGTCTAGAGGATAATTAACTCCCCTGCCTCTAACCTACTCCTCACGCTAAATGTTAGTGAATCATGATGCACACAATAACTTTTCACGTTTCAATTTCACCACGATGGGAGAGCGCCAACGATTGCAAATTACACAATCAGAATCAACCTCAATAGTCTTGGAATCAGTGGGAGGCTTCATTTCCAAAATTGTCTGTCACCTGGTCTACCTATTCGAGTGGTTTGCCTTGGTCGACCATTTCAAATTTACCCAAACCAAGCTTGATTGGTTTACACCGTAGACAGTGGAGCTGTCGCGGTTTCTGTTCGGTTACAGTTCTTTTAAAACCTTGAGTCGAACGGCTTAAGGTAGCAGTTCTTCATATTAGAACCAAAATCATTGACCGGTTCCGGTTCAAGCATAAATTTTGGAACCGTCATGTCAATGGTTCCGATTTCTGTTCAACAATATCCAAAAACAAACCGGCCACTAAAGGTTTAGTCCGGTTTTATGCAGTTTGGTCCAGTTCCAATCGGTTCCGACCTGAACCAAAATTAAACTTGACAGAATGAATCAGGGAGGCCAAAAATTTAAAACTATGAGGGGAAAAGTAACCCCGTTCATTTTTTTGCTAGAGTGATTTCGAAGTCCGGAGCCCAGGCGCAAGAAATTCACATTATATTAAGGGGAATACTTTTTTGTATAATATAGTAAGTATGACCGAAAGTTAAAAACTTAAACCACAAAACCACATCAGACCACACCGATTTTAAAACACACCGAAGGATTTGGTTGTGGAGCGGTTTCATTGGTTATAGAACCGCATAACTTGTAATACGATTTTTGGCAGTGCAAAATCGACAAAACCGCATCACACCTTTATTATTACGTATATATTTTTTCTAGATTATTCTATTATTCACTTATTTTATTTATGCTAAAAACACTACATTTTTCATCTATATCAATTAAACATGCCCAAAATTCAATGCCTCATGCTCCATCGCTCTATCATACTAACTTATTTTATTTTATTTGTGCCTGAATTATTTTTATTTTCTAGCTAGGTTATTTTAATTGTATGTTCATTTATTTTATCTACTCTATTTGTTTGCTATCCACCCCGACTTCACGTCACCCCTCTCCCCAAGAGAACTCAGAACAGATAATTGAAGAAGCTCCTAAACCCCCATCTTCTTTGTCAAGGTGGACTCACTCTCCAATTACTGTCTTTATCGTCATTATCAAGAGAAGCTTACATTCCAGCCATCGTCCCCACCGTCTTCTATGAGAGGGCCTGACATTCCAAATTTTCAATCATCGCTAGCGAGTGCAGGTTTCCTTAATTCTTCTGCAACTTTGTAGTCTCCCCTTTGGCTAGTGATTCTTTCCTCTTCAGCTCTTTCTGGACAGCAATTACAGGTATTCATGTTTAAAACCATTCTGAAATTATCCTTCCTCTTTATCTCTTTTGTGACAGATATTATAAATAGTATTCAAAATTTGATTTTCTGAATCTTGAGTGATGAAGTGAATCGGGGACCTCCAATTTTCATTCAAAAATTCAAAGAACACGATCGTTTCATGTTGATTGAGTGTTCATGTGGCTGAAAATTACGACTCAACATAAGGTCAAGAACTTTGACTGGTTGCTCTTGAAATATTATTTACAATTAAAATTTCTCTAGAAAATAAATTAGTTAATTCAATTTGAGTAATTTATCGGCTATAATTAAATTATTCTTTCATGATTACTATTAAATAGTACTTGTTCACCATGTATATTTTTAGAATAAGATATTTCCGAAAAAATATGTGAGTAAAATTAAAAATATATTATATAACTGTATAAAAATTAAAACTGCACAACAAAATTTGACTCGAAACTGCATTCGTGTCAAAACCGACCCCCTTTGGTGAGATTACGGTTTGGGTTTAAACCGCGCCAGTTTCACCAATAATAGTATGTATATATTATAGATAGTTTTAAAAATATAAAAATATTATAATAATATTAACAATAAAAAAATAAACGGGTTGCGGTTCGGTTCTGCTTTGGTTTTGTTCGGAACAAGTATAAAATCATGAAACTGCTTGAGATTTGTATGTTGCGGTTCCGGTTCTAGTTTCTGTCCGGGTGATATGATGAAAGATCCACACCCTGAACCATTGTTGTTCACGGTTCCAAAATTCAAAATGGAACCCAAATAATTTGCGAACGATTCGGTCCGATTTATTCTGATTTTGGTCCTGTTCCAGTTTTCGGTTTTAAGTAACAGTTGTAGTAGTCGATTGGGCTTTTGTTTAGGTTTTGTTTTGATATTTGTATGATCTCCCACAGAGAAATCTGAAAACCTTTACTTTAATGTACATTTTATATTTCTGATCTTCATTGCATGTTTAGTGTTTTAAAAAATTAGTGGAAACCAACCCAAATCATTAAGGGGTTGTTATCACCGCCTCCAAATCAGACAGACACTGGACCGGCCGGTTCATCTCCCACATCAGTGTGGTTCACTCGATCGTATTTGTTTTTGGCCTCCTCCCCAAGCTAAGGATAAATGATCAATTGAATGGTTTTAAACTTATGTTGTCTATGGTAAATCCCAAGAATACCATGTTAACACTGACTTGACTCTATTTTTGTTGCTAAGATGACATGCATGCACTCCTTTTCTAGTTTCTCATAAATAATCCTCCTATCCCATGAATGCTAAGAATATATTCATAATGGTGGTCATTTATAGCTTCATAAAATTACTTCAATGTTTTTTCCATTCTTTAACATGTTATTATGATCCTCAAACACGCCCCATATACAAACTTCTAGATGTTCCCAAACACATTACTCAACCACTAGCAGGGTGTTACATTCCCTAAGAAGTGTATTCTGTAATTTCTGTTTTTTCCCTGATGTTGGCATATGTTATGAACTGTATACTTTTGCCAGGAGTTTGCAAATTCACATACGACTTTACCTATTACAAACTCTGCTCCATTTATTTTATAAATGCTAGAGTGACTGCTAATTTTTAGTCTTTTGAATGACTTCAGTTATTACATACTACATATGAAATATTGTGCAACATCATCTAGTTAAAAAAACTATCAATTAACATCATACATTTTCTCAATGGTGCAGGGGAGGACTTGGAGAGGGAAAGCTTCGAGACCAAAAACTAGTGACAAACCATTCCAATTCCTTCCAACGTCATTTGAATTATTATTGGCCAATATAAATTTCATAATTTCATTTCTGACCATCTGAACTGATCTTTAGACTCACAGATAGTCCTGTTGGGTATTGTATCCACAACGTACCTGATTTGAAGAAGCCCCTGAACAAGCTAAGGTAAATAGATAATGTATTTGATGAAACCTTTTAAGTTTTGCTTGCAGTTATTCCACGCTAAGTACACACCAATGTCAGGGTACAGTAGGTCAATATACACGGGTCTGCGCGACGTAATCCCTCGTTGAGCAGATCAATATGTTGGCCTACGTGTACTCTCTCTATTGGAGTGTACTTATCTTCAAGTACAGGGCCGTGATAATGCAAGAGCAGACAAGGAGCAAGGATGGGTCAAAGAGCAGCTCATGGGTGGAAAGACGAAAAATCGTTTAAGTATTAATCGCGATTCGGCGAGAATCACTGGCTGATTCTCGCCGAATCGTCGAGAATCACTGGCTGATTCTCGCCGAATCGTCGAGAATCACTGGATGATTCTCGCCGTCTCTATTCGTCACTGATAAAGAATCAGGAGATTCGCCGTGGATATAATCAGAACAAGTCAAAATCGACGAGAATCACCTTTGATTCTTTGCCGAATGACGACGAGAATCACCTTTGATTCTCTGCCGAATCGACGAGAATCACCTTTGATTCTCGCCGAATCGACGAGAATCACCTTCGATTCTCGCCGATTTTGCCTTGGGCGAATTTTAAAGACGCTGGACCGGATCAAATGTTAAGGCGCTGTTTTGAACCGGTATTAGGGTTTCCTCTAGTGGGACCCACAACGGTCATAAAGGAGTATTCTGCTGTATAAATACACGTGTATTTTTGAACAGTAGAAATACACACAGAAAAACAAAGCCGAGCCGCCGACCTTGACCTAAATCACGAAACTTCTCCGCCGCCGTTGTCGCCGCTCCTGCAGTAGATCGCCGACTTTGATCGTGGTTGCTTCCAGATCTCCCGGCGACAGAAGCTCAGCCAAGCACTACGTGTCACACGTCTAACCAGAGATCCCTTGTCTCTTGATTCGTTGATCGGGAAAACCTTCTCCTTCTGAATCGATCGAGACGATCGATGCTAGTGTGACCGTTGGAAGACCTTGCTAGCTTTGCTACGAAGATTGAATCTCCAAAGTACAGAAGCCTCACACCGTCGTCGCCGCCGATCTCGAGAACCAAGCCGCCGCCCTTCTTGCCGCCGCCGGTTTCGGGGAGATTCTCTCCAAGTGAGATCTAGGGTTGTGGACTCTTCGTTGACTTCAAGAACACGTCATCGAACGAAGAGGGACACCTTAGTCTCCAAAAGTTGTTTGTATTTCTTGTACATTCTATTGTCATTTTTGTTGTAAAGGAATGTTGGTTCCTAGTTGTAAGGGTTGGGTGCAACCCGTGTTGTGGGAGTGGTGACTCCTACGTGGGGAAGGGTTCCTTCCGTTAGTGCAAGGATTGGATTTCAATCCTGTTGGTGAAGTGACCGAGTCGTCCCTGGTCAGGAGATAGGTCGAAGGGTGAAAGTGGATGTACCCAAATCGGGGAACCACTATAATTTGCTTGTGTCCTTTCTGTGTTGTGATGTGCTGTTTTGTTTTCTTATGCAGGTACAATTTTAATTCCTCAAAACGCTGAACGTCATCTATTCCCCCCCCCATAGGTAAAGGTAGTTGACACTAGGTGGACTTTCAAGTGCTATCAGAGGGAGGTTACTCATCAAAAAGGTTCACACCTTGAGTAGAATCCTGCCTCTAGTGTCAAGAAGAAGGCAAACATCTACTATGGACGGACTCAAGTACACAGGCAAGATCCTAGTATGCACCAGGCTCAACTTTCCTATCTGGAAGGAAAGGATCAGGTTCTACATGGAAGCGGTCGATCCCCGAGTCTTCATGATCGTGGAGGAGGGACCGTATGTCCCCACTAAGGTCTCCACCATTGATCCTACCAAGAAAGTGCCAAAGAAAATTTTTGAAATGGACAAGGACGAGATGGTGTTGGTGGGACTTGACAAGAAGGCGCAGAACATTCCGGTCAGCGCGGTCGATGACTCAATGATGCAGAACTTCTGCAACTGCAGGACAGCAAAGGAGATCTGGCACTGCCTGATTATCCTAATGGAGGGCACTGATGAAGTGAGGGATGATCGGAGATCCCTCCTGAACCAGAAATATGAGGCCTTCAGACAAGGGCCTAAGGAAGAGATCGAGTCACCTTTCGAGAAATTCCTCAAGATTGTCAATGCCCTCAAAGCATATGGAAGAGTGTTCACTGATGGTGAACTTAAAGATAAATTCCTTAGATCCCTTACTAAGGAATGGGACACAAAGATCTGCGCCATCCGAGAGTTTGGCAGACTTGCTAAAACAGACCCGCAAATTCTGTTTGGGAAGTTGATGTCCTATGAGCTTCAACTGAACACCAGGAAAGCAGAAGAAGAAGCAGAGAAGGCTGCATCCAAGGAAAAGACTGTGGCCCTAAAAGCCATTCACTCCAAGAAGGGCAAGGGTGCGGTTTCATACCGTGCCACGAAAAAGGATGAGGAGGAGGACTCCGAGCCATGCTCCTCCAGCTCAGAGCTGTCTGAGGAATATTTCTCCCTCATCACCCGAGAATTCAAGAAGTTTCTCAAGATGAGGAATCAAAGAAAGAGAGACGGCTCCTCCTCCAGGCATCAGAAGAAAAATTATTCTTCTGACAGGTATGCGTCTAAACCGAACAAACATCGCTCCTCTGATATTATTTGTTTTGGATGCAATAAGCCAGGATACGTCGTGGCCGACTGCTACCAAGGCAAGAGAGAAAAGGGGAAAGGAGAGGAGCACAAATCCTCTAGAGATAAGAAGAAAGAGCGGAGCTACATCGGCAAAAAGCCAAAGATACTGAGTGAGTCTGATTCCTCAGACTCTAGTGATGATGAGGAAGCCTACTTCGGGCTGGTGGGTCGCTCAGACTCAGAAGGAGAATGCCCCCCATTTACTGGGAAGGTAAAAGCTCACACCCCTCTCTCTGACTCTAAATATGATCCTGAGTCTCAGGATGATGACCCTGAGGATAGCCTTTCGGCCCGTGAAGCGGAGCTCCTCGAGAAGTATGAGCTTCTGCTCAACACTTTCGAGGAGTGTCGTAAGAGATTGAAGGCTGAGAAAAAGGAAGTGAAATTCCTTAAGGGTGAGAGTGTCTCCCTAAGGGAAGAGATCACCAGTTTGATCTCTCTCCGACAGGAGCACCTAGACCTGACTTCAAAGCATTCAGAGTCTCTTAAGCTCCTTGATCTTAAGCAGGAGGAAGTCGACAAGTTGGAAGAACAACTTCCGGCAGAAAGGAAGATCGTCAAGAGCTTCTCTATGCCAAAAACAGTTCTTCCAGTAGTTGATACCTTCTCTGCTCAGGCCAAAGGAGCTGGCTTGGGGCATGTAGGGGTATCTGGTTCCTCATCCAGGAGAAACAGGAACCAGAGGAAGAATAAGGCTGCCAAGAAGGCCACTGCTGCTGAAAAGGGAAAGGCTCTGCTCAGTCCTGTTGCGTTCAGAAAGCCTAGCTTTCCTTGTAACCAACATGACTTTGAGTCAACCTTTGGTCATCATTTCGGCCCTCGGTTGCAAAGCCAAAGAGCCGATATGATGGTTGGACTTTCCCCGCAACTTCGGTGAGAGTGTCTTCAAGGCACCTTATGAGGAAATCCACATGGGAAATTATGGTCAATTCTCTAGCGGCCATAATGGAAAGCGGCACCAAGAGCCAAGCCTGTTATACTGAAGGAATAGAAGGTGAAGAAGTCATGTGACTGCAATCACTATGAGGCCTCCACCTCCAGATCCAAGGCCCCGGCTGTACCCACCATTCCCAGGGTAAAGCAGGAGCCTAGGAAGAGGTACAACAGATTTGACTGTTGGTGTTGTGGCAAAGTCAGTCATTTTGCCGTGTGATTGTTGGTTTAATCCGAGGTATAACGAGACTCCCTATGTTAGCAATGCGAGGCCGACCACTCGTAGGGTTAACCACCCGAGGGGGAGTATGCTAACCAAGAATCTAGGACCCGAGTTCGATTGGGTTCCTAAGGGAAATTAATTTTGTTTTACAGGAATGTCCAAAGGCCACCAAAACGCCAATATGGTACTTGGACAGTGGATGCTCCCGGCATATGACTGGGACAAGAAGCCTGCTGCATGATTACACTCCAGTCGAGAATGGACCCAAAGTCATCTTTGGGGGGTCAGATCGAGGAGTCACCAGAGGTTACGAGTATGATTTCCAACGGTATAATCTCTATCACCGACGTGGCTTATGTTGAAGGTTTAACCATAACCTGATCAGTGTAAGTCAGTTATGTGATAAAGGTTGTGACGTTAAGTTCTGCAAGGATAAATGCTTGATAATATCATGTACCTCTTCTGAGACGGTATTAACAGGCATTAGGAGCAAAATATCTTCTGCTTAATTTTCTTAGTTTAGATTCATCTACCCCGTGTGCCTAGTGGCAACAGGCAGTGCATCTCTTTGTGAACAATGGCACAAGAGATTGGCACATATTAATTTCAAAACAATTAGTATGTGTTTTCTAAAAACTTAGTAAGGGATGCTCCCGTTATCAAGTGCATCAAAGATATCCCCTGTCCTGCATGCCAGATGGGCAAACAGACTCGGGTTACCTTTAAGAGCATTGCAGACAAAGACTCTTCTCGGTGTATTTATCTTCTACATATGGACTTGTTTTGGTCCAATGCAAGTTCATAGCTTGGGAGGCAAGTCCCTATACGCTAGTGATAGTTGATGATCAGTCTCGGTTTACATGGGTGTTTCTTAAAACGAAAGTCAGATACGTTTGACATCTTCACTAGTTTTGTCAAGCAGGTTCAGAACGAATTTAACTGCTCAGTGGTCAAAATCAGAAGTGACCATGGAACAGAATTCGAATCTGGTGCTATGACAGAGTTTTTTGAAGAACAAGGTATCTTTCATGAGTTTTCCTCCCCGCGCACTCCTCAGCAAAATGGAGTTGCACGGAGAGGAGAATAGAACTCTCATTGAAGCATTGAATGACAATGTTGAAAGACGCTTCTCTCCCAAATACTTCTGGGTAGAGGCTGTCAATACAGCTTGTCATGTACAAAACCGAGCATTGATCAACAAGCATCATCGTAAGACGCCTTATGAGCTATTGAGAGGCAGGAAACCAACCATGTCCTACTTAAGAATCTTTGGTTGTAGATGTTATGTACTGAATAATGGGAAGTACCCGCGTACTAAATTTGGTGAAAAATGCTTCGAAGGCATATTTATGGGCTATAACTCCCACAGTCGGGCATATAGGGTCTTCAATAAGAAAACCCTAGTGGTAGAAGAATCAATTAATGTTGTATTTGATGAAGGAAGCTTGCTTAACAGCAATTCTTCCAGCGGTATTCTTGAAGATGCAGGTGCATGACTTGAACAGTTGAGTCTCGATGAGACCGCTAAAGATGAAACTCCTAAGTACGTCAAAGTTTCCACCTCAACGTCTACTGGGAATGTTGAAGATCAAAATGGAGAAAATCTCTTAGAAGAAGGAGAAGTCCAAGAAGTAGTCGAAGCTCCAGACGCCAGACTTCTAGAGCTCCGGCACGTGCGAGGATCACACTAGAGAGCAGATCATCGGAGATCCTCGTGCTGGTGTCAGAACTCGAAGAGGTACTATTAACGAGATTTTGCATCTTAGCTTTCTGTCACAGGTTGAGCCAAAGAAGTTCGACGAGGCGAACAAAGATGCGGCATGGATTTTGGCCATGCAAGAGGAACTGCATCAATTCGAACGATGCAACGTTTGGACGCTGGTTCCCAGACCACGAAAGCAGAATGTGATTGGCACCAAGTGGATCTTCAGAAACAAACTGGATGAACATGGTGTCATCATAAAGAACAAGGCCAGGCTGGTGGCTCAAGGTTACGACAGGAGGAGGGGATTGACTTCGACCAGACCTTTGCTCTAGTGGCAAGGCTCGAGGCAATCAGATTGTTCCTGGCGTCTGCTTCGCACAAAGGATTCACAGTGTATCAAATGGATGTGAAATCAGCATTCTTGAACGGAGACCTGAAAGAGGAAGTATACGTCACTCAACCCCCAGGTTTTGTCAACCTACTTATCCCAATCATGTATATTTTCTTAATAAAGCTCTATATGGTTTAAAACAAGCTCCACGAGCTTTGTATGAGACCTTATCTAGTTTTCTTCTTGAGAACAAGTTCTCTAGAGGTAAAATAGATAAGACATTGTTTCTCAGGGAAGTCAAAGGCAAGATTTTGCTGGTGCAAATCTATGTCGATGAATCATATTCGACTCAACGGACAACAATCTTTGCAAAAGGTTTTCTAAACTTATGCAAGGAAAGTTTGAAATGAGCAGTATGGGAGAGCTAAAGTATTTCTTGGGACTTCAAGTGAAACAGTCTGAGGATGGAATCTTCATCTCTCAGACGAAGTTCACAAATGAACTCCTCAAGAAATTCGGTATGGAGAATGCAACCTCTATGAGGACTCCAATGGGATCCACTATGTCTCTTGATAAGGATGAGAAAGGTAAACCTTTCGATGAAACCAAATACAGAAGCATCATTGGATCCTGCTCTACCTTATGCCAGTAGACCGATATCATGTTCTCCACATGTTCTGTGCCAGATATCAGGTGAACACTAAGGAATCTCACTATGTCGCTGCAAAGCGAATTCTAAGATACCTTAAAGGTACTCCGAATCTTGGCTTGTGGTACCCGAGAAACAATGATGTCGAGCTAATAGGTTTTTCAGATGCTGATTTTGCAGGGAGTAGGGATGACAGGAAAAGCACTTCCGGGACGTGTCAATTCCTCAGAAGAAGGCTTATTTCATGGAACAGCAAGAAGCAAAATTGTGTAGCAACCTCTACAGCAGAGTCTGAGTACATCTCGGCAGGCAGCTGTTGCGCACAACTCCTATGGATCAGAAACCAGTTAGCCGACTATGACCTTCAGTTCAAGGAAGTACCAATGTACTGTGACTCTTCCAGTGCAATTGTCATTGCCCACAATCCGGTATCGCACAGCAGAACGAAGCATATTGAAGTGCGCTACCACTTCATTCGGGAGCACGTGGAGAACAAGGACATATCTCTCTGTTATGTCCTCACGGACAAGCAGATTGCAGATATTTTCACAAAGCCCTTAGACAAAGCTAAGTTCAGTCTTTTCAAAACTGAATTGGGGATGCTAAACTATAAGGAATGAAGACTACAGAAGCTCCAGGCTCATGCATCTAGGGGGAGTCTCTGTCAGGAACTCAAGTGTGATCACAGGTGCAAGAACTGAGGGGGAGCATGGGGTCAAATGCAACAGACCCAGATTTGCAGAAGCCGAAAAGGGGGAGATATTACCCTGTCGGTTAAGGCTAAGGTGGCTCCAAGTTTAGTCTCAAGAAATTGGTATTGGTAATGAATATCTCTCTCAACTCAATTTTAAGTTCATGCATTTCATTCTCATACGCTTTATTCACATTAGCTTGTAGGGTTTAGGCTTCTTCAAATAGGGGGAGATTGTTGGGTATTGTATCCACAACGTACCTGATTTGAAGAAGACCCTGAATAAGCTAAGGTAAATAGACAATGTATTTGATGAAACCTTTTAAGTTGTGCTTGCAGTTATTCCACGCTAAGTACACACCAATGTCAGGGTGCAGTAGGTCAATATACACGGGTCTGTGCGACGTAATCCCTCGTTGAGCAGATCAATGTGTTGGCCTACGTGTACTCTCTCTATTGGAGTGTTCTTATCTTCAAGTACAGGGCCGTGACAATGCAAGAGTAGACAAGGAGCAAGGATGGGTCAAAGAGCAGCTCATGGGTGGAAAGACGAAAAATCGTCTAAGTATTAATCGACGAGAATCACCAAGTGATTCTCGCCGATTCGGCGAGAATCGTGATTCTCGCCGAATCGTCGAGAATCACTAGCTGATTCTCGCCGAATCGTCGAGAATCACTGGCTGATTCTCGCCGAATCGTCGATAATCACTGGCTGATTCTCGCCGTCTCTATTCGGCTAAATCAGAGCGTGCAAACAAGTCAAAATCGACGAGAATCACCTTTGATTCTTCGCCGAATCGACGAGAATCACCTTCGATTCTCGCCGATTTTGCCTTGGGCGAATTTCTAAAGACGCTGGACCGGATCAAATGTTAAGGCGCTGTTTTGAACCGGTATTAGGGTTTCCTCTGGTGGGACCCACAACGGTCATAAAGGAGTATTCTACTGTATAAATACACGTGTATTTTTGAACAGTAGAAATACACACAGAAAAACGAAGCCGAGCCGCCGACCTTGACCTAAATTGCGAAACTTCTCCGCCGTCCGTTGTCGCCGCTCGTGCAGTAGATCGCCAGCTTTAATCGTGGTTGCCTTCCAGATCTCCCGGCGATAGAAGCTCAGCCAAGCACTGCGTCTCACGCGTCTAACCAGAGATCCCTTGTCTCTTGATTCGTTGATCGGGAAAACCTTCTCCTTCCGAATCGATCGAGACGATCAATCCTAGTGTGACCGTTGGAAGACCTTGCTAGCTTTGGTACGAAGATTGAATCTCCAAAGTACAGCAGCCTCACACCGTCATCGCCGCCGATCTCGAGAACCAAGCCGCCGCCCTTCTTGCCACCGCCGGTTTCGGGGAGATTCTCTCCAAGTGAGATCTAGGGTTGTGGACTCTTTGTTGACTTCAAGAACACGTCATCGAACGAAGAGGACACCTTAGTCTCCAAAAGTTGTTTGTATTTCTTGTACATTATATTGTCATTTTTGTTGTAAAGGAACGTTGGTTCCTAGTTGTAAGGGTTGGGTGCAACCCGTGTTGTCGGAGTGGTGACTCTACGTGGGGAAGGGTTCCTTCCGTTAGTGCAAGGATTGGATTTCAATCCTGTTGGTGAAGTGACCGAGTCGTCCCTGGTCGGGAGATAGGTCGAAGGGGGAAAGTGGATGTACCCAAATCGGGGAACCACTATAATTTGTTTGTGTCCTTTCTGTGCTATGCTGTTTTGTTTTCTTGTGCAGGTACAATTTTAATTCCGCAAAAACGCTACACGTCACCTATTCCCCCCCATTAGGTGAAGGTAGTTGACACTAGGTGGACTTTCAAGTCCAATACTACATTATTAAGCAAGTTAAATACATATTTAATTCCTGAATTTTTGCCCATATTTAAATAGATCTATGGAGTTTTTGTTTTCTTATATTTGTTTTGAAACTGTCTTATTTGAATTAAGTTCATGGAGTTACTTCCCTTTTATTAAATTCTTTTAGATGCATTTTAATTATAATTTAGTCCTTTATCTCTATAAAAATAATATTATATAATCTTGACTAAAAAATAAACTGTCACATCTGTGATGTAATTATAATAAATATCAATATCGGTACCAAATCACCGCATCATCTAAATCGTTATTACTAAGCGGAAGTTTTTGAGATACTTATTTCGAATTAAACAAAGTTTCTGACCAATGCCAGAAAAATACAAAAGTATATAGGATTATTTCAAATTTAGGTCAAAATTTAAGAACTGAATTAGTCATTTTGTTTTATTATTAATTGCTTTTTTGGGGATCAAATATATCTTAGTTTTACAGCAAATTTTGATGTATGAATTTATGTAAAGATATCGTTCTACTAAGTAATATATCAAAAAAGTGTCTAGTAAAAAATTGTTCTTGTTCCTGACAACAAGTGTTTTTTTATTAGTTTTTTTAAACCCGTCATTTTTTAATGATGATCAGCATGGGTGATAGAGAGGAAGATTATCTGAATCTTGATTTGAGCCCTAATACAATCCAAGGCTCTGATTAGTTTTGAATCTGGATCTTGATTTATCGCTTTTTTATGGAAGAGGAAGATTGTAATGTCTATGGTTTTTACATGGATAGAGCGGACGACTTATTGCGTTGTGTGTTATTCTTGGGGACTATGGATTTATTCAATTGTTTACTTGATTATTGAGAACCTATTACACAATTATGAGATCTTTTGGTATGTCTGTGTATGCCACTATTGTAACACCGCCTCTGCAACAATCATATAGTATGGGTCCATCAAGGACCCCAAAAAATAGAGTCACCGTAACTTTAGCATTAAAATGTGATATAAGAAACATTCTCCATCTAAACAACAAATACACAACAAAAATATTAAGCCAAATAGCCAGAGGTTGCCCGCTTCTAAGAGGTATCTGGCCACCCCCTTAAAAATCACCATCCATCAAATCAAATCAAAAGTAGCAAAACTCCTAAGCTAATGTGACATGCAAGCAGGACATCGTTTAATGAAAACAATAAAGATGGATGGGGGACACTTTATGTGGCTTAGGCCTTTTTGGCCCGCGAGTTAGATTTAGATAATGATTCTTATCCTGAAACCAACACAAAAGATGAAGTACATGAGGGCCAGACATGGCTAACCTCAACTACGTAACACCACACCTCCTCCCAGCCACCGAGCGGGTCTTAGGGAACTACATCACATTGCAAGTCAACACTTTGTATGCTAAATGAACAAAACATATAAACAAGCACATCAATGTAACAGTGTATATGTCACAAGCATTAAACATGTTCTCTATGTTATGCAAAAGTAAAGGGACATAATTATGCAACATGCATGCAACTCAGGTTTCATCCAAAGCTCCTTATCACGTGTATGAGACTAGCACATCATCATTACATAAACCCATCACAATATCTCGGGGTACACACACCCCTAAAGGCACACAGACCCATTCTGAGTACTCTAGCTTAGACCTCACCCGTAAATGGATACTGACACTATCAGGTTTGTCCATCAGCATAGTCGTTCTCTTTAATTTCATCAATTCCACAACAACTGATTATAAGAACTATAGATTAGCCCCCCCCCCCCCCCCCACTCGCACATGGATACTCACAACATTGGGCTTGTCCATCAGTATAACAGTTATGATCAATTTCACATAAGGGAACCTATCTCATCGGGACGCCCTCTACATGTAAAATTTCATACAACAGGTCTAGTCAATCGATCACAGAGATGAAACCCCACCTTAGAATACTAGTGAAAATCTCAATCAATATAAGGAATTAACACACATTTCTTACCCTAAACTCAACATTCATTATTCTCACAAATTTGGGCATTATAATAACATATTTGCCACAATCACACATATAGTGAAATCCCTAAATGCATGTCAAACATTCATCACTGAATTGGGCCACCATATAGGAGCTCGACTTAACCACCATGTCTAATTTGTTAATGAACACGGATCTATGATGAAATCATGTCGGGGACGGATTCAATCGACATGGTGGTTTTTATTGAATCAATGCAACCTCAATCCCTGTTATTTGTCGAATCGAGTGCCCAAATGCAATCAAACCATGAAAATACAAGATGCCATGTATGCACATCCTAATACAAGGTGGTGAAACCCTGTTACTCTATGAGATTTTTTCCTCGCCTTGGAAAGATTGAAGTGCACAGATGAACACGAGTCTTCGAGTCCTTTCCGCATTTTCGGGATCAGACCGTCGATCGAAGCTCCGGAGCGCCTCCAATGGTGGAAACTCCACCTTCTTCATCCACTCTCAACTCAACCATAACCCATGAAATCCCAAAAGAGAATAATTATATTGAAAAGTGACTCTCAGCTAATTTAGGGTAGATGGATGAGTTGATTTGATCCCTTAGATGAAGATATAAGAGAATCAAACGACCACGATCACGGATCAATTAAACTAGGCTCATTAGTTATCAAACGATGGAAGCGTTATTGCATCTCAATAACACAAAATTCTGGGAAGATGCTTTTTTGGCAATCTAAATCTGACAGTGCACTCTCGCCGCACGGGCATGCACTTCAGCTACCGTGTTGCGGTAGAGATACCTTGTCGTGGTAATGCAACATTCTGGGATGAGAGAATTTTGGCGCGTCTGTGTGCTATGGAACATGGCATGTGTGTACCAGAAATTCAATAGAAAATCCCTCGAACAATCCCCGAAGTGCACGGGACAACCCTTGGTTCCACCAAACACAACCCCCTTTCTTAAAAGATGATTTTGGAGTGTTATAACTCCTCCCCTTAAAAGAATTTCCTCCTGAAATTCAAAGAATTAACAGAACACAAAATACATACTTGATGCACATATTTCAAGAAACTCTTCCCGCATCATTTACACTAGCTCTAAAGGGAATTCGTCTTGTCCGTAATTGTTCCAACACACTTTCAAGAGCCAAACCTCCTTATTCCGCAAACTATGAATCTCCATACCCTCTATGCACATCGAACATACTACCATTGTTATATCTTCCGTTACTGGTACCATTGCTAACTCAATCGCCTCATCAGACACCACTAGAGATTTTCTTTACCTGAGATGTGGAAGACATCATTCAATTTAGTTAACTCTGCCAACAATACAAACTGATAAGCAGTTTTTCCTATGCGCTCCGTGATCTTGAATGGTCCCATATACCTTCGACTTAATTTTTTCAATCGCTGAATTCTCAAAACGTCCTTGAATAGCTTGATCTTCGGGTACACGATGTCGCCCGCTATAAACTCCACATTTCTATGATGCACAATGGAATACTTTGCTTGTCGGTTAATAGGTTAAAACTTCAAAAATAATTATGATCACTCGGCGACCGGGCGGTTTTATTTAAGTAGAAAAGCGGATTTGGTTTTTATTTAGAAAACGGGGCGCGCGTATTTATTTATTTGGATATAAAAAGATGTGATCGAGTTTTGACGAAAGGAGGCAAGTGCACCTATCGTGAGTAGTACAAGATATTCCGGGTGGAATATCAAGGTCGTATTGTTCTCGGGGTCGGTTCGATTATTTTTACACTTCCCTGGAGGGGACTATTTTTTTATTGATAATTATCTTGTCGAGATATTATATATAATAAAAGGCAGAAAATTGCAGAAAGAAAATGAAAGCATGAAGGTGGAGCCGATGAAGAGCTTAGCTCGATGGCACCGAATAAAATTAGAACTAAAATATACTCTAAATAAAAAAAGATCCTAAATTTCTAAATAATTAAGGCGGAGACTTGGCCGTGGAGGTTCCACTAAAATGAGCTCACCTAGCTATAGGGCTATCGCTCACCTGAATGCGAAGACTATTCGACCGAATGTTAGTCCGATGAAGGATTCCTCTTAACGCCTGCATTATGCTAAGAACCCCGCTATTGGGTGGGGAACCCAATCAGGTAGAGTTGGTGCGCCTCCTCTCTCGAGGGTTAGTGCGGAACTCTCTTTTCCAAGGGGTGATCGGTCCATATGCACGGCCTCTCGGCTAGCTAGCATATGGACTACAGAAATAGGGCTCACACATCGATTATGTGGTCCTACGCGTCGTTTACCCCGGGCAAACCTTAAGTACTTTTAATTAATTAGAAAACACGACCTTTAATTATTTTAAGCTATTTTATCTGTCCCAATGCTCTTCGATACTGATGGATAAGAACGGCTAGTCACTCATCGGAATGGGGACGGCTTGCGAGGAAAGCAATAAAGAAAGCAGTAAAGAAAGCAGTAAAAGAAAAGCAGTAAAGGAAAGAAGAAAATAAAGCAGTAAATTGCAAGTCCTACTCAAACGAGTAGGACTAAAGAAAGATACAAATTGCGAGTCCCGGCGCAAATGCGTGGGCGGGAGAAAGCAAGTGGGTCCTACTCAAATGAGTAGGACAAAATAAATGCAACACACGCACACACTCTCTCTCAAAAAAGTAAAACACACTCACTCTATAGGAAAGTAAAACACACGCACACACACTCTCGACATAAAGTAAAACACACTCACTCTACAGGAAAGTAAAAACTCACACACTCTACTGAATGAAATAAAAACAATGCGCCATTTAACTCTTAACGAGTAGGCAGAAATAAATGCACACACGTACAGAAATGAAAAAAAACTAAATTACCTAAAAATTAAAATAACTACATTTTTACCGCTAGAATGCGGTAGAAATGCATAAAAAGTGAAAAGAAAAATTAAACGGGAAGAAAGTTTTGCAAATAAAAATGAAAACGCAAGTGCTCGAAAAATAAAAACAATTACATTTCTACCTCTAGAATGCGGTAGAAATGCATAAAAAGAAGATGAAAAATTTAAAGGAGCAAAAATATTTTGAAAAGAAAGCAAAAATAAGAAGAGTTGAAAAATTAAAATGATGAGATTTTCATTCTTATGGTTTTATGAAGGCGCTTAAAAAGTGGAATTAAAATAGAAAAAGAACAAAAAGTTTTGAAACCTAAAAAAAAACTAAGTTAAAGGAAGATGAAAACCACTTTTCAGATACCTTTATAACCTCATAAAAATGAAATAGAAAGCACTAAAAACTAAACTATGAAAATTATGAAAACTATTAAGCATAAAACTAAACTCATACACACACACACATATTAAAAAGACAAGAAAATAAAGCTAAAACAAGGAAAGAAATAAGATTGCATAAGAGTAGCCACCTAGTTGAAGTCCAAATCCATAAAAAGAGAGAAAATCTACAATTTTATTAAGCTAAAAACGAAGATTCCAAAGCTAAGAAAATAAAGGAGAATGGGAGAAATTTCCCTTACATAGCATTTGGACTCATCCGAGTAGCATAACTCCTATACAATATGGTTCAAAAGAAGGAACATGATTACATACAGCAAGGGGCTATTTATAGGGAAAACTTCATGGGACACGCCCTCTAACACGGGCGTGTCAGGGGGCGTGTCAGCACTATTCCTGATTGCGGCCGTTGATTTGAAGTGAATGCTGACTTTGGGCTGGACATGTGTTGGTCACGCAGCGGTCACGCCCCAGATCACGGGCGTGATGTTGGGCGTGTCAAGAAGGTGGATCTGGGCGCGGGTCGCGCCGAAAGTCGTCGCGCGGGTCTTGTCGGCCAGGTGGAGTGGTCACGCCCCAGGTCACGGGCATGACGCTGGGCGTGTTGAGGGGTCGACGAACGTCGAGCTGAAAACGTCGAGCGGGTGGACACGGGCTTGGGTCACCCCCCATATCGGGTGACACGGGTGTGACCCCGGGCGTGTCAAGCTTTTCTTCTCGAAAATTGCTGATTTCACGGTTTTGAGTTGTCACGCCCTGGTCACGGGCGTGACCAATTTGTCATGCACGTGACTTGGCATTTTTTTGCAGATTTTTATTTTTTTCCTGAAACATAAAATAAAATAAGTTAGTAAAATATTTACATAAATAGGAGCATTTTATTGAATAAAAACAAGTAAAAATGAAAAAAAATAAATGAAAACAACTAAATAATGTACATAAAAATAGGTATATTTACAATTCATCAAATACCCCCATACTTAAGCTTTTGCTATTCCAGAGCAAAAGTTTGAGATTAACTTATAAGGAATAAAAGAAATCCTAAGTTTACCTACCGCTTGAATTAATTAAAAAAAAGATCAAAATGAATATCCGAGGTATACGAGTTAAATCTTAAATTATGCCAAAAATTTAAATAAAGGAAGAGTTTCAGCTAAAAACTTCTGATATAACCAAATAGATTGCAAAAAATTTTATTTGTTAGGCTAACAAAATTAGATTTGATTATGGAAACTTGAGCTTGTAAGAATTACAGGAAATTATTTATTTTACAAATTATACTCTCAAAAAAATTTTCAAATTAAATCTAGTTTCTTTTTGAAATTGGTGGAGGGGGTGTTGGTTTATGAAGAGGGCTTTGATTTTTGAGGTGAGCTAATTTTTTCTCGAACCTCCAATCTTTTTCTTTTGAATAATTAGGAAAATGAAATCTTATTTTTCTAACATATAATGATTTTTTTTACTTTCTCAACTTTATAATAAAATTAACCCAATGTATATGTGTAGGTGTAATGAATTTTATCCTCTTACTCCATAACATATAATCTTTTTAAAAATTGGATGTCTATGTTTACGGAACAAAATCTTATTCCCATTGACATAGGATTTTTTGAGATTGAAATCATGTCAAGTATGACATAAAAAAAGGTGGAAAGGGTTTTGTTTTTCAAAAATAAAATTAGGTTTAATAAAACAATTTTGAGAGCAACCTTTATAAATCAAACATTCCTAAATTTCGAAAAAAAGATTAGAGTAACATAATATGAAATCCAAAGCTGTTATTTTTCTAATGAAATAAATGTGCAACTATTTAGATAGCTTAGAAGTAGTGATGAAATCAGGTACCTTATTTAAAAAAAAGCATACGAAATTCTTTAAAACTGAACCCCACATATCTAAATCTATCGAACTCCAATTAATAAACGAGTAGTAAGCAAAAAATAAATAAAATTCGCTTATAAATTAACTCGCAACTAGATTTTTGGAAAGCAGAAAGGGTTAAGAATTGAGATATTCGATTTATTTGTTACAAAATTAACATAACATATTTTTTGGAATTTTAGGGTTTTTCTCTCTTTTTTTGTTTTGATTATTATCTTTTTTGGATTTTTAGAGTTATTCTCTTTTTTTAGGATTTTTGTTTTGCAAAATTTTTTAGTATTTTTTGATAAGTTATTTACAAGAAAGAGGAGAGAAAGAAGTGTTATTTACAAAGGAGATAGTGGGGGAAAGAGATCAAAAATTTTGTTTGTTTTTATATTTTAAATAATGTACAAAGTAAAAACCTCGAAGGCGGCCCGCGAACAGACTTTTATTTGGGTGGTTGGTTCGATGAGTCGACCATCGCGGGTATGCAAAAAACCGAGCTTTTACAAATAAAAAGATGGTGGGGGAGAGAAAGATTAATTTTTTTACAAAAAATATTTACAAAGTAAAAGAAATTCATTTTTTTGAATTTTTATTTTATGAATTTTTTTGAACTTTTTGTTTTATAATTTTTTTGAAATTTTTTTGTTTTATGAATTTTTTTTAAGTTTTTTATTATAAAAATAAGGATTTTTTTTTGAGTTTTTGATTTTTGCATTTTTTTTTGTAATGTTTGCTAAGTACAGAATATAAAAAGTGCAGAATAGGAAAACACCCTCATACTTAAACCCAACATTGTCTCCAATGTTGCAATCTAAGTATGTGGAACAGATAATATACAAAGTAAAAGATGGACAAAAATAAAAATAAAAAGAGAGGGTAGAAGATTCGCTTAGACGAGTGTGGGAGGCACGGGTTGAAACCCTGCATTAGGTGGAGGAAAGAAAAAAAAGCAAAAGATAACGTAAAAACAAAAAAAGATACACTCGGGTAAAAAGGGGTTGTGGATGGTAGGGGATGACAAGTGCATGTGACTCGAAGCTGACGTCTTAGGTTATGAGTGCTTACAAAATGCGACCCCTAGTGCGGACAAGAGTGAAAAAGTGCCGAATTAAAACAAAACAAGTTAAAAAAAAAGATAAGTGAAATAAAATATAAATATTTTTAAAATCAAATTATTTATATTTTATTTTTTTTTGGTGATTTTAAGTAGATTTTTTATTTTTTTGTTGTTTTTAGGTAGGTGTTTTAGTTTTTGCTTTGTTTTGATGGTTAGTGCGGAACTCTCTTTGCTAAGGGGTTATCAGTCCATATGCACGGCCTCTCGGCTAGCTACCATATCGACTACGGAAATAGTGCCCACACATCGATTATGTGGTCCTACGCATCGTTTATCCCGGGCAAACCTTAAGTACTTTTAATTAATTTGAAAAATATGACCTTCAATTATTTTAAGCTATTTTATCTGTCTCAATGCTCTTCGATACCGAGGGCTAAGAACGGTTAGCCACTCATCGGAATGGGGACGGCTTGCGAGGAAAGCAATAAAGAAAGCAGTAAAGAAAGCAGTAAAAGGAAAGCAGTAAAGGAAAACAAAAAATAAAGCAGTAAATTGCAAGTCCTACTCAAACGAGTAGGACTGAAGAAAGCTGTAAATTGCGAGTCCCGGCGCAAATGCGTGTGCGGGAGAAAGAAAGCGGGTCCTACTCAAATGAGTAGGACTAAATAAATGCAACACACGCACACACTCTCTCGACATAAAGTAAAACACACTCACTCTATAGGAAAGTAAAACACACACACACACACTCTCAACATAAAGAAAAACACACTCACTCTACAAGAAAGTTAAAACTCACACACTCTACTGAATGAAATAAAAACAATGTGTCATTTAACTCGTAACGAGTAGGCGAAAATAAATGCACACACGTACAAAAATAAAAAAAAAACTAAATTAAAATTACCTAAAAATTAAAATAACTACATTTCTACCGCCGGAATGCGGTAGAAATACATAAAAAGTGAAAAGAAAAATTAAACGGGAAGAAAGTTTTGCAAATAAAAATGAAAACGCAAGTGCTCGAAAAATAAAAATAATTACATTTCTACCACTAGAATGAGGTAGAAATGTGTAAAAGAAGACGAAAAATTTAAAGAAGCAAAAATATTTTGAAAAGAAAGCAAAAATAAGAAGAGTTGAAAAATTAAAATGATGAGATTTTCATTCTTATGGTTTTATGAAGGAGCTTAAAAAGTGGAAATAAAACAGAAAAAGAACAAAAAGTTTTAAAACCTAAAAAAAACTAAGTTAAAGGAAGATGAAAACCACTTTTCATAGAACTTTATAACCTCATAAAAATGAAATAGAAAGCACTAAAAACTAAACTATGAAAATTATGAAAACTATTAAGCATAAAACTAAACTCATACACACGCACACACGTATTAAAAAGATAAAAAAATAAAGCTAAAACAAGGAAAGAAATAAGATTGCATAAGAGGAGCCACATAGTTGAAGTCCAAATCCATAAAAAGAGAGAAAATCTACAATTTTATTAAGCTAAAAACGAAGATTACAAAGCTAAGAAAATAAAGGAGAGGGAGAGAAATTTCCCTTACATAGCATTTGGACTCATCCGAGCAGCATAACTCCTAGACAAAATGGTTCAAAAGAAGGAACAGGATTACATACAACAAGGGGCTATTTATAGGGAAAAAATTCATGGGACACGCCCTTTGACACGGGCGTGTCAGAGGGCGTGTCAGCACTATTCCTGATTGCGGCCGTCGACTTGACGGGAAAGCTGACTTTGGGCTGGACACGTGTCGGTCACGCAGCGGTCACGCCCCAGGTCACGGGTGTGACGCTGGGTGTGTCAAGAAGGTGGATCTATGCGCGGGTCGCGCCGAAAGTCGTCGCGCGGGTCTTGTCGGCGAGGTGGAGTGGTTACACCCCAAGTCATGGGCGTGACGCTGGGCGTGTTGAGGGGTCGACGAACGTCGAGCTGAAAACGTCGACCGGGTGGACACAGGCTTGGGTCACGCCCCGTGTCGGGTGACACAGGCGTGACCCCGGGCGTGTCAAGCTTTTCTTCTCGAAAATTGCTGATTTCACGGTTTTGAGCTGTCACGCCCTGGTCACGGGCGTGACCAATTTGTCACGGGCGTGACTTGTCACTTTTTTTGCAGATTTTTATTTTATTCCTGAAACATAAAATAAAATAGGTTAGTAAAATATTTACACAAATAGGAGCAATTTATTGAATAAAAACAAGTAAAAATGACAAAAATAAATGAAAACAACTAAATTAATATACATAAAATAGGTATATTTACAATTCATCATCGGTCCTGAGCAATCTTCATGCGCTGCTGGATCATTCTCACTAACTCACAAGCATTGGCCACCACTTCCTTTCCTAAACATTGGGTGACTCCCACCTCTATCCATGACATCAGTGTTCGACAACACCTCTATAACACCCCATTTTCCATGTCTCAGACATCAAAATACTAAAGCTAGTGGTAGCAGAAAGCTAGCGCAACATGTCAGGAGTTAATGCCAGCGGTAGCCTTTTGCCAGGTTAAGTCGACATGGGCTTAATCGATGAGAGGTTTGTCATCGGGATATGTCCAATAGAGATGCTGTGGCACGGTAGCCTCTACTGCCGCTCATTAACTTATTATTCTGGTTGTGTCAACATGGGCAATGTTGGCGAGAGAGGTTTGTTGATTAGATATGTCAACTAGATATACCGCGCCGCGGTAACCTTTACCGCCTCGTGGTAACTGTCAGAACCAAATTCTTTAATCTATGCTTTTGGCTGTTGGATTCCTTTAGTTCTTGATCTAAGGACCCAGATCGACGAGCCCTTGAACCCTAAAATGACAATCTTTTTTTCATCATTTTTAACTCAACCACAAGTTTGTAGCTAGGGTGATCGAGAGAGAGCAGAGGAGAAAAAAAAGGTGGAGATTACATCCTTAAAGGAGCTTCAGAGATGCAATCGCCGATCCGAGGCCGGCAACACGAAGAGGGCTTGAAGGCGCCCGTGTTCATTGGTGCATTTCAAGATTTCCATGTTGAGAAGAAAATAACATAAAGGTAACAATATTTCTTATCTCGGTCTTAGGATGCGTATATGACATCTTGAGTTTTCATGCTTTCTTTTTCTACATTTTTGGCATCAAATTCATCAAATTAGAGGGGTTTTAGGTCGCCAACGCGATTGCATTAGATATCCGTTTCATTAGCTGTCGTGGTTGGTGGCCCGATTCAGTGATGTTATTTGACGTGCATTTAAGGCATGCGCTAGAAATACAATTGCAACAAAGATGTTGTTTAAAGGACAATTTCATGAGGACAACAAATGTTGATTTTATGATGAGGAATGCACGTAGTGATAATTTGGGTGGATTGTGATTTTCACAAGTATGTTAAGGCGTGACTTCATCTCTGTGATCAGTTGACTAGCCCCTAATATGGAAATTTACATGTGAAGGGCATCTCGATGAGAAAAGTCCCCTTATATGAAATAAATGAGAATGGATATGCTTATGGACAAGACCAATTGTATGAGTATCCATGTACGGGTGGGGTCTAATCTAAAGTTCTTAGAACCAGATATGATAGCCTTCTGAAACTTATGAGAATCACTAAGATAATGAACATGCCGGTTGGTGTGAGTATTCATGGAGTTCTTATAATTGGTCGGTATGTCGTCAGGGGTGTAAGTATACTTGTTTTGTTGTGATATGATGATGTTTTGATGATGTGCTAGCCTCATACACTTGGTAGAGTGCATTAGGTGAAACACAAGTAACGTACATGCTGTATTAATAAGCACTATATACTTCTTGCTCAAATATAACGAATTTGATGCACGTAACATATAAATTGTTAACTTTTATGTTTGTTTTATGTGTTTTATTTTATTTACATACGAATTTCTAACTTGCAGGGTGATGTAGTTCCCGAGATCCACTAGGGCTGCCAAGAGGATGAGTGTTGTTATATAGTTATGGTTAGACCTGAGCGACTCTTGTTGTACCGTTTATTTTTTATTAGTTTCAAGGCAAGGATCACAAGCTGGAGGTAGCTCGTCGGCCAAAAATGACTAAGTCTCATAAAGTGTTCCTCCTCCTACTTTACTATTTCTTTAGCATTGTACCAACTTGCATGTCGAGGTAGCTTAGGAGAACTGCTACTCTTGTTTTTTATGATGTATTGCTGATTTAGATTCTAGTTTTATAAGACCATAAGGACAGACTAAAACACTTTCGTTTCAAGAGTAATGATGAGTCTAATATTTATAGGGTTTTTCGGACACATCTGTGCCTGTTTTCTCACTCGTGCACTGCATTTAATTCGGTAATCGGTTATATTTGCTTTGTTTGGTCAATGACTACTTTGTGCATTGCTTTGGCCTGAGGGTGTCCAATTGCGCATTCTGTTGTCGGGGGTAAGTACTATGGTACTCCCCATGCGGATTTGGTTATTTTATGCTGGTTTTGATGCTGGGAGCTTGTGCTCCATTTTTGGTTTTTATTGTGCTAGTGGTGTGTTTTCCCCGAGTTAGGAATTCTGATTTGTGGAAAACACATGGTCGTGCGTTTCCTTAGCGCACGCTTTATGACCCATCGTACGTTTTCTTAAATGGGATAATAGTCGAGCGGAGCTCAACGAATATCGACGAGCTGAGCTCGACGATCTTCACGCACGGTTAACACACTGTTAATGCACAGTTTCATCTAAACCGTGCACGAAGGAACACATGGTTTTCCTGTAGCTGCCTTGATGTTTTTATGCTCTGTGGTTAATCATGTGATTTGCTCACACATGGGCAGAAGTGCCCGTGCGTGAGTAAAACGCATGGTTCCACCTGCTTGCCAGAAATTTCTGCTTTCTGTTGTTACCCGTGCGTTTTCCTTCACGCACGGACGGAAGCATCCGTGCACGAGGAAACACACGGTTCAACGCTTCTTCTTCCTCAAGCTTGTTCTGTAATTTAATATCACACGGTTAACATATAGTTATGCGGCAAATCGTGCGTGACCATTATTTTTGACTTCTCTATTTAAGACATATGTCTCATTCGCCCAAAGGATATGCCTTACATTTCCGCTCCTCTGAGTCGGAAAACCTTGCTCCTGTTGTTTTCTTCTCTCTCCTCCTTGGAGAGCTCGTCCAGCCACCATTCTCCCTCTAGAAGCTCTTAATAGATTCATCTCCTGCCATCATCGTCTTCTCCAACCTCAAAGATCTGTTTCAAGCTCTTAGGTGCTGCGTACTTGTAGTTCTAGGGTCACGTTGAACTCGACGGCTATTCACGAAGAAGACGGGCTATTAGAAAGAAGTGATAGCCCTTCTCAACCCTGGACGTCATCTGTAGACCGAGCACGGACAAGGCCCGACAACCCTTGACTCCGACCGCGAATCTCGAAAAGTCTTCATACGTTTGGTTATATCTCTCCCCCTTCCCTTGTAGTAGCTTTGCTCTTGATTACGTGGTTGTTGGATTGATGAGTAAAGAACTTGATTTGCTTTATGATTTCAGCATGTCTACGTGTTGTCATATTTTACTTCTAGATTATGTTTGTGCGCTTCCATCTTTTGTGTTCTTGACGCGATAGTGCCATCCTAATAATTGTCAGGAGCGTGCGTTGTGAAGAGGTGACTGCGACCCTCAATGGTTTATCCATCCTCCTTATTACTCACTTGAGTAATCCACCCAAGAGACGCGGTGAAGGACACCCACATTAGTTTCATTAGTGTTAAAATTAGGAAACCAAAAATCAAAACCCCATGTTGCATTGACACTTGCAATCCCTCTTTCAATAGAAAAGTCACACTCCCTACCTGCACTCCTCGAGAGATCGATATTCGGGGATTCAACTTCTCAACTTTATAACTTGACTACGATCGGTACACTTGCCAAAAGTGCAACAAGTTTTTGGCGCCGTTGCCGGGGAGTGCAACCATTGTGTGTATTTTTCTATGTGAAAAGTTTTTCAAGTGTTTTTAGCACTTTGATCGTTTTTAGTGTGTTGTATGATCAATCCAAACCCCAGGGATAGAGGTGAAAATCTTGGAGTAGATCTTGAAACCGCACGAGCGAGGCGAGCTCGCCAGCATGCCGTTGCTACTGAAGAAAGAATGGAAGGTTTAGGTTAAGGAGGAAATGGCCTTAGTGAACGGGTCGTTGAGGACCAGGAGGTGGTCCAACCCCGTATTATGAAAATGCGGGACTTCACGACCCCTACCGCGGGAAGTGTTTACCCTGGCTTCGGCCCTACCATCGTAAACAACAGCTTCGAGATAAAACCTACCATCCTCAACATGATCCAAAATAACATGCAGTTTTCAGGCTTGCCAAGTGAGGATTCGCAGCTCCATCTGGTGGAATTCTCGGAGATTTGTGGCACCTTCTGCTACGCCGACATTACTGATGACGTTGTGAAGCTAAGGCTGTTCCCGTTTTCGCTGAGGGACAAGGTGAAAACCTAGCTCCAGACTATTGATCCCTGGACTGCAACTACGTGGGATGCTCTTTCCCCAAAATTCCTAGCTAAATTCCAGCCGGTGGACAAAATAGTGAACGCCCGAAGGGAGATAACCACTTTCCGGCAGCTGGACTAGGAAACATTGTCTGAGGACTAGGAGAGATTTGCTGATCTGCAGGGTCGATGGCCCAACTCGGTTGTGTGCCGTGGAATTTACTGGAAATATTTTATTTTGTTATTGAGCCTAATTATAGGGCTATGATCGATGTGACGGCTGGTGGCACTATCATGAACATGACTCCTGACGAGGTGTTCCGGCTCCTTCGCGAAACTGCTTCTCATAGTACGTAATGGACTGTTGGAAGAAATGTACCTAGGGGTTCAAGAAATTTGTTCGAGGTGAACGCGGTGCATCCGCGAGCTGATGCGAGCCATCCTACAAAGGATGGAATGATGATGCTGACCATATCGACCCCTCCACCGGCTCGGGTGATGGCTATTTCGTTCCAGGGTTGTGGAAACCCTGACCATCATACATATAGATGCCTAGCTGGAGAAGCTTTCGCTAATTCCTTAGGTATATCTACTGAAGAGAGTGTAAATTTTATAAATAATCAGAACCGCGCTGCACCATATAACAATACTTATAACCCGAATGCGAGAAATCATCCAAATTTCTCCGGGAACGAAAATGCTCCCGGTCTAAGGTGGCAAGGAGGCCAACATCAGTTTGATGCTCAAGCCTCTAATAGCCAGTTATGACCGCCGCAACCGGGTTATAATCAGAATGCGTAAGGGACCCGAAAGAGTGCGTTGGAAGAGATTATGGATAAATTCGTGGAGATGGCCCAATTCAACATGACCACTCAGACCGCCTCCATGAGAAACTTGGAGACGCAGTTGGGCCAACTTGCCCATGTGTTCTCTGAGCGTACTCACGGTGCCCTTCCGAGTGACACAGTAAAAAAATCCTCATGAGTAAGAGAAGAGTGTCGAGGAGGAGGATGAGTGCATTAAAAATTAAGTGGCCGTAAAGTGTGAGATAAATGAGGTCAAGACGGTGGCCTCATGTGATTCCGGATCTTCTTGCAGCATTCATGCTTTGCAAGATGTTGAGAAATTTAATTTAAATATTGAGTCGAATATCCTGAAATCGATCGTGCTAGCCGACGGGTCGGTAGTGAAGACCGACCGTGAGATAAAGTAGGTGGAAGTGATCTTGAATAGGGCTGTAGTTGTAACACCCCGATCCATCGTATAACATATAGCAGTAGGTCCGGCCGGGGCCCGACGCCATATACCATAGACAGACCGGTTGGTTACTCAATGGAAACCATCCAACTAAGAATTATCGTCCTACACAGAGTGCATTCTAATGGAATAAATTTAGTAGTTACAAATTTAGAACACAGCGATAAGTATAAATATCCACTACTCAAACCAACAGGAATGAAGGTACAATACACAAGTTCAAAGGCCTGAAGTCCTCACAAAAGTTTACTCAAATTACAGTGTCTTCCATACAACGGCACGCAGGTCGGTCACACATGAATAAAATAAGTAAACACTCAAAATTTGGCCTTCGAGGGCCTGCTCAGCAACTTGGGCTTTAGCCCGCTATTTACCGCTCGGCTCCGCAGCACCTGCAAGAAACAATCCACCGCAACGGTGGCAAACAAAAGCAACGGTCAGCTATGCTGACCAATTATAATCACTCCGCCCCCATAATCGGGGTCACGATGCTCTTTCCCTATACTTTGTTAGCATAACCAAGCAGTACAGTGAATAAACACTTCATCACAGGCATGGGCACACACGACCGAACACCCCTTGCTCTCAGAGCACATTCTCGGTGAACACGGTCCAAGTCCGCTGACTCACCACCGTGCCCTGTACGGCAATATCTCGTGAGCATTTGGCCTTTCTGGCCACTGCCTAAGACCCTCTGAAAGGGGAAACTAGATCTGATATACTCTAAAGCGGGGGTGAATAGAGTATATGGTGCTTTTTAAAACACAAAGAAAACTTTTGCAAAGCTTTACAACAATTGTTGTAATGAGTGTAAGCAGGGAAGCAGAAATAAAACTAATCACACAACTAAGCTATGCAGAAACTAAGCACAAGAAAATCTAGGCCAGAAACAAAAGGAAAACATGCAAAACCAGATGACACAAGGAAATATAGTGGTTCCCCAACTTGGGTACATCCACTCTTCTACCACCCTAGGTAGGAATCCACTGCAGGATGAGTTGATCAGGTGTCCTGGGCACCAATGAGCTTTTGATAAGGTGCTCAAAAACCAAAACAGATTTTTTGATCAGGTGTCTTACCACCAATGAGCTTTTGACAAGGTGCTCAAAAACCAGATTCAAACTTTTGAAGGGAGTTTGAAAAACTCTTTACAGAATGGGGTTGAGAGAGTGATGGCAGTCTTCTCTTTCTCAAGCAACTGAGAAGACTATGTGGATTCAGTGATGTTGTCAAAGCTCCCCCTGAGTCCTTGAAATCTTCAGGAAGATGAGCTTTGCTGAGGGTGATTGGCCTTCAAAGATGGATCTCCACCAAAAGATGATTTCAGCAAGCTGAAATGCTGAGTGTCTGGAGTCTTGAAATGATGTTGGCCTTGAACACTTGAGAGCTGAAGAGATCTGAAGAATGTTTGAAGGTTTGATCTCTTGATGAGTGTTCTTCTGAATTCTTGTTGACAGAATATTTTCAGAGTCTCTGTATATTGAGAGGTGTCCCTTTCTTGTCAATCTTCTATTCTCTTTTTTCTTGTCTATGCTATATCTGATTCAAAACATTCTGTCTTTTATTCTCTGAGTCTGAATAGAAAGTTGCTCTGTCAAAGATAGCCGTTGGTCTGAATTAATTACAGCCTTAATTACATAATATGTTCTGAAGGAAAGTCCACTGATTTGTTCCTTGAAAAATCCCTTGAAACTTGCTCCAGAAGTAAATGAAAACGGCTGGCAGATCTTCTGAATTAAATGCAGAATAACTTCTATCTGATTTGAATTTGAATTCTGAAAGATAACTGAAATCGTCGAACTGAGCTCTGCTATCATCGAGCTGAGCTCAGCGAACTGGAAAACGCAAGCAGCAAAGAAATCGTCGATCTGAGCTCAAAGATCGTCGAACTGAGCTCAGAGATAAGGATCCAGTGCAGGGCCAAAATCGTCGACCTGAGCTCAGCGATCGTCGAACTGAGTTCGACGATATTGAGAAGTTGAGCTTAGCGATCGTCGACCAGAGCTCGACGATATTATGAGGCTGAGCTCAGCGATCGACGAATGGAGCTCGACGATCTGCCAAAGTTGAGCTAGACGATCGTCGACCGGAGTTCGACGAAACGTCGTGCTGAGCTCGACGATTTGGACTTAGTCTCCAGAAAAACTTGGTCTTCAGAGCAGCTTCCAATCCTAGACTACTGACCCTTAGACTCAATTCTAATTGACCTATTAAGCTATACAGAAGGTCAAAACACAGATTCCTAGGGACATAGTGATCCTGACCCAAATTAGTAATAGGGTGTTCCAACAATCTCCCCCTATTTGGGTTAGGAAAACTATTTACAGACATAGGAAAAACAAACAACATCATACAGTCACAGAAACATAAAAACAATAGCAGCTATACATCACAGAACCATCACAGAGATATATAAAAGCATGATATCCAGAAGGCAGTCAGAGAACCAAGAATTATCACCTTACAGAGTTATTCCTTTTCTTTGCCTTTTACCATTTTAATTTCCCTGTTAGGATCTAAAGCTTGTTGTTTGGATCTGGTATCATCAGCTGCACCCAAATAAATTTGCTTTGATGTCCTGGGAACCACTGCAGCTGGATGCAACTCCATGTACCTGTCTGCATCAAAAAATTTGCTTGAAGCATATCTCTCTAATTTCTTCTGCCTTTGCTCTGACATGGTAGAGATATTGGAAGTGTCTAGCCCTCGATCTTTTGCTTTCTTTATTTAATCTAAGGCAGCCAGCTCTTTCATTCTTGCAGTCCAAGCCATAGGATTTTTCTCAGGGTCCTCAAATGGAACAGGTGGCTCATAGCTGTTGGAAGAAGTATCTTGAGGAGTCCTGGCAGTCACAGTATCTTTGAGCTTGTAGGGGAAAGGACTAGAAGATGTATCAGCAGAAACATGTCCTCCCCTAGAGCAAGGATGCTGCCTGGAGTGTCCTTTGGAGTAAACCTGAGTTTCTCTTTGGTTTCCCCTATATCCTCCCCTTTTAGAGTAAGAGCCCCTAGAATGGCTTTCCCTTTGATAAGTTCTAGCATGAGGTTGGTAGGGAGCCTGGCTTCTAGCAGGGCCTGATCTTGCTGAGCTGCCACCTGCACCTACATCAGGTGGAGGTGGTGGAGGAGGATGAGGGTGCTTGAACTGAGTGGAATCTTTCTCATATTTCCTCTTCTTCTTCATAGCCTTTAACTAGTTCTTGGAGAATTGCATCCAATGCTCAGAGATTGGGCAGTTGTGTAGAATATAGTAGGGAACATCATTGTCATCTCTGACTTTGGCAGGAGGAACCCTCTTCAAAGCCTTACTTCTTGCCTTTCTTTTCTTTGCAATTGTGGCAGATGAGTCATCAGAAGCAGTGTTATAATCCTCATATTCAGAACTTTGTGCATCATACAAGGCATCAATCTTCTTCATCAAATCCTCTTTTAATTTAACAGCAGCTGATGGGGCAGAAGCAGAAGGGGAAGCAACAGGAGCAGCAGCAGATGTAACTATAGGTACTGGAGCAGCAGAAGAAACAACAGTGATTACTTCAGGCATGAGGGCAGCAGCAGCTTCAGAAACAACAACTTCTACAGCAGGCTCAAAAGCAACAGCCTCTGTCATCAGAAAATCCTGTGAAATGGGCTCAACAACAGCAGTTGGAACATTGTCTTCAGCAGCAGCAGTAGTAGTAACATCATCAGAAGCAGCAGTTACTGACAGAATAAAATCAGAAATGATTCTGGGGTCACAGCAAGAGAAGGGCACTAGAGCCTTGGACAGATCTTCAGAGAGCTGGCCAGCATTGGGCTCTGGGAGGCAGCAGAAGTAAGCAGTATCAAAGGTAGATAGCAAAGACCTTAGGTCTATTGCTAGTACTGGTGTAGCAGCAGCAGCAGAAGCAGACACAGAACCAGCAGCAGTAGCAGAAGCAGAAACAGCAGGAGGAGCAGCAGCAACAACAACAGCATGAAGGCTGGCTTCATAGGGCATCTCCCCCTGCCTGGATGCAGATACCTGTGCATCAAGGCACACAGCTGGGGGTGTTGCTAGAGGAGTAAGGAAAGAGGAAAGCCTGGCAGAGAGAGGTGCCACTGATTGTTGTAGAGGAGCTAAAGAGGCCTCCATGAGAAGGGAGAGCCTAGGTGCAAGGAGCTCATACAACTGATCAGCAAGGGCTGGGAGATCTACATGCTCAATGAGAGGAGCAGAGGTAGAGGGTACAGGGATGGCTGATGGAGCTGGAGGAGGAGGGCTGAAGGGTGGAATGAATGGTTCAGGAGAGGGGATGGTAGAGATGGAGGATAGAGGGATGGATATGGAGGGAGTGAAGGTGGGTTGATCAATAATTTGGTTGAGAAGGTCTTGGAAAGTTGTGGAGGAGGATGGCAAATCTGGAGGAGAGGAGGGGGAATCATCCATGTAGGATTCATCCAGGAGAGTGAAGGATGGAAGGGATGGGATGAGGTGACATCTGGTGGGGGATAGGAGAAAAGGGGGTGGAAGTGGTCTGCTGGTGGAGAGGAAATTGTTGCTGGAGATGGTATTGATGTTGGAGAGGGGCTGGAAATTGTAATGGTGGAGGTAGCTGGAGTGGTAGATGGAATGGGTAGGGTTGGACTTGGAGGAGGAGAAGCAGCAGCACTAGCAGCAGGCAGGTCCTCTGCAGGGGCAGAGGCCTGGGGTGGAGTGACTCTTAGAGTCCTGGTGCCTGAAGGGGCAGAAGAAGAGGGCCTGCTGGGCTTGGAGATTTGCCTGTCCCATTTCCCAAAAAGGGCACAGGTGAGTCTCTTGGAGGCATTGATGTGCACTCCAGAGGAGACTAGCAGAGAAGGGCACTTGGCCTGGAGGAAGACTCCCAGTATTCTTCCAAAGTTCACAAATGTTTTGTTTATCTTTTTCTTCAGCAGATCAAAAAATACTTCTCCCCAGTTCAAGCTTTTTCTATCCACCAGAGCTCCCATGAGGCAGAGCTGATATCTGGAGATGGTGTCATGAGCAGAATGTTTGGCCAAGAGAACCTTGCCTACTACATCAGCCAGAAACCTGTATTCCACTGACAGGTTCCTCTTAAACAACTTGCTAGGGTTCCCCTCAGGATGACCCATCCTGGCAAGTACATCTGAGAATTCTTCTCCAGAAAGGTCAGCAGAATCTTCACCATTCCTTAAACCAAAAACCTCTGTCAATACTGTTGGGGTCAGAGGTACCTGGGTGCCACCAATAGAACCAACTATGGTATTGTTGTCAAGGTTGTGTGCAGTATACACCCATTCTTTGATTTCATCAGAGGCAAGTTTGATTCTGGTTGTCATAAGGGCAGATAAGTGCTGATCTTTGAACAAACTGAGAATGTCCTGGAAGAATTGATCGGTTGTGTTGAAGGAGTCGAGATCGATGTCAAAGCCGGCATCAAATTTCATTGCAGCGAGTACAGCAACTGAAACGTCCATGGTACCTGCAAAAAACTTAACAAACAAAACGACCAAGGTAGAACTGTTTGGAGGGAAGAAAAGTTTGCAGAGAAATTGAAAGCGCAAAAGAGAACGACGGCGAAAAATGAGTTTTATATTAGGGTTCGACGCAGAAAAGGAAAGATCGTTGAACTCAGTTCGACGATCGAGGCTTCTAAAGGAATCTGAAGAGACTCCAAAATCGTCGATCTCCGTTCGACGATCTGGAAAGGCGTCGAGCTCCGTTCGACGATCGTTCAGTGAACAGAATCGTCGAGCGCCGTTCGACGATCGTTGACCAGAAGAGATAGTTCATACTATCTGAGGAGCGCTGAACTCAGTTCGACGATCCTGGAAATCATCGACCTCCGTTCGACGATCTTTGGGGAAATCGTCGAGCGCAGTTCAGAGATCAGAGAAATGTTTAGATACTAAGGAAAATCAGAAATTTTGCCTAGTCTTGGTCAATTTTTAGCTTTCAAAATCTTGAGTATTATTCAAGACTTCCTCCATCTAACATTCCTAACTGATTTAGGAAGAAGGTGTGTTTCTTTTCATCCAAGGGCTTGGTGAAAATATCTCCCCTTTGTAAATCAGTTGGGATATATTGCAGTTCAATTTTATTCTTCTCAACATTGTCCCTTAAGAAGTGATGCCTAATCTCTATATGTTTTGCCCTACTATGGAGGACTGGATTTTGAGCTATGGAGATAACACTTGTATTGTCACAAAAGATTTTTGACTTTTTTAAGTTGTAACCATAGTCTAGGAGTTGATTTTGAATCCACAATATTTGTGAACAACAACTGCCTGCAGCCATATATTCAGCTTCAGCAGTTGAGGTTGACACAGATGTCTGTTTCTTGCAAAACCAAGAGACAAGTCTATCACCAAAGAACTGACAAGTTCCACTGGTGCTTTTCCTGTCAATTCTGCATCCAGCATAATCAGCATCAGAGAATCCAGTTAACTCAAATGCTGAATTTTTGGATACCAGAGACCTAGATTTGGACAACTTTTAACATACCTAAGAATCCTCTTTACTAATGTGAGGTGTGACTCTCTAGGGCTAACTTGGAATCTAGCACATATGCATGTAACAAACATTATATCTGGTCTACTAGCTGTAAGATACAGTAAAGAGCCAATCATTGCTCTATATGTTGTCTGATCAACAGGTTTCCCATGTTCATCAGCATCCAATACAGCATTGGTAGGCATGGGTGTTTTCATACAAGATGCCTCAGACATGCCAAATTTCTTAACCAGCTCATTAGCATATTTGGTTTGAGAAATAAAGATGCCTCAGCATGTTGTTTGACTTGCAATCCTAGGAAGAAGGATAGCTCACCCATGCTACTCATCTCAAATTTAGAATGCATTAGGTTGGAAAACCTTCTGCACAATTTTGAGTCAGTAGAGCCAAAAATGATATCATCTACATAGATTTGTACTAGTAGGGTATGGGACTTATGGGTTCTAATGAAAAGAGTTTGGTCTACTCTACCCCTTATAAAACCATTTTCCAAAAGAAAGCATGCTAGGGTCTCATACCATGCTCTAGGAGCTTGCTTGAGACCATATAATGCTTTATTTAATCTAAAAACAAAATCAGGATGAGTTGGAGAGATAAAACCTGGAGGTTGTCTGACATAGACTTCCTCTTTGATGTCTCCATTTAAGAAGGCACTCTTGACATCCATCTGATAAACCTTGAAGCCTTTGTGAGCTGCATAAGCTAAAAATATCCTGATGGCTTCCAATCTTGCAACAGGTGCAAAGGTCTGGTCGTAGTCAATTCCTTCTTCTTGAGAATATCCTTGGGCAACTAGCCTTGCCTTGTTCCTTATTATTACTCCTTGATCATCCAGTTTGTTTCTGAATACCCATTTTATTCCAACAATGGAATGATCCTTTGGCTTTGGCACTAGTTCCCATACTTTGTTCCTCTCAAATTGATGCAACTCCTCTTGCATGGCAATGATCCAGTGTGGATCTTGCTCTGCATCTTGAATGGACTGAGGCTCAATTTGAGAAAGGAAGCAGGTGTGCAACAGTTTTTGGTTGACCTGATTTCTGGTTTGCACACCAGCTGAGATGTCTCCAATTATCTGGGAAATTGGATAGTCGCTTGATGTTACTAAATCAACCGGGGGTGTTGACTGTTCACCAACCTGTGTTGTTGTTTCCTCTTGTGGTACAACAACTGGCTCTTCAAATGGAGCTTCAATGTGTTGAGCATTGCTTTCATCTTCACTGCTTTCTTCTTCTTGAGCAACCTGTAGCTTGTTCATATCTTCAACTAGAGAGTGTTCCTGCAAAGGTTCTATGGTAGAAAAAATCTTCTCCTTGAAAGACATGTTAGTTTCATCAAAAGAAACATGAACAGATTCCTCAATTTTCAATGATGATTTATTATAAACCCTATAGGCCTTGCTGATCATGGAGTATCCCAGAAACACTCCTTCATCAGCTTTGGCTTGAAATTTTGCTAGATGTTTCTTATCATTATTGTGAATATAGCAAATGCAACCAAAAATTTTGAAGTAGTCAACTTTAGGTTTCTTCCCTTTGAGTAATTCATAGGGAGTCTTTCCCTTCAGTTTACGTATCAGGCTTCTGTTCAGCACATAGTTGGAGGTGTTCACTGCCTCTGCCCAAAAGGATAGAGGTAGATGAGCATCTGACAACAATGTAGTGGCAGATTCAATAAGGGTTCTATTTTTCCTTTCAGCTACCCCATTTTGTTGAGGAGTTCTAGGAGCTGAGAAAGTATGCCTGATCCCTTCACTCTGACAGAACTCTTGCATAAGAAGAGAATCAAACTCTGTCCCATGATCACTTCTGATCAGGGCAATGTGAGTATTGAACTCAATCTTTACACATTTGAGAAACTCTGTCAGACACTTAAAGTTATCAAACTTCTTCCTTAGAAAGAACACCCAAGTGAATCTAGAAAAGTCATCTACAATCATCAAAGTGTAGGATTTCCCTCCTAGGCTTTGTACTGTGATGGGTCCAAATAGATCCATGTGTAACAGATACAGTATCCTAGGTGAATCACTCTTATTAAGTGACTTAAAACTGTTTTTAGTTTGCTTGCCTAATTGACAGGCCTTGCAGAGTCCTTCCTTCTTGTAGGGGCCAGAAGGTAGTCCTCTAACAAGATTGTCCTTGGATAGCCTAGCAATAGTTCTAAGGTTTAGGTGTCCTAGTCTCTTATGCCATAAAACATTTGGTCTACAAACTGAGTTGAATAAACAGATATCTATAGTAGTTGAAAGAAAATCTACTAGGTAGATGTTACCTTTCCTTTTACCTGTCAACACAGTAGTGTTGTCCTCTGACTTGATTTTGCATAAGGTTTTGCTGAAGGTCACCTGGTAGCCTTCATCACATAGCTGACTGATGCTGATCAGGTTGTGCTTCAGTCCTTCCACATATGCTACTTTCTTGAAGGTTACAGAACCAATCTGGACTGCTCCATATCCTTTAGTTTGTCCAAAGTTGGAATCACCAAAGATAACTTTGGGTCCAAGCTTGGCTCTAAAGGAATTGAGGTTGTCCTTGTTCCCTGTCATGTGCTTGGAGCACCCACTATCCAAATACCATTGCTGGTTAGATGTTGGATAGGTCTTCACCTGCACATGAAGCAATTCACTTGTTTTTGACCCAGTTTACCTTGGGCCTAGGTTGATAACCTTTAAATTCAGAAATGAAAGACATCCCTGGCTGACTCTTATATCCTTCAGGATGATATCTCCTTGGAGGTAAAATCCATTCAGTATAAGGGTTGAAGGTTTGGGATGAAGAACCCTCAGGATTCAATTTTGACTTGCCATTGAAAAAATTTCCAGAGCTCTGACCTCTGTTCGACGATCTTGGAGCTGAGTTCGACGATCTTGGGTCAGATCGTCGAGCTCCGTTCGACGGTCGACTATGGCTGAGGTCAGGTATATGGGATCGTCGACCAGCGTTCGACGATCTTGGCTTAGATCGTCGATCAGCGTTCGACGATTTGTCCTGAGATCGTCGAGCTGCGTTCGGCGATCATCGATCTTCATTCGGCGATCGTCGATCTCCGTTCGACGATTTGTGCTGGACTTTAGTTTTCTGAGGCAGATCAGAATTTTTCCTGGCAACCTCTACAACTCCCTTTCCCTTGCTAGAAATGAACTTGATGGGAGTTGTTAGGACTATAGGTTGGCTGGATGAAGCACCCAAGCCCAGTGTGCTGTTAAGTCTAGAGTTCACTGTGCTTGTGATGTCCATCAGCTTGATGCTTCTCCCATTAAGGGATTCTTCAAGGTTCTTGGCCTCAGAGAGCTCACTTTTCAGTGTAGCTATCTGTTCTCTCTAGTTCTCCAACTCCTGAGAGAGTTTGAGGTTTTCTGACTTTAAGCCATTGTGTTCAGATAATTGATTTCTGAGAGAGATAATCTCTTTCTCAGACTTTAACAGATCTAAACACAATGCTTTAAATTCAAGTTTGAAATCTTCTGAAGTGAAATCAAAAGAGCTGATTACCTGATCTTCTTCAGGTTGAGTCTCTGAGTCTGACTCTGACTCCTCTTCCTCTGAGTTGTGTTGTGAGGCATTGATTGCCATCATGCAGAATTCTTTTTCCTATGCATTGTTGGGTACATTGGTCAAATGTACCTGATTTGAAGAAGCCTCACCTAACTCAATGATATGCATCATAATGTATTTGATGTTTGTTTGAGTTACTTGTGCAGGTTAGGAATACACTGGACTGAAGCTAAAAGTTTCTAAGTCCATGTGTCGACACCCAGAGGGAAAGTGTCGACACTTGAGAAAGCTTGTGTCGACACCCAGACAAGCAGTGTCGACACTTGGAGTCATTGTGTCGACACCTGGGAAGAAGAGTCGACACCAGACAGAAAGTGTCGACACTTGGAGCTGTGTCGACACTCAGTGAAGAAGTATGCAGAAAAGCTGTGTCGACACTTAGCAGAAGTGTCGACACCTAGAAGAGCTGAGTCAACACCAGAAAGTGTCGACACTTGGAGCTGTGTCGACACTCAGCAATAGTCTGCAGAGTCTAAGTAAAAGTGTCGACACTCAACACAATGTGTCGACACTATGCTGAAGAGTCAGTATTTGAAGAAAGTGTCGACACTCAGCACAATGTGTCGACACACAACTAGAAGAGTCAACACTTGAAGAAAGTGTCGACACCCAGCACAATGTGTCGACACTTAGTTGAAGACTCTACACTTGAAGAAAGTGTCGACACAAGGAGCTGTGTCGACACTTAGCAAAGAACAGAAAAGTTACAAAATATTCTAAGTACAAGTGTCGACACTAAAGGAATGTGTCGACACTCAGCTGAAGAAACAAAAGTGAAGACTTGTGTCGACACCAAGGAGCAGTGTCGACACTTGACAGTTTCTACACATAAAGATGTGTCGACACAAAGGAGATGTGTCGACACTTAGAAGAATACAGTTAAAGAATGAAGTACAAGTATTTGTGTCGACACTCAATTTCAGTGTCGACACATGCAGAAGAATCTGTGTCGAGACATACAAGGAATTGTGTCGACACCTTGTAGACTTGTGTCGACACTTACACAACATGTGTCGACACTTGGTCTATAAGTGTCGACACTTAAGAACAGAAAGTCTCGACACTATCTGACAGTTAGGAAATTTCAAGAAGTGACTGGTTGACATGACAGCTGCCGATCCAGCCGGTCTACAGCAACTGTCAGAGAAATCAGAAGTCTGTTATAAACCGGACCAGCCGGTTACCATGAAGGAAGCCTATAAATAGGCACCCATAGTTTACAGAATCTGATTGATAGAAAGATTTGATGAAGTAATATAGAAGTGGTTGAAAAAGTTCAGATCTTTGTAAAAGTGTTATATTGAGTTTCAACACAAGAAGATCTTGCTGTGCATCGGCAGATCTAAGAAGTTGGAGAGAGAGAGCTCCAACCAAGAATTCAGTCTTTGGAACTAAGGCTGAGAAGAAGAATTCAGAGTCATCTGGATTTCAAGAAGCAGAGGTCAAGGAACAACTGCAGAAGATTCAGACTAATTCAGTTCTAATCAAGAAGCTTTGAAGGAAGCTAAGTCAGTTTGGATCTAACTGAGTTCTTCCAAGAACTCTTCAAGAATCTCTCAACTCCTCTCTTATTTTCTGAGTTGTAGAGTTAGCTATTGTACTTTCTATTTTAACTTGTAGGATCCATTGGATCTGAGAGAATTGTAAGCCTATATTATAAAGGCTGAGGGTAGGGCTTGATTGCCTGAGTGTAGGAGTTGAAGAACTCTGAGTGTAGGCCTTAATTGGCTGAGTGTAGGCCTGGGTGGCTGAGTGTAGGCCTTTTGGCTGAGTGTAAGGCTTTGGGCCTGAGGTAGGAACCTAGTTGGGTTCTGAGTTAGTGGAGAAGGTTGGCCGAATCTAGTATACTGCTAGATAGGCGAAGGGGGAAAGTGGATGTACCCAAAGATTGGGGAACCACTATAAATTAGTGTGTCTTCTGTGCTGTGCTGTGCTGTGGAATTAATGTTTATATGCTGTAATTGCTGTTAGCTGTAGAATTCTCTGAAATAGCTGTTGTGCTGCCAAACAAAACTCAAAAAGGATTAGGTCACCTATTCACCCCCCCCCCCTCTAGGTGTTTAGGTACCATATCTTTCAAGTGGTATCAGAGGGAGGTTCCTCAAAAAGGACTAACTGTCTGAGGAGATCCAGTTTGGCAGATTCAGTGTAAGTCAGGAAACAGTTTCAAGAAAATCAAGAAACATGGGGTCTTCAGAGAATCACAAGGAATTGGGTTCAATGAAACTGCCCATATGCAGAAAGGAGATTTTTGGAATCTGGAAAGAAAGGGTAAGGCTGTTCATGGAGGCCTCTGACCCTAGGATCTACATCACAGTCAAAGAAGGGCCCTATGTGCCCATGAAGATTTCAGTCTTGGATGCTACACAGAGAACTCCAAAGGATTTTTTCTGAGATGACCAAGGATGAGATTGTCCTAGCTACAATGGACAAAAGGGCACAGAACATCATAGTTAGTGCAATTGATGATGCCACCTTCCAGAACCTTATTCACTGTAAAACAGCAAAAGAAATGTGGGATACCCTCATTGTCTACATGGAAGGTTCTGAAGAAGTAAGACAAGATAGGAAGTCCTTGCTTAATCAAGAATATGAGAGCTTTAGGCAAGGAAGAGGAGATAGCATCACTGAATGCTACAAGAAGTTTTATAGAATTGTTAATGAACTCATGTCCTATGGAAGAGAGTTCTCTAACTATGAATTGAATGATAAATTCTTAAGGTCCCTAACCAAAGACTGGGACACCAAGATCTGTGCCATCAGAGAAATGGCAAAGTTGGGAGAAATTCCTCCTCCCACACTGTTTGGCAAGTTGTTATCTTATGAGATGCAATTGTCAGTAAGAAAAGAGGAGAAAAAGTCAACAAGGACTGAACACAGGGAAAGGACTGTTGCCTTTAAGTCAGAAGTACCTAGAAAGAACAGGACTAAGTCATCAACTCCTCCTCCAGAGGTAGTTGAATCAGAATCTGATGAGTCTGTTAGCACTAAATCTACAAGCAGTGAAAGTGATGAAGATTTTGCTGCATTCACCAGACATTTTCAGAAATTCCTTAAGAAGAAACAGTGGAGGTCCAGACCTTCATATTCCAAAGGGAAAGAAGTCCAGTATCAGGAGAAGAAGCCTTCAAAGAAGGATAAGAAAAAGACAAAGACTAGTAAGGCAACTGGGTCTAAGATTGTGTGTTACTGCTGCAATAGACAGGGTCATGTTATTGCAGATTGTCCTGAAAGAAGGAAAGAATCCAGTGACAAAAAGAAGACTCACTTCAAAGGAAAGAAGGAGAAGTCCTTTGTTGCAAAGAATGAGAAGACTCTTTCAGACATTTCTTCTTCAGACACTGAGACAGATGCTGAAGCCTATATAGGGCTATTTGCTGAAGAAGAAGAAGAGTTTATGCAGATCATGGAATCAATCTATGAACAAGAAGAGGTTCAGTGCCAAGGACTGATGGCATTGACTGAAAGTACCAAAATCCTGGAGCAGCCAGGACCTAGTCAGGTACAAAGTCCAACTCAAAGTTCTGATTCCAGTTCTAGTTCTGAGTCAGATTCATCTTCATCAAATGATGGAAGTGTTTCTGAATCTGAGGGAGATATTCATCAGCTCTTAGATGAATACCAAGTACTGTTGCAAGCCTATAAGAAAAGCAAGATCCTAGCCAAAAGTCAGGCAAAGGAGATTGCTGATCTCAAGGCAGCTGCAACAGATTTTGAGAAGCAGTATGATCAAAAACTGAATGAAGTAGCCAGGCTGAAACACATTACTGTGATTCAGATGGGTACTATTACATTTAAGAATGATCAAATTAAGAGACTGGAGACAAATCTTCAGAAGAAAAAGAACTTGCTGCCAGGTTTTCAAAACCTAAATCAGTACTACCAATAATTGATGAGTTTGTTCATCAAAAAGGCAAAGCTGGACTAGGTTTTGTTAGACCAGCAGGGACTGTACAGTCTAAGTTCAAGTCCAAGGGCAAAGCCCCAACATTCAACAAGCCTGCTGTAGTCAAGACAGCAAAGGTTGTATCTAAGCAAAGGTACAACAAGTTTGAATGCTGGTGTTGTGGCAAGGTTGGCCACTTTGCCTTGGATTGTTGGCACAATGCCAGTGCCAAGTTGAGTAGCAAGTTACCTGGTGGAAAGCCAGCAGGTAGCTATGTCAAATTGCAAACTAACAATCACCAAGGACCCAAGTTTACTTTGGGTTCTAAGGTTCATTAATTTGTTTTGCAGGTGAATCCAAGTGGCCATACCCCAACATGGTACTTGGATAGTGGATGTTCCAGACATATGACTGGAACAAGGGGACTACCGAAGGACTACATTCCAATCAAAAATGGTCCTAAAGTGACCTTTGGTGGTTCTGAAAAAGGAATCATCAAAGGGTTTGGTAACATCTCTTCAAACCTTGTTACCATTACTCAAGTGGCTTATGTTAAAGGGTTGAAACACAACCTCATTAGTATAAGTCAATTAAGTGATGTAGGGTATGACATCTCATTTGTTAAAAATGGTTGTTATATCAAGAGGTCAAGTGATCAAGAGATCATTTTGACAGGATATAAAAAGAGAAATGTCTATTGTTTAGACATTATGGTTGAGAACAATAGTTCTCCAGTTTGTCTTGTAGCTGATGAGACAGTCTCTCAATGTGTCAAATGGCACAAGAGGCTTGCTCATCTTAATTACAAGACTATTGGCAAACTCTTTAGTAAAGAGTTAGTGAGGAATGGTCCTCAAGTTAAGTGTGTCAAGGATGGCATTTGCTCAGCTTGTCAAAAGGGCAAGCAGACTAAATCCACCTTTAGAAGCTTAGACAACAAAGATGCTGTGAGGTGTTTATACCTTTTGCATATGGATCTATTTGGTCCAATGCCAGTTCACAGCTTAGGTAGGAAGGTCTACACCTTTGTAGTGGTTGATGACTACTCAAGGTTTTCCTGGGTGTTCTTCTTAAAGCAGAAATCTGAGACACCTAGTGTCTTCTATAGTTTTGTTAAGCAAATTCAGAATGAATTGAACTGTACAGTGGTCAAAATTAGAAGTGACCATGGTACTGAGTTTCAGTCTGAAAGCATGACAAAGCTGTGTGAAGACTATGGGATATTTCAAGAATTCTCTTCACCTAGAACACCTCAGCAAAATGGCATTGCTGAAAGGAAAAATAGGACCTTGATAGAGGCTGGTAGAACCCTATTAAGTGATTCATCACTGCCAGAATATTTCTGGGCTGAAGCAGTTAACACTGCATGCCATGTGATAAATAGGGCTACCATCACTAAAAGGTTTAACAAGACCCCCTATGAAGTAGTGAAAGGCAGGAAACCAAATTTATCCTACTTTAGGATCTTTGGTTGTAAATGCTACATACTTAACAATGGAAAGTCTTACCTAACTAAGTTTGCTGCCAAGTCCCAAGAGGGAGAGTTTGTTGGGTACAGCAATAATAGTAAGGCTTATAGAGTCTACAACTTGACTACACAAGTTGTAGAGGAGTCTGTGCATGTAGTTTTTGATGAGACACAACTAATTAACAATGAGTTGTCTAGCAATGTATGCAGCCCCACAGGTCTTACTAAGAAGATGGACAAGCTAGCCATAGAAGATGTACCTGCTGCAAGACAGCAAGTAGAAGAAGATGGCTTATGTCCAGGGGGAGAACTACATGTACCAGGAACTGAAGAAGTACAAGGAATTCAGCATGATGAAGATGCTGTAGAAGTTCAACCAGAAGTAAGGATGCCTCCAGCCAACAGGCATCTAAGAGATCATCCAGTAGAGCTAATTATTGGAGATCCAAGACAAGGTGTTCAGACTAGGAGCAGAAATCAGAATGCTGTAGTATATTCAAGTTTTCTGTCTCAAATAGAACCAAAGAAATTTGAAGAAGCTATACAAGATCCACAGTGGACTGAAGCAATGCAGGAGGAGCTTAATCAGTTCAAAAGGTGCAAGGTTTGGGATCTGGTTCCTAAGCCTAAAGATCACAATGTGATAGGAACAAAGTGGATCTACAGGAACAAGTTAGATGAACAAGGTGTCATCATTAAGAATAAAGCAAGACTGGTTGCAAAAGGATATAGGCAAGAAGAAGGTATTGATTTTGATCAAACCTTTGCTCCAGTAGCCAGACTGGAAGCCATAAGGATGTTCTTGGCCTATGCAACCTACCAAGGATTCAAAGTATACCAAATGGATGTGAAGTCAGCATTCCTAAATGGTAATTGAAAGAAGAAGTCTATGTGGAGCAGCCTGCAGGTTTTGTTGATCCAACTTTACCTCATTATGTGTATAGACTTAGGAAAGCATTATATGGGTTAAAACAAGCACCTAGAGCTTGGTATGAAACCCTATCTAGTTTCCTCATTGAGAACAAGTTCTCAAGGGGGAAAATAGATAAGACTCTATTCCTTAGGGAATCTAGAGGCAAAGTAATACTTGTCCAAATATATGTAGATGACATTATATTTGGGTCTACTGAAAGTAGCCTTTGCAAAAAGTTTGCAAAGCTTATGCAAAGTCAATTTGAGATGAGTAGTATGGGAGAACTGAAGTTTTTCTTGGGTCTCCAAGTTAAACAGACTGAAAGTGGTTTATCCATATGTCAGTCCAAGTTCACCCTAGAACTCATAAGGAAATATGGTATGGATTCCTCCAGTACCATGAAGACTCCTATGGGGTCAAGTATGTCTCTAAGCAAGGATGATGCAGGGAAACCTGTAGATGAAACCTTGTATAGAGGGATAGTTGGCTCCCTACTATACTTGACTGCAAGTAGGCCTGACATTATGTATGCTACATGTGTTTGTGCCAGGTATCAAGCCTGCCCTAAAGAGTCTCACTTGACTGCAGTCAAGAGAATCTTGAGATATCTAAAGGGCACACCTTATCTAGGCCTCTGGTACCCTAGGAATGGAGATTTTGATCTAACAGGCTATTCAGATGCAGACTTTGCAGGATGCAAAGAAGATAGAAAGAGCACAACTGGATCCTGTCAATTCCTAGGTGGAAGACTCATTTCATGGAGCAGTAAGAAGCAAACCAGTGTGGCTATTTCCACAGCTGAGTCAGAATATGTAGCTGCAGGAAGTTGCTGTGCTCAACTTCTGTGGATTCAACATCAGTTAGAAGACTATGGATTTCAGGTAAGTAGAACTCCACTTTACTGTGATTCTACTAGTGCTATTTCAATAGCTAACAATCCTGTATCACATAGTAGAACTAAACATATTGAGATTAAATATCACTTTCTTAGGGAGCATGTAGAAAGAAATGATATTGCACTTGAATATGTTAGAACTGATAATCAGATAGCTGATATGTTCACTAAGCCCTTAGAAGAAGCTAAGTTTAATAGGTTCAAAATTGAACTAGGTATGATAAACTTAGACTAAGTTTACAGAACTAAAAATTGGCTAAGTAAAAAGGTGTCGACACATAGACAAGTCTATGTCGACACAGAATAGTAAGTGTCGACACTTCAGGAAAATGGTGTCGACACATCTAGGAAGCTGGTGTCGACACTTCAGAATGTTAGTGTCGACACATGTCGAGTTGGTGTCGACACATTCAATAAGGTGTCGACACTTAAGTTTTACTCAGAATTTTCTAAGTAAAGTCTCGACTACATGTCGAGTAGTGTGGTGTCGACACTTAACCAAGTGTCGACACATAAAATCTGTTGACTAAACTTGTGTCGACACATGTGTGTCGAGACATTATAAGTCAGTGTCGACACTTATTGACAGTGTCGACACATCTTTAGAAATCCATCCCGCCTGTTCGTCTTCAAACCAGAAAGGTATAAATAGGATTCTGTCTTTGTTTGTCGACACGCTTTCAAAAGTTTCGAGACCAAAACTCTTGTGTCGACATTTCTCTCTTCTCAAGACTAAATCTTCAAACCCTAATGGCTCCCAAGCTCGAGGAAAATGTTAACGAAGGGTATGAGCTCGTGCGAGGTGCTTTTGACGATGGCGATCAAGAAATCAAGTCGGTGGTAACCCTAGTCACCGATTCAGGATTGGAGTTCTTGGTTTCAGAACCAACCAAGATATGGAAGAAGGAAGTTATAGAATTTCTTACTGGAGCATCTGTAGACGACTCAGGCTACAGAATTAAGTCAAGGGTGCATGGCACCAAGGTCAAGGTATCACCCAAAAGTCTGAGAAAGGTACTTCAGCTACCTAAGACTCAAGAAGAAGAAGAAATTTCTACATCCAAGACCAGGGAAGCTTTGGTCTGGTGTGGTCTTGATTCTAAGATGAAAATAGGTTCTGTCTTTAACAGAAAAGGCATGAACATTCAAGGCAAATTCCTGTCTGAAGTTGTAGGCAAAGTTATACTAAGCAAACCAGGAGGACATGACAGGGTGTCAGCCTCTATGTTCAGCATTATGACCAGAATCATCTTCAACCTCAAAACAGACTGGTCTATGATTGTATTTGAGAAAGTGAAGGAAAGTCTGAAGAAGCCCAATCTGGGCAGGATACTAAGTCTCTACCTGGCTGGATCAATTCCAGAGGTAATGAGCACTGCTGCTGGAACTAAAATCAACCACATGAGAAGGATGGACATGAGAATCTTCTCCAGGTGGGAAAGGGTGCTGTCAAAGGAATTGACCACCCCTGAGAAACAAGTTACTAAGAAAGATTCTCCTCCCAGGAAGAAAAGAAAAACTGCTGTTGTGACACAAGTGTCCTCAAGCAGTTCTGAGAGTGAAGAACAGGTGGTGTTTACACCTGATGAGCAAGAGGAGGAGATAGTAGAAAAGACCCCAGCTGGTCAAGATGTGGCTGAGATTCAGGGGGAGCTGCCTCACACTAGCCCCATCCCTAGGGATCCAAGCCAGGGGGAGCTTCCAGGTGTAGCAGAACCATCTACACTGGAGAGTGAGCAAGCCACCATCCTCATCCAAGAGGTACTTGTTGACCTTAATACTTTCAATTTTTCTATAATAAATTCTGATTTGTCTGATGACCATCAGCAAAATCAGCAAGCAAACCAAGCACCAGATGTTGTTCTCCAAGACACATCTGCTGAAGTTGATGAAACCAGTACATCTCCTGCACAGTCACCCCCAGAATATACAATGGAAGATCTCTTTCTGAATCTAGATCAAGAGGACTTTGACATGGACAAGACTGCTGCTGATGAAGAGAAGGGTGCTGCTGTTGAGGGGGAGAATCTGGAAGTTCAGGAAGAGCCTATCAGGCTAGACACTGAGAAGGCACAAGATGTGCAAGCTGAAAAATCATCAAGCCCTAAGGACAGGGTTGATATTGCCAGTACTTCAGACTCTGAGGAAGATGAAGCTGAGCAAGATAAGAAGAAGAAGTTCTTTGTCTTCAAAAGAAGGAGTCAGAGCTATAAGAAAGCTCTACAAACTGTTGCTCAACACTCACTAGTCCAACAAGCTCCATCAACAGATTACAGTAGCCTAATGGTAGCAATGCAAGTTAAGCTGGATGAGCAAAGGAGGGCCATAGAGACATATATTGATGAAAGCCAAAAGTCCCTACAATTTGATCTAGCTCAAGATATCAAATCAATAAGGTTTGAAATGAATTTGAATAAGAAGGAAATGACTGACTGCTTCCACAAGGGTGGTAATGCAGTGGTCTATTTGGCAACTCACCAGGAGAAAATCAAGTCTCAAGTAGATGATATAGCACAGAAGCAAGGCTATGTGCTGGAAAATCAATTGAGAATGAATGATAATCTGACAGCTTCTCACAATGCAATAGTCACTGAACTGAAGAGTAAGTCTGCTGAACCTTCAACATCATCTGCTGCTGCCAAAGCTGAATTTGATAAAGTCTTTCAGGAAGAAATTGCTGCTGTCAAGACTGCAATTAAAGATTCACAGAAGGTCATTTCTGAACAGCTTACCAAGCTTAGACCTTTCTTTAAAGAGGGAATCAGGTACTTGGACAGCCAAATCAGATTCCAAAAGGATGATGTGAGAGATCATGTAGCACAAGAAGTCATAAAGGGGGAGAGGGTGTTAGTCAAAGCTAGCTCTGACCATGCCAAATGGATTTCTAATTCCATCAGAGCTACACTGGGCTATCCTCCCCTGTGTGATGATGACAATGTAGCTGAATCTGGTATTCAAAGTGCATATCTTGGAGGAGAGCAACAGGAAGTAGCTCAGGTGATCTATCCACCTCCAGATTTTGATATGGTTCATGCTGAGATAAGCACAATGTATAGCCCAACTGCTGGCAAGCCCAATGTTATTCTGGACAAGGTTGTTCAACCTATTACAGCAGCCATGCAAGAGGCTATGGACAAAGAAGAAGAGACTAGGCTGTCAAAGAAGAAGTTCAGGGAACTTGCTGAGCAAAAACCAGATTTTGAACAGTGGAGCCCTACTTCTAGGAACATCATTCTCACAGCCTGGAAAGCGGCCAAGGACAATGCCCATGAGAGGAACAAGTGGTTCTCAGAGGCAGAATGGAGGAAGCATGAGAGTAGGCAGGAAGCCATTGTCCAACATAGAAGGAAGGCTAAGTTAGGAAAGCTACCTCCTACAGCTGTGGAGCCTAGCAAGTACTTTCCTAAGCCCTATCATTATTTTGAAAGGCAGAAAATCAAGGCTGAAGAACAGAAGAAGAAGGACTCCAAAGGCAAGAAGCCTGCTGATGCTGAGCCTGCTGCTGCTGCTGCTGTAAAGGCCAAAGTGCAAGCTGGAAAAGGCATAGTCATAAAAGAACCAGAGCAGAATTAGACTAAGATTAAACTGAAGAATGTTGTAATCTGTTACATCAAACATTTTGTGTAAATCATTGAAAATGTATTAACACAATGTTTGAACAATTTTTGTTAAATAAATTTCATGATTGTTCAGATGAATGTGTCTAATTCTTGTTTGTTCTGTAATGCTGAATGAGTATACATGTGTGCTTTATTACATGTTTAAGTTTAACTCTGTTGACATATACCTGTTTTACATCATTTTATAATTTTTAATTATGAGTGGTGTATATCATTGACTAAGGGTTATGACTTCTCCAAATAGGGGGAGATTGTTGGGTACATTGGTCAAATGTACCTGATTTGAAGAAGCCTCACCTAACTCAATGATATGCATCATAATGTATTTGATGTTTGTTTGAGTTACTTGTGCAGGTTAGGAATACACTGGACTGAAGCTAAAAGTTTCTAAGTCCATGTGTCGACACCCAGAGGGAAAGTGTCGACACTTGAGAAAGCTTGTGTCGACACCCAGACAAGCAGTGTCGACACTTGGAGTCATTGTGTCGACACCTGGGAAGAAGAGTCGACACCAGACAGAAAGTGTCGACACTTGGAGCTGTGTCGACACTCAGTGAAGAAGTATGCAGAAAAGCTGTGTCGACACTTAGCAGAAGTGTCGACACCTAGAAGAGCTGAGTCAACACCAGAAAGTGTCGACACTTGGAGCTGTGTCGACACTCAGCAATAGTCTGCAGAGTCTAAGTAAAAGTGTCGACACTCAACACAATGTGTCGACACTATGCTGAAGAGTCAGTATTTGAAGAAAGTGTCGACACTCAGCACAATGTGTCGACACACAACTAGAAGAGTCAACACTTGAAGAAAGTGTCGACACCCAGCACAATGTGTCGACACTTAGTTGAAGACTCTACACTTGAAGAAAGTGTCGACACAAGGAGCTGTGTCGACACTTAGCAAAGAACAGAAAAGTTACAAAATATTCTAAGTACAAGTGTCGACACTAAAGGAATGTGTCGACACTCAGCTGAAGAAACAAAAGTGAAGACTTGTGTCGACACCAAGGAGCAGTGTCGACACTTGACAGTTTCTACACATAAAGATGTGTCGACACAAAGGAGATGTGTCGACACTTAGAAGAATACAGTTAAAGAATGAAGTACAAGTATTTGTGTCGACACTCAATTTCAGTGTCGACACATGCAGAAGAATCTGTGTCGAGACATACAAGGAATTGTGTCGACACCTTGTAGACTTGTGTCGACACTTACACAACATGTGTCGACACTTGGTCTATAAGTGTCGACACTTAAGAACAGAAAGTCTCGACACTATCTGACAGTTAGGAAATTTCAAGAAGTGACTGGTTGACATGACAGCTGCCGATCCAGCCGGTCTACAGCAACTGTCAGAGAAATCAGAAGTCTGTTATAAACCGGACCAGCCGGTTACCATGAAGGAAGCCTATAAATAGGCACCCATAGTTTACAGAATCTGATTGATAGAAAGATTTGATGAAGTAATATAGAAGTGGTTGAAAAAGTTCAGATCTTTGTAAAAGTGTTATATTGAGTTTCAACACAAGAAGATCTTGTTGTGCATCAGCAGATCTAAGAAGTTGGAGAGAGAGAGCTCCAACCAAGAATTCAGTCTTTGGAACTAAGGTTGAGAAGAAGAATTCAGAGTCATCTGGATTTCAAGAAGCAGAGGTCAAGGAACAACTGCAGAAGATTCAGACTAATTCAGTTCTAATCAAGAAGCTTTGAAGGAAGCTAAGTCAGTTTGGATCTAACTGAGTTCTTCCAAGAACTCTTCAAGAATCTCTCAACTCCTCTCTTATTTTCTGAGTTGTAGAGTTAGCTATTGTACTTTCTATTTTAACTTGTAGGATCCATTGGATCTGAGAGAATTGTAAGCCTATATTATAAAGGCTGAGGGTAGGGCTTGATTGCCTGAGTGTAGGAGTTGAAGAACTCTGAGTGTAGGCCTTAATTGGCTGAGTGTAGGCCTGGGTGGCTGAGTGTAGGCCTTTTGGCTGAGTGTAAGGCTTTGGGCCTGAGGTAGGAACCTAGTTGGGTTCTGAGTTAGTGGAGAAGGTTGGCCGAATCTAGTATACTGCTAGATAGGCGAAGGGGGAAAGTGGATGTACCCAAAGATTGGGGAACCACTATAAATTAGTGTGTCTTCTGTGCTGTGCTGTGCTGTGGAATTACTGTTTATATGCTGTAATTGCTGTTAGCTGTAGAATTCTCTGAAATAGCTGTTGTGCTGCCAAACAAAACTCAAAAAGGATTAGGTCACCTATTCACCCCCCCCCCCCCTCTAGGTGTTTAGGTACCATATCTTTCATGCATCATCCTCATCATCACTTGAGCTGGAAGAGGCTTCTGACTCCTCTTCAGTCTCACTCCAGGATTCAGCAACAAATCCTTTCCTTGTGTGCTTATTTTTGTTGGAGGAAGGTTTGCCATTTCCATTCCTTTTGAAGTCCTTCTCCTTTCTTCTTTCTTGTTTGTCCCTTCTGTCCTTGTTCTTATTCTCTGGACAGTCAGGAACTATGTGCCCTGGTTTCCTGTAACCAAAGCAAATAATGTCTTTGTTATTGCCAATGGACTTGTCATACCTTGGCTTATCCTGCTCCTTGTATGATCTTCTTCTGAAGTCCTTTCTGGCCATCTTATAGAACCTTTTGGCCAATAGGCTGAGAAGTTCATCATTACCTGTACCTTTTTCTTCAGGCAGATCCTCAGCTGCCTTAAATGCTATAGTCTTCTCTTTCCTTGTGGCTGGTGAAGCAGCCTTCTGTTCTTCTTCTCTGTTCTTGATGAGTAGCTCATAAGATTTGAGCTTACCCAACAAGGCTTCAGTGGTGATCTCATTCAGGCTTCTGGCATCTTTAATTGGCCAGATTCTTGAATCCCAAGTGCTGGGGAAGCACATTAGGATCTTGTCATTAAGTTCTGTTAGTGAGATCTCTTTGTCTAATGTCCTCAGTTCACTGACAATTAGACTCAGTCGGTTGTACATGTCTCCCACTGACTCTGTTTCTCCCTTCTTGAAGTTCTCATATTGGGAGATGAGATGGGATCTTCTGTCTTTTCTCTCATCAGCTGATCCTGAAACTATTTCTGAGAGCTTGTCCCAGATCTCCTTGGCTGAATTACATTCAGCTACCTTCTGAAAAATGTCATCTGACATTGTTTGAGCTAGAATGTTCATTGCCTTGGCATCAGCTACTTTCCACTTTTTAATGTCAGCATCTGTTCCTGATGGAGGTGGAACAGCATTTGTGCTTGTGCTCTCTGGAGGTCTTGGACACACTGTCAGAACAGAATTAAAAATGTCCTCGTCAATAGAATTCATGTAGAGTTTAATCCTTGCTTTCCAAAGTGCAAACTTTGACAGATTGCACACTGGAGGTCTGGTGCTTGCATAATCTTTGTTTGGGCCATGATTTGTGCAAGCTAAATCTAATAATGAAATATAAAAGAAGGATCTAGTTTGGGATCTTGGGGTTCAGGTGTTAGCCTGTACAACCAAACAGATATGGTATGTTTAACCAACCTGGCTCTGATACCAATTGAAAGGGGAAACTAGATCTGATATACTCTAAAGGGGGGTGAATAGAGTATATGGTGCTTTTTAAAACACAAAGAAAACTTTTGCAAAGCTTTACAACAATTGTTGTAATGAGTGTAAGCAGGGAAGCAGAAATAAAACTAATCACACAACTAAGCTATGCAGAAACTAAGCACAAGAAAATCTAGGCCAGAAACAAAAGGAAAACATGCAGAACCAGATGACACAAGGAAATATAGTGGTTCCCCAACTTGGGTACATCCACTCTTCTACCACCCTAGGTAGGAATCCACTGCAGGATGAGTTGATCAGGTGTCCTGGGCACCAATGAGCTTTTGATAAGGTGCTCAAAAACCAAAACAGATTTTTTGATCAGGTGTCTTGCCACCAATGAGCTTTTGACAAGGTGCTCAAAAACCAAATTCAAACTTTTGAAGAGAGTTTGAAAAACCCTTTACAGAATGGGGTTGAGAGAGTGATGGCAGTCTTCTCTTTCTCAAGCAACTGAGAAGACTATGTGGATTCAGTGATGTTGTCAAAGCTCCCCCTGAGTCCTTGAAATCTTCAGGAAGATGAGCTTTGCTGAGGGTGATAGGCCTTCAAAGATGGATCTCCACCAAAAGATGATTTCAGCAAGCTGAAATGTTGAGTGTCTGGAGTCTTGAAATGATGTTGGCCTTGAACACTTGAGAGCTGAAGAGATCTGAAGAATGTTTGAAGGTTTGATCTCTTGATGAGTGTTCTTCTGAATTCTTGTTGACAGAATATTTTTCAGAGTCTCTGTATATTGAGAGGTGTCCCTTTCTTGTCAATCTTCTATTCTCTTTTTTCTTGTCTATGCTATATCCGATTCAAAAACATTCTGTCTTTTATTCTCTGAGTCTGAATAGAAAGTTGCTCTGTCAAAGATAGCCGTTGGTCTGAATTAATTACAGCCTTAATTGCATAATATGTTCTGAAGGAAAGTCCACTGATTTGTTCCTTGAAAAATCCCTTGAAACTTGCTCCAAAAGTAAATGAAAACGGCTGGCAGATCTTCTGAATTAAATGCAGAATAACTTCTATCTGATTTGAATTTGAATTCTGAAAGATAACTGAAATCGTCGAACTGAGCTCTGCTATCGTCGAGCTGAGCTCAGCGAACTGGAAAACGCAAGCAGCAAAGAAATCGTCGATCTGAGCTCAAAGATCGTCGAACTGAGCTCAGAGATAAGGATCCAGTGTAGGGCCAAAATCGTCGACCTGAGCTCAGCGATCGTCGAACTGAGTTCGACGATATTGAGAAGTTGAGCTCAGCGATCGTCGACCAGAGCTCGACGATATTATGAGGCTGAGCTCAGCGATCGTCGAATGGAGCTCGACGATCTGCCAAAGTTGAGCTAGACGATCGTCGACCGGAGTTCGACGAAACGTCATGCTGAGCTCGACGATTTGGACTTAGTCTCCAGAAAAACTTGGGTCTTCAGAGCAGCTTCCAATCCTAGACTACTGACCCTTAGACTCAATTCTAATTGACCTATTAAGCTATACAGAAGGTCAAAACACAGATTCCTAGGGACATAGTGATCCTGACCCAAATTAGTAATAGGGTGTTCCAACACCCTCCATCTATGCCAATGACGAGTACCACGTACCTTAGGTCTCTCTAACCGAACCACATAGAGCGGGTATGGTTTCGCCTAACCCGTTGCTCACACCGCAACGTCAACTTAAGCCGTCTTCGTGGGTCAAGCTTCCCTGAGTCCCAGTTCGATCACACACTTTACATAACCCGGTTATGTACAAGTTGGCTCCCAGGCCAGCATGTTGGCAGAATCATGCATCTGCCCAGTTTTTCGAGTGCACCTTGGAGTTAGTCCTCAAGGCTCCCTGTTGCAATCTACGATGTAGAAAACCCGAAAAACAAACAATCGCACGGAGTCTTCTCCGGCCATTCATGCAATACAACATCACCGATCCAGACCAACTTGTCCGGGTAGGCTTAACACATCATGCCTATGTTCGTTTCTCGAATACGGACTCTACATGTACACAATGGGGACTATTCATGTCTACCCAAAGGAATGCCTGAAACTCACCACAAACTCACGAGTGTGGGCTTCCTATGCAAATAAAAGATGACTTCACATATTCTAGGATGGGAATCGTTACCCTAGAATTCTTCCTTGGCGCCATGGAAATCTATGAGGATGAAAGCACCGCGTTGTCCTCGCCTCCATATATCGGAAGTCGGCTTGTGATTCGGAGATCCGAAGCTCCGCCGGTGACCAGATCTAGCCTCCTTCTTCTTCCTTGCTCTCCCCTCTCTCTAGAACTTTAGAAAGAGATTGAGTAAGAGAAATGAGGGCTTTGAAACCCGATTCCCGGTATAAACCTAGCAGCAACAACGCCCAGCCGTCGGATCCCAAAATAAGGAAACGGACGGCCACGATCCGGACTTGAAATCCAATATCTGGGCCGAACACGGCATGTGACACGCCCGTGTCCAGGGCCGTGTTCCCCATTCGCTGTCGAAACCGACGCATCCCGAAAAGAACACGGGAAACAGACACGCCCGTGTCTTACAGTACATGGCCGTGTAGTGTGTCGTGTTCCTCCATCGACACAGAACCGAAAACGCCCGAAAGGGATACGGGTACTCGACACGCCCGTATCGCATTTTGACACGCCCGTGTCTACCCGACATGACCCATGTGCTGACCCGTGTATCACCCCCGCCATGGCCCATCTTTATCCCGTGAAGGACACGGCCTGGGACACGCCCGTGTCTCAGGCCATGTTTGTTGTCTCGATGATCGTCGACTCCAAATTCATCGACCACTTAGCCAGATCGTCGAACTGAGCACGACACACACCTGGGACACGCCCATGTCCTAGGATGTGTGACCCCTGCTAATTCCAAACTTGGCTTGAAATGCCTCCTGTCGAACTTTTGAGTTTTGGGGGGTTACAACTCTCTCTCTCTTAAACGAATTTCATCCCCGAAATTACATTAAGGAAAGATAAACACAAAACTTAAACGGTACCTGAGTGGAATAACTCCGGGTACTCCTCAATCATGGTCTGCTCTAGCTCCCACGAGAGCTCCTCCCGACCGCAGTTGTCCCAATGGACCTTCACCATCATAAACTCTTTGTTGAGTACCCGCTTGACTTCCGAGTCCTCAATGCGAATGGGCTTGACCTTCGTCGTCAACCCATTATTGATGGGCACTTGATCGACCGCAACCATTTGCGAAGGCTCTCACACCGCCTTCCGCAGCACCGATATGTGGAATACATCATGTATACCACTTATCTTCACTGATAGCCTCAATCAATAAGCTGCTTTGCCAATCCGCTTCAGAACCTCAAACGGTCCAAGGTACCTCGGGCTTAGCTTTTTCAAACGCCGCACCCGTGAGACACCCTTGCACAGCTTGATCTTCAAGTACACCCAGTCACCGACAGCGAACTCCACGTTCCTATGCTTGGCGTTATAGTACTTAGCTTGGCAGTTCTGAGCGATTGGAAACCTCTCACGAATCGTTCGAACCAACGACGTTGTATCCTCCACCTCTTGGCGCTTGTACAACTTTGACTCACCTGTTTCCAACCAAGACAATGGCGTTCGGCATCTTCTACCATAAAGGGCCTCGAAGGGAGCCATTTCAATGCTCAGCTTGTAGCTATTGTTGTACCCAAATTCAACCAAGTATAGGTGGTCTTCCCACTGCTTCCCAAAGTCCAGGACACACATACGAAGCATGTCTTTCATTGTCCTATTGACACTCTTGGTCTGCCCATCCGTCTGCGGATGAAAGGTTATGCTGAAACTCAGCTTTGTCCCCAACAACTGCTGCACCAGCCTACAATCATTGGACGTGGACCGCCCATCACGGTCACTCACGATGCTGCGGGGCACACCGTGAAGCCGTACTATGTTATCCACATTTAACTTTGCCAATTTCTCCACAGAATCGTCCTTCCTATGTGGAATAAAGTTCGACCCCTTCGTCAAATGATCCACGATCACCCAGATGACGTCATTTCCCTTCTGCGACCTTGGCAAACCATGCACAAAGTCCATAGTAATGTCGACGAACTTCCACTCCGGAATAGGTAAGGACTTCAAGAATCCTCCCAGCTTTTGGCATTCCGCCTTCACCAAGGCGCAGGTTTGACACTTCGCCACGTACAGTGCCACATCCTTTTTAAGTCCTGGCCACTAGAACAATTTCTTCACATCGCGGTACATCTTCATGCTGCCCGGGTTAATCGAGTACTTGGTATGATGCACCTCATACAACAATTCCACCCGCAAATTTCCCAAGTTTGGGACGCACAGACGACCGTCTTTCCATATCAATTGATGCGTAAGATCACGACAGTGAACCGGTCGTACAAGTAATATAAAATGAGCGAGTTTTCCCAAGTATTGATCTCTCAAGGAACACAGTAAGGTTGAGTTAATTTCGAGGAGGACTTGAGATTGAAGTCCTCAAGGTCGGCGGTAACGATGGGGGTTTTGATTGTTGCGATAAAAAGAAGTAAAAATCTAACAACTACTCCTATGCAACGCCGCTATACGATGCTTCGCTAGGCGGAATGGAAGACTAGTCGGGCCGCTATGCACCGAATCACTAAGCGGATGGGCGAGTAGGCTTGCGGATGAGGTGATGAGAATGGCAGAATGAGGGTCGTGAGCACCTCTTCTCTACGCACGCCACTAGCAATTGCTAGTGCGGCAAGGGCGGATGGATGGTGGATGGACAAATAGGCGCACCTCAAGCAAATAACGAAAATACAAAATCACATAGACATGATTGTATAAAAACATTTTACAAACTAAGCATACTTCATCATATACAAGAGTTCAGCTACACATTCAACAATCAAACAAGAAAAGAGTGTGAGAAATCGACCGAATCTGAAGTCTTGCTGAGGATTCACGATTGGAATCGTCGGGTTGTCAATCCGCATCCAAGCTCGGTACTCAACTGCATCCGGGGAAGAGAAGGGCTGTCACCACCTTCCAATGACCCGTCTTCTTCGTGTCACGATCCGGTGGAGGATGGCACAACTTCTCCTAGCTTGGAGGAGAAAGCTAGGTCAAGCTCTTCTTGAAGCTCAAAGATGAAGGAGGTGGCCGAGAGGAAGCTCCGGCTTGGATTTGGCGGTGAAAGCTTGCCCGGAGCACCTCTCTAGGGTGGAAGATGAAGGGGAATGGCGGAAACCTTCGTCGGAGACAAAAATGGGGGAGAAATGTCGAGCGATCCCGAATTAGGGCGGAACCTGCGAATTTATAGATTGCAGAAATTATAATGAACACGACCAGTGGCGCACGACCAGTGGTCGTGTGCACTATGTCCAGTAGTAGTGCTTTTTCCCCAGCCAGAATTTGGAAGAAAATGGAATCAATGCACACGATCAGTGCCGCACGACCAGTGGTCATGCGCAATGTGTCCAGTGATAGTGTGCATACCCCAAGCAGATTATGGAAATCAAGGAACATTGCGCACAAGCAGGGGAGCACGACCAGTGGTCGTGCGCACTATATCTAATGAGCGTGTACAGTATTCCTGCTTCCAAACGTCCACAGAACATGCACACAACCCTTAAACCCATCACTGATATGTGTAGACATTCCAGGCAATCACAAAAAGGGAGTACAAACAATAAAAGTACAAATATACATAACCATAGGCGTAAGTGTGCACTTCCTATGGAGATAAAGATAAGATGAAATATATACGATAACGAACTAAAAGTGAAGTGCAAATGTGTGAAAACTAGACCAGATGAGTTCTAAAAACCTTATATAAATCGGACTCATCACACCCACAGACTTAACTGTTTGCGCGTCCCGAGCAAACAAAATCTACGCAGATAGGGAAAATGATTTAGCTAACAAAGAAATTGAAAAACAAAGTACCATGCGAAGTCGCATGCTCGCGTGCGTAAAAATACAATAGAGAAAATTTCTAAGTATGCAGGATAGTTTATATTTTTCACAATGCGTATCAAAATTTTATTACTACTGCAAATTGAATCACGGTGAATCAACCGGTCACGCATAAGAAGAAAGTAGGCAGGCCACTAAGGTGAGTTTTGCCAAAGACCGGGGCTCAGGATCACCTCCATAGGAATCCACCAATGTCGGGGACCATACGCTTGCCCGTTCACACTCTCTCCACGACACTAGTTAGACTCAAGCGCAAATCTGTAGGACTTTAGGATAATTATGGGGCTTGGGTTACGATGAGGTAAACAATGATAAAAAGGAAGGCTATGCACCTTACCCAAATGAGCTATCAAAGAAAGAATTCATCAGCTAACCAAAATATATACGGGTGCACCACACCCCCAGACTTAACTTTTAACAAATGGGTGTGTGCACCGCCTACTCCAAATATAATCACATTTCCATAAAGATTTTCAATTTAAACTTTTCTTTTCACTTTTTTTTTCTTTACAAATATTTTTTTTATTATTATTTTTCTTAATTTTATTGGCACAATTCAGCAGATATAAACTTGGGAGCACTTCCACATTTTCATAAATAATAACACCACATCACATCCCAACATGAAAATATAAAACACTAAACTCGACTTGGGTGTGCGACTAGGATAGGCTATGGGGCTTTAGTGAATGAAGGTGGAGCTGAATCAAAAGAAGGGTAGGCACAATGGGGCTAGCGAGGACAAGACGTTAGGAATGGTACAAAGCTCAACCGGGCCAAAATGATGGCCTACATCACGCTTACGCTAGACTAACCAAGTACCCATGCTTCGAGACTAGCTTGGGGCAAGTTCTTAGCCACCAAGAAAGATGATCCTTCCTCCCGACTCGAGCAAAACGAGTCTAGTGACGTCTACACACATTCCTATACTACCGTTTGATTCACACCAAATTCACCAACTTTTCAGTAGAATAAAAAGATCTTTACGCAAATAGAAAAGTATAAAACCATAAGCATACAGAAAAATTAAATCTACTCGAATTTCTACATGAGACGAGAGCAGTTGACTAGAAACACAACAAGGTCAACATTTTACTTTTTCTCACAATCCTAAGCCAGCACCATAATTTTCCCAAATCTAACGAAGAAATGAGTTTAACTTGCGGCACACTAACATTTAAGGACACGCTCAAGTGGGTGCAGTGGCGTGCAGTGCAATGAACTAATCATAATAAATCTATAAAAGCTTCTAGTATGCACATGAAATGTGCGCGTGCAAAAGGTAACAAAACTGGCTCTCCCCCAGACTTAAACTAAACTACACAGCATATGATAGAGAAATTAAAATCATAAAGAGCTAAGGGAAGAGGTTACCCAATGCTCAGCCAATGAGCATACCAGAAGACGCGTGGAAACCTGAAGCAGGCCCGCCATACGAAGAATCACAACCCCGTCAACACGAAGTTGTCAAGAATACCTGCAGGGGTGAGCTCCGCAAAAACAGAAGAAAATATACAAAAAGAAATGCTAAAACTAAAATAGACATTAAAAATAAAAATGCAGGAAATAAAAGATAAGTACTGGGGGTATTGTCATCCCAGCACGACTTATTCGGCTACAAAAAGGTTCTAGCTAATGGGCCTATGAAAAGAAAAATGAACAGGTAACTGTCCCAATATCTGTTTCGGTAATGGGTACAGATACGGCAATAGAACAATTACCCCTCTACCTAAATCGTAATACCTGCCCAACACAGGTAGAGGAAATAGGAAGTAAGAAGAGAAGGAGCGTTGGTCCTCACTCTTCTTACCACAAAAAGAATCCTTGACCAGCAAGGTATCGTCCACCATAAGTTCGCTGTGGTCGAAGGTGACGGCAGGGGCTTCCACTGTGAAGGAGGTAGGAACATCCTCACATAAGAGGATGCACTCGTTGACATCCTGAGCGCAAGGCTCAACGTCAACCCAACTTACCCGTGGAGATTCAACTTGCACAGGCTTAGATAAGGAAGGGGGGTCAAGAAATAAAAGAGATGAAGAACATAAAGAAATAATCGGGGGAGTGATCCTGGTGTCACTCCACAAAGGCTGAGGTAGAAAAATATCGTCAGCAATGTCGACAATGCTACAAGGCTCGGCCGGATCCATAGAGGCGTCCACTAAGACTTGGACTTCCTCCTTTGGTATCAAGGGAGAATCCTTGACACCAGGAAGGTTTTCCTCCTCCATGGGAGTGGAAACAACCCATGTATCACAAGCCTCAACTTGTGTTGCATCGTCGAAAATGTCGCCAGAGACGACTGAAGTAGAATGCGCAAAAGGCGGAAGAACTTTGCTTGGATAAAATTCAAGCGCAGGTTCCTCATAAAGAATCGGCTCCACGCTTTGAGATGTATGCACAGGAGAGATGGGCTCAGCCACGTCGAAGCCTAGATCAACCACACATCTTGAGGTTGTGTCCATATCATTCCCTTCAACAAATGCAGGTGACAGGTATGCATAACCAGAAGATGAAGGTGTGCCACCAAGGGTAGGAGTCGGGATGATCCGGATGTCCGGCTTATCATCCTCTTCCATAACACGGAGGTACTCGGCACAATCCTTCAGGACATGATCTGTTCTATGACAATACAAACACTTTCTCCCATTACTCTGCGGTCCTTGTGGGGCCAGAGAGGAATAAGAGAACGCTGTATGTGGCGAGGACGATTGACCATAAGCTCGGGGCACAGTGTTTGAAGGGATGTACGAATACAGCATCTCATGCATTGTGCGTTGAGGCTTAGATTGTTTGGGAGGGAGAGAACATTATTGAACTCATGAATGTCCACTGGGAATATATTTCATGTACGTGCAATACATGTGTGTGTAGTCAATGTATAATTCCCGTTATACCATGGATGATTAATCGTGTTTTTTACATTGACTATAGGTGGCGAGGAGTGGAGCTGGGCAGTCTGAGCCCCAGCGGTCTGATGAGAGTGCAGCACCAGTTGAAGTTCCTACGCCTCCTTCAGCGGAGACTATACGGGTGGTGACGGAGACAGTGCTTGCAGTGTTACAGGCACAGCCTACTGGACAGGTAAGGCCTAGTGTAATACAACAGCGTGCTGCAGTTGTGGTCGAGTCGCAAGCAATCGATGAGTCATTGAAAAGTTTTATGTAATTTCATCCACCTACGTTCGGTGGGGCGATTTCCCCAACGCAGGCGGAAGATTGGTTGGCTAGAGTGAAGAGGATCCTAACTGCAATCAGGACGGCAGAAGAGCAGAAAGTGACCTTAGCCACTTTTTTGCTGGAAGGAGATGCAAGATTGTGGTGGGATGAGATAGAAGTGCATCATTTGGCAGGTCGAGGTTTAGCGGAGGTTTCAATGGAGTAATTCTCCCGATTATTTCTTGTCAAATATTTGCCGGTGTCGCAGTGGATTGCGATGGAGAATGAGTTTCAACGTCTGGTTCCTTCCCTGTCTTTTACTCCCTAGTTTGGTAAACCAAGGCTTCCAAGCATTGGTAGATACGGCACGTGCCCTGAAAAAGGATTTGAAGAGGGTACAAGAAAAGAAGAAACTGGCAGTGGAGAAGCCAGAGTTCAAAGTGCCACAATCGGAGCAGGAGTTGAGAAGATGAGAGAAGGAAACGTTTAGGCCTGATGATTCAGCTTCGTCGACTGTTTCTTTGGGGGCGACCTATGGGCAAGGACGTGTTGATAAACGTATCTGTTATAAGTGTGGAAAGCAAGGGCACATAGCGAGATTTTGTTGGAATGCTCATGCAGGAAGTGAGCAAAAGACAGGTGCGGCGTATGAAGAAAATGGTAAAGCAGTGACCGAGTCATCTGCATCCCGGACGCAGCCTCGATTACATAACTTGGAAGTGCAAGGGCCGCAAAGTTCCATTGGTGAAATTCATCCTTGAGTTTTTAATTTAGCTCTTTTGCGAGAAGTGCAAAATAAGGAGGCTGAGCGAAAGTGACTCGTGATTTGTATCACTTGGACAATATGTGTAGTGATTATTGTATATATTTGATCATGTGGACAATATGTGTAATGTTGGTGCATACTTGGTGTTTTGAGGTAGCTATATGCTGTTTGGGGGGATAAAATGTTTGTTCATTTGCTGAATTGTGGGATGAATGTGCACAAGTGAATAGGACAAAGGTTGTTGTAACCTATGATTTGGTTGTTGTAACAATTTGGTTGCTGTTTTCCTGCTTATGTACGAATTTCGAGGCCGAAATTTCTTGAAGGAGGGGAGGGTTGTAACAGCCCAAAGTCGGAAATTGGCAAAAATTGGGTGACACGGCCCCTGTCCCAGGGCGTGTCCCGCTTGGGTTGCGTCGTGAGGCGCGAGGTCGATGATTTTTCGGTCGACAAAATGTTTGGGTGGTCACGCCCTGTAACACGGGCATGACATTGGGCGTGTCCCATCGGTTCGACGAATTGCTTGTCAATCGTCGAACGGAAATCGTTGAACGCGCTGATCGTCGAGCCCAGATCGTCGAAAGCGCTGATCGTCGAGCCCAGATCGTCGCGCAAATCATCGAGCGGAGATCGGCGATCGCTGGCGAGCTCGACGATCACTTCCTGATCGTCCAGCTAAGATCGTCGAGTGGGTGTCACGCCATGTGACACGGGCGTGACGAGGCTGAGACGGGCGTAACATGAATGTGTCATCTTGGCGTGGATAAGCTGGTTAAGTCAGTTTGTGCACCGCTTTGGGGGACACGGCCTGTGACACGGGCGTGTCACAGGGCATGTCAGGGCCGAAACATGATTTTTCAGTGTTTTTCTGGCCATTGATTTCTCTGTCCTGGATCCAAGGGTTAGGCGTTAGCCAGGTGGATTTTTGTCCAAAATCTGAGGTTTTAATCCCTTCTTCTTATTCATTTCATTTCAAGAGAGAGAAAGAGAAGGAGAGAGCAAAGAAATGAAGGAGGAAAGTATAACCAGCTGCTGAAGGAGCTGCGGAGTGCGGAGCGATGATCCGAGAGCGGATTCGTGAAGGCAGAGCCGAGGCGGTGACTTCCATCCGGCTACTTCATTGCGCCAAAGCGATCTTCAAGGGTAACGATCTCCTTCTTGGACATCGAAGTCCTTTCTTTATGCATGTGCTTGGAATCCTCCACCAATAGGTGGATTTCGGAAGTGATTCTTTTGTTGAGTCTGCATCTAGAGCCGGAAGTGTGGAGTACGGCATAGGCATGCTGTGTGAAGCCCATCTGGACGGGTAGTCTGGATTGGTGATGTTCATGGGTAAACCAGAGAAGACTCCGTGGATTTAATGATATGAAAAGAGATTTCTGCTGTGATGAATGTATGGATGTGATGATGGATGTGAGGAGGCTTTGGTTAAGCTCCTGGTTGAAGAGAGATCAATTGGTAGTGCGCCCGGAAGCGAGTACCCAGCCGACTACACCACTAGGGTGGGTTGATCTGGTTGGTTTGGTTAGAAGGGATCGATTGGTGGCATGACCCGAGAAGTGAGCACCCAACTTGCTGCACCACAATGGTGGGTCGATCAGGAAATGGTGTGGGGTCGATTGGTGGTATGACTGGGGAGCAACGATAACCCAGCATGCTACACCATAATGGTGGGTCGATCTGCTCTAGTTATTTGTGATGCTGGGGAGGTTGTACCTCTGAGTGGTATGGACGGGATGTCGCCAGCTTGCGAGACTGGTGGACTAGGCTTGAGCCATCCAACCAACAAGTGAAGTACCTCTAATCGGCAGTGTACGATTGGGATCAACGGTACGCCAAGAAGGTGCCCTGAGTGCACAGAGCATCTGGTGGATACCGGTGTTTGTGATGTGAATGTGATTGATAGATTGATAAAGAGAATGATACATATAATGCTTGATGATGCTTGATGAAAGATGTTGGCAATGCATACAGGGAAGGAACCTCTGCCCCGGGTAGGGGGTATGGTCGTTATAAATGAGTCAGCGAATGCTGACCGTTACCTTATTTTCTATTTTGGCTTGGATGGCAAATTTGCAGGTAGTGCATGAACAAGTGGAATGGATGGATTGCTGCTAAAGGCCCTTGAAGGCCATGCGAAGAAGTGTGTTTGGATTTCATGTATGGCCGGCCTGCATGTCGATGTACGAAAATGTAATTGTGTGAAAAGAGAAATTTGTAAGGCCTTAAGGCCAGTGTGTGTGCATTGTATACATTCTTGGTGTTGCTATATAAATGTGGAGTTTTATATAGAAGTGGACATTCTCTGAGCTGAGTTCTTTAACTTAAAAAAATGATGTGCTAGAATGGATTGAGTTAAGGAAGCGAATAGCATTTGATTTCCACAAGTAATTCCACTACTTGTCTGTGACATATGGCGTGGGGCCCCGGCCGGACCCACCGTTATATGCCATGTGACGAATAGGGGTGTTACACATAATTTGTAAATTTTATTATTTCCTATAACTTTTAAAAGCTAAAGTTTTCATAATCCAATCTAGTTTTGTTAGCCTAACAAATAAAGTTTTTTGCTATCTATTCGATCATATCAGAAGTTTTTAGCTGAAACTCTTCCTTTATTTAATTTTTTGGCATAATTTAGGATTTAACTCTAAAACCTCGGATATTTATTTAGATCTTTCTTTCGATTAATTCAAGCGGTAGCTAAACTTAGGATTTCTTTAATTCATTATAAGTTCATCTCCAACTTTTGCTTTGGAATAGCAAAAGCTTAAGTATGGGGGTATTTGATGAGTTATAAATATACGCATTTTAATGTACATTAATTAAGTCATTTTCATTTATTTTTGTTATTTTTACTTAATTTTGTCCAATAAAATGTTTCTCTTTTGTAAAAAATATTCTAACTTAGCTTTATTTTGATTCCTGAAATTTTCAGGAAAAATGTCCAAAAAATTGCAAGTATACACACGTGTATGTTGGTCACGCCCGTGACCCGGGAGTGATACGTCAATTTCTCGTGAAATCGACAAATTTCTGAATAAAAAGCAGAACACGCCCGTGTCCCATGATCCGACACGCCCGTGTCATGTGACATGCCCCGTGACCTAAACCGTGCCAGCCAGTTCCGTGATTTTCTGCTCAAAGTTCGTCGACCTGCAAGGACACGCCTGTGTCCCATGAGCGACACGCCTGTGTCATGTGATACACCCAGTGACCCTAGCCCGTGACCATCTCTCGACATTTTTCACTCGACATTCATCGACTCAACCGACACGCCCGTGTCAAGATGTGACTTGGTCGTGTACTTCTCCACCTGACCTGACAAACCGCCGCCGACGACCTCCTGAAGACAACAATGCCATCAATCGCCAAACGACATGCCCACTGTCACGCCCGTGACCCGGGGCGTGACCACCGCAATTTCAGCAGCCAAGTCAAATCTCAAATCAAATCGGACGGCGCCACTTAAATAGTGTTGACACGCCCCCTGACACGCCCGTGTCAGAGGGCGTGTCCCATGAAATTTTTGTCTATAAATTTCTAGGTTATGTATGCATTCCTGTTCCAAATTTTTGAACCATTTTGCTTAGGGTCAGCTGTTAGATGCATTTCAAAGCTATGTAAAGTGACTTTCTCCCACTCTCCTATGTTTGTTTTTAGCTTTCTATAACACTCGTTTTAGCTTAATAAAATGTTTAGATTTTTGTCTCTTTATATTATTTTTGGAATGGATCTAAGCCCCTCTCTAAGCAATCTTATTTCTTATCTTTGCTTTAACCTTGCTTTTATTTTTGTTCTTTTAAAATGGGTGTGTGTGTGTATGAGATTAATCTTCATGCTTTTATACTTAGTTATTTTCACTTAGTTTTGTTTAAATCAGTTTTTTATAGCCTTTTATGCATTCCTATAAATCTGAAAAAGCATTTTCAAAGTGATTTTTATTTTCGCTAATTTAGATTTTCGTGTTTAGCTCGTAAAACGTTTTGTTCCTTTTTTCTTTATTTTCACTTTTTCAGCACTTTTATGGAGTTATAAGAATGGTTATATAGTATTTTTTAATTTTTCGACCATTTCCATTTTCGTTTTAAACTTTTGCTCATTTAATTGTATTGACCTCATTTTATTCATTTCTACCGCATTTTAGCGGTAGAAATGTAATCGTTTTAATTTTTCGAGTACTTGCACTTTGCGTTTATTTGCAAACTTTTTTGCTCCTTTAAATTTTATTTTCACTTTTTATGCATTTCTACCGCATTCTAGAGGTAGAAATGTAGTTGTTTTAATATTTCAGTCACTTAGTTTTTCCTATTTTTTATACGTTTGTGTGCTCGTATGAGTTAGTTTAAATTACTTTCTTTCAATTCTATAGAGTGTGTGCGTGTGTTGCATTTATTTTCGCCTACTCGTTAAGGGTTAAATGACGTGCTTTAATTTTCTCATACTCATTTGAGAAAGACTTGTGTGTGTGTGTTTTACTTTCAAGTAGAGTGCGTGAGTGTTAGCATTTATTTCCGCCACTCTCTAGGAGTTAAATGGCAGGATTTTATTTACCGCCTACTCATTTGAGTTAAATGGCAGGTCTTTATTTGTCTGTACTTATTTGAGTACTATCATTTATTTACCGCCTACTCATTTGAGTTAAATGGCAGGTCTGTGTTTGTGTTTACTTTTCAGTAGAGTGCGTGCGTTGTTGCATTTATTTTCTCCTACTTTTTTGAGTAGAACTCGCTTTATTTCTCCCGCCCACTCATTTGAGCCGGAACTTGTAATTTTACTGCTTTCATTTCAGTCCTACTCGTTTGAGTAGGACTTGCAATTTACTGCTTTACTTTTATTGCTTTCTTTTATCGCTTTCATTTACTGCTTTATTTATCGTGTTCGCCGCAAGCCATCCCCATTCCGATGAGTGGCTAACCGTTCCTAGCCCTCAGTATCGAAGAGCATTGGGACAAATACAATAGCTTTCAATAATAAAAGGTCCTGTTTTTTTAATTAATTAAAATTAACTTAAGGTTTGCTTAGGGTTTACGACGCATAGAACCACATAATCGACGTGTGGTCTCTATTTCTGTAGTCCATAGGCTAGCTAGTTGAGAGGCCGTGCGTATGGACCGATCTCCCCTTGGTAAATGGAGTTCCGCACTAACCCTCGAGAGAGGAGGCGCGCTAACTCTACCGGATTGGGTTCCCAACCTAATAACGGGGTTCTTAGCATAATGCGGGCAATAAGAGGAATCCTTCGTCGAACGAGAGCCCGGTCGAATAGTCTTAATGTTCAGGTAAGCGATATTCCTAGAGATAGGTGAGCTCATTTTAGTGGAACCTCCACGGCCAAGTCTCCGCCTTAATTAATTTGAAACTTAGGATCTCTTATTATTCAAAGTTTATTTTAGTTCAATTTTATTCGGTGCCCTCGAGCTAAGCTCTTCATCGGCTCTACCTTTTTAAAGCTCTTTATTTTCTGCCTTTTTTCCTTTATATATATAAAATTACCCGACAAGTAATTATTGGTAAAATAATAGTCCCCTCTAGGGAAGAGTACAAATAATCGAACCGATCCCGAGAACAATACGACCTCGATATTCCACACCAAAATATCATGTACTACACACGATAGGTGCACTTGCCTCTTTTCGTTAAAACTCGATTTCACCTGTTTTATATCCAAATAATAAATTTGCGCGCCCCGTTTTCTAAATAAAAACCAAAACCGCTTTTCTTAAATAAAACCGCCCGGGGCGCCGCGAGCTCACAAATTTTTGGAGTTTTAACCTACATCAAGTTTTCGGACTCGATGCGAAAATATCCATCAAGCTTTTGGCACCGTTGCCGGGGACACCTTTCGAGTCATTATTTCGAACTCCGGAATACTATTAATTTTACCAATTATCTATATACAAAAAATGGCCAACAAAAATTAAATTAATAATAAGTATTATTAATAAAAACTTGAAAATATATAAAAAAAACCTACTTCAAAAAAAAACACAACCAAACACTTAAAAAAAATTATGTTATAATTATCTATAAAATTATATAAATAAAATGACGTCGTTTTCTACTAAGAAAAACTAACTAACTAAAAAACTAAAAAAAAAATCACAAAATCTAAAAAACATTAAAACTAAAAAAATCCAAAAATCTAAAAACCTTAAAAACAAAAAAAATCAAAAAACCTAAACACTATAAAACTAAAACCTCTAAAAATCTATCATCCAAACAAAAACAATAATAAAAACAAACTAAAAAACTCAAATTTTTCTATTTATTTTATCACTTCGGCGCACTTCCAACTATTTTGAGCGTTAGGGGATCGCCTTTTTATCATACTCTTGTAGCTAAGACTTTAGCTACTTCCGAGTCACCTCCACTTGCCACCACCTACTGCCCACAACCGTTTGGCCGAATTTATCGTTCTTGCTTTTTTGTTATCGTTCTGTTATGTTTTCTAAATAATGCAGGGTTTCACACGGCGCCTCCCCGACCTCGTTTAAGGGAAGCTTCTACCCTCTCTTTTAATTTTTATGCAAATTTTATTTTGTAAATTTTTCGTTCCGCATACTTAGATTGCAACGTTGGGGACAATGTTGAATTTAAGTTTGTGGGTGTTTTCTTATTTTTTCTATTTCTGCACTTTTATATTCTGCAATAATAACAAAATCATCCAAAATATAAAAAAATTGCAAAAATTAAAACCTCCACCAAAAAAATTTCTTTCTTGTTTTTACAATAAAAAATCTAAAAAATCCATAAAAAAATAAAATTGTTTAAAAAACAAAACAGCCCGCGGCGTTCGACTCATCGAACCAACCACCTAAATAAGAGTCTGTTTGCGGGCCATCGAGTTTTTACCTTGTCTTTTTTATGTTTGTAAAAATTTTTGAAAAAACCAAAAATCCCAAAAAAAGAGAATAACTCTAAAAAAATAAAAAAAATAAAAAAAGATAATAATCAAAAAAATCAAAAAAGATAAAACCCCAAAAATAAAAAAAAAACATTTTGTTAATTATATAATGAATAAATCGAATATCTCAAATCTTAACCCTTTTCACTCCCCGAAAAGTTAGTTGCGAGTTAATTTATAAGCAAATTTTAGTTATTCTTTGCTTACTATTCGTTTATTAATTGGAGATCGATAAATTTAGATATCTGGGGTTAAGTTTTAAAAAAAAATTGTATGTTTTTTTATTTAGATAGAGACTTGTTTTCAGAATTACTTCTACTTATCTAAATAGTTGCATATTTCTTTTGTTAGAAAATAACAATCTTAGAGTTCAAGTTATGTTACTCCAAGCTTTTTTTTCGAATTTTAGGAACGTTTAATTTATAAAAGTTCCTCTCAAAAACTTTTTATTAAACCTAGTTTTATTTTTGAACACAACCGTTTCCACTTTTTTTCATGTCATATTTGACATGATTTTGATATTTAAAAGATCATTTGTCAATGAGAATAAGATTTCGTTCTGTAAACATAGGCATCTAATATTTGAAAAACTTATATGTTTTGGAGTAAGAGGATAAAATTCATTACTTCTACACATATACATTGTGTTAATTTTATGAAGTTGAAACAAAAATATATTAGGAAAATAAGATTTCATTTTCCTAATAATCCAAAAAGAAAAAAATGGTGGTTCGAGCGAAAAAGTATACCCTCGCCTCTAAATCAAAGCCCTCTTCATAAACCAACACCCCCTCCGCCAAATTCAAAAGATCTAGATTTAATTTTAAAATATTTTTGAGAGCATAATTTGAAAATTTTATTATTTCCTATAATTTTTATTAGCTAAAGTTTTCATAATCCAAACTAGTTTTGTTAGCATAACAAATAAAATTTTTTGCTATCTATTTGATCATATCAGAAGTTTTAGCTGAAACTCTTCCTTTATTTAAATTTTTGGCATAATTTAGGATTTAACCTAAAACCTAAGATATTTATTTAGATCTTTCTTTCGATTAATTCAAGCGGTAGCTAAACTTAGGATTTCTTTAATTCATTATAAGTTCATCTCCAACTTTTGCTATGAAATAGCAAAAGCTTAAGTATGGGGTATTTGATGAGTTGTAAATATACGCATTTTTATGTACATTAATTAAGTCATTTTTATTTATTTTTGTTATTTTTACTTAATTTTGTCCAATAAAATGTTTCTCTTTTGTAAAAAATATTCCAACTTAGCTTTATTTTGATTCCTGAAATTTTCAGGAAAAATGTCCAAAAAATTGCAAGTACACGCCGGTGTACTGTTGGTCACGCCTGTGACCAGGGCATGATACGTCAATTTCCCGTGAAATCGACAAATTTCTGAAGAAAAAGCAGGATACTCCCATGTCCCATGATCCGACACGCCCGTGTCATGTGACAAGCCTCGTGACCTGACCCGTGCCAACCAGTTCCACAATTTTCCGCTCGACGTTCGTCGACCCACAAGGACACGCCCGTGTCCCATGAGCGACACGTCCGTGTCATGTGAAACGCCTAGTGACCCCAGCCCGTGACCATCTCTTGACATTTTTCACTCGACATTCGTCGACTAAACCAACACGCCCGTGTCAAGATGCGATACGGGCGTGTACTTCTCCACCTAACCCGACAAACCGCCGCCGGCAACCTCCTGAAGTCAACAATGTCGTCAATCACCGAACGACATGCCCACCGTCACGCCCGTGACCTGGGGCGTGACGGCCGCATTTTCAGCCGCCAAGTCAAATCTCAAATCAAATCGGACGACCGCAATTTAAATTGTGTTGACACGCCCCCTAGGGGGCACGCCCGTGTCAGAGGGCGCGTCCCATGAAATTTTTGTCGATAAATTTCCAGCTTCTGCATGCATTCCTGTTCCAAATTTTTGAACCATTTTGCTTAGGGTCGGCTGTTAGATGCATTTCAAAGCTATGTAAAGTGACTTTCTTCGCCTCTCCTATGTTTGTTTTTAGCTTTTTATATCACTCATTTTAGCTTAATAAAATGTTTAGATTTTTGTCTCTTTATATTGTTTCAGAATGGATCTAAGCCCCTCTCTAAGCAATCTTATTTCTTACCTTTGATTTAACCTTGCTTTTATTTTTGTTCTTATAAAATGGGTGTGTGTGTGTGTGTATGAGATTAATCTTCCTGCTTTTATACTTAGTTATTTTCATTTAGTTTTGTTTAAATCATTTTTATAGCCTTTTATGCATTCCTATAAATCTGAAAAAGTGTTTTCAAAGTGATTTTTATTTTCACTAACTTAGATTTTCGTGTTTAGCTCGTAAAACCTTTTGTTCCTTTCTTCTTTATTTTCACCTTTTTAGCACTTTTACGGTGTTATAGGAATTGTTATATAGCAGTTTTAATTTTTCGAGCATTTCCATTTTCGTTTTAAACTTTTGCCCATTTTATTCATTTATACCACATTCTAGCGGTAGAAATGTAATCGTTTTATTTTTTCAAGCACTTGCACTTTGCGTTTATTTGCAAACCTTTTTGCTCATTTAAATTTTATTTTCACTTTTTATGCATTTCTACCGCATTCTAGCCGTAGAAATGTAGTTGTTTTAATGTTTTAGTCAATTAGTTTTCCCTATTTCTTATACGTGTGCGTGCGTGTATGAGTTAGTTTAAATTTCTTTCTTTCAATTCTGTAGAGTGTGTGCGTGTGTTGCATTTATTTTTGCCTACGCGTTAAGGGTAAAATGACGTGCTATAATTTTCTCCTACTCGTTTGAGTAGGACTTGTGTGCAAGTGTTTTACTTTCAAGTAGAGTGCGTGAGTGTTAGCATTTATTTCTGCCTACTTGCTAGAAGTTAAATGGCAGGATTTTATTTACCACCTACTCATTTGAGTTAAATGGCAGGTCTTTATTTGTTTGTAATTATTTGAGTACTAGCATTTATTTACCGCCTACTCATTTTAGTTAATGGCAGGTCTTTGTATGTGTTTACTTTTTAGTAGAGTGCGTGCGTGGATGCATTTGTTTTCTCCTACTCTTTTGAGTAGGACTCGCTTTATTTCTCCCGCCCGCTCATTTGAGCCAGGACTTGTAATTTTACTGCTTTCATTTCAGGCCTACTCATTTGAGTAGGACTTGCAATTTACTGCTTTCTTTTTACTGCTTTCTTTTATCGCTTTCATTTACTGCTTTATTTTTCGCTTTTGCCGCAAGTCGTACCCATTCCGATGAGTGGCTAAATGTTCTTAGCCCTCAGTATCGAAGAGCATTGGGACAAATGCAATAGCTTTAAATAATAAAAGGTCCTGTTTTTCTAATTAATTAAAATTAACTTAAGGTTTGCCTAGGGTTTACGACGCGTAAAACCACATAATCGATCTGTGGTCTCTATTTCCGTAGTCCATACGGTAGCTAGTCGAGAGGCCGTGCGTATGGACCGATCGCCCCTTGGTAAATAGAGTTTCGCACTAACCCTCGAGAGAGGAGGCGCGCTAACTCTACCGGATTTGGTTCCCCACCCAATAGCGGGGTTCTTAGCGTATTGCGGGCATTAAGAGGAATCCTTCATCGGACGAGAGCCCGATCAAATAGTCTTAATGTTTAGGTGAGCGATATTCCTAGAGATAGGTGAGCTCATTTTAGTGGAACCTCCACGGCCAAGTCTCTGCCTTAATTAATTTGAAACTTAGGATCTCTTTTTATTCAAAGTTTATTTTTGTTCAATTTTATTCGGTGCCCTCAAGCTAAGCTCTTCATCGGCTCCACCTTTTTAAAGCTCTTTATTTTCTGCCTTTTTCCTCTATATATATAAAATTACTAGACAAGTAATTATCAGTAAAATAATAATCCCCTCCAGGGAAGAGTAGAAATAATCGAACCGACCCCGAGAACAATACGACCTCGATATTCCACACCAAAATATCCTGAACTACACATGATAGGTGCACTTGCCTCCTTTCATTAAAACTCGATTTCACCTGTTTTATATCCAAATAATAAATCCGCGTGCCCCATTTTCTAAATAAAACCAAATCCTCTTTTCTTAAATAAAGCCGCCCGGGGCACCGCGAGCTCGTAATAATTTTTGGAGTTTTAACCCGCATCAGCAAGCCATTGTATTTATTTCCTATTTATCAAGGTAAGATGCACTAATTTTCTTTACAAATGAAGTACTACAAAGAATGCTTCAACCACCACAAATAAATTACTAGTGTAACTACATGAGATCTTATTAGCTTTTCCATAGTTTCAAACCATTCTATGATACATATATCATAATTACATCATAATCATCAAAAAGGGCATTATGGAAGTTATAACTACAAGGGTGAGCTACTAATATCTAAACAACCTAAGTTAATTCCCAGTGGCTAATAATACTATGAAATTGACCTTACCAAAGTACCACCAAAATTCAAGGTCATATGACCCATTAAATAATTTCTAGGGTTTAAGAACTTAAATACTTACTAAGGGGTTTAAGTGGGGTGCATGTGTCCAATTACCACCATATCTCTCCCTATTGAATTTCACCACCCTAGGATCACATGGACTAAATCCCAAGTCCAACACCCTATGTCCCTCACAAGCACCCAAAGTTCAACCTTAAGGTTTGAACTTGGGTACTAGGGCAAATCCACCCTAATCTGCCCCATAACCCATGTGAGGGAGCTTACTGACATAAAAAATCAGTGGCCCAATTTTCAACCTCTGTTGAGGTGATTTGGCCACTTTAACCCACAAGGTACACTTTGACCTAAATAACCCATTTTTGGTCAAACATAGGGTTTGCTTATTTCCAAACTAAATCATCTCCAAATGGGAAGATATTTATACAGTGAACTATATTGACCCCAATAACATTTCACCAAACTTTGGGGGAATTTGGAAGTAATTAGGCTCCCTAATTAAATTATTCTAGGATTATTAAATAAATACAAAAACTATAGAAAAAGTATCTCCAAAAATTCCCATTTTTCGATATGTTCTATGTATAGGTAAGGATGACCCCCATAAATTATTGTAAGTCATTTGGATGGCTGGATCGATGGGGGCACTCAAAATAATGTCTAATCTAGCCTAGGTATAGACTTCACCAAAATGAGTGTTGTGGTCTAACCACTTACCCATATTGGTTAAAATTACTTTTAAATTAAAGTATCTTCAAGGGCTACAATTTCATGTTGGTCACATTTTCTGTAGGGGAAACTAGGTATTTTTAATATTTAATATAAGACAACCGAGTAAACATGACATAAATTGATAAACACAAATTAAAAATATCTAGATCCAACACGAATCTTAAAGCATATCCAGTGGCTCTAGGTCATCTTCTTCTTCCAGCCAAGGGCCATGATTGGACGAAGTTGGAGCTTATTGCAAGCCCATTTCATGGCCAGCCAGCCACCGCCCTGGCCGGCCACAACCGCCACCACCTTTGTTGATGTGGGGCTATCGCCGAGCGGCGGTACGGCCCCCGGAGGGGCGGTTTCCGGCGATCCCGCAAGGTTGAAAATCAATGGAAAAATCTGAAATTTCTCTCACCCCATTGGGCTCAATTGAGCCTGATTTCTCTTCTAAAAGATTTAAAGATCTAGTCCACAAAGAGAGGAGTAGTGGAGGACCTTCAACCATATTTATCGACGGGTTTGGTGGTGGTGCGCCATGGCCGGATTTTGGAGCTTCGGGTATTCTGAAATAGCACTACCAAATGGCTCGAAATCTTCAGGGAAGATGTTGAAACGACTCCTCTGGTCCTAAGGAAGCTTTTTAAACCACCCAATTTAGCCAACTTCTGGGCTTTGGGGTGTTACAACCCTCCCCTCCTTACAAAAATTTCGTCCCCAAAATTTGCAGAAAGTAAGGACTCAACTAGAAGGATTTTATGTCCCAAATGTTCATAACGACTCGTTATACACTACATAACAGTTACACAAAGAGCTCGGGAAATTCAGCTCGCATGGTCTTTTCTCGTTCCCATGTGAGTTCTTCACGGCCGCAATTGTCCCATCGGACTTTGACCATCCTGACCTCCTTATTCCGTAACTATCTCTCGGCACGATCCTCGATCCGAATGGGCCTAACCTTCATCGTTAGCCCATACTCCACCGGCACACGATCATTCTCGATCACTTGAGCTGGGTCCTTCATGGCTTTCCGCAGCACTGAGATGTGAAACACATCATGTAATCCACTCCAGTCTGCCGACAGAGCTAGCCGATATGCAACTTCCCTGACTCGCTCCACCACTTCAAATGTACCAAGGTACCGTGGACTCAACTTTTTCAGATGTCGAATATTGGATACGCCTTTGAAGGGTTTGATCTTCAAGTATACCCAGTCGCCCACCGCGAACTCCACATTCTGGTGCTTGGCGTTGTAGTATTTTGCTTATCAATCTTGAGCTATCAGTAGCCTTTCTCGAATAGTGGGTATTGTTGAGTTAGCTTCGTCGACTTCATTACGCCTATATAACTTGGATTCCCCTGCTTCTACCCAAGCCAAAGGAGTATGACACTTCCGTCCATATAGAGCTTCATACGGTGACATACCAATGCTCGCTTGGTTGCTGTTATTGTAGGAAAACTCCACCATGTAGAGATGATCTTCTCATCTCTTCCCAAAGTCCAGACGGCACATCCGGAGCATATCTTCCATCGTTCTGTTGGTTCTTTCAGTTTGGCCATCTGTTTGGGGATGAATGTCCGTACTAAACATCAACTTCAAGCTCAGCAGCTGATGGACCAGCCTCCAATCATTTGAAGTAAATCGCCCATCTCGATCGCTCACGATGCTCCGAGGAACACCATGTAGCCGTACAATCTATTCAACATACAGCTTTGCCAAACTTTCTACTGAATCGTCCCACCTATTCGGAAGGAAGTGTGCCACTTTCGTCAGCCGATCGACAATTACCCAGATGGAATCATTTCCACGCTGAGATCTCGGCAACCCGTGCACAAATTCCATGGAAATATTATCAAACTTCCACTCCAGAATCTGCAACGACTTCAAGAAACCGCTATGTTTCTGGCATTCTGCCTTCACCATAACACAAGTTTGGCATTTGGCCACATAATGAGCAATATCTTTCTTCAGTCCTGGCCACCAGAACAGCTTTTTCATGTCTCTGAACATCTTCGTGCTCCCAGGGTGAATTGAGTACTTCGTGTAATGCACTTCATACATCAGCTGTTCTCTCAATTTGCCCAAACTCGGGACGCACAAACGGCCTTCTTTCCTCAAAAGCTCGTCTTCCCAGGAGAACTTTCCCTCTGGCCCATCCTTAGCATAGCGTTGGAGACTCTCGTCTAGCTCCGTTGCTCGTCGAACTCTGTCCGCAAGGTCACACTACACCTCCGTCCAGTTCAAACATGCATTGGCTGTAGCATTCTTATCAACACAATAAATCTCTAATGCTTCCAACTCCTGGAGTAGACGTTCATAATGCCTCTTCAACCAGCTTGCTCTTCCCGGAGCTCTCCGACTCAAGGCATCAGCGACAACATTTCCTTTTCCGGTCGTATAATGAATCGTAAAGGTGTAATCCCCAAGGAACTCCAACCACCTTCATTGTCGCGTATTCAAGTCCTTCTGCTCCAACGGGTACTTTAGGCTCTTGTAGTCCGAATAGATCTCCACATTCACGCCATACAGATAATGCCTCCATAATTTCAGTGCAAAGATCATCACCGCCAAATCTAAGTCGTGGACGGGATAATTTCTCTCGTGCACCTTCAACTGGCTCGAGTCATAAGCAATCACTTTCCCATTTTGCAGAAGAATGCAGCCTAAGCCGCTTCCTAACACATTACTGTAGATTTCAAATCCATCACTTCCACATGCCGACGTCAACACAGGCGCCCGGGTGAATCGACACTTCAGTTCTTCAAAAGCTCATGTGCACTCTGGCGTACAAACGAACTTCTGGTCCTTTCTCGTCAGTGTAGTTAGCGGCAAAGCGATCCACGAGAAGTTCGCAACAAATCTTCTATAGTAGCCTGCTAGTCCAAGGAAGCTCCTGAATTCAGCCACAGAAGACAACACTAGCCACTCCTGTATGGCCCTTATCTTCGCTGGATCCACTGCTATGCCCTCTTCGCTTACCACATGGCCCAGAAAAGCCACCGACAATAGCCAAAACTCGCACTTCGAGAACTTGGCGTAGAGCTGATTCTTCCTCAACGTCTGTAACACCAACCTCAAGTGGTTTTTATGATCGGCTTCAGATCGAGAGTAGACCAGAATATCATCAATGAATGCGATCACGAATAGGTCCAGGTACTCTCGGAACGTTCGGTGCATCAAGTCCATGAACAGCGATGGCGCATTACACAACCCAAACAGCATCAATGTGAACCCATAGTGCCCGTAACGCGTTCCAAATGCAGTCTTGGGAATGTCACCTTCCTGAATCCTCAACTAGTAGTAACCAGACTTCAAATCCAACTTGGAGTAGACGGTTGACCCCACCAGCTGATCGAACAACTCATCAATCCGTGGGATCGAATACTTATTCTTCTCAATCAGCTTGTTCAGTTCGCGGTAATCAATACATAACCGTAAACCGCCGTCTTTCTTCTTCACAAATAGAACAGGCGCGCTACGAGGTGACATGCTTGGGCGAATATAACCCTACTCCAACAACTCCTGCAGTTGGACTTTCAACTCTGTCATTTCCTTTGGTGCAATGCAATATGGCTAGCGGGCCACAGGTTTTGCACCTGGCACCAACTAGATCGTGAAGTCAATCTCTCGCTGGGGTGGTAGCTCAGGGAGATCTTTGGGAAATACATCTGCAAATTCTGATACCACCGGAACATCGCTCACACTGGTCTTAGGTTCCACAGCCTGAATTAGCGTGAAGTAGAACTTCACGCCCTTCCGAACAACCTTGACTACTTGGAGTGCGGACATCAACGTCCCGCCCACTCCTCGCATCCCCATGAACTTAGTCTCCTGCTCGGTATGCTGGCCCAACGTGATATTTTTGGCACTACAATCAATCAAGGCATGCTGCTTCGCGAGCCAATCCATACAAAAGATCACGTCGAATTATGATATCGGCAATACAGATGTAGTCAAACAGAAGTCCCGATTTCCTATTTGGACCGCCACATCGCAAGCTCGATTCTGTGAGCATCAAACAACCATTCGATAACACCATCCTGACGCTCTCTATCCACGCACGACTAGGTATCTCAAGTCGCGCTATAAACTCCTTAGACAGAAAAGAATGTGAAGCACCCGTATCAAACAGTGCTCGCGCCAGCGAGTTCCGAATCATGACAAAGCCTGTGACAATCATGTCACACACACAAGACGCAAACAAATATGCAATACAAAACATGCAATAAGCAAAGCATTACAATAACTTAACTCGTACCTATTACGACATCACTCTGCTTAATGGCCTCCTACAGGCCAAGATTGTAGACTCGGGGCTGTGCCTGCGAGGCAGTGGACTCTACGGCTGCCTTTCCTTTCTCCGCATACGATGCTCCTGCCTTCTTCTCACCCTTTGGTGGACCACTTCGGCAGTCATGGGCTATATGCCCCACTTTTCCACATGTAAAGCACATACGAGTATACGGCCTTGAAGAGGCCCCCGACGTTTCTCCTGATGCAACGGTAGAAGGGGCTCGTCCAGCCGACTTGGACCTCTTGCCCAATCTATTCTTGAAAAATGGCTTCACTGGTCGGGGCACTTTGAATTCCAGTTGTGTCACAGCCAAAGCCCTCTTCCCCTGCACCCTTTTCATATCCTTTTCCAGTGCACACGCAGTTTCTACCAACGTATGGAAGCCTTGGTTAATAGAACTAGAGAGCAGGAATCATAACTCGTCCCGCAGTCCTTCATAGATCCTATTCGTCTTCCTCTGCTCATCAACAAATATCGAACCCGCATATCATCCAAACCTCGTGAACTCATGCAGGTACATGTCAATACTGCCTTCACCATGCGTTATCCTTTGGAATTCGTTCTCCATGGCAATACGCTGTGCCGCTGGGAGGTGCTTTGCCAAGAAGAGTCTAGAGAATTCTTCCATCGACACTTGTGTTAATGGTCGACCTGCTAAGTGGTGTAGTTCCATCTCATCCCACCATAAACGAGCCTCTCCTTCCAGCAAGAAGTTGGCTAAGGTGACTTTCTGAAGTTCCTCTGTTCTAATCGCCGTCATAATCCGCTTGACGCACAATAACCAGTCCTCAGCCTACGTAAGGGATCCCAGGACCGTAAACGTAGGCAGGTTGAAACTCATGAACTGCTTCAACTGCTTCTCAGCTGCTCGAGGATCCACAGCCTACAGCCCTGTCAGCTAGATTAGAGCCTGGTCAGTGGGTCTGCTTGGGGTCTCCTCTCCAAAACCTCCAACCACCGAGGGAGCATACAACCCTGCCAGCTAGATGGGAGCCTGGTCAGCGGGTCTGCTCGGGGTCTCCTATCCAAAACCTCCATCCACCGAGTGAGCCTTTAGCCCTGCCAGCTAGATGGGAGCCTGGTCAGCGGGTCTGCTCGGGGTCTCCTCTCCAAAACCTCCAACCACCGAGTGAGCCTACAGCCCTGTCAACTAGATGGGAGCCTGGTCAGCGGGTTTGCTCGGGGTCTCCTCTCCAAAACCTCCAACCATCGAGTGAGCCTACAACCCTGCCAGCGAGATGAGAGCCTGGTCAGCGGGTCTGCTCGGGGTCTCCTCTCCAAAACCTCCAACCACCGAGTGAGCCTACAGCCCTACCAGCTAGATGGGAGCCTGGTCAGCGGGTCTGCTCGGGGTCTCCACACTCCTCTTCCTCCCTGGATGCCATGAAAGAAGACACATGCACTCTAATCATATCAGAAGGGCACATCAAAATCGCAAGCATTGTACAACAAAAAAAATGTAATGAACAAAAAGTTTTATAGGTAAAATCTCTTTAAATCATCACTACTTCGGGCACGAATGATGGGTACCCCGTCCACATCCTGGAGGGGGTTGCCTCCTGACTTCAAGACCACTTTTACTACAAAAGGACCTTCCCAATTGGGATGGATCTTCCCTACGGAGGTCCCTCTACCTGCTGCATCTACCTTTTTTAGGACCAAATTCCCCTCCTCGAACTGTCTGATCCTTATATGCTTGTCTAGGTACCTTGCCATCCGGCGCTTGTCCTCCTCCTGCCGGACCATCGCCAAATCGCTGAGCTCTTCCATGAGATCCAGAGAGAGTCTCTGCTCTTCCTTATTCTCCGCTCTCCATCCTTCGTCCCCTTCCCATGCAACAACTACTCTTAGTGATGTGACTTCAAACTCGATAAGTATGACAACCTCCGAGCCATGAGAGAGCTTGAACGGGGTCTCTCCCGTGGCGGTGTTTGGTGTGGTTCTCAAGGCCTAGAGGACTGAAGGGAGCTGCTCAACCCAGCTTCCCCTCAAATTCTCCACTTTCTTCTTCAAAAGATTGACAATGATCTCGCTGGCTGCTTCCACATGCCCATTACTTTGTGGATGATGAACAGAGGCAAAACGGAGATCTATTCCCAAACGGATGCAGAAGTCAACAAACTCCCTACTTGCAAATTGTGGTCCATTATCCGTTACAATGGCCAGCGGTAACCCATGACAGTAGATGATCTCTCCCCATATGAAATTCTTGACCACCTGTGATATCACCTTAGCCAGCGCCTTCACCTCCAACCATTTTGAAAAGTAGTCCACCATGACTAGCAGGAATTTCCTTTGGCCACTCGCTTGGGGAAAAGGACCCACTAGATCTAGCCCCCATATAGCGAAAGGCCAGGGAGCTGTGATTGTCCACAACCTCTAGGCTAGAAGGAGCTGGAGGGGGCGAACTCCTGGCATTTTGACACCTTTTCGCGAACTCCTCCGCTTCTTTCCTGAGGTTAGGCTAGAACTGCCCTGTCTCAGCTCCCTCCCCTCTAACATTCAGCTCCCCGAGTGACTCCCGCATTCTCCTGAGTGAATCTCTTGCAGAAGATTTAGAACCTCTTCCTCTAACACACATCGGGCCAGCAAACCCGACAGCGTCTTGCGGTATAAAACTTCATCTTTCAGTAGGTAGTACGCCGATTTGTATCTGGTATGCTTCTTGTCGAGTTCTTTCGCGGGTAGCTCCCCTGAAGCCAAAAAGGCGATGAAGGGGGTCCATCCAAGACCCCTGCTGGCATATCTCCATGAGCTCCCCTTCTTCTATAGACGGCCTGAATAGCTCCGTCATTGTTCCTCCAGCTCGAGGGCCATACTTGGTGAGTTGGTCAGCCTGAGTGCTCTCCCCTCTCGGGACGTGCCGAATTGAAAAGATTCAGAACTGCCCGATGATGTCCTTGAACTTCCCTAGGTACAACTGGAGGGTGGGCTCCCTTGGCTCGAACTACCCTTTGATCTGGCCTGCCACCACCATGGAGTCTGTCGAGGCCTCAATGTCTCATATGCCCAACTCCCGGGCTAACCTGAGTCCTGCGATGATCGCCTCATATTCCGCTTGGTTTTTGGTGATCATGAAATAGATCTTCAAGGCCTATTCAATCCTGGTCCCCTCCGGACTTATCAAGATCATTCCCCCTCCGAAGGAATTTCTTCCCGATGCTCCATCTACCAACATCTTCCAGGTTGCTCGAGGGGACGCTTCAGTCTCTTGGACCTCAACTACGTAGTCCACCAGGAAATCGGCCCCCGCTTATGCCTTAATGGCAAGCCGAGGAATGAAAGCGAGGTCGAATTCACTGAGCTCTATTGACCACTTTGCCAGCCACCCGGAGTGTTCTACCCCTTCAAAGATGCGATGGAGGGGGTGATCCATTACCAATTGAATAGAATTAGCCTAAAAATACGGTCTGAGCTTTCGGGCCGAGACGATGAGGGCAAATGCTAACTTTTCAAGGATAGGATACCCGAGCTACGCTTTCTTTAAGACCTTGCTCACGTAGTAGATCGAAAATTGCTTCTTCCCTTCTTCTCGCACAAGAACCGAGCTCACAGCCCCGGTCCCCACCCCTAAGTATAAAAACAAGACCTCTCCTTCCCTTGGCCCCTGGAGTAAACGCATTTGGGTGAGCTGTTGCTTTAGAGCCTGGAAAGCGTTCTCACATTCTGGGGTCCATTCAAACTTCTTGCCTCCCCGCAGTGTCCGAAAGAAAGGCGAGCATCTCTCTCTGGCTCGAGAGAGATACCTGCTTAGCCCGACCAACTTACCGGTGAGACGCTGAACCTCCTTGGCATTTCTATGGGACTCCAACTCTAGGATTGCTCTTACTTTCTCGTGGTTGGGCTCCACTCCAGATGGAGTGAGAAGATGTCCTAGGAACTTCCCCTATTGGCTCCAAACACATATTTCAGGCGGTTGAGTCTCATTTTATATTTCCTCAGGTTCTCAAAGGTCTCCTCAAGATCTAAGATATGAACTTCGAGGTCCTTGCTTTTCACCATCAAGTCATCCATGTACACCTCAAGGTTCCTCCCTTTCTGTTTTCAGAAGATCCGATCAATCATTCTTTGGTAGGTCGCCCCTGCATTTTTCAACCCGAAGGGCATCATATTAAAATAGAAGCACCCATCCTCCGTGACAAAGGTGACTTCCTTAACGTCCGGAGGATGCATGTGTATTTTGTGATACCCGGAAAATGCATCCAAGAAACTCATAAAAGAAAAACCGACAGCTGAGTCAACCAGCGCGTCGATTCGGGACAGCGGATAACAATCCTTAGGGCATGATTTATTTAAAAGAGAGAAATCCACACACATTCTTCATCTACCCTCCACCTTTTAACCATTACAACATTACTTACCCACCCTGGATACATACAGGCGGACACAAACCCCGCCTTAAGTAACTTCTCTACCTCCTCTCTAATAGGCCCGACCATCTTGGAGGCAATGACCCTCTGCTTCTGCTGTATGGGGCGGGTGTTGGGATCGAGATTGAGGCAGTGATAAGCGATGTCCGCATCGATCCCAGGCATGTCCGCGGCACTCCATGCGAAGACGTCAATATTTTTTTGCACTCAGGCCTTGATCTTCTATCGGTTTTATGGGCTGAGTTCGCTGCTGATCTTTACCTTTTCCTTTCTCCCTTCCTTGGTGCGGATCTCTACCTCGAGTACCTCTACGGCCGCCTTCAGCCTTGATGGCTTTTCCTCTCCTTCCTGCTCTTTCAGTGCGTCCTGCTCTCTGACTTCGTCTTCCGCGACAACCATCCCCATTTCTTCCCCAAGTTTTTCCATCTCCCATTTGCATGCGCCCTCTCCTTCCTTCAGTGGGGCTCTTCTTTTTTCCAGTTGGGCCCCCCTCCTGGGCGACCCTCCCGCTTCCTCCATCTCCCTCTTCTCTTTCCTCCTTTCATCTTCTTTTGGCTCCCCTTCCTCTTCCGCCTCCATCTCTCCATTCTCCTTTCCATCTATTTCTATCTTCCTCGCAATGCCTCCAACCATCATTACTTCTCCCTCTCCACCAACGTCTTCTCACTCCCTGTCTTCTACTATCCCCACCTCTCCGTGCTTCTCTCCCACCATTTCTGGCTCCCCCGCAATGCCTCCAACCATCATTACTTCTCCCTCTCCACCAACGTCTTCTCCCTCCCTCTCTTCTACTATCCCCCACCTCTCCGTGCTTCTCTCCCGCCATTTCTGGCTCCCCCGCAATGCCACCAACCATCATTACTTCTCCCTCTCCACCAACATCTTCTCCCTCCCTCTCTTATACTTCGCCCCCCAGTTCCTGTTGCAATTGCTCCATCCTCTTCTCCATTTCCTCAACATCTCCCTGTCAGGAGACAATGTTCACTGCCGTCACATAGCATTCCCTTGCAGCCTTTGGATCCCACTGCACCCTGATTTGGGTAACTCCTGATTTCAACTTCAAGTACTGGTGAAACGATGAGGGAACGCATCTAAAAGCGCTGATCAAGGGGAGCCCAAAAATGGCATTGTAACTACTAGGGGCATCCACTATGACAAAGCTGCAATTTCGGGATAGCCCCACCAGGGTTACCTGAAGTCCCACTCCCCCATCGACTTCTTTCCTCTCTCCTGAGAACCCAAACAATGGTCCATCCGCCGCCAACACCCTCTGAGCCTCCACCCTCATCTCATTGAATGCATTCTTGAAAATAACATTCACAGAGCTCCCATTGTCTACTAGAATCTGTGACACCATAAAGTTCTCGATGGCGGTTCGTATCACCGGCGCGTCATAGAAAGGGTCTTCATGGTCTGGCATGTCCTTCCTTGAAAAGGTGATTTTCTCATATGGGGGAGTGGATTGCGACATCGAGGCTACGCTTCAGCGATACATAGTGTGAAGGCTCGCCTTTCAGGCTGCCTCTATCCCTACCCCCCCCCCCATGGATTACTCCAATTCCCCCTCGATCTCCTACATCTGTTCGATCTACACATCGATCCTCCTCTCCTATACCTGTCACTTCCTCTATCTGCACTAGTCTCTGTTGCTCTCCTGCTCCTATATTTCTCCTCATTTCCATGAAATCTGGGCAGGTAGCCGTTACGCGACCTTCCTCCTCACGGAAGTCGCAATATGGCAACGCCACCTCCCCCCCTTGCCTTCCATCCTGAGGGTTTCTCCTTCTCCCAGCTCCTGCTCCTCTTCCTCTTTCCCGGCCTCTACCTCTACCTCGGCTGATCGCCATAGCCTGCTGCGGAGGGGGCAGGGGTGGTCTATGACCATACCCCCACCCTTGCTGGTGAAATCTTCCCGGTCCTCCTTGTTGGTTCCTCCCCTCGTGGGGAAATCCTCTCCCTTGTCCTGGGGCAGGGCCTCCCTATTGCCTCCATATCATCTCTTGATACGCTGGCACCCTCGGCTCTTCTCTTCTTCTCGCTTCTTGCTGTCTCCCCCCTGACTCCCTAGACTCCACCTCCGTAAGCATTACCAACTTTTTTGCAAAGGCGGGATTTGCCGCCTCCATCGCTATTTCCTTCGCCGCCTTCTCCATCAAACCCTCAATAGACAACGGCGCCTTCCAGGTGAGGCTCATTTTGAAGAAACTTTCCCGTAGTCCTACAGTAAAGGCCATCTGGAGGGCAAACCCCGGCACCTCCTGTATATCCAAGATCTCCTCTTGGAACCTATCCATGTACTGATCAAGGGATTCATCTACCCTCTACTTAATTAAAAAGATTGACTCTGGATTCTTCTTTCTCTTCTTCGAAGTTGAGAACCGTAACCGGAAGCTCTTTCTTAGGTCCTCGAAGCAGTATATCAAGCATGTCGGGAGCTGGTGAAACCAGTCTTTAGCTTTGTCCTTTAGAGTGATGGTAAAAAGACTACATTTAAACGCGTCTATCATGGGCCTGATCGAAACCGCGTCCTCGAACTACTGTAAGTGATGGAGGGGATCATCCTTCCCCACATAATAGTTCATCTCTGATTCCCAAAACCCTTCTGGGATGGGAGCTGACAGTATCGGCTCAAAAAATGGTGACCCTCTCGCCGCCGGTCTCACCGCCCCTACTTGCGCGATGACCTCCCCTGGCGAGATAATACTCACTGGGCTTGGGAAAAGCTCCCTTCCTGCCATGTCTCTCCCGGTCCCTTCCACCATCACCTCCTTCCCTGGCCTCCTTCCCGGGGCATCTTCTCCCACTCGCGCCGAGACGAGCACTTCTTGTGGTGCGAGAGAGGGCACCTGAGGTACTGGGGTTGAACAATCTCCCTGTCACGAGATCCCCTGCAGCAAGTCCATGATGTCCTTAATTGAAGCCATAAACTCTTGTATTCCAACAAATCCTCCTGGGTTATCCAACCCCTCTCCTTCTCCTTCTCCGTGACCTCCCACCATGTGGTTGCTCAAGGTTCTTCTCGGAGGGCTGCGCTCTACGCTCACCGCATAAAAAAATGTTGGAACCAGCTTTCTAGTGCCTCCTAAAGTTCGAAACTGAGGATGCAGCCCACACGTACTCTTCTCGAACTACCCTCCTAACGTGATTCGGCGACCTGGAAACAGACCGAGGGGTCTCGGCTCGGAGGACCCACCTCTTTCTTGGAGGAACTGAAGATCTTCCCCTCCCTAGCCAATGCTGAGCTAGGTGCCTGTGAGGAAGATAGTAGAAAGGTTCAACAACCTTCTCAGGCACCTTATCGGTCTAATTATAGGCCTTTAAATCTGATCTGCAAATATCACTTCTAAATTAAACTGAAATGAACAAAATACCCTGGGCTGGGTCTGCCAACAGCCAAACTCCGCTGTTCTGGAGGGCTATACGCAGACCTCCAAGGGTAGAAGTGTAAAATTACCTGGGGAAAAAAGGTAAAATCCCCCTTTGGGGTAAAAAAGGTAAAACATCTTTTCTCTCATGTGGAGAGTGGGGGAAAAGTCTGACGGGCGAGACGACCCTCTCTATTCATCTCACCGGCCTTTCGCCCTATAGGCCATCTCATCTCCTAGAGCCATCTCGCACTACCTGGGCGTCTCGCCTACCTCAGAGAATCCCCCATCTCGCCTCCTGCAGGTGGGCCTCCTGGTCTTACTCACCTGTCTAATTCATCTCGCAAGTCCCCCCTTCTCGCTCATTGAACCACCTCTCGTGAGCCCAAGGTTGTACAGGAGGAAGACAGGACAACCACATCACGGGAAAGGGAAGATTAACTCTCAACTATGGATGAGGCAACACACAAAGAAGTCAAAGAAACTATATGCTCCAATCTTGCACCATCCAAGAGCACTGTAAGAAAAGAAAACTCCTTTCTTGTATGCAATTCTATGTTTACAATCAATATGCTAGACACCTCTAGACGTAGAATTAAGAAACTAAAAAGTCTCAACTCGAAACTATGTTTAGATAATAACGTTCTGAAAGCAAATGTTAATATAGAATCTGTCATTGTCGTGTCTATTTCTCCTGCATGCTCTTTTGATGACAAATCTACACCGTGTATGGATTGTAATAAATTAAAAGAAAAATAAGAGGTGTTTGAGAAAGGGCTTCTTGTGGAAAAAGAACAAACTAAGAAACTGTCTAGAAAACTCATCTTTAAAAAGGGATTGTATAAGAAGCGTAGACTATAAAGTTGAAATTAAGAAGATGAACGAGACTTTTGAACAATACAAGAATAAGTATGAAGCTCACATTAACTCTATTGTCACCATTCTTAAGATTAGCACAATCGCTTACAACAAAGCTAGATTGAATCTCAAAAATAAGAATAAGGATTTGGAAATGAAAATCAACATGCTTAAGAAAATTATAAAGAAAAATTCGCAAAACATAAACGTACAATATCAAGCAAAAGCCAGAAGCATGTTGAACAATAGATCACAGCCATTAGTTAATCAATTCGAAGGGAGTAGAAAACCTCAAGTTGGAGCATGTGAAAGTCCTAAGCATAAAAATCATATTCACGTGAAGAAACAAATTACACTCTTTGTAAAATTGAATGAACGTAAATTTCCTTTTAGAAATTACTACTCTAGGAGTCCCTATGTTGAGCAAAATAATTTCGACATGAAGAACAACTTCAATACATTTAAACTTACAACACAATTTCATTCAATTGAAGATCTTCACATAAAGACTCGTAGAACTCTACAGGGAAATTTACAACATAAAAACAATATTAAATCAAAATATGAATGGAGACCGATCACTCAGAATAGCGCACATATTTTGCTCAAAATAACCCATTCATTGTTATCTCCACAAGGCACATCACGTCGTGTTTGGGTACCCAAAGGAACCGTCACCTCTGGCTCCTTTTGGGTACCTAAATCTCTTATTTATTAATATCCAGTGTTTGCATAATATTTTTTCTGTTTTTGTTCTTTTTTTTGTATTTTGTTTTTGCATTTGTTTATTTTTGTTTTTTTATTTTTTTCTTAAGCCAACATGTCATGGAGACTTTAGATATATATTTTTTGCTATATGACTTTCTCATATTAGGGTTAAAGATAAATCAATCTAACTTAATAAATTGGAATAGAAGTCATATCATATCAAAGTGGCCATAATTTACCTTTTATCATAAATCTATCACATTATCTTAGTATGACTGCGATCATTCACCCATTTTGTATGTCTCATAATAGCGGGGGCCTAGGTGTGTGTGCTTTAGAAAAGCTAACCTGTAAACCACGTCTTATCCTTAACCGGAGAGGGTTCCAGTACGTCCTTGTGTGGCGCTGGCGGGAAAGAGTTTTAGGTTGAGCGGGTTCTTCTGTGTGCACATGGGATTAACACCCCACCCTACGACATTTATGCAGCTCCTCATGTCCATCCGTCATATAGTGCGGGGCTAGGGTGTAGACATATAGCTTAGGTAATAGATTGTTGGGCATACTTAGGATTCACATATCCACTGCATGAACATTATTTCACTTATCATGTACGTTATATTCATGCACAACATTCTATCATGCTATCTTGCGATTGCATCATATATTTTTGAGCCTTCATGTTTTTAGAAAAACACAAGTATTTTTTTAATATATATATATAATTATAAAAGAATTTAAAAGAAAAAAAGTTTATCTCTTTGTGTTTATTTCTTGGTATGTTTATTTTTTTTTAAAAAAAGTAAAACTTAAAAAACAACAAAAACATGTTTATCTTGTTTTATTTGCTTTGTTTATGTTGTGTAATAGTTTTTAAGAATATTTAAAACAAAAAATTGTGGACCGTTCAACTCTTTATGGGTTCGCATGACTGCGACTTAGACAATAACGCGTATGTACAATGTTTGAGTTCAGACTCTTAATCTATGCAAACATTGTCCTCCGGTCATAGTGGGCTGAATCTATAAGTGCTTAGCTATTGAGTGCGACAAAATGGGGTTATGTCTGTTGTCTATGCCTCTAGGTATGTGTGAGGACTTAGATAGGGGAATGACTTCACATGATACACACATCCCTAGCCGGTGGACTCAAGACAAAAAAATGCTATGCGTACTTGCTATAAATCATGACAATATATTCTAACACGCTAGAAATACGTTGAATAATCAATGTCACGATACACATATGATTATACCACGTGTGAAACTTTGGTGCAAAACTCTAGTACAATGGTCGTATGTATACAAGTTAAAGTGTATCTATCTAGGTGGATAGATTTCGATTGACTCGGGTCTCAGTGAAACTTTAAAAAAAAATGATTAAAGGGATAGATCTACGCTAACAAAATAAAACTATGGAAGTTATCACATCTCTTGTCATGGTTCCCTAAAGCACTACTCATTCCTCCTCATAAGTCTTCATGAGCATTGTGAGGATGAGCACCTTGGTTAAAGAGCCACTTCAATCTTGTGCATCGACTCTATCTTTAGCTTAGTGCCCCTAGTTTTTTCCTAGGTATGACATCGAATGACATGTGCGGTGATGATTCGCCGCATTTTGTCAAATTTTCTTAAAGTAGTCAGCAAGATAGTCCAATGCCAAATTAATATTCCCAGAACTATCCAGTTCACACCTTGATCATGCGGAAACCCAAAGAGCAAGCTTACACACAAAATGCAACAAGAAGAAACAAGCATGTCATATATTCATTAACTTCTTTAAAAGGCGAGGTATAGGTGGCGAGACATGATTTCGCCAGTACACATGGAAATAGAATGAACAAAACAAGCCGAGCGGACAAAACTGGAGACCGCCGAGACCGCCCAGTCCGCCAAGGTCGCCTAAGCCGCCCGTATTGTTGCTGTTACAAGCCAAATAGAACACGGAGTCCGCTGAGACCGCAAGGTCACGCGGACAAACCGTTATTCGCTTACTGCTGCTGAACTGTAGAACAGAGCACCTACCCGCCTTAGTCCGGTGGACAGGTTATTGGACTTGGAAATTGCTGAAGTAGAGAAACACTGAGAAGCCGCAGAAGCGACCTGCTGAGACCGCAGAGACCGCAACCTTCATTGAACCTGATCGAAGTCAAAGCCAAACTCCTGGCTCCTCAATGCTAGTCGCGCGACCTGCACACAGTAAATAGATATCGCTACTCAACCCACGCGGACAGGAAAAACCAGACCACAGCAAATGACCAAGCCCCACTTACTGTTCACTTAGTTACTGTAGACGTGCCGGGGGGTCTATTTATAGGCGAGGTCAGGAGTGTGGTCACCACAATAGTGAATAGAGTCACTGCCCCAGCTCATGCACTAGCAAAGTCCTGTCCGCTGAGTTCGCGATTACCTAGATGGATTCTAACAAAATCACCCGGAGCCAGGACAAAAGGATGTTCACCACCATTCGGACTTGAATCAGTCCACCCACACTATGCGGACAAGGCACCAGCTCGTATCACCCGCAAACACCACCACAAATGGACAGCCACAAGCTCTACTGCGACAGTCCGCACACTATATATAGACAAGGAGGTAGTCCGCACAACTCGAGAATAAGGCCACAATCCGCCATGATTCCATGACTAACAGGCAGTCCGGCCGGTCAACACCAGACTCTGCGGATACTGTGGACACGATGGACTTATCACAGAATATGACCAAGTCCAGTAAACCACCAAGGGCATATCGCAAGCTCGGCGGACAAGGCCCAGTCCGCCTGCCCCCAAGATAGATCGCCAACACTCCACCAGAATAAGGCAGAGCCCGCAAACCCCTACTCGCACAGCTGCCAAGACAACGGCCAACTTCCGGACTCGACACCAGTTCGCGCAGTCCGCCACAAGAATGCGACTAACGCCCACTGCAACACCGGAGAGGTCGGCAAGGACCACAGCCAATCTCCAAGGCCAGTCCACAATAGCAGACACCGTGGACTCAACCAATTCCAGCAACACCTCCTGCAGATAGAACTCCCAATACGCAGGTTAACACAAGCTTGCAAAAGTACAAGGCCGCAAATCAAACTAAGCACTGCTAACAGCCCGTGAACCGTAGTCTGCTCAGGCCGCTTCGCTAGAAGCCCAACTTCCTTGGACACAGGCCAACCAGACCGCACAACAGTCCGCATAGGCCGCATACTAGGACGCACAGACCGCTCCACAAGAACAGCCAGGCCACCAAGCCTAAGGTAGGACACCCAGGCCACAACCAGCAGTCCGCCCAGGCCGCGGACTCATACCGCTCAGGCCGCACAATCCGCCCGGCCTGCCCATCACCCACTTCCACTTCACAAATTTCAATACATTTCTCTTATGTTAGGTTACTAGACAATCGAGATTCATATGAACAATATGCTACTTTTCCCTTGGTGTTATCTCACTTTCGATGCTACACGCACACATGTCATTTCCTTGTCTAAGACTTTCGCACATAAGAATTGGACTACAACTACACTATCTCTTTTTAGCACAATACATACTAGCACACGATTTACACTCATGACGTTTTCAATGTTTGTCTCACTTGATTACTTCATTACTCTTATAGCATTGTAGACGTACTCGTTCTGTGCTTAGTTTAGTCTGTGTTGTTCAATTCATATGATCTCTAAACCTTGTTTTTTTCTCTAACAGTGTACTTTGCTCCATTGTGTGACCCATGTGCTTATAATTCTTTGATATGTACTTTTTGAGTCACCTCTATGATTATCATCTCTAACTTTACTTTGTGTGTGCACTATCTGCTATTTGCCTAAACACACATCATATCTACTATTTTTCATCATGCATGTCTGGTTGGCCTTGCCCGTCCTGTTGATATTATCAAAGGGGGAGAATAAATTGTTCATGAGTATGAGTCATGTGTTAGGAGAGGTCACATGTAGGCGGAGCATGTTAACAATTTGTGCACATAGATAGGGGGATCATGTCAAACATGTAGACAGGGGGAGCGTGTGCGTAGGTGAGCTACATAGCGAACCTGCAACCTGTTGTTAGCTTATAACTCTTATTCTTTATCTAGACTCTATCACATTGTTATTTCTCATGAACGAGATTTGATATTATCAAAAGGGAGAGTTTGTTGGAACCTATGTTTCACATGCCCTGTGTTTGAGAATATCAACTCCTAGGTTGTATTTGATCATGTCTTGTGTTGATAGAGTGTGCATGTTGACAGGTACAAGCTAAGAAGAAGACTCCTATGGAAACTAACGCCGAACTGTAGCCGTGAATAAATTGGACAGAGCTCTCGTGAAACTACCGATCTGCGCTAGTCCTACCGCACGCGCTAGCGCAATGAATTAATTTGGCATGTCTCTCGGGAAATTACCTCAGGCGGTAGTTTCTACTGTGCCACGCTAGGATCTCGAAGAACGTCAAGTGGAATTTCTCGAGAAATGACCTACCGCTAGGCGATAGTAGTTACCGCGTCGCTCTAGGCTCTTGACGAACGTCAAGCGGGATTTCTCGAGAAACGACCTACCGTCGGGCGATAGCAGCTACCGCGTCGCTATAGTCGATCGACAAATATCGACACGCTGTTTCTGAATCGTTGTGTCCTAAATTACCGTGTGGCGGTGCTGTAACCGCACGGCGATAATAACGATGAAACGGCAAATATTCGTTTTAATTATTATTCCAGATTTGGACGACAGCTGCCACAACAAGCGCGTGAACCTACCGTCGGACGCTAGTCCTACCGCCGGCGGTAGCCTATATTCATGAAGAGGTATAAAAGTCCGCCTTGGTTTCTGTGCCCTGACTGAATAAGGGAATCTAGATGAAAGTTATATAGAAGTTCCTGCACTCGAGATGTTGGCCGCCTCCTTGCGTCTGTTCTGATCATCTTCGTCTAAAAGGAAAAAGGTTGTCTCCCTCCCATTCGCGCATGAAAAACTCCAGCGAGCCAAGAACAACAACGACTACGGAGAGTCGATTGGTTTCAAGCACAAAGATCTCTGGAGAGACAAGGATTGCAACGACTACGAGGAGTTGTTCGGTTGCAAACACACAATGAAAAGGAGGGATTTTGTTCTCTAGAAGTTACCGCCACGCTATAACTAGTTAACGCCCCGTGTTAACTTCCTGCACAACTCTCTCTATTTAAAACAGCCCGAACTTGAGTTTCTGGCAATGGTTTTTCACGAAATTCGAAAGAGGAGTTCGCCCTAGACGTCTTAAGGGAAGAAAGGGGTAATCCCAACTCATTGAGGAGGAGAGTTCTTCGGAGGATATCAAAAGGTATTCATGTGCACGGATTGAAGGCTACCAAGATGATGATCTAGAAGCCTTCGTCCTAAGTTTCACGTGAAGGTTCCTCGCTACAAAAACTCTCATCAAGCGCACACCTTCACGGATCTGAAGAACATCAAAGAGGAAGACTCTCAAGCCACAATGATCGAACCTTTGCAAGTGAATCGTCATCAACATCAAGAGTTCTAGTTAGAGGGGTGTTTTCTCTTATTCCTTGTATTTTACTTTAATTTCTTTTTGTCTAGTTGTTTGTATGAGGGAATTCGACCGGAGTCTCGTCGAAATTCGGGAAGGGTTTCGTAAAAAATCGACCGGGAAAGGTCGTCGGAATCCGGGGTAGGATTCCATGGAAAATCGTCCGGGGGATAGGGACGTCCAGATCAGTGGATCTTGCAGAGCTCTAAGACCTTCCTTGTGTGGAGGTGAAGAGCTGGCTAAAATACTTTTCTTGGAGTGAAAGGGAGAGAGCCAATCGGTCCTGCTAGTTGGTCGGTATAGAAAACAAAAAGAGATTTTATTTTCACCGCCTCCGATCTCCGGCATCATGGAGATCATGTTGTTGTAATTGTAAAAATAGTTGTTGATGCAGTTTGAATGAAATGACATTTACTGTTTGTTTTTTGTGCTTATAATGCGGTGATTGTTATCATGTAATTCTCTCAAGTGTGCATAGATCTTCATGGAGGAATTTGCCTACGAAAACAAGGTCTGTGACCTACCGCCGAGCGTTAGCAATCTAACGCCCCACGGTAGCTTCCAGAACTAGTTTTTCTGGACAAAAATAATTTGAATCTTCATATATCTCGTACAACCTTATTCACCCCCCCCCCTCTAAGGATGGCCACTAGATCCAACAGAAATAGTGAGCAGATAATGGAATATTAATATTTCTAGAAAAGATGTTATGCAACACATAATTCAAAGTGAAGGGCTGCAAAATGCCAGAAACTAAGCTCGCGCTGTCATCGGAGAGAAAGAAACTAAAGCAGGGCAGTTCTTATTATAAAGAAAAGTAAGAACAATCTGCCAAATAGGCTTCCGCACATCAAGGCCGCCCAGCTCATCACAAAGCAATTGAGAACAGTTTTTGTAAAAATCCATGTTGTTTTTTGATCGTTGGTTTTCCAAATTTGGATATAATCTATGTTTTGTCCTATTTATCATTTATTTTTATAAAAAAATGTTGTGCTCAATTGATACATCACGTTAATCTTGTTAGTTTGTTATTAACAAAAATGCGGTGCACATAACAGTTATGTGTGCAAATATCGTAGTGCGGTGCTCTTAAAAAAAAGTGCACATAACGAAAACTGTAGTGCACCTAACAATGCTCTTGAGAATTTGTGATCAAACAAAACTTATGACAAATATTGATAAATGTTTATAAGCAGGAAAATATAGAAGGTCCCTTTCATGCTCTTAGGATATCTAATCACAACACATTCCTATGTTAACTGCCATGAATAACTTGTCTACAAAAGGGTTGAATAGTATAATGTAGAAATAGTTAGCTGTAGAGAAGAACTAAGGATTTGTGTTGAAAAAAACCTATGACAGATAAAGACATATGTTTATAGGCAGAAAAATACAGAAGATTAGTAATACCCTATCAAAGCAGCCCGGGCGCAAAAGAGTCCCATCAATCGCATGGGGTCGACTTGTTGCTGCCATTACAATAATAATTCCCTGCAAAAGTGGCTATTTAAAATCCAAAAATTGTCTAATTACAAGTTGACTGCTTTTGGTTTTGAGATTTCGGGACATGAAACGTTCCGTATCCAGTTCTAAACCATTCTTTTCCATCAATAAAGTCAGAAGAAGCCTTTCCCCAACAGTGTCATTGCCACTTGGATTCCCACCACGATCTCCACTGCCAACATAAAAAAAAATGTAATTGAATTATTGGGATATAGTCCTAAAAGTGCATTCACAATCATTTGAAAATGCAACGAAAAACACCAAGGAATACCCAACACATAATTAAAAAACAGTGGTTGTTGCTCCAACACTTTTTTTATTGAACTGCACAAAAGTAAGCTTGCAGGCAATAAAAAATTGACTAGTAACACCTGCAGAGACCTAAAAAACAAGCTTGCCTCTACACGCTGTTGACTTGTTGAAAAGGCAGCAGTAACTAGAAGCTCAGATAAACAGATGTCAAAGAAGAAAAAGTTGACTAAAAAAAGAAAATCTGAACAGAGCAAGAGCTATGAACAAACCATTGATTACACATCATCGAAGAATCACATCGTATCATGGAGAATATAAACAGGAGAAGACCAAATGAAACATGATGCTTTCAGCACTGGAACGATAAGGTAATGTCGCATAACCATTTAATAAACTGAACTATAATGAATGCATGCAACAGTGTTGTAGAGTCACGGTTTAGAAGCGATAGCATCAACTTCATCAAAAAACAATTACTAGGTGCTGCTAAGCGAGCTTTCTAAAATACAGTACACAATAGTGCTTCCCCATCATCAACAGACTCCAAACGTAATTCAGCCCCACTGCAAATGCATGGAAAATAAGTCATTCATATAAGAACAGTCAATGGGTTTAATGTCTAAGCCAAGAGAGAATATTAAAGTAAAATCCTTTTTATGACCAATGCAATATCCTCCCCATGGGTCTGTTCTGTTCGGTTTGACGGAATTGGAGCTTCAAATTTTGAAATGTAGGTCCAATTCCAATGAAAATGGACTTTTACTTCTTATTTCAATAACCCAATTTTGTCCAATTGAACAAACCTAATAATTCTAAACAAAAAACTAGTACTCTAGGGAGATTTTATAAGGATGAAAAAGAAAATTCAAGGGTGATGCATTAAGAATATTTGATGCACTCATAGTCACACCCAATGGGATGAATGCAATGCAAAATAATTTTAGGTGTAAATATAAAATAAATAACGCAACCAAAGGTTTAACAAGTAAATCTACAACCCACAAAATTAGGAATTTAAATTCATTTAGCGGCGCAAAACATCTGGATGAACGGGCAACTCTGCAGTAGTCAATATAAGCCAAAATAACAGAATAATTGTGTGAGGGGAAAAACCAACTTAGAAGAAAAAAGAAAATAAAAATGACTAATAAAAACTAAAATAAACTTCACTAAAAACTAGGGTAATTACCTTAAACTAGACTAAGGCGAACCCAAAATTAAGAAAATCTCACCGAGAATGAGTGGGTAGGGAGGGGTGGTCAGTGGAAGGACTGGTGGAAGACAAGAGACTACTCACATAAATAGAGTAAAAACGACGGTGGCGGAAATCAAGGACGGTGTTGTGGAGATGAGGTAGAAGGGGTATGGCGGCATTAAAATCCAAGGAGAGATAGAAAGAAGGAGAACCCAAGACGGTGATGGGGGATAAGTGTTGGGTTCATTGTTCCCAATGTCCCTGATTTTTAAGAAGTCAAACAGGTCAATGACACACACATCAACTGTATTTGATGTGCATTAGAGGTCTTGAGTGCAGGTTGTCCATATCACATTGATTGGACATTTGGACACAATAAGTGGTTGCTGGACATAGCAAAAATCGACTAAGTCCACAAGCGTTGAGTGGAGCAAGCTCACTCAACGCCAGAGAGATGCCGAGTCATGCTAACGTCAAGAAAGTCAAAAAGTCAACTGAAATTCAAATGTTGTGGAAATGCTGCCAGAGACGTTGGCGACCAGCTGTTATCATCCTCTGCACTTTCCAAAAAATATTTTCATCATAAATTTTTGGGGCCCACACACAGCAAAGTGTCGTTGAATCAAGATTAAGTGGAAAGCATGCGCTGAATGGCTTAATCTCAGGCATCAATCCTGGTGGTAAGACCCACTGCTCAATTGGCCTTCAGAGAATAAAAAAAGCAAATCGGTCAGAGCAATCAATCAATTCCTTGTCATTTTCGTCGAGCCTGAAGAAGGTTTTCTGCACAGAGAGCCTTGCTAGGGAAAGAGATAGCTGAAGCAATCGTCGTATGCAACAGCAGGATCAGAAGTTATTCTGAGCAAGCAGATCTACAAGTTCTGCATAGAAAAGAAAGCTGGTTGAAGAAACATCTACTACCTACTTATTGTCTTCAACAGCAAAAACTTGGACTTATATCTTCTCAGTCCAGGAAGAAGAATACACAGAGTTCTTGCTCTGGTGTTTAATCCTACAATCTTTCATATTCTTTTGTTTAGATTCTTTGTGAGTCCGGAGTTGTATGCTTGTATTATAAAGGCTAAGGTCTTTGTGACCTGTGTTTGGCTTTGTGCCGGGTGAAAGGTCTTTGTGACCTTGGTTTGGCTAGTGCCTAAGTTGTAGGTCTGTGTGACCTGTGTGGTCCTGCGAGATCTATGTTGTAAGCTCTTAAGGAGATGAGTTCTGGAGGGAGAGCCGAATCTAACACGCTGTTAGATAGGCGCAGAGGGATAGTAGATGTACCCAAGATTGGGGAACCACTACAAAATTGTGGTGTCGTCTGTGAATGTTCTTGAAAGTTGATAACTAACATAATCACAGACACTGAAATATGATAGAAAATTTAAATAGAGACAAAAACCTATTCACCCCCCCCCCCTCGATAGGTGTTTAGCTAGCCTTAAAAACAAGACTTTCAAGTGGTATCAGAAGGAGATTGCTCTTTAAAGGCTTAACAGTCTGAGTAGATCTCCAAGGTTAGCTAGAAGACTGTCTCTGTGGATTCAGGAATGACTAATAGGGAGCTGAGTGCTGTGAGACTTCCAATCTGTAGGATGTAAGATTTTGGCATCTGGAAAGCAAGGGCGAGGCAGTTCATGGAAGCTGCTGACCCTAGGATGTATATTACAGTTGAAGAAGGACCATTCATCCTAATGAAGGTCTCTACACTGGATGCTAATGTCAAGACTCCCAAGACATATGATGTTATGACCAAGGATGAGTTGGCCCTAACCTCAATAGACAAAAGGTCAAAGAATATCATTATGAGTGTTGTTGATGACTCTACACTTCAGAATCTGATCCATTTCAAAACATCAAAGGAAATGTCGGAAACACTTGTGATTTACATGGTGGGTACAGATGAAGTTAGAGATGAAAGGAAGTTCATGCTCAATCAAGAGTATGAGGCCTTCAGGCAATCCAAGGTGGACAACATAACCATCTATTATGAAAAGTTCTTTAGAATTGTGAATGAGCTGAAGACTTATGGAAGAGTATTCAGTAACTATGAACTGAATGACAAGTTCCTTAGATCTCTCTCTAGAGTGTGAAACACAAAAATCAGTGCCATCAGAGAAGTGACAAAGCTGGGTGACACTGTTCCTCATACCCCCTTTGGGAAGCTGCTGTCATATGAGATGCAGCTGGCTGCAAGGAAAGAAGAGGAGAACAACAACAAGTCTCAGGCAAGAGACAAGACTGTAACTTTCAAAGATGAAGGCTCCAGCAAAAGCAGAAGAAAGTCTCCCTCTCCACCAAGTAAAGATGCTAAATCTGATTCTAGAAGATCAAAGGAAAGTACATCAGACTGCCAATGGTTTGGTGAAGATCTTGTTGCCTTCGCTAGGCAATTCCAGAAGTTCTTGAAGAAGTAGCACTAGAGAGGCAGAACTTCCACCTCCTCTCATCCCAAGGATGACTACTACAAGAGCAGAAGAAAATCTTCTAAGAAGGACAGGTATGGTTCCAAAACTAGCAAACATGTTTCTTATAACATGACTTGTATCATTGCAGAAAACCTGGGCATGTGATAGCCGACTGCCCAGTCAAAAGAAAGGAACACTGTGAGAAAAAGGACCTCCAGCAAAAAGGCAAGATGGAGAAATCCCTCATTGCCAAGAAGCAAAGAAGCTAGACTGATACCTCCTCATCAGAGTCAAAAAAAGAAGAAGAAACCTACATTGATCTGTACTCTACTAAAGAAGGAGCTGTAGAAGCAGACTGCATCAAACGGCTGGCTTATTTAGAAGAAGGAGCTGAGAAGGTTCATCCTGCTGCTAGGATTGAAGACAGGTCCCCTCTATCACAATCTGATGGTGATTCAAAGGTGTATTCTGAAGAAGACAACTGCTGTGGGCTGATGGCTAGGTCAGATGAAGAAATCAGCCGGGATCAGCTTGGTCCAAGCAAGGTAATTTTTATTACTAGCTCTGCTTGTTCAGATTATGAATCAGTTCTAGATTCTTGTGCTTGCTGCATCAAGTGATGATGATGGCTCAGAATCTGAAGGAGACATCACCCAATTGATTTATAATTATGGTGCACTTCTACAGGCTCTAAAGAAAAGCAAGCTCCTAGCCAAACAGTCGGCTCAAAAAATTGTTTCTTTAAAGCTTGCTGCTTTAGAATCAGCAAAATTGCTGAATTTGTAGATTCAAGATGTTAGCAAACTGAAGAATGTATCAATCCTTCAGATGGGCACCATAACCTTCAAGAATAATCATATCAGGAATCTTGAAGGAAAGCTCCAAAAGGACATGGACCTAGTGACTAGCTACTCCAAGTCTAGCACAGTGTTGCTCTTAATTAACTCATTCTCCTCCCAAAAGGGAAAGAAAGGGTTGGGAGTCAAGGGAATGACAAGAGCTGATAATCCCAAAGGAAAGGGCAAAGCTCAAGTGGAGCCACTAGCCTCTAAGCTTCATATGAAATTTAATTGAGTGCAATTTCCTTCTAACAGCCATGACCATGAGAGTATTTATGGTCACTGGAATCATGCTAGACCATCCTATATGAACAAAGATGTTCCACAATATAGTGATAGTTATAGCAAAGGTGCAAGTGCCTATGAGAAAATACAAATAGCCTATCCTAAACCATTTGTGTTTGGTGCAACAGCCCCTTTAGTTAAGGGTAAAGCTGTTGACTGTTCTCCAATTCCTCCAGCCCACTATAAGATAAATGGCAAGGCTATCAGTAGATCAGACCTAGACATCTCTGAGGTCATCAAAAGCATGCTCTCTGAAAAGAAAGCTACTGCTAGAAGGGCTCAAGATATCCCAAGCACTTCTACTGCCAGACCCACCACTTGTCAGACTTGGGCCGGAAAACCATGTAACGGGACTGTTGCTACTCCTTTTAGACCCAGAACTGCTATTAACACAGCCACTAGACCTGCTTCAAAAGAAGATTCAACATCTATGAGTGTTGGTGTTGTGGAAAGGTAGGTCACTTTGTTGTTGATTGCTGGCACAATCATAGTGTGCAGAGAGCAAATGCCAGCTTGCCTGTCAGAAAAGATGCATGCAGATAGAATTATTTCCAGCTAAACATTCACCAAGGACCCATTAAAAATTGGAGTCCTAAGGTTAACTGATATGTGTTTTGCAGCTTAGTCCAAGTGTTCATGCCCCTATATGATACTTGGACAGTGGATGTTCCAGGCACATGAGTGGAATAAGGAGCATGCTGTAGGATTATGATCCAGTACAAAATGGACGAAAGATTATCTTCGGTGGATCAGAAAAAGGGGTGACTATAGGTTAAGGTAAGATCTCTAATGGCATAGTCACTATCACTAGAGTAGCCTATGTGGAAGGGTTGCAACACAACTTGATAAACATTAGCCAACTCTGTGATCTTTGTTATAGAATAGTATTCCACATGGATGAGTGCCAAAGTAGGAGGTTAAGTGAACAAGAGGTCATCTTAACAGGCACTATGAGTGGAAATGTGTACTGCTTAGATTTCATATGCTCTAACAAAGACTCACCTATATGCCTTATTGCAGATGAGAAAGCCTCTTCCTATGTCTAGTGTCACAAGAGGCTAGCGCATCTAAATTATAGGACTATAGGAAGTTGTTCAGCAATGAGCTAGTTAGGAATGGACCTAAGTCTATATGCACTAAGGAGGGTATCTGCTCTCCATGCCAAAAGGGCAAACAGAGTAAGACCTCCTTCAAGAGCATTGGCACCAAAGACTCAGTGAGTTGTTTATAACTCTTGCATAAGGATTTGTTTGGTCCTATGCCAATTCAAAGTATAGGTAGGAAAGTCTACACCTTTGTGGTTGTTGATGACTTTTCCAGATTTTCCTGGGTGTTTTTTCTAAGGAAGAAATCTGAAACACCTGATGTTTTTCAGACATTTGTCAAGCAAATTTAGAATGAATTCAACAGCACAGTGGTGAAAATCAGAAGTGATCAGGGCACCGAGTTTCAGTTTGAGTGCATGATAAAGTTCTGTGAAGAGCTAGGGATTCATCAAGAATTTTCCTCTCCTAAAACACCACAGCAAAATGGAATTACTGAGAGGAAAAATAAGACTCTCATAGAGGCTGGTAGAACCTTAATAAGTGACTCATCCCTCCCAGAATACTTCTGGGTTGAGATAGTTAACACTGTATGCTATGTCCTTAATAGGGATTCTATCACCAAGAGGCACAAGAAGACTCCCTATGAGATCTTGAAGGGCAGAAAACCAAACCTGAGCTATTTCAGGATCTTTGGTTGCAAGTGCTATGTGCTCAATAATGGAAAAGTCCATTTAACTAAATTTGCTGCCAAGTCTCATGAAGGGATCTTTGTTGGGTATAACACTCATAGTAAGGCTAATAGAATCTACAACTTAACTACCCAAGTTGTAGAAGAGTCAATACATGTTGTTTTTGATGAATCCAACATGGTTAACTGTGAGATGTCAAGCTCCTCCTCTTATAGTATTGTAGGTACAGAGCAGATGATGGACTAGCTGACCATCAAGGAAGCTACCCCCACAGTCTAAGAAAATGTTGATGGACTGCATATTCCAAGAGAAGGGGAAAACATACCTGAAGAAAATGAAGACCAGCTAGCTGAAAACCCTGAAGATCAGCAAGCTGCAGCTAGATCGCATCTAGCTACCGGGCATCTAATGGACCATCTAGTACACCAAATCATTGGTGATGCAAATCATGGAGTCCGGACCAGAAGTAGGAGTATGAATACAGCTCTCTACTCAAGCTTCCTATCTCAAGAAGCGCCAAAGAAGTTTGAAGGATCTATCAAGTACCAGTTCTAGATTGGAGCAATGCAAGAAAAGCTGGACTAATTTAAGAGATGTAAGGTCTGAAAGTTGGTCCCTAGACCACAAGGGCAAAATGTCATAGGGACTAAGTAGATCTATAGGAATAAGTTGGATCAAGATGACATTATTGTCAAGAATATTGCTAGACTGGTGGATAAAGGCTACAAGCAAGAAGAGGGCATAGACTTTGACCAGACCTTTTCCCCAGTAGCCAGATTGGAATCCATAAGGATCTTCCTTGCATTTGCTTCCTATCAGGGATTCAGAGTCTACTAGATGGATGTCAAGTCAGCATTCCTGAATGGGGACCTAAGAGAGGAAGTATATGTGGATCAACCACCAGATTTTGTAGATCCTAACTCTCTTAATTTTGTTTATAAGCTTAAGAAAGCTCTATATGGGCTAAAGCAAGTCCCTAGGGCTTGGTATGAAACCTTGTCCAGCTTGCTCCTTGAGAATAAATTCTCAAGGGGTAAGATAGACAAGACCTTATTTCTATGGGAATCAAAGGGTAAGCTTATCCTAGTCCAGATATATATCGATGACATTATCTTTGGATCTACAGATGACAACCTTTGCAGTAAGTTTGCTAAACTTATGTAAGGGTTGTTTGAAATGAGCAGCATGAGTGAGCTTATGTTCTTCTTGGGACTCCATGTAAGACAAATTGATGATGACTTATCCATATCCCAGTCTAAGTTAACCAAGGAGCTAATCAAAAAGTATGGTATAGAGAATGCCTCCACCATGAGAACTCTCATGGGATCAAGTATGTCTATAGACAATGATGAGGCAGGGAAACGTGTTGATGAGTCTTTGTATAGAGGAATAATTGGCTCCCTTCTATACATGACTGCTAGTAGGCCTGACATCATGTATGTCACATGTGTCTGTGCTAGGTATCAGCGTTGCCCTAAAGAATCTCATTATTCTACTACAAAGAGAATCTTGAGGTATCTTAAAGGCACACCAGATCTTGGCCTATGGTACCCTAGAAATAGGGATTTTGATATAACAGGATTTTCATATGCAGATTTTGCAGGTTGCAAGAAAGACAGGAAAAGCACTACTATAACCTGTTAGTTATTAGGAAGAAGGCTAGTTTCTTGGAGCAGCAAGAAACAAACTAGTATGGCTATATCCAATGCTGAGTCAGAATATATATCAGCAGGCAGCTGTTGTACTCAGCTGCTATGGATCCAACATCAGCTCCAGGATTACAATCTTCAGGTAAGTAGAACTCCTCTCTATTGTGATTCTACAAGTTCTATTTCTATTACTAGGAATCCTATCTCAAGTAGCAGAACTAAGCATATAGAAATAAGATATCATTTTATTAGGGAGCACGTGGAGAAGGAAGATATCAGTCTTGAGTTTGTCCTTGCAGACAAGCAAGTGGCTGATATCTTCACTAAGCCATTAGATAAAGCAAAGTTCAACACCCTCAAATTTGAGTTCGGTATGTTGAATTTGGCATAGCTTCAGACACTCCCTTTTACATTTTTTTGGGTGCAGGTATTGTTCCTCTTGCTGGACATACAGGCTCCCCAGTAGTATCAGTTCTCTGATGCTTCTACTGAGGGGGAGTAAGTTAATCTGGAGAGAAGAGAGAAGGTTAGCTAATGGAAGGGTCAGCCCCCATCTGCCTATTCTACAGAAGTCAAAAAGGGGAAGAGAAGAGAGAAGGTCTTAGCAAGGGGGAGACATAGCAAGTGGGAGAGATGGTAAAGGGGAATGAAAGACATGTGGCACTCAAGTAAGGACAAACACCTTGCAGCAAAATAGGGGGAGTAAGTGATGCTCACCATACAGGCAGAAAATGAGGTATATTTACTTATAGCTTATCATAATTTCAATATTTATTTTGCTGTATAGGTTGTTTGTATCATTGACCAAGGAAAGAAAACATTTTTGATAAGGGTTTTGACTTTTTCAAATAGGGGGAGATTGTTAGGTCCATTGTTCCCAATGTCCCTGATTTGTAAGAAGTCAAACAGGTTAATGATATACACATCAACTGTATTTGATGTGCATTTGAGGTCTTGAGTGCAGGTTGTCCATATCACATTGATTGGGCAGGTGGACACAATAAGTGGTTGTTGGATGATGCTTAAGATCACGGCAGTGAACCGGTCGCACAAGTAATATAAAATGGGGGTTCTCCCAAGTATCGATCTCACAAAGAACATAGTAAGGTGGAGTTAATTTCGAGGAGGACTTGGGATTGAAATCCTTAGGTCGGCGGTAACTATGGGGGCTTTGATATTTGTGTAAAAAGAAAATAAAACACTAACATCTACTCCTATGCAACGCCGCTATGCGATGCTTCGCCAGGCGGGATGGAAGACTAGTCGGGCCGCTATGCACCGAATCGCTAGGCGGATGGACGAGTAGGCTTGCGGATGAGGTGATGAGAACAGCGGAATGAGGGTCGTGATCACCTCTTCGCTATGCACGCCACTAGCAATTACTAGTGCGGCAAGGGTGGATGGTGGTGGATAGAATATGGCGCAACTCAAGCAAATAACGAAAACATACAAAATCACATAGACATGATTGTATAAAAACGTTTTACAAACTAAGCATACTTCATCAATATAAATAACGTTAAACACCAATATTCAACAAGAAAGAAAGAACAAGTCAAGAGATTGACCGAATTCGAAGTCTTGCTGAGTATTCACGGTTGGAATCGTCGGGTTGTCATTCCGCGTCCAAGCTCGGTCCTCAACTGCGTCCGGGGTAGAGAAGGGATGTCACCACCTTCCAATGGCCCGTCTTCTTCGTCTCACGATAGCAGACAAAGTTTGCTAGCTTTCCTGTACTTGATGGCTATGGCGTCAAACCCTACTTGAAGCTCACAGATGAAGGAGAAGGCCGAGAGGAAGCTCCGGCTTGGATTTTGCGGTGAAAGCTTGCCCGGAGCACCTCCCTAGGGTGGAAGATGAAGGGGAACGGCAGAGAAGGCAGAAAACGGCAGAGAAATGTCAAGTTCCGGATCCTCCCTTGGATTAGGGAGAGACCTGCACTATTTATACAAAATAGAAATGAACAATGCGCACGATCACAGGTGCACGACCAGTGGTCGTGCGCACTATGTCTGGTGCTCGTGCGCACTGGCATGGAAGATCAGGAAGAAGAACTGGGATAACGCGCACGAGTAGTGGCGCACGACCAGTGGTCGTGCGCACTAAGTTCAATGGTCGTGCGATTACCCCAGACAGGACTCCAGAAAAGAGGAATCAATGCACACGATCAGTGGCGCACGACCGGTGGTCGTGCTCATTATGTCCAGTGGTCGTGCGCTTACCCCAGGCTGATTCTGGAAAACGAAGAGTAGTGTGCACGATCAGTGGCCGTGCGCATTATATCCCATGATCGTGCGCAGTATTCCTGTTTCACAACCATCCCGGAACATGCACACGACCCCTGTACCGAAAGGAAAAACCAATCACTGATATGTGCAGACATTCCAGGCAATCACACAAAGGAGTACAGACTATAAGAATAACTAAATACACAACCACGGGCATAAATGTGCACTTCCTATGGAAATAATGATTAAATGAAATAAGAACGATATAGAACTAAAAGTGAAGTGCAAATGCGTAAAAACTAGCCCAGATGAGTCCGAAAATAGGTATATAAAGTGGACTCATCACACCCCCAGACTTAACTGTTTGCGCGTCCCGAGTAAACAAAATCTAAGCAGATAGGGAAAAATACTAGTTAACAAAGAAATTGTGATACGAAGTACCATGCGAAGTCGCATGCTCGCGCGCGTAAAAATATAATAGAAGAAATTTCTAAGTATACAAAATAGTTTATACTTTTCACAATACGTATCAATATTTTATTATTACTCAAAAATAGAATCACGGTGAATCATCTGGTCATGCGTAGGGAGAAAGTAGACTAATCGCTAGGCGAGCAGTGCCAAAGATCGGGGCTCCGGATAACCTCCAAAAGAATCCACCATTGTCGGTGACCATATGCTTGCCCTTTCGCATTCTCTCCACGACACTGGTTTGGTCCACACACGAATCAGTAGGACTTTAGGTGAAGAAATGGGGCTTGGTTTTCGGTGAGGTAAAAAAAGATAAACAGGAAGGCTATGCACCTAACCCAAATGAGCTTATCAAAGAAAGAATCCATCAGCTAACCAAAATATATGCGGGTACACCACACCCACAAACTTAACTTTTAACATATGGGTGTATGCACCGCCTACTCCAGAAATAAGCACATCTCAAATAGGATTTTTAATTTTACTTTTCATTTTCACTTTTTTACTTTAACATCATTTTTTTTAACTTTTCTTTGTCTTTTTCAAATTACTTTTCTTTTCACAAATTCAGCAAATATAAGCTTTGGGGCACATCCACATTTTCACAAGTAATAACACCACATCGCATCCCAACATGAAAATATAAAACACTAAACTCGACTTGGGTGTGCGACTAGGATAGGCTATGGGGCTTTGGTGAATGAAAGTGGAGCTGAATCAAAAGAAGGGTAGGCACAATGGGGCTAGCGAGGATATGACGTTAGGAACGGTACAAAGCTCAATCGGGCCAAAATGATGGCCTACATCACGCTCATGCGAGTGAACTAACCTATACCCATGCTTCAAGAATAGCTTGGGGCAAGTTCTTAGCCAACGAGAAAGACTATCCATCCTCCCAACTCGAGCAATACAAAACTAACGGCCGTCTACACACATCCCTAAGCTACCATCGGATTCACACCGGATTCGCCAATTTTTGAGTAGAATAAAAAGTATTTTCGCAATTAGAAAAATATAAAACTATAAGCATGCAGAAAAATTAAATCTACTCAAATTTCTACACGAGACGAGAGCAGTTGACTAGGAGCACAGCAAGGTCAACATTTTACTCTGTCTCATAATCCTATGTCAGCACCATAATTTTCCCAAATCTAACGAAGAAATGAGTTTAACTCGTGGCACGCAAAAAGCTAAGCACGCGCTCATGTGGGTACAGTGGTGTGCAGTGCAATGAACTAATCAAAATAAAACTATAAAAGCTTCTAGTATGCACATGAGATGTGCACGCGCAATAGGTAACAGATCTCTCCCCCAGACTTAAACTAAACTACACAGCATATGATAGAGAAATTAAGATCATAAAGAGCTAATGGAAGAGGTTACCCAATGCTCAGCTAGTGAGCATACCAGAAGATGCGTGAAAAACAGAAGCAGGCTCGCCATACGAAGAATCACAACCCCGCCAATGCGATGTTGTCAAGAATACCTGCAGGGGTGAGCTCCGCAAAAACAAAACAAAAATATACAAACTACAAAGAAATACTAAAACTAAATGGACATGAAAAAGAAAATGCAGAAAATGAAAGAGAAGTACTGGGGTTATTGTCATCCCAGCACGACTTATTCAGCTACAAAAAGGTTCTAGCTAATGAGCCTATGAAAAGAAAAATGCACAGGTAGCTGTTCCAATATCCGTTTCGGTAACGGGTACTGATACGGCGATAGAACAGTTACCCCTCTACCTAAATAATAATACCTACCCAATACAGGTAGATGAAATAGGAAGTAGGATGAGGAGGAGGCCTGTTCCTCACTCATCTCACCACAAAACAAATCCTTGCCTAGCAAGGTTTCGTCCACCACAAGTTCGCTAGGGGCGAAGGTGACGGCATGGGCTTCCACTGTGAAGGAGGTAGGAGCCTCCTCATACAAGAGGATGCACTCAACGACAGCCTGAGCGCAAGGCTCAACGTCAACCCAACTTACCTATGGAGATTCAACCTGCACAGGCTCAGATAAAGAAGAGGGATCAAGAAATAAAGGAGAAGAAGAACTAAAATAATCAGAAATTAGGAGAGTGATCCCGATCTCACTCTCAGCAGGATCCAAGCAAAGATCATCGTCGGTATCATACGAGTAGTACCGAGGGGAATCCGAGAACTCAAGGTCCGCAGTGGTAAGAGGAACAACCTCATCCAATAAGGAGGTGCAAACCTCCACATCAGAAAGGGGATATTCCTCATCCCACCGGGGTGCATAAAAGTGTTCCGAAGATCCACCTTCTCCGTCAGAGATAGAGGAATCATCATCCCACTTCGGCGCAACCTCGGGCACCGAATCATCCACAATCACGGCATCATCAACCGACTCACAAGAAAGAGGAATAGCACAATCCGGCAAAAATTGCGGAGGGGCAAGGCTGCTCTCAAAATCAAGCACTGAATGAGCAGGCCCCATTGCAAAATCATTAGCTGACGTCACCCCGTCGACGACCGGAATAATCTCATCGTCCCATACAGGAGCGTCCATGAGTTCCTGCTCCTCGTTTTGTTGGCTAACACCAGAGTGATCATCATCACTCAAGGAAAGCTCATAAAAAGGGATCGAGGGACCCATGAAAGAGCTGTATGCGGCCAGAAATTCTTCAGTAATCTCAACGGGTAAAGAATGAGCAAGGTGTGTTATGTCAGTGTATGGGCCAGGCAACACCCTGGTAGGCCTGTCCACAACAGTCTTCCACGAACGGGAGGTTGTTGTGCACACGTCCTCAGAGGGAGAAGGCTTGCACAAATGAGGGCAATCCTTCAACATGTGGCACACACCTTGACATAACAAACACCGAATGCAATGCTCGGCATTCATAACAACAATGACATCGATGGATCGGCGCAAAGTGTCAAGGATACGGCACTCAGCATCAGGATCCATCACGAACAAAAATAATTGCTGAAAAAGTGCTACACAGCTAAAATGAAAATAGCACGGATCTGCTATCTAAATCAAAAATCAGAAAAGGGTAAAAAGAAATAAGCAAAATAAAAATTCGAATAACCAAAGCAAATAAATAAAAAAAATGATATGCACAAATGGAAAAGGGCTTCAATCTATTATCTCCCTCTCCACAAAGTCACACGACTGTGATCCCCGGCAATGGCGCCAAAAACATGATGCTTAAGATCACGGCAGTGAACCAGTCGCATAAGTAATATAAAATGGGGGTTTTCCCAAGTATCGATCTCACAAGGAACACAGTTAGGTGAAGTTAATTTCGAGGAGGACTTGAGATTGAAGTCCTTAGGTCGGCGGTAACGATGGGGGCTTTGATATTTGCGGAAAAATAAAATAAAACACTAACAACTACTCCGATGCAACGCCGCTATGCGATGCTTCGCCAGGCAGGATGGAAGACTAGTCGGGTCGCTATGAATCGAATCGCTAGGCGGATGGATGAGTAGGCTTGCAGATGAGGTGATGAGAATGGCAGAATGAGGGTCGTGATCACCTCTTCGCTATGCACGCCACTAGCAATTGCTAGTGCGGCAAGGGTGGATGGTGGTGGATGGAATATGGTGCAACTCAAGAAAATAAAGAAAATATACAAAATCACATAGACATGATTGTATAAAAACGTTTTACAAACTAAGCATACTTCATCAATATAAATAAAGTTAAACAGCAATATTCAACAAGAAAGCAAGAACAAGTCAAGAGATCGAACGAATCCGAAGTCTTGCTGAGGATTCACAGTTGGAATCGTCGGGTTGTCATTCCGCATCCAAGCTCGGTCCTCAACTGCGTCCGGGGTAGAGAAGGGCTGTCACCACCTTCCAATGGCCCGTCTTCTTTGTCTCACGATAGCGGACGAAGTTTGCTAGCTTTCCTTTGCTTGATGGCTATGGCGGCAAACCCTACTTGAAGCTGACGGATGAAGGATAAGGCCGAGAGGAAGCTCCAGCTTGGATTTGGCGGTGAAAGCTTGCCCGGAGCACCTCCCTAGGGTGGAAGATGAAGGGGAACGGCAGAGAAGGCGGAAAACGGCGGAGAAATGTCGAGTTCCGGATCCTCCCTTGGATTATGGAGAGACCTGCACTATTTATACAAAATAAAAATGAACAATGCGCACGATCACAGGCGCACGACCAGTGGTCGTGCGCACTATGTCCGGTGCTCGTGCGCATTGGCATGGAAGATCAGGAGGAAGAACTGGGATAACGCGCACGAGTAGTGGCGCAAGACCAGTGGTCGTGCGCACTAAGTTCAATGGTCGTGCGATTACCCCAGACAGGACTCCAAAAAAGAGGAATCAATGCACACGATCAGTGGTGCACGACCGGTGGTCATGCGCATTATGTCCAGTGGTCGTGCGCTTACCCCAGGCTGATTCTGGAAAATGAAGAGTAGTGCGCATGATCAGGGGCGCACGACCAGTGGGCGTGTGCATTATATCCCATGATCGTGCGCAGTATTCCTGTTTCACAACCATCCCGGAACACGCACACGACCCCTGTACCAAAAGGAAAAAACCAATCACTGATATGTGCAGACATTCCATGCAATCACACAAAGGAGTACAGACTATAAGAATAACAAAATACACAACCACGGGCATAAATGTGCACTTCCTATGGAAATAATGATTAGATGAAATAGGAACGATAAAGAACTAAAAGTGAAGTGCAAACGCGTGAAAACTAGCCCAGATGTGTCCGAAAATAGGTATATAAAGTGGACTCATCATTGGACATGACAAAAATCGACGAAGTCCACAAGCGTTGAGTGGAGCAAGCATACTCAATACTAGAGAGATGCTGAGTCATGCTGACGTCAGCAAAGTAAAAAAGTCAACCAAAATTCAAATGTTGCGGAAATGCTTGCAGAGACGTTGGCGGCCAGCTGTTATCATCATCTGTGCTTTTCAAGAAATATTTTCATCATAAAGTGTTAGGGCCCACACACTGCAAAGAGTCGTTGAATCAAGATTAAATGGAAAGCATGCACTGAATGGCTTAATATCCGCCATCAATATTGGTGGTGGGACCCACTGCTAAATTGGCCTTCAGAGAATAAAAAGAAGCAAATCGGCCAGAGCAATCAATCGATTCCTTGTCGAGGTTTTTTGAAAATGAAAAGTGTGGCCGAACTTCATCTTCGTCCTCGCCATTTTCGTCTAGCCTGAAGAAGTTGTTCTACACAGAGAACCTTGCTGGTGAAATAGATAGCTGAAGCAATCACCATCTGCAACAGCAGGACCAGAAGCTATTCTGAGGAAGCAGATCTTCAAGTTCTGCAGAGGAAAGAAAGTTGGTTGAAGAAACATCTACTGCCTACTTATTTTCTTCAACAGCAAAAGCTTGGACTTATATCTGTTCAGTCCAAGAAGAAAAAGACAAAGAGTTCTTGCTCTGGAGTCTAATCATACAACCTTTCTTATTCTTTTGTTTAGATTCTTTGTGAGTATGGAGTTGTATGTCTATATTACAAAGGCTAAGGTCTTTGTGACCTTTCTTTTGTTTTGTGTCGGGTGAAAGGTCTTCGTGACCCGGTTTAGCTTAGTGCCTAAGATGTAGGTCTGTGTGACTTGTGTAGTCCTGCGAGATCTGTGTTGTAAACTCTTAAGGAGCTGAGTTCTGGATGGAGAGCCGAATCTAACACACTGTTAGACAGGCGCAGAGGGACGGTGGATGTACCCAAGATTGGGTAAGCACAATAAAATTATTGTCGTCTGTGAATGTTCTTGAAAGCTGACATAATCACAAGCACTGAAATCTGATAACAAGTTAGAAAATTTAAATAGAGACAAAAACCTATTCACCCCCCCCCCCCTCTAGGTGTTTAGCTAGCCTTGAAATCAAGACTTTCAATAAGGAAATATGCGGGCAATATAGGAGTGAGGGAAGGGATCTGACGCGATGCTGCTTTTTAAAAATTCCTCCTTAAGACTCCTTTTATTTACTTTTTAACTCTTTTTAAGCAAAATTTATAAAAAAACAAGAAAACCTTTTAATGCAAAAAAAACCTGTGTGGGGTCAAGATTAAGATTAAGGCTCAAAAGGAGATTAGGATAATGAATTTTTCTCAATCGATTCGAATCAAAAGATTACGCATGCAAATCTCCTAGAGTAAAAAATGCATTACCTAGTAAACCACATCATAGGCAATATACCATTACAACTCTGATACATTAAAAAATATAGGAAATACAAGCACGGCGCAGAAGCAATTATTGTTGGCGAACAAACATGTCATGCCACCATTCTTCTATGATGAGGGTTGTATTTTCCTCGGTTTCCCAAGCTAGCCACGAAAGATGTGAAAATGAAATATGTATGCAACTACTATGTTATATGAATCTATGATGCACTCTAATATGAAATGATGTTATGAGGTATGACAAAATGGAAAATTAGATTTTTGGGGCAACAATATAATCATAAATTAAAAATTATACATTTTTTTACTCAAGAAAACTCAAAGATGACACCAACCAAAACTTTAAGACAAAGTAAGCTATGATGCAACTTGATGCACTTCAAGTCGTAGTCAACGGGAAGAACGCAATGCAAAACAATTTTAGATGTAATTTTAAAATAATGATCGTGATAATATGTTTAACAAGCATATTTAGAGCGCACAAGTTCTGCAGTAGATAATATAATCTAAAATTACAAAATATTTGACGAGGGGAATAGCCAACTTGGAAAAAAGAAAAAAAATGACAAATAAAAACTAAAATAAATTTCCCTCAAAAACTTGGGTAATTACTTTAAATATATATCTCACCGGGAATGAAAAGATAGGAAGGGGCTGGTCGGTGAAAGGCTTGGTGTAAAACGAGAGACTCATCACACAAACAGAGTGAAGGCGGTAGTGGAGGCTTGCGAGGAGGGCGTTGCGGGAATGAGTTATAAGAGCTACGATGATTGTACATCCAATGTTCGTCTAAGTAGAGCCCAGACCCAACGGTAGGCCCCAACAATATCAGGGAGCAACGAATTACCTACAGGGAGGAAGCCAATAGAGAATATAGAAGCTCAGTCGGAGCTCGCCAGTTCAGCGATCAACTCACCAATGAGCGAGGTCTACTGGCGAGCTGGTAGAACCTCAACCAGAGAAAGTAATTTTGGTGAGCTCCTCCTGAGCCCACCCGTGAGCTCGCCGTGCTGGTACCAGTCTCGCCGCGAGCTCGTCATGCCAGTACTCGTCTCATTGTGACCTCGTCGCGCAGGTTCCAACACTTCGGTGTGATGAGCGTGGACCATGATCGAAGGAAGAACATCTAGTTCGAGGTCCAATGGAGAACAAAAACGAGGGAGTTGGAGATCGACAATCAGCATGTTCTGAGGGAGTTCGTTAAGAAAGCAGACCCTGCGGATTTCAAGGAAGGGATGGTGGAGACGATGCGGGCTCTCCTAATGTCGAATAGCGAGGTCATGGCAGCCTAACCACCCGTCTTCACCCCGGCAAGAGGTGTCGATCCATCAAGGAAACCTGTCAAATAGGTCGTCGCCTTACTTGAGGAGGATGTACATCGGCAAGCGCACCGGTCGCACAAGTAATACAGTTTTGAGAATAAATCCCCGAGTGTCAGTCTCTTGAGGAATGCAATTAGCGTAGAACGGCAACAGTACCGAGAATATCATTATGAGAGTTATAAATAGAACAAAAAGAAAATAGCGGACTAGGGAGATTGTGGATGTTTGATCTACTGAACTAGTAAAAGCTATGCGGGTCGAAGGCACCGCTTCGTAAGGTGAAGTGGGTTTGTCGGCCGCGATGCCGAACTTCATTTGGGCGAGTGGAAGGGAAGCTAATGGATTGCAGTGTTCTTGTGTGGATTGCAATCAGACAAGACACGGGAATGAAGTGGATGTGGGTGAGCGAGGCACATTCACAGACAATACTCACAAGCATAAGAAGATACTAACATTCCATTAGTTATAGAATAAACTTGATGTTCATGGATGGAAGTATTCATTACACTGCTCAAATCATTCATAACACAGTGGAAGGGGAAGAGGAGTAAACCAAAAGAGAATGAAGATCCACCGCGTGTCGTGGCCGGAGTAGCGAGTTGTCAATCCGCTTCCGGGCTCCGTGCAATGAGGCTTCCGGTGCCAACGAGCTGTCACCTCGAAGGCCTTTAAGTCTGTTCTCTAGGTTATCTACTTCACCAACTCCGCAGGAAAGCTTGGAGTTGAAGTCATCAATGGCCGAGGGCTTCGCCGGAGAGTTGAAAAGCTTCGGAGTAGTTGGAAATGGCTTCCCGACGAAGGTGGAGGTGATGGAGCAGCTGGAGAAGTGAAATGGTGATTCCCGCGCACTCTCTGATCGCAGCAAATGACAGGCGTTGACCTAAAACGCGGAGCAGGGCCTTAAATACGGTGGCAGCAGAAGCAGTGCACACGATCCGTGGTGCACGACCAGTGGTCGTGCGTACTGTAGGTCGATGATCGTGCGTCTTTTCCAAATAAACCTGCAACCTGGACAAGAAGCATCAGCATATATGCGCATGAGCAGTGGCGCACGACCAGTGGTCGTGCGCACTACGGCCAGTGCTCGTGCGAATACCGAGACAGGATTATGAAAAAAGGGGGTGTAATGCGCACGATCAGGGGCGCACGACCAGTGGTCGTGCGCAGTAAGTCCAGTGGTCATGCGCAGTATTCCTGCATCGTCGGAGTCTCCCGAGCAGTTCCGGAGCATGCACACGACCACTGTACCAGCAGAAGGGGCAGATAGGCCACCAGAATGTGCACACCACATCCCCGAGATAGGGCTAAAGAATAACAATAAAATAGAAACACAGAAAGCACACAGAAGCGGGCCTACAGTGCACTTAATCGTGAAATAGGTACATAAGCACAAATAAGCAATAAAGGCTCTCAAGTGTAGTGCTAAGATGATAAAACTAGCCCAAATGAGTCCAAAATTCAGTGTAAAATGTGGACTCATCACACCCCCAGACTTAACCATTTGCACGTCCCGAGCAAATCATTACTCCGTGGACTAGAAGATAGCTAACTGGCTCAAAAATTTCAAAAAGAAGTAAGACGAGAAATCAAATATATCATGGGTATAGAAGATATAATAGAAAAACTTTTTAATTATACAACATATTTTAAACTATTCGACAGACGTAAATAATATTGTAATTGCTCAAAATTAGAATTCTGGAGAATCTTGCGATCATGTGTAGGAAGAAAGTAGGCAGGCCACTAAGGTGAGCATTGCCAATGTTCAGGACTCAGGATCACCTCCAAAGGAATCCACCAATGTCGGGGACCATACGCTTGCACGTTCACACTCTCTCCACAGTGCGGGTTAGACTCAAGCGTGAATCAGTAGGACTTGTAGGAGAAAATGGGGCTTAGGCGACGGCTTGATAGTCAAAGATAAACATGAAGGCTCTATGCAACCAAAGCGAGCGAATAAAACCCAAACCAAAACAGCCACTTAGAAATGAATGGGGCACACGCCCCCAGACTTAGCTTGAAATCCGGGTATGAACACGGCTGAACCCGACCAAAATCAATAAAGAGGATGGGGATCGAAATCTCAAAGCAATTCTTTCATATGTTTTTTCTCTTTTGCGCGAATCAGCTTTTTATTTTCGTAAATTGTTGTTTTCTTTTCTGCGCTAGCAATCCCCAAATGGAGCAATCAAAACGGGAATAAATTCAGCACCCCCAAAAACAATGTCCACTTATCACAACCCCGGCAAAACAGTAAATACAAATCAGCTCAAGCATTTGATTGCGAAGGTGGGTTTAGCTTCAGGCCTTAGTGAAAGTGAGTGGAGCTGGATCAAAGGAAGGGTAGGCACAAATTTGGCATGCAATGGTTAACAGGTAGGAATGGCTAAATAAGGCTCAAACTAGCCAAAATGAAGGCCTACGTCATGCTCACGCTAACTAACCGTGCACCAATTCTTCGAGAGTAGCTTAGGGCAAGTTCTTATCCACCGAAAAAGATGATCCTTCCCCCCGACTCGAGCAATACGAGTCTAGTGGAGGCTACACACATTCCTACACTATCGTTTGATTATCCCAGATTCAGATTTTGAGCAGTAAAAACAATATTTACGTGTGCAGAAAAAAAATAAATCTACGAGCATAAAGAAAAATTAATTATATCCTAACTCTACGCAAACCATGAGTATTCGATTAGGAGCACTACATGAGTTTCGAACTACTCAATCCGGAAATACTAAGCCAGTACCACTATTTTAAAGTTTACACAAAAGCAATAAAATTGACTCGGGTTGTGCGCGTGGGTAAGAGCGCACTCGTGTGGGTGATTCAGTGTGTGCAATATAAAGCAAGAAATAAGTAAACAAGAAACTGGAATGCAACAGAAAGTGTTGTGTAGTGACCACAGGCATACTTCCCCCCCAGACTTAAAGTCAACAACTTGTAAAAATCAGCAGTCATATTTGATAAATAGCTAGGGTAGGAAGTACCTATGCTCAAAATTGAGCATACCAGTCGTACAATGAGATGTTGAAAGATATGGTACCTAAACACCTAGAGGGGGGGTGAATAGGTGACCTAATCCTTTTCTAACTTTGTTGGCAGCCAAACAGTTATATCACAGATTTCTAACTAGTTTATCTCAGCAATCAGCAATAATCAAACATACACAGCACATTCACAGCACAGCACACAGTGATTTATAGTGGTTCCCCAGGATATGGGTACATCCACTTTTCCCCCTTCGCCTATCTAGCAGTGTACTAGATTCGGCCAAACTCCTGCACTGTCTCAGAACCCAAATTGGTTCCTACCTCAGGCCCAAAGCCTTACAACTCAGCTTTATCCCAAAGCCTACACTCAGCCAATCAAAGCCTACACTCAGAGATTACAATCTCCTACACTCAGGCTAACAAGCCCTACCCTCAGCCTTTATAGATATAGACTTACAATCACTCAGATCCAATGGATCCTACAAGTTTCAAATGTAATACAAATTATAACTCTACAACTCAGAATTAAAGGAGGGGAGTTGAGAGATTCTTGATGAGTTCTTGGAAGAACTCAGCTGGATTCACCCTGACTTAGCTTTCTTCAAAGCTTCTTGAGTAGAACTGAATAAGGCTGAATCCTCTGCAGTTGTTCCTTGACCTCTGCTACTTAAGATCCAGACTGAATCTGAATCCTTCTTCTCAGCCTAGTTCCAAAGGCTGATTTCTTGGAAGGAGCCCTCTCTCTCCAACTTCTTAGATCTGCAGTTGGACTGCCAGATCTTCTTGTGTTGATACTCAGTATACCACTTTTATGATTACTTCAACAATAATCTGAACTCTGTTATCAATTTGATCAGCAACCTCAACAACAGTTTCTGTAAACTGTAGGTGCCTATTTATAGGCCATCTTCATGGTAACCGGCTGGTCCGGTTCATAACTGACTTCTGACATCTCTGACAGTTGCTGTAGACCGGCTGGATCGGCAGCTGTCATGTCAACCAGTCACTTCTTGAAAATCTCTAACAGTCAGTAAGTGTCGAGACTTTCTGTCTTTAAGTGTCGACACTTATAGACCAAGTGTCGACACATGCTTTGTAAGTGTCGACACAAGTCTACAAGGTGTCGACATATATCCTTATATGTCTCGACACAGATTCTTCTTCATGTGTCGACACTGAAATTGAGTGTCGACACAAGTACTTGTTCTTCTAGCTTTTGCTGAATTCTTCTATGTATCGACACATCTCCTTTGTGTCGACACAACTTCTTGTGTTGAATCTGTCTAGTGTCGACACTGCTTCTTGGTGTCGACACATAGTCTTCTATGTTGAGACTTGCTGAGTGTCGACACAGCTCCTTGTTGTTGAGACTTCAGCTGAGTGTCGACACATTCCCATAGTGTCGACACTTGTACTTAGAATAATTTGTTGTTCTTTCTGTTCTTTGCTAAGTGTCGACACAGCTCCATGTGTCGACATTTTCTTCAAGTGTTGAGTCTTTAGCTGTGTGTCGACACATTGTTCTGGGTGTCGACACATACTTCAAATGTTGACTCTTCTGTTGAGTGTCGACACATTGTGTTGAGTGTCGACACTTACTTCAAATGCTGACTCTTCTGCATAGTGTCGACACATTGTGTTGAGTGTCGACACTTGTACTTAGACTCTGCAGACTTTTGCTGAGTTTCGACACAGCTCCAAGTGTCGACACTTTCTGGTGTAGACACAGCTTCACGGGGTGTCGACACAGCTCCTTGTGTCGATACTTTCTATCTGCACTTTTCTTCACTGAGTGTCGACACAGCTCCAAGTGTCGACACTTTCTGTCTGTTGTCGACTCTGCATCCCAGGTGTCGACACAATGACTCCAAGTGTCGACACGGCTTGTCTGGGTGTCGACACAAGCTTTCTTAAGTGTCGACACTTTCCCTCTAGGTGTCGACACATGGACTTAGAAACTTTTTGCTTCAGTCCAGTACTTTCTTAACCTGCACAAGTAACTCAAACATACTTCAAATACATTATGATGTATATCATTGAGTTGGGTGAGGCTTCTTCAAATCAGGTACATTTGACCAATGTACCCAACAATCTCCCCCTATTTGGAGAAGTCATAACCCTTAGTCAATGATATACACCATCCACAATTAAAATTTCAAAATGATGTACAGCAGATTATAAACAGCAGGGTAAACATAAACATGTAATAAATTCACACATGTATACACATTCAGCATTGCAGAACAAATAAGAAATAGACATATTTACAGAACAATCATGAAATATATTTATCATATATTGTTCTAACATTGTTCCTTATACATTTCAATGGTGTACAAAAATGTTTTCCATTCAACAGATTACAACAAGCTTCAAGTTTAATTCCTAATCTATTTCTGATCAGTTCTTTGATAACTATTCCCTTTCCAGCTTGAACTTGAGCTTTGACAGGGGCTTCAGCAGGTTCAGCAACAGCAGGCTTCTTTCCTTTTAAGTCCTTCTTCTTCAGCTCTTCTGCTTTTATTTTCTGCCTCTCAAAGTAGTGGTATGGCTTGGGGAAGTACTTGCTAGGCTCCACAGCAGTTGGAGGTAGCTTTCCCATCTTAGCCTTCCTTCTGAATTGTACTATAGCCTCCTACCTAATCTCATGCTTTCTCCATTCTGCCTCAGAGAACCATTTATTCCTTTCATGAGCATTGTCCTTTGCAGCTTTCCAGGCAGTAAGAATTATATTTCTAGAGGTAGGGCTCCATTGTTCAAAATCTGGCTTTTGTTCAGCTTGTTCCCTAAACCTCTTCTTTGACAACCTTGCCTCTTCTTCTTTGTTCATGGCCTCCTGCAGAGCTTCAGAAATAGGTTGAACAACCTTCTCAATATGAACTTTGGCCTTGCCCTCAGTTGGGCTATACATAGTTCTGACATCTGCTTGAACCATATCAAAATCTGGAGGTGGATATATTACTTGAGCTACTTCTGCTTGCTCACCTCCAAGATATGCAGTTTGAACTCCTGATTCAGCAACATTGTCATCACCACAAAGTGGAGGATAGCCCAGTGTAGCTCTGATGGAGTTAGATATCCAAGAGTCATGGTCAGAGCTAGCTTTGACTAAGACTCTCTCCCCCTTTATGACTTCTCTGGCCATATGGTCTCTGACATCATCCTTTTTATTAAGGTTCATCTCAAACCTTATAGACTTTATGTCCTGTGCAAGATCAAACTGTAGGGACTTGTGCCCTTCATCCACATAAGCCTCTATTGCCTTCCTTTGCTCATCCAACTTGATCTGCATGGCAATCATCAAAGCACTATAATCAAATGTTGGAGCTTGTTGAACTATAGGCTGTGGGGCAATGGATTGCAAAGCTTTCTTATAACTCTTGCTTCTCCTCTTGAAGACAAAGAGTTTCTTCTTCTTGGCCCTTGCACTCTCCTCATCCTCAGAGGCAGAAGTGCTGGCAATATCAACCCTGTCCTTAGGGCTTTGAGGTTTGTCAGCTGGCATAGCAGTTGCTTTCTCAGTTTCCAGCCTAATAGGCTCTTCCAGAACTTCCATGTTCTCCCCCTCAGCAGCAGCACTCTTATCTTCAGCAGCAGCATCCTTGTCCATATCAAAATCCTCTTGATCTAGATTTAAGAATAAATCCTCCATTGTATATTCAGGTGGAGATGGAGCTGGAGACAGTCTTTGCTCTTCAACCACTGATTCAGGTACCACTTCTTGTTCAGCAGATTTGTCTTCTAAAACAACATCTGGTACTTGACTGTCTAGCTGAGTTTGCTGATGGACATCAGACAAATTAGCATCTACTATAATATAGTCTAAAGTTTTTAAGTCAGTGAGTACCTCTTGGATAATGACTGTGGCTTGCTCACTGTCCAGAGTAGATGGTTCTTCTACTACTGGAAGCTCCCCCTGGCTGTGATCCCTATGGATGGGGCTAGCTTGAGGCAGCTCCCCTGGATCTCAGCTACATCTTGAGCAGCAGGGGTCTTTACTACTGTCTCTTCCTCTTGCTCATCAGGTGTGAACACCACCTGTTCTTCACTCTCAGAACTGCTTGAGGACTCTTGTGCCACAACAATAGTTTTCCTTTTCTTCCTGGGAGGAGAAGCTTTCTTAGTAACTGGCTTCTCTAGAGTGGGCAGTTCCTTTGACAGCACCCTTTCCCACCTAGAAAATATCCTGGAATCCATCTTCCTCATGTGGTTAATCTTGCTTCCAGCAGTATTGCTCATTACCTCTGGTATTGTACCAGCTTGGTAGAGACTTAGTATTCTGCCCAGGTTGGGCTTCTTGAAGCTCTCCTTGATTTTCTCATAGATTACCATTGACCAATCTGTTCTTAGGGTGAAGATAATTCTTGTCATGACATTGAACATTGAGGCTGACACCCTGTCATGCCCTCCAGGCTTACTGAGAATGACCTTTCCCACAATTTCAGACAGGAATTTTCCTTGACTGTTCATGCCTTTCCTGTTAAAGACAGAACCTATCTTCAGCTTGGATCAAGTCCACATCCAGGTAAGAGCTTCCCTGGTCTTGGATGTAGAAACTTCTTCTTCATCTTGAGTCTTAGGTAGCTGGAGTACCTTCCTCAGACTTTTGGTGAGACCTTGACTTTGGATCCATGCACTCTGGATTTGATTCTATATCCAGAGTCATCAACTGCAGCTCCAGTAAGGAATTCAAGAACTTCCTTCTTCCAAATCTTGTTGGTTCTGAAACCAAATATTATAGTCCTGAATCGCTGACTAGGGTTACTACCGAGTTGGATTTCTTGATCTCCATCATCGAACGCGCCGCGCACAAGTTCATAGCCTTCGTTAACGTTCTCCTCGAGCTTGGGAGCCATTAGGGTTTGGAGAATTTGTCTTGAGAAAAGAGAGGTGTCGACACAGGAGTTTGGTCTCGAAACTTTGAAAGCGTGTCGACAACCAAAGACAGAACCCTATTTATACCTTTCTGATTTTGAAGATGAACAGGCGGGACAGCGAGCTAAACATGTGTCGACACTGGCAATAAGTGTCGACACTGACTTATAATGTCTCGACACACATGTGTCGACACAAGTTTAGTCAACAGATATTATGTGTCGACACTTGGTTATGTGTCGACACAACATAACTCGACACATCGTCGAGACTTTACTTAGAAAATTCTGAGTAAAACATATGTGACACCATATTGGATCGACACCTACTTGCACATGTGTCGACACTAACATTCTGAAGTGTCGACATCCACATTCCTAGATGTGTCGACACCGTTTTTCCTGAAGTGTCGACACCACTATTCTGTGTCGACATAGACTTGTCTATGTGTCGACAACCTTTTACTTAGCCAATTTTCTATTCTGTAAACTTAGTCTAAGTTTATCATACATAGTTCAATTTTGAATCTATTGAACTTAGCTTCTTCTAATGGCTTAGTAAACATATCAGCTACTTGTTCATCTGTTTTAACATATTCAAGTGAAATATCTTCTCTTTCTACATGTTCTCTAAGAAAGTGATATTTAATCTCAATATGTTTTGTTCTACTATGTGATACAGGGTTATTTAGCTATTGAAATAGCACTTGTAGGAATCACAGTAAAGTGGAGTTCTACTTACCTGAAATCCATAGTCTTCTAGCTGATGTTGAATCCACAGAAGTTGAGCACAGCAACTTCCTGCAGCCACATATTCTGACTCAGCTGTGGAGATAGCCACACATAGTCTGCTTTTTGCTGCTCCATGAAATTAGTCTTTCCACCTAGGAATTGACAGGTTCCAGTAGTGCTCTTTCTATCCTCTTTGCATCCTGCAAAGTCTGCATCTGAATAACGTGTTAGATCAAAGTCTCCATTCCTAGGGTACCAGAGGCCTAGATAGGGAGTGCCCTTTAGATATCTCAAAATTCTCTTGACAGCAGTCAAGTGAGACTCTTTAGGGCAGGCTTGATACCTTGCACAAACACATGTAGCATACATGATGTCTGGTCTACTAGCAGTCAAGTATAATAGGGAGCCAACTATCCCTCTATACAAGGTTTCATCTACAGGTTTCCCTGCATCATCCTTGCTAAGAGACATACTTGACCCCATAGGAGTCTTCTATGGTACTGGATGAATCCATATCCATACTTCCTTATGAGTTCTAGGGTGAACTTTGACTGACAAAATGGACAAACCACTCTCAGTCTGTTTAACTTGGAGACCCAAGAAAAACTTCAGCTCTCCCATACTACTCATTTCAAATTGACTTTGCATAAGCTTTGCAAACTTTTTGCAAAGGCTACTTTCAGTAGACCCAAATATAATGTCATCTACATATATTTGGACAAGTATGACTTTGCCTCTAGATTCCCTAAGGAATAGAGTCTTATCTATTTTCCCCCTTGAAAACTTGTTCTCAATGAGGAAACTAGATAGGGGTTTTCATACCAAGCTCTAGGAGCTTGTTTTAACCCATAATAAAGCTTTCCTAAGTCTATAGACATAATGAGGTTGAGTTGGATCAACAAAACCTGAAGGCTGCTCCACATAGACTTCTTCTTTCAAATTACCATTTAAGAATGCTGACTTGACATCCATCTGGTAAACCTTGAATCCTTGATAGGTTGCATAGGCCAAGAACATCCTTATAGGCTTCCAGTCTGGCTACTGGAGCAAAGGTTTGATCAAAATCAATACCTTCTTCTTGCCTATATCCTTTAGCAAACCAGTCTTGCTTTGTTCTTATGATGACCCTTGTTCATCCATCTTATTTTTGTAGATCCACTTAACTCGTATTACATTGTGGTCTTTAGGTTTAGGAACCAGTCCCCAAAACCTTGCACCTCTTGAACTGATTAAGCTCTTCTTGCATAGCTTCAGTCCATTGTGGATCTTTGTATTGCTTCTTCAAATCTTTTAGGTTCAACTTGAGACAAAAAGCTAGGAATAGATTGGCAGCATTCATGTTTCTACTCCTGGTTTGTACTCCTTGTCTTGGATCTCCAATAATCTGCTCTACTGGATGATCTCTAAGATGCCTGTGGGCTGGAGGCATCCTCACTTCTGGTTGAACCACTTCAGCATCTGCATCATGTTGTATACCTTGGAATTTCTTCAGCAACTGGCACATGTAGTTCTCTCCCCTGGACAGCAGCTACTCTCCTCTCCTTGCTGTCTTGCAGCAGGCACTTCTTCTATAGTCAACTTGTCCATTGTCTTTGTCACAACCTGTGGGGCTGCATACATTGCTAGACAACTCATTATTAAATAAGTTTAGTCTCATCAAAAACTACATGCACTGATTTTTTCTACAACTTGTGTAGTCAAGTTGTAGACTCTATAAGCCTTACTATTATTACTGTACCCAACAAAAATTCCCTCTTGGGACTTGGCAGCAAACTTAGTTATGTAAGACTTCCCATTGTTAAGTATGTAGCATTTACAACCAAAGATCCTAAAATAGGATAGGTTTGGTTTCCTGCCTTTCACTAACTTCATAGGGGGTCTTGTTTAGCCCTTTAGTGATGGTAGCCCTATTTATAACATGGCATGCAGTGTTAACTGCTTCAGCCCAGAAAATACTCAGGCAGGCAGTGATGCATCACTTAGTAGGGTTCTACCAGCTTCTATCAAGGTTCTATTTTTTCCTCTCAGCAATGCCATTTTGCTGAGGTGTTCTAGGTGAAGAGAATTCTTGAAATATCCCAAAGTCTTCACATAGTTTTGTCATGTTTTCAGATTGAAACTCAGTACCATGGTCACTTCTAATTTTGACCACAGTACTATTAAGTTCATTCTGAATTTGCTTGACAAAGCTGTAGAAGACACTAGGTGTTTCAGATTTTCTGTGTTAAGAAGAACACCCAGGAAAACCTTGAGTAGTCATCTACAACTACAAGGGTATAGACCTTCCTACCTAAGCTGTGAACTGGCATTGGACCAAAGAGATCCAAATGCAAGAGGTACAAACACCTCACAGCATCTTTGTATCTATGCTTCTAAAAGAGGATTTGGTCTGCTTGCCTTTTTGACAAGCTGAGCAAATACCATCTTTAAAACACACTTAACTTGAGGACCATTCCTCACTAACTCTTTACTAAAGAGTTTGCTAATTGTCTTGTAGTTAAGATGGGTCAGCCCTCTTGTGCCATTTTGACACAATGAGAGACTGTCTCATCAGCTACAAGACAAACTGGAGAACCATTGTTCTCAATCATATTGTCTAGACAGTAGACATTTCTCTTCCTATAACCCTGTCAAGATGATCTCTTGATCACTTGACCTCTTGATATGACAACCATTTTTAAACAAATGAGATGTCATACCCTACATCACTTAACTGACTTATACTTATTAGGTTGTGTTTCAACCCTTTAACATAAGCCACTTGAGTAATGGTAACTAAGTTTGAAGAAAAATGTTACCAAACCCTTTGATGATTCCTTTTTCAGAACCACCAAAAGGTCACTTTAGGACCATTTTGATTGGAATGTAGTCCTTCAGTAGTCCCCTAGTTCCAGTCATATGTCTGGAACATCCACTGTCCAAGTACCATGTAGGGGTATGGCCCACCTGGACTTACCTGCAAAAAAAAACAGATTAATGGACCTTAGAACCCAAAAGCAATCTTGGGTCCTTGGTACTTGTTAGTCTGTAACTTGACAAAGCTACCTACGGCTTTCCACAGGTAGCTTGCTACTCACCTTGGCACTGGTATTGTACCAACAGTCCATTGCAAAATGGCCAACCTTGCCACAGCACCAGCATTCAAAATTGTTGTACCTTTGCTTAGGTACAACCTTTGCTGTTTTATCTACAGCAGACCTGAATGTTGGGGCTTTGACCTTGGACTTAACTTGGACTGCTCAGTCCCTGAAGGTCTAACAAAGACCCAGTCCAGCCTTGCCTTTATGATGAACAAATTCATCAATTAAAGGTAGCACTGATTTAGGTTTTGAAAACCTAGCAACAAGCTCTCTTCTTCTGAAGATTGATCTCCAGTCTCTTAATTTGATCATTCTTATAGGTGATAGTTCCCATCTGAATCACAGTAATGTGTTTCAGCCTGGCTACCTCATTCAGTTTTTGATCAAATTGTTTCTCAAAATCTGTTGCAACAGCCTTGAGATCAGCAATCTCCTTTGCCTGACTTTTGGCTAGGGTCTTGCATTTCTTGTAGGCTTGCAACAGCACCTTATATTCATCTATAAGCTGATGAAATCTCTTCCTCAGACTCAGATACATTCTCATCACTTGATGAAGAAGAATCTGATTCTGAACTAGAACAAGAATCTGAATTTAAACTTGAACTTTGTACCTGACTGGTCCCTGGCTGCTCCAGGATTTTGGCACTGTCTGTCAAAGCCATTCCCTTAGCATGACTGTCTTCTTGTTCTAAATTGACTCAAGTCTGCATGAATTCTTCCTCTTCTTCTTCTCATACAGCCCTATGTATTGCTTCAGCCTCACTCAGTTTCTGAAGAAGATTATCTGATAGAGTCTTCTCTTCTTAGCAACAAAAGACTTTTCTTTCTTCCTTTGAAGTAAGTCTTTTTCCTGTCACCAGATCCTTTCTCTTCTCTGGACAATCTGCAATAACATGGCCCTGTCTATTGCAGCAATAGCAAACAATCTTTGAACCAGTTGCCTTGCTTGACTTTGTCCTCTTCCTGTCTTTCTTTGAAGACTTTTCTCCTGATGAAAGGCTTCCTTTCCTTTGAAGAAGAGGGTCTTAACCTCCACTGTTTCTTCCTCAGGAATTTCTGAAAATGTCTAGTGAAGGCAGCAAAGTCTTCATCACTTTCACTGCTCTCACTCTTTGTGCTGATAGACTCATCAGATTCTGATTCAACTACCTCTGGAGGTGGAGTTGAAGACTTATTCCTGCACTTTCTGGGAACTTCTGTCTTGAAAGCAACAGTTCTTTCTTGTGCTCAGTCCTTGTTGATTTCTCCTCCTCTTTTCTCACTGTTAACTGCATCTCATAGACAATAGCTTGCCAAACAGTATGGGAGGTGGAATTTCCCCCAACTTAGCCATTTCTCTTATGGCACAGATCTTGGTGTCCCAATCTTTGGTTAGGGACCTTAAGAACTTGTCATTTAGTTCATAGTTAGTGAACTCTCTTCCATAAGACATGAGTTCATTAACTATTCTGTAAAATTTCTTATAGCACTCAGTGATGCTATCACTCTTTCCTTGCCTAAAGCTTTCATATTCCTGATTTAGCAAGGACTTCCTATCTTGCCTAACTTCTTCAGAACCTCCATATAGACAATGAGAGTATCCAACATCTTTTGCTGTCTTACAGTGAATTAAGTTCTGAAAAGTGGCATCATCAATGGCACTCACTATTATGTTCTGTGCCCTCTTGTCCATGGTGGCTAGGACAATTTCATCCTTAGTCATCTCAGAGAAATCCTTTGGAGTCCTCTGATTTGCATCCAATACTGAAATCTTCATTGGCACATAAGGCCCTTCCTTCTGTGATGTATATTCTAGGGTCAGAGGCTTCCATAAATAGCCTTACCCTCTCTTTCCAGATCCCAAAGATCTCCTTTCTGCATATGGGTAATTTCATGGAACCCAATTCCTTGTGATTCTCATAAGAACCCATGTTTCTTGATGTTCTTGATTTTCTTGAAACTGTGTAATACCTTACTCTGAATCTGCCAAACAGGATTTCCTCAGGCTGTTAGTCCTTGTTTTGAGTAACCTAGCTCTGATACCACTTGAAAGATATGGTACCTAAACACCTAGAGGGGGGGGGGGGGTGAATAGGTGACCTAATCCTTTTCTAACTTTGTGGCAGCCAAACAGTTATATCACAGATTTCTAACTAGTTTATCTCAGCAATCAGCAATAATCAAACATACACAGCACATCACAGCACAGCACACAGTGATTTATAGTGGTCCCCAGGATATGGGTACATCCACTTTCCCCCTTCGCCTATCTAGCAGTGTACTAGATTCGGCAAAACTCTGCACTGTCTCAGAACCCAAATTGGTTCCTACCTCAGCCCAAAGCCTTACAACTCAGCTTTATCCCAAAGCCTACACTCAGCCAATCAAGGCCTACACTCAGAGATTACAATCTCCTACACTCAGGCTAACAAGCCCTACCCCAGCCTTTATAGATATAGGCTTACAATCACTCAGATCCAATGGATCCTACAAGTTTCAAATGTAATACAAATTATAACTCTACAACTCAGAATTAAAGGAGGGGAGTTGAGAGATTCTTGATGAGTTCTTGGAAGAACTCAGCTGGATTCACCCTGACTTAGCTTTCTTCAAAGCTTCTTGAGTAGAACTGAATAAGGCTGAATCCTCTGCAGTTGTTCCTTGACCTCTGCTACTTAAGATCAGAGACTGAATCTGAATCCTTCTTCTCAGCCTAGTTCCAAAGGCTGATTTCTTGGAAGGAGCCCTCTCTCTCCAACTTCTTAGATCTGCAGTTGGACTGCAAGATCTTCTTGTGTTGATACTCAGTATACCACTTTTATGATTACTTCAACAATAATCTGAACTCTGTTATCAATTGATCAACAACCTCAACAACAGTTTCTGTAAACTGTAGGTGCCTATTTATAGGCCTTCTTCATGGTAACCGGCTGGTCGGTTCATAACTGACTTCTGACATCTCTGACAGTTGCTGTAGACCGGCTGGATCGGCAGCTGTCATGTCAACCAGTCACTTCTTGAAAATCTCTAACAGTCAGTAAGTGTCGAGACTTTCTGTCTTTAAGTGTCGACACTTATAGACCAAGTGTCGACACATGCTTTGTAAGTGTCGACACAAGTCTACAAGGTGTCGACACATATCCTTATATGTCTCGACACAGATTCTTCTTCATGTGTCGACACTGAAATTGAGTGTCGACACAAGTACTTGTTCTTCTAGCTTTTGCTGAATTCTTCTATGTCGACACATCTCCTTTGTGTCGACACAACTTCTTGTGTTGAATCTGTCTAGTGTCGACACTGCTTCTTGGTGTCGACACATAGTCTTCTATGTTGAGACTTGCTGAGTGTCGACACAGTCCTTGTTGTTGAGACTTCAGCTGAGTGTCGACACATTCCCATAGTGTCGACACTTGTACTTAGAATAATTTGTTGTTCTTTCTGTTCTTTGCTAAGTGTCGACACAGCTCAATGTGTCGACATTTTCTTCAAGTGTTGAGTCTTTAGCTGTGTGTCGACACATTATTCTGGGTGTCGACACATACTTCAAATGTTGACTCTTCTGTTGAGTGTCGACACATTGTGTTGAGTGTCGACACTTACTTCAAATGCTGACTCTTCTGCATAGTGTCGACACATTGTGTTGAGTGTCGACACTTGTACTTAGACTCTGCAGACTTTTGCTGAGTGTCGACACAGCTCCAAGTGTCGACACTTTCTGGTGTAGACACAGCTTCACGGGGTGTCGACACAGCTCCTTGTGTCGACACTTTCTGTCTGCACTTTTCTTCACTGAGTGTCGACACAGCTCCAAGTGTCGACACTTCTGTCTGGTGTCGACTCTGCATCCCAGGTGTCGACACAATGACTCCAAGTGTCGACACGGCTTGTCTGGGTGTCGACACAAGCTTTCTTAAGTGTCGACACTTTCCCTCTGGGTGTCGACACATGGACTTAGAAACTTTTTGCTTCAGTCCAGTACTTTCTTAACCTGCACAAGTAACTCAAACATACATCAAATACATTATGATGTATATCATTGAGTTGGGTGAGGCTTCTTCAAATCAGGTACATTTGACCAATGTACCCAACAAATGTCCAAGTGCGGCCAAGTTGTCGCGCCTCAAATATTCCTGCACCTGCGATTAAAGGATGCCAGCCAAACAAAATATGGAAACAGGAATATATGAATATATAAAAAGAAATAAACACAGCATAGGACCAAACGGTCCAACTTGGGTTGTCTACCGAAAGCCCTTTTGTTTACCATCCTTAAGGTGGACCAAATACCTGTATTAGCAGTTCAAAAAGAATATCGATACATATAAAAAAGAAAAGATAACAGTCGGCTCCCAGATGGGCGCTCACAAAAATATAGTAATCTCCTTGTTCGAAAAATAACAAAAATTTAAACAAAAGAAACACTATCCTAGATAACTGTTGGGTTTATTGTCTCCCAACGGGACTTATTCAAAATTTGAGCATTTCCTAACTAATGGGCGAATGAAACTGGAAATGCTCAGGCAGAGGTTCATGGTCGCGCTGCGGTAGCGGGTACCGGAACGGAGATAGAACATAAGCCCCAATACCTCTATACGTATACCTATAGGAAGTGTCAGGCATGGGCAGAAAGTAACTTGGGAAGCTCATCTGCTCCAACTCCATCTGCATCTGGGTACAATAAGTCATAGGCCGCATTACAGGCCCTTGTACTGATTGGACAAATTCCACAATGTGGTCCTGCATGGAAGTAGACACGAGAGCAGGGTCAAGAAATAAACTAGAAGAATAACATAAACGGACCTCGATCTTGGGGATGATCACGGAGTCATCCCCCGTCGGCGGAATTGTGGGTGCTTCAAACAGCTGTTAAGCTAGTGCAGGAATGTTCTGAAGCTGCATCTGCCTTGTCCATGCCTCGGGCATCCTCACATGGGGTGGAGGTCGCAACTCTGGCCACGGAGTCGTCCTCCTCGATTGGATCTAACAGAACGCGGGAAATGCTAATTTCCACCTGCGATTCAATCTCAACAAACTGTCAGAAGAAGAAAGAATGCTATGCAAAGAAGAAGGTGAAGCACGAAGCTCGGTAGGACGTTGAGCGTTGCTCTCACAACTAAAAGATTCTATGTAGGTGAAGTAGACTTCAGGAGTATAAATAGCAGTGTCGGAATGGGGATAAGCACATGTATCGGTGCACATACCTAGGATGTCTTCCTCCATAATATAGAGATGGCAATGGTACATACCCCGATACAGAAGGGATGCTGCCCAAGGTTGAAGTGGAGACAATCCGAAAATCTGCTCCGTCATCCACCGCTAGCTCAGCTAGTGCGCGGCGCAATCCTTCAATGCAGATCCCAGCTTCGATAAAAAAGGCACTCCTTAGCCGGCTTTGGCGATGCAACGGGTGCTGAAGCTGAATAAAAGTAGTGCGGCAATGGCTCCGCAGGTCGGTAGCTAACCGGCTTATGTCGACGATATGTCGATTCATGAATTTCCTGGCTACTATACTTCTGAGGGCATATGTCGCTAGCATGAGAGATGTCGCCACAATGACGGCAATTGATTTTGAAATTGGCCCACATTGCAGCGATTTCAAATATAAGGGATACAACTACTTGGCATAGATCTGCAAATAAAACTAACAATTCCATCTGACGAATAACAACACAAGATAAAAGGGATCAAAAACAACAAAACAACTCGTATAACGAAATTCTCAGTCATCCGGAGTCGCTCTATCGTTGCATTCCCCGGCAACGACGCCAAAAACTTGATGCGTGTAAATCGGCAAGCGCACCGGTCGCACAAGTAATAAAGTTTTGGGAATAAATCCCCGAGTGTCGGTCTCTTGAGGAATGCAGTTAGCGTAGAACGGAAACAGTACCGAGAATATCGTTATGAGAGTTATAAATAGAATAAAAAGGAAATAGCGGACTAGGGATATTGTGGATGTTTGATCTACTGAACTAGTAAAAGCTATGCGGGTCAAAGGCACCGCTTCGCAAGGTGAAGTGGGTTTCTCGGCCGCGATGCCGAACTTCAGTTGGGCGAGTGAAAGGGAAGCTAATGGATTGCAGTGTTCTTGTGTGGATTGCAATCGGACAAGACACGGGAATGAAGTGGATGTGATGTGAGCGAGGCACATTCACAGACAATACTCACAAGCATAAGAAGATACTAAATTCCATTAGTTATAGAATAAACTTGATGTTCATGGATGGAAGTATTCATTACACTGCTCAAAACATTCATAACACAGAGGAAGGGAAGAGGAGTAAACCAAAAGGGAATGAAGATCCACCGGGGTCGTGGCGGAGTAGCGAGTTGTCAATCTGCTTCCGGGCTCAGTCCAAGGAGGCTTCCGGTGCCAACGAGCTGTCACCTCGAAGGCCTTTAAGTCCGTTCTCTAGGTTATCTACTTCACCAACTCCGCAGGAAAGCTTGGAGTTGAAGTCATCAATGGCCGAGGGCTTCGCCGGAGAGTTGAAAAGCTTCGGAGTAGTTGGAAATGGCTTCCCGACGAAGGTGGAGGTGATGGAGCAGCTGGAGAAGTGAAATGGCGATTCCCGCACACTCTCCGATCACAGCAAATGACAGGCGTTGACCTAAAACGCGGAGCAGGGCCTTAAATACGGAGGCAACAGAAGCAGTGTGCACGATCAGTGGCGCACGACCAGTGGTCATACGTACTGTAGGTCGATGATCGTGCGGCTTTTCCAAATAAACCTGCAACCTGGACAAGAAGCATCAACATAATATGCGCACGAGCAGTGGCGCACGACCAGTGGTCGTGCGCACTACGGACAGTGCTCGTGCGATTACCGAGACAGGATTATGAAATAAGGGGGTGTAATGCGCACGACCAGTGGTCGTGCGCAGTAATTCCAGTGGTCGTGCGTAGTATTCCTGCATCGTCGGAGTCTCCCGAGCAGTTCCAGAAGAACGCACACGACCACTGTATCCAGCAGAAGGGGCAGATAGGCCACCAAAACATGCACACCACATCCCGAGATAGGGCTAAAGAATAACAACAAAATAGAAACACAGAAAGCACACAGAAGCTGGACCTACAGTGCACTTAATCGTGAAATAGATACATAAGCACAAATAAGCAATAAAGGCTCTCAAGTGTAGTGCTAAGACGATAAAACTAGCCCAGATGAGTCCAAAAATCAGTGTAAAATGTGGACTCATCAGAGGACCGACTTCTGTTCGATCGAAGTCAATGTAGCACCCCGCAAGCTCTTTGCTTCCATGAGAACGATAGACCTCGCCAATGATCAGTTCACCAAACTGGGCTGGCGAGCCCTTTTTGCGAGGTGTTGGGCGCGCCAATTGCAGAAGGGTTCTGCAAATCCGTTCTTAGCCACAATACAGGGAAGGATGATACCATCCAGCATCTGCAATAGTTTGACGATGTTTCAATCTGAACAATGATTGATGCCTTTAGGTGCAGGTTTTTTTGCGATCACCTTCGAGGGGAAAGACTACAGACTGGTTTCCACCAGTTACTGCCAGTGTGTTCAATCTACTGCTTTGAGGATCTGTGTCGAGGGTTGATGATGTGGTTTGCAATGTTAAAAAAAGCAAGAAGTGGTCGACCACACTCTTCATACTTAAGCAAGGACACAACAAATCGCTGAGAAGCTATATTGACCGCTTCCAGGAGAAAGTCTAGCAGATACAGGAGATGGATAGCCACACCCTCCAGCTGGCGCTTAATTTCGACCTACAGGAGGGATTGTTTAACGTGGAGTTAGATCAGTATCCTACAATCTCCTTCAAAAACCTAATCGACAGCTCGAGGTAGTTCATCCTAGCGAAAGGAAACAACAAGAAATTTTTGGCCTCACTTGAGAGGGTATGAAAGTCAGACAAGCCCAGGACCTCAGATGGAGGTGGGAAGTCTGTACAAGTACGAAGTCCGAGATGAGAACTCAGGAGATCAGTAGCTATTTCAGAAAATCGAGAACCCGAGCAGAGGTTCCAAGCTCCGATGAATAGGCCTGCCGGGAGGCCAGCAGGAGGACGCCTCTCATTCGGACCAGGTCCTCATCAGTACCTCGAGCGTCAGGCTCATTTTAAATGCGCCTTAGGAGGCGAACAGAGACCAGAAGGACTGGAAGGTCCCCGCCTTAGAAGGCCATGATGATTAATTGCAATGCTCGCTATTTACGAAGGAGGAACCTGATCCAGGGTCAACACAGAATCAACACAGTCCCCTAATGTATCTTTCACTAGAGAGGACATTCCACCGCAGTGTGCAGAGAATTCCTGTAGTGGAGAAGTATGGTCGGAGAAGCCAGAAGAGACCCTGGAGCAGTAGGAGAAGAGCAGCATCAGTAGGTACTGGTTGGGGGAGTTCTAGAGACGACCCCCGCTCGAGGTGTGAAGAGAGAGTTGATATTTGGACTCGAGGAGGAATCAACTCCATTCATGGGGGAGTGGGAGTTGCAGCTTTTCAAAAGGAAGTCTCCACAGCATCAACAAGAGGAAAATCACTTCGACGCCATAAGGACCGCCCCCAATTGGGGAGACCACATTCATAGCAGAAGATATTGCAAAAAATGAAGATCCGTTCCACGATGCCTTGTCATCCAGACAACAAAAGAACTTAATAGTGGCGATCCTGGTGGATAATGCAAATCCGGTCAATGTCATTCTCAAGAAGGCATTCAGCGCGATGAAAGTGGAGGTGAGGTGAGTGACAACCTCGGACGGGTTGTTGTTTGGCTTCGCAAGAGGGTGATGGAAGTGAAAGGAGTGGAGCTATTGGTGACACTCGGGGAGACCTTGAAGAACTGCCGGTTCGTCATCGTGGATGCTCCAAGAAGTTACAACACGATTTTTGCTAGGACACTCATCAACGGCTTCAAATCTATGCCCTCTTCGTTCCACACTTCCACCAGTGCTTAAAGTGCCATTATGGAGTAGTGCAAATCATGATTAGGAGTGAGACGAAGTTAACTAAAGAGTGTTACCTTCACACCGTCAATACAATCAACTAAAAGGAAGATGCAGAGGAGGTGGACAAGGTGTTGGAAGGGATAACACACTTGGAGGCTGTTGAAGAAGTGCAGGAGATGGAGGTGGTAGCTATGTGTGGGAAGCCCGGAAGCGTCAATATCAGCAAGGAGCTAATAGAGGAGGACCAGTTGAAGATCTCATCCTGACAACAAGCAAACTTTGGCATCTTCGCTTGGTGCGCAGCATACATACCCGTATCGATGTTGATGTGGCGTGTCACCGATTCAACCTTAATCCATGGATTGTTCCCATTTGCCTGAAGAAAAGGGCAATTGCCACCTCTTTGGCCCAACCCGTTCACGAAGATGTTCAGAAGCTGCTAGAGGCAGGACTCATGTCGGATATCCAGTATCCAGGTTGGGTCTCAAATGTTGTAATTTTGAAGAAAATTGTAGGGAAGTTGCATATGTGCATCGATTTCTCTTCGTTGAATAAAGCTTGCACGAAGGATTTGTTACCACATGCCTCAGATCGACGTTATGGTTGAATCAGCTGTCGGCTTTCGAATGATGAGTTTTTTTGATGCATTTTAAGGATATCATCAGATTCGGATGCACCCCCCGACGTGAAAGACGTCTTTTGATGCATCCTCCGTTGCATCCAAAATTGCTTGTTGTCCCCATGTGCCGTGAAATTTTATTTATGCATTTATTTATCATGTATTTCTTTCATCGTACTCCTGTTTGTTCAAAATTGCTCGGCTCGGCGGGTTGACCGCCGATGAGACCCTCAATAAAAAACCTGGTAATTTTGGTAGTTAGGACATAACATGGAAGCTTAAAATTGTTTAAAAGGCATAAATTAAAAATTCAAAAACAAGAATATGTAATAAGTAGTTGGAGAGAATGTATGGAAAGAAATATGTGAGATGTGTTATAAAGAAAAATCATGAGACAACTTTTAGAAATTAATATTTGGTCGGGCCCTTCTTTTTGGAAAACTATTGAAGCTGGAAATTTATTTGACCGGCCCTTCTCTTTTGGAAAAAATTGATCGGCCCTCCTGTTTGGGAAAAACCTGACAAAACTGACCGGCCCTACCCTTTGGAAAAAACAAATTGCAATATTAGTTAAGAACATCCCGTTGAAGGGAGGAGGGAGAGACCAATCAATACAGGGACAAGACATAAATCTTGATTTTTTTCATTGGCTCCATCTCCACGTGACGGTTAGCACTGAATCGACTTCATCCTACCTTAGCTTGAGCCATCAGCATTCTGTCTGCAACTGCTGACTTCATCCACGCCGGAAACAGCTTCCCCGGGTGGATGCTGACAACTCCGACGACCCGATTTCAGCGCCCGCCAGTCATAGTTTCCAATTCCCCCCTCCGACAACCGCCTTCACTCATGTTTCTACCGGCGGAATATCCGTCGTCTAGCATATCCCTCCGACTCCAATGCGCTAGCGTCCTCTTCAGTCCCGCCTGAAAGAATTGGTTTCAAGATGTCCTAAACACCTGGAGGGGGGGGGAGTGAATAGGTTCAATTCTTTTTGCTCAAGACAGATAATATTTTTACTGTTATATCATAGATTATTCAGTAATTAACACAGCATAGTTCACAACACAGATTTAAACAACACAGCAACATAGAAGACACATAGTTTTATAGTGGTTTCCCAAGTGATGGGTACATCAACTTTCCCCTTCGCCTATCTAGCAGTGTACTAGATTCGGCCTAACTCCCTTCTTTCTTCTCAGATCCGCGGATCATACAACTCAGAACCTTGAAATGTCCCTACATCTCAGACTTCAGCAAGTCCTATAACTCAGATCCTCCCAGAGAATCCTACCTCAGAGTGAGTCCACACTCCTACAACTCAGGCAATTAAGCCCTACCTCAGCCTCTTCCATAATGCCTAGAACTCAGGCAATCAAGCCCTACCTCAGCCTCTTCCACAAGGCCTACAACTCAGGCAATCAAGTCCTACCTCAGCCTCTTCCACAAGGCCTACAACTCAGGCAATCAAGCCCTACCTCAGCCTCTTTTACAAGGCATACAACTCAGAGAGAAAACTCTCCTATCTTAGGCACTTAGCCCTACCTCAGTCTTTAAAGATTTAGGCTTACAACTCAGAGAGAGATAACCCTCCTACACTCAGATCTGCAAAAGATCCTACAAAAAAATTGATAGTAGAAAGAATAATTCATTCACCCAAGTAGAGAGAGAATGGGTAGAAGGTTTCTTGGTCAGTTCTTGATAGATCTGACTGCTTTAGATCTAACCTGTCTTAGCTTTTTCAAAGCTTCTTGAATTTGAACAAAGTAAGGTTGATCTTCTTGGAGATGATCTTCAATCATCTTCCTTTTTCTATTCAGATGTGGCTCTGAATTCTTCTTGCAGACTTGTTCAGGATCTTCTCTTAGAGACTTGTAGATTTTTGGATGAAGACTTCTCTTCTTCCTCTTAGTTGTTGGTTGTCTCTTCTTGTCTAATCCTTGGATTTTTTTTATTTGATGATAGAACGTCTCTTTATATAGTTCCATCCGAGATTACTGGCTGATCCGGTTCCTAACGACTTTCTGACAGCTCTGACAGATGCAACAACATTGTCAGTTATGATAGATGTCATGTCTTCAGTCGTGATACTTGATCCTTCATTGAACTTCAACTCAACAGCAAAGTGTCGAGACAATACTTCAAATGTGTCGACACAATAGTCGATGTGTCGACACAACTCTTGATGATGTCGACACAGCTTTCACAATGTCGACACATCTTCTCTTTAACTTCTTTACACAACTTCAGTGGCATGTGTCGACACAAGCCATGTGTGTCGACACAGCTCTTCTTTTTCTTCTTGACACAGCTTCTGTGCCATGTGTCGACACAAGTCTTGTGTGTCGACACAACAGCTTCTAGTCTTGACAAAGTTGATGTTGACAGAATTCTGGAGTGTGTCTACACAAGTCCTGTGTGTCGACACAAGTGTTGTCGACAGAATTTTAGAATGTGTCGACACAAGTCCTGTGTGTCGACACAGTTGTTGTCGATAGATTTTTGTGTTTCGACACAAGTTCTTTGTGTCGACACAATTTGGCTCCTGGTGTCGACATAGCCTTTCCCATGTGTCGACACAATTCTTCTCAGGTGTCGACACAGCCTTTCCCATGTGTCGACACAATTCTTCTCTGGTGTCGACACTTGTACTTAGAAACTTTTTCTTCATTTCCTTAAACTGCACATTCAAACTCAAAAAAACATCAAATACACATTGATGAATATCATTGAGTTAGGTGAGGTTTCTCCAAATCTGGTACACATTTTCTAATGTACCCAACAATCTCCCCCTATTTGGAGAAGTCATAACCCTTAGTCAATGATATACATCAATTTATAATAAAACATAGAATATGATGTATAAAAGTATTATTTGACAGGGTAACATATAAACAAAACCAGCATATTATATCATCACAAAATATGATAAAATATAGTGAACATGAATTAATGTTTTATTGAATTACAAGAAGTTTCTGAACAACAGATGACATAGATTTTAAAAAAGATTACATATTTCTAAAATCTAGTCAATCTAATCTATGACTTATCAGGCTCCTTGATGACAATACCTTTGTCAGACTGAATCCTTGCTTGTACACTAGCTTCAGTATCTTCAGATGGCTTCTTTTCTTTAAGATCCTTTTTATTGAGCTCTTCAGCCTTGACCTTTTGCCTTTCAAAATAGTGATAAGGCTTTGGAAAGTACTTGCTAGGCTCCACAGAAATATCAGGTATCTTCCCAGCTTTGAGATCTCTTCTAAATTAATGTATGACAGCTTGCCATTTCTGATACTTGCTCCATTCTTGTTTAGAGCACAACTTGCCCCTATCATGCATGTTATCTTTAACAGCTTGCCAGGCAGTGAGAATAAAGTTTCTAGAGGTGGGACTCCATCTTTCAAAATCAACACTCTCACCCCCTTTAGCAAGAGTGGCTCTGATAGCATTAGTTATCCATTTAGCAAGTTTAGAGCTTGTATTGACTAACACTCTATCCCCATTTATGACTTCTCATTCAACATGGTCTCTTAGATATCCTTTTGAAACCTTATCTGATTAGCTAGATAATTTGTTCCTTCTTTGTAGAATGATCTAAACTTCAGCAGCTGATCAACAATTATCTTTTGGGAAGCTTGGATAGCAGTGCTAATATCAGTCAAATTTGCTTTGAGTTGTTTATCAAACTCAGTCTTTTCTTTAGCAATGTTTGCAGTGAAAGCAGTTGCTGTATTCTTAAGTTCTGTGACAATAATATTGTGGGATTCTGCTAGATTATCATTCATTCTTATTTGATTGTCCAAAACATAGCCTTGTTTCACTGCTATATCATCTATTTGAGTTTTGGCCTCTTGTTGTTTTTAGCCAGGAAGACAACAACATGTCCTCCCTTTTGAAAGCACTCAGTCATTTCCATTTTATGCAAATTGACCTCAAATATGATGGATTTGATATCTTGAGCTAAAGTAAATTACAGTTCTTTATGGCTCTCGTCAACATATTTTTCTAGGGCTTGTCTTTGTTCATCCAACTTTACTTGCTGTTGCACCAGTAGTGAACTGAAATCTACTGTTGGAGCTGGAGTTTGTGGGACAGTCTGTAAAGCTTTCTTATAGCCAGAGCTTCTCTTCCTTTGCTCCATAAACTTTCTCTTCTTTGCCCTAGAAACTTCATCATTTTCAGAAGAATCAGATGAACTTGCTATGTCCATAGTGTCTTTGGACTAGAGGGCAACTCCTTCTCAGTCCTTTGCTCCCCCTCAGTCCTTGCATCTTGTATGTCAGGAAATAACTCTTCTAGAGTGAACTCTTGTTGCATTTGTACTGGAGGTATAACTGTCTCTTTAGCAGATGGTTCTCCTTCAAATTCCAAAGTTTCTTCCCTGGTAATGATATCCTCAGGGACATTGTCTTGGTTAATCTCAAGTAAAGATTATGTAGCTGCTTCACTATCCAGTGCAGCTGTGTGGACAGGTGGTTGTTGCTCATGAGCTCCCCCTGAGGGTAATGCTTCTTGTTGAGCTAAAACTGGAGAAAGCTCATTGACTCCCCCTTGATTAAGCTCTTCCTAGACTTGTGTCATTTGGATATTGCTTGTAGGAATCTGCTCCCCCTGCACCTGAATATCAGTCTCAGTTTCTTGAGTAGGAGATTTGTTAGTCCTTTCAGCTCCTTCTTCATCTGAGCTGAAAACAACCATTTCTTCCGAATCACTGGAAGATTCAGTGGTCTTTGTGTCTTTTTTTTCTTTTTCTAAATTTGCAGTGATTGTTTCTGAGGGGTAGAAACATCTTTGGTCAGAACTCTATCCCATCTTGATAGTATTCTCAAATCCACTCTTCTCAGATGATTGAAATAAACCTATTGTGTCGACACAGTTGGGATTGTGTCGATGATGAGTCCATTTTATATACCTATTTTCGGACTCATATGGGCTTGTTTTCTCGTTGATGCACTTCACCTTAGAGCTTTATTTGTTCATATTTGTTATTATGTCCTTTTTATGAGTAAGTGCACATTTATGCCTGTGGTTGTGTATTTTGTTACTTTTATTATTTGTACTCCTTTTTGTGATTGCCTAGAATGTCTGCACAAATTAGTGATTTGTTTTTCCTATCGGTACAGGGGTCGTGTGCGTGTTCCGGGATGGTTGTGAAACAGGAATACTGTGCATGATCATGGGATCTAATGAGCACGACCACTGGTCGTGCGCCCCTGATCGTGCGCACTACTCTTCGTTTTACAAAATCTACCTGGGGTAATCGCACGACCAATGTACCTAGTGCGCACGACCACCGGTCGTGCGCCACTGATCGTGTGCATTGATTCCTCTTTTCTGGAGTCCTGTCTGGGGTAATCGCACGACCATTGAACTTAGTGCGCACGACCACTGGTCGCGCTCCACTGCTCGTGCCCGTTATCCCAGTTCTTCTTCCTAATCTGCCATGTCAGTGCGCATGATCACTGGACATAGTGAGCACGACCACTAGTCGTGCGCCCGTGATCGTGCGCATTGTTCAATTCTGCTTTCTATAAATATTGCAGGTCTTGCCCTAATTCAGAATCGCTGGAATCGCTCGACATTTCTCCGCCATTTTCATCTTCGAGGAAGGGTTTCGCCGTTCCCCTTCATCTTCCATCGTAGGGAGGTGCTCCGGGCAAGCTTTCACTGCCAAATCCAAGTCGGAGCTTCCTCTCGGCCTCCTCCTTCATCCTTGAGCTTCAAGAAGAGCTTGACCTAGCTTTCTCCATCAAGCTAGGAGAAGTTGTTCCATCCTCCACCAGATCATGACACGAAGAAGACGGGTCATTGGAAGGTGGTGACAGCCCTTCTCTACCCCGGACGCAGTTGAGGATGTAGCTTGGACGCGGATTGATAACCCGACGATTCCAACCGTGAATCCTCAACAAGACTTCGGATCCGGTTGATTTCGCACACTTTTCTTCTCTTTTTGTTGAATAGTATAGTTGATCTCTTGTTTATGATGAAGTTGTACTTATTTTGATTTACATTTGTATCAAATCATGTCTATGTGATTTCATATTTTTGTTATTTTCTTGAGGTGCGCCATATTTCATCCACCACCATCCACCCTTGCCGCACTAGCAAGTGCTAGTGGCGTGCGTAGCGAAGAGGTGCTCACGACCCTCATTCTGCCATTCTCATCACCCCATCTGTAAGCCTACTCTCCCATCCGCCTAGTGATTCGGTGCATTGCGGCCCGACTAGTCTTCCATCCCGCCTGGCGAAGCATCGCATAGCGGCGTTGCATATGAGTAGTTGATAGTGTTTTATTTTATTTGTCCGCAATATCAAAACCCCCATCGTTACCGCCGACCTAAGGACTTCAATCTCAAGTCCTCCTCGAAATTAACTCCACCTTACTGTATTCCTTGAGAGATCGATACTTGGGAAAACTCGCCCATTTTATATTACTTGTGCGACCGGTTCACTACCGTGATCTTTTAGCATCAAGTTTTTGGCGCCGTTGCCGGGGAACACAGTCGTGTGAGTTTTTGGAGAGGGAGATAGGAGATAGAAGCCCTTTTCCATTTGTATATTTCTTTTTTCTTTTTGCTTTAGTTTTTAGAATCTATTTCTTGTTTTTATTTATTCTTATTCTAGTTTTAAATTTTTTTTGTAGCAGGTTTTCCTACTCTTTTATCCGTGGTGTGTAGTGAATTGTTGCTTAGAAATTTTCTGTTGGTGAATTCTTCTTGTTGCACCATGTATTCTTATTTGAATATTTGTTGTCGATGGTGCGGGGATTATAGGCATGGTAGTGATGAGTGCCCCACTGAAGATTGGGAGCATAATTCTCGTGGTTCTGTGTATGGAGCACCGTCTTCCTATGGTACTTCATACACCCAACCCAGGTCTTATGGTCACTCCTCTTCTACGCATTCATCTTTTTCTTATTCCTCTCCGGTCCCACTTGGATCGAGGAGTAATGGAAAATGATGTTTGTGTTGTCGTAGCACCGACCACGTGTTGAAAGATTGCGCGGAATTTCAGCTCCAGTTGGAGCAGGATGATGAACCGGGTATCCGATTCACTCTATCACCCTCTCAAATGGCCTCCCCTTCTGATTTTGATGATATATTCGCAGCACCACCTTGTCTATAGGGGACTGCTGCAGATATGCCATCAAACTTTCTGCTGATCGGTGTGACGACATTGTGGTGCCGTCTCTCCCATGCACTCTTCCCCTCTTGTTGATTCACCCCGGAGGAACCTGCACATATTTTCTCTGATGCTGTTGTTCCTTCGCCTTCTTTGCAAGAATTATCTATCCTTATTTTTAGTGAGTCGGTTGATGATGTTCAGCCGGATTGTGATTCTGAGCCTGAGGATGTGCCCATGTTTGACGAGGATATTATTTTCATTAATGAAAAGTATTACGTCTTGGAATATGTGGACGCACCGAGGTGTGTTGATGAGGAGAACCTCTGTTGAGGAAGTTTCCACTTCCTTGATGGATGAGGAGGTCCAAACCACCACCAAGGACTTGGAGCTCGCGGATTCCCCTCGCCATGAATCATATGACGCCGTCGATGTTCTATGTCGGGATCCTGCTGGGAGTGAAACCGGGATCACTCCCCCTATTTCTGATTATTTTAGTTCTTTTTCTCCTTTATTTCTTGATCCCCCTTCTTTATCTGAGCCTGGGCGGTTTGAGTCTCCGCAGGAGCTTAAGGAGGACGTGGAGCTTTCAGCTCGAGTCATCGATGGTAGCATCCTCTCTCGCGAGGAGGTTGATTCCTCCTCTGTTGAGAAAGCTCCATTGATTGCTTTCTCCTCCTGCCTTCTCCCTATAGTAGACGATACCTTGCTGGGCAAGGATTCATTTTGTGGTGAGAAGAGTGAGGACCAACGCTCCCTCCCTTCTTACTTCTTATTTCCTCTGCCTGCGAGGAGCAGGTATGATTATTTAGGCAGAGGGGTAACTGTTTTAACACCGTATCGGTACCCGTTACCGAAACGGATAATGGAACTATTACCTGTGCATTTTTCTTTTCATAGGCTCATTAGCTAAAACCTTTTCGTAGCCGAATAAGTCGTGCTGGGATGACAATAACCCCAGTACTTATCTTTTATTTCCTGCATTTTTATTTTTCATGTCTATTTTAGTTTTAGCATTTCTTTTTGTATATTTTCTTTTGTTTTTGCGGAGCTTACCCCTGCAGGTATTTATGGCAAATCGCATTGGCGGGGTTGTGATTCTTCGTATGGAGGACCTGCTTCGGTTTTTCACGCGTCTTCTGGTATGCTCACAGGCTGAGCATTGGGTAACCTCTTCCCTTAGCTCTTTATGATTTTAATTTCTCTATCATATGCTGTGTTGCTTAGTTTAAGTCTGGGGGAGAGCCAGTATTTGTTACCTTTTGCACACACACATTTCTTGTGCATACTAGAAGCTTTTATTGTTATATTTTGATTAGTTCATTGCATCACACACCACTGCATCCACATGAGCGCGTGCATAGTTTTTTGCATGCTACGAGTTAAACTCGTTTCTTTTGTATGATTTGGGAAAATTATGGTGCTGACAAAAGGATGTTCACCACCACGCGGACTCGCATCAGTCCGACCACACTATGCGGACAAGGCACCAACCCGCATCACCCGCAAACACCACCGCATATGGACAGCCACAAGCTCTACTGTGATAGTCCGCACACTATATGCAGACAAGGAGGTAGTCCGCACAGCTCGAGAACAAGGCCACAATCCTCCATGAGTCCATGACTAACAGGCAGTCCGGCCAGTCAACAACAGACTCTGCGGATACCGCGGACAAGATGGACTTGTCACAGAATGTGACCAAGTCCAGTAAACCACCAAGGGCCTAGCGCGAGCTCGGTGGACAAGGGCCAGTCCGCCTGCCCCCAAGACAGATCGCCAACACTACACCAGAATAAGGCAGAGCCCGCAAACCCCTACTCGCACAGATGCCAAGACAACGACCAACTTCCGGACTCGACACCAGTCCGCGCAGTCTGCCACAAGAATGCGACTAACGCCCACTGCAACACCGAAGAGGTCGGCAAGGACCACAGCCAATCTCTAAGGCCAGTCCGCAATATCATACATCGTGGACTCAACCAAGTCCAGCAACACCTCCGGGATAGAACTCTCAATACGCCGGTTAACACAAGCTTGCAAAAGTACAAGGCCGCAAATCAAACTAAGCACTGCCAACAGCCGTGTACCGCAGTCCGCTCAGGCTGCTTCGCTAGAAGCCCAACTTCCTTGGCCACAGGCCAACCAGACCGCACAACAGTCCGCTCAGGCCGCACACTAGGACGCACAGGCCGCTACACAAGAACAACCAGGCCACCAACCCCAAGGTAGGACACCCAGGCCACAACCAGCAGTCCGCCCAGGCCACGGACTTAGACCGCTCATGCCGCACAGTCCGCCCGGCCTGCCCATCACCCACTTCCACTTCACAAATTTCAACACATTTCTCTTGTGTTAGGTTCCTAGACAATCGAGATTCACATGGACAATATGCTACTTTTCCCTTGGTGTTATCTCACTTTCGATGCTACATGAACACATGTCATTTCCTTGTCTAAGACTTTCGCACATAAGAATTGTACTGCAACTACACTATCTCTTTTTAGCACAATACGTACTAGCACAAGATTTACACTCATGACATTTTCAATGTTTGTCTCACTTAATTACTTCATTACTCTTATAGCATTGTAGACGTACTCATTTTGTGTTTAGTTTAGTCTGTGTTGTTCAATTCATATGATCTCTGAACCTTATTTTTTCTCTGACAGTGTACTTTGCTCCATTGTTTGACCCATGTGCTTATAATTCTCTGATATGTACTTTTTGAGTCACCACTATGATTATCATCTCTAAATTTACTTTGTGTGTGCACTATCTGCTATTTTCCTAAACGCTCATCATATCTACTATTTTTCATCCTGCATGTCTGGTTGGCCTTGCCCGTCCTGTTGATATTATCAAAGGGGGAGAATAAATTGTTCATGAGTATGAGTCATGGGTTAGGAGAGGTCACATGTAGGGGGAGCATGTTAACAATTTGTGCAAAAGATTGGGGGATCATGTCAAACATGTAGACAGGGGGAGCGTGTGCGTAGGGGAGCTACATAGCGAACCTGCAACCTATTGTTAGCTTATAACTCTTATTCTTTATCTACACTCTATCACATTGTTATTTCTCATGAACGGGATTTGATATTATCAAAAGGGGAGTTTGTTGGAACCTATGTTTCACATGCCCTGTGTTTGAGAATATAACTCCTAGGTTGTATTTGATCATGTCTTGTGTTGATAGAGTGTGCAGGTTGACAGGTACAAGCGAAGAAGAAGACTCCTATGGATACTAACGCCGAACTGTAGCCGTGAATAAATTGGACAGAGCTCTCGTGAAACTACCGCTCCGCGCTAGTCCTGCCGCACGCGCTAGCGCAAGGAATTAATTTGGCATGTCTCTCGGGAAATTAACTCAGGCGGTAGTTTCTACCGTGCCATGCTAGGATCTCGAAGAACGTCAAGTGGAATTTCTCGAGAAATGACCTACCGCCAGGCGATAGTAGTTACCGCGCCGCTCTAGGCTCTTGACAAACGTCAAGCGGGATTTCTCGAGAAACAACCTACCGCCAGGCGATAGCAGCTACCGCGTCGCTATAGTAGATCGACGAATATCGACACGCTGTTTCCGAATCGTTGTGTCCAAAATTACCGCATGGCGGTGCTGTAACCGAGCGGCGATAATAACAATGAAACGACAAATATTCGTTTTAATTATTATTCCAGATTTGGACGACAGTTGCCACAACAAGCGCGTGAACCTACCGTCGGGCGCTAGTTCTACTGCCGACGGTAGCCTATATTCATGAAGAGGTATAAAAGGCCGCCTTGGTTTCTGTGCCCTGACTGAATAAGGGAATCCAGACGAAAGTTATATAGAAGTTCCTGCACTCGAGGTGTTGGCCGCCTCCTTGCGTCCGTTCCGATCATCTTCGTCTAAAAGGAAAAAGGTTGTCTCCCTCCCATTCGCGCATGAAAAACTCCAGCGAGCCAAGAACAACAACAACTACGGAGAGTCGATTGGTTTCAAGCACAAAGATCTCTGGAGAGACAAGGATTGCAACGACTACGAGGAGTTGTTCGGTTGCAAGCACACAATGAAAAGGAGGGATTTTGTTCTCTGAAAGTTACCGCCGCGCTATAACTAGTTACCGCCCCGTGGTAACTTCCTGCACAACTCTCTCTATTTAAAATAGCCCGAACTTGAGTTTCTGGCAATGGTTTTTCACGAAATTCGAAAGAGGAGTTCGCCCTAGACGTCTTAAGGGAAGCAAGGGGTCATCCAACTCATTGATGAGGAGAGTTTTTCAGAGGATATCAAATGGTATTCATGTGCACGGATTGAAGGCTATCAACATGATGATCTAGAAGCCTTCGTCATAAGTTTCACGTGAAGGTTCCTCGCTACAAAAACACTCATCAAGCGCACACCTTCACGGATCTGAAGAACATCAAAGAGGAAGACTCTCAAGCCACAATGATCGAACCTTTGCAAGTGAATCGTCATCAACATCAAGAGTTCCAGTTAGAGGGTGTTTCTCTTATTCCTTGTATTTTACTTTAAACTCTTTTTGTCTAGTTGTTTGTATAAGGGAAATCGACTGGAGTCTCGTCAAAATTCGGGAAGGGTTTCGTAAAAAATCGACGGGGGAAGTTCGTCGGAATCCGGGGTAGGATTCCATGGAAAATCGTCCGGGGGATAGGGACGTCCAGATCAGTAGATCTAGCAGAGCTCTAAGACCTTCCTTGTGCGGAGGTGAAGAGCTGGCTCAAAGTCTTTTCTTGGAGGGAAAGGGAGAGAGCCAATCGGTCCTTCTAGTTGGTCGGTATAGAAAACAAAAAGAGATTTTGTTTTCACCACCAACGATCTCCGACATCATGGAGATCATGTTGTTGTAATTGTAAAAATAGTTGTTGATGCAGTTTGATTGAAATGACATTTACTGTTTGTTTTTGTGCTTATAATGCGGTGATTGTTAGCCTGTAATTCTCTCAAGTGTGCATAGATCTCCAAGGAGGAATTTGCCTAGGAAAACAAGGTCTGTGACCTACCGCCGAGCGTTAGCAACCTAACGCCCCGCGGTAGCTTCCAGAACTAGTTTTTCTGGACAAAAATAATTTGAATCTTCATTTATCTCATACAACCTTATTTTCACCCCCCCCCTCTAAGGATGGCCACTAGATCCAACAGAAATAGTTAGCTGCACAGAAGAATTAAGAATGAGCATTGTTAAGTGCACTACAGTTTTGGCTATGTGCACCACAAAGTCACTTAATTCATGACCCAAACTCCTTCCTAAATTTATTACTAAGGGCACTCACTATTTGTGCACCGCAATTTCTTCTCTCAACCCTAGAAACGTGAAGACGATTCCGCCTGGTCGTGCCCTCCGCCGCTTCAACCCTCGCCTCCAGCGCCGACTCCTACCGCGTTTTTCGTGATCGACGCTGCTTCCGCCGCTTCGACGTCGCTGCTTCCGCCGCTGCTTCCGACCTAGCAAACGTCGCTGCTTCAACTTCGCTGTCTTCTTCCGCCGTCCGTCGCAGCTTCAATCCTCGTCGTGCCCCTCCGCCGTTTCTTCCGCCGGCCAGACACACAAATCTGTCTGGTTCATTTCCTTCAGAGTCAGGAGAAAAATTAATTCCTTTAATCTGTTTCAGCCAGCATTTCAAAAACCGAAACTTTTTTGATCTGGCGCATGGTAAGTTGAAGTACAACTTCTCCAGAAAAATGGCTGAATCAAAGTCATCATTCTGGCTAAACACTCTTTCTGTGAAGCAGATTTTTGTTTGTTTTGTTTTCCCTTCTACTGTCATAAGAAAAAAATTTAGCAGATAATGGAATATTAATATTTCTAGGAAAGATGCTAAGGAACGCATAATTCAAAGTGAAGGGCTGCAAAATGCCAGAAACTAAGCTCGCGCTGTCATCGGAGAGAGAAACTAAAGCAGGGCAGTTCTTATTATGAAGAAAAGTAAGAATAATCTGCCAAATAGGCTTCCCCACATCAAGGCCGCCCAGCTCATCACAAAGCAATTGAGAACAGTTTTTGTAAAAATCCATGTTATTTTTTGATCGTTGGTTTTCCAAATTTGGATATAATCTATGTTTTGTCCTATTTATCATTTATTTTTATAAAAAAATGTTGTGCTCAATTGATATATCACGTTAATCTTGTTAGTTTGCTATTAACAAAAATGCGGTGCACATAATAATTATGTGTGCACCTATCGTAGTGCGGTGCTCTTAACAAAAAAGTGCACATAACAAAAACTGTAGTGCACTTAACAATGCTCTTAAGAATTTGTGATCAGACAAAACTTATGACAAATATTCATAAATGTTTATAAGCAGGAAAATATAGAAGGTCCCTTTCATGCTCTTAGGATATCTAATCACAACACATTCCTATGTTAACTGCCATGAATAACTTGTCTACAAAAGGGTTGAATAGTATAATGTAGAAATAGTTAGCTGTAGAGAAGAACTAAGGATTTGTGTTGAAAAAAACATATGACAGATAAAGACATATGTTTATAGGTAGAAAAATACAGAAGATTAGTAATACCCTATCAAAGCAGCCCGGGCGCAAAAGAGTCGCATCAATCGCATGGGGTCGACTTGTTGCTGCCATTACAATAATAATTCCCTGCAAAAGTGTATTTAAAATCCAAAAATTGTCTAATTACAAGTTGACTGCTTTTGGTTTTGAGATTTCGGGACATGAAACATAACGTAGGCAGTTCTAAACCATTCTTTTCCATCAATAAAGTCAGAAGAACCCTTTCCCCAACAGTGTCATTGCTACTTGGATTCCCACCACGATCTCCACTGCCAACATAAAAAAAATGTAATTGAATTACTGGGATATAGTCCTAAAAGTGCATTCACAATCATTTGAAAATGCAACGAAAAACACAAAGGAATACCCAACACATAATTAAAAAACAGTGGTTGTTGCTCCAACACTTTTTTTTATTGAACTGCACAAAAGTAAGCTTGCAGGCAATACAAAATTGACTAGTAACACCTGCAGAGACCTAAAAAACAAGCTTGCCTCTACACGCTGTTGACTTGTTGAAAAGGCAGCACTAACTAGAAGCTCAGATAAACAGATGTCAAAGAAGAAAAAGTTGACTAAAAAAAGAAAATCTGAACAGAGCAAGAGCTATGAACAAACCATTGATTACACATCATCGAAGAATCACATCGTATCATGGAGAATATAAACAGGCGAAGACAAAATGAAACATCATGCTTTCAGCACTGGAACGATAAGGTAATGTCGCATAACCATTTAATAAACTGAACTATAATGAATGCATGCAACAGTGTTGTAGAGTCACGGTTTAGAAGCGATAGCATCAACTTCATCAAAAAACAAAATACTAGGTGCTGCTAAGCGAGCTTTCTAAAATACAGTACACAATAGTGCTTCCCCATCATCAACAGACTCCAAACGTAATTCAGCCCCACTACAAATGCATGGAAAATAAGTCATTCATATAAGAACAGTCAATGGGTTTAATGTCTAAGCCAAGAGAGAATATTAAAGTAAAATCCTTTTTATGACCAAAGCAATATCCTCCCCATGGGTCTGTTCTGTTCGGTTTGACGGAATTGGAGCTTCAAAATTTGAAATGTAGGTCCAATTCCAATGAAAATGGACCTTTACTTCTAATTTCAATACCCCAATTTTGTCCAATTGAACAAACCTAATAATTCTAAACAAAAAACTAGTACTCTAGGAGATTTTATAAGGATGAAAAAGAAAACTCAAGGGTGATGCATTAAGAATATTTGATGCACTCATAGTCACACCCGATGGGATGAATGCAATGCAAAATAATTTTAGGTGTAATTATAAAATAAATAACGCAACCAAAGGTTTAACAAGTAAATCTACAACCCACAAAATTAGAATTTAAATTCATTTAGCAGCGCAAAACATCTGGATGAACGGGCAACTCTGCAGTAGTCAAAATAAGCCAAAATAACAGAATATTTGTGTGAGGGGAAAAACCAACTTAGAAGAAAAAGGAAAATAAAAAAAAAATGACTAATAAAAACTAAAATAAACTTCACTAAAAACTAGGGTAATTACCTTAAACTAGACTAAGGCGAACCCAAAATTAAGAAAATCTCACCGAGAATGAGTGGGTAGGGAGGGGTGGTCAGTGGAAGGACTGGTGGACGACAAGAGACTACTCACATAAATAGAGTAAAAACGACGGTGGCGGAAATCAAGGAGGGTGTTTTGGAGATGGGGTAGAAGGGTATGGCGGCGTTAAAATCCAAGGAGAGATAGAAAGAAGGAGAACCCAAGACGGTGATGGGGATAAGTGTTGGGTTCATTGTTCCCAATGTCCCTGATTTGTAAGAAGTCAAACAGGTCAATGAAACACACATCAACTGTATGATGTGCATTAGAGTTCTTGAGTGCAGGTTGTCCATATCACATTGATTGGACATTTGGACACAATAAGTGGTTGCTGGACATAGCAAAAATCGACTAAGTCCACAAGCGTTGAGTGGAGCAAGCTCACTCAATGCCAGAGAGATGCCGAGTCATGCTAAACAAGAAAGTCAAAAAGTCAACTAAAATTCAAATGTTGTGGAAATGCTGCCAGAGACGTTGGCGGCCAGCTGTTATCATCCTCTGCTCTTTCCAAGAAATATTTTCATCATAAAGTTTTGGGGCCCACACACAGCAAAGTGTCGTTGAATCAAGATTAAGTGGAAAGCATGCGCTGAATCGCTTAATCTCAGCCATCAATCCTGGTGGTAAGACCCACTGCTCAATTGGCCTTCAGAGAATTAAAAAGCAAATCGGTCAGAGCAATCAATCAATTCCTTGTCATTTTCATCGAGCCTGAAGAAGTTTTTCTGCACAGAGAGCCTTGCTGGGGAAAGAGATAGCTGAAGCAATCGCCGTCTGCAATAGCAGGATCAGAAGTTATTCTGAGGAAGCAGATATACAAGTTCTGCAGAGAAATGAAAGTTGGTTGAAAAAACATCTACTACCTACTTATTGTCTTCAACAGCAAAAACTTGGACTAATATCTTCTCAGTCCAGGAAGAAGAATACACAGAGTTCTTGCTCTGGTGTTTAATCCTATAACCTTTCTTATTCTTTTGTTTAGATTTTTTGTGAGTCTGGAGTTGTATGCTTGTATTATAAAGGCTAAGGTCTTTGTGGCTTGTGTTTGGCTTTGTGCCGGGTGAAAGGTCTCTGTGACCTTGGTTTGACTAGTGCCTAAGTTGTAGGTTTGTATGACCTGTGTGGTCCTGAGGGATCTGTGTTGTAAGATCTTAAGGAGATGAGTTCTGGAGGGAGAGCCGAATCTAACACACTGTTAGATAGGCGTAGAGGGATAGTAGATGTACGCATGATTGGGGAACCACTATAAAATTATTGTGTCGTCTGTGAATGTTCTTGAAAGCTGATAAATAACATAATCACAGGCACTGAAATATTATAACAAGTTAAAAAATTTAAATAGAGACAAAAACCTATTCACCCCCCCCCCGATAGCTGTTTAGCTAGCCTTGAAAACAAGACTTTCAAGTGGTATCAGAGGGAGATTGCTCTTTAAAGGCTTAACAGTCTGAGTAGATCTCCAAGGTTAGCTAGAAGACTGTGTCTATGGATTCAGGAATGTCCAATAGGGAGCTGAGTGCTGTGAGACTTCCAATCTGTAGGATGTAAGATGTTGTCATCTAGAAAGCAAGGGCGAGTCTGTTCATGGATGCTGCTAACCCTAGGATGTATATTACAGTTGAAGAAGGAACATTCATCCTAATGAAGGTCTCTACACTGGATGCTAATGTCAAGACCCCCAAGACATATGATGTGATGACCAAGGATGAGTTGGCCCTGGCCACAATAGACAAGAGGTCAAAGAATATCATTATGAGTGTTGTTGATGACTCTACACTTCAGAATCTGATCCATTTCAAAATAGCAAAGGAAATGTCGGAAACACTTATGATTTACATGGTGGGTACAGATGAAGTTAGAGATGATAGGAAGTTCATGCTCAATCAAGAGTATGAGGCCTTCAGGCAATCCAAGGTGGACAACATAACCATCTGTTATGAAAAGTTCTTTAGGATTGTGAATGAGCTGAAGACTTATGGAAGAGTATTCAGTCACTATGAACTGAATGATAAGTTCCTTAGATCTCTCTCTAGAGTGTGAAACACAAAAATCAGTGCCATCATAGAAGTGAGAAAGCTGGGTGACACTGTTCCTCACACCCCCTTTGGGAAGCTGCTGTCATATGAGATACAGCTGGCTGCAAGGAAAGAAGAGGAGAACAACAACAAGTCTCGGGCAAGAGACAAGACTGTAACTTTCAAAGATGAAGGCTCCAGCAAAAGCAGAAGAAAGTCTCCCTCTCCACCAAGGAAAGATGCTAAATCTGATTCTGGAAGATCATAGGAAAGTACATCAGACTGCACCATCTGACATGTTCCGCGGGAAGAAAATGAGCAAGTAGATCAGCTAGCCAAGTTCAGACCCCGTGCGGGTGGAACCCTGACCGACTTATTCCTCCCTTCCATCGAAGAGGAGGAGCGGATGGAAGTGGATCGGGACACCTCCTAGATGGAGCCCTTCACAACCTTCGTGTCCATATGGGAGTTCCCATAAGGCCTAGACATAAAATGCTTCAAGTATAAGTCACCGTACTCCCTGATGCACGACGGGAAGCTGTATCGGAAAACTCTCTCGGGGCTTTTAACATGTTGCATGGCTGAAGAGGAGGTCTTGAGGTTCTTGGAAGAAGTACATTTCGAAGTGTATGGGAATCACTTAGGGAGCAGGGCCCTGGAAGGAAGGATAGTAAGGCAAGGGTACTTCTGCAAGACCATGGGCCATGATGCCACCGAGTTCGCAAAGAATTGTCAAAAGTGCCAACTGTTCTCCCCTCTCCAACTGCTACCATCCCAGAGGCTCAGAGGCATCATTGCCCCCTGGCCCTTTACTATATGGGGAATGGATCTTGTAGGATCCTTCCCTCAGGACAGCGGGCAGTGGAGTTTCTTGTTGGTCATGATTGATTATTTTTCTAAGTGATTGGAGGTTAAGGTGCTAGCCAAGGTGACCCCCAGGTGATCCAAAACTTTATATGGGGGGAAATTATTTGTCGGCACGGGTTGCCTCAGGCCATTGTCACGGACAATGGGCAACAGTTTGCCAGCACGAAATTCATCAGTTTCTACGGCCAGCTCGGGATTGATCTTCGGTTCGCGTCGGTCCGCCACCCTAGGAGTAACGGGCAGGTGGAGGCGGCGAACAAGATAATTTTATACTTCTTGTAAAAGAATGGAACATCTAAAGTCGAGCTGGGTGGAGAAAATCATCCAGCTCAAGTGATGATGAAGATGATGCTGATGAAAAGGAATTCTGCATGATGGCTATCAATGCCTCACAACAAAGTTCTGATGCAGAAGAGTCAGAGTCAGAATCAGAGACTCAATCTGAAGAGGACCAGGTAATAAGTTCTTTGATTTTAATTCTGAGGACTTCAAGTGTGAGTTTAAGCACTATGTTTAGATTTATTAAAATCTGAGAATGAAATCATTTCTCTCAGAAATCAATTATCTGAATACAGTACTTTAAAATCAGATAACCTCAAACTCTCTGAGGAGTTGGAGTGTTATAGGGAGCAGATAGTCTCACTGAAGAGTGAACTATCAATGGCCAAGCAGTTTGATGAATCCCTTAATGGGAGAAGTATCAAACTAATGGACATCACAAGCACAGTGAACTCAAGATTCAATAGTACACTGGGTTTGGGTGCTTCATCCAGCCAACCTATAGTACTAACACCCCAATCCAAGTTTATCTCTGATAAAGGCAAGGGAGTTGTTGAGGTAGCTAGGAAGAATTCTGACATACCCAAGAAAACAAGAGTTCAACGGAAATCGTCGAACGGAGCTAGACGATCGTCGAATGCAGATCAACGATCTCAGGCTAAATCGTCGAACTCAGGTCAACGATCTCTAAACCCTAAACTCTGCCACAGTTGATCTTCGAACGGAGCTCGAGGATCTGACCCAAGATCGTCGAACTTAGCTCAGCGATCGTCGAGCAGAGATCAGAGTTTTGAAAACTTTTTCAAAGGTAAATCAAATTCCAAACCTAGGGGTCCTTCATCCCAAATATTTAACCCTTTTACTGAATGGATAATACCTCCAAGGATATATCATCCTGAAGGTTATAAGAGTCAACCAGGGATGTCTTTTATTTCTGAGTTCAAAGGTTATCAACCTAGGCCCAAGGTAAACTGGGCTAGAAAATAAGTAAATTGTTTTATGTGCAGGTGAAGACCTATCCAACATCAAACCAGCAATGGTATCTGGATAGTGGGTGCTCAAAGCACATGACAGGAAACAAGGACAATTTCACATCCTTCAAAGCCAAGCTTGGACCCAAAGTAATATTTGGTGATTCAAACTTTGGACTAACAAAAGGATATGGTGCAGTCCAGATTGGCACAGTCACATTCAAGAAAGTAGCCTATGTGAAAGGACTGAAGCACAACTTGATCAGTATCAGTCAACTATGTGATGATGGCTACCAAGTGACCTTCAGCAAATCCTTATGCAAGATCAAATCATAGGACAACACAACTGTGTTGACAGGTAAAAGGAAAGGTAACATCTATTTAGTAGACTTTCTTTCAACTGAAGTAGATATTTGGTTGTTTAACTCTATTAGTAGACCTAATGAACTATGGCATAAGAGACTAGGACATATAAACCTTAGAACCATTGATAGGCAATCCAAGGACAACCTTGTTAGAGGACTACCTTCTGGCCCCTATAAGAAGGAAGTACTCTGCAGGGCTTGTCAATTAGGCAAGCAAACCAAAAATAGTTTCAAGTCACTTAATAAGAGTGATTCACCTAGGATTTTGTATCTGTTACACATGGATCTTTTTGGACCCATTACAGTACAAAGTTTAGGAGGGAAATCCTATACTTTAGTGGTTGTAGATGAGTTCTCTAGATTCACATGGGTGTTCTTTCTGAGGAAGAAGTCTGATAACTTTAAGTGTTTGATAGAGTTTCTCAAATGCATATAGAGTGAGTTCAATAGTCACATTGCCCTGATCAGAAGAGATCATGGGATAGAGTTTGATTCTCTTCTTATGCAAGAGTTCTGTCAGAGTGAAGGGATCAGACACACTTTCTCAGCTCCTAGAACTCCTCAACAAAATGGGGTAGCTGAAAGGAAAAATAGAACTCTTATTGAATCTGCTACTACATTGTTGTCAGATGCTCACCTTCCTTTATCCTTTTGGGCAGAGGCAGTGAACACCTCCAACTATGTGTTGAATAGAAGTTTAATACATAAACTGAAGGGCAAGACTCCCTATGAACTACTCAAAGGAAAGAAACCTAAAGTAGATTACTTTAAAGTTTTTGGTTGTATTTGTTACATTCATAATAATGACAAGAAATACTTAGCAAAACTTTAAGCTAAAGCTGATGAAGGAGTGTTTCTAGGATATTCCATGATCAGTAAAGCTTATAGGGTATATAATAAATCCTCTCTCAAAATTGAAAAATCTGTTCATATATCTTTTGATGAATCTAACATGTCTTTCAAGGAGAATAATACTTCTACTATAGAACCTTTGCAGGTACACTCTCTTGCAGAAGACTTGGACAGGTTACAAATTATTCAAAAAGAGGAAAGCAGTGAAGATGAAGAAGGCATTCAACACCTTGAAGAGAAACTTCTTGAAGAGTCAGTTGTTGTACCACCAGAGGAAACAACAACACAGGTTGGTGAACAATCAACATCTCCTGTTGATTTAGTAACATCAAGAGACCATCCAATCTCCCAAGTGATTGGAGACATCTCAGTTGGTGTGCAAAACAGAAATCAGGTCAACCAAAACCTGATGCACACTTGATTTCTCTCTCAAATTAAACCTCAATCCATTCAAGATGTAGAGCAAGATCCACACTGGATCATTGCAATGCAAGAAGAGTTGCATCAATTTGAAAGGAACAAAGTTTGGGAACTAGTACCAAGGCCAGAGGATTACTCCATTGTTGGAACAAAGTGGGTGTTCAGAAATAAATTGGATGATCAAGGAGTCATTGTAAGGAACAAGGAAAGGCTAGTTGCTCAAGGGTACTCTCAAGAAGAAGGGATAGATTATGACCAGACCTTTGCACCAGTTGCAAGGTTAGAGGCCATAAGAATCTTCTTAGCATATGCAGCACACAAAGGATTCAAAGTATACCAGATGGATGTAAAGAGTGCTTTTCGCAATGGATATATCAAAGAAGAAGTCTATGTCAGACAACCCCCAGGTTTTATCTCTTCAACTCATCCTGATTATGTTTTCAAATTGCATAAAGCATTATATGGTCTAAAGCAAGCTCCTAGAGCATGGTATGAGACCCTAGCATGCTTTCTTCTGAAAAATGAGTTTATAAGGGGTAAAGTAGACCAAACTCTTTTTATTAGAGCTCATAAGTCCCAAACCCTACTAGTACAAATCTATGTAGATGATATTATATTTGGTTCTACTGATTCAAATTTGTGCAGAAGGTTCTCCAACCTAATGCATACTAAATTTGAAATTAGTAGCATGGGTGAGCTATCCTTCGTTCTAGGATTGCAAATCAAACAACATGCTGAAGGCATATTTATTTCTCAAACCAAGTATGCAAAAGAATTGGTCAAGAAATTTGGTACGTCTGAAGCATCATGTATGAAAACACCTATGCCTACTAATGCTGTATTAGATGTTGATGAACATGGGAAACCTGTTGATCAGACAACATATAGAACAATGATTGGCTCTTTATTGTACCTTACAACTAGTAGACCTGGCAGGATGTTTGCTACATGTATATGTGCTAGATTTCAAGTGACCCCTAGAGAGTCACACCTAACCTTAGTAAAAAGGATTCTTAGGTATGTAAAAAGTTGTCTAAATCTAGGTCTCTGGTATCCAAAAGATTCAGCATTTGACTTAACTGGATTTTCAGATGTTGATTATGCTGGATGCAGAATAGACAGGAAAAGCACCAGTGGAAGTTGTTAGTTTCTTGGTGACAGACTTGTCTCTTGGTTTTGCAAGAAACAAACATCTGTGTCAACTTCAACTGCTGATGCTGAATATATGGTTGCAGGTAGTTGTTGTTCACAAATATTATGGATTCGAAATCAACTCCTAAACTATGGCTACAACTTAGACAAGTCAAAAATATTTTGTGATAATACTAGTGCTATTTCTATAGCACAAAATCCAGTCCTCCATAGTAGGACAAAACACATAGAAATTAGGCATCACTTTCTAAGGGATAATGTTGAGAAAAACAAAATTGAACTTCAATATATCCCAACTGATTTGCGAAGGGGAGATATTTTCACCAAACCCTTGGATGAAAAGAAACATACATTCTTCCTGAATCGGTTAGAAATGTTAGATGGAGGAAGTCTAAAATAATAACCAAGATTTTAAAATTATAAAAATTACCAAGACTAGGCAAATCAATATGTTCTTTTTGTATATAGAATATGTTTCTGTTCTCTGAACTGCGCTCGACGATTTTCCCTGCAATCGTCGAACGGAGATCGACGACTTCCGAAATCGTCGACCAGAGTTCAGCACTTCTCAAATAGTGCTAAACTATCTTTCTTCAAGTCAGCGATCGTCAAACGGAGCTCGACGCTCTACAATATCGTCGAATGGAGATCGATGATGTTGATGACCTTTCAGTTTCTTTTAGAAGCCCAGATTGTCGAACAGAGTTCAATGATCTTTCCTTTTCTGCGTCGAACCCTAATATAAAACTCATTTTTCGGCCGTCGTTCTCCCTTTGCGCTTTCATACTCTCTGCAAATTTTCTCTTTCCCTCCAAACTTCTCTAAACTTGGTCGTTTGTTTGTTCATTTTTGCAGGAATCAATGGCAGTATCAGTCGTCATCTTGGCCGCAATGAAATTTGACGCTGGATTTGATATCGACATGGATTCTTTCAACAACAGCGATCAAATCTTCAAGGACATTCTGGAACTTTTCAAAGAACAACAACTAGTTACCATAATGACTACAAGGCTCAAATTGGCTGCAAGTGAGATAAAGGAATGGGTGTATACTGCCCATAACCTGGATCAGAATACAGTGGTTGGAACCATCTCAGGAACCCAGGTATCTCTAACACCTGCTGCTTTGACAGAGGTTTTTCAATTGAAATCTGGAGAACATTCTGTTGAGCTTTCTGGAGAGGAGTTTTCTAATATGCTTGAAAGGATGGGACATTCAGAAGCAAACCCTAGCAAATTGCTTAAGAAAAATCTGTCTGTTGAGTACATATTTCTAGCTGATGTTGTTGGAAAAGTGTTGTTGGCCAAACACTCAGCTCATGATACCATATCTAGGTATCAGCTCTGTCTGATGGGTGCCCTGGTGGACAAGAAGCAACTCAACTGGGGAGAAGTTTTCTTTGATTTGATTAAGAAAAAGATTAACAAGAACTTTGTTAATTTTGGAAGGATTTTAGGGCTGTTCCTTCACCATAGATGCCCTGCACTGCTTGTTTCCAGTGGGATGCACATCAATGCCTCCAAGAGGCTTACCTGTGCTCTATTTGGAAAATGGGATAGGAAGATTGTTAAGCCCAGCAGACCCTCTGCAATCTCATCTTCAGGCACAAGAACTGCTTCAGTCTCTTCCCCTCAGGTTTCTGCCCCTGCAGAACACTTGCCTGCTTCTTCTCCTCCTATTCCACCTCTTGTTTCATCTACCATAATCACATCCACCATCATAATTTCCACCCCATCTCCAACTTCAATTCCTTCTCCAACTCCACCATTAACTGAAGAAATCTTCCATCCTCTACATCACTACCCACACCTGGATATTGATTCATCCTCTCATATTCCATCTTTCACTCTTATAGATGATTCCTATATGGATGATTCTCCTTCATCCGCTCCTGAGCCACCATCCTCATCCACCTCTTATCAACAACTCCTTCAGGACATAATTGCTCAACCATCCTTCAGACCATCCATTTCCATTCCACTATCTTCCATCTCCGCAATTCCAATTTCCCAACCATCCTTTCCACCATCCACAGGTTCTCCACCAACATCTCCTGCTGCTCCAACATTCATTTTTACCTCATCTATCCCTACCTCTACTCAAGTCCCTCATGAGCAAGTAGATCTTCTAGCCCTTGCAGACAGGTTATATGTGCTGATAGCTCCAAAGCTATCCCTCTTGCTGGAGACCTCTTTGGCTCCACTTCTAAAAACAATTCAGGAGCTGTCTGTTAGGCTATCTTCTTTTCTTCCTCCTCAGGCAATCCATTCTTATGGGTGCCTTAATCAAGTTCTCACTGAATCTAGGCAGGGGGAGATGCCTTATGAAGCTGAGAGATTGCCTGCTACAGAAACATCAGCCCAAGATCCAGTTGCATCAGTTGCATTCATTACAGTGGACCTCAGGTCACTGTTATCAGTTTTTGATTCTGTGTACTTCAACTGACTTCCAGTCCAGCAATCTGAAGATCAGACTAAGGCCATTGTGCCTATTTCCAGATGTGACCCCAGCCTAATAAGCTCTTATATAAATTCCTTCAATACTATTGACAGTGCTCCTACTGCTGCTCCTACTGCTGTTATTGATATTTCTGTTAGTTTTGATATTGCTGTTTTTGAGGATATGCATATGACAAAGGCATTTGTTTTTGAGCATGCTGTTACTGCTGCTGTTTCTCCTTCTGAAGTTGATTTTCCAGTTTCATCTGTTACTACTGCTTCCATTACTGCTGTTGTAGCTTCTGTTTATGAAATTATTGTATCTGAATCTACTGTCGTAGCTCCTTCTGCCAGTGTTGATTCTACTCCACTTCCTGCAGTTGTTGCTGCTACTGTTGTTGTTTCTGCTGTCTCTTCTACTCAGTCTCAACAACAGAAAGATTACCTCAGAAGGATTGATGTAGTGTATGATAATCCTCCAAGCTCAGACAGTGATCAGTTTAGGACTGACTCAGATGATTCCTCTGCAACAATTGCAAGGAAAAGAAAAGCCAGAAGCAAAGCCATGAAGAGAGTTCCTCTAGAGAAAGTGAAAGATACAAATGACATTGCATACTACATACTGCATGATTGCCCTATCACAGAACCTTGGATGCAATACTCCTGGAATCAACTGAAAGCTATGAATAAGAAAAGAAAGTATGACAAAGGATCTTCCCATTTCAATCGTCCTCCTCCTCCTCCCTCACCTGATGCAGGTGTAGGTGGTAGTTCTGCCTTCCAATCCTCTGCCAGAAGCTAAACTTCATATCAACCTCAAGGAAGATACCAGTACAGAGGAATTCAATCTAGAGGTTACCAGTCCAGAAGTGGACAGTACAGAGGAAATCAAAGAGGACTCAGAGTATATTCCAGGCAACATCCTTATCAAAGGGAAGGACAAGGTCCATCTGACACTACTTCTGGTCCCTTTCCTTATAAGCTTAAAGATTTAGTATCTTCCAGAGCTCCTCCAGATAATTCTTCAAATAGATATGAGCCTCCTGTTCCATTTGAGGACCCAGAAAATAATCTCACCTCATGGACTGCAAGAATGAAAGAATTGGCTGCTTTGGACCAAATCAAGAAGGCTAGAGAACAAGGAAAAGATGCATCAAATATCACTACTTTATCAGATCAAAGAAAAAAGAACTTGAGAGATACTCTTCCAGTAAATTTTTTTGATTCAGAAAGCTATATGAAGTTGCACACAGAAGCTGCAGTGCCCAGGCCAAAGCATCAAACCTCTCTAGGTGCACCTGATGATAGAAGATCCAAGAAAGAAGCTCTCAATCTCAACAGAGAAATAGTTCTTATAAAGAGCAAGGAAAAAGAATGATTCTGTAAGATGACAGTATATTTTGTTTTCTGAACTATCTGTGATAATGTCTGTGTTTATATAATGTCTTGTTTGTTACATTTCTGCTTTGTATGTTTTTATTTTTCCAATATCTGTAAATAGTAATCCTAACCCAAATAGGGAGAGATTTTTGGAACACCCTATTACTGATTTGGGCAAGGATCACTATGCCTTTTAGGAAATCTGTTTTGACCTCCTTGTATAGATCTAAATGTCAATTAGAATTGAGTCTAAGGGTTAGTATTTAGGTTTAAAAGCTGCCCCCAAGACCAGATATTTCAGTTCAGGAGACTAAGTCATTTTGTCGAGCTCAGTACGACGAATCATCGAACTCCATTCGACGATCGCTGAGCTCACTTCGATGAATCATCGAACTCCATTCGACGATCTCTGAGCTCAACTTCAACGAGTCGTCGAACTCCATTCAACGATCTTCGAGCTCAGATCGACATTCTTGTCTCTAGTTTGTTTCTCTATCTCTAAGCTAAGTTCGACGATAGTTAAGCTCAGATCGACGATCTCTGTTTCAGTCAAAGTCCAGTCTCTGAGCTCAGTTCAACGATAGTAGAGCTCAGGTCGACGTTTTTCTGGTAAGATCGACGTTTTTCAAGATTCAAATTCAGACAGTTATGGAATTATTCTCAGCATTTATTTCAAGGATCTTGTAGCCGTTTCAATTAATCTAGAGCAAGTTTCAAGGGATTTCCAAAGGAATGTTTTATTGGACTTTCCTCCAGAAGACAAAATGCAGTTAAGGAAGTCATTTACGACAGGCTAACGGCTATCTTGGACAGAGAATCATTCTATTCAGATCTAAAGAATAAAAGAGATATTCATATTCTGCTGGAAAAGAATAACACAGAACATCATCAACAAGTGAATAACAACAAGAAAAAGAGCTGCAGAAATTCATAGTCTTAGAACTTTTACAAGAACACACATCACAAAAGGAGATCAACATACTGAAATTTTCAGATCCCTTTTGATTCTAGTGTTCAAAGGCCATCATCATTCAAGACTCCAGACAACACACATTTCAGCTGCTGCTGAAATCATCTTTTGTTGGAGATCAAATCTTTTGAAGGCCTATCACCCTACTGCAAAGTTTCACTTCCTGAACAACTCAAGATCTCAGGGGAGCTTTGACAACATCCACTATCTTCTCTCTGATTGTTGACAGAGAAGATCATCTCATCCCTCTCTCTCTCTCTAGTGTAAAGGGTTTATCAAACTCCCTTCAAAAGTTTGTGCTGGTTTCTGAGACCTTGTCAAAACTCATTGGTGCCCAGGACACCTGATCAACTCATCCTGCAGTGGATTCCGACCTAGGGTGGTAGAAGAGTGGATGTACCCAGATTGATTGGGGAACCACTATAGCTCCTTGTGTCATCTGGTTGCTTACTTTCTTTTGTTTTTTGGCTGTTGTTTGTGATTGCTCTATGTTTAGTTAGTTGCTGTGTTTGCTTTATTTTATTTGCTTCCCTGTTCACTTTGGAATACAACAACAGTTGTAAAAATTTTTAGCAAGCACCATACTCTATTCACCCCCCTCTAGAGTATAACAGATCTAACCTGCACTTTTAGATTTGAAGACATTTCGTCAAGCTCCATTTGATGAAAGTTTTCTGAAGTGAATTCGTCGATCTCCATTCGACGAAAACAACTTCACTCACCGAGAGTTCGTCGTCCTACGTTCGATGAATATCTCACAAACTTTTCATAGTTCGTCGAGCTCTGCTCGACGAACTTTGGCAAATTCATCGAGTGCAGACTTAAACTAAACAAAGTCTTCTTCATTGATCATTCCCAGCTGATTTATAAAGAAGGGATGATTTCTCTCATCCAGAGGTTTGGTGAATATATCAGCCCTTTGTAAATCAGTGTAGATATAGACAAGCTTAATTTTGTTTTTCTTTACACACTCTCTTATGAAATGATGCCTAATGTTTATATGATTTGTCCTACTGTGATGGACTAGATTCTAGGCTATGTCTATAGCACTTGTGTTATCACAAAGTAGAGTTGAATTATTTAAGTTGATACCATAGTCTAGTAATTAATTTTGTATCCACAGCATCTAGGAACAACAGCTACCTGCTGGAATGTATTCTGCCTCAGCAGTTGAGGTAAATACAGATGATTGTTTCTTACAAAAGCAGGACACTAATCTCATACCTAGGAACTGGCAAGTTGCTGAAGTACTTTTTCTATCCACCAAGCATCCAGCAAAATCAGCATCTGAGTATCCAATTAACTCAAATTCTAATTTTGTGGGATACCATAGGCCTAGACTAAGACAACCCTTTATATATCTCAAAATTATTTTTAGTAAAATAAGATGAGATTCTTTTGGGCATGTGGACAACATGATATCAGGTCTGTTTGTTGTAAGATATAACAGGGATCCAACAATGGCCCTATATAGTTTCTGATTCACAGGTTTCCCATGTGCATCTGAATCAATTACAGCATTTGTAGCAATAGGTGTCTTCTTTGCTGAGGCATCAACCATCCAAAACTTTTTGATAAGCTCTTTAGCATACTTAGGTTGGGAGATGAAGATGCCATCAGGGAGCTGCTTCACTTGGAGAATAAGGAAGTAGGAAAGCTTACCCATGCTACTCATTTCAAATTTATAATGTATGAGATTAGAGAATCTCTTGGACAATTTTGAATCAGTAGACCCAAATATTATGTCATCCACATATATTTGTACTAATAGTATTTGATCCTTATGATGTCTAGTGAAAAGTGTTCTATCTACAATGCCTCTAATGAATTTATGCTCTAACAGAAAGCTGGGTAGAGTCTCATACCAAGCTTTTAGAGCTTGCTTTACAGCATAGATAGCTTTATGTAATTTGTAAACATAAGAGGGATGAGTTGGAGAAACAAAACCTGGAGGTTGTTCAACATAAACATCTTCCTTGAGTACTCCATTCAGGAATGCACTTTTCACATACATTTGATAGACCATGAATCTCTTGTAAGCTGCATAGGCAAGGAATATTCTGATTACTTCCAACCTTACAACAGGTGCAAAGGTCTGGTCATAATCTATTCCTTCTTCTTGCCTATATCTTTGTGCAACAAGCCTGGCTTTATTCCTCACTTTTACTCCTTGTGCATCCAACTTGTTTCTATAGACCCATTTGTTTCCAATGACTGGGTAGTCTTGAGACCTTGGAACCAAATCCCAAACTCTACATCTCTCAAACTGATTTAATTCCTCCTGCATTGCAATGATCTAGTGGGGATCTTGCTCTGCATTATGGATGTATAGAGGTTCAATCTGAGAGATAAAACATGCATACATCAAATCTTGGTTGAGTTGATGCCTTATCTGTACACCTGCTGATATGTATCCAATAACTTGAGATCTGGGGTGATCCCTAAGTGTGACAAGATCAGCTGGTGGAGTTGGTTCTGCAACAGCATTTGGAATTAATTCCTCCTGTGGAATTATGTTTGCTGTTGGGGGAATATCACTCCCTTCAATGCCTTCATCTTCACTTTCTTCAATGACTTGTGGAGAAGGATGAGTTGGAACCTCTTGGGTAAGGTTTAGTCCATCCAAACTTTCACACAAGTGATGTGCCTGCAAGTTGCTTCTGGTAGAAATTTCATTCTCCTTACAAGACATGTTAGCTTCATCAAAAGTAACATGGATAGACTCCTCAATTTTTAAAGTTTATTTGTTATAAACCGTATAGGCTTTGCTTACTTGGGAATATCCTAGAAAAATTCACTCTTCAGCCTTTGCCTCAAACTTTCTAATATATCTTTTGTTGTTTGTGTGAATATAACATATACAACCAAAGACTTTAAAATAGTTTTTTTTAGGTTTCTTCCCTTTTAGTAATTCATAGGGAGTCCTATTCTTTAGCTTATGTATCAGGCTTCTGTTCAGGACATAGTTTGCATTGTTCATAGCCTTTGCCTAAAAGGATAGTGGCATGTAAGCATCTGCAAGTAATGTACATGTAGCTTCAATAAGTGTCATATTTTTCCTTTCAGCTACCCCATTTTGTTGGGGAGTCCTAGGAGCTGAGATGCAATGCCTGATACCTTCCTTCTCACAGAACTCATGCATAAGAAGAGACTCAAACTCCGTGCCATGATCACTTCTGATCAATGCAACATGAGTAGAGAACTCAATCTGTATGGTCCTGAGAAAATATGTAAGAACCTTGAAGGTATCTGACGTAGATCTCAGAAAGAATACCCAAGTGAACCTGGAGAAGTCATCTACAATAACCAAAGTGTAGGATTTCCCTCCTAGGCTTTGTACAGCAATGGGTACAAAGAGATCCATGTGTAGCAAATATAAAAACCTAGGTGAATCACTTTTATTAATGGATTTGAAACTAGATTTAGTTTGCTTGCCTAATTGACAAGCTCTGCAGAGACCTTCCTTATTGTAGGGACCAGAAGGTAGACCTCTAACAAGGTTGTCTTTTGATAGCCTAGCAATGTTTTTTAGGTTTACATGACCTAGTCTTTTATTCCATAAATCATTTTGGTTACTAATTAAGGTAAGTAAATAGATATCAGAATTGGCAGATATAAAATCAACTAAATATATATTGCCTTGTCTATTTCCAATTAAAACTGTTTGATTTTCCTTATTAGAAATAATACATGAAGATGAACTAAAATGTACCTGATAATCTTCATCACATAATTGACTTATGGAGATGAGGTTATGTTTGAGTCCTTTGACATAAGTTACTTTCTTGAAAGTAATAGCTCCAATCTTCACTACTCCATAACCTTCTGACAGACCACATTTGGAGTCACCAAAGATGACCTTTGACCCCAGCTTGGACTTGTAGTTGGATAGAATGTCTTTACTGCCTGTCATATGTTTGGAGCAACCACTATCCAAGAACCAGGTCAGATTCACACTTGGACAGATCTTCACCTGTATTGAAAAATAGTTAAATGTTCTTGACCCAGGTTACCTTGGGTCCTTTGTTTTCCTGGTATGAAAAGCTAGAGATTACAAAAAATTCAAGTTGGGATTTATATCATAGAGGGTGATATCTCCTAGGTGGTATAACCCAATCAGCTAGTGGATTGAAAGCTTTCCTAGAATTACTTAAATTTCTGTTATAATTAAAGTTTTGGTTAAGTCTTTCTGGGTTCGACGAATTTCTCTGAGTTTGTCGACCAGAGTTCGATGAATAAGGTTGAGATCGTCGATCTCTGCCCAGAGAATGAATATATTCATTTTCTTTGACCCTTGTTCGTCGACCTCTGCCCGACGAACCATACAGAGTTCGTTGATCGCAGTTAGATGAATAAACATAACTATAGTTTGCGTTCAGAGTTCGACAAACTGGCAAGATTTCGTCGATCTAAGTTCGACAAATTTTGCTGAACCTTGTTACCTATGGTTTTCTGGTTGTTTGTTTCTAGCCTATTGATTTAGAAACATTTTTTGTTGTTTGTTTATTGATTACTTTTTCTTTTCCCTTCACAGTGACATATTTTATGGGGGTTGTTAAGATGTTCTTCCTGAGAATGGGGGGGGGGGAACCTGATGAAGCACCCAAGCCTAGCTTGCCATTAAGTCTGGCATTCATAGTGCTTGTGATGTCCATCAGCTTGAGGCTTCTTCCATTAAGAGTTTCCTCAAGTTGTTTAGCCTCACAAAGCTCAGGTTTTAACAATGTTATTTGCTCATTAGCTAAGCATAATTCATCTTTTAACCTATTATTTTTAGAGTTAATGTTTTCTAAATTTCCTAATTTTTCCCTAAGGATTTTAATCTCTTTTTCTGAATTTATTAAGTCTATACACATTAATTTAAATTCAATTTTAAAAGAATCTGAAGTGTAATCAAAAGAAGATAGTACCATATCAGCTTATGAATCTGAAGCTTCTTCATTGTCTGATTCCTCTTCTTCTGAATTACTACTAGAAGCATCAATTGCCATGAGGCAAACCTCCTTAGCCCTTGCTTCTTCCTCATCTTTACTGGAGCTGGAAGATGTTGATTCATCTTCAGTTTCACTCTAGGTTTCAGCCACAAAACCCATTTCCTTCCTCTTATATTTGATGGAAGAAGTTTTGCTGGTGTGCTGTTTCCTGGTGTCTTTCTCTCTTTTCTTCTCTTTCTTCTAGTTCTCTGGATACTCAGAGAGGAAGTGCCCAGGTTTCCTGTACCCAAAACACAACACTTCTTTAGTTGGTGTTTTATCATACATGGGTTTGTCATCTTGCCTAGATGACTTTTTTCTGAAGTCCTTTCTTGCCATCTTGTAGAATCTTCTGGCAAATAGACTCATGAGCTCTTCATTTGATGTTGATGTCTTTATCTCCTCAGCAGCCTTGAAAGCTATACTTTGCTCTTTTCTGGCTGGTGGAGGTGTCCTTTGCTCTGCTTCCTCCCTGTACTTGATCAGTTGTTCATAGGACTTTAACTTACCCAATAGAGATTCTGTAGATATCTCATTTAGGCTTCTGGCCTCCTTGATGGGCCAGATCCTTGAATCCTATGAGCTTGGAAAGCACATCAGGATCTTATCATTCACCTCTGTGAGGGTGATGTCCTTATCCAAGGTTTTTAGCTCATTGATAATTGAGCTTAACCTATTATACATATCAGCTACTGATTCAGCCTCTTCTTTCTTGAAATTCTCATATAAGGATATGAGGTTGGATCTCCTATCCTTTAGCTCATCAGCTGAACTAGCCACCATCTGATTTAGTGAATCCCATATGGCTTTGGCTGTGGTGTATTCAGCTTCCTTCTGAAAAATATCATCTGACATAGTCTGTGCCAGTATGTTCATAGCCTTGGTATCAGCTATCTTTACCTTCTTTTGGGCTTCAGTCCACTCAGGTGGTGGAACTGTAGTAGTGTTTGTAGATGTTATAGAAGTTGAAGCTTGAGGGGGACCTGTCAAAATAGAGTTGTATATATCCTCATCAATAGAATTCATGTATAAATTAATTCTTGCCTTCCAAATGGCAAACCTGTTTAGGTTGCAAACTGGAGGTCTGGTGCTTGCATAGTCCTTATTTTGTGCCATACTATGTATATAGATATAATATTGGAATAAAAATAAAATTTAGATCTAACAAAGGATATTTGGTTCAAGGGTTAGCTTGTACAACCAAAGGAACTTGCTCTGATACAAATTGAAAGTGAGCAGTTAGATAAGGAATACTCTAGAGGGGGGGGGGGGGTGAATAGAGTATTTAGAGTTTTATAAAATTCCATGCTAGATAATGCAGATTAGTCTAAGTGCAGTAGTAAATAAATCAAAATATAAAAGCATAGAAACTAAATACCACAGCCCCAGCAAGAAAACAAAAGAAAGAGGGCAACCAGACGACACAAGAAATTTATCGTGGTTCCCCAACCTGGGTACAGTCACTCTTCTACCACCCTGGTAGGAATCCACTCAGGTTTTTGATAAGGTGACTGACACCGATGAGCTTTTATCAGTTGCTCAAAAACCAAATCCCCAAGTCTTTTGATCAGGTGACTTGTAACCAGGAATCACTTTTGAAGGGAGACGACAACCCTTTACACAGTGGGGATGAGAGAGTTTATTTTGTCTTCTCTGTAAACAATCAGAAAGAAGACTTGTGGATTATTGATGGTAGCAAATTGCTCCCCCTGAGATATTGAATGGTTCTGGGAAATATGGAAGCCTTGCTGCAGGGTGATAGGCCTTCAAGCTTTTAGTCTTTATCTGTAGGATCATCTTGACAGATTTGATAGTTGTTGTCCTTGGAAGTCCTGGAGTGTTGAAGTAAGAAGACTCTTGATTTTGTATGATTGTTCTTCTTCTTCTGAGAGAAGATTTTCTTTTTGTATCAGAGCTTTTGTGAAAGAAGCAGAAAAGCTGTTGAATACAGACTGATTGAAAATCTCTGTGTCTGTGTATACTGTGTCTCTGCAATTGCTCTGGTACTCTGATTGTTCTTACTTGCTTGCTTGCTTTCTTTTTGTCTTTCTTACTGTTGTTAAGAAGGGGAGAAAAATCTCTTTTATATTTCCTGAGGGAATTTCCTTTCGAAATTTGAATCTTTCTACGACAATCAATGTTGGGGGTCCTTGAAAATAAACTGCATTAATTTCTTTCCCCAACTGTCCCTTGGAAAAATGGAAAACAATAATTCTGATGAAAGCCGTGATTAATGCACCGTCCAACGGTAATATTCAGATAATATTTTATCATTATTCATTCAGAAATTATTGCCATAGACTAAGGACAGAATGAATAAATGCAAAGTCTGTAATCGTCGAACTGATGTGAAAGTGCAAGTTAGATCTGATATACTCTAGAGGGGGGTGAATAGAGTATGGTGCTTGCTAAAAACCTTTTACAACTGTTGTTGTATTCCTAAGTGAACAGGGAAGCAAATAACATAAAGTAAATCTAAACACGGAACAATTACAGATCAATCACTAAGCACAGCCAGAAAACAAAAGAAAAACAAGCAACTAGAAGACACAAGGAGCTATAGTGGTTCCCCAACCAATCTGGGTACATCCACTCTTCTACCACCCGAGGTAGGAATCCACTGCAGGATGAGTTGATCAGGTGTCCTGGGCACCAATGAGCTTTTGATAAGATGCTCAAAAACAAAACCAGATTTTTTGATCAGGTGTCTTGCCACCACTGAGTTTTGATAAGGTCTCAAAAACCAATCACAAACTTTTGAAGGGAGTTTGAAAAACCCTTTACATTAGACACAGAGAGAAAGGGATGAGATGATCTTCTCTGTCAGCAGTCAGAGAGAAGATAGTGGATGTTGTCAAAGCTCCCCCTGAGATCTTGAGTTGTTTAGGAAGTGAAGCTTTGCAATAGGGTGATAGGCCTTCAGATGATTTGATCTCCAGCAAAAGATGATTTCAGCAACAGTTGAAATGTGAGATGTCTAGAGTCTTGGATTATGATGGCCTTTGAACACTTGAATCAAAAGAGATCTGAAAATTTCAGTTAGTGGATCTCCTTTTGTGATGTGTGTTTTTGTATGAATTTTTGAGACTAAGAATGTCTGCAACTCTCTTTCTTTCTCTTGTGTAATTGTTGTTGTTAGAGTTGTAATTCTTGTTATTGCAAAGAATTGTTGTTGCAGAGAATTGTTGTTGCAGAGAATTATTGTTGCAGAAGTTGTTGTTGTTGAATAATAATATTTCTTTTATTCCTTTGATCTAAATAGAAATGATCCTCTGTCCAAGATAGCCGTTAGCCTGTCATAAATGACTTCCTTAACTGCATTTTGTCTTCTGGAGGAAAGTCCAAGAAAACATTCCTTGAAAATTACTTGAAACTTGCTCCAAATTAATTAAAAACGGCTACAGGATCTCTGACATAAATGCTGAGAATAATTCCCCAACTGTCTGAATTTGAATCTTGAAAAACGTCTAACTCTCCAAAAAAACGTCGAACTGAGCTCCACTATCGTTGAACAGAGCTCAGAGACTGAACTTAGATAGAAATAGAGATCGTCGATCTGAGCTCAACTATCGTCGAACTGAGCTCAGAGATAGAGAATCAAACTGGAGTCAAGAACGTCGATCTGAGCTCGAAGATCGTCGAATGGAGTTCAACAACTCGTTGAAGTTGAGCTCAGAGATCGTCGAATGGAGTTCGATGATTCGTCGAAGTGAGCTCAGCGATCGTCGAATGGAGTTCGACGATTCGTCGTCCTGAGCTCGACGAAATGACTTGGTCTCCAAAACTGAAAAACCTGGTCTTGAGGGCAGCTTCCAAACCTAACTACTAACCCTTAGACTCAATTCTAATTGACCTTTAGATCTATACAATGAGGTCAAGACAGGTTTACTAAGAGACATAGTGATCCTTGCCCAAATCAGTAATAGGGTGTTCCAACAATCTCCCCCTATTTGGGTTAGGAATACTATTTACAGATATTGGAAAAATAAAAACATACAAAGCAGAAATGTAACAAACAAGACATTGTAAAATCACAGATATTATCTCAGATAGTTCAAAAAGCAAAATATACTGTCATCTTACAGAATTATTCCTTTTCCTTGCTCTTTACAAGTACTATTTCTCTGTTGGGATTGAGAGCTTCCTTCTTAGATCTTCTATCATCAGCTGCACCTAGAGAGGTTTGTTGCTTTGGCCTGGGCACTACATCTTCTGGATGCAGCTTCATGTAGCTTTCTGAATCAAAAAATTTACTGCATGAGTATCTTTCAAGTTCCTTCTTCCTTTGATCTGATAATGTAGTGATACTGGATGTATCTTTTCCTTATTCTCTGGCTTTCTTGATCTGATCTAAAGCAGCCAATTCTTTCATCCTAGCTATCCATGAGGTGGGGTTATTTTCTGGATCTTCAAATGGAACTGGAGGCTCATATATGTTTGAAGGATTATCTGGAGGAGCTCTTGAAGAGACTAAATCTTTCAGCTTATAAGGAAAGGGTCCAGAAGTAGTATCAATGGAACCTTGTCCTTCCCTTTGGTAAGGATGTTGCCTGGAATATCCTTTAGAATAAACTTGGAATTCTCTTTGATTTCCTCTGTAATTTCCTCTTCTTGACTGGTAGCCTCTAGATTGACTTCATCTGTATTGGGATCTTCCTTGAGGTTGATAAGAGGTTTGGCTTCTGGCAGAAGGTTGAAATGCAGAACTTCTACTTGCACCTACATCAGGTGAAGGAGGAGGAGGAGGAGGAGGATTGAACTGGGATGATCCTTTATCATATTTTCTCTTCTTCTTCATAGCTTTCAATTGATTTCTGAAATATTTCATCCAAGGTTCTGTGATAGGGCAACTATGCAGTATATAGTATGGAATGTCATTTGTGTCTTTCACTTTTGCTGGGGGGAACTCTCTTCATTGCTTTGCTTCTGGCCTTCCTTTTCCTTGCAATTGTAGCAGAGGAATCATCTGAGTCAGTCCTAAACTGATCACTATCTGAGCTTGGAGGATTATCATACACTGCATCAATCCTTTTAAGGTAATCTTTTTGTTGTGACTGAGCAGGAGAGACAGCAGAAACATCAATAGTAGCAACAGCAACAGCAGGAAGAGGAATAGAAGTAGCACTGGCAGAAGAAGTTATGACAGCAGCAGATTCAGATACAACATTTTCAGCAATAGGAACAACATCAGCAGTAACAGCAGGCTCAAAATCAATGCCTCTGTCATATGCATATCCTCAGAAATAGTAGTAACAGAACTAACAGAAATATCAACATTAGCAATAGGAGAAGTATCAGTAAGAGCAACAGAAATAGATGGAGTAGTAGTACATAGGGAATTTACAAAAGAATTTATTAAAGTGGTGTCACAGCTTGAAATAGGCACAATGGCCTTAGAGAGATCTTCAGATTGCTGGACTGCAGTGTGCTGGACTGGAAGATAGTTGAAATAAGCAGAATAAAAAACTGATAACAGTGACTTGAGGTCCATAGTGATAACTGCAACTGGAGCTGTTGAAGCTTGGACTGAAGATACAGCAGCAGGCAATCTATTAGCTTCAGCAGGAAATTTGTTAGCTTCATAAGGCATCTCCCCCTACGTAGATTCAGTGACAACTGGATCAAGGCACCTAGCAGAAGGGATTGCCTGAGAAGGAAGAAGAGAGGAGAGCCTGGCAGACAGTTCTTGAACTGTTTTTATAAGTGGATCCAAAGAGGTCTCCATCAAGAGTGATAGCCTTGGAGCTATTAGCTCATAGAGCCTGTCTGCAAGAGCTGGAAGATCTACATGCTCAAGAGGGACTTGAGTAGAGGTAGGAATTGAAGGTGGGGCAGCAGGAGATCTTTGTGGAGAACTTGTTGATGGTGGAAATGAAGGTTGAGAGATGGGAATTATTGAAATGGAAGATAGTGGAATGGAAATAGATAGTGTGAAGGATGGTTGTGCAATGATATCCTGAAGTAGTTGTTGATAATAGATGGATGAATATGGTGGCTCAGGAGAGGATGAAGGAGAGTCATCCATATAAGAATCATCTAAAAGAGTGAAAGATGGTATATAAGAGGATGAATCAATATCTAGGTGTGGGTATTGATGTAGTGGATGGAAGAGTTCTTCTGTGAGAGGTGGAGTTGGAGAAGGAATGGAAGTTGGAGATGGGGTGGAAATAGTGATGGTGGAGGTGACTGTTGTAGATGAAACAAGAGGTGGAGGAGGAGGAGGAGAAGCAGGCAAGTCTTCTACAGGGGCAGAAACCTGAGGGGAAGTGACTGGAGTAGTCCTTGTGCCTGAAGTAGAAATTGTAGAGGGCTTGCTAGGATTCACAATCTGCCTGTCTCATTTTACAAATAGGTCACATGTGAGCCTCTTGGAGGCATTGATGTGCATCCCATTTGAAACAAGCAGTGCAGGGCATCTGTTCTGAAGAAACAGCCCTAAGATTCTCCCAAAATTAACAAAGTTTTTGTTAATTTTCTTCTTGATTAGGTCAAAGAAGATTTCTCCCCAATTCAGTTGTTTCTTGTCCACAAGTGCACCCATCAAGCAGAGCTGATACCTGGAGATGGTATCATGAGCTGAGTGTTTGGCCAACAACACTTTTCCAACCACATCAGCCAGAAATCTGTACTCAACAGACAGATTTTTCTTAAGCAATTTGCTAGGGTTTGCTTCTGAGTGTCCCATCCTTTCAAGCATATTGGAAAACTCTTGTCCAGAAAGTTCAGTAGAGTCTTCTCCAGATTTCAATTCAAAAACCTCTGTCAAGGCAGCAGGTGTTAGGGATACCTGGGTTCCTGAGATTGTTCCAACCACTGTATTTTGATCCTGATTGTGGTCAGTATACAAACATTCCTTGATCTCATCTACAACTAATATGATCCTGGTAGTCATTATGGTAACTAGCTGTTGTTCTTTAAAAAGTTTCAGAATGTCCTGGAAGATTTGATCACTTTTGTTGAACGAATCCATGTCGATATCAAATCCAGCATCAAATTTCATTGCTGCTAAGATGGCGACTGAAACGGCCATTGATTGCTGCAAAAACTAACAAACAAACGACCAAGTGTAGAGAAGTTTGGAGGAAAAGAGAAAATTTGCAGAAAGTATGAAAGCGTAAAGGGATAACGACGGCCGAAAAATGAGTTTTATATTAGGGTTCGACGCAGAAAAGGAAAGATCGTTGAACACTGTTCTACGATCTGGGCTTCTAAAGGAAACTGAAAGGTCATCAACATCGTCGATCTCCGTTCGATGATATTGGAGAGCGTCGAGCTCCGTTCGACGATAGTTCAGAAAACAAAATCGTCGAGCTCCGCACGACGATCGCTGACCTGAAGAAAGATAGTTTAGCACTATCTGAGAAGCGCTGAACTCTGGTCGACGATTTCGGAAGTCGTCGATCTCCGTTCGACGATCTGGGGGGAAATCGTCGAGCGCAGTTCAAAGATCAGAAACACACTATACACCAGAAAAAGCACTTTGATTTGCCTAGTCTTGGTCATTTTTACGTTTTTGAAAATCTTGGATATTATTTTAGACTTCCTTCATCTAACATTCCTAACTGATTCATGAAGAATGTATGTTTCTTTTCATCCAAGGGTTTGGTGAAAATATCTCCCCTTTGTAAATCAGTTGGGATATATTGAAGTTCAATTTTATTTTTCTCAACATTATCCCTTAGAAAGTGATGCCTAATTTCTATGTGTTTTGTCCTACTATGGAGGACTGGATTTTGTGCTATAGAAATAGCACTGGTATTATCACAAAATATTTTTGACTTCTCTAAGTTGTAGCCATAGTCTAGGAGTTGGTTTTGAATCCACAAGATTTGTGAACAACAACTACCTGCAGCCATATACTCAGCTTCAGCAGTTGAAGTTGACACAGATGTTTGTTTCTTGCAAAACCAAGAGACAAGTTTGTCACCAAGAAACTGACAAGTTCCACAGGTGCTTTTCATGTCTATTCTGCATCCAGCATAATCAGCATCAAAAAATCCAGTTAAGTCAAATGCTGAATCTTTTGGATACCAGAGACCTAGATTTGGACAACTTTTTACATACCTAAGAATCCTTTTTACTAAGATTTGGTGTGACTCTCTATGGCTCACTTGGAATCTAACACATATGCATGTAGCAAACATTATGTCAGGTCTACTAGCTGTAAGGTACAATAAAGAACCAATCATTGCTCTGTATGTTGTTTGATCAACAGGTTTCCCATGTTCATCAGCATCTAATACAGCATTAGTAGGCATAGGTGTTTTCATACATGATGCTTCAAACATACCAAATTTCTTAACCAATTCTTTTGCATGCTTGGTTTGAGAAATAAATATGTCTTCAGCATGTTGTTTGATTTGCAATCCTAGAAAGAAGGATAGCTCACCATTGCTACTCATTTCAAATTTAGAATGCATTAGGTTGGAAAACCTTCTGCACAAATTTGAATCAGTAGAACCAAATATAATATCATCTACATAGATTTGTACTAGTAGGGTATGGAACTTATGGGTTCTAATAAAAAGATTTTGGTCTACTCTACCCCTTATAAACTCATTTTTAGAAGAAAGCATACTAGGGTCTCATACCATGCTCTAGGAGCTTGCTTTAGACCATATAATGCTTTATGCAATTTGAAAACATAATCAGGATGAGTTAAAGAGATAAAACCTAGGGGTTGTCTGACATAGACTTCTTCTTTGATATCTCCATTGAGAAAAGCACTCTTTACATCCATCTGGTATACTTTGAAACCTTTGTGTGCTGCATATGCTAAGAAGATTCTTATGTCCTCTAACCTTGCAACTGGTGCAAAGGTCTGGTCATAATCTATCCCTTCTTCTTGAGAGTACTCTTGAGCAACTAGCTTTGCTTTGTTCCTTACAATGACTCCTTGATCATCCAATTTATTTTTGAACACCCACTTTGTTCCAACAATGGAGTGATCCTTTAGCCTTGGTACTAGTTCCCAAACTTGGTTCCTTTCAAATTGATGCAACACTTCTTGTATTGCAATGATCCAGTGTGGATCTTGCTCTACATCTTGAATGGATTGAGGTTCAATTTGATAAAGAAAGAAAGTGTGCATCAGGTTTTGGTTGACCTGATTTCTGGTTTGCACACCAGCTGAGATGTCTCCAATCACTTGGGAGATTGGATGGTGTCTTGACGTTACTAAATCAACAGGATATGTTGATTGTTCACCAACCTCTGTTATTGTTTCCTCTGGTGGTACAACAACTGGCTCTTCAAGAAATTTCTCTTCAATATGTTGAATGTCTTATTCATCTTCACTGCTCTCCTCTTTTTGAATGATTTGTAACCTGTCCAAGTTTTCAGGAAGAGAGTGTACCTACAAAAGTTCTATGGTAGAAGTATTCTTCTCCTTGAAAGACATGTTAGATTCATCAAAAGATATATGAACAGATTCTTCAATTTTAAGAGTTGATTTATTATATACCCTATAAGCCTTACTGATCATGGAGTATCCCAGAAACACTCCTTCATCAGCTTTAGCTTGAAATTTTGTTAAGTATTTCTTGTCATTATTATGAATGTAACAGATACAACCAAAAATTCTGAAATAGTCTACTTTAGGTTTCTTCCCTTTGAGTAATTCATAGGGAGTCTTGCCCTTCAATTTATGTATTAAACTTCTATTCAACACAAAATTGGAGGTGTTCACTACATCTGCCCAAAAGGATAGAGGAAGGTGAGCATCTGACAACAATGTAGTGGCATATTCAATAAGGGTTCTATTTTTCCTTTCAGCTACCCCATTTTGTTGAGGAGTTCTAGGAGCTGACAAAGTGTGCCTGATTCTTTCACTCTGACAGAACTCTTACATAAGAAGAGAATCAAACTCTATCCCATGATCACTTCTGATCAGGGCAATGTGAGTATTGAACTCACTCTGTATGCACTTGAGAAACTCTGTCAAACACTTAAAGTTATCATACTTCTTCCTCAGAAAGAACACCCATGTGAATCTAGAGAAGTCATCTACAACCACTAAAGTATAAGATTTTCATCCTAAGCTTTGTACTGTAATGGGACCAAAAAGATCCATGTGTAACAGATACAAAATCCTAGGTGAATCACTCTTATTAAGTGACATGAAACTATTTTTGGTTTGCTTGCCTAATTGACAAGCCATGCAGAGTCCTTCCTTCTTATAGGGGCCAGAAGGTAGTCCTCTAACAAGGTTGTCCTTGGATAGCCTAGTAATGGTTCTAAGGTTTATATGTCCTAGTATCTTATGTCATAATACATTAGGTATACAAATAGAGTTAAACAGGCAAATATCTACTTCTGTTGAAAGAAAGTCTACTAAATAGATGTTACCTTTCTTTTTACCTGTCAACACAGTTGTGTTGTCCTCTGATTTGATCTTGCATAAGGATTTGCTGAAAGTCACTTGGTAGCCTTCATCACATAGTTGACTGATGCTGATCAAGTTGTGCTTCAGTCCTTCCACATAGGCTACTTTCTTAAATGTGACTGTGCCAATTTGGACTGCACCATATCCTTTTGTTAGTCCAAAGTTTGAATCACCAAATATTACTTTGGGTCCAAGCTTGGCTTTGAAGGATGTGAAATTGTCCTTGTTTCCTGTCATGTGCTTGGAGCACCCACTATCCAAATACCATTGCTGGTTTGATCTTGGATAGGTCTTCACCTGCACATAAAGCAATTTACTTGTTTTTGACCCAGTTTACCTTGGGCCTAGGTTGATAACAATTAAATTCAGAAATAAATGACATCCATGTTTGACTCTTATAATCTTCAGGATGATATCTCCTTGGAGGTATTATCCATTCAGTATAAGGGTTAAATCTTTGGGATGAAGGACCCCTAGGTTTGGATTTTTATTTACCTTTGAATAAGTTTTCAAAGCTCTGATCTCTGCTCGACGATCGCTGAGCTGAGTTCGATGATCTTGGGTCAGATCGTCGAGCTTCGTTCGAAGATCGATTGTGGCAGAGTTCAGGGTTTAGAGATCGTCGAACTGAGTTCAACGATTTTGCCTGAGATCTTTGATCTCCGTTCGGCGATCGTCTAGCTCCGTTCGACAATTTCTGTTGAACTCTTATTTTCTTAGGTAAGTCAGAATTTTTCCTAGCTACCTCTAAAACTCCCCTACCTTTATCAGAAATAAACTTGATTGGGGTTGTTAATACTATAGGTTGGCTAGATGAAGCACCCAAGCCTAGTGTACTATTAAACCTTGAGTTCACTGTGCTTGTGATGTCCATTAGTTTGATACTTCTCCCATTGAGGGATTCTTCAAACTTTTTGGCCTCTGATAGTTCACTTTTCCGTGAGGCTATCAGCTCCCGAGAGCATTCCAACTTCTCAGAGAGTTTGAGGTTTTCTGATTTTAAGGTACTGTGTTCAGATAATTGATTTCTGAGAGAAATGATTTCCTGCTCAGATTTTAATAACTCTAAAAATAGTGCTTTAAACTCATACTTGAAGTCCTCAGAGTTAAAATCAAAAGAACTTATTACCTAGTCCTCTTCAAATTGAGTCTCTGAGTCTGACTCTAACTCTTCTGCATCAGAATTGTGTTGTGAGGCATTGATAGCCATCATGCAGAATTCCTTTTCATCAGCATCATCTTCATCATCACTTGAGCTGGATGAAGCTTCCGATTATTCTTCTGTCTCACTCGAAGTTTCAGCAACAAATCCCTTCCTTGTGTGTTTGTACTTGCTAGAGGAGGGTTTGCCATTGCCATTCTTCTTGAAGTCCTTATCTTTTCTTCTTTCTTGTCCTTTCCGTCCTTGTTTTTATTTTCTGGACAGTCAGGCACAATGTGGCCTGCTTTCTTGCAACCAAAACAGATAATCTCTTGGTTATTTGATTTATCATATCTTGGCTTGTCATGCTCTTTGTATGATCTTTTCCTGAAGTCCTTTCTGGCCATTTTGTAAAATAGTTTGGCCAGTAGACTTAGCAATTACTCATTGCCTGTGACCTTGTCTTCAGGCTGATCTTCAGTGGCTTTAAAATCTATTGACTTTTCCTTTCTTGTGGATGGTGAGGCAGCCTTCTGCTCTTCTTCTCTATTCTCAATGAGCAGCTCATAAAACTTGAGCTTGCCCAAGAGAGCTTCAGTGGTGATCTCATTTAGACTTCTGGCATCCTTGATTGGCCAGATCCTTGAGTCCCAAGTGCTTGGGAAGCATATTAGGATTTTATCATTTAGCTCAGTCAATGAGATCTCTTTGTCCAAAGTTTTCAGCTCATTGACTATGAGACTAAGTATGTTATACATATCTGCTACTGACTCAACTTCTCCTTTCTTGAAATTCTCATATTGGGTTATGAGGTGAGATCTTCTGTCTTATCTCTCATCAGTTGATCCTGTGACTATTTCAGATAGCTTGTCCCAGATGTCCTTTGCTGAGTTGCATTCAACTATCTTTTGGAATATGTCATCAGACATAGTCTGGGCTAGAATGTTCATAGCTTTTGCATCTGCCAATTTCCATTTCTTTATTTCTGCTTCTGTTCCTGAAGGAGGTGGAACAACACTTGTACTTGTGTTCTCTGGAGGTCTTGGACACACTGTCAAAACAGAATTGAAAATGTCCTCATCAATAGAGTTCATGTACAGTCTAATCCTTGCCTTCCAAAGTGCAAACTTAGATAGATTACACACTGGAGGTTTGGTGCTTGCATAATCTTTGTTTTGGGCCATGTTTTGTGAAGAAATGATCCTAATAACAAACTTACAACAAGCAGATCTAACTGGAGGGATCTTTGGGTTCAGGTGTTAGCCTGTACAACCACTAAGGTGTGGTATTTTAACCAACCTCACTTTGATACCAATTGAAAGTGCAAGTTAGATCTGATATACTCTAGAGGGGGTGAATAGAGTATGGTGCTTGCTAAAAACATTTTACAACTGTTGTTGTATTCCTAAGTGAACAGGGAAGCAAATAACATAAAGTAAATCTAAACACAGAATAATCACAGATCAATCACTAAGCACAGCCAGAAAACAAATAAAAACAAGCAACCAGAAGACAAAAGGAGCTATAGTGGTTCCCCAACCAATCTGGGTACATCCACCTTCTACCACCCTAGGTAGGAATCCACCGCGGGATGAGTTGATCAGGTGTCCTGGGAACAAATGAGCTTTTGATAAGGCGCTCAAAAACCAAACTAGATTTTTTGATCAGGTGTCTTGCCACCACTGAGTTTTGATAAGGTCTTAGAAACCAATCACAAACTTTTGAAGGGAGTTTGAAAAACCCTTTACAGTAGAGAGAGAGAGAAAGGGATGAGATGATCTTCTCTGTCAACAGTCAGAGAGAAGATACTGGATGTTGTCAAAGCTCCCCCTGAGATCTTGAGTTGTTCAGGAAGTGAAGCTTTGCAGTAGGGTGATAGGCCTTCAGATGATTTGATCTCCAGCAAAAGATGATTTCAGCAACAACTGAAATGTGAGATTTCTGGAGTATTGGATGATGATGGCCTTTGAACACTTAAATCAAGAGAGATCTGAAAATTTTAGTTAGTTGATCTCCTTTTGTGATATGTGTTCTTGTATGAATTTTTGAGACTGAGAATGTCTGCAACTCTCTTTCTTTCTCTTGTGTAATTGTTGTTGTAAGAGTTGTAATTCTTGTTGTTGCAGAGAATTGTTGTTGCAGAGAATTGTTGTTGCAGAGAATTGTTATTGCAGAGAATTGTTGTTGCAGAAGTTGTTGTTGTTGAATAATAATATTTCTTTTATTCCTTTGATCTGAATAGAAATGATCCTCTGTCCAAGATAGCCGTTAGACTGTCATAAATGACTTCCTTAACTACATTTTGTCTTCTAGAGGAAAGTCCAATAAAACATTCCTTGAAAATTCCTTGAAACTTGCTCAAGATTAATTAAAAACGGCTACAGGATCTCTGACATAAATGCTGAGAATAATTCCACAACTGTCTGAATTTGAATCTTGAAAAACATCCAAATCTCCAGAAAAATGTTGAACTGAGCTCCACTATCGTTGAACTGAGCTCAGAGATTGAACTTAGATAGAAACAGAGATCGTCGATCTGAGCTCAACTATCGTCGAACCGAGCTCAGAGATAGAGAATCAAACTGTAGTCAAGAACGTCGATCTGAGCTCGAAGATCGTCGAATGGTGTTCGACGACTCGTTGAAGTTGAGCTCAGAGATCGTCGAATGGAGTTCGACGATTCATCAAAGTGAGCTCAGCGATCGTCGAATGGAGTTCGACGATTAGTCGTCCTGAGCTCGACGGAATGACTTGGTCTCCAAAACTGAAAAACCTGGTGTTGAGGGCAGCTTCCAAACCTAACTACTAACTCTTAGACTTAATTCTAATTGACCTTTAGATCTATACAATGAGGTCAAGACAGGTTTCCTAAGAGACATAGTGATCCTTGCCCAAATCAGTAATAGGGTGTTCCAACAATCTCCCCCTATTTGGGTTCGGATTACAATTTACAGATATTGGAAAAATAAAAACATAAAAAGCAGAAATGTAACAAACAAGACATTGCAGAATCACAGATATTATCTCAGATAGTTCAGAAAGCAAAATATACTGTCATCTTACAGAATTATTCCTTTTCCTTGCTCTTTATAAGTACTATTTCTTTGTTGGGATTGAGAGCTTCCTTCTTAGATCTTCTATCATCAGCTGCACCTAGAGAGGTTTGTTTAGGGTTTAGGGTTCAGGATAACCTCCAAGGGAATCCACCAATGTCGGTGACCATATGCTTGACCTTTCGCATTCTCTCCACGGCACTAGTTTGGTTCACACACGAATTAGTAGGACTTTAGGTGAAGAGATGGGGCTTGGGTTTCAGTGAGGTAAACAATGATAAATAAGACTGGCTATGCACCTAACCCAAATGAGCTATCAAAGAAAGAATCCATCAGCTAACCAAAATATATGCAGGTACACCACACCCCCAAATTTAACTTTTAACATATGGGTGTGTGCACCGCCTACTCCACAAATAATCACATCTCAAATAGGATTTTCAATTTTACTTTTACTGTTCACTTTTTCACAATTAACATCATTTTTTTACTTTTCTTTTTCAAATTACTTTTCTTTTAACAATTTCAGCAAATATAAGCTTTGGAGCACATCCACATATTCACATGTAAAAGCACCACATCAAGACCCCCAACATGAAAAATGTAAAACTCTAAAGCTCGACTTGGGAGTGCGACTAGGATCGGCTTTGAGGCTTTGGTGAAATTAAGGTGGAGCTAAATCAAAAGAATGGGTATGCACAATAGGGCTAGCGAGGACAAGACGTTAGGAACGGTACAAATCTCAACCGGGCCAAAATGATGGCCTACGTCACGCTCATGCGAGTGAACTAACCTATACCCATGCTTCAAGAATAGCTTGGGGCAAGTTCTTAGCCAACGAGAAAGACTATCCATCCTTCCAACTCGAGTAATACGAACCTAACGGCCGTCTACACACATCCCTAAGCTACCGTCGGATTCACACCGGATTCACCAATTTTTGAGTAGAATAAAAAAAATCTTTACGCAAATAGAAAAGTATAAAACCATAAGCATACAGAAAAATTAAATATACTCGAATTTCTACACGAGGCGAGAGTAGTTGACTAGAAACACAACATGGTCAACATTTTACTCTGTCTCACAATCCTAAGCCAGCACTATAATTTTCCCAAATCTAACGAAGAAATGAGTTTAACTAGCGGCACACTAACAGCTAAGCACGCGCTCATGTGGGTGCAGTGGTGCGTGATACAATAAACTAATCAAAATATAACAATAAAAGCTTCTAGTATGCACATGAAATGTGCACGTGCAATAGGTAACAAATCTCTCCCCCAGACTTAAACTAAGCAACACAGCATATGGTAGAGAAATTAAAAGCATAAAGAGCTAAGGGAAGAGGTTACCCAATGCTCAGCCAGTGAGCATACCAGAAGATGCGTAGAAACCTGAAGCAGGCCCGCCATACGAAGAATCACAACCCCGCCAAATACGATTTGCCATGAATACCTGCAGGGGTGAGCTCCGCAAAAACAAAAGAAAAATATACAAAAAGAAATGCTAAAATTAAAATAGACATGAAAATAAAAATGCAGAAATGAAAGATAAGTACTGGGGTTATTGTCATCACATCACGACTTATTAAATTCTATACAGTTCTAGCTAATGGGCCTATGAAAAGAAAAGTGCACAGGTAACTGTTCCAATATCCGTTTCGGTAACGGGTACCGATACGGAGATAGAGCAGTTACCCCTCTGCCCAAATAATCATACCTGCCCTACACAGGTAGAGGAAATAAGAAATAAGAAGAGGAGGAGCACTGGTCCTTGCTCATCTTATCATAAAATAAATCCTTGCCTTGCAAGGCATTGTCGACCACAGGTTTGCAGGAAGCGATTGAAATGGCATGAGCACTAGGCTCATCATCATCCCAACATACCCGTGGAGACTCATCCAGCACAGGCTCAGATAAAGAAGGGGGATCAAGAAATAAAAGAGATGAAGAAATAAAATCATCAGAAAATGGGAGAGTGATCCCGGTATCACTCTCAGTAAGATCCAAGCAGAGATCATCGTCGGTATCATACGAGTCGTACCGAGGGGAATCCGAGAACTCGAGGTCCGTGGTGGTAAGAGGAACAGCCTCATCCAATAAGGAGGTGCAAACCTCCGCATCGGAAAGGGGATATTCCTCATCCCACCGGCGTGCGTAAAAGTGTTCCGAATATCCACCTTCTCCGTTGGAGATAGAGGAATCATCATCCCACTTTGGCGCAACCTCAGGAACCGAATCATCAACAAGTACGACATCATCAGCCGACTCACACAAAAATGGAGTAGCACAATCCGGCAAAAATTGCGGAGGGGCAAGGCTGCTCTCGAAATCAAGCATAGAATGAGCATGCCCCATCGCAAAATCATTCGCTGACGCCACCTCGTCGACGACCGAAACAATCTCATCGTCCCATACAGGAGTGTCCATGAGTTCCTGCTCCTCTTTTTCTTAGCTAACACCAGAGTGATCGTCATCACTCTAGGGAAGCTCGTAAAAAGGGATCGAGGGACCCATGAAAGAGCTGTATGTGGCTAGAGATTCTTTGGTAATCTCAATGGGTAGAGAACTAGAAAAGTGCGTTATGTTAGGGTATGGGCCAAGCAACACCCTGGTAGGCCTGTCCACAACATTCTTCTGCGAGCGGGTGGTTGTTGTGCACACGCCTTCCGAGGGAGAAGGATTGCACAAACGAGGGCAATCCTTCAACATGTAGCCCACACCTTGACATAACAAACACCGAATGTAATGCTCGACATTCATAACAGCAATTGCATCGATGGATCAGTGCAAAGTGTTAAGTAGACGGCACTCAGCATCAGGATCCATCGCGAACAAAAATAATTGCTGAAAAAGTACTACACAGCTAAAATAAAAATAGCACGGATCTGCTATCTAAATCAAAAATCAGAAAAGGGAAAAATGAAATAAGCAAAATAAAAAAAATAAAAAATCTAAAAACCAAAGCAAATAAGAAAAAACATGATATGCGCAAATGGAAAAGGGCTTCAATCTATTATCTCCCTCTCCAAAAACTCACATGACTGTGTTCCCCAGCAACGGCGCCAAAAACTTGATACGTAAGATCACGACAGTGAACCGGTCGCACAAGTAATATAAAATGGGCGAGTTTTCCCAAGTATCGATCTCTCAAGAAACACTGTAAGGTGGAGTTAATTTCGAGGAGGACTTGAGATTGAAGTCCTTAGGTCGGAGCTAACTAAGGGGGGTTTTGAAATATGCGGAAATAGAAAATAAAAGGCTATCAACCACTCCTATGCAACGCCACTATGCGATGCTTCGCCAAGCGGGATGGAAGACTAATCGGGCCGCTATACACTGAATCGTTGGGCGGATGGACGAGTAGGCTTGCGAATGAAGTGGCTAGAATGGCGGAATGAGGGTCGAAAGCACCTCTTCGCTACGCACGCCACTAGCAATTGCTAGTGCGGCAAGGGTGGATGGATGGTGGATAGACAAATAGGCGCACGTCAAGTAAATAATGAAAACATGCAATCAGAAAGACATGATTACACATAAACGTATATTACACTAAGCATAACTTCATCAAATACAAAGAGTTCAACTAAACCATCAACAACAAGAGAAAAAAAGTGTGCGAAATCGACCTGATCCGAAGTCTTTCTGAGGATTCACGGTTGGAATCGTCGGGTTGTCAATCCGCGTCCAAGCTCGGTCCTCAACTGCGTCCGGGGTGAAGAAGCATTATCACCACCTTACAATAGCCCGTCTTCTTCGTGTCACGATCTAGTGGAGGATGGAAAAACTTCTCCTATCTTGATGGAGAAAGCTAGGTCAAGCTCTTCTTGAAGCTCAAGGATGAAGGAGGAGGCCGAGAGGAAGCTCCCGCTTGAATTTGGCGGTGAAAGCTTGCCGGAGCACCTCCGTAGGGTGGAGATTGAAGGAGGACGGCGGAATCCCTCCTCGGAGACGAAAACGGCGGAGGAAAAATGAGCGATCTCCGGATTCTCCTTTTAGGGTGAGACCTGCAATATTTATACAAAGCAGAAATGAACAATGCGCACGATCACGGGCGCATGACCAGTGGTAGTGCGCACTATGTCCAGTGATCGTGCGCACTGGCATGGTAGAATAGGAAGAAGAACAGGTATAACGCGCACGAGCAGTGGTGCACGACCAGTGGTCGTGCGGACTAAGTCTAATGGTCGTGCGATTACCCCAGACAGGACTCCAGAAAAGAGGAATCAATGCACACGATTAGTGGCGCACGACCGGTGGTCGTGCGAACTTGGTCCAGTGGTCGTGCGATTAGCCCAGGCAGATTTTGGAAAACGAATAGTAGTGCGCACGATCTGGGGCGCACGACCAGTGGTCGTGCGCATTAGATCCCATGATCGTGCGCCGTATTCCTATTTCACAACCATCCCGGAACACGCACACGACCCCTGTACCGATAGGAAAAATAAATCACGAATCTGTGCAGACATTCCAGGCAATCACAAGAAGGAGTACAAACATTAAAAGTAACAAAATACACAACCACGGGCATAAATGTGCACTTACTCAAAAAAATACATAGTACAAATATGAACAAATAAAGCTCTAAAGTGAAGTGCATCAATGAGAAAACAAGCCCAGATGAGTCTGAAAATAGGTATATAAAATGGACTCATCAACTGGTACTCGCAAGCCCAATGAATCACCTAGAGGTCTCGACATCCTCACTGCAGGTGTCATCAAGGTCGTGACCCTATACGTCGCGAAAGAAGTTTTTTTCTACTTTTTTCTTCACCCCATCCTTTTTTGAATGTCTTATGTAACGTGTATTCACGATATTTTTCCCTTTCCCTACCTGTGTGGCTCCAAATTGCTTCTCAAAATCTGTTGCAACAGCTTTAAGATCAGCAATTTCCTTTGCCTGACTTTTGGCTAGGGTCTTGCTTTTCTTGTAGGCTTGCAACAGTACCTTATATTCATCTATAAGCTGATGAATATCTTCCTCAGACTCAGATATATTCTCATCACTTGATGAAGAAGAATCTGATTCTGAACTAGAACAAGAAACTGAATTTAAACTTGAACTTTGTACCTGACTGGGTCCTGGCTGCTCCAGGATTTTGGCACTTTCTGTCAATGCCATTAGCCCTTGGCAATGACTGTCTTCTTGTTCATAAATTGACTCCAAGATCTGCATGAATTCTTCCTCTTCTTCTTCAGCAAACAGCCCTATGTATGCTTCAGCCTCAGACTCAGTTTCTGAAGAAGAGATATCTGATAGAGTCTTCTCCTTCTTAGCAACAAAAGACTTTTCTTTCTTCCCTTTGAAGTGAGTCTTTTTCCTATCACCAGATTCCTTTATCTTCTCTGGACAATCTGCAATAACATGGCCCTGTCTATTGCAGCAATAGCAAACAATTTTTGAACCAGTTGCCTTGCTTAATTTTGTCCTTTTCTTGTCATTCTTTGAAGACCTCTTTTTCTGATAAGAGTCTTCCTTTCCTTGTGATGTAGAAGGCCTTGACCTACACTGTTTCTTTTTCAAAAACTTCTGAAAGTGTCTAGTGAAAGCAGCAAAGTCTTCATCACTTTCACTGCTCTTAGACTTTGTGCTGACAGACTCATCAGACTCTGATTCAACTACCTCTGGAGGTGGAGTTAAAGACTTATTCTTGCATTTTCTGGGAACTTCTGTCTTGAAAGCAACAGTTCTTTCTTTGTGCTCAGTCCTTGTTGATTTATCCTCCTCTTTTCTTACTGTCAACTGCATCTCATATGACAATAACTTGCCAAACAGTGTAGGGGGAGGAATTTCCCCCAACTTAGCCATTTCTCTTATGACACAGATCTTGGTGTCCCAATATTTGGTTAGGGACCTTAAGAACTTATCATTTAGTTCATAGTTACTGAACTCTCTTCCATAAGACATGAGTTCATTAACTATTCTGTAAAATTTCTTATAGCACTCAGTGATGCTATCACCCTTTCCTTGCCTAAAGCTTTCATACTCCTGATTTAGCAAGGACTTCCTATCTTGCCTAACTTCTTCAGAACCTTCCATATAGACAATGAGGGTATCCCACATTTCTTTTGCTGTTTTACAGTGAATTAAGTTCTGAAAAGTTGCATCATCAATGGTACTCACTATTATGTTCTGTGCCCTCTTGTCCATGGTGGCCAGGACAATTTCATCTTTAGTCATCTCAGATAAATCCTTTGGATTTCTCTGGTTTGCATCTAGAACTGAAATCTTCATAGGCACATAAGGCCCTTCCTTAACTGTAATGTAGATTCTAGGGTCAGAGGCTTCCATAAATAGCCTTATCCTTTCTTTCCAGATCCCAAAGATCTCCTTTCTGCATATGGGTAATTTCATGGAACCCAATTCCTTGTGATTCTCATAAGAACTCATGTTTCTTGATTTTCTTGATTTTCTTGAAACTGTGTAATGCCTTACACTGAATCTGACAAACAGGATCTCCTCAGACTGTTAGTCCTTGTTTGGAGGAACCTGGCTCTGATACCACTTGAAAGATATGGTACCTAAACACCTAGAGGGGGGGGGGGGTGAATAGGTGACCTAATCCTTTTCTTACTTTATTGGCAGCAATCAGTTATATCACAGCAATCTAACTAGTTTATCACAGCAAACCAGGCTGAAACACATTACTGTGATTCAGATGGGAACTATCACTTTTAAGAATGATCAAATTAAGTGTTTGGAGAACAATCTTCAGAAGGAGAAGGACTTGGTTGCTAGGTTTTCTAAACCTAAGTCAGTGTTACCCATAATTGATGAATTTGTTCATCACAAGGGTAAAGCTGGGCTGGGCATTGTTAGACCTGCAGGGACTGAGCAGTCCAAGTATAAGTCCAAGGGCAAAGCCCCAACATTCAACAAGCCTACTGTAGTCAAGACAGCCAAGGCAGTACCTAAGCAAAGGTACAATAAATTTGAATGTTGGTGCTGTGGCAAAGTTGGCCATTTTGCAGTAGACTGTTGGCACAATGTGAGTGCCAAAGTGAGTTCCAAACTACCTGTTGGAAAGCCAGTAGGTAGGTTTGTCAAATTGAAAACTAACAATCACTAAGGACCCAAGAATACTTTGGGTTCTAAGGTTCATTAATTTGTTTTACAGGTGAGTCCAAGTGGCCATACCCCTACATGGTACTTGGACAGTGGATGTTCCAGACATATGACTGGAACTAGGGGACTACTGAAGGACTACATTCCAATCAAAAATGGTCCTAAAGTGATCTTTGGTGGTTCTGAAAAAGGAATCATCAAAGGGTTTGGTAACATTTCTTCAAACTTAGTTACCATTACTCAAGTGTCTTTTGTTAAAGGGTTGAAACACAACCTAATAAGTATAAGTCAATTAAGTGATGTAGGGTATGACATCTCATTTGTTAAAAATGGTTGTCATATCAAGAGGTCAAGTGATCAAGAGATCATTTTGACAGGTTATAGGAAGAGGAATGTCTACTGCCTAGACATTATGATTGAGAACAATGGTTCTCCAGTTTGTCTTGTAGCTGATGAGACAGTCTCTCATTGTGTCAAATGGCACAAGAGGCTAGGCCATCTTAACTACAAGACTATTAGCAAACTCTTTAGCAAAGAGTTAGTGAGGAATGGTCCTCAAGTTAAGTGTGTCTAAGATGGTATTTGCTCAGCTTGTCAAAAGGGCAAGCAGACTAAATCCACCTTTAAATGCATAAAAAACAAAGATGTTGTGAGGTATTTGTACCTCTTGCATTTGGATCTCTTTGGTCCAATGCCAGTTCAAAGCTTAGGTAGGAAGGTCTATACCCTTGTAGTTGTAGATGACTACTCAAGGTTTTCCTGGGTGTTCTTCTTAAGACAGAAATCTGAAACACCTAGTGTCTTCTACAGCTTTGTCAAGCAAATTCAGAATGAACTAAATAGTACTGTGGTCAAAATTAGAAGTGACCATGGTACTGAGTTTCAGTCTGAAAGCATGACAAAACTATGTGAAGACTTTGGGATATTTCAAGAATTCTCTTCACCTAGAACACCTCAGCAAAATGGCATTGCTGAAAGGAAAAATAGGACCTTGATAGAGGCTGATAGAACCCTACTAAGTGATACATCACTGCCAGAGTATTTCTGGGCTGAAGCAGTTAACACTGCATGCCATGTTATAAATAGGGCTACCATCACTAAAGGGCTAAACAAGACCCCCTATGAAGTTGTGAAAGGCAGGAAACCAAACCTATCCTACTTCAGGATCTTTGGTTGCAAATGCTTCATACTTAACAATGGGAAGTCTTACTTAACTAAGTTTGCTGCCAAGTCCCAAGAGGGAATTTTTGTTGGGTACAGCAATAATAGTAAGGCTTATAGAGTCTACAACTTGACTACACAAGTTGTAGAAGAATCAGTGCATGTAGTTTTTGATGAGACTAAACTTATTAATAATGAGTTGTCTAGCAATGTATGCAGCCCCACAGGTTTGACAAAGACAATGGACAAGCTTACTATAGAAGAGGTGCCTGCTGCAAGACAGCAAGGAGAGGAGAGTAGCTGCTGTCCAGGGGGAGAACTACATGTGCCAGTTGCTGAAGAAATCCAAGGTATACAGCATGATGCAGATGCTGAAGTGGTTCAACCTGAAGTGAGGATGCCTCCAACCCACAGGCATCTTAGAGATCATCCAGTAGAGCTGATTATTGGAGATCCAAGACAAGGAGTACAAACCAGGAGTAGAAACATGAATGCTACAATCTATTCCAGCTTTTTGTCTCAAGTTGAACCTAAAAGATTTGAAGAAGCAATAATGGATCCACAATGGACTGAAGCAATGCAAGAAGAGCTTAATCAGTTCAAGAGGTGCAAGGTCTGGGAATTGGTTCCTAAACCTAAAGACCACAATGTAATAGGAGTTAAGTGGATCTACAGGAATAAGATGGATGAACAAGGTGTCATCATTAAGAATAAAGCTAGACTGGTTGCTAAAAGATATAGGCAAGAAGAAGGTATTGATTTTGATCAAACCTTTGCTCCAGTAGCCAGACTGGAAGCCATAAGGATGTTCTTGGCCTATGCAACCTATCAAGGATTCAAGGTTTACTAGATGGATGTCAAGTCAGCATTCTTAAATGGTAATCTTAAGGAAGAAGTCTATGTGGAGCAGCCTTCAGGTTTTGTTGATCCAACTCTACCTCATTATGTCTATAGACTTAGGAAAGCTTTATATGGGTTAAAGCAAGCCCCTAGGGCTTGGTATGAAACCCTATCTAGTTTCCTCATTGAGAACAAATTCTCAAGGGGGAAAATAGATAAGACTCTATTCCTTAGGGAATCAAGAGGCAAAGTCATACTAGTCCAAATATATGTAGATGACATTATATTTGGGTCTACTGAAAGCAGCCTTTGCAAAAAGTTTGCAAAACTTATGCAAGGTCAGTTGTAAATGAGTAGTATGGGAGAGCTGAAGTTTTTCTTGGGTCTCCAAATTAAACAGACTGAGAGTGGTTTGTTCATTTGTCAGTCAAAGTTCACCCTAGAACTCATAAGGAAGTATGGTATGGATTCATCCAGTACCATGAAGACTCCTATGGGGTCAAGTATGTCTCTTAGCAAGGATGATGCAGGGAAACCTGTAGATGAAACCTTGTATAGAGGGATAGTTGGCTCCCTATTATACTTGACTGCTAGTAGATCAGACATCATGTATGCTACATGTGTTTGTGCAAGGTATCAAGCCTGCCCTAAAGAGTCTCACTTGACTGTTGTCAAGAGAATTTTGAGATATCTAAAGGGCACTCCCTATCTAGGCCTCTGGTACCCTAGGAATGGAGACTTTGATCTAACAGGTTATTCAGATGCAGACTTTGCAGGATGCAAAGAGGATAGAAAGAGTACTACTGGAACCTGTCAATTCCTAGGTGGGAGACTAATTTTATGGAGCAGCAAAAAGCAGACTAGTGTGGCTATCTCCACAGCTGAGTCTGAGTATGTGGCTGCAGGAAGTTGCTGTGCTCAACTTCTGTGGATTCAACATCAGCTAGAGGACTATGAATTTCAGGTAAGTAGAACTCCACTTTTCTGTGATTCTACTAGTGCTATTTCAATAGCTAATAACCCTGTATCTCATAGTAGAACAAAACATATTGAGATTAAATATCACTTTCTTAGAGAACATGTAGAAAGAGAAGATATTTCACTTGAATATGTTAAAACTGATAATCAGATAGCTGACATGTTTACTAAGCCCCTAGAAGAAGCTAAGTTCAATAGATTCAAAATTGAACTAGGAATGATAAACTTAGACTAAGTTTACAGAATAGAAAATTGGCTAAGTAAAAAGGTGTCGACACATAGACAAGTCTATGTCGACACAGAATAGTGGTGTCGACACTTCAGGAGAAAGGTGTCGACACATCTAGGAATGTGGTGTCGACACTTCAGAATGATAGTATCGACACATGTCAAGTAGGTGTCGACACATCCTATGTAGTGTCGACACTTAAGTTTTACTCAGAATTTTTCTAAGTAAAGTCTCGACAATGTGTCGAGTTATGTTGTGTCGACACATAACCAAGTGTCGACACATAAAATCTATTGACTAAACTTGTGTCGACACATATGTGTCGAGACATTATAAGTCAGTGTCGACACTTATTGCCAGTGTCGACACATGTTAAGCTAGCTGTCCCGCCTGTTCATCTTCAAAATCAGAAAGGTATAAATACGGTTCTGTCTTTGTTTGTCGACATGCTTTCAAAGTTTCGAGACCAAAAATATTGTGTCGACACCTCTCTTTTCTCAAGACTAATTCTCCAAACCCTAATGGCTCCTAAGCTTGAGGAGAACGTTAACGAGGGCTATGAGCTAGTGCGCGGCGCGTTCGATGAAGCTGATCAAGAAATCCAGTCGGTGGTAACCCTAGTCGCCAATTCTGGACTAGAATACTTGGTTTCAGAATCAACAAAGATTTGGAAGAAGGAAGTTCTTGAATTCCTTAATGGAGCTGCTGTAGATGACTCTGGATATAGAATCAAATCCAGAGTTCCTGGATCTAAAGTCAAGATTTCACCAAAAAGTCTGAGGAAGGTACTCCAGCTACCTAAAACACAAGATGAAGAAGAAGTAACTGCATCCAAGACCAGGGAAGCCCTTATCTGGTGTGGACTTGATCCAAAGATGAAGATAGGATCTGTCTTTAACAGGAAAGACATGAACAGTCAAGGAAAATTCATGTCTGAGATTGTGGGCAAGGTTATTCTCAGTAAGCCTGGAGGGTATGACAGGGTGTCTGCCTCTATGTTTGGAATTATGACTAGAATCATATTCACTCTGAAAATAGACTGGTCAATAGTGGTTTTTGACAAGATCAAGGAGAGCTTTGAAGAAGCCCAATCTGGGCAGAATTATAAGTCTCTACCTAGCTGGTACAATACCAGAGGTAATGAGCAATGCTGCTGGAAGTAAGATCAACCACATGAGGAAGATGGATCAAAGGATATTTTCCAGATGGGACAGGGTGTTGTCCAAGGAAGTGGCAACCCCAGAGAAGCAAGTTACTGAGAAGGAGACTCCTCCAAGGAAGAAAAGGAAGACAGCTGCTGTGACACAGGAGTCCTCCAGCAGTTCAGGGAGTGAAGAACAAGTTGTTTTCACTCCTGAGGCTCAAGAGGAAGTGGCTGCAGAGAAGACCCCTGCTACTCAAGATGTAGCTGAGATCCAGGGGGAGCTGCCTCAAGCTAGCCCCATCCATAGGGATCACAGCCAGGGGGAGCTTCCAGTAGTAGAAGAACCCTCTACTCTGGACAGTGAGCAAGCCACTAACATCATCCAAGAGGTACTCATTGATCTAAATACATTGAATTTTTCTATAGTAGATTCTGATTTGTCTGATGTACATCAGCAAACTCAGCAAGACAGTCAAGAACCAGATGTTGTTATCCAAGACACATCTGTTGTACTAGAAGTGGTTCCTGATCAAGTGGTGGAAGAACCAAGAACTTCTCCTGCACAGTCTCCACCTGAATATACAATGGAAGATTTGTTTCTAAATCTAGATCAAGAAGATTTTGATATGGACAAGGATACTGCTGCTGAAGATAAGAGTGCTGCTGCTGAGGGGGAGCACATGGAAGTTCTGGAAGAGCCTATTAGGCAAGAAACTGAAAAGGCAACTGCTGTGCAAGCTGACAAACCTCAAAGCCCTAAGAAAAGGGTTGAAATAGCCAGCACTTCAGAATCTGAAGAAGATGAGGCTGCAAAGTCTAAGAAGAAGAAACTCTATGTCTTCAAGAGGAGAAGTCAGAGTTATAAGAAAGCCTTGCAATCCATTGCCCCACAGCCTATAGTCCAACAAGCTCCAACTGTTGACTATAGTGCTTTACTGATTGCACTGCAGATAAAAATGGATGAACAAAGGAAAGCCATAGAGGCTTATGTTGATGAAGGGCAGAAGACTTTACAGTTTGACCTGGCCCAAGAAATAAAGTCTATAAGTTTTGAGATGAACCTTAATAAGAAGGAGATGAATGAATGCTTCCACAAGGGTGGAAATGCTGTGGTGTATCTGGCAACACACCAAGAGAAGATAAAGGCACAGGTAGATGATATAGCATTGAAGCAAGGGTATGTACTGGAAAATCAGTTAAGGATGAATGACAACTTGACTGCATCACACAATGCTATAGTCACTGAATTAAAGAATAAGACTGCTGAACCTTCAACATCTACTGCTGCTGCTAAAGCTGAATTTGACAAAGTATTCCAGGAAGAACTTACTGCTGTTAAGTCTGCTATTAAAGATTCCCAGAAATCCATCTCTGAACAACTTACAAAGCTGAAACCATTCTTTAAAGAGGGAATCAGATATTTGGACAGTCAAATTAGATTTCAAAAGGATGATGTCAGAGACCATATGGCTAGAGAAGTCATAAAGGGGGAGAGAGTATTAGTCAAAGCTAGCTCTGACCATGCCAAATGGATATCTAACTCCATCAGAGCTACACTGGGCTATCCTCCACTCTGTGATGATGATAATGTTGCTGAATCAGGGATTCAAACTGCATATCTTGGAGGTGAGCAACCAGAGGTAGCTCAAGTGATTTATCCACCTCCAGATTTTGACATGGTTCAAGCAGATGTCCAGACAATGTATAGCCCAACTGAAGGAAAGCCTAATGTTATTCTGGATAAAGTGGTTCAGCCTATTTCTGCAGCTATGCAAGAGGCATTAGAAAAAGAAGAAGAGGCAAGGTTGTCAAAGAAGAGGTTTAGGGAACAAGCAGAACAAAAGCCAGATTTTGAACAGTGGAGCCCTACCTCTAGAAATATAATTTTAACTGCCTGGAGAGCTGCCAAGGACAATGCTCATGAAAGGAACAAGTGGTTCTCTGAAGCAGAATGGAGGAAACATGAAATAAGACAGGAGGCCATTGTTCAATATAGAAGAAAGGCAAAGATGGGAAAGCTACCTCCTACTGCAGTGGAGCCTAGCAAGTACTTCCCCAAGCCATATCATTATTTTGAGAGGCAGAAAATCAAAGCAGAAGAGCTGAAGAAGAAGGACTTAAAAGGCAAGAAGCCTGCTGATGCTGCAACTGCTGAAGCCACTGTCAAAGCTCAAGTCCAATCAGGCAAAGACATTGTTATCAAAGAACCAGATCAGAAATAGATTAGGAATTGACTTGAAGATTGTTGTAATCTTTTGAATGAAAAGCATTTTTGTAAACCATTGAAGATGTATTAGAAAAATGTTAGAACAATATATGATAAATATATTTCATGATTGTTCTGAGAATATGTCTATTTCTTGTTTGTTCTGCAATGTTGAATGTGTATACATGTGTGAAATATTACATGTTTATGTTTACCCTGCTGTTTATAATCTGCTTTACATCATTTTGTAATTTTAATTATGAATGGTGTATATCATTGACTAAGGGTTATGACTTCTCCAAATAGGGGGAGATTGTTGGGTACATTGGTCAAATGTTCCTGATTTGAAGAAGCCTCACCCAACTCAATGATATACATCATAATGTATTTGATGTATGTTTGAGTTACTTGTGCAGGTTAAGAAATCACTGGACTGAAGCAAAAAGTTTTTAAGTTCCTGTGTCGACACCCAGAGGGAAAGTGTCGACACTTAAGAAAGCTTGTGTCGACACCCAGACAAGCAGTGTCGACACTTGGAGTCATTGTGTCGACACCTGGGATGCAGAGTCGACACCAGACAGAAAGTGTCGACACTTGGAGCTGTGTCGACACTCAGTGAAGAAAAGTGCAGACAGAAAGTGTCGACACAAGGAGCTGTGTCGACACTCAGTGAAGCTGTGTCTACACCAGAAAGTGTCGACACTTGGAGCTGTGTCGACACTCAGCAAAAGTCTGCAGAGTCTAAGTACAAGTGTCGACACTCAACACAATGTGTCGACACTATGCAGAAGAGTCAGCACTTGAAGTAAGTGTCGACACTCAACACAATGTGTCGACACTCAACAGAAGAGTCAACATTTGAAGTATGTGTCGACACCCAGAATAATGTGTCGACACACAGCTGAAGACTCAACACTTGAAGAAAGTGTCGACACATGGAGCTGTGTCGACACTTAGCAAAGAACAGAAAGAACAACAAATTTTTCTAAGTACAAGTGTCGACACTATGGGAATGTGTTGACACTCAGCTGAAGTCTCAACAACAAGAAGGTGTGTCGACACAAGGAGCTGTGTCGACACTCAGCAAGATTCAACATAGAAGACTATGTGTCGACACCAAGAAGCAGTGTCGACACTTGACAGATTCAACACAAGAAGATGTGTCGACACAAAGGAGATGTGTCGACACATAGAAGAATTCAGCAAAAGCTAAAAGAACAAGTACTTGTGTCGACACTCAATTTCAGTGTCGACACATGCAGAAGAATCTGTGTCGAGACATACAAGGAATTGTGTCGACACCTTGTAGACTTGTGTCGACACTTACACAACATGTGTCGACACTTGGACTATAAGTGTCGACACTTAAAGACAGAAAGTCTCGACACTTACAGACAGTTAGAGATTTTCAAGAAGTGACTGGATGACTTGACAGCTGCCGTTCCAGCCGGTCTACAGCAACTGTCAGAAATGTCAGAAGTCAGTTATGAACCGGTCCAGCCGGTTACCATGAAGAAAGCCTATAAATAGGCACCTACAGTTTACAGAAACTGTTGTTCAGAATTGTTGAAGTTGTTGAAAGAAGTTAAAAGTTGTTGATCAGATTATTGAAGTAATTATAGTGTTAAAAAGAGGATCAACACAAGAAGATCTAGCAGTTCAAGTGCAGATCTAAGAAGTTGGAGAGAGAGGGCTCCATCCAAGAAATCAGCCTCTGGAACTAGGCTGAGAAGAAGGATTCAGATTCAATTCTGGATCTTAAGTGGTAGAGGTCAAGGAACAACTACAGAGGATTCAGTCTTATTCAGTTCTACTCAAGAAGCTTTGAAGAAAGCTAAGTCAGGGTGAATCCAGCTGAGTTCTTCCAAGAACTCATCAAGAATCTCTCAACTCCCCTCCTTTATTTCTGAGTTGTAGAGTTATTGTTTGTATTACATTTTTAACTTATAGGATCCATTGGATCTGAGTGATTGTAAGCCTATATTTATAAAGGCTGAGGGTAGGGCTTGTTAGCCTGAGTGTAGGAGATAGAGATCTCTGAGTGTAGGCCTTGTTGGCTGAGTGTAGGCCTTGGTTGGCTGAGTGTAGGCCTTGATTGGCTGAGTGTAGGCTTTGGGATAAAGCTGAGTTGTAAGGCTTTGGGCCTGAGGTGTAGGAACCAATTTGGGTTCTGAGACAGTGCAGGAGTTTGGCCGAATCTAGTACACTGCTAGATAGGCGAAGGGGGAAAGTGGATGTACCCATATCTTGGGGAACCACTATAAATCACTGTGTGTTATACTGTGCTGAAATTGTTGCTGTGTATGCTGTGTTTGCTGTGATAAACTAGTTAGATTGCTGTGATATAACTGATTGCTGCCAATAAAGTAAGAAAAGGATTAGGTCACCTATTCACCCCCCTCTAGGTGTTTAGGTACCATGAAATAAGGATACTCGCAAGGCAAGATCCTACTCGTGAGGCGAGAGGGATCCAGAGGGGAGAGCTCTCACCTGGGAGATGTCGGTCTCGCCGAGCGCCGATTCGGCGAAGAGCTGACACCGGTTCAGTGGTTGGTTGAGGGCTGGTTCAGTTAGAGATGGTTTACCTTTTTAGCCCTAGGGGATTTTACTCTTTTTCCCTTGGTGGTCTGCATATAACCCTTCAGAACAGTGGAGTTTGGCTGTTGGCAGACCCGACCTAGGGTATTTTGGTAATTTCAGATCGGTTTGGTTTGGTTATTGGCAGTTCAAACTCAGAGGCATATAAATAGACTGTTAAGGTGCCTGGTAGAAGGTTGTTGACCCTTCTCTCTTCTTCCACTAAGGCACTTAGCTTAGCACTGGCTAAGGAGGGGAAAAATAGGTAGTTCTTCTAGGTAAGAGGTGGGACCTCCGAGCTGAAGCCCACAGTCTGTTTCTTTGAGACTTTCGTCTAGGAGGAGTTCGGGAAGAGTAGGTGTGAGCTGCAACCTTAGATTTGAGTGTTAGGAGAGGTCGGTTTACTGGCTTCAATATTTTTGGTGCGGTGAGCGTGGATCGCAGCCTACACAGAAGAATCTTGAACCACTTCATGGCAGGAGATATTGGATAAGGAGGCGAGGGCGGGTCCCAGAACCCGGGAGGGTATGTTGGGAGAGGGGAGTTCATGTCGTCCCTCGGAGTCATCATGGACATGCTGCAGGAGATCTCGTGGCGAGGTGATTGCTCGACCACCCTGCCTCAGGCGTCTGGTCTCGCGCCTCAAGAAGGGCCCATCTCGATAAGGGTCGGCGACGACACGCCAGCGGGGCAGCCGGGGAAGGAGAAGGCAGTGGAAGGCTGCAGGCAAGACCTGGCCGGCAGGGAGCTATTCGCCAGCCCCTTGGGAGCCATCTCGCCAGGGGAGCTTGTCGCGCGAGTGGAGGTGGCGAGACCTCCAGCGAGAGGATATCCCTTTTGTGAGTTAATCCTTTCAGCCCCCGTCTCAGAGGGGTTTTGCTAGCCAAAGATGACCTACTACGTGGGGAAGGATGCCCCCCTCCAACACCTGCAATGGTTCGAAGATTCGATCTCCATCAGGCCGATGACGGATGCATTCAAGTGTCGTCTTTTCACATTCACCTTGAAGGACCAAGCTAGGGATTGGTTTCATCAACTCCCGACGGGGTCGATATATGGTTTCGATTATTTAAGTAGGAGCTTATAGTTACGCTTCTCTACCTCGAAGAAGAGGAAGAGGCACCCAGAGTCAATTTTTCTGATCAAGTAGAAGGCCGATGAGTCCTTGGCCCAATACGTAGAGCGCTTCCAGGAGGAAATACTGGACATTCAGGAGGTGCAAGGATTTGCTCTCCAAATGTCCTTCACCGTTGAGCTGAAGTAGAGCTTCTTCAAAATGAGCTTGACCAGGAAGGCGTCGTTGTCGTTTGAGGTATTGATTGAGAAAGCCGCGAAGTAGATAGCGATGGAGGTCGCGAACCCGGCATTTGCTAGGAAGCTGGCAAGGTTGACGAAGGTGGAGTCGAGGGAACCGGGAGGAGCGAGGCAGTAGGAAGGAAGAAGAGGGGAAGAGCCGAGGGCTCCAATGTACCCGAAGCTGGGTTGGAGCCAGCCAGGAGGCCCTGTTCAAGGGCCGGGAAGAGGTTTTCCCCAAGGGGGAAGGAATTATCAGGGAGGACTCGAAATATTCAATCAGCCGGGAAGGGGATATGGTCCTAGACCACCCGTACACCCACCTCAGCAAGCTATAGCCATTGGCCGATGGAGAGGAAGAGGTAGAGAGCAGGGAAGAGCCAGAGCAGGAGCAGGAAGGAGGAGGAACCACCAGGATGGGAGACGAGAGGGGGTGGTTGTCGTGCCATATTGTGACTTCCACGAGGAGGAAGGTCACGTGATGGTTACCTGCCCCGAGTTTCTGGAGATGAAAAGGTATAGAGGAGCAGGAGAACAGCAGCTACCGGTAAGGATAGTAGAGATGACTAGGACCGGGGAAGAGGACCAATGCGTGGATCGATCAGATGAGGGAGATCGAGGAGGGATCAGAGTGATCCATGGGGGGTGGGTATTGAGGCTACCTATAAAGCTAGCCTTCATACCATGTATCGTCGGAGCATCACCTCGATGTCACGAGCCCCTCCACTAGATGAAAAAATCACTTTCTCTAGGAAGGACTTACCGGATCACGAGGACCCATTTTGCAATGCATTGGTGATTTGGACCGCCATCGAGAACTTCACAGTATCGAAGATCTTGGTAGATAATGGGAGCTCGGTGAATGTCATCTTCAAGAAGGCATTCAACAAAATGAAGGTGGAGGCCATAAGGGTATTGGCAGCAGATGGACCATTGTTTGGGTTCTCAAGAGAAAGGAATGAAGTCGAGGGGGGAGTGGGACTTCAGGTGACCCTCGGAGGACTGTCGAGTAATTGTCGTTTTGTGATAGTGGACTCTCTCAGTAGTTACAATGCCATCTTTGGGCGCCCTATGATCAGCGCCTTCAGATGCATCCCATCATCCTTCCATCAATGCTCAAAGCTCAACACCGGAGGAAATCAAATCAGGGTACTAGGAGATCCAAAGGCGGCTAGGGAGTGCTACATGATAGCGATAAATACCATCTCTTGGTAAGGCGACGCCGAGGAGCTAGAGCGGAGGATGGAGCAGTGGGAGCAGGAGGCTGGAGGAGAGGTAGAAGTGGAGAGGGAAGCAGTAGGAGTGGAAGGTGTCATTGCAGGGGATCCAGAAATGGCAGGAGAGCAGGAGGTTGGAGGAGAGGCAGAAGAGGAGAGGGAAGCAGTAGGAGTGGAAGGTGACATTGCGGGGGAGCCAGAAAGGGCAGGAGAGCAGGTGGTCAAAGGAGAGGAAGAAGGGGAGAGGGAAGCAATATGAGAGGAAGGTGGTATTGCGGGGGAGCCAGAAATGGAAGGAGAGCGGGAGGTTGGAGGAGAGGTAGAAGAGGCAGGAGGAAGGAAAAGAAAGATAGGGGAAGTGCAGGAGTCGTCCCTGATGGAGGCTCAGCCAAAAGGGGGAGGAGTATCGTCGCTAGAAGGCAGTTATGATGGAGAGATAGAGAGGTTCTTGAGAGAAGTGGTTGCAGCCGTGGAAGGGTGTGATGTCATGGGGAGTGAGCTGAGGGAGCAGGAGGAGAGGCTGAGGGAGCAAGAGGGAGATGAGGAGCCCTCAAGGCTGAAAGCCGCGGTTGAAGTGCAGGAGATGGACATCCTCACTAAGGAGGGAAGGAAGGAGAAGATTAAAGTAAGTGGGGATCTTAGCCCAGAGGACCAGGAGGAAATCAGGAAGTGCGTGCAAAAAAAATTGACAACTTCGCCTGGAGCGCAGCCAACATGTCAGGGGTCGACACGGACGTGTCATGCCATCGTCTCAACATTGATCCCAAAGCTCATCCAATACAGCAGAAGAATATAACCATCACTTCCAAGATGGTCGGGCCCATCAGGGAGGAGGTGGAGAAGCTGCTCGAGGCAGGGGTCATATCAGCAAGTAAGTACCCTGGGTGGGTGAGTAATATTGTAATGGTGAAAAAATGGGAGGGAAAGTGGAGAATGTTTGTTGATTTTTCCCTTTGGATAAAGCATGCCCTAAGTATTGTTATCCTCTGCCTCGAATCAACACGCTGGTTGATTCAGCCGTCGGTTTTTCACTAATTAGTTTTCTAGATGCCTTTTCAGGGTATCATCTGATACGCATACACGCCCTAGATGTCAAGGAAATCACCTTTGTCACGGAGGATTGGTGTTTGAGCTACAACATGATGCCCTTCAGGTTAAAAAATGCAGGGGCGACTTACCTGAGAATGATGGACCGGTTCTTTAGAGAACAAAAGGGGCGGAACCTCGAGGTTTACGTGGATGACCTGATGATCAAGAACAGGGATCTTAGGTCCCATGTCTTGGATTTAGAAGAAACCTTTAGGAGCATAAGAAAGTACAAGATGAGGCTCAACCCTCTGAAGTGTGTATTCGGGGCCAGCAGAGGAAAGTTCTTGGGACATCTCCTCACCGCCTCAGGAGTGAAGCCTAACCCGGACAAAGTAAAGGCGATCTTGGAATTAGATTCTCTGAAGAGTGCTAAAGAAGTCCAACGCCTCGCCAACAAATTGGCTGGATTGAGCAGGTTCCTCTCTCTGGCGGGAGAGAAGTGTCCACCCTTCTTCCGGGCCTTGAGAGGAGGAAAGAAATTTGAATGGACTCTCGATTGTGAAGAGACCTTCCGAGCTCTGAAGCAGCATCTCACCCAAGCACCGCTGCTCCAAGGGCCGCGAGAGGGAGTGAAAGAAGCAGTTCCCGATTTATTATGTAAGCAGTGTCCTGAAAAAGTCCGAGCTCAGATATCCTATCCTTGAAAAATTGGCTTTCTCTCTCATCAGCTTAGCAAGGAAGCTAAGGCCGTACTTTCATGCTCACTCAATCCAGGTCGTGACAGATCATCATCTCTGTCGCATCCTAGTAGGGGTGGAGCACTTGGGGAGGATGGCCAAGTGGTCGATAGTGTAACACCCCCTATCCGTCGCATAACATATAACAGTAGGTCTGGCCGGGGCCGACGCCATATACCACAAACAGACCGGGTGGTTACTCAATGGAAACCATCCAACCAATACAACGTCCTACAAAGAGCATTCTAGCGAAAGCAATTAAAATTGTTGCATTAATAAAGAACCCAACAATAGAATGAATGTCCACTAATATGCCAAAAAGAATGAATTACAAATACACAAGTACTGGCCTTATGGCCTTACAATTGTTTTCCTCAAATTACATGTTTTCAAACCTCGACACTCAGGTCGGCCATACATGAATAAAAGAAAACACTCAAAATTAGGTCTTCGAGGGCCGGCTCAGCAACTTGCGCTTTAGCCCGCTATTTACCGCTCAGCTCCGCAGCACCTGCAAGCACAATTCACCGCAACAGTGGCAAACTAAAGCAACGGTCAGCAATACTGACCAAATTATAACGATCCCGCCCACAATTCGGGGCGGTGATGCTCCTTCCCTGCAGTTTATTTGCATAACCAAGCAGTATATATATATATACAATGCATCACAGGCGTTGGCACGCACGGCCACATGCCTCGTGCACTCAGGGCACATTCTCGGTGAACCGGTCAATGTCACGTCAATTTAAGCCATAGACACCCCGGTCTCATCACCGCCACTTTGACGGCCAAACTTATGAGCATTTTGTCTTCCCGGCATGGGTCACGTCAATTTAAGCGATAGACCGCCGAAGACCCTCATCTATGCCAACGGCTCACATCGAACGACATAGAGCGGGTACGGTTCCGTCTAACCCGTGCTCACATCGCAATGACAATTTAAGACATATGCGCGGGTCAAACTTCTCCCGAGTCCTGTTTCCATTACACACTTCACATAACCCGGTTATGTTCAAGTTGGCTCCTAGGCCACCAAGTTGGCAGAATCACGCATCTGCCCAGTTTTACGGGTGTACCTTGGGGTTAATCCCCAAGGCTCCCTGTTGCAATCTACCACGTAGAAAACCCGAAAAACACACATTCGCATGGAGTCTTATCCGGACATTTATGCAATGCAACATCACCGATCCAGACCAACTTGTTTGGGTAGGCTTCACACATCATGCATATATCCGTTCTCGATTACGACTCTACATGTATACAACGGGGACTATTCATGTCTACCCGAAGGAACGCCTCAAACTCACTGCAAACTCGTGAGAGCGGGCTTCCCTATGCAAAAGAAGTAGAGCTTCACATGCTCAAGTAGAGAATCGTTACCCTAGCATTCTTCCTTGGCGCCATGGAAATGTAAGAGGATGAAAAGCACTGCACTCTCCTTACCTCCGTAAATCCGAAGTCGGTTCGCGATTTGGAGCTCCGAAGCTCCGTCGGTGACCAGATCTATGCTTCTTCTTCTTCCTTTACTCTCCCCTCTCTCTTGACTTAGAAAGAGAACCACTCAAGTAAAATGAGGGTTGTAAAGGCCCAATCACGTGTATATCCCAGTAGAAACAACCCCCAACAATCAGATCCCAATATAAGGAAACAAATGGCTACCATTCGTAGCTGAAAAGTAAAACCTGGGCCGAACACGGCCCGCGACACGCCCGTGTCCAGGGCCCTGTCCCTCATTCGCCATCAAAATCAACGCGTTACAAAAATTACACTGGTCCCGACACGCCCGTGTTTAACCTGACACGCCCGTGTTCCAACTGATACGGTTGTGTGGTTGGCCATGTGCCCCCATCGACACAACCCTGAAAATAACCCGAGACTCACACAGGTCTTGGACACGCCCATGTCCTATTTTACACGCCCGTGTCAAACCCGAACACGCCTAGGCTCCAGGCCGTATTCACTATCTCGACACTTCGTCGAGCAAAGTTTGTCGACCACCCGACAAGGCCTTGGACATGCCCGTATACTAGGCCGTGTTTCGTGTCTCGACACAACGTCGAGCGAAAATTATCGACTTCCCTGGCAGATCGTCGATACGAGCTCGACATGCCCTGAGACACGCCTGTGTCTCAAGCTGTGTGCGCTGCTTGATGATTGTCGACTCCAAATTTCGTCGACCTCGCGGCCAAATCTTCGACTCAAGCCTGACATGCCCTGGGACATGCCCATGTCCCAGGCCGTGTGCCCCCTGCCAAATTCCAGATTTGGCCCAAAATGCCTCCCGTCGCTCTTTTGAGTTTCGGGGTGTTACAACTCTCCCCCTCTTAAAAGAATTTCGTCCTCGAAATTACATAAAGGAAAGAAACATAAAACTTAAATGGTACCTGAGTGAAATAACTCCGGGTACTCCTCAAGCATAGTCTGCTCTTACTCCCAAGAGAGCTCCTCTCGACCGCAATTGTCCCAACGGACCTTGACCATCCTGATCTCTTTATTTCGTAGCCACTTGGCTTCCGAGTCTTCAATACATACGGGCTTGACCGTCATCGTCAACCCACTATCAACCGACACTTGATCGACCGTGATCACTTGCGTAGGCTCTTACACCGCCTTCCGTAGCACAGATATATGGAATACATCATGTAGACCACTAAGCTCCATTGACAGCTTCAACCGGTATGCTGCTTCACCAATCCACTCCAGAACCTCAAACGGTCCAAGGTACCTCGGGCTTAGCTTTTTCATGCGCCGCACCCGCGAGACACCCTTGAATGGCTTGATCTTCAAGTACACCCAATCGCCAACAGCGAACTCCACGTTCCTGTGCTTGGAAATATAGTACTTAGCCTGGCGGTCCTAAGCGATTAGCAACCTCTCCCGAATGATTCTCACCAAAGAAGTAGCATCCTCCACCTCTAATCGCTTATACAACTTTGATTCACCCGTTTCCAACCAGGGCAATGGCGTGCGACATTTTCTACCATAAAGGGCCGTGAAGGGCGCCATTTGAATGCTCGCCTGGTAGCTATTGTTGTAAGAGAATTCCACCAAGTATAGGTGATCTTCATATTGCTTTCCAAAGTCCAGGACACACATGCGAAGCATGTCTTCCATTGTCCTATTGACCCTCTCGGTCTGCCCATATGTTTGCGGATGAAAGGCTGTGCTAAAACTCAGCTTTGTTCCTAACATCTACTGCACCAGCCTCCAATCATTGGACGTGAACCGCCCATCTCGGTCACTCACGATGCTGCGGGGCACACCATGAAGTCGTACAATATTATCCGCATATAGCTTTGTCAATTTCTTAACCGAATCATCCTTCCTATGCGGAATGAAATATGACACCTTCGTTAGACGATCTACGACCATCCAAATGGCGTCGTTCCCCTTTTACAACCTTGGCAGCCCGTGCACAAAGTCCATAGTAATGTCGTCGAACTTCCACTCTGGAATAGGCAAGGATTTCAAGAATCCTCCCTGCTTTTGGCATTCTGCCTTCACCAAGGCGCAAGTTTGACACTTCGCCATGTAGAGCGTCACATTCTTTTTCAGTCCTGGCTACCAAAACAATTTCTTAACATCGCGGTACATCTTCGTGCTCCCCGGGTGAATTGAGTACTTGGTATGATGCGCCTCGTACAATAATTCCACCTGCAAATTGCCCACGCTTGGGACGTACAGACGACCGTCTTTCCAAGTAATCCGTCCTCAACAACGAATTGGGAATTTGACCTATCCAGAGACACTATCATGAGTTGCTTCATATGGACATCCATATCCAACGATTGCCGAATCCGATCAGCCAGGTCATATTGGACTTCAGTCCAATTCAATACTGCTTCAGCACTTGATTGCTTATCAACGCAAAAGATCTTCAATGTCTCTAACTCCCGAACCAACCGCTCGTCATGGACAGACATCCAATTGGCTTGAGATGGGGCCCAGTGACTCAACTCGTTCGCAACCGCATTACCTTTACCAGGCACGTAGTGGATCTTGAATGTATAGTCCCCTAGGAACTCCATCCATCTATGTTGTCGCATGTTCAGATCTTTCTGATCAATCAAATACTTCACGCTCTTGTGATCGGTGTAGATATCAATCTTCACATCGTACAAATAATGTCTCCACAGCTTCAGGGCAAAATTCACGGCCACTAACTCCAAGTCATGGACCGGATAGTTCCTCTCGTGAACTTTCAGCTGTCTCGAGCCATATGCTATAACGCTTCCATGCTGTAACAGTACACAACCAAAACCACTGCCCGAAGCATCGCAATAAATCTCATAACCTTCGGTCCCACTTGGCTAACTTAACACAGGCATCGTGGTCAACCGACATTTCAACTCCTCAAAAGCTCGCGCACACTCTGGCGTCCAAAGGAACTTCTGCTCCTTCCTCGTCAAAGTAGTGAGAGGTAACGCTATCCGTGAGAAGTTCTATACAAAGCGCCTATAATAGCCGGCAAGCCCCAGAAAGCTCCGGACTTCCGCTATCGTAGAAAGCTCAGGCAACTCTCGTATCGCAACAATCTTCATCGGATCCACTGCAATACCTTCCGCACTAACTATATGACCGAGGAACGCCACTGAGGACAACAAAAACTCGCACTTCGAGAACTTGGCGTACAATTGATTCCTCCTTAGCGTCTCCAAAACCAAATGAAGATGCCTGAAGTGATCTTCCTCACTCTGCGAGTACACCAAAATATCGTCGATGAAGACGATCACAAAATGGTCCAAGTACTCCTTGAAGGTCATGTTCATCAAATCCATGAACACTGACGGCGCATTCGTCAGCTAGAACGGCATGACCGTAAACTTTTAATGCCCGTATCTTGTACTGAATGATGTCTTAGGGATATAACTCTCCCTTATCCTCAGCTGATAGTAACCAGACTTGAGATCCAACTTAGAGTACACCGTCGACCCGACCAACTGATCAAAAAGATCATCGATCCTTGCGATTGGGTACTTGTTCTTTTTCCATTAGCTTGTTTAACTCCCGATAATGAATACAGAGTCTCAAGCTCCCATCCTTCTTCTTTACAAAGAGGACCGGTGCGCTCCAAGGCGACGAACTTGAACGCACAAACCCTTGCTCCAACAACTCTTGAAGTTGCACCTTCAGCTCCGCCATTTCCTTAGGTGCTAGCCGATACGGAGATCGTGACACCGGCTTTGCACCTGGCACTAGCTCAATAGTGAAATCTATCTCCCGTTGAGGCGGGGCTCCAGGAAGATCTGCAGGGAACACATCAGGGTATTCAGCTACCACTGAAATACTTTCCAATGTAGGCTTTGGCTTTGCAACCTCCACTAGTGTAAAGAATAGCTCTGCACCAGCACGAACCTCCTTCACCACCTGAAGAGCAGACATCAACGTCTTGCTCGACCCTTTCAAGCCCATAAAAGTCATCTCACGACTTGCTCCCAACTTGACTTCCTTGCGACCGCAATCAATATAGGCTTGCTGCTCTGAGAGCCAGTCCATGCCAAATATAACGTCGAACTCCATCAATGGTAGTAACGACGCTTGCAGATCGAACTCTTGATTCCCAATGCAAATCTTAACACCGCAGACTTTATCTGCGAGCATCGAACACCCATTTGGTAACAACACATCCAACTTGTCCTTTGCCATCGAAGAAGGTACTCCGATGCGTGATATGAATCCTTTGGACAAGAAGGAGTGTGAAGCTCCCGTATCAAAGAGTGCTCTCGCCGGAAACTCACAAGTCAAAACAAATCCTAAACAAGCAGTGGTAAGGTAACATTGTCATAACAAGTATTTAAAGAAACTTAACTTGCTACAAATTAAACTGTACCTATCACCACATCCGCTTGTTTGATGGCCTCCTGTTGGCTAAGATTATAAACCCTTGGTTGAGTCGGAGCGTAATGGGATGCGGTTGACTCCACTGCCTTGCCCTTCTCTTCATAAGTTGCTCCTGGCTTTCTCTCGGACTTGGACGTCCGCTCCAACAATCACGGGCAAAGTGCCCCGGCTTCCCACAAGTAAAACATGCACCCGGGGTCCGACCCGTAGTCGCTCCAGAAGCACCGGAAGAAGGAGCTGGAACCAAAGTCCTAGCCATCTTAAAGAATTTACGGTACCCAGACTTTGAGGTAGTCGGCACCTTGAACTCAGATTTCTTATCACCTAAGCTTTTCTTCGCTTGAACATTCTTCATGTCCTTCTCCAAGGATCGGGCTGTGTTGACCAAGGTCAAGAAACCCTGCGTCATCGGCCCCGAGAGTAGTAGCCTCAAGTCATCTCTTAGACCTTCGTAGAAACGGTTGGTCTTACGCTCCTCATCCACGATGGTAGAGCTAGCATACCGACCCAACCTAGTAAACTCATGGAGATACTCATCCACGCTACTCTCTCCTTATACCAACCTCTGGAACTCATTCTCCAAAGCTATCCTCTGAGTCGAAGGGAGGTACCTAGCCAAGAATAGTCTCGAGAAATCCTCCATCGAGACGTCTGTAAGTTGCCTTCCTCTCAGAAGATGTAGCGCCAAACCCTACCACCACAGCCTAGCGTCTCCATCCAACAGGAATGTAGCTATAGTGGTCATCTGCAACTCCTCCGTCTCTATCACTGTCAAGACTCTCTTAACACAGGAGAGCCAGTCTTCAGCTTGAGATGGGGTTCCAAACCCCGAGAATACCGGAGGATTAAAGATCATGACATGTTTGAGCTGTCTCTCGGTTGCCCTCCTTGGCCATAGACTGCCGAAGACCCTCATTTATGCCAACGACTCACACCGAATGACATAGGGCGGGTACGGTTCCGTCTAACCCGTGCTCACATCGCAATGACAATTTAAGCCATATGCGCGGGTCAAACTTCTTCTGAGTCCCGTTTCCGTTATACACTTCACATAACTTGGTTATGTTCAAGTTGGCTCACAGGCCACCAAGTTGGCAGAATCACGTATCTGCCCAGTTTTCCGGGTGCACCTTGGGGTTAATCCCCAAGGCTCCGTGTTGCAATCTACCACATAGAAAACCCGAAAAACAAACATTCGCACGGAGTCTTCTCCGGCCATTTATGCAATGCAACATCACCGATCCAGACCAACTTGTCCGGGTAGGCTTCACACATCATGCCTATATCCGTTCTTGATTACGGACTCTACATGTACACAACGGGGACTATTCATGTCTACCCGAAGGAACGCCTCAAACTCACCACAAACTCGTGAGAGCGGGCTTCCCTATGCAAAAGAAGTAGAGCTTAATATGCTCAAGTAGAGAATCATTACCCTAGTATTCTTCCTTGGCACCATGGAAATGTAAGTGGATGAAAAGCACCGCACTCTCCTTGCCTCCGTAAATCCGAAGTCGGTTCGCGATTTGGAGCTCCGAAGCTCCGCCGGTGACCAGATCTTGGCTTCTTCTTCTTCCTTTTCTCTGCCCTCTCTCTTGACTTAGAAAGAGAACCACTCAAGTGAAATGAGGGTTGCAAAGGCCCAATCACGGGTATATCCCAGTAGGAACAACCCCCAACTGGCAGATCCCAAAATAAGGAAACGAATGGCTACGATTTGTAGCTGAAAAGTAAAACATGGGCCAAACACGGCCTGCGACACGCCCGTGTCCAGGGCCATGTTCCTCATTCGCCGTCAAAATCAACGCGTTACGAAAATTACACGGATCCATACACGCCAGTGTTTAACCTGACACTCTCGTGTTCCAACTGACACGGTCGTGTGGTTGGCAGTGTGCCCCCATCGACACAGCCCCGAAAATAACCCGAGACTCACACGGGTCTTGGACACGCCCGTGTCCTATTTGACACGCCCGTGGCAAACCCGAACACGCCTGGGCTCTAGGCCATGTTCACTGTCTCGACACTTCGTCGAGCGATGTTTGCCGACCACCCGACACGGCCTTGGACACGCCCGTGTCCTAGGCCATGTTCCGTGTCTCCACACAACGTCAAGAGAAAATCGTCGACTTCCCTGGCATATCATCGACACGAGCTCGACACGCCCTGAGACACGCCCGTATCTCAAGCCGTGTGCACTGCTTGACGATCGTCGACTCCAAATTTCATCGACCTCACGGCCAAATCGTCGACTCGAGCCTGACACCCCCTGGGACACGCCCGTGTCCTAGGACGTGTGCCCCCTGCCAAATTTCATATTTCGCCCAAAACGCCTCTCGTTGCTCTTTTGAGTTTCGGGGCGTTACAGATAGAGCTCGGTGAGTTCTATCTCACTTTCACCCCTCGGATGGCTATCAAGGCGCTGGCTGTGGCGAACTTCTTGGCAGATTATGCGGTCGAAGTCAGAGAAGCTGAGGCACCTCCTCTAGCGGCTTGGCAGATGCTTGTAGATGGAGCCTCCGGAAAAAGTTCTTTTAGAGGAGGAATGATCCTAGTAAGTCCTAAGGGGACCAGAATTGAACAAGCCCTGAAGATCCATTTCACCATCACCAACAACTAGGGGGAATACGAAGCCCTCATCGCAGGACTCAGGCTTGCTCGGGAGCTCAGCATACAAGACATCAAGGTATCCACGGATTCTATGGTGGTCATGGGATACATCAATGGGGAATTTGAAGCGAGGGAGCCCACCCTCCAATTATATTTGATGAAGGTAAAGGGTGTCATTGGGCAGTTCTGCAGCTTCTCGATTCAACATGTCCCAAGAGAAAAGAGTGCCCAGGCGGACTTGCTCGCCAATCACGGCCCTCGTGTCGTAGGGGCCATGACGGAGCTTTTCAGCCCCTCTATAGAAGAGGGAGAACTGATGGAAGTGGACCAGCAAGGGTCTTGGGTAGACCCCTTCATCACCTTTTAACCGCGGGATGTTTACCCGAAAGAGACCTTGATAAGAAGTGGGTCAGGTACAAATCAGCAAACTACCTGCTGAAGGATGGTATATTGTACCGAAAGACACTATCATGCCTGCTGTCCAGGTGTGTATCTGAGGGGGAGACCTTAAGAGTTCTCGAAGAAATCCACTCAGGAGAATGTGGGAGCCATTCGGGAAGTCAGACCTTGGAAGGGAGGGTATTGAGGCAAGGCTACTTCTGGCCTACCCTCAGGAGAGATGCGGAAGAGTTCGTAAAAAGGTATAAAAAGTGTCAGGAGTTTGCCCCCCTTCAACTCCTCCCGGCCCAAAGATTACGAACGATCACGGCCCCCTGGCCCTTTGCAATATGGGGGCTAGATTTGGTGGGCCCATTTCACCAAGCCAGTGGCCAGAGGAAGTTCCTGCTGGTCATGATTGATTACTTTTCAAAATGGATGGAGGTAAAGGCATTAACTAAGGTGACTTCGCAAATGGTCAAGAATTTTATGTGGGGAGAGATCATCTGCCGACATGGGCTCCCTTTTGCCATCGTCACGGATAATGGGCCAAGTTCACTAGTAGGGAATTTGTGGATTTCTGTGTCCAGCTGGGCATAGAGCTTCGCTTCGCCTCGGTTCATGATCCTCAAAGCAATGGGCAAGTGGAACCGGCGAACAAGGTCATCGTGAATCTTTTGAAGAAGAAGGTGGAGAACTTGAGGGGAAGTTGGGTAGAGCAGCTCCCTTCCATTCTTTAGGCTCTAAGACTACACCAAACACTATCACGGGGGAGACTCCATTCAAACTCTCCCACGGCTCGGAGGCCGTTATAACTATAGAGTTCGAGGTTGAATCTCCAAGGGTGGCTGCGGTAAAGAGAGGAGATGAAGGGTAGCGGGCAGAAAACAAGGACGAGTAGAGGCTCTCCCTTGACTTGGTAGAGGAGCTCAGGGAACTGGCATCAATCCGGCAGGAAGAAGTCAAGCACCAAATGGCCAAATATTTTGACAAGCACATCAGGGTTAAGCAGTTCCAGGAGGGTGACTTGGTCCTCAAAAAAGTAGATGATGCTGGCAGAGGAGCCTCAGTGGGGAAGCTGAACCCCAACTTTGAAGGCCCCTTGATAATGAGAGAGGTCCTGAAATCAGGAGGTTATCACCTCTAGGATGTGGACGGGGTACCCCTCTATCACACCTGAAGTGGCGGCGACCTAAAGAGATTCTATCCTTGATGTTTTATCTTTTCCAATACTTGTAAATTTGTTACAGTTCCATGGTATAATGAAATTCCAGGTGGTTCCCTCCATGAAATGAAATTGTGATGGATGAATGGAGAGACACCGAGAAGACCTGCTGACCAGGCTCTCATCAAGCTTGCAGGGTTGTAGGCTCACTCGGTGGTGGGATATTGTTTGGAGAGGAGACCCCGAGAAAACCCGCTGATCAGGTTCTCACCTAGCTGGCAGGGTTGTAGGCTCACTCGGTGGCTGGAGGTTATTTGGAGAGGACACCCCAATAAGACCCGCTGACAAGGTTCTCACCTAGCTGGCAGGGCTGTAGGCTCACTCGGTGGTTGGATGTTGTGAAAGTAAGGCTTAGATCTGAAATACTCTAGAGGGGGGTGAATAGAGTATTTAGGGTTTATAAAACTTTTTGCTAATTAACAAATCAATCCTAAGATAATTTAATTTATCACTGGTGCTGGAGAAATTAAATTAAATACCACAAACACAACAAACTTAAGTCACACAGGCACAACAAGAACAAAAGAAAAAGTGCAACCAGACGACACAAGAATTTTATAGTGGTTCCCCAACCTGGGTACATCCACTCTTCTACCACCCTGGTAGGAATCCACTCAAGTTTTTGATCAGGTGACTGCCACCAATGAGCTTTTGATCAGATGCTTAAAAACCAATCCTCAAGTCTTTTGATCAGGTGACTTGAAACCAGGAATAACTTTTGAAGGGAGTTAATAAAAGTGAGCAGTTAGATCAGGAATACTCTAGAGGGGGCTGAATAGAGTATTTAGAGTTTTATAAAATTCTCTGCTGGATAATCCAGATTAGTCTAAGTGCAGTAATAAATAAATCAAAATATAAAAGCACAGAAACTAACTACCACAGCCACAGCAAGAAAACAAAAGAAAGAGGGCAACCAGACGACACAAGAAATTTATAGTGGTTCTCCAACCTAGGTACATCCACTCTTCTACCACCCTGGTAGGAATCCACTCAGGTTTTTGATCAGGTGCCTGACACCAATGAGTTTTTGATCAGGTGCTCAAAAACCAAATCCTCAAGTCTTTTGATCAGGTGACTTGTAACCAGGAATCACTTTTGAAGGGAAATGACAACCCTTTACACAGTTGGGGTGAGAGAGTTGATTATGTCTTCTCTATCAACAATCAGAGAGATGACTTGTGGATTATTTTATGGTAGCAAATGGATCCCCCTGAGATATTGAATGGTTCAGGGAAATATGGAAGCCTTGCTGCAGGGCGATAGGCCTTCAAGCTATTTGCCTTTATCTGTAGGATCTTCTTGACAGATTTGATAGTTGTTGTCCTTGGAAGTCCTGGAGTGTTGAAGTAAGAAGACTCTTGATTTTGTATGATTGTTCTTCTTCTTCTGAGAGCAGATCTTCTTTTTGTATTAGAGCTTTTGTGAAGGGAGCAGAGAAACTTTTGAAGATAGGCTGATTGAAAATCTCTGAGCCTATGTTGTGTCTCTGCAAAATGCTCTGGTACTCTGATTATTCTTGCTTGCTTTCTTTCTTACTTACTTGTTGTTTGTTCTGTCAGGAAATAGAGGAAAATATCTTTTTATATTTCCTGAGGGAATTTCCTTTCGAAATTTGAATCCTTCTACAGCAATCAATGATGGCGGTCCTTGAAAATAAACTGCATTGATTACTTTCCCCAACTGTTCCTTGGAAAAATAGAAAACAATAATTCTGATGAAAGCCGTGATTAATGTACCGTCCAACGGTAATATTCAGAGAATATTCTATCATTAATCATTCAGAAATTATTGTCATAGACTAAGGACAGAAGGAATAGATGCTAAGTCTGGAATCGTCGAACCGATGACAGAGTTCTTCGAGCTGATAACTGTGTTCGTCAACTGGAGTTCAGCAACTATTCTGGACTTAGAATATTCACAGTTATATCTGAAATGAAAATTAAGGTCTCTAGAATTCGTTGACCTAAGATTTGATTTTGTCGAGCTGAGTTTCTGGAGTTGTCAAATATTTTGTGTGTCGACACAATTACTCCTGGTTTCGACACAGGTGGTGTCGACTAATATCCTGTGTGTCGACACAAGTCTTCTGTATGGTGTCGACATAACCTTTCCAAAGTGTCGACTAATGATCTGGGTGTCGACACAAGTTCTTCTAGTGTCGACTCAGTTGGTGTCGACATATACTCTGAGTGTCGACACAAGTCTTCTGGTTCTAAGTTATTGAAGTAGATAATCCAGAATTTGCCGGGCAAAAAACTACGTTCGTCGACCTGAGACTAGAGAACATAGCATTGACAGAATGCTATAGTAGTCCAAAGATTCGTCGACCAGAGAATGTAGTTCGTCGAGCTCAGCTCAGAGAATTAACTCTGAGATCATTGAACTGAGCACGACAATCATCGACCTGAGTTCGACGAACGTCGAACTCACTTTATAGAGTCTTGAAATCTTCTAAGTCTTGAGTCTCTGGCAGTCTTGTAGATAGCTGGTCCATGTGATGTTGAATCTAAGGACTTGGCCTAGACTTTAGGACACAACTATGACCCTAGCTATACATTGTGGGTTATATGATCCTAATTTAGTGAACCTAGCCCAAATCTTACTAGGGATCCAACAATCTCCCCCTATTTGGGTGAGGTGACTAATTACAGACTCAGATCAAAATTTAAAAATAAACAAAGCAGAAAAAGCTTATATCTGGCAGAGATCAATAACACATGCAACAGATATATATATACATAAGCTTTGTTCAGAATATAAAACAGTTATGGATAATTTGTAGAAAATAAAAGAGTTCAACCTTTACTTCTTCTGTTTCTTTTCCTTTTGCATTTCTTGCTTGCTCTTCTCTCCAGGCTTTGTGAACACAATCTCTCTTTTGGGATCTGAAGCTTGCACTTTTGTCATGGTCATGTCAGCAGCCCCTATAATCTTCAAAGATGTAGCTCTGGGGACAACTGCTTATGGGTGCAACTTCATGTAGTCATCAATATTGAAAAACTTGTTTGCTTCAACAAATCTTTTAAGTTCCTCTTTCATGTACTTTGACATTGTTGAATATTCAGAAGGATCCTTTCCTTCAGCTTTGGCTTTGTTAATCATAGAAAGTCCTACAATTTCCAGGAACCTGGCCATTCTGGCAGTAGTGGATGTTTCAGGATCTTCAAAAGGAACAGGAGGAGAGGATGGTCTTTTAGAGCCTTCAGCTTGTTGATTTTCAGTGGATTGTTGCTATTGTTGATGTTGTTGTTGATGTTGCTTTCCTGAAGAATATTGCCTGTGCTGGCTGCTTTCATGTGATCTCCCTTGGTTTCTTTAATATGTTTGAAGTGGGGCAGAACTTTGAGAAGATATGCTTGAAGCACCAGTAGTTGGAGGAGGTGGATCTCTTCTGAATCTTTGAACTAGAGGAGGAGAATACCTTCTGCATTTCTTCCTCTCCTTCTGCTGGTTTTTAGATAGCCACATCCAGGATGACATCCTTTTGTACGGAGTTATCTTTTGGAGAATATAATAAGGAGTGTCATTGTTTGGATTAGGCTTAGGAGCAGGAGGAGGAGGAGCTTTTCTTTTCTTGGATACTTGCTTCCTCTTAGGTTCATCATCTGAATCATCTTCCTCATCCTCATCATCATTATCATTATCAGATCCCTGAGAGTTATCATATAGGTCATTGAGTGCTTTCAGAGCCTCAGCAGAAATGATTGGCTTTTCAAGTGCTTGAGCAGAAACTTCAACAGGACCAAGAGAAGAAGCCATATGAGAGACTGGAGAACTGGTGCTGACAGTGCTTGCAGTAGCTGCCTTACTTTCCTCTTCTATATCAGCCAAAATCAAATCATCCAGATTTGGTATGGGTGAGTTATCCATTACAAATGTTGGAACAGAAAGAACTTATTCTGGAGATGGCATGACTACTGGCTTTGAAATAACAAAACTATCTCTAAGTTGCTTAGCAACTTTTGGAGAGATTGGAGAAGTATATGGTATAATAGCCAAGGATGGCTTAGTAGGTACTGCTGGAAGATAATTCAGAAAGGCAGTATCAAAACTTTTCAATAAGTCAACTAAGTCTACTGTGGGATTAATTATGAATTCAGAAACAGAAGGAATGTCTTCAGCAACTATCTCTTCAAGGACTGACTCATCAAGCTCCATGTCAGTCTCAATAAAATGAATCAAATCAAGTAAATCTCTATCATCAGTAATAAAATCTGAATCTGCTATTGGTGCTTCTTCCTCTGCTGTTACTGGAGCTGGTGCTTGAACTGTTGTTGCTGCTAGAGCTGCTGCAGCTTCTTCATTAAGCATCTCCCCCTACCTGGTTTCAGTATATACTAGAGCCAGACCCCTGAATGAAGAGGGGCAGCAGTGAAGGTAGAAACTTGAGCAGATAGAGTAGATATAGAGGTAGCAAGAGGTATAATGGCCTCTGCTATGATTGATTTTATGAGGGGTGTGATGATAGCAATGATGGAAGAGATGGTGGAGGGGTCCAATGTTGGAGTAGCAGATGGTTTAGTAGAATGTTGGGTGGAGACATGTTGAGGGATGGTAGATGTTGGAGATGATGGAGGGACATCTGGCATTTGGAGATCCTGAGGAGGAGGGGAATTGAGGGGGAAGTCAGAAGATCAAAAGTTGGAATGGAGGATAGGTGAGGTGGAAGAGAAGATGAAGGTGGTGTTGGATCTAGTAAATCTATGGGGGATTGAGGTTTTTGAGGTGGAGTGGGTTGATGGTACTCCTGAATAGGAGATGTAGGTGGAGTAGGAACATGAGTAGAGTGTTGTTGTTGTAGTAGAGGTTGTTGTTGTGGTTGTGGAGTTGGAGAGATGGTTTGGACTGTTTGTGGAAGTGTAGGTGGAATAGCTGGAAGAGATGATGAGGGTAGAATGATCTTTTCATCAGGGTGAGGAGTGGCTCTTACAGCCCTGGTGCTTTTAAAAGCTGGGGTGGAAGAGGTTGCAGCCTTGGATGGCTTAGTTATGGTCCTCTCCCACCTACCAAAAGGTGCATGTGAGCCTCTTGCTGGCATTAATGAATATGGTCTGTGAGTCCAGGGATTCGACAGCCTTCTCCTTCAGGAAGATCCCTAGGATCCTTCCAAAGCATACTTCCTTCTTGATGTTCTTTTTCTTTATCAAATCAAATATGATTTGATCCCAATCCATTTCCTTCTTATTAATTACTGCACACATAACCAAAATCTGGTGTCTGGTAATGTAGTCATGGGCAGTATACTTGCCCAGCAAAAGCATTCCCACAATATCGGCCAAGAATTTGTATTCGGCAGATAAGTGTTTCTTTAACAACTTATTTGGATTATCTCCAATATATCCCATTAAACTCAACATCATCTCATATTCTTCAGAATCCATTTCTAATTGTTCTTCTCCATTAATCAATCCAAAAATGTCAGTAAGTACGCCGAGAGATAAAGATACAGAGTTACCCGCAATTATTCCGATCATAGTGTTCTCCTCTGATGTAGATGTATAAACCCACTCTGATTTCAGTTGCAGATAGTTTTATCCTTGTGGACATCAGATTTTTCAGTTTCTGTTCCTCTTGAAGTTCCAGTATATGCAGAAATATTGGATCTGAATGTTGAAAGGATTTGAAGTTGGCGTCAAAGCCCGTGTCAAACTTCATTCTAGTTAGAGCACCTGCTGGAATAACCATTGGAATCACCTGCAAGAGAGACAAGCGGCGATCAAGTGCAAGAGAACAGAAAGCGCGGGACGGAGGTCGAAGAAAAAATCTAGATATAAGGTTTTCCAGAATATGAATCGACAAACTCCGTTCCACAAAAATTAGGAAATTCTTCGACCTGAGAGCGACGAAATAAGTAAAAGTCAAATAACTTGTCGAGCTCTGTCTGAAGATTTGAAGACATTTCGTCAAGCTCCGTTCGACGAAAGTTTTCTGAAGTGAATTCGCCGAACTCCATTCGACGAAAACAACTTCACTCTCAGAGAGTTCGTCGTCCTGCGTTCGACGAATATCTCACAAACTTTCCATAGTTCGTCGAGCTCCGTTCGACGAACTATGGCAAGTTCGTCGAGTGCAGATGATGAGTACTTTTAGTCATCAGTTTTTGGGGTAGTTTAGTATGCAAAATGCCTAAGTTTATTTATATTTTATGCTTATTATGTTTTTATTTCATGTTTTAATGTCTTTCTTTATAATATATTAATTCCTTGATTAATTATTTGTTTTATGCTTTTTTTATATGTTTAATTTTATGTTCTTTGTCTAGTTGTGTTTTGTTATGAAATATAACTACTATTATGTTATTATGGTTAGTTTTATTTTTAATAAATAATATTGTGTTATGTTATAAAATATATCTAACATTTTGTTTATTTGTTTTATTTTATTTGTAGGTTCAAGGCCTTTGATGCAGTTCAAGTGCAGCCCACCATGCAAGCCGAGCTCACCAACATGAAGCAGCCTGATCTACTCTCCAAGCCCAAACCCGAGCAGCCCATGCATCCCACAAACAATATTTCGGCCCACATTATGAAGCCCATGCATGGCCGACCCTCTCTCCCCTCCTCATTAATTTCTCCATGCATGCACCTTGCCACCCATGCATGGCCGGCCCCCTTTTTCCCCCTTCATTATTCTACATTCACCCCCTCTCTATTTTATATTTTCCACTTTCATGTCCATAAATTACATGCAATGAACCACACCTCTCCTCTCTCTTCTTTATTCCTCATGCATCTCCCCACTCACCCTCTCTCTCTCTTATTTATTTCTCATTCACCCCTCTTTACCCTTCTCTCATTCTCATTTAAACCCATCCATCCCCCCTCTTTTATTTATTTTGTTCTTTTTTTTATTTTCCTAAATGAAAATGCATGAATGTAGCCTCCCCTCTCTTCCCCATTAATGACATTCATGCACCTCCTCATACATGCATGGCCGGCCACATCCTTCTCCCCCTTCATTTCCACCACTTTATAGAACCTTCTCCCTCTCCTATAAAAGGAACCCATGCCTCATGCTTTGGAGGAGTTGGATTTTGGAGAGCAATTGAAGCGCTAGTTCAAGAGAGAGTTCTTTCATGTTTCTTACATGTTGTTAAGTTTTTATTAGTGTAACCATTTTCGTATTAGTGTAATCTTTTTATAATCTTTTCTTGTCTTTATTATTGTGCACCCTTTTTTATATAGCAATGAAAAATTATTTCTTTTCTCTTATTTTTGTCTCCTTTTCAACTATGCGTAACTAATTTTCCGTTAGCGTTCGATCATGAGGATCCATGAAATGAGATGAGATTTCCTTTTACTTCGTAGTTTTATTTTTGTCAAAATTATTCTCGATCCTTTTTTGATTTTTCTCGTGTCGACTACATATTTCTGGTATACGGTAGTCGGCAATTTGATCTCATTTCATAGCAGTCAAGAGACTCGTTGATTTGAAAGATCACTCAAAGAAGGAAGGAGTTGATCGCAACCCTAGAGATAGGATGACGTAAATCCTCCGGATTGGAGTCAAATCCAATAGTGCGGGTCACTTCGGTAATGCGATTTTAGGCCATTTTGACTTGTAAAGAGATTTCAGTCAAAACGTCGATAAGTTAGGGGATTTAATGCTCTAGCGAGATTACTTCCTCATATCGGATCCGTCACGGTCGAGTTTGATTTGCAATTTTAAAACTTAATTTTTACCCCTCTCATCTATTTTCATGGTGATTCATCGATCAAATGCTATCTTTTTATCCGAAGTTTTCGTTTTAATATTATCTTTTGTTTAATTTTAAATTCTCAGACAACCAACAATCGTACGGTAGGATAATAGTAGAAACGTGAGTAATAGTACTTGACAACCACGAGTTTTAATACGACCTTGGTACTACAATTCGATAGGTACACTTATCTTTTCGTGTTGATAGTGAAATCAACACACCAAGGTTTTGGCGTCGTTGTCCGGGACGCTTTTTTGTCAATATTAGGAAAACGCTTACGCTATTACTCCTGCAAAAATCAAAAAATTAAATTTTCTCTTTCTTTTTGGTAACAGTTTTTTTATGGAATCGTCTTCTTTTGGCTCTTTTTGTAATTTTTGTGGGTCGCCCCACCACTTTTATTCTGAATGACTTTCGGGAACCCCTCCCTCTTTTGATTTCAATTTTTCTGTAGCAGGTCAAAGTGGCCAATTTGACCCTTACTCAAATTTTTATCCTACTTGGGAGGTGGGGAACCCGTATTATTTTTCGCATGATTTTGCCCCGCAAAGCGTCGTACCTCTAAATTTTAATTCAATCGATAATGGGTATTTTGAGTTGCAAACTTCTCTTGATAATATTAATTCGTATTTCAAAACTATTATGGATTATTTTTCTCATGAGGCCGCTTCGTTTTCTTCGTCTTCTTCTCCGTCTCCTCCAATTTCATCGTGTAATGAGTCACCGGATATCCCGGCTTGTCTTTTTCCTCTCGAGGAGGATAACTATTCGGATATTCCGGATTGTTTCCTTCCTCCTTTAGATGACACCCCTATGGATACTTTGGCGTGCTTCTTACCTTTTGAGGATGACGAGACGTCTTATCATTATCTTTCTTTTTCTGAAGACATTTGTGATTCCATTTCGCTTCAAATTTCAACTATTCCAAATTTTTCTTTTTTTAGCGAATCTTCTTCTTCTATTTTTGATAATTCTTCTGTTGTTCTTTCTACCCCTCCTTCTCCCGAAATTTCACAAGTCCCTCCTTTTCCTTGTAAAATTTCCGTTGATGAAATTTCTTTTTCTACTTCTTTTATTCCTCTTTCTATTTCTTTTTCTTTTTCTTCTTCTTCTTTTGACGACCCCTTCTTTCCCATTTTACATACGGCGGAGTTCTTCTATAACTCAGTCCATTCATTTTCGGGCATCATTCCATTGAAGATTCCACCCCATGTCGGTGCGATTCTTCAATTTTTTCTCTTTTTTGATGTACTCTCCTAAGCGCATACTTAGGGAGTTACCTCTTCACTTTAGTTTTTATTTTCCATTTAGCTAACCAATAACGTCGGGCTCAGACGACGTTAAATAAAGAGCGCTCTGGGGAGCCACCCCTTGCTTATCCTTTTTGTTATTTCTTTTTCTTTTTGTTTGCTTGTTGTGTTTTGCAGGAATAAAACCTCCGGCGGTTCGTTTGGCTCCATCATTTTTTTTCTCTTCCTTAGGCCTGGGACGGTGTCCAGCTTAAGCATGGGGGAGCGACATCTACATTTGGCTTATGAATCCAGGGAAGTCGTTTTCTTTTTAAGTATTTACTTTATTGCATCCCCCCCCCCATTTTCTTCTTCCCTTTTCTCTCTTATTTTTATTTTTCATTGAGGACAATGCAAAGTTTAAGCCTGGGGGAGGGCTTCGCTATTTTTCTTTTTCTTTTCTTTTTAATTTCTCTTTTTCCAAAAAAATAAAAAAATCTCTTTTCTTTTTAAGTTTTTCAAAAAAATGTTTGTTTTTAAGTACTTTAGCTTTATAAAAAATCCAAAAAAGCTAGAAAAAGCAAAACCTAAAAAAATCAAAAATTCCAAAAAAATCAGTTTTCAAAACTTAAAAAAAAATGAAAAATCTTAAAAAAACCAAACATATAATAAACCCCTTGCTCAGTCTTTTTGTTGTTTTCAGAAATTTTATTTGAGTTTGTTTATAAGCATTTTTACTATTTTTGATTTGCTAATCTTTTGTTTTATCATGTTTAGTTAAATATAATATTTAGTGATTTAGTTTTGAGAATTATCGTGTGGTTTTAATTTGCTTAGAGTAATTTATTTAGCACTTTTTCTCTTTTATTTTAAATAGTTTCAATTTTGTAGTAATTTTGCTTAACAATTTTAGATTCTAATTATTATTACCTCATGCTTTTAGATTCTTAGAAAATCTCAATCAACTATTAGTTGCTCTCTAGTATTTTAAGTTTATTTTCTAAAATTTTGTTTAACTTCTTCCTTTTTCTTTTTATTGTTAGATCATATGTCATGGGAATAAGGAGATGTTAGTTCCTTATTCTCTAGTAAACATATGCAACTCAAATGAAGGGAGGAATTAAAAGTTCATATATGTCGTGGGAAGTGATAGGATGTTAGTCTATCATTTTCTGGTATTACATATATATTTTATTTAAAATTTTTGGTGGGGTGTGAAAAAAATAATGATGATCACCTCCAATCAAAGTCCTCTTCATGTTGATTTCCTCCCCAGACCCCTTATCTAATATTATTGTCTTAGATTTTAAATTAAAATATTGGGAGAGCATAAGTAGTTGGTTGCATTCTTCCTTAAGTTTCTTTTAAGTTATGGTTTTATAATTTTAATCTAACCTTGTTTGCATTTTACTCAATTTTGAGTTCTAGTTAATTTATTAGAGAATTTTTGGCTAAATATTTCTCTCTTTTCACTTTAATTCCATAATTTAGGACTTAATTCGTAAATCCCTAAATTTTATTTTTGGCTTGATTTTGGTGTAAATAAACTTTTAGTTTAATAGAAAATTTTATAAATGTCTTATAAATATTTCTCATACTTTTGCTCTATAATAGCAAAAGCCTAAGCATGGGGGTATTTGATGAGTACTTTTAGTCATCGGTTTTTGGGGTAGTTTAGTATGCAAAATGCCTAAGTTTATTTATATTTTATGCTTGTTATATTTTTATTTCAAGTTTTAATGTCTTTCTTTATAATATATTAATTCCTAGTTTAATTATGTGTTTTATGCTTTTTTTTATATGTTTAATTTTATGTTCTTTGTCTAGTTGTGTTTTGTTATGAAATATAACTATTATTATGTTATTATGGTTAGTTTTATTTTTAATAACTAATATTGTGTTATGTTATAAAATATATCTAACATTTTGTTTATTTATTTTATTTTATTTGTAGGTTCAAGGCCTTTGATGCAGTCCAAGTGCAGCCCACCATGCAAGCCGAGCTCACCAACATAAAGCAGCCCGAGCTACTCTCCAAGCCCAAACCCGAGCAGCCTGTGCAGCCCACAAATAATATTTCGGCCCACATTATGAAGCCCATGCATGGCCGGCCCTCTCTCTCCCCTCCTCATTAATTTCTCCATGAATGCACCTGGCCACCCATGCATGGCCGGCCCCCTCTTCCCCCCCCCCCCTTCATTATTCTACATTCACCCACCTCTCTATTTTATATTTTCCACTTTCATGTCCATAAATTACATACAATGAACCACTCCTCTCCTCTCTCTTCTTTATTCCTAATGCATCTCCCCACTCACCCCCTCTCTCTCTCTTATTTATTTCTCATTCACCCATCTTTCCCCTTCTCTCATTCTCTTTTAAACCCATCCATCCCCCCTCTTTTATTTATTTTGTTCTTTTTTTATTTTCCAAAATGAAAATGCATGCATGTAGCCTCCACTCTCTCCCCCATTAATGACATTCATGCACATCCTCATACATGCATGGCGGGCCACATCCTTCTCCCCCTTCATTTCCACCACTTTCTAGAACCTTCTCCCTCTCCTATAAAAGGAACCCATGCCTCATGCATTGAATGAGTTGGATTTTCGAGAGCAAGTGAAGTGCTAGTTCAAGAGAGAGTTCTTTCATGTTTCTTACATGTTGTTAAGTTTTTATTAGTGTAACCATTTTCATATTAGTGTAATCTTTTTATAATCTTGTCTTGTCTTTATTATTATGTACCCTTTCTTATATAGCAATGAAAAATTATTTCTTTTCTATTATTTTTTTCTCCTTTTCAACTATGCGTAACTACTTTTTCGTTAGCGTTCGATCATGAGGATCCATGAAATGAGATGAGATTTCCTTTTACTTCTTAGTTTTATTTTTGTCAAAATTATTCTCGATGCTTCTTTGATTTTTCTCATGTCGACTCTGTATTTCCGGTATACGGTTGTAGGCAATTTGATCTCATTTCATAGTAGTCGAGAGACTCGTTGATTTCAAAGATCACTCAAAGAAGGAAGGAGTTGATCGCAACGCTAGAGATAGGATGACGTAAATCCTCCGCATTGGAGTCAAATCCAATAGTGCGGGTCACTTCGGTAATGCGACTTTAGGCCATTTTGACTTGTAAAGAGATTTCAGTCAAAACTTCTATAAGTTAGAGGATTTAATGCTCTAGTGAGATTACTTCCTAATATCGGATCCGTCACGGTCGAGTTTGATTTGCAATTTTAAAACTTAATTTTTACCCCTCTCATCTATTTTCATGGTGATTCATTCATTGATCGAATGCTATCTTTTTATCCGAAGTTTTCGTTTTAATATTATCTTTTGTTTAATTTTAAATTCTCAAACAACCAACAATCGTACGATAGGATAATAGTAGAAGCGTGAGTAATAGTACTTGACAACCCCGAGTTTTAATATGACCTTGTTACTACAATTCGATAGGTACACTTGCCTTTTCGTGTTGATAGTGAAATCAACACACCAGCAGACTTAAACTAAACTAAGTCTTCTCCATTGATCATTCCCAGCAGATTTATGAAGAAGAGATGATTTCTCTCATCCAGAGGTTTGGTGAATATATCAGCCCTTCGTAAATCAGTGTAGATATAGACAAGCTTAATTTTGTTTTTGTCTACACACTCTCTTATGAAATGATGCCAAATGTCTATATGCTTTGTCCTACTTTGATGGACTGGATTCTGTGTTATATCTATAGCACTTGTGTTATCACAAAGTAGAGTTGAATTATTTAAGTTGATACCATAGTCTAGTAATTGATTTTGTATCCACAGTATCTGGGAACAACAGCTACCTGCTGCAATATATTCTGCCTCAGCAGTTGAGGTAGATACAGATGACTGTTTCTTACAGAACCAGGATACTAATCTCATACCCAGGAACTAGCAAGTTCCTGAAGTACTTTTTCTATCCACCCTGCATCTAGCAAAATCAGCATCTAAGTATCCAGTTAACTAAAATTCTGATTCTGTGGGATACCATAGGCCTAGACTAGGACAACCATTTATATATCTCAAAATTCTTTTTAGGAAAATAAGGTGAGATTCTTTTGGGTTTACCTGGAACCTAGCATAAAGGCATGTAGCAAACATGATATCAGGTCTGCTTGCTGTAAGGTATAACAGGGATCCAATAATGGCCCTATATAGTTTTTGATCCATAAGTTTTCCATGTGCATCTGAATCAATTACAGCATTTGTAGTCATAGGTGTCTTCTTTGCTGAGGCATCAGCCATCCCAAACTTTTTGATAAGCTCTTTAGCATACTTAGCTTGGAGATGAAGATGCCATCAGGGAGCTGCTTCACTTGGAGACCAAGGAAGTGGGAAAGCTCACCCATGCTACTCATTTCAAATTTAGAATGCATGAGATCAGATAATCTCTTGCACAATTTTGAATCAGTAGACCCAAATATTATGTCATCCACATATATTTGTACTAATTGTATTTGATTCTTATGATGTCTAGTGAAGAGTGTTCTATCTACAATGCCTCTAATGAATTTATGCTCTAACAAAAAGCTGGCTAGTGTCTCATACCAAGCTCTTGGAGCTTGCTATAGACCATAGAGAGATTTTTGCAATTTGTAAATGTTAGAGGGATGAGTTGGAGAAACAAAACATAGATGTTGTTCAACATACACCTCTTCCTTGAGTACTCCATTCAAGAATGCACTTTTCACATCCATTTGATAGACCTTGAATCTCGTGTAAGCTGCATAGGCAAGAAATATTCTGATTGCTTCCAACCTTGCAACATGTACAAAGGTCTGGTCATAATCTATTCCTTCTTCTTGCCTATATCCTTGTGCAACAAGCCTAGCTTTATTTCTCACTATTACTTCTTGTGCATCCAGCTTGTTTCTGTAGACCAATTTGGTTCCAATGACTAGTTAGTCTTGAGGCTTTAGAACCAAATCCCAAATTCTACATCTCTCAAACTGATTTAATTCCTCCTGCATTGTAATGATCTAGTGGGGATCTTGCTCTGCATCATGGATGGATAGAGGTTCAATCTGAGAGAGAAAACAGGCATGCATCAAATCTTGGTTGAGTTGATGTCTTGTTTGTACACCTGCAGATATGTCTCCAATAACTTGAGATCTGGGGTGATCCCTAAGTGTGACAAGATCAGCTGGTGGAGTCGGTTGTAACGTCCCGAATCGCTCTAGGCCCCTAGTGTGTGTGTTTTGAGTCAGGAGGGTTGACTTGAGTCCTGAGAGTGCAGGGAATTGGACTGCACTTGTGGAGAAGTGGAGAATCAGTGTAAAAAGGAAGTGACACGGGTAGGGACACGGCCGTGTGCCTACCCGTGTGCGTCGAGTTGAGCTCGACGACCCGTGTCGAGATCGTCGAGCTGTGTCGACACCTAGGGACACGGGTAGGGACACGGCCGTGTGCCTACCCGTGTGCGTCGAGTTGAGCTCGACGAGCCGTGTCGAGATCGTCGAGCTGTGTCGACACCAAGGGACACGGGTAGGGACACGGTCGTGTGCCTACCCGTGTGCGTCGAGTTAAGCTCGACGAGAAGTGTCGAGAGGCAACCCGAGAAGTACACGGCCAAGGACACGGCCATGCACACGGCCGTGTCATGTGGACACGGGTCGGGACACGGGCGTGTCCCAACCCGTGTCAAGTAATGAACCGACATGGAAACTGTCGTTGCCGCTTCGCCAGGCAGGACACGGGTAAGGACACGGCCGTGTCCCTACCCGTGTCACATTTTATATATATAGGGGACAGAAAACACTAGCCGTTTTCATGCTCTTTTCATCCCCTAATTCCTGTGAGAACTCCTGTGAGAGGGAAAACTGCAGAAGCAAGTTTTACCAAAGGAAATCCGCCATCGCCGTGAAAGAGAAGATGCCGCCAAGGAGAACTACGAGATCCATGGCTAGAAATGGTGGTACCGCTGGAGCCAATGTGAGTTTCCTACCCTCTCCCTTGGTGCTAGATCTTAGATAATTAGGAGAGACATCGGTTCAAGAGAACTTGATGGTGAGGAGAAGTTTTCTAGGTTTGGCCATGCTAGGATTTGAATCCTAGATTTTAGATCTCTTCAACCCTTCCCCTTTTTCTTCAATATGACGATGGGTGGATGGTCTCGTGAGGAGTTTATGGCCTTTGAGGTTGAATAAGGGAGGAGAATAATTCTGGAAAATTTAGGAACGATCGCCTTGACGAGGAAGACGAACCGATGCCGTTCATTTTCTTTAAGATGCGCGCAGAATCTGTATTCTGCGCGCAGCGATCTTCTAGGTCCTTTTTATGTAGGATAATGGAAGATCTGGGCTTTCGACTAAACACGAAAGTTGTAGCCCTTGGAAATACCTTTCCAACAAGTGGTTGCACGACTTCAGGTGATGTCTGTGGCCCCGGGAAAACCAAATCGAGTTTGCTGTCCGGCAATTCCTGTACACAGAAATTGTGTTCTGTGCGCAGTGAACTTTGAAGCCGATTTCGAATAAGTTATTTTCAGATCTGGGTTGTGACCTGAATATGAAAGTTGTAGATCATGAAAAGATCTTTCCAACGAGGGGTTACACGACTTCACCGGATTCCTGTAGCCTCGGGAATCTCCGGTCGAAATTGCTGTCCAGATTAGTGATACACTTAGAATTCTGGTTTTATATAAAGTGCAACAAGAGTCGGTGGAATTCTGTCAAGATTAAATAATTTGTGCTACTCACCGAAGAACTGTGAATGATGGTGTTTATTATTTGGAATGCATACAACTGATTTCTTATCGCAAGATGTCTTGAGGTTTGGAAGGTTTCCTTTATGTTTAATCGAATCGAATTGATAAGATGTTGTTAAACTATAACATATGCGCATCATATAAGTCTTATGTAGAGTTCATATGGAATGACATATAGAAGATTAAACTATGGCCATGTGTATGTTGATTAGTGGATTGAATTTGGTAGTCCAATACTTAGAGAGTCATCTCCCTATGAGTAGTATTGTGTAAGTTTGTGAGTGCGGTGTTGACCGCCACTTGTTTTGGTTGTGTTGAGATGAGGTGTGGATGGATGGTTGGGCGGTGCCCTCGTGCTTGCTTCTGAGGCCCCTTCCATGTGACGTTGGTGTGAGATTGCATGTGGTGTGAGTCGACACGCGGTGTCGTAATCCCGGGTTAAGGATAGTGTGGCAGGTCTACGGGCTCGCCAGTCGTCACACCGACGGGAGTTGGCAGTTAGACTTGGTCGGTTTGGGCTGTGTCCTCAGTGTTCACTTCCCGAGGCCCCTCCGACCATGTGGACGGTTGGGCTGTGTCCTCGTGCTTTCTTCCGAGGCCCCCTTCCGGGTCACACAAGGCCAGTTCGGGCTGTGTTCTTGGTGCACATCTACCCAAGACCCCGCTGGGCCATAGTACGCATGGGCTCCGCTGTTGTGTTCTTAGCGTTGAGGCGTACGGAGGCCTAGGTGAAGTAGTGTGATACCCGCCTAGTAGTAGAAGTGCCCGTTCTACTGTCACCGCCTGGCCACGGCGGCTGATGCCTGAGAGGTTAGCTACCTGCTCGAAAAGTGGGAACTACAGTCTGTGTCAACATAGCAATCGCATGGGTATGCATGGGTGAGTCATTGCATAGCATTCATAGCATTTCATATCATTGCACAACAAGTTCCTCATCGTATAAGTTTGTATGGGCACTCTTATACGATGAGTTACTTTATGTAACCCGATCCTTAACTTATAAGTTTGTATGGGCATTCTTATAAGTTAAGTTACTTTCCTGCTGAAGCTTTCTTACACTTGTTATTATACCTTGATGGCTCTTGTAGAATTATTAGTTTACATATTGATAGCTTTGTAGAACTGCTAGTTATACATTGATACTCATGTACCATGCCACCTGCTTGTACTTCCTTTACTTGCTTACTTGTTACATATACTATACTCTTGTTCCTTTTCTCCGCCCGGTGCCGAGGAGTCGCCGGGGGAGCGGATGTGAAACCACTTAGTCATTTCGACTAACGGTTGCTACGTCTTCCTTTTTAGGAGGTCACGCCGCAGGTAGAGCAGCCGCAGACTACGCAGCAGGACAGCCAGGCCAGGACGACAGGGCCTGATGTGACGGTGCTGTCGATACCGTCTGTTACTGATGTTAGTGTTTTGCTTACTCTGATGTAGCCCGTTTGGGCAATGATTAGCTGTACTCTGATATTTTGTAGAAGCATGTTTAGCTTCTCTTTATTGATGTTTTGGACTTTATATACTTAGTGTGGATTTTGACTTCTCTTGCTTATTTATTTGGTTGGGTTGGCATGAATTATTGATATTGTTGTAGCCGGCGGAATAGGCGTCTTGTGGTACAGGTTAGCCCGTGTGCTAATGCTACCGCAAGGCGGCTGTTTCGGGCATAAGACTCCCTCTTCGTGCCGTGTTTTGGGATCCGGGAGGGGGGAGTCTTACAAATGGTATCAGATTGCCACGATCCTCAACTAAGAAGTCATTCAACAATGGTGCCACCCCCGTTTGGTTAGTCAGTTTGGGGACAAACTGACTTAGCGGAAGCAGTGGTGTGCCCATATGTAATTCACATTAAGTTGTCCAACTTTGACCTTAAGTTTAGCCAACCTGACCACAAATTTGTCGTGTATGTGTAGGTTCCACTGCATGTTGAGCCGATGGGGGGTACTCCTACCCCTCCCATACCCACTCAGTTCCAACAGTCTGAGTTGGGGCAAACGCTTACCGCCATTCTTGATGCTTTTAAGGCACAGCAGGCTCCGGTGCAACAACAAGCCCCGAGCTCCAACTGGCTGAGCACCTTCCGGGCTCTCTCCCCTCCCGTCTACCTTGGGACGGAGTCAGCCGTACGTACAGAGGAATGGCTAGACACGATAGAAGAGTTGCTGGCTGGTATCCGTTGCCCGGCCAACATGGCAGTGACATTGGCAGTGTCCGTCTTGGACTTACATGCGAAGAGGTGGTGGAAGTCCCTCATGGGCTCTACCTTCCAAGGCCGGATCTACACAGAGATAAGTTGGAGTGAATTCTCGGGTGTTTTCTTGGAGCACTTTATCCCTACATCGGCCCGAGATGAGCTTGAGCAGAGGTTCCTTCTACTAAAGCAGGGATCAAAGTCGGTTACAGAATACCAGCGGGAATTCCAGCATCTCGCAAGGTTTGCAGACTCTTATGAGTTGGATGACAGAGGTTATGCCAAGCGCTTCTATAAAGGGCTGCGAGATCCCCTAAGGCAGTCTCTTTTGTTTATAGCGGATGGTAGCTTGGCAGAGATCATTGATATGGCAAAAAGATTGGAGGCGGACCACCTGGGTTGTAGTAAGAGGCCTGCGGAGGACGTGATGGAAGCCGGCCCAAGTAATAGAAGGAGACGGGACTTCAGAGGAGGAAGAGGTTATCAAAGAGGTGGCGGGCGTGTCCACCGAAACTATAGGGTGGAGCATCCAGTTCCGCAGCCGCCTGCGTTGCCTCCACCCCCACAGCATCAGCGATTTCAACAACCTGAAGGGCGTCGTGGTCTGGTGTGCTTCGAATGCAACCAGCCGGGCCACATCCGGCGTTTTTGCCCGCAGCTATATGGGAACGCCCCTCCTGCCCTCCCTCCTGCTCTCCCTCCTGCTCTCCCTCCAGCAGCTCCACGAGGGCGGGGATATATGCGCGGTCGAGGACGAGGACCGCCAAGAGGAAACCCCGGACCGGTCCGGGATCAGGTGTACGCGCTTGACATGGCGCAGGAAAGGAACCCACAAGATGTGATTGCAGGTATGATTTAATTAATTTACATATTTGCATGATCTAGCTTGAATTGATTAGAACTTACTAGCCACTAGCAATAAGTTTTGGTTGTTGGTACTTAGGCACCGTGATTATTGGCGGGAAGACAGCCTATGCGCTGTTCGATACCGGTGCCTCACACTCCTTTGTGTCCGAGGATTTCATAAAAGACATGGGGGATGTACAGTACTTCACTGGCATAGCCTGACGTGTACGCCTTCCGGACGGCTCAGAGATGATCGCAACCACCAAGTGCGAGTTGGAGTTATTTATTGATGGGAAGGCCTTTGATACGCCGGCCACGGTTCTGAGAATGCCGGAGTTTGACATCATTTTGGGCATGGCATGGCTGGACTGGCACTTCGCGAGGATCGACTGCGCGGAGAAACGGATCTATTTGAGGCATGGAGACTCTGACGTCATCTTCCAAGGTATTGGCTTCGCGCCACGTATGATATTATCTTCTATTCAGGCTGTAAAGGCTCATATGAAGGGGGATGAGGTCTTCATGATCTGGTTCGAATTGAAGGAAGCAGCGTTGGAATTAAAGGATGTACGGGTAGTGCGGGATTTTCCTGAGGTATTTCCTGAGAAGCTACCAGGATTACCTCGGCATAGAGAGGTTGACTTCCAGATCAATCTAGTACCAGGTGCCAAGCCTGTATCCAAGGCTCCGTACAGAATGGCTCCGAAAGAACTCGCGGAGTTTAGAGTTCAATTGCAAGAACTGGTGGATTCAGGGTTCGTTCGCCCCAGTTCATCACCATGGGGAGCCCCTGTGCTGTTCGTGAAGAAGAAGGATGGAACACTGCGATTGTGCATAGATTATCGGGAACTCAATCGGTTGACGGTGCGGAACACTTATCCACTACCGCGGATCGATGAGTTGTTCGATCAACTAGTGGGAGCACATTGGTTTTCTAAATTGGATTTGCGCTCCGGGTACTATCAGTTGAGGATACATGAGGGGGACATTCAGAAAACAGCATTCAGTTCGAGATATGGTTTGTATGAGTTCACAGTAATGCCGTTTGGGCTCACAAATGCCCCTTCGGCCTTCATGAGTTTGATGAACAAGGTGTTTGAACCGTATTTGGACATCTTCGTCATTGTTTTCATCGACGACATCTTGGTCTACTCAAAGACGGAGGAGGAGCATGTCGAGCACCTGACCTTGGTTTTGAAGAAATTGAAGGAGCATGCCTTGTATGCCAAGTTTAGCAAGTGTGAATTCTGGCTTAAGGAGGTTGCCTTCTTGGGGCATGTGATCAGTGGAGCAGGGTTAGCAGTGGATCCAGCAAAGGTGCGGGCCGTGAAGGAGTGGTCGCCCTTGAAGTCGGCGGCTGATGTACGAAGCTTTCTTGGACTTGCTGGCTACTACCGCAAGTTCGTGAAAGGTTTTTCCAAGATTGCCCTTCCTCTTACCTCCTTGACGAAGAAGGGTGTGCCATTTGAGTGGACACCTCAATGTGAAGAGGCATTTCAAGAATTGAAAGATAGGCTTACCTCCGCCCCCATCCTTGCACTTCCGTCTGGGAAGGAAGGATTCCAAGTTTACACGGACGCTTCATATCAAGGTATGGGAGCGGTATTGATGCAGCATGGGCACGTGATCGCATATGATTCAAGACAGTTAAAGAAACATGAAATTAATTACCCGGTTCATGATTTGGAGTTGGGAGCAGTGGTGTTCGCTTTGAAAGTCTGGAGGCATTATTTATATGGCGTGCACTGCGAGATCTTTTCCGATCACAAAAACTTGAAGTATGTTCACACTCAGAAGGAGTTGAACCTGAGGCAACGGCGGTGGTTGGAATTTCTATGCGACTATGAGTTCACCATGAACTACCACCCCGGGAAAGCGAACTCGGTAGCCGATGCCTTAAGTAGAAAAGTGTCAGGCTCTAGCCCAGAGTCTCGGCAGATGAGCATGGAGTTGGCTCGGATGATCGAGGAGATGGAAATTACTCTAGTATTCAAGGATCCTTCGGCAGAGTATGCGGAGTATTTGGCCAACATGAGCATAGTTTGTGATATCCGAGACCGGATTCGGGTGGAGCAAGGAATGGATGCGGCCTTGGCCCCGGCAATCAAGGCAATTGAAGATGGGACCACCGATGAGTACATACTCAAAGACGGCCTCATTTATTTTCGTGGCCGACTCTATATTCCCAAGGGCGGCAAAATTCGGGAGGATATCTTGAGAGAGGCACATTCCTCTCAATATTCAGTGCACCCTGGTATTGCTAAGATGTACGCCGGATTGCGGAAGACCATGTGTTGGCCGGGAATGAAGAAAGATGTTCGCTACTATGTTACACATTGCGAAGCTTGCCAAAGAGTGAAGGCTGAATGCAGGAGTCCCGGTGGTTTGTTGCAGTCATTGCCCATCCCCGAATGGAAGTTCGAGGATATCTCCATGGACTTTGTTCATGGGTTACCTCGTTCCCGCTCCGGGAATGATTCAGTATGGGTTATTGTGGATCGACTGACAAAGGTGGCCCGGTTCATTCCAATGAAGAAGGAAGCACACGTGGATGTTTTGGTACGCCTTTTCGTGGAGCAATTTGTACGGTATCATGGCGTGCCCAAGACAATTGTTTCAGATCGGGATGGTCGGTTTACATCCAATGAGTGGAAGGCGGTACAGGCGTATTTGGGCTCACGCCTAACCTTTAGTACCGCATTTCACCCACAGACGGACGGGCAGTCAGAGCGGACCATCAGAACACTGGAGGATTTATTGAGGTTATGTGTGTTGGACAGAGGAGAGCCATGGGAAAGGCTCTTGCCACTAGTGGAATTCTCCTATAATAATAGCCATCAGGCAAGCATCGGCATGGCGCCCCATGAAGCCCTTTACGGAAGAAGGTGCAGGACTCCCTTGTCTTGGGTGCAAGATGAAGATCCGAAGGCATTGGGGAACGAATATATAGATGATACTGATGCGGCGGTCAGATTGATACGGGATCGCATGTTGGAGGCTCAAAGTCGACAGGCGAAATATTATAATAAAAAGCATCAGATGGTGGAGTTCCAGGTGGGAGAAAAAGTGTTCCTCAAGATTCGGCCGATGCATGGAGTGTCGCGGGTGCGTGGAGTGAAAAAGCTCAGCCCAAGGTATGTTGGGCCTTATACTATATTGGAAAGGATTGGCCCGTTGGCCTATCGGTTGGAGTTACCACCAGAACTAGAAAATCTCCACGACGTGTTCCATGTGTCGTCGCTTCGAAAAGCACTGTTGCGGCCCGACCAGTATATTCCCACTACTGATGGTGCAGTGGCATCAGATAGGTCTGTGCGACTAGAGCCGGTGCGGATTGTTGACAGCGAGACAAGGACTTTGCGCCGCAAAAGTGTACCCTTGGTGAAGGTACTATGGTCGAATCATGGGAAAGAAGAGTACACGTGGGAGCCAATGGATTTAATGCAGCAACGCTACCCGGAGTTGTTTGCTCAAGGTAATTTTATTTAAAAGCATATGTTAAATTTCCTGTTATACACTTCTCCCCACAACCTAAGCCTGATTTCGGGGACGAAATCTTTTATTTTGTTTATAGGATTTGTAACGTCCCGAATCGCTCTAGGCCCCTAGTGTGTGTGTTTTGAGTCAGGAGGGTTGACTTGAGTCCTGAGAGTGCAGGGAATTGGACTGCACTTGTGGAGAAGTGGAGAATCAGTGTAAAAAGGAAGTGACACGGGTAGGGACACGGCCGTGTGCCTACCCGTGTGCGTCGAGTTGAGCTCGACGACCCGTGTCGAGATCGTCGAGCTGTGTCGACACCTAGGGACACGGGTAGGGACACGGCCGTGTGCCTACCCGTGTGCGTCGAGTTGAGCTCGACGAGCCGTGTCGAGATCGTCGAGCTGTGTCGACACCAAGGGACACGGGTAGGGACACGGCCGTGTGCCTACCCGTGTGCGTCGAGTTAAGCTCGACGAGAAGTGTCGAGAGGCAACCCGAGAAGTACACGGCCAAGGACACGGCCATGCACACGGCCGTGTCATGTGGACACGGGTCGGGACACGGGCGTGTCCCAACCCGTGTCAAGTAATGAACCGACATGGAAACTGTCGTTGCCGCTTCGCCAGGCAGGACACGGGTAAGGACACGGCCGTGTCCCTACCCGTGTCACATTTTATATATATAGGGGACAGAAAACCCTAGCCGTTTTCATGCTCTTTTCATCCCCTAATTCCTGTGAGAACTCCTGTGAGAGGGAAAACTGCAGAAGCAAGTTTTACCAAAGGAGATCCGCCATCGCCGTGAAAGAGAAGATGCCGCCAAGGAGAACTACGAGATCCATGGCTAGAAATGGTGGTACCGCTGGAGGCAATGTGAGTTTCCTACCCTCTCCCTTGGTGCTAGATCTTAGATAATTAGGAGAGACATCGGTTCAAGAGAACTTGATGGTGAGGAGAAGTTTTCTAGGTTTGGCCATGCTAGGATTTGAATCCTAGATTTTAGATCTCTTCAACCCTTCCCCTTTTTCTTCAATATGACGATGGGTGGATGGTCTCGTGAGGAGTTTATGGCCTTTGAGGTTGAATAAGGGAGGAGAATAATTCTGGAAAATTTAGGAACGATCGCCTTGACGAGGAAGACGAACCGATGCCGTTCATTTTCTTTAAGATGCGCGCAGAATCTGTATTCTGCGCGCAGCGATCTTCTAGGCCCTTTTTATGTAGGATAATGGCAGATCTGGGCTTTCGACTAAACACGAAAGTTGTAGCCCTTGGAAATACCTTTCCAACGAGTGGTTGCACGACTTCAGGTGATGTCTGTGGCCCCGGGAAAACCAAATCGAGTTTGCTGTCCGGCAATTCCTGTACACAGAAATTGTGTTCTGTGCGCAGTGAACTTTGAAGCCGATTTCGAATAAGTTATTTTCAGATATGGGTTGTGACCTGAATATGAAAGTTGTATATCATGAAAAGATCTTTCCAACGAGGGGTTACACGACTTCACCGGATTCCTGTAGCCTCGGGAATCTCCGGTCGAAATTGCTGTCCAGATTAGTGATACACTTAGAATTCTGGTTTTATATAAAGTGCAACAAGAGTCGGTGGAATTCTGTCAAGATTAAATAATTTGTGCTACTCACCGAAGAACTGTGAATGATGGTGTTTATTATTTGGAATGCATACAACTGATTTCTTATCGCAAGATGTCTTGAGGTTTGGAAGGTTTCCTTTATGTTTAATCGAATCGAATTGATAAGATGTTGTTAAACTATAACATATGCGCATCATATAAGTCTTATGTAGAGTTCATATGGAATGACATATAGAAGATTAAACTATGGCCATGTGTATGTTGATTAGTGGATTGAATTTGGTAGTCCAATACTTAGAGAGGCATCTCCCTATGAGTAGTATTGTGTAAGTTTGTGAGTGCGGTGTTGACCGCCACTTGTTTTGGTTGTGTTGAGATGAGGTGTGGATGGATGGTTGGGCGGTGCCCTCGTGCTTGCTTCTGAGGCCCCTTCCATGTGACGTTGGTGTGAGATTGCATGTGGTGTGAGTCGACACGCGGTGTCGTAATCCCGGGTTAAGGATAGTGTGGCAGGTCTACGGGCTCGCCAGTCGTCACACCGACGGGAGTTGGCAGTTAGACTTGGTCGGTTTGGGCTGTGTCCTCGGTGTTCACTTCCCGAGGCCCCTCCGACCATGTGGACGGTTGGGCTGTGTCCTCGTGCTTTCTTCTGAGGCCCCCTTCCGGGTCACACAAGGCCAGTTCGGGCTGTGTTCTTGGTGCACATCTACCCAAGACCCCGCTGGGCCATAGTACGCATGGGCTCCGCTGTTGTGTTCTTAGCGTTGAGGCGTACGGATGCCTAGGTGAAGTAGTGTGATACCCGCCTAGTAGTAGAAGTGTCCGTTCTACTGTCACCGCCTGGCCACGGCGGCTGATGCCTGAGAGGTTAGCTACCTGCTCGAAAAGTGGGAACTACAGTCTGTGTCGACATAGCAATCGCATGGGTATGCATGGGTGAGTCATTGCATAGCATTCATAGCATTTCATATCATTGCACAACAAGATCCTCATCGTATAAGTTTGTATGGGCACTCTTATACGATGAGTTACTTTATGTAACCCGATCCTTAACTTATAAGTTTGTATGAGCATTCTTATAAGTTAAGTTACTTTCCTGCTGAAGCTTTCTTACACTTGTTATTATACTTTGATGGCTCTTGTAGAATTGTTAGTTTACATATTGATAGCTTTGTAGAACTGCTAGTTATACATTGATACTCATGTACCATGCCACCTGCTTGTACTTCCTTTACTTGCTTACTTGTTACATATACTATACTCTTGTTCCTTTTCTCCGCCCGGTGCCGAGGAGTCGCCGGGGGAGCGGATGTGAAACCACTTAGTCGTTTCGACTAACGGTTGCTACGTCTTCCTTTTTAGGAGGTCACGCCGCAGGTAGAGCAGCCGCAGACTACGCAGCAGGACAGCCAGGCCAGGACGACAGGGCCTGATGTGACGGTGCCGTCGATACCGTCTGTTACTGATGTTAGTGTTTTGCTTACTCTGATGTAGCCCGTTTGGGCAATGATTAGCTGTACTCTGATATTTTGTAGAAGCATGTTTAGCTTCTCTTTATTGATGTTTTGGACTTTATATACTTAGTGTGGATTTTGACTTCTCTTGCTTATTTATTTGGTTGGGTTGGCATGAATTATTGATATTGTTGTAGCCGGCGGAATAGGCGTCTTGTGGTACAGGTTAGCCCGTGTGCTAATGCTACCGCAAGGCGGCTGTTCCGGGCATAAGACTCCCTCTTCGTGCCGTGTTTTGGGATCCGGGAGGGGGGAGTCTTACATCGGTTCTGCAACAGCATTTGGAATTAATTCCTCCTGTGGAATTATGTTTGATGTTGGGGGAATATCACTCCCTTCAATGCCTTCATCTTCACTTTATTCAATGACTTGTGGAGAAGGATGATTTGGAACCTCTTAGGTAAGGTTTAGTCCATCCAAACTCTCACACAAGTGATGTACCTGCAAGTTGCTACTGGTAGAAATTTCTTTCTCCATGCAAGACATGTTAGCTTCATCAAAAGTAACATGGATAGACTCCTCAATTTTTAAGGTTGATTTGTTGTAAACCCTATAGGCTTTGCTTACTTAGAAATATCCTAGAAAAATTCCCTCTTCAGCCTTTGCCTCAAACTTTCTAATATATCTTTTGTTGTTTGTGTGAATATAACATATACAACCAAAGACTTTAAAATAGTTTATTTTAGGTTTCTTCCCTTTTAGTAATTCATAGGGAGTGCTATTCTTTAGCTTATGTATTAGGCTTCTGTTCAGGACATAGTTTGCAGTGTTCACAGCCTCTGCCCAAAAGGATAGTGGCATGTAAGCATCTGCAAGTAATGTACCTGCAGCTTCAATGAGTGTCCTATTTTTCCTTTCAGCTACCCCATTTTATTGAGAAGTTATAGGAGCTGAGAAGCAATGTCTGATACCTTCTTTCTCACAGAACTCATGCATATGAAGAGACTTAAACTCTGGGCCATGATCACTTCTGATCAATACAACATGAGTAGAGAACTGAATCTGTATGGTCCTGAGAAAATCTATAAGAAACTTGAAGGTATCTGACTTAGAGCTCAGAAAGGATACTCAAGTGAACCTGGAGAAGTCATCTACATTAACCAAAGTGTAGGATTTCCCTCCTAGACTTTGTACAACAATAGGTACAAATAGATCCATGTGTAGCAAATACAAAATCCTAGGTGAATCACTTTTATTAATGGATTTGAAACTAGATTTAGTTTGCTTACCTAATTGACAAGCCCTGCAGACACCTTCCTTCTTGTAGGGACCAGAAGGTAAACCTCTAACAAGGTTGTCTTTTGATAGCCTGACAATGTTTTTCAGATTTACATGACCTAGTCTTTTATGTCATAAATCATTCTGGCAACTAATTAAGTTAAGTAAACATATATCAGAATTGGCAGATAAGAAATCAACTAAATATATATTGCCTTATCTATTCCCAATTAAAACTGTTTAGTTTTCTTTATTAGAGATAATACATGAAGATGAACTAAAATGTACCTGATAACCTTCATCACATAATTGACTTATGGAGATGAGGTTATGCTTCAGTCCTCTTGATGTAGGCTACCGGGGCGAAATGTCCGGCACGTTCTAGCAACTAAATCTAACCACACACGATCTAATTTAGAAACACCACACGCAAGCGTAGCCACGTTTTAGATTATCGCTTATCATCACACAACGACTTGAGGATCGCTAACCCCCTTAGGATCAAATAGTGACTAGAGGCCACTATCCTTTCCGGCGAAATGAACCCACACGGTTCGGTCGAGTGAAGTCGCACCAAGGAGATCCACCAAAGAAAGGATTTGGAAAGTGGTTGATCTCCCCCGACTAAGAAAAACCAAAGGTCACCACCCTTCTTTGAATGTGAGAAACTCGGAGAATCAAATACGAAAACCAAATGGAAATACTTTGATGATTAAGATTTCAGATCTCACACCAAAACTTTCGCACAAGAAATATGTGTAGGAGGTAGAAGAAACAGACAAGATAGAGAAGAGGAATCGTTACCCCAACTCGTAGATAGTTGTATATGGAGAATCTCTCTACCACGGTTCCGCCGGAGTCACACCGGAAGAAGCTTTGCACGTCCACCTTCAACGGAGTCACACCGTGAATCTCCCACGCCGAAAGAAGCAGGCCTTCACTTGGCTAACACTTCTTGTATGTGTTTATGTAAATTTTGAATGTGTTGGACAAATTCCTGTGCGAAGTGACTTGATTTATATGTGGGCGGTATGGGAATCAAATCAACTGGCACGGGCGCCTTATAACCGTGCACAATCTCATTCGGCGACAACCCGGTAGACCTATTCTTAGAATTATTATAAGCGAGTTGTGCATGAGGGAGAATGAGATCCCAAGTGCCTTTGTGCTCTCCAACAAGTCAACGTAAAAGATTGCCCACGCTCCTATTTACGACCTCCGTTTGGCCATCCGATTGCGGATGATAGGCGGACGAAAATAAAAGTTTGGTTCCCATAAGTTTCCAAAGCATCTTCCTAAAGTAACTACTAAATTTGACATCCCTATCACTAACGATAGTTTTTGGAACGCCGCGGTGCCCGATAACTTCCTTAAAATAAATTTTTGCCATATGCGAGGCGTCACTAGTTTTGCTACACGGAATAAAGTACGCCATCTTCGAGAACCTGTCTACAACTACCAAAATAGAGTCATGTCGTCGGAAGGTGGTCGGGAGGCCTAAAATGAATTCCATACTCACATCCTTCCAAGGGATAGAAGGGATGGGTAGAGGGGTGTAGAGACCGGTGTTTGTTTTACTACCTTTAGCTAGTTGACAAGTACGACAACTACTAACGATTTTACCAACGAGAGATTTCAAACCCTGCCAATAAAATTTCTCCTCTACTAAAGCTAGCGTCTTATCCCGACCAAAATGGCCACCAAGGCCCCCACCATGAAGTTCCCAAATAATGTGATGGCGGAGGTAAGTTTGTGGGATACACAACTTCGTGTGCTTAAATAAGTAACCATCCCGGATGTAGAATGCTGAAATAGTGGAGGGAGACTCCTCTTGGGTGGTAAAGTAGATGTCCTTAAAGTCCGGACATGTCGCGTATTCGCCCTTAACGCGCTCAAAACCAATCACCTTAACTTGCATGGTGGACAATAATAACGAGAGTCGGCTAACGGCGTCGGCCACACGGTTGTTGGACCCCTTAAGATGCTTAAGAGTGAACGTGTACTCTTAGAGGAACGACACCCACTTAGCGTGTCGGGGCCTGATTTTATGTTGGGAGTTAATAAAACGTAAGGCTTCATGATCCAAAAGCAGCACAAATTCCTTGGAAAGGAGATAGTGTCTCCAATAGTGCAAACTTTGGACCACCGCATAAAATTCCCGATCGTAATTGGAGTAGTTTAGTTTAGCCCCGGACAACTTCTCACTAAAATAACTAATGGGGTGACCCTCTTGACTTAATACTCCTCCAATCCCAACCCCGGACGAATCGCACGCTAATTCAAACACCTTAGAGAAATCCGGTAAGCGTAGGAGAGGTGCTTCCATCATAAGAGTTTTGATCATTTGGAAGGCATGATTGGTGGATTTAGTCCATTTGAAATCCCCCTTCTTCATGCACTCCGTTAAGGGAGCCATGATGCTACTAAAATTCCTAATAAAACGACGATAAAAAGTAGCGAGTCCATGGAAACTTCTAACATCACGGATGGACTTAGGCTCCGGCCACTCGTTAATAACTTGCACCTTCTTCGGGTCTACTCTAATACCGTCTGCTCCTACTAGATATCCTAAGAATTCAACCTCACGGACAAGGAAAGTACATTTCTTCAGATTTAAGAATAATTTTTATTTCCTTAAAGTAGTTAAGAATGTCCTCAAGTGATTTGTATGTTCAGTGGGCGTCAAGCTAAACACCAAGATGTCGTCAAAATACACTACGACAAATTTGCCCATGAAGGGTTGGAATATTTGAGTCATCATCCGTGAAAATGTGCTTGGGGCATTAGAAAGCCCGAAGGGCATGACAAGCCACTTATATAAACCATCCTTAGTTTTAAACGCCGTCTTCCATTCGTCCCCTTCCCGAATTCTAATTTGATGGTAGCCACTCTTAAGATCCAACTTGGAAAAGATCGTGGCTCCGGCAAGCATATCCAAAAGATCATCCAATCGGGGAATAGGGAACCTATATTGAATAGTGATCTTATTAATCGCCCTACTATCGACACACATCCTCCAAGTACCATCTTTTTTTGGAGCTAATAGGGCCGGAACGGCACATGAGCTCAAACTATGGCGGATGAACCCTTTAGTTAAGAGTTCCGATATTTGAGTTTGAAGCTCTTGATGCGCCGTCGGGTGGAGCCTATAATGGGGCTGATTCGGGATTGAGGAACCCGGGACGAGATCTATGGCGTGTTGGATGTCACGTAGTGGCGGTAAGATGGGGGGTAACTCAGCCGGATACACATCTTTATATTCATCCAACAATTGTTTTAATTCTCCTAGAAGACCATCTAATTTATCACCATCTTCCTTACTTCTCAAGAGCACTAACGCATAGATCACGCCATCTAGAAATGGGTCGCGGGTGAACTCTTTTCTCCCGATTAAGTTCAAGGTTTTCTTCTCTACGGGTACAATGGTATCCTTGGACAGAATAGTCGGGTCCTTAGGTGGAGTTGGTTTAAAGGTAATAATCTTCCCCTTAAACTTAAACTCATAAGTATTAGCCCTACCGAAGTGAGTCATGTCGTGGTCATATAGCCAAGGCCGGCCAAGAAGGATGTGGCATGCATCCATGGGGATGACATCACACCACACTTGCTCGGAATAAGATTTGACGTTAAGGGGAACTAGACAACGCTTCGTGACAGGAAGAGAAGTCTTATTTACCCAAGCTACATGATAAGGTTGGGGGTGGGGCTCGGCAACTAATGACATCCGTGCAACCGCGCTCTCCGAAACGACGTTCATACAACTCCCACTATCGATGATAAGCTTACACAACTTCTCTCTGCTCTTAAATATAATCGAAAAGAGGGTCGTCCTATTCCAATCGTTTGGCGTTCGGGGAACCGTCAAGATACAACGCATAACCATGAGGTTATGTTCATCCTCCAAATCACTCGGGACTCCCTCAACATCGGACCCCTCGTCGGCTTCATAAATTATTTCGGCCGGGTCGTTAGGAGCCTCCAATAAAGCTAAGGCCTTAGGCTTGGTGGGGCATTCGCTCTCATAATGCCCTTGTACTCCACAAGCGTAGCATGTGGCATTCGTCTTATTAACTCTCCCAATTGGCACTCGCTCTCCAGTTGGATTCTTAGAATTCCTAGCGGTGATGACTATCGAACTTGTGTCGGTAGCCTTAAACTTTCCTTTGTCTTTATACGTGGACTTCCCCTTTTGGAAATACTTTGCTTTAGACTTGAGAGCGATATTTTTTTCAATGTCCAAGGCGGCGTTGTACGTGGTGTTTATATCCGTATGCCCATAACGCAAAAGCTTGAGCTGAATATCCGGATCTAACCCCTTCCGAAATCTCGAGAGAGTCACCTCGGGCATCTCCTTAACGTCGCAGCGTACTAACAGATCCTTAAGTGTACCCATGTAATCAGACACCGACTGACCCCCTTGCATAAGAGAGGCTAAGTCGTCAAACAGTTGTGTACGGTAATACGTGGGGACGTATTGATCCGACAACATAGCTTTCATAACCTGCCAACCAATTGGTGGCATACCATCAAGTACTCCAATGCGTCTCTCCTCGTTGAGCCAATATACCTTGGCCCGGTCTAGTAATTTCAGCCTAGCGACTTGGACCTTTTGCCTATCGGTTAAGTTATGCCACTCGAAGTAGAATCGATATCCATTATCCAATTCAGAAAGATTTGGGGCTGCCCCATGCCATCGTAAGTAGGGGCTTCTATACGGATGGCTTTCGTGATGTTGAACTCTTGTGTAGCTCGATTATAATAGTGTGGACCACGTGGTGCAAGGTCGTCGTAGTCCTCCTCAATTCGATGAGGATAACGGGGCTGGTGGTGGTTCGGGGGGTGAGGATTAATTGGTAGTGGATTAGGAGGGGCTGGTGGAGCCGCTCTAGCCGTCGTAAGTTGAGCGATCATGTCCCTTAACTCATTCATGTGACGCTCTTGATTCACGATGTGCTCATTAAACTCTTGTCGAAGAGCCTCGATGGGAGTCGGGTCTTGACCTCCATGCCGCTCGTCCTCCATATTGGAAGAAGAGGGGGCGTACTCAGTGTCGTGCCTTGTGCGCATGCAGATTTTTTTTTGTTAACACTAACTTAGTCCTAAACACCCTGACTGGCTAAAATTTTATGAGAAATAAATTTTTTCCCGCCCAATCGATGGACTAAACTGAATTTTTAAAAAAATTAATTCTTCCTATGGTGAAGAGAGTCTACCAGAAAAAAAAATTTTGATTTTGAAGAAAAAATCAGATTTTAACCCGCTGTTGGCACACCACAAATAGTGACTATGCTGAAATGAGATTTTGCGAAAACTAAGCCTACCAAACAGAGAAGGATTGTGCCGATTTAGGAACCAGCACGAACCTCCCTCTGATACCAAATTGATGTAGGCTACCGGGGCGAAATGTCTGGCACGTTCTAGCGTCTAAATCTACCTGCACACGATCTAATTTAGAAACACCACACGCAAGCGTAGCCACGTTTTAGATTATCGCTTATCGTCACACAACGACTTGAGGATCGCTAACCCCCTTAGGATCAAATAGTGACTAGAGGCCACTATCCTTTCCGGCGAAATGAACCCACACGGTTCGGTCGAGTGAAGTCGCACCAAGGAGATCCACCAAAGAAAGGATTCGAAAAGTGGTTGATCTCTCCCGACTAAGAAAAACCAAAGGTCACCACCCTTCTTCGAATGCGAGAAACTCGGAGAATCAAATACGAAAACCAAATGGAAATACTTCGATGATTAAGATTTCAGTTCTCACACCAAAACTTTCGCACAAGAAATATGCGTAGGAGGTAGAAGAAACACACAAGATAGAGAAGAGGAATCGTTACCCCAACTCGTAGATAGTTGCACGTGAAGAATCGCTCTACCACGGTTCCGCCGGAGTCACACCGGAAGAAGCTTTGCACGTCCACCTTCAATGGAGTCACACCGCGAAGCTCCCACGCCGGAAGAAGCAGGCCTTCACTTGGCCGAATCCTTCAAGGAGGCGGAAGATAGGGGGCGGCGGAAATGAGAAAGAAGTTCTCAAAAGCTGAAGATGAGATTTAGGTTTAATTTTTCTCTACCTAAAACCAAGGGAGTGGATGCCTTATATATGGCATTTGGAGGCTAAATGCAGGCCACCAATTAAACAAAATAAGCATAAAAATTGTTATCTGCAGCCCGACAGTTTTTATGACAACAACGTCACTTGATGGCGTTATCTCGCGAACGAAGATGGTAGCGGGAAGAGGTGCGGCGCCGCGCTCCCATGTCTTTATTTCGTCGTAGATCTTTGCGTTGTAGTGGTGGTGTGTCATCCGTTAGCGCTTCAACATCAACGGCTTTGCTTTGTAGTGGTGGCGTGTCATCCGTTAGCGCTTCAACATCAACGACCGCGGGTTGGAGAGGGTCGGCTCCGTCACCTCTGACATATGTCACTTTCTTGAATGTGACAGCTCCAATCTTCACTTCTCCAAAACCTTTTGACTAGCCACATTTGGAATCACCAAAGATGACCTTTGGTCTTTGCTTGGACTTATAATTAGTTAGATTGTCCTTACTGCCCGTCATATGTTTGGAGCAACCACTGTCCAAGTACCAGGTCTGATTCACACTTGGACAACACTTCACCTGTAATGAAGAACAGTTAAATGTTCTTGACCCAGGTTACCTTGGGTCCTTTTTTCCTTGGTATGAAAAACTAGAGAGTACAAAAAATTCAGGTTGGGATTTATATCCTAGAGGGTGATATCTCCTAGGTGGTATAACCCAATCAGCTAGTGGATTGAAGGTTTTCCTAGAATTATTTAAGTTTTTGTTATAATTAAAGTTTTGGGTAAGTCATTTTGGGTTCGACGAATTTCTGTGAGTTCGTCAACCAGAGTTCGACGAATAGGGTTGAGATCGTCGATCTCTGCCCGGAGAATGAATATATTCATTTTTTGTGCCCCTTGTTCGTCGACCTCTGCTCGACGAACCATACAGAGTTTGTCGATCGCAGTTAGACGAATAACTATAACTATAGTTTGCGTTCAGAGTTCGTCGATCTGAGTTCGACGAACTGGCTAGATTTTGTCGATCTAAGTTCGATGAATTCTGATAAACCTTGTTACCTATGGTTTTCTGGTTGTTGGTTTTCTGACCTATTAATTAAGAAATATTTTTTGTTGTTTGTTTATTGATTACTTTTTCTTTTCCCTTAGCAGTGACAAATTTTATTGAGGTTGTTAAGATATTCTTCCTGAGAATGGGGGGCAAACCTGATGAAGCACCCAAGCCTAGCTTTCCATTAAGTCTTACATTCACAGTGCTTGTGATGTCCATCAGCTTGAGGCTTCTCCCATTAAGAGTTTCCTCAAGTTGTTTAGCCTCATAAAGCTCAGTTTTTAACAATATTATTTGCTCATTAGCTAAGCATAATTCATCTTTTAACCTATTATTTTCAGAGTTAATGTTTTCTAAATTTCCTAATTTTTCCCTAAGGGTTTTAATATTTTTTCTGAATTTATTAAGTCTATACACATTGATTTAAATTCAATTTTAAAAGAATCTGAAGTTTAATCAAAAGAAGATAGTACCTTATGAGCTTCTGAATCTGAAGCTTCTTGTTGGGTATATTGGAATATATGTACCTGATTTAAAGAAGTCTCACCCTACTCAATGATATACATCAAGATGTATTTGATGTGTTTTGAGTTGATGTGTGCAGGTTAAGTAATTGTATGGAAAGCTTAAAAGTTTCTAAGTCCATGTGATGACACCTAGAAGAAAAGTGTCGACACTTAAGAAGGCTTGTGTCGACACCCAAAGAAGTTGTGTCGACACTTGGAGTCTTTGTGTCGACACCAAGAATGCAGAGTCGACACCAGAGGAAAAGTGTCGACACATACAGGCAGTGTCGACACTTAGTGAAGAATTGTCTAAGGAGCTGTGTCGACACTTAAAAGCAGTGTCGACACCCAGAAGAACTTTGTCGACATCAAAAGTGTCGACACTAGGAGGCTGTGTCGACACTCAGCAAAACATCAACAAAGTTCAAGTACAAGTGTCGACACTAGGAGGCTGTGTCGACACTCAGCAAACTTCAACATAGTTTAAGTACAAGTGTCGACATAATGAAGAATGTGTCGACACTCAGCCAAAGTCTCAATACATGAAGAATGTGTCGACACAAAGGAGCTGTGTCGACACTCAGCAAAAGTATCAACACAAAAGGCATGTGTCGACACCAAGAAGATGTGTCGACACTTAGCAAGTATCAACACAAAGAATATGTGTCGACACAAAGGAGTTGTGTCGACACTTACAAGAAATCAACTAAGTATCAAAGAAGAAGAACTTGTGTCGACACACAGGATCAGTGTCGACACATGTTGAAGAAGCTGTGTCGAGAAGTAATTTCTACAACACAAGGAGTTGTGTTGACACCATGAAGGCTAGTGTCGACACTTAGTCTACTTGTGTCGACACTTAGTCTATCAGTGTCGACACTTAAAGACTGACTGTCTCGACACTTTCAGACAGTTACAGAGAATTCAAGAAGTGACTGGATGACTTGACAGCTGCCATCCCAATCGGTCTACTGCAACTGTCAGAGCTGTCAGAAAGCTGTTAGGAACTGGATCAGCTGGTCACCTTGGAGAAAGTCTATATAAAGAGCCTTCTCCTTCGACAGAAAAGTGATAGAAGATTGATCAAGCAAATCATTGAAGAATCAATTGAAGTGATCAGAAGATCTAAGAAGTTGGAGAGGGAGAGCTCCTTCTAAGAAGACAGTTATTGAACCAGGCTGTGAAGAAAGTTTTAGATTGAGATCTGATTCTTAAGTCAGCAGTGATTGAAGATCAACTGCATAGAGATTCAACCCTACTGTGTTCTAATTCAAGAAGCTTTGAAGAAAGCCAAGGGAGGTTGATCCCAACAAAGTTTTTCCAAGAACTCATCAAGAAACCTATCAACTCTTCTCTCTCATTCTGAGTTGTGGGTATATATATACTTTGTAATTTTAATTTCTTGTAGGATCCTAAGGGATCTGAGTTGTAAGCCTGAAATTATAAAGGCTGAGTGGTAGGGCCTGTGTGCCTGAGTGTAGGAGATACTTTTCTCTGAGTGTAGGCCTTGTTGAAGGCTGAGTGTAGGTCTTGGTGAAGACTGAGTGGTAAGGCTGTGTGCCAGAGTTGTAGGAGTGGGATCACTCTGAGCTGTAGGAACCTATTTGGGGTTCTGAGTGTAAGATCTGAGGATCTGAGGAATAGTGGAGAAGTTGAGCCGAATCTAGTACACTACTAGATAGGCGAAGGGGGAAAGTGGATGTACCCAGACCTTGGGGAACCACTATAAAATCTGTGTGTTCTCTGTGTGTGCTTTATTTTGTGATTGCTATGCTATATTGCTGTGAAGAATTGTTTATAATTCTGTGATTCTGCCTAAAAGTTTAAAAAGATTAAGGTCACCTATTCACCCCCCCCCCCCTCTAGGTGATTAGGTACAATTTCTTTCAAGTGATATCAGAGTCAGGTTTCTCAAAAAGGACATAACAGTCTGAGTAAAGATCCTGTTGGCAGATTCAGTACAATCAAGAATCAAGTAAATGGGTTCAAAAGAGAATCACAAAGAGCTAGGATCCATGAATTTGCCAATTTTCAGAAAGGAGATCTTTGGCATTTGGAAAGAAAGGGTTAGACTTTTTATGGAAGCCTCTGACCCTAGAATCTATATCACTGTTAAAGAAGGGTCATATGTACCTATGAAAGTATCAGTTCTGGATGCAAACCAGAGAACTCCAAAAGACTATTCTGAAATGACCAAGGATGAGATTATTCTGGCCACTATGGACAAGAGGTCCCAGAATACTATAGTAAGTGCAATAGATGATGCAACATTTTAGAATTTGATTCACTGTAAAACTTCTAAAGAGATGTGGGATACACTGATAGTTTATATGGAAGGTTCAGAAGAAGTTAGACAGGACAGGAAGTCTTTATTAAATCAAGAGTATGAAAGCTTCAGACAAGGCAGGTCTGATAGCATAACTGAGTGCTACAAGAAATTTTATAGGATAGTTAATGAGTTAATGTCCTATGGAAGAGAATTCAGCTATTATGAGCTGAATGATAAGTTCTTGAGATCCCTAACTAAAGACTGGGATATTAAGATTTGTGTCATAAGGGAAATGGCCAAATTAGCAGACATTCCTCCTCCAACATTGTTTGGAAAATTGTTATCATATGAGATGTAGTTAATGGTAAGGAAGGAGGAGGAGAAGACTACCAGAGTTGAGCACAAAGAAAGAGCTGTGGCTTTCAAGACAGAAGCCACGAGGAAATATAAAAGTAAGTCTCCTTCTCCACCTCCAAAAGTTGCTGAGACTGGGTCAGATGAGTCAGAAAGTAGGAATTCTGAAAGCAGTGAGAGTGATGAGGACTTTGCAGCTTTCACAAGACATTTTTCAGAAGTTTCTAAAGAAGAAACAGTGGAGGTCTAAGCCATCCACTTCACAGAAGTCATCAAAGTATGATAGGAGAAAGCCCAAGTCAAGTAAAACTACATCTTCAAAGATAGTTTGTTATTGTTATAAAAAATAGGGACATGTTGTTGCTGACTGTCCAGAGAAAAGGAAAGAGACAACTGATAAGAAGAAGACTCAGATCAAGGGCAAAAAGGAAAGGTCCTTTGTTGCTAAGAAGGACAAAAGTCTGTCTGATATGTCATCTTCAGAAACTGATTCAGAAGCTGAAGCTTATATTGGACTGTTTGCTGAAGAAGAGGAAGAGGAGTTCATCCAGTTAATGAACTCTATATATGAGTATGAGGACATTCAGTGCCAGGGACTGATGGCCTTATCAGAAGGAGACAAAATCTAGGATCAGCCTGGACCTAGTCAGGTACAAAATTGTTATGTTAGTTCAATTTCTAGTACTGAGTCAGATTCAGATACATCAGCATCAAGTGATGAGAGTGGATCTGAATCTGAAGGAGTCATTCATCAATTAATTGATGAATATAGGGTAGTGTTGCAAGCTTTGAATAAAAGCAAATCCTTGGCCAAGAGTCAGGCTAAGGAGATTGTTAATCTCAAAGTGGCTGTAACAGATTTTGATAAGTTGCTTGATCAGAAACTAAATGAAATAGCCAGGCTAAAGAACATTACTGTTATTCAGATGGGGACTATTACATTCAAGAATGATCAAATCAGAAATCTGGAGATTAGTCTTCAGAAGGAGAGAGATATAGTAGCAAGGTTTTCTAAACCAAAATCTGTTCTACCTTTGATAGATGAGTTTGTACCTCACAAGGGTAAAACTGGATTGGGGTTTACTAAACATGCTAGGACTGTACAGTCCAAGTCTAAGGGCAAAGCCCCAGTACTCAACAAGGAGCCTGCTGTAAATAAAACAGCCAGGGTTGTACCTAAACAAAGGTACAACAGATTTGAGTGCTGGTGTTGTGGCAAGATAGGCCACTTTGCCATAGACTGTTGGCACAATTCAAGTGCCAAGGTGAGTAGCAATCTGCCTGCTAGAAAAGCTACAGGTAGTTTTGTTAAGAGGCAAACTAACCAGCACCAAGGACCCAAGAATTCTTTGGGTTCTAAGGTTAACTAATCTGTTTTGCAGGTGAGTCCAAGTGACCATGCCCCAATATGGTATTTGGATAGTGGATGTTCCAGGCACATGACTGGAACTAGGGGATTACTGAAGGACTATACACTAATCAAGGATGGTCCTAAGGTCACCTTTGGTGGTTCTGAAAAAGGAATCATCAAAGGCTTTGGTAACATTTCTAGCAACCTTATTACAATTACTCAACTGGCTTATGTTAAAGGTTTGAAACATAACCTCATTAGTATAAGTCAGCTGAGTGATTTAGGATATGACATTTCATTTATCAAAGATGGTTGTCATATCAGGAGGTCAAATGATCAAAAGATCATTCTGACAGGTTATAAGAAGAGAAATGTCTATTATCTAGACATTATGTATGAGAATAATGTTTCTCCAGTGTGTCTTGTAGCTGATGAGAAAGTCTCTCATTATGTCAAATTGCATAAGTGGCTAGCCCATCTTAACTATAAGACAATTGGTCAACTCTATAGTAAAGAGTTAGTGAGGAATGGTCCTCAAGTTAAGTGTAAAAAGGTTGGGATATGCTCAGCTTGTCAAAAGGGCAAGCAGACCAAATCCACCTTTAATAGCATTGAGAACAAAGATGCTATGAGGTGCCTATACCTCTTGCATATGGATCTTTTTGGCCATATGCCAGTTCACAGCCTAGGTAGGAAGGTCTACACATTTGTGGTTGTAGATGACTACTCAAGGTTTTCCTGGGTGTTCTTCCTTAGACAGAAATCTGAAACTCCTAGTATCTTTTATAGTTTTGTCAAACAAATTCAGAATGAGTTAGACAGTACAGTGGTCAAAATAAGAAGTGACCATGGTACTGAATTCCAGTATACAGTATGACAAAGCTATGTGAAGAGTTTGGTATATTTCAGGAATTTTCTTCACCAAGGACACCTCAGCAAAATAGCATTGCTGAAAGGAAAAATAGAACCTTGATTGAGGCTGGTAGAACCCTATTAAGTGACATATCTCTCCCTAAATATTTCTAGGCTGAGGCAGTAAACACTGCATGTCATGTAATTAATAGGGCTACCATCACCAAGAGCCACAATAAGACCCCCTATGAGATTATGAAAGGCAGAAAACCAAATCTATCCTATTTCAGGATCTTTGGTTGTAAATGTTATATACTTAACAATGGTAAGTCTTACTTAACCAAGTTTGCTGCCAAATCCCAAGAGGGGATCTTCGTTGGGTACAGCAACAACAGTAAGGCTTATAGGGTCTATAACTTGACTACTCAAGTTGTAGAAGAGTCAGTACATGTAGTGTTTGAGGAAGCTAGACTCATTAACAATAAATTGTCTAGAAGTTTTTGCAGCTCCACAGGTGTGACTGAAAAGATGGACAAGCTTACTATTGAAGAAGGTACTACCGCAAGTCAGCAAGTGGATGATAGTGGCTGTTGTCCAGGGGGAGTACTAGATGCACCTGATGCAGAAGAAGACCAAGGAGTGCAACAAGTTGAAGTAGCTGTAGTTTCACAACCAGAAGACAGGTTGCCTCCAGCTAATAGACATCTAAAAGATCATCCAGCCAATCAAATTAATGGTGATCTCAGACAAGGGGTACAAACAAGGAGCATAAATCTAAGTTCAATACTCTACTCCAGCTTTCTATCCCAGGTAGAGCCAAAGAAATTTGAAGAAGCCATCCTAGACCCTCATTGGATTGAGGCAACGCAAGAGGAGCTGAACCAGTTCAAAAGATGCAAAGTATGGGAGCTAGTTCCTAAACCAAAAGACCACAACATTATTGGAACGAAGTGGATCTTTAGGAACAAGTTGGATGAACTTGAGTGATTATAAAGAACAAAGCAAGACTGATTGCAAAAGGATATAGGCAGGAAGAAGGTATTGACTTTGATCATACCTTTGCTCCAGTAGCCAGACTGGAGGCAATAAGGATGTTCTTGACCTATGCAACCTATCAAGGGTTTAAAGTATACCAAATGGATGTTAAGTCAGCTATTCTGAATGGAAATCTGAAGGAAGAAGTCTATGTGGAACAGCCATCATGTTTTGTTGACTCTACTAAACCTAACTATGTTTATAGACTTAGGAAGGCTTTGTATGTGTTAAAACAAGCCCCTAGGGCTTGGTATGAAACCCTCTCTAGTTTCCTCATTGAGAATAAATTCACAAGGGGGAAAATAGACAAGACTCTATTCCTTAGGGAATCTAGAGACAAGATCGTCCTAGTCCAAATATATGTGGATGACATTATATTTGGGTCTACAGAAAGTAGTCTTTGCAAAAAGTTTGCAAAACTAATGCGAGGACAATTTGAAATGAGCAGTATGGGGGAACTTAAGTTCTTCTTGGGTTTCCAAGTTAGACAGACTGAGGATGGTTTATCCATATGCCAGTCTAAGTTTACCCTAAAATTAATAAGGAAGTATGGTATGGAATCATCCAGTACCATGAAAACTCCTATGGGGTCAAGTATGTCTCTTAGCAAAGATGATGCAGGGAAACCTGTAGATGAGACTTTGTATAGAGGGATAGTTGACTCCCTATTGTATTTGACTGCAAGTAGACCAGATATCATGTATGCTACATGTGTCTGTGCTAAGTACCAAGCTTGCCCTAAAGAATCTCATTTGACAGCAGTCAAAAGAATTTTGAGATATCTTAAGGGCACACCTTATCTAGGCCTTTGGTACCCTAGGAATGGAGATTTTGAACTGACAGGTTATTCAGATGCAGATTTTGCAGGCTGCAAGGAAGATAGGAAAAGTACAACTGGAACCTATCAATTCCTAGGTGGAAGGCTGATATCATGGAGTAGCAAGAAACAAACAAGTGTGGTTATCTCCACAGCAGAGTCAGAGTATGTTGCTGCAGGAAGTTGTTGTGCTCAACTTCAATGGATTCAACATCAGCTAGAAGATTATGGTATTCAAGTAAGTAGAACACCTTTATTTTGTGATTCTACAAGTGTTATTTCTATTGCAAACAATCCTGTCTCCCATAGTAGGACTAAGCACATAGAAAAAAAATACCATTTTCTAAGAGAACATGTGGAAAAAGGAGATATTTCACTAGAGTATATTAATACAGATAATCAGCTAGCTGACATGTATACTAAGCCCTTAGAGGAAACCAAATTCAATAAATTTAAAATTGAATTAGGTATGATAAACTTAGAATAAGTTTTCAAAATTGGTTAAGTAAAATGGTGTCGACACACAGAGTTGTCTGTGTCGACACATAGAATTGGTGTCGACATTTCAGAGAAATGGTGTCGACACATCTAGGAAGTCTGTGTCGACACTTCAGAGAATTAATGTCGACACATGCAGTGTAGGTGTCGACACATCTAAGGTGTTGTCGACACTTAGGATTTACTCAACATTAGTCTGGTAAAGTCTCGACTAAGTGTCGAGTTAAGCGGTGTCGACACATATATTCTGTTGACTATACTTGTGTCGACACATAGTTGTCGAGACATTATGAGTGAGTGTCGACACTTATCAACAGTGTCGACACAATTTAAGTATTTTGACGCGCCCATTCAACTTCGATTCTAGAAAGGTATAAATAGTTTTTCGCCATTGTCTGTCGACACGCTCACCAAAATTTCGAGACCAAACTTGTGTGTCGACATCTCTCTTCTCCAAATTCAAATTTCTTCAAACCCTAATGGCGCCCAAGCTAGAAGAGAATGTGAATGAAGGATATGAACTCGTGCGACACGCATTTGATGACGCGGAACATGAGATCAAAGGCGTGATAACCCTAATAGCAGAGACTGGGTTGGAATTTCTTGTATCAGAACCGATCAAGATATGGAAGAAGGAAGTTCTTGAGTTTCTGAATGCATCAAATCTTGATGAATCTGGACTCAAAATTAAATCCAGAGTTCATGGGGCAAAGGTGAAGGTCTCTTCTAAGAGTCTAAGAAAGTTACTTCAACTACCAAGAACTAAGGAAGAAGAAGATGTTTCTGCTTCTAAGACTAGAGAAGCATTGACATGGTGTGGTTTAGACTCAAACATGAAAATAGGATCTGTATTCAATAGAAAAGGCATGAACATGCAGGGCAAGTTCTTATCTGAGATAGTGGGCAAGGTAATACTGTGCAAGCCTGGAGGGCATGACAGAATTTCAGCTCATATGTTTAGTCTAATGACAAGAATAATATTCAAACTAGATATTGATTGGTCTGCAGTTGTGTTTGAGAAGATAAAAGAGAGTATGAATAAGCCCAATTTGGGTAGAATACTGAGTCTATACCTAGCTAGTAGTATACCAGAAGTGATGAATCAAGCAGCTGGATCTAAGATTAACCACATGAGGAGAATGGATTTAAGAATCTTCTCTAGGTGGGATAGAGTATTGACCAAAGAACTGCCATCTCCAGCAAAGGACACACCACAGAAAAAGAAGAAGAAGATAGCCCCTGTGGCTCAAGAATCCTCAAGCAGCTCTGAAGAGCAAGTAGTGTTCACTCCAGATGATGAAGAAACTGGAAATGCTGGCCAATCTCCAGCAGGACAAGAAGATACACCAAGGCATGGGGAGCTACCTCAAGCTAGCCCAATTTACCTGGATCCACTCCAGGGGGAGCCCCTACTGGTGGATGAGCAAATTCCCTTAGAGAGTGAAAGTGCTACCCAAACCATACTTGAGGTAATAACTGAAATCAACCAATTAGATTTCCCTATTGAGAATGAAGTTATGACTAACACATTATCTGATGTTAATCAGCAACCTCAGATTCTTAGTCAACCTCAGGATGTTGTCATGAAAGACACATCTATTGCTAATCAAGTGGTTGATGAGATAAGAGATTCTCCAGTCCTTCCTCAACAGGAATTTACTTTAGAAGAACTGTTCCCTGACCTTCTACAAACTAACTTTGAGAGAGAAAAAGCTGTTGCTGAGGGGGAGAAGTAATTATTGAGGGGGAGCATGTGGAGATTGAAGAAGAAACTGCAGGAAAAGAAACTGAGAAGCCAAAGGATGCTGAGCAACCACCAAGGACTGAGAAGGATTCACATCCTAGTCCTAAGGATAGGGTTGATATAGCTAGCACATCTGCATCTGAAGATGAAGAGGCTGTTAGAGCCAAGAAAAGGAAGTTCCAGGTCTTCAAAAGAAGAAGCCAGACTTACAAAAATGCTTTACAAACAATTGCACCACAGCCAGCCCCATCTACTGATTACAGTTCACTGATGGTGGCTTTATAGATCAAGCTGGATGAGCAAAGGCAAGCTCTAGAAAAGTATGTGGATGAAGGGAATAAGTCACTGCAATTTGATCTGGCTCAAGACATCAAGTCAATCAGATTTGAAATGAATCTAAACAAGAAAGAAATGACTGACTGCTTCCATAAGGGAGGAAATGCAGTAGTCTATCTGGCCACACATCAAGAGACAATAAAGACAAAACTTGATGAGCTAGAAGTGAAGCAAGGTTATGTCCTGGAAAACCAGATAAGAATGAATGATAATTTGACAGCTTCACATAATGCTATTATAACAGAAATGAAGAATATAGCTTCTGGTCAAACTACAGAAAGTGCAAATGCCAAAGAAGCTTTTGATAAGAAGTTACAAGAGAGCCTTACTGCTTTTAAAACTGTGCTTGAAGATTCCCAGAAGGCTATAGCTCAACAGCTTCAGAAGTTTAAACCTTTCTATAAGGATGGAGTAAACTATTTGAATGCACAAATAAGGTTTCAGAAAGATGATCTGAGGGATCACATTGAAAGAGAAGTCATAAAGGGGGAGAGGGTGTTAGTCAAAGCAGGCTCTGATCATGCAAAGTGGATTTCAAATTCCATCAGAGCCACCCTTGGATATCCTCCATTATGTGATGATGACAATGTGGCAGAGTCTGGAATCAATCCTGCATATCTTGGAGGAGAGCAAGCTTAAGTGGCTCAAGTGATATACCCTCCACCAGACTTTGACATGATCCATCAAGAGATACAGACTATGTACAGTCCTCCTGAGGGAAATCAGAATGTCATCATTGAGAAAGTGGTTCAGCCTGTGTCAGAGGCTATACTGAAAGAATAAGAGGCTTTGCTAAAAAAACAAGAAGCACAATTATCTAAGAAAAGGTTCAGATAGCAAGCTGAACTTAGGCCTGATTTTGAACAATGGAGCCTCACTTCCAGGAATATCATCTTGACAGCATGGAAGGCTGCTAAGGACAATGTCCAGGATAGAGACAAGTGGCATTCTGAACTGGAGTGGAGGAAGCATGAGAACAGGCAAGAGGCTATTGTTCAATACAGAAGAAAGGCTAAGATGGGAAAGCTACCTCCTACTGCACAGGAGCCTAGCAAGTACTTTCCAAAGCCTTATCATTACTTTGAAAGGCAAAAGATCAAGGCTGAAGAATTGAAAAAGAAAGATCTTAAGGGAAAGAAGCCTGCTGCTGCTGAAGATACTGAAGCTCCTGTCCAAGCAAAGATACAATCAGGAAAGGGCATTGTGATCAAGGAGCCTGAGTAGCCTTAGGATAGAAATTTTTCTTAAGTTTACTATATGTAATCAGTTGCATTCAACTTTCTGTAAAATTTTGAATAATGAAAATGTTGAAATTGTTAGAACAATGTGATATGTGTTAAATCTATTACATTACTGTTCTGAGATATTTGTGTATACATGTTTTGTTTATACATGTTTATGTACTTACCCTGTCATTTACTATTGTTTTACATCGTACTGTGAATTTGTTATGTATGGTGTATATCATTGACTAAGGGTTATGACTTCTCCAAATAGGGGGAGCTTGTTGGGTACATTGGAATATATGTACCTGATTTGAAGAAGCCTCACCCTACTCAATGATATACATCAAGATGTATTTGATGTGTTTTGAGTTGATGTGTGCAGGTTAAGTAATTGCATGGAAAGCTTAAAATTTTCTAAGTCCAAGTGTCGACACCTAGAAGAAAAGTGTCGACACTTAAGAAGGCTTGTGTCGACACCCAGAGAAGCTATGTCGACACTTGGAGTCTTTGTGTCGACACCAGGAATGCAGGGTCGGCACCAGAGGAAAAGTGTCGACATATACAGGCAGTGTCGACACTCAGTGAAGAATTGTCTAAGGAGATGTGTCGACACTTAAAAGCAGTGTCGACACCCAGAGGAACTTTGTCGACATCAAAAGTGTCAACGCTTGGAGGCTGTATCGACACTCAGCAAAACATCAACAAAGTTCATGTACAAGTGTCGACACTAGGAGGCTGTGTCGACACTCAACAAACTTCAACAGAGTTTAAGTACAAGTGTCGACATAATGAAGAATGTGTCGACACTCAGCGAAAGTCTCAATACATGAAGAATGTGTCGACACAAAGGAGCTGTGTCGACACTCAGCAAAAGTATCAACACAAAAGGCATGTGTCGACACCAAGAAGATGTGTCGACACTTAGCAAGTATCAACACAAAGAAGATGTGTCGACACAAAGGAGTTGTGTCGACACTTACAAGAAATCAACTAAGTATCAAAGAAGAAGAACTTGTGTCGACACACAGGATCAGTGTCAACACATGTTGAAGAAGCTGTGTCGAGAAGTAATTTCTGCAACACAAGGAGTTGTGTCGACACCATGAAGGCTAGTGTCGACACTTAGTCTACTTGTGTCGACACTTAGTCTATTAGTGTCGACACTTAAAGACTGACTGTCTCGACACTTTCAGACAGTTACAGAGAATTCATGAAGTGACTGGATGACTTGACAGCTGCCATCCCAACCGGTCTACTGCAACTGTCAGAGCTGTCAGAAAGCTATTAGGAACCGGATCAGCCGGTCACCTTGGAGAAAGTCTATATAAAGAGCCTTCTCCTTCAACAGAAAAGTGATAGAAGATTGATCAAGCAAATCATTAAAGAATCAATTGAAGTGATCAAAAGATCTAAGAAGTTGGAGAGAGAGAGCTCCTTCTAAGAAGATAGCTATTGAACCAGGCTGTGAAGAAAGTTTTAGATTGAGATCTGATTCTTAAGTCAGCAGTGATTGAAGATCAACTGCATAGAGATTCAACCTACTGTGTTCTAATTCAAGAAGCTTTGAAGAAAGCCAAGGGAGGTTGATCTCAGCAAAGTTCTTCCAAGAACTCATCAAGAAACCTGTCAAATCTTCTCTCTCATTCTGAGTTGTGGGTATATATATACTTTGTAATTTTAATTTCTTGTAGGATCCTAAGGGATCTGAGTTTTAATCCTGAAATTATAAAGGCTGAGTGGTAGGGCATGTGTGCCTGAGTGTAGGAGATACTTTTCTCTGAGTGTAGGCCTTGTTGAAGGCTGAGTGTAGGTCTTGGTGAAGACTGAGTGGTAAGGCTGTGTGCCTGAGTTGTAGGAGTGGGATCACTCTGAGCTGTAGGAACCTATTTGGGGTTCTGAGTGTAAGATCTGAGGATCTAAGGAATAGTGGAGAAGTTGGACCGAATCTAGTACACTACTAGATAGGCGAAGGGGGAAATTGGATGTACCCAGACCTTGGGGAACCACTATAAAATCTGTGTGTTCTCTGTGTGTGCTTTATTCTGTTATTGCTGTGTTGTATTGTTGTGAAGAATTGTTTATAATTCTATGATTCTGCCTAAAAGTTTAAAAAGATTAAGGTCACCTATTCACCCCCCCCCCCCCTCTAGGTGATTAGGTATAATTTCTTCCACTTCTTCATTGTCTGATTCCTCTGCTTCTGAATTACTCCTGGAAGCATCAATTTCCATGAGGCAAACCTCCTTAGCCCTTGCTTCTTCCTCATCTTCACTGGAGTTGGAAGATGTTGATTCATCCTCACTCCAGGATTTAGCCACAAAACCCTTTTCCTTCCTCTTGTATTTGCTGGAAGAAGGTTTGTCAGTGTACTGTTTCCTGGTGTCTTTCTCTCTTTTCTTCTCTTTCTTCTGGTTCTCTGGACACTCAGAGAGGAAGTACCCAGGTTTCCTGTGTAACGTCCCGAATCGCTTTAGGCCCCTAGTGTGTTTGTTTTGAGTCAGGAGGGTGACTCGAGCCCTGAGAAGTGCAGGGAATTGGACTGCACTTGTGGAGAAGTGGAGAAATCAGTGTAAAAGAGGGAAGTGACACGGGTAGTGACACGGCCGTGTCCCTACCCGTGTGCGTTGAGTTGAGCTCGACGGGGCGTGTCGAGATCGTCGAGCTGTGTCGACACCAAGTGACACAGGTAGTGACACGGCCGTGTCCCTACCCGTGTGCGTCGAGTTGAGCTCGACGAGCAGTGTCGAGATCGTTGAGCTGTGTCGACACCAAGTGACACGGGTAGTGACATGGCCGTGTCCCTACCCGTTGTGCGTCGAGTCGAGCTCGACGAGCCGTGTCGAGTGACACGGGTAGTGACACGGCCGTGTCCCTACCCGTGTGCGTCGAGTTGTGCTCGACGAGCCGTGTCGAGACTGACGGCCTGTGTCGACACCAAGTGACACGGGTAGGGACACGGCCGTGTTCCTACCCGTGTGCGTCGAGTTGAGCTCGACGAGAAGTGTCGAGATGCAACCCGAGAAGTACACGGCCAGTGACATGGCTATGCACACGGCCGTGTCATGTGGACACGGGTCGGGACACGGGCGTGTCCCTACCCGTGTCAAGTATTGAACCGACATGAAAACTGTCGTTGCCGCTTCGCTAGGCAGGACACGGGTAAGGACACGGCCGTGTCCCTACCCGTGTCACATTTTATATATATAGGGGAGAGAAAACCCTAGCCGTTTTCATTCTCCTTTCTTCCCCTATTTCCAGTGAGAACTCCTGTGAGAGGGAAACTGCAGGAGCAAGTCCTACCGAAGGAGATCCGCCATCGCCGTGAAAGAGAAGATGCCGCCAAGGAGAACTACGAGATCCATGGCTAGAAATGGTGGTACCGCTGGAGCCAATGTGAGTTTCCTACCCTCTCCCTTGGTGCTAGATCTATAGTCATTTTCCTAGGAGAGACATCGACTCAAGAGAGTCTTGATGGAGAGGAGAAGATTTCTAGGTTAGGCCATGTTAGAACTTGTGTTCTAGATTTTAGATCTCTTCAACCCTTCCCCTTTTCTCCAATATGACGATGGGTGGATGATCTCGTGAGGAGTTTATGGCCTTTGAGGTTGAATAAGGGAGGAGAATATTTCTGGAAAATTTAGGAACGATCGCCTTGAGGAGGAAGACGAACCGATGCCGTTCATTTTCCTTTAAGATGCGCGCAGAATCTGTATTCTGCGCGCAGCGATCTTATAGGCCATTTTTATGTATGCTATGGCCAGATCTGGGCTTTCGGCTTAACACGAAAGTTGAAATCCTTGAAAATACCTTTCCAACGAATGGTTGCACGACTTCTGGCGAAGTCTGTAGCCACGGGAAAGTCTAAACGAAAATGGTGTTCAATAAACCTTGTATGCAGAAACTGTGTTATGTACGCAGCGGACTTCAAGTCCGATTTCAAATAGGATAATGTCAAATCTGGGTTGAGCTCTGAATATGAAAGATGTAGTCCATGGAAATACCTTTCCATCGAGGGGTTACACGACTTCACCGGATTCTTGTAGCCTCGGGAATCTCCGGTCGAAGTTACTGTCCAGACTATTCCTGCACTTAAAAATCTGGGTTTATAATATTTGGATTTGGAATCGGAGAAATTAATATTACAGGTAACCTTGAGGCTTGGATAAACTCTTATGAATAATTAATTCAGTTGCATAAATGATGAAGATTATTAATCGGATTTCATGTGATAGAATTGTAAGATAGTATACTTGAATAATTTGACTGGTTAGAAGTTAGTAGATTTTTATACATGTGCATCTTGATATATTGTGTTGAAATCACCTGATATGACATATAGAAGGATAACTCATGGCCATGTGAATGTTGAATAGTGGATTGAATTTGGTAGTCCAATACTTAGAGTGTCGTCTTCCTATGAGTAGTGTTGTGTGAGTTTGTAAGTGCGGTGTTGACCGCCACTTGTTTTGGTTGTGTTGAGATGAGGTGTGGATGGATGGTTGGGCTGTGCCCTCGTGTTTGCTTCTGAGGCCCCTTCCACGTTATGTTGATGTGGTATTTGCATGTGGTGTGAGTCGACACGCGGTGTCGTAATCCCGGGTTAAGGATAGTGTGGCAGGTCTACGGGTTCGCCAGTCGTCACACCGACGGGAGTTGGCAGTTAGACTTGGTCGGTTTGGGCTGTGTCCTCGGTGTTCACGTCCCGAGGCCCCTCCGACCATGTGAATGGTTGGGCTGTGTCCTCGTGCTTTCTTCCGAGGCCCCTTCCGGGTCACGCAAGGCCAGTTCGGGCTGTGTTCTTGGTGCACATCTACCCAAGACCCCGCTGGGCCATAGTACGCATGGGCTCTGCTGTTGTGTTCTTAGCGTTGAGGCGTACGGAGGCCTAGGTGAAGTAGTGTGATACCCGCCTAGTAGTAGAAGTGCCCGTTCTACTGTCACCGCCTGGCCACGGCGGCTGATGCCTGAGAGGTTAGCTACCTGCTCGAAAAGTGGGAACTATAGTCTGTGTCGAAATAGCAATTGCATGGGTGTGCATGGGTGAGTCATTGCATAGCATTCATAGCATTTCATAACATTGCACAACAAGATCCTCATTGTATAAGTTTGTATGGGTACTCTTATACGATGAGTTACTTTTATGTAACCCGATCCTTAACTTATAAGTTTGTATGGGCATTCTTATAAGTTAAGTTACTTTCCTGCTGTTACTTATACTTGCTAGTTTAGTGTAGCTCTTTCATATATGCTGACTATGATGCTGTTACTCTTACACTACTGCCACTTGCTTGTACTTCCTTTACTTGCCTACTTGTTATATACTATACTCTTGTTCCTTTTCTCCGCCCGGTGCCGAGGAGTCGCCGGGGGAGCGGATGTGAAACCACTTAGTCGTTTCGACTAACGGTTGCTACGTCTTCCTTTTTAGGAGGTCACGCCGCAGGTAGAGCAGCCGCAGACCACGCCGCAGGACAGCCAGGCCAGGACGACAGGGCCTGACGTGACGGTGCCATCGATACCGTCTGTTTCCGATGTTAGTGTTTTGCTTACTCTGATGTAGCCCGTTTGGGCAATGTTTAGCTGTACTCTGATATATTGTAGAAGCATGTTTTAGCTTCTCATTATTGATGTATTTGGACATTATGACTTAGTGTGGATTTTGACTTCTTCTGTTTATTTATTTGGTTGGGTTGGCATGATTTATTGATATTGTTGTAGCCGGCGGAATAGGCGTCTTGTGGTACAGGTTAGCCCGTGTGCTAATGCTACCGAAAGGCGGCTGTTCCGGGCATAAGACTCCCCCTTCGTGCCGTGTTTTGGGATCCGGGGAGGGGGGGTCTTACAAATGGTATCAGTTTGCCACGATCCTCAACTAAGAAGTCATTCAACAATGGTGCCACCCCCGTTTGGTTAGTCAGTTTGGGGACAAACTGACTTAGCGGAAGCAGTGGTGTGCCCATATGTAATTCACATTAAGTTTGTCCAACTTTGACCTTAAGTCTAGCCAACCTGACCACAAATTTGTCGTGTATGTGTAGGTTCCACTGCATGTTGAGCCGATGGGGGGTACTCCTACCCCTCCCATACCCACTCAGTTCGAACAATCTGAGTTGGGGCAGACGCTCACCGCCATTCTTAATGCTTTTAAGGCACAGCAGACTCCGGTGCAACAACAGGCCCCGAGCTCCAACTGGTTGAGCACCTTCCGGGCTCTCTCCCCTCCCGTCTACCTTGGGACGGAGTCAGCCGTACGTACAGAGGAATGGCTAGACACGATACAGGAGTTGTTGGCCGGTATCCGTTGCCCAGCCAACATGGCAGTGACATTGGCAGTGTCTGTCTTGGACTTACATGCGAAGAGGTGGTGGAAGTCCCTCATGGGCTCTACCTTCCAAGGCCGGATCTACACAGAGATAAGTTGGAGTGAATTCTCGGGTGTTTTCTTGGAGCACTTTATCTCTACATCGGCCCGAGATGAGCTTGAGCAGAGGTTCCTTCTACTAAAGCAAGCATCAAAGTCGGTTACAGAATACCGGCGGGAGTTCCAACATCTCGCAAGGTTTGCGGATTCTTATGAGTTGGATGACAGAGGTTATGCCAAGCGCTTCTATAAAGGGCTGCGAGATCCCCTAAGGCAGTCCCTTTTGTTTATAGCGGATGGTAGCTTGGCGGAGATCATTGATATGGCGAAAAGATTGGAGGCGGACCACCTGGGATGTAGTAAGAGGCCTGCGGAGGAAGTGATGGAAGCCGGCCCAAGTAATAGAAGGAGACAGGACTTCAGAGGAGGAAGAGGTTATCAAAGAGGTGGAGGGCGTGTCCACCGAAACTATAGGGTGGAGCATCCAGTTCCGCAGCCGCCTGCGTTGCCTCCACCCCCACAGCATCAGCAATTTCAACAACTTGAAGGGCGTCGTGGTCTGGTGTGCTTCGAATGCAACCAGCCGGGCCACATCCGGCGTTTTTGCCCGCAGCTATATGGGAACGCCCCTCCTGCTCTCCCTCCTGCTCTCCCTCCTGCTCTCCCTCCAGCCGCTCCACGAGGGCGGGGATATATGCGTGGTCGAGGACGAGGACCGCCAAGAGGAAACCTCGGACTGGTCCGGGATCAGGTGTACGCGCTTGACATGGCGCAGGAAAGGAACCCACAAGATGTGATTGCAGGTATGATTTAATTAATTTACATATTTGCATGATCTAGCTTGAATTGATTAGAACTTACTAGCCACTAGCAATAAGTTTGGTTGTTGGTACTTAGGCACCGTGATTATTGGCGGGAAGACAGCCTATGCGCTGTTCGATACCGGTGCCTCACACTCCTTTGTGTCCGAGGATTTCATAAAAGACATGGGGGATGTACAGTACTTCACTGGCATAGCTCGACGTGTACGCCTTCCGGACGGCTCGGAGATGATCGCGACCGCCAAGTGCGAGTTGGAGTTATTTATTGATGGGAAGGCCTTTGATACGCCGGCCACGGTTCTGAGAATGCCGGAGTTTGACATCATTTTGGGCATGGCATGGCTGGACTGGCACTTCGCGAGGATCGACTGCGCGGAGAAGCGGATCTATTTGAGGCATGGAGACTCTGACGTCATCTTCCAAGGTATTGGCTTCGCGCCACGTATGATATTATCTTCTATTCAGGCTGTAAAGGCTCATATGAAGGGGGATGAGGTTTTCATGATCTGGTTCGAGTTGAAGGAAGCAGCGTTGGAATTAAAGGATGTACGGGTAGTGCGGGATTTTCCTGAGGTATTTCCTGAGAAGCTACCAGGATTACCTCCGCATAGAGAGGTTGACTTCCAGATCAATCTAGTACCAGATGCCAAGCCTGTATCCAAGGCTCCGTACAGAATGGCTCCGAAAGAACTCGCGGAATTTAGAGTTCAATTGCAAGAACTGGTGGATTCAGGGTTCGTTCGCCCCAGTTCATCACCATGGGGAGCCCCTGTGCTGTTCGTGAAGAAGAAGGATGGAACACTGCGATTGTGCATAGATTATCGGGAACTCAATCGGTTGACGGTGCGGAACACTTATCCGCTACCGCGGATCGATGAGTTGTTCGATCAACTAGTGGGAGCACATTGGTTTTCTAAATTGGATTTGCGCTCCGGATACTATCAGTTGAGGATACATGAGGGGGATATTCAGAAAACAGCATTCAGTTCGAGATATGGTTTGTATGAGTTCACAGTAATGCCATTTGGGCTCACAAATGCACCTTCGGCCTTCATGAGTTTGATGAACAAGGTGTTTGAACCGTATTTGGACATCTTCGTCATTGTTTTCATCGACGACATCTTGGTCTACTCAAAGACGGAGGAGGAGCATGTCGAGCACCTGACCTTGGTTTTGAAGAAATTGAAGGAGCACACCTTGTATGCCAAGTTTAGCAAGTGTGAACTCTGGCTTAAGGAGGTTGCCTTCTTGGGGCATGTGATCAGTGGAGCAGGGTTAGCAGTGGATCCAGCAAAGGTGCGGGCTGTGAAGGAGTGGTCGCCCTTGAAGTCGGCGGCTGATGTACGAAGCTTTCTTGGACTTGCTGGCTACTACCGCAAGTTCGTGAAAGGATTTTCCAAGATTGCCCTTCCTCTTACCTCCTTGACGAAGAAGGGTGTGCCATTTGAGTGGACACCTCAATGTGAAGCGGCATTTCAAGAATTGAAAGATAGGCTTACCTCCGCCCCCATCCTTGCACTTCCGTCTGGGAAGGAAGGATTCCAAGTTTACACGGACGCATCATATCAAGGGATGGGAGCGGTGCTGATGCAGCACGGGCATGTGATCTCTTATGCTTCAAGGCAGTTAAAGAAACATGAAATCAATTACCCGGTTCATGATTTGGAGTTGGGAGCAGTGGTGTTCGCTTTGAAGGTCTGGAGGCATTATTTATATGGCGTGCACTGTGAGATCTTTTCCGATCACAAAAACTTGAAGTATGTTCACACTCAGAAGGAGTTGAACCTGAGACAACGGCGGTGGTTGGAATTTCTATGCGACTACGAGTTCACCATGAACTACCACCCCAGGAAAGCGAACTCGGTAGCCGATGCCTTGAGTAGAAAAGTGCCAGGCTCTAGCCCAGAGTCTCGGCTGATGAGCATGGAGTTGGCTCGGATGATCGAGGAGATGGAAATTACTCTAGTATTCAAGGATCCTTCGGCAGAGTATGCGGAGTATTTGGCCAACATGAGCATAGTTTGTGATATCCGAGACCGGATTCGGGTGGAGCAAGGAATGGATGCGGCCTTGGCCCCGGCAATCAAGGCAATTGAAGATGGGACCACCGATGAGTACACACTCAAAGACGGCCTCATTTATTTTCGTGGCCGACTCTATATTCCCAAGGGCGGCAAAATTCGGGAGGATATCTTGAGAGAGGCACATTCCTCTCAATATTCAGTGCACCCTGGTATTGCTAAGATGTACGCCGGATTGCGGAAGACCATGTGTTGGCCGGGAATGAAGAAGGATGTTCGCTACTATGTTACACATTGCGAAGCTTGCCAAAGAGTGAAGGCTGAATGCAGGAGTCCCGGTGGTTTGTTGCAGTCATTGCCCATCCCCGAATGGAAGTTCGAGGATATCTCCATGGACTTTGTTCATGGGTTACCTCGTTCCCGCTCCGGGAATGATTCAGTATGGGTTATTGTGGATCGACTGACAAAGGTGGCCCGGTTCATTCCAATGAAGAAGGAAGCACACGTGGATGTTTTGGTACGCCTTTTTGTGGAGCAATTTGTACGGTATCATGGCGTGCCCAAGACAATTGTTTCGGATCAGGATGGTCGGTTTACATCCAATGAGTGGAAGGCGGTACAGGCGTATTTGGGCTCACGCCTAACCTTTAGTACCGCATTTCATCCTCAGACGGACGGGCAATCAGAGCGGACCATCAGAACACTGGAGGATTTATTGAGGTTATGTGTGTTGGACAGAGGAGAGCCATGGGAAAGGCTCTTGCCACTAGTGGAATTCTCCTATAATAATAGCCATCAGGCAAGCATCGGCATGGCGCCCCATGAAGCCCTTTACGGTTGAAGGTGCAGGACTCCCTTGTCTTGGGTGCAAGATGAAGATCCGAAGGCATTGGGAAACGAATACATAGATGATACTGATGCGGCGGTCAGATTGATACGGGATCGCATGTTGGAGGCTCAAAGTCGACAGGCGAAATATTACAATAAAAAGCATCGGATGGTGGAGTTCCAGGTGGGAGAAAAAGTGTTCCTCAAAATTCGGCCGATGCATGGAGTGTCGCGGGTGCGTGGAGTGAAAAAGCTCAGCCCAAGGTATGTTGGGCCTTATACTATACTAGAAAGGATCGGCCCGTTGGCCTATCGGTTGGAGTTACCACCAGAACTAGAAAATCTCCACGACGTGTTCCATGTGTCGTCGCTTCGAAAAGCACTGTTGCGGCCCGACCAGTATATTCCCACTACTGATGGTGCAGTGGCATCAGATAGGTCTGTGCGACTAGAGCCGGTGCGGATTGTTGACAGCGAGACAAGGACTTTGCGCCGCAAAAGTGTACCCTTGGTGAAGGTGCTATGGTTGAATCATGGGAAGGAGGAGTACACATGGGAGCCAATGGACTTAATGCAGCAACGCTACCCGGAGTTGTTTGCTCAAGGTAATCTTATTTAAAAGCATACGTTAAATTTTCTGTTATGCTCTTCTCCCCACTGCCTAGGCCTGATTTCGGGGACGAAATCTTTTATTTTGTTTATAGGATTTGTAACGTCCCGAATCGCTTTAGGCCCCTAGTGTGTTTGTTTTGAGTCAGGAGGGTGACTCGAGCCCTGAGAAGTGCAGGGAATTGGACTGCACTTGTGGAGAAGTGGAGAAATCAGTGTAAAAGAGGGAAGTGACACGGGTAGTGACACGGCCGTGTCCCTACCCATGTGCGTTGAGTTGAGCTCGACGGGGCGTGTCGAGATCGTCGAGCTGTGTCGACACCAAGTGACACGGGTAGTGACACGGCCGTGTCCCTACCCGTGTGCGTCGAGTTGAGCTCGACGAGCAGTGTCGAGATCGTTGAGCTGTGTCGACACCAAGTGACACGGGTAGTGACACGGCCGTGTCCCTACCCGTGTGCGTCGAGTCGAGCTCGACGAGCCGTGTCGAGTGACACGGGTAGTGACACGGCCGTGTCCCTACCCGTGTGCGTCGAGTTGTGCTCGACGAGCCGTGTCGAGACTGACGGCCTGTGTCGACACCAAGTGACACGGGTAGGGACACGGCCGTGTTCCTACCCGTGTGCGTCGAGTTGAGCTCGACGAGAAGTGTCGAGATGCAACCCGAGAAGTACACGGCCAGTGACATGGCTATGCACACGGCCGTGTCATGTGGACACGGGCGGGACACGGGCATGTCCCAACCCGTGTCAAGTATTGAACCGACATGAAAACTGTTGTTGCCGCTTCGCTAGGCAGGACACGGGTAAGGACACGGCCGTGTCCCTACCCGTGTCACATTTTATATATATAGGGGAGAGAAAACCCTAGCCGTTTTCACTCTCCTTTCTTCCCCTATTTCCAGTGAGAACTCCTGTGAGAGGGAAAACTGCAGGAGCAAGTCCTACCGAAGGAGATCCGCCATCGCCGTGAAAGAGAAGATGCCGCCAAGGAGAACTACGAGATCCATGGCTAGAAATGGTGGTACCGCTGGAGCCAATGTGAGTTTCCTACCCTCTCCCTTGGTGCTAGATCTATAGTCATTTTCCTAGGAGAGACATCGACTCAAGAGAGTCTTGATGGAGAGGAGAAGATTTCTAGGTTAGGCCATGTTAGAACTTGTGTTCTAGATTTTAGATCTCTTCAACCCTTCCCCTTTTCTCCAATATGATGATGGGTGGATGGTCTCGTGAGGAGTTTATGGCCTTTGAGGTTGAATAAGGGAGGAGAATATTTCTGGAAAATTTAGGAACGATCGCCTTGAGGAGGAAGACGAACCGATGCCGTTCATTTTCCTTTAAGATGCGCGCAGAATCTGTATTCTGCGCGCAGCGATCTTATAGGCCATTTTTATGTATGCTATGGCCAGATCTGGGCTTTCGGCTTAACACTAAAGTTGAAATCCTTGAAAATACCTTTCCAACGAATGGTTGCACGACTTCTGGCGAAGTCTGTAGCCACGGGAAAGTCTAAACGAAAATGGTGTTCAATAAACCTTGTATGCAGAAACTGTGTTATGTACGCAGCGGACTTCAAGTCCGATTTCAAATAGGATAATGTCAAATCTGGGTTGAGCTCTGAATATGAAAGATGTAGTCCATGGAAATACCTTTCCATCGAGGGGTTACACGACTTCACCGGATTCTTGTAGCCTCGGAAATCTCCGGTCGAAGTTACTGTCCAGACTATTCCTGCACTTAAAAATCTGGGTTTATAATATTTGGATTTGGAATCGGAGAAATTAATATTACAGGTAACCTTGAGGCTTGGATAAACTCTTATGAATAATTAATTCAGTTGCATAAATGATGAAGATTATAAATCGGATTTCATGTGATAGAATTGTAAGATAGTATACTTGAATGATTTGACTGGTTAGAAGTTAGTAGATTTTTATACATGTGCATCTTGATATATTGTGTTGAAATCACCTGATATGACATATAGAAGGATAACTCATGGCCATGTGAATGTTGAATAGTGGATTGAATTTGGTAGTCCAATACTTAGAGTGTCGTCTTCCTATGAGTAGTGTTGTGTGAGTTTGTAAGTGCGGTGTTGACCGCCACTTGTTTTGGTTGTGTTGAGATGAGGTGTGGATGGATGGTTGGGCTGTGCCCTCGTGTTTGCTTCCGAGGCCCCTTCCACGTTATGTTGATGTGGTATTTGCATGTGGTGTGAGTCGACACGCGGTGTCGTAATCCCGGGTTAAGGATAGTGTGGCAGGTCTACGGGTTCGCCAGTCGTCACACCGACGGGAGTTGGCAGTTAGACTTGGTCGGTTTGGGCTGTGTCCTCGGTGTTCACGTCCCGAGGCCCCTCCGACCATGTGAACGGTTGGGCTGTGTCCTCGTGCTTTCTTCCGAGGCCCCTTCCGGGTCACGCAAGGCCAGTTCGGGCTGTGTTCTTGGTGCACATCTACCCAAGACCCCGCTGGGCCATAGTACGCATGAGCTCCGCTGTTGTGTTCTTAGCGTTGAGGCGTACGGAGGCCTAGGTGAAGTAGTGTGATACCCGCCTAGTAGTAGAAGTGCCCGTTCTACTGTCACCGCCTGGCCACGGCGGCTGATGCCTGAGAGGTTAGCTACCTGCTCGAAAAGTGGGAACTATAGTCTGTGTCGACATAGCAATTGCATGGGTGTGCATGGGTGAGTCATTGCATAGCATTCATAGCATTTCATAACATTGCACAACAAGATCCTCATTGTATAAGTTTGTATGGGCACTCTTATACGATGAGTTACTTTTATGTAACCCGATCCTTAACTTATAAGTTTGTATGGGCATTCTTATAAGTTAAGTTACTTTCCTGCTGTTACTTATACTTGCTAGTTTAGTGTAGCTCTTTCATATATGCTGACTATGATGTTGTTACTCTTACACTACTGCCACTTGCTTGTACTTCCTTTACTTGCCTACTTGTTATATACTATACTCTTGTTCCTTTTCTCCGCCCGGTGCCGAGGAGTCGCCGGGGGAGCAGATGTGAAACTACTTAGTCGTTTCGACTAACGGTTGCTACGTCTTCCTTTTTAGGAGGTCACGCCGCAGGTAGAGCAGCCGCAGACCACGCCGCAGGACAGCCAGGCCAGGACGACAGGGCCTGACGTGACGGTGCTGTCGATACCGTCTGTTTCCGATGTTAGTGTTTTGCTTACTCTGATGTAGCCCGTTTGGGCAATGTTTAGCTGTACTCTGATATATTGTAGAAGCATGTTTTAGCTTCTCATTATTGATGTATTTGGACATTATGACTTAGTGTGGATTTTGACTTCTTCTATTTATTTATTTGGTTGGGTTGGCATGATTTATTGATATTGTTGTAGCCGGCGGAATAGGCGTCTTGTGGTACAGGTTAGCCCGTGTGCTAATGCTACCGCAAGGCGGCTGTTCCGGGCATAAGACTCCCCCTTCGTGCCGTGTTTTGGGATCCGGGGAGGGGGGGTCTTACATCCTGCACCCAAAACACACCACTTCTTTAGTTGGTGTTTTTTCATACCTGGGTTTGTTATCTTGCCTAGATGACTTTCTTCTGAAGTCATTTCTTGTCATCTTGTAGAATCTTCTAGCAAATAGATTCATGAGCTCTTCATTTGATGTTGATGTATCTGTCTCCTTAGCAGCCTTAAAAGCTATACTTTACTCTTTTCTAGCTGGTGGAGGTGTCCTTTACTCTGCTGCCTCCCTGGACTTGATCAGTTGTTCATAAAACTTTAACTTGACCAACAGAGATTCTGTAGATATCTCAGTTAGGCCTCTGGCCTCCTTGATGGGCCAGATCCTTGAATCCCATGAGCTTGGGAAGCACTTCAGGATGTTGTCATTTACTTCAGTCAATATGATTTCTTTATCTAAGGTCCTTAGTTCACTGATGATGGAGCTAAGCATGTTGTACATCACTTCAACTATTTTTGCTTCATCCTTTTTGAAGTTTTCAAATTGTGTGAGGAGGTTTGATCTTCTATCTTTCCTCTCATTTGCTGAGCCAGTAGCCATTTGGTTGAGTGAATCCCAGATTGCTTTTGCAGAGGTACACTCAGCCACCTTATGAAAGATGTCATCTGACATAGTCTGTGCCAGTATGTTCATAGCCTTGGCATCAGCTATCTTTGCCTTCTTCTGGGCTTTAGTCTACTCAGGTGGTGGAACTACAGTAGTGCTCATAGATGTTGCAGAGGTTGAAGCTTGAGGGGGACCTGTCAAAATAGAATTGTATATATCCTCATCAATAGAATTCATATAAAATTTAATTTTTGTCTTCCAGATGGCAAATCTGTTAAGGTTGCAAACTAGAGGTCTGGTGCTTGCATAATCTTTGTTTGATGTCATAGCTGTGTATATAAATCTAAATGGAAATAAAAATAAGTTTTAGATCTAACAAGGGATCTTTGGTTCAAGAGTTATCTTGTACAACCAAAGAAACCTGCTCTGATACCAATTGAAAGTGAGCAGTTAGATCAGGAATACTCTAGGGGGGTGAATAGAGTATTTAGAGTTTTATAAAATTCTCTACTAGATAATCCAGATTAGTCTAATTGCAATAATAAATAAATCAAAATATAAAAAGCACAGAAACTAACTACCATAGCCACAGCAAGAAAACAAAAGAAAGAGGGCAACCAGACGACACAAGAAATTTATAGTGGTTCCCCAACCTGGGTACATCCACTCTTCTACCACCCTGGTAGGAATCCACTCAGGTTTTTCTCAGGTGTCTTGCACCAATGAGCTTTTGATCAAGTGCTCAAAAACCAAATCTCCAAGTCTTTTGATCAGGTGACTTGTAACCAGGAATCACTTTTGAAGGGAGATGACAACCCTTTACACAATGGTGTTGAGAGAGTTGATTATGTATTCTCTGTCAACAATCAGAGAGAAGACTTGTGGATTATTTGATGGTAGCAAATGGCTCCCCCTGAGATATTGAATAGTTCAGGGAAATATGGAAGCCTTGTTGTAGGGTGATAGGCCTTCAAGCTATTAGCCTTTATCTGCAGGATCTTCTTGATAGATTTGATAGTTGTTGTCCTTGGAAGTCCTGGAGTGTTGAAGTAAGAAGACTCTTGATTTTGTATGATTGTTCTTCTTCCTCTGAGAGCAGATCTTCTTTTTGTATCAAAGCTTTTGTGAAGGGAGCAGAGAAATTGTTGAAGACAGACCGATTGAAAATCTCTGTGTCTGTGTATGCTGTGTCTCTGCAAAATGTTTTGGTACTCTGACTGTTCTTGCTTGCTTTCTTTATTTCTTACCTGTTGTTTGTTCTGCCAGGAAAGAGTGAAAAATCTCTTTTTATATTTCCTGAGGGAATTTCCTTTCGAAATTTGAATCCTTCTACAGCAATCAATGCTGGTGGTCCTTGAAAATAAACTGCTTTGATTTCTTTCCCCAACTGTCCCTTGGAAAAATGGAAACATTAATTCTGATAAAAGCCGTGATTAATGTACCGACCAATGGTAATATTCAGAAAATATTTTATCATTAATCATTCAGAAATTATTACCATAGACTAAGGACAGAATGAATAAATGCTAAGTCTGGAATCGTCGAACTGATGATAGAGTTCGTCGAGCTGATAACTGTGTTCGTCGACTGGAGTTCAGCAACTATTTTGGACTTAGAATATTCACAGTTGTATCTGAAATGAACGTCAAGGTCTCCAGAATTCGTCGACCTAAGATTTGATTTTGTCGAGCTGAGTTTCTAGAGTTGTCAAATATTCTGTGTCGACACAATTACTCCTGGTGTCGACATAGGTGGTGTCGACTGATATCCTGTGTGTCGACACAAGTCTTCTGTGTGGTGTCGACACAACCTTTCCAAAGTGTCGACTGATGATCTGGGTGTCAACACAAGTTCTTCTAGTGTCGACTCAGTTGGTGTCGACATATACTCTGAGTGTCGACAGAAGTCTTCTGTTTCTAAGTTGTTGAAGTAGATAATCCAGAATTTGTCGGGCAGAGAACTGAGTTCGTCGACCTGAGACTAGAGAACATAGTCTTGACAGAATGCGGTAGTAGTCCAAAGATTTGTCGACCAGAGAATGTAGTTCGTCGAGCTCAGCTCAGAGAATTAACTCTAAGATCGTTAAACTGAGCACGACAATCGTCGACCTGAGTTCGACGAATGTCGAACTCAGTCGTCGAACTCACTTTACAGAGTCTTGAAATCTTCTAAGTCTTGAGTCTCTGGCAGTCTTGTTGATAGCTGGTCCATGTGATGTTGACTCTAAGGACTTGGCCTAGACTTTAGGACACAACTATGACCCTGGCTATATATTGTGGGTCATATGATCCTAAATTAGTGAACCTAGCCCAAATCTTACTAGGTATCCAACAGTTAAGAACCTTTTATACAGGTTGGGATGAGAGAGTGATTATGTCTTCTCTTTCTCAAATACAACTGAGAAGACTTTAGTGGATCTTGATTTTGACAAAGCTCCCACTGAGATATAGATTTGTTCAGGAAGGATGGAGCTTTGCTTCAGGGTGAGTAGGCCTTCAATATTTCAGCCTTGACCAGCAGGTATCCAGGTGCTTCTTAATTGATATAGTAATTGTTGTCCTTTGAAGAATACTGGGATGAAGACATAAGAAGACTCTTGATTTAAATGGTTGTTCTTCTTCTTCTTCAGCTTGCTGTTCTTTCTCTGGTCAAGGGCTAGGGCTTCTTGTTCTCTGTTACTATATGATTGTTGTAACTCTATTGTGCTCTGCGTGTTCTCCTGAGAAGAAGGAAGAAAACCCTTATTGTTGTCTTGTGTCTCCTTTTGGAAGGAAGAAGAAAAATCCTTTTTATATTTCCTATGAAATCTTTCTTCTGAATTTTGAATTTCTTCCTTCATTTAATGCTGACGGCCTGGAGAATTTTTGCATTGATTGATTTCCCCAACTGTCCCATGGAAAAATGGAAAGCAATAATCCTGATGAAATCCATAATCAATGTTCCGTCTAACGGTAATATTCAGAGAATATTTAACATTGATTACTCGGGAATTATTGTAATGAATTAAGGACATATGGAGGAAAATATCTAAGTCTGGAACTTCACAAAAATCGTTGAGCAGAGAACAGAATTTGTCGACCTGAATCCAGAGTTCATCGAGCTGAGAAGTCAAGTTCGATGACCAGATAATAGTTGTTCGTCGAGCTGAGATCCAAGATCCTCAACCTATGAACAAATAACTGCTTTCTCTAGACCCTTGCCAATTCTAAGCATCAAGATCCTCAAGCTGAGAGTATAACTTCGTCGACTGGAGTTCAGAATTCCATGTTTCTTGGACTTAAGAATGTTGAAGTAACGTGTCTAGAAATCTTCGAACTCAGAACTAGGTTCGTCGACCTGAGAACTACTTTCGTCGAGCTGAGAGCTTATAATTGCTACTTGATAAATCTTGTCAAGGCTGTGGTCTAAGTTCGTTGAGCTGAGAATATGAATTTGTCGACTGAAGTATGATTCTAAACTTAGAATATTTAAGTGTTTCTGGTCTTATGATGTTGAAGTAGATGATCCAGAAATCATCGACCTAAGATCCAAATTCGTCGAGCTGATATTCTAACTTCGTCGACTGGAGTTTAGTGAGAAGAATTCTGGACTTAGAATGTGGAAGTATAGTGTCCATAGATCGTCGACCTGAGAACTAAGTTCGTCGAGCTTAGCTCAGAGAATTTTCTCTGAGTTCGTCAAGCTGAGCACAACAATCGTCGACCTGGGTTCAATGAACGTCGAACTCATTTTCTGAGTCTTTGAAATTTCTCTAAGTCTTGAATCTTTTGCAGTCTGTTGATGGCTGGTCCATGCAATTTTGACTCTAAGGACATGGCCTAGACTTTAGGACTTATACATGACCCTAGCTATACATGTTTGGTCAAACATCCTAGTTTAGTGAACCTAGCACAAATCAACATAGGGATCCAACAATCTCCCCCTATTTGGGTAAGGTCACTAATTACAGACTTACATTAATACTAAAGCAAGAAAAATATATCTGGCAGAAATTTTAACATATGTAGCAGATATATATATACAGAGAACTTTGTATCAAGACATAAATAAGCAGTTTTTAAAACAATAGAGAGATTAAGAATAATTCAAAATGTTCATTTCTTCTTCTTGGGCTCCTTTGGCTTATCCTCCTTAGCTTTGTCACCTGGCTGAGTAAACTTAATTTCCCTATTAGGATCATCTACTTGAGATTTTGTCATTGTCATGTCAGTAGCTCCAATGATATTTAGCGAGGTATCCCTTGGCACTACAGCTTCAGGATTCAATTTCATATAATCATCAACATTAAAAAATTTATTAGCCTTAGAAAACCTATTAAGCTCTTCCTTTCTGTACTTGGACATTGTAGTATATTCAGATGGATACTTTCCTTCAGCTCTTGCTTTGTTGATCATGGATAGGCCAACCAATTCCTGGAATCAGGCCATCCTAGCAGTTGTAGCTGTCTCAGGATCTTCAAAGGGTATAGGAAGGGAAGCAGGTCTCTTGGGGCTTTCAGCCTTTTGACGTTCAGTGAATTGTTGTTGTTGATTTTGTTGATGTTGTTGCTTGCCAGATGAATAATACCTTTGCTGGCTGCTTCCTGAAGAGGAGGACTTACCCTGATGTCTTTGATAGGTTTGAAACTGGGTAGTCCTTTGAGTTGAAGAACTAGAAGCACCAGTAGCATGTGGAGGAGGAGGAGGACCCTTTCTATATCTTTGAGGAGGTGGGGAATATCTCCGGCTTTTCTTCCTTTCTTTCTGTTGATTTTTTGACAGCCACATCCATGCTGGCATGCCCTTATAGGGTGTGATCTTCTGGAGTATATAGTATGGAGTGTCATTTGCTGGATTTGGTTTTGGTGCAGGAGGTGGAGGAGCTTTCTTTTTCTTAGGCTCATCATCTGAGTCCTCTTCATCATCATCCTCATCATCAGAATCATGAGGAGTATCATACAAAGCATCAATAGCTTTTAGTACTGATTTATCAATGGGTTTTTTAGCCTGAATAGGAGCTGGAGGAGGAGCTGGAGGAGGAGCTGGAGGAGGAACTGAAACTGGAATAGGAGGGCTATACAGAATAGTGCTTTCAGCCACTATTTTATTTTCTTCTTATATATCAGCCATGATCATTTCATCAAGATCAGGCATGGGTGAATCATCCATAACAAAAAATGGAGCAGGAGGAGATGAGATAATGGGGGAAACAGCTCTGGGAGGAGATGGAATAGCTGGAACCTCTATAGCTGGAACCTCTGTTGTAACAAAACTAGCCTTTAGTAACTTGGCAACCTTGGGCCTTATGGGAGAGGTGTATGGGACTATAGCCAAAGATGGATGTATGCTATTTTCTGGAAGTTCACTCAAATAAGCTGTATCAAAAACTTTCAGCAAATTCAACAGATCAATTGTGGGATTTATAATATAATCTCCATCAGTTGTTATTTCCTCTATTACTGTATCATCTAAATCCTTGTCAGATGCAATAAACTAAATTAAATCAAATAAATCTTTCTCAGCATCTGTATCTGCTGTAGATGCTACTTCTACTGCTACTGTTGTTGTGTCTACTGCTTCTGCTTTTACTGCTTCTGTTGTTGCTACTACATGTGCTGTTGTTTCTGCTTCTTCTTCTTCATTGAGTATCTCCCCCTATTTGGTTTCAGTGTACACTAGAGCCAGGGCCCTAATTGAAGAGGGAGGAGCAGAAAGAGCAGATATCTTATCAGGAAGAGAAGATATGGAGGTAGTAAGAGGTAAAATAGTCTCTGCTATAATTGTTTTGAGGAGGGGAGTAAGAAGTGCAATGAGAGATGGAATAATGGAGGGGTCCAATGGTAGAGAAGCAGAGGGTGTGGCAGAAGGTGTTTCAATGGAAACAGAGGGAGGGATATAAGATGATGGTGGAGGAGGAGGTAAAGCATCTATCATGTGGAAATCTGGAATAGAAGAAGGATGAGGAGGGGAAGTAAGCAGATTAAAGGAAGGGAGGAGAAGATATTGTAGGGGGGAATGACAGCCAAATTGGGTGGTAGTGGTGTAACGTACCGATTCGCACTAGGCCCCTTATGCGCGTTTTTGAGTCAGGAGAGCTGACTTGGGCTCAGGGGAGTGCTGGTAACTATGCTGTACTTGTAAATAGGAGGAGAAATCAGTCCAGAATAGGACACGTGTAGCGACACGGGCGTGTCCCTACCCGTGTGGGACAGCCCCGCTCTCGAGTCGATGACTCGAGTATGTCCAGAGAAGGACATGGGTAGTGACACGGGCGTGTCACTACCCGTGTGCATGATTCCACGGTAGTGATACGGCGTGTCCCTACACGTGTGCATCGAGTTGAGATCGACGGAGAGTACCCGAGAAGGACACGAGTAGAGACACAGGCGTGTCTCTACCCGTGTGTGTGTCGAGTTGAGTTCGTCGAGCATTTCTAGAGACGGACACTGCTATAGAACACAACAATTTCATGTGGATAAGGGTCGGGACATGGGCGTGTCCCTATCCGTGTCACATATTGAACCAACACTTAAACTGTCGTTGACGCTTCGCCCGAGCAGGACACAGGTAAGGACACGGGCGTGTCCCTACCCGTGTCACTTTTCATTTATTAGGGTTGTGGAAAACCTAGCCATTTTCACTCCTCATTCCAGCCAATTTTCCTGAGAGAAACTTCTGTAGAGAGGGAAAGCTGCTGGAGCAAGTCCTAGAGGAGAAGATCTGTCGCCGCTGTGAAAGAGTAGATGCCGCCGAGAAGAGTCACAAGATCCATGGTCGGAAATAGTGGAAATGACGAAAATGAGGCGAGCTTCCTCCCCTCTCCCTTGGTGCTAGATCTGTAGATATCTAGGTGAGATGTCGACTCAAAAGAGTCTAGACTAGCGAGATGGTGATTTATCTAGGAAGAGGCCGTTCTAGGGCTTGTGCTCTAAGGATAGTGGTGTCTTCAACCTCTCCAACCTTCTATGTGAAGATGGGGGATGGTTTTGTGAAGAGTCTTGACCTCATGAGGGTGAATAAGGGTGGAGGAAAATCTGTGAGAAGTTTTCAAATAAATAGTTAGAAGAATAAGGCGAGCCGATGCCGTTCGTCCGGCTTCAAGATGCGCGCAGAAATCTATTTTCTGCGCGCAGCGAATGTCGAGACCATTTTAGGACATGATGTGGTTGGATTTGGGTTGTGGGCTGAACATAAAAGTTGTAGCCCACGGAAATACCTTTCCAACGAGGGGTTACATGCCTTCATCGGATTCATGTAGCCTCAGGAATCTCCAGTCTAACTTTCTGTCCAGAAGGTGTCCTGCACTTAAAATTCTTGGGTTGGTGTAGAATCGAGTTTGTACTCCGTGGAGACATTATAGCAAATTGACATTGAGGTTGGGTGAATTCTTTTTATGTATAACCATGATAATTCAACGATTGATGAAATTTGTTGGATAGATCCTTAGCAAACAAATGGTATCAATTTTCCATGATCCTCAACTAAAAAAGTCATTCAACAATGGTACCACCCCGGTTCGATTAGTCAGTTTGGGGTCAAAATGACTTAGAGGAAGCAGTGGTTTGCCCATATGTAATTCACACTAAGTATGTCCAACTTTGACCTTAATATTAGCCAACCTAACCGTAAGTTTGTATTATACGTGTAGATTTCAGTGCACGTTGAGCTGATGGGGGGCACTCCTGCCCCTGCCATTCCCACTCATTTCCAACAATCCGAGTTGGGGCAGATGCTCACCGCCATCCTGGATGACTTTAAGGCACAGCAGCCTACAGTGCAACAATAGGCTTCGGGCTCTAACTGGCTGAGCACCTTTCGGGCTCTCTCCCCTCCCGCCTACCACGGGACGGAGTCGGTCGTATGCACGGAGGAATGGCTTGACATGGTGCAAGAGTTGATTGCGGGGATCCATTGCCCAGCCAACATGGCTGTGATGTTGGCGATGTCTGTCTTGGAACTACATGCTAAGAGGTTGTGGAAATCCCTCATTGGCTCCACCTTGCAAGGGAGAGTCTATACATAGATAAGCTGGAGCGAGTTCACGGGAGTCTTCTTGGAGCACTTCATTCCCTCATCTGCTCGAGATGAACTCGAAGAGAGGTTTCTTCTGCTAAAGCAAGGATCAAAGACGGTTACGGAATACCAGCGAGAATTCCAGCACCTCGCAAGGTTCGCGGATTCATATGATTTCGATGATAGAGGTTATGCCAAGCGTTTCTACAAAGGGCTGTGAGATCCCTTAAGGCAGGCCCTTTTGTTTATAGCGGACGCTAGCTTGGCGGAGATTATCGACATGGTGAAGAGATTGGAGGCGGACCACTTGGTAAGAGGTAAGAGGCCTGCGGAGGGCGTGATAGAAGCTGGCCCAAGCAACAGAAGAAGGTGGGACTTTAAAGGAGGAAGAGGACATCAAAGAGGTGGAGGACGTTTCCACCAAGATTTTAGAGTGGAGCATCCAGTTCTGTGGCCGCCTGCATTGCCTCCACTACCTCAGCCTCAGCAATTTCAGCAACCTGAGGGGAGTCGTGGGCTGCTGTGTTTCGAATGCAACCAACCGAGCCACATTCGACGCTACTGCCCGCAATTGTTTAGGAACATCCCTCCTGCTCTCCCTCCGGCAGCTCCGCTAGAACGGGGTTACATGCGTGGTCGAGGACGAGGACCGCAAGGAGGAAACCCCGGTCCTGCCCGGGATCAAGTGTACGCACTGGACATGGCGCAAGAACGGAATCCCCAGGATGTGATTGCAGGTATGTTGTAGTTAGCTTCCACATTTTCATTGTTTAACTTAACTTGCTTACGACATACTAGAGACTTAGTGTTGAGTTTTGGTTATTGGTACTTAGACACCGTGATAGTCGGCGAGGAGACAGCCTATACGATATTCGATACTAGTGCCTCACACTCTTTTGTGTCTGAGGATTTCATTAAAGACATGGAATGTGTACAATACTTTACTGGTATAGCTCGACGAGTATGCCTCCCAGATGGCTCTGAGATGATCGCAACCACTAAGTGCGAGCTAGAGATATTCATTGGGGAAAGGCGTTTGATACGCCTGCCACGGTCTTAAGAATGCCAGAATTTGACATCATTCTGGGCATGGCGTGGTTGGACTGGCACTTCGCAAGGATTGACTGTGCAGAGAAACGAATCTACTTGAGTCATGGAGACACCGATGTCATCTTCCAAGGTATTAGATTCGCACTTTGTATGTTGTTATCTTCAGTTTAGGCTGTAAAAGCGCATATGAATGGAGATGAAGTCTTCATGATCTGTTTCGACTTGAAGGAGATGGCGTTGGAATTGAAAGACGTACGAGTAGTGCGGGACTTCCCCGAAGTATTTCCTGAGAAACTGCCAGAATTACCCCCGCACAGAGAAGTTGATTTTCAAATTAATCTAGTACCGAGTGCCAAGCCTATATCCAGGGCCCCTTACCGAATGGCCCCGAAGGAACTCGCGGAGTTTAGAGTTCAACTGCAAGAACTTGTGGAGTCAGGGTTTGTTCGCTCCAGCTCGACACCCTGGGGGGGCCCTGTATTGTTCGTCAAGAAGAAGGATGGAACCCTGCGTTTATGCATAGACTATCGGGAGCTCAATAGTTTGACAGGCTGAACACTTATCCGCTACCCCAGATCGATGAGTTGTTCGATCAATGGGTGGGGGCGCATTAGTTTTTTAAGCTGGATTTGTGCTCGGGATATTATCAACTGAGGATACAAGAAGGGGACATCCAGAAAATGGCCTTTAGTTCAAGATACGGGTTGTACGAGTTCTCTGTAATGCCGTTTGGACTCACAAATTCCCCTTCATCCTTCATGAGCCTGATGAACAAGGTGTTTGAACCTTATTTGGATATCTTCGTCATTGTTTTCATCGATGATATCCTGGTCTACTCAAAGACGGAGGAGGTGCATATTGAGCACTTGACCTTAGTATTGAAGAAATTAAAAGAGCACGCCTTGTTCGCCAAGTTCAGTAAGTCCGAATTCTGGCTTAAAGAGGTTGCTTTCTTGGGTCATGTGATCAGTGGAGTAGGACTAGCGGTGGATCCGGCCAAAGTGCGTGTCGTGAAGGAGTGCTCGCCCTTGAAGTCGGCGGCCGATGTGCGGAGCTTCCTTGGACTTGCCGGGTATTACTGCAAGTTCGTAAAAGGATTCTCAAAGATTGCCCTTCCCCTTACCTCATTGACGAAGAAAGGTGTGCCATATGAGTGGACACCCTAGTGTGAAGCAGTGTTCCAAGAGATGAAGGACAGACTGACATCTGCACCCATCCTAGAACTTCCGTCTGGGAAGGAAAGATTTCAAGTTTACACTGACGCATCTTACCAAGGAATGGGAGCAGTGTTGATGTAGCACGGACACGTGCTTGCTTATGCTTCAAGACAGCTGAAGAAGCATGAAATTAATTACCTGGTTCATGATTTGGAATTGGGAGCAGTGGTTTTCGCCTTGAAGGTTTGGAGGCACTATCTATACGGCGTCCACTGTGAGATTTTCTAAGACCATAAAAACTTAAAGTACGTTCACACACAGAAGGAATTGAACTTGAGACAACGACGATAGTTAGAGTTTTTGTGCGATTATGAGTTCGCCATGAACTATCATCCCGGAAAGGCGAACTCAGTGGCCGATGAGTTGAGCAGATAATTACCGGACTCAAGCCCAGAGTCTCGGTTACTGAGTATGGAGTTAGCTCAGATGCTTGAAGAGATGGATATTACTTTGGTATATATGACTCCTTTGGCAGATTATACGGAGTACTTGGCAACCATGAGCTTAGTTTGTGATATCCTGGACCGAATCTGGGCAGAGCAAGGATGGGATGTAGCTCTGGCCCCTGCAATCAAGTCAATCAGAGATGGGACTACTGACGAGTATACACTAAAAGATGGCCTTGTTTATTTTCGCAGCCGGCTTTATATCCCCAAGGGTGGTAAAATGTGGGAGGACATCTTGAGAGAGGCACATTGCTCTCAATATTCAGTGCACCCGGGTATTGCTAAGATGTATATCGGCTTACGGAAGACCATGTGTTGGCCGGGAATGAAGAACGATGTCAGGTATTTTGTTACACATTGTGAAGCTTGTCAAAGGGTGAAAGCGGAATGCAGGAGCCCTGGTGGTTTGTTACAATTGTTGCCCATCCCCGAGTGGAAGTTCGAGGATATATCTATGGACTTTGTCCAAGGGTTACCTCGCTCATGCTCAGGGAATGATTCGGTGTGGGTACTCTTGGATCGACTAACGAAAATAGCCCGGTTCATCCCTATAAAGAAAGAGGCTCGCGTGGATGTCTTGGTACGTCTCTTGGTGGAGCAGTTTGTACGGTATCATGACGTGCCTAAGACAATCATTTCTGACCGGGATGGTTGTTTCACCTCAAAGGAGTGGAAGGCGGTACAAGCATATTTGGGTTCGCGCATTACCTTTAGCACCATGTTTTGTCCTCATACGAACGGGCAATTTGAGAGGACCAATAGAACACTGGAAGATTTATTGAGATTATGTGTGTTGGATAGAGGAGAGTCGTGGGAAAGGCTCCTAACACTGGTAAAATTCTCCTACAATAACAGTCATCAAGCTACCATCGGTATGTCGCCACATAAAGCCTTTTACAGAATAAGGTGTAGAACCCCCTTGTCTTGGGTGCAAGATGAAGACCCAAAGGCGTTGGGAATTGAGTATATTGATGATACAAATGTGGTGGTTAGACTGATACGGGATCGCGTGTTGGGTAGAGTTTCAAGTGGGTGATAAGGCGTTCCTGAAGATTCGGCCGATGCATGGAGTGTCACAGGTGCGTGGGGTGAAAAAGCTCTGCCCAAGGTACGTTGGGCCTTACACTATTCTGGAAAGGATTGGCCCGTTGGCCTATCGGTTGGAGTTACCGCCAGAGTAAGAGAATCTCTGCGACGTGTTCCATGTGTCATCGCTTCGAAAGGCGCTGTTGTGGCCCAATCAATATATCCCCACTACTGATGGTGCAATGGCGACTGATAGGTTTGTGCGACTGGAGCCGGTGTGGATCGTAGACAACGAGACAAGAATATTGTGCCGCAAAAGTGTTCCTTTGGTAAAGGAGGTATGGTCTAATCATGGGAAGGAGGAGTATACATGGGAGCCGGTGGACTTGATACAAAAACGCTACCCGGAATTATTTTCTCGAGGTAATTTTATTTAAAAGCATATTTTACCTTTTGTTATGCTTTTCTCCCATAGCCTTAGCCTGATTTAGGGGACGAAATCTTTTATTTTTTTTTATACGATTTGTAACGTCCCAATTCGAACTAGGCCCCTCGTGCGTGTTTTTGAGGCAGGAGAGCTGACATGGGCTCAGGGGAGTGCTGGCAACTGGGCTGCACTTATAAATAGGAGGATAAATCAGTCCAGAATAGGACACGGGTAGAGACACGGGCGTGTCCCTACCCGTATGGGAAAGCCCCGCTCTCGAGTCGACGACTCGAGTATGTCTAGATAAGGACATAGGTAGTGACACGGGCGTGTCACTACCCGTGTGCATGATCTCACAGTAGGCACACGGCATGTCCCTACCCCTGTGCGTCGAGTTGAGATCGATGAAGAGTACCCGAGAAGGACATGGGTAGAGACACGGGCGTGTCTCTACCCGTATGTGTGTCGAGTTGAGTTCGTCGAGCGTGTCCAGAGAAGGACGCGGCCAGAGAACACGGTCATGACATGTGGACACAGGTCGGGACATGGACGTATCCCTACCCATGTCGCATATTGAACTGACACTTAAACTGTCATTGACGCTTCGCCCGAGCAGGACACGGGTAAGGACACGGGCATGTCCCTACCTGTGTCACTTTTCATTTATAAGGTTTGTGAAAACCCTTACCATTTTCACTCCTCATTCCAGCCATTTTTCCTGAGAGAAACTTCTGTAGAGAGGGAAAGCTGCTGGAGCAAGTCCTAGAGGAGAAGATTCGCCGCCGCCATGAAAGAGAAGATGCTGCCGAGAAGAGTCACAAGATCCATGGCCGGAAATGAGGTGAGCTTCCTCCCCTCTCCCTTGGTGCTAGATCTGTAGATATCTAAGTGAGATGTCAACTCAAAAGAGTCTAGACTAGCGAGATGGTGATTTCTCTAGGAAGAGGCCGTTTTAGAGCTTGTGCTATAAGGATAGTGGTGTATTCAACCTCTCCAACCTTCTATGTGAAGATGGGGGATGGTTTCGTGAAGAGTCATGGACTCATGAGGGTTAATAAAGGAGGAGGAATTTCTAATGTGATTTGGTAAGATCGGCTTGAGGAGGAAGATGAACCGATGTTGTTCATTCCGCTTTAAGATGCGTGCAGAATCTATGTTCTGCGCGGAGCGATCTTCTCGGCCATTTTCAGATGTGATATGGCCAGATATGGGCTGTCGACTAAACATGAAAGTTGAAGCCCTTGCAAATACCTTTCCAACGAATAGTTGCAAGACTTCAGGAGAAGTGTGTAGCCACAAGAAATCCTGAACGAAAATGACATCTGATAAATCCTTCATGCAGAAATTGTGTTCTGTACGCAGCGGAATTCAAGGTTGATTTCAAGTATGATACTATTGAATCTGGGTTGTGGTTTGAACATAAACGTTATAGCCCATGGAATGACCTTTCCATCGAGGGGTTACACGTCTTCACCGGGTTTATGTAGCTTCGGGAATCTCATGTTGAATTTGCTATACAGATTTAGTCTGCACTTAAATTCTGGGTTTAATATAACATGAATTTGGATTCGGTGGATTCAATGCTGCAATTAACTTGAGGTTTGGGTGAACTCTTTTATGTTAATCATCTTAGTTCTATAATTGATGAAGTTTAATAATTGGATCTCATGAAATTGATTTGTGAAGCGAAGCATACTTAAACGAAATGATTTGATAGAAATTGTTAGATTAATATAAATTCGCATCATGTTTATAATGTGTTGAAATCATTTGGAATGACATGGAGGAGGATAATCTATGGCCGTGTGAATAACTGTTTAACAGATTAAATTTAGTAGTCAATGCTTAGAGTGTCGTCTCCCTATGGGTAGCATTGTGGATGAGTGTAAGTGCGGTGTTGGCCGTCACTAGTTGAGATTGCGTCGAGATGAGTCAAAGTCGGACGGTTGGGCTTGGTCGTCGGTGCTCATTTTCGGGGATCCTTCCGTGCCGAGTGGATGGTTGGGCTTGGTACTCGTGTTTTCTCTGAGGCTCCTTCCATGCCATGGTGATGTGGAATTTCATGCGGTGTGAGTCGAGATGTGGTGTCATAATCCTGGGTTAAGGATAGTGTGGCAGGTCTACGGGCTCGCCGAATGTCAAACCGATGGGAGTTGACAGTTACACTTTCGGCGGTTGGGCTGGTCCTCGGTATTCACCTCCCAGGGCTCCTTCCGTGCCAAGTGAATGGTTGGGCTGTGTTCTCGTGCTTACTTCCAAGGCCCCTTTCGGGTCACACAAGGCCAGTTCGTGGCTGTGTTCTCGGTGCACATCTACACAAGACCCCCGCTGAGCCATAGTACGCATGGGATCCGCTATTGTGTTCTTAGCATTGAGGTGTACGGAGGCCTAAGTGAAGCATTGTGGATGCCCACTTAGTAGTAGAGATGCCCACTCTACTGTCACCGCCTTGCTACAGCGGTTGATTCCTGAGAGGTTAGCTACCTGCTCGAATAGTGGGAACTATAGTCTGTGTCGACATAGCAATTGCATGTGCTTGAACATGGGTGAGTCATTTCATAACATACATACCATTTCATAACATTGCACAACAAGATCCTCATCGTATAAGTTTATATGGGCACTCCTATACGATGAGTTATATTATGTAAACCGATCCTTTACTTATAAGCTTGTATGGGCGTCCTTATAAGTTAAGTTACTTTCCTACTGTAGTTACTCGTACTTGATGATTTGTTATTGCTCATATAGAACTGCTAGTTTATAATGCTTTAATCATGTACTATTACCACATGCTTGTACCTGCATATTATTTATTATACTTTGTACCCTTGCTCTTTCTTCGCCCGGTGCTAAGGAGTCGTCGGGGGAGCGGATGTGAAGCCACTCATTCTTTTTGACTAACGGTTGCTACGTCTTCCTTTTTAGGAGATCACCTCGCAGTTAGAGCAGCCGCAGAATTTGCAGTAGGACAGCCAGGCCAGGACGACAGGGCCTGAAGTGACGGTGTCGTCACTACCATTAGTTACTGATCTGAGTGTTGAGCGACTCCGATGTAGCCCCGTTGGGCGTTTATTTACTGTACTCTGATATTGTAGAAGCATGTTTTAGCTTCCATATTTGATGTACTTTTGGACTATATGCTTGTATGGATTTGACTTCTCTTATTTACATTTGGTTGGGTTGGCATATATATATTAATATTGATTGTAGCCGGCAGAATAGGCATCTAGTGATACAGGTTAGCCTGTGTGCTAATGTTACCACAAGGAGGCTGTTCTGGGCATAAGACCACCTTCGTGCCGTGTTTTGGGATCCGGGAGGGGGTTCTTAAAGTGGAGATGATGGTGGTGATGGAACTGGTGTATCATGTTGGGAGGGAGGTGAGTTAGTAAAGTGAGTGGGGGATGTGGAGGAGGGAGATCTTCAGCAGGGTGGAGAGTGGCTGGAGCAGCCCTGGTACTCTCAAAAGGCCTGGTAAAGGAGAAATCCTTGGACGGCTTGGTGATGCTCCTCTCCCACCTGCCAAATAGGGCACAGTTGAGCCTCTTAGAGGTATTGATGAATATGGTCGGGGAGACCAGTGATTCAGCAGTCATCTCCTTCAGGAAGATTCCCAGAATTCTTCCAAAACAAACCTCCTTTTTATTGTTCTTTTTATTAATTAGCTCAAACAAAATCTGAGCCCATTTTACCTGCTTCTTGTTTACCACAGCACACATTACCAGGAATTGGTGCCTGGTTATGTAATCATGCGCAGTGTGTTTGCCCAGCAACACTTTCCACACAATGTCTGCTAGAAATTTGAACTCGGCAGACAGGTGTTTCTTCAGCAATTTATTTGGCATTTCTCCAGAATACCCCATCATACTCAGCATCATATCAAATTCCTCAGTATCAATTTCTAACTCTTCTTCACCTTTAATTAATCCAAAAATTTCTGTTAGAACGGCGGGAGTAAGTGGAACAACATTACCAGAGATTGTGCCAGTCATAGAGTTCTCATCTGTGGTGGAAGAAGTATAGACCCACTATCTGATCTCAGCGCCAGATATCTTGATCCTGGTGGACAGCAGATTCTTCAACTGCCGTTCTTCAAGGAGTTGCAGGATGTCTAGAAAGATAGGGTCTGAATGTTGGAAGGAATCAAAGTCCACATCAAATCCTGTATCGAACTTCATCGCTGCAAGACTTCCCGCCGGAATCATCATTAGTTCACCTGCAAGAGAAAAATGAAGATCAAGCACAAGGGAACTGAAAACGCGAGACGGAGGTCGAAGAAAACCTAGATATAAAGTTTTCCGGAATATGAATCGACAAACTCCATTCCACGAAAAATAAATAATTCTTCGATCTGAGATCGACGAAATAATTTGTAGTTAAATAATTCGTCGAGCTCGGTCTGAAGATTTGAAGACAATTCGTCGAGCTCCATTCGATGAAAGTTTTCTGAAGTAGATTCATCGACCTCCGTTCGAAGAAAACAAATTCACTCATAGAGAGTTCGTTAACATCCGTTCGACGAATATCTCAAGAACTTTTCCAAGTTCATTGAACTCCATTCGACGAACTTTGAAGAATTCATCGAGTGCAGATAGAAGTTAAATCAAAGCTTCTCCATTGATCATGCCCAGCTGATTTATAAAGAACAAGTGATTCCTTTCATCCAAGGGTTTGGTGAAAATATCAGCTCTTTGTAAATCAGTGTAGATATAAACAAGTTTGATTTTGTTTTTGTCTACACACTCTCTAATGAAATGATGTCTAATGTGTATATGCTTAGTTCCACTATGATGGACTAGATTTTGTGCTATGGATATAGCACTTGTGTTATCACATAATGGAGTTGAATTATTTAAGTTGAAACCATAGTCTAGGAGTTGGTTTTGAATCCATAATGTATGGGAACAACAACTGACAGCTACTATGTATTCTGCCTCAGCAGTTGATGTAGACACAGATGATTGTTTCTTACAGAACAAAGACACTAGTCTCATACCAAGGAACTGGCAAATTCCTGGGGTACTTTTCTGTCAACCCTGCATCCAGCAACGTGAGCATCTGAATATCCAGTTAAATTAAATTCTGACTCAGTAGAATACCAAAGGCCTAGACTAGGACAACTCTTTATATATCTCAAAATTCTTTTTAGAACAATTAGGTGAGATTGTTTAGGGTTCACTTGGAACCTAGCACAAAGGCATGTGGCAAATATTATATCAGGTCATCTAGCTGTAAGATATAATAGGGACCCAACAATGCCCCTATATAGTTTCTGATCAACTGGTTTCCCATGCTCATCAGTGTCTATTACAGCATTAGTAGCCATATGTGTTTTCTTAGCTGAGGCATCAGCCATCCCAAACTTTTTAAGAAGCTCTTTAGCATATTTATCGTGGGAGATGAAGATGCCATCATGTAGCTGCTTCACTTGGAGACTAAGGAAGTAGGAGAGCTTACCCATGCTACTCATCTCAAACTTAAAATGCATGAGGTCAGAAAACCTCTTACATAGTTTAGAGTCAGTAGAGCCAAATATGATGTCATCCACATAAATTTGTACTAACAAGATTTTATCCTTATGGTACCTGGTGAATAATGTTTTATCTAGTATGCCTCTAGTGAATTCATGTTCTATCAGAAAGCTACCTAAGGTCTCATACCAAGCTCTTGGAGCTTGCTTTAGACCATAGAGGGCTTTATGCAATCTAAATACATAAGAAGGATGGGTTGGAGAGATAAAACCTGGAGGTTGTTCAACATAAACCTCTTCTTTTAGTATTCCATTTAGAAAGGCACTTTTTGCATCCATCTAGTAGACTTTAAACTTCTTATAGGAAGCATAGGCAAGAAAGATTATAATTGCTTCTAACCTTGCAACTGGTGCAAAGGTTTGATCATAGTCTATGACTTCTTCTTGATTATAACCTTGAGCAACAAGCCTAGCCTTGTTCCTCACAATTGCACCATGGGCATCAAGCTTGTTTCTATATACCCATTTGGTTCCAATGACTGGCTATTCTTTGGGTCTTGGAACCAAATCACAAACTATACATCTATCAAACTGGTTGAGTTCCTCTTACATTGCAATGATCCAGTGGGCATCTTTCTCAGCATCTTTTATGGATTGGGGCCCAACTTGAGAGAGAAAATAGGCATGCATCACATCTTAGTTGAGTTGATTCCTTTTCTATACACCTACTGAATGTCTCCAATCACTTAGGATCTAAGGTGATCCCTTAGTGTGACAAGATCAGTGGGTGGAGTTAGTTCAGCAACAGCATTTAGATTTAATTCCCCTTGTGGAATTATGTTTGTTGTTGAATGAGGTTCGGCCTCTTCCAAAGATTCATCTTCACTGTCTTTAACAAATTGTGGAGGAGAGGGTGCTATAGCTTCTTGTGGAAGGTTTAATTCACCCATTTTCTCACACAAGTGAGGTACCTGCAAAGTGTTACTTGTAGAAATCTCTTTCTCCTTATAAGACATGTTAGTTTCATCAAAAGTAACATGAATTGATTCTTTAATTTTTAATGTAGATTTGGTAAACACCCTATAAGCTTTGCTTACTTGGAAATATCCTAGAAAAATTCCCTCTTCAGCCTTAGCTTCAAACTTTCTAATTTATTAATTGTTGTTATTATGTATATATTATATGCAACCAAATACTTTAAAATAGGTGATTTTAGGTTTCTTCCTTTAAGTAATTCATAGGGAGTCCTATACTTAAGTTTATGTATCAAACTTTTGTTCAGTACATAATTTGTTGTGCTTATAGCCTCTATCGAAAAGTATAGTGACATGTAAGCATTTGCAAGTAATGTGCCTGCAGCTTCAATCAAGGTTCTATTCTTCTTTTCAGCTACCCCATTTTGTTGGGGAGTTCTAGGAGCTGAGAAGTAGTGCCTGATACCTTCCTTCTCACAGAACTCATGCATAAGAAGAGACTCAAAATCTGTACCATGATCACTTCTGATCAATGCAACATGAGTAGAGTACTCAATTTGTATGGTCCTGAGAAAATCTATAAGAACTTTAAAGTTATCTGACTTAGATCTCAGAAAGAACACCCAAGTGAATCTTGAGAAGTCATCTACAATGACTAGTGTATAGGATTTCCCTCCTAGGCTTTGTACAGCAATAGATCCAAATATGTCCATGTGTAGCAAGTATAAAATCCTAGGTGAATCACTTTAATTAATTGATTTAAAACTAGATTTAGTTTGCTTGACTAGTTGACAAGCCCTGCAAAGGCCTTCCTTCTTGTAGGGACCATAAGGTAAGCCTCTTATAAGACTGTCTTTAGATAGCGTAGCAATATTTTTCATGTTTACATGTCCTAGTCTTCTATGTCATAATTCATTTTGAGTGCAAACAATATTAAGCAGACAAATATCTGAATTGGCAGAAAGAAAATCAACTAAGTATATATTTCCTTGTCTATTTCCAATTAAAACTTTTTGTTTTTCTCTATTAGAAATAATAAAGGATGTCGAGTTAAAATATACCTGATAACCTTCAACACATAATTGGCTGATAGAGATGAAGTTATGTTTGAGACCTTTTACATAAATCACCTTCTTAAATGTGATTGCTCCAATCCTTACTTCTCCATAGCCTTCAGATTGACCATACTTTGAATCACCAAAGATTACCTTTGGTCCCAGCTTGGACTTGTAATTGTATAAGTTGTCCTTGCTGCCAGTCATGTGCTTGGAGCATCCACTATCTTGATACCATAGTTGATTTACAACTGGACAGCTCTTCACCTGCAGAAAAAATAATTAATTGTTCTTGACCCAGGTTACCTTAGGTCCTTTGTTTTGTTGATAAGAAATACTGGATATCACAGAGAATTCAGGTTGTGATTTTTATCCTAAGGGGTGATATCTTCTAGGTGGAATTATCCAATCAGGAAGTGGGTTAAAGAGTTTCCTAGTTTTATTAGAGTTGTTGTTATAGTTATAATTTTTATTAAGTCTGATTGGGTTCGACGAAATGTTTTGAGTTCGTCGACCAGAGTTCGATGAAATGGGTTGAGATCGTCGATCCCTGCTTAGAGAATGAACATAGTCATATTTTGTGCCCCAAGTTCGTCGACCTCTGCTCGACGAACCATACACAGTTCGTCGATCGCAGTAAGACGAATGATTATTATATAGATTTGTGTTCAGAGTTCGTCGACTTGAGTTCGACTAACTTGCAACATTTCGTCGATCTGAGTTTGACGAAATCTCCTGAACTTTGTTTTTGTCTAAGGTTTTTTGATTTTGATTTTTCTTATTTTTATGTGTGATTTCAGTTTGATTGTTGTTCATTACTTCTTTATTCTTATTTGACACAAATTTAATGTGGGTTGATAATATGTTCTTCTTGAGAATGGGGGGTAAACTTGATGATGCACCCAAGCCCAGCATGTCATTTAGTCTGGCATTGACTGTGCTTGTGATGTCCATCAACTTAAGGCTTCTCTCATTGAGAGATTCCTCAAGTTGTTTGGCCTCACATAGCTGTGTTTTCAAAGCAATGATTTGTTCATTATCTAGTGTAAGTTCATCTTTCAGCTTAGTGTTTTCAGAAATTATATTTTCTTGATTAGCTAGTCTTTCCCTAAGTGTTTTGATTTCCTTTTCAGAGTTTATTAAATCAATACACATGGTTTCAAATTCAAATCTGAAAGCATCAGAATTATAGTCAAAAGATAAAAGTACCTGATCAGCTTTTATTTCTGAAGCTTCTTCATCTGATTGACTTCTGTAGGCATCTATGGCCATGAGGCAGACTTCCTTGGCTCTTGCCTCTTCTTCTTCTTCACTGGAACTTGAGGATGTGGATTCATCCTCAATTTCACTCTAGGATTCAGCTACAAAGCCCTTCTCCTTCTTCTTGTAATTGCTGGAAGAAGGATTGCTACTTTGTTGTCTTCTAGAATCCTTTTATCTTCTACTTTCTCTCTTTTGATTTTTTGGGCACTCTGAGATGAAGTGTCCAGGTTTCCTGCAGCCAAAACAAACTACCTATTTAGTAGGGGTTTTGTCATACCTTGGCTTGTCTTCCTGCCTAGATGACTTTCTTCTGAAATGTTTCCTTGCCATTTTATAAAATCTTTTGGCAAGCAGACTCATTAACTCTTCATTGACTGTTGAGGCTACAGATTATTCAATAGCCTTGAATGCCAGGTTGTGTTCCTTCCTAGCTGATAGAGGTGTCCTTTGCTCTGCTTCTTTTTTGGATTTAATGAGCTACTCATAGGACTTGAGCTTTCCCAAAAGATATTCAGTAGAAAACTCATTTAAGCTTCTGGCCTCCTTAAATGGCTAGATCCTTGAATCCCATGAGCTTGGGATGCAGATGATGATTTTGTCATTCACCTCAGTGAGGGTGATGTCCTTGTCCAAGGTTTTCAGCTCATTGATGATTGAGCTCAGCCTGTTGTACATGTCTGCTATAGATTCTTCTTCCTCCTTCTTGAAGTTCTCATATTGTGATATGAGATTGGATCTTCTGTCTTTACTTTCATTAACAGATCCAGCCACCATTTGATTAAGGGAATCCCAAATGGCCTTGGCTGATGTGCATTCAGCCACTTTCTGGAAGATGTCATCTGACATTGTTTGGGCAAGAATATTCATGGCTTTGGCATCAATAACTTTAGCTTTCTTCTAGGCATCAGTCCACACAGGTGGTGGAACTGCATTTGTGCTTAAAGCTACTGTAGATGTAGAGGTAGTTGCTTCAGGAGGACCTGTCAAGATAGAATTGTAGATATCCTCATCAATAGAGTTCATATATAATTTAATTCTTACCTTCCAGATGGAAACTTATTTAGATTGCATACTGGAGGTCTGGTGCTTGCATAGTCCTTCTTCTGTGTCATGCTTTGTATATAATCTTAATAGAAATAAAAAATATCAGATCTAACACAGGATCTTTTGGTTCAAGGGTTAGCTTGTACAACCAAAGGAACCTTGCTCTGATACCAATTGAAAGTAAGGGTTAGATCTGAAATACTCTAGAGGGGGTGAATATAGTATTTAGATTTTATAAAACTTTTTGCTAATTAACAAATCAATCCTAAGATAATTCAATCTATCACTGGTGCTGCAGAAATTAAATTAAACACCACAAACACAGCAAACCTAAGCCACACAGCCACAATAAGAACAAAAGAAAAAGTACAACCAGGCAACAAAAGAATTTTATAGTGGTTCCCCAACCTGGGTACATCCACTTTTCTACCACCCTGGTAGGAATCCACTCAGGTTTTTGATCAGGTGACTACCACCAATGAGCTTTTGATCAGTGCTAAAAAAACCAATCCTCAAGTCTTTTGATCAGGTAACTTGCTACCAGGAATAACTTTTTAAGGGAGTTAAGAACCCTTTATACAGTGGGGGATGAGAGAGTGATTATGTCTTCTCTTTATCAAATACAACTGAGAAGACTTTAGTGGATCTTGATTTTGACAAAGCTCCCCCTGAGATATAGATTTGTTCAGGAAGGATGGAGCTTTGCTTCAGCGTGAGTTGTCCTTCAATGTTTCAGCCTTGACCAGCAAGTATCTAGGTGCTTCTTCACTGATATAGTAATAGTTGTCCTTTGAAGAATCCTAGGATGATGACAGAAGAGGAATCTTGATTTAAATGGTTGTTCTTCTTCTTCTTCAGCTTGTTGTTCTTTCTCTGGTCCAGGGCTAGGGCTTCTTGTTCTCTGTTACTGTATGATTGTTGTTACTCTATTGTGCTCTGTGTGTTCTCCTGAGAAGGAGGAAGAAAACCCTTATTGTTGTCTTGTGTGTCCTTCTGGAAGGAAGAAGAAAAATCCTTTTTATATTTCCTGTGAAATCTTTCTTCTGAATTTTGAATTTCTTCCTTCATTTAATGCTGACGGCCTGGAGAATATTTGCATTGATTGATTTCCCTAACTGTCTCATGGAAAAACAGCAAGCAATAATCCTGATGAAATTCATAATCAATGATCCGTCTAACGGTAATATTCAAAGAATATTTAGCATTGATTACTCAGGAATTATTTCAATAAATTAAGGATAGAGGGAGGAAAATATCTATGTCCGGAACTTCACAGAAATCAATGAGCAGAGAATAGAATTCGTCGACCTGAATCCAGAGTTCGTAGAGCTGAAAAGACAAGTTCGTCGACCAGATAATAGTTGTTCGTTGAGCTGAGATCCAAGATCGTCGACCTAAGAACAGATAACTGCTTTCTCTAGACCCTTGCCAATTCTGTGCATTAAGATCGTCGAGCTGAGAGTATAACTTCATTGACTGGAGTTCAGAATTCCCTGTTTCTTGCACTTACGAATGTTGAAGTTACGTGTCCAGAAATCGTCGACCTCAGAACTGGGTTCGTCGACCTGAGAACTAGTTTCGTCGAGCTGAGAGCTTCTAACTGCTACTTGATAAATCTTGCCAAGACTGTGGTCTAAGTTCGTCGAGCTGCGAATATGAATTCGTCGACTGAAGTATGATTCTGAACTTAGAATATTTAAGTGTTTTTGGTCTTGTGATGTTGAAGTAGATGATCCAGAAATCGTCGACCTAAGATCCAAATTCGTCGAGCAGATATTCTAACTTCGTCGACTGGAGTTCAGTGAGAAGAATTCTGGACTTGGAATGTGTAACGACCCGGTTTTATAAAAACCTATTTTATTAATTATTAAAAACCTAACCTAATTCCTACCTACCCGAGCCCCCCACCCCGGTTCTTTTAATCCCGCAAACCCCAGCTCCCGCACACGCAGAACCCGTCTGCCGCAGGAAAGCCGCAACTCCCCCATTCCCGTCTCCAGCCAGCCGCGCGCAGGTCGCCGCCTCCTGCTCCAGGCGCCGCCTCCTCCTGCTCCAGGCGCCGCCTCCTCCGGCTTCTCCCCCTCTTGCTTTGGTCGACAGCTTCCCCCCCCCTCCGATGCTAGGGCTGGCGGCCTCCTGCTCCTCCAGAGGCCGACTGCTCCCTTCTCTCTTTCTCCTAGGGTCGGCAAGGCCTCTTCTTTGTCGATCAGCGAAGGCAGTCGCCTCCCCTTCCCTCGGCAGCCCTCTTCCTCTTCGATTGGGCCAATTTTGCAAGAAGAGCGCCTAGGGTTTTCTTCCCTCTCTTCTTTGAGCCCGGATTTGTTCTCCTTGGGTAAGAAACTCACTATTTTCCCTCTCTTTTTAGTTCCCTAATTTTCTTGGGAATTATGTAGATCTTATTTTTCAGATTTTTGCCCCCTTTGCTATAGTCTAACCCTTCTATGCGTGTTTTTCCAGCGCCGCTCCTCAGATTTAGTGGTGGAATCGCTCCAAGTTCTCTCCGAATTAGGGTTTCTCCTAACCCTAACATCGCCAAGTCTCCGCTTCTGTGCGGTATCTCTCGTCTCCTCACTCATGATGGAGGTTTTAAGTAGGGTTCCTGTTTTTGCTACCGTCGGTTAGCCGTCTCCGTCAGATTCAGCCTCTTTCAGGCAAGTAGAGATCACTTCTCTCTTGCAAATTATTGAACTTAATTGTTTTGTCTGACCTTATATTTATACGAATTAATATTTGATAGCTGGTTTTGTCAGTTAAATTTTGGCATTTAATTGTTTATTAGACTTGTTCCTAGTTTGAGGTTCACGCGATAGAATTAGCACGAGTCGTGAATATAAAAAAATGATATTTGAGTAATTGAGAGACAAATTAATAAATGATAGCTAATTGAATATTCAATTTGAGGATTTGCATTTTTATTTGATGAATAAATTGAGGACAGCAAACTTGAGTACGAGCATTAATAGATTTGAATGATAATTGTTAAGGCTCATGGTTAGGGATTTAAAGATGGTTGAGTTGTGTCACGCTCGTACCGTGCACACTTTTGAATTGGGAAATCACATTTATAACGATTTATGAATAACAAATATATCCTGGATGATTCGATATCATGCTCGGTAGTGAACGCATGTTTTTCTTGTAAGATAACTGTACCCTAGAAATTGTTAACCTAGTCGAATTTTTGACATCTCCGATCCAATACACTTCAACTTACATTTGCTTTTTACTCGAAAAATCTTCCGGTTTCTGATGTCTGTCTTGTTTCCGATGTCTGTCTGGTTTCTGATGTCTGTCTGTTTGTAAGACCCGAGTAAGACTTATTTCCAATTTGATCTTTCTCGTTGACGTGAATCTGTATCACGATCTGAAGGTTCCTCTCATAATATGGTCATAAAATAATATGATAAATAATCTCGTATGAAACTTGAAAACAAATCTGCAGTTGTAAGCGAATCCTTGAACTGTAGTGTCTAACTGGGCATCTGTCTGTTGGCATGGTCACGGCAAGCGGGATTACTTCTCCGATAAGACTTGCACTCAGATCTGATCGTGAGCCATGTGCGTCCGCTATAGCACCTACACCATTCATCGATCACAGCTTACAACCTATTACATGAATAATTTTAGGCTATTCTCCGGAGTAGTCTAATTAACTATCTTGATCTGTTTAGCTTTTTGTTTGTTTGTCCCGTATAGTTTTGCTTCATAAGAATCTGGTACTCATACTTTTCTGCTTCTAGTACTGTTCTGTACTTTACTTTGCTCATTCCGTTTATTTCAATGTTCTGAGGCTTTTCCTTTATGTTTTGGAATTGCCTTAGCTTTCATGTCAGCGCCACCAGGTCCTCGACCCCGATCAGCATCAAGCTACAGGTTCTATGATTACATTTCTTTTACTGTCAATTAATTCTTTTATGTAATAATTGCAATCAGCCATTTTCTCTGACATCATGGACAACTGCTAGGCTACTTAAATATTTATGTACTAGAATCTGGAATTAATGCATGTGCACCCTCTATTGAATCATAACTGCATGAGAACTATTGTAATAGCCTGTAAAACATGAATTTTACCAAGTACATGTGCATCAAAACTCTTTTCACTGATGAATTTAAGAGCTTCCGCATAAAAAATCAAGCTATTTTACTCAATAATAACTATTATCAGCTACTCTGCATCCGCCTTAGCAGGCATGACTTTCTTTTCGCCCATGCCTGTGGCATCACGGCTCGTCTCAAAGCGCACTCTGAGTCCTGTCGAGACGGGTCGTGACAGTTGGTATCAGAGCCAGGTTTGTTTTAAAACATAAAGTATTTTGTAATTATCAAATATTTTGAACTTTATTATAAATAAATAAATATATATATATATATAAGCATACATCATTGCTTCACTCAGCTTGTCATTATTCGTTGTTCGCGGCTGAAACACGCAAACACTCACTCATAAGCATGAGTAGTATGCACACGAATGTTAAGGGGTTATGGGCAAACTTAACATTTTTGTGCATATGAATTTCCACTAGGATATACACCGCTTGTGAATATTAAATTGTATGGGCGGTTTAATATTTTCAAGTGCGCTGGCATTAGAGTCCTAATATGCATGACATGTTAAGTGATATGGGCCTTAACCTGTCATGTGTATCCATTCATTTGCATGCATATCATAAATCATTGCACAAGTGTTAAGCCAAGAACAACAATAATGATTGTACACACATGGATTTACTATCTGCTTGACATCACACATGTTCTCATTGATGCACTTGTATGAAAATTACCTAGAGTTGTCCAATGAAAATGCTGTAATTATTACATAATTTATATACTTGACAGTAGTAAATGCGTTAGAATTTCTAATTTTTGGCCTCTGGTATTTGTATTTTGGTTATTCCTGTTTCGCATGTCTGTAAATTTTATCTGGTCATCTTGTATGTTCTTCTAGATAATTTCTCAGTTGCAGCAAGAAATGAAATTTTTTTTTTGTTGATTGCTCTGCTGAATTGCTTCAGCGTTTTCTGGTGATTCTCCAACTTCAGTTTGACTCGCTCCTGTCGGTACTCAATCATCCTCCAGCTTCTTTTCCCCGTTGGCGTTCTATATTCGCTCCGTGTAAGATCTTTTTGCTCCCGGATTCTCGCATTCTGCCGCTCAATTTTGGGCTAATCAAAGATAATTCATGTGCTCCCTGAAGTCGGTCTTTCCGAACCCGCTATGACCAAAGAGTTCTCCTATGAACTTGAATCTGACCTGCGTTGCAAGTATCTGCAATTGTTCTCTTGATCATAGTAAGTCTCCGTGCTTGTTCTTTTACTTCATAGTTAACTTCTATGACTTGTAGGTTCCGGCTGTACCACCATGGCGTCATGGGTCCTCCATGGGCTGCTAGTGGGCCGAGCGGCGCTAGGGGTCCTCCCTAGGTCGTTTCTATTTAGTGTCTTGATCTGCAAACCTTGTTGGAATGAATATCGTCTGAATCTTCGTTGTTTTTGACCCCATTCAGAGTTTCTCAGGGAAGTTTCGGGACGAAACTTTCTAAGTAGGGGAGAATGTAACGACCCGGTTTTATAAAAACCTATTTTATTAATTATTAAAAACCTAACCTAATTCCTACCTACCCGAGCCCCCCACCCCGGTTCTTTTAATCCCGCAAACCCCAGCTCCCGCACACGCAGAACCCGTCTGCCGCAGGAAAGCCGCGACTCCCCCATTCCCGTCTCCAGCCAGCCGCGCGCAGGTCGCCGCCTCCTGCTCCAGGCGCCACCTCCTCCTGCTCCAGGCGCCGCCTCCTCCGGCTTCTCCCCCTCTTGCTTTGGTCGACAGCTTCCCCCCCCCCCCCCTCCGATGCTAGGGCTGGCGGCCTCCTGCTCCTCCAGAGGCCGACTGCTCCCTTCTCTCTTTCTCCTAGGGTCGGTAAGGCCTCTTCTTCGTCGATCAGCGAAGGCAGCCGCCTCCCCTTCCCTCGGCAGCCCTCTTCCTCTTCGATTGGGCCAATTTTGCAAGAAGAGCGCCTAGGGTTTTCTTCCCTCTCTTCTTTGAGCCCGGATTTGTTCTCCTTGGGTAAGAAACTCACTATTTTCCCTCTCTTTTTAGTTCCCTAATTTTCTTGGGAATTATGTAGATCTTATTTTTCAGATTTTTGCCCCCTTTGCTATAGTCTAACCCTTCTATGCGTGTTTTTCCAGCGCCGCTCCTCAGATTTAGTGGTGGAATCGCTCCAAGTTTTCTCCGAATTAGGGTTTCTCCTAACCCTAACATCGCCAAGTCTCCGCTTCTGTGCGGTATCTCTCGTCTCCTCACTCATGATGGAGGTTTTAAGTAGGGTTCCTGTTTTTGCTACCGTCGGTTAGCCGTCTCCGTCAGATTCAGCCTCTTTCAGGCAAGTAGAGATCACTTCTCTCTTGCAAATTATTGAACTTAATTGTTTTGTCTGACCTTATATTTATACGAATTAATATTTGATAGCTGGTTTTGTCAGTTAAATTTTGGCATTTAATTGTTTATTAGACTTGTTCCTAGTTTGAGGTTCACGCGATAGAATTAGCACGAGTCGTGAATATAAAAAAATGATATTTGAGTAATTGAGAGACAAATTAATAAATGATAGCTAATTGAATATTCAATTTGAGGATTTGCATTTTTATTTGATGAATAAATTGAGGACAGCAAACTTGAGTACGAGCATTAATAGATTTGAATGATAATTGTTAAGGCTCATGGTTAGGGATTTAAAGATGGTTGAGTTGTGTCACGCTCGTACCGTGCACACTTTTGAATTGGGAAATCACATTTATAACGATTTATGAATAACAAATATATCCTGGATGATTCGATATCATGCTCGGTAGTGAACACATGTTTTTCTTGTAAGATAACTGTACCCTAGAAATTGTTAACCTAGTCGAATTTTTGACATCTCCGATCCAATACACTTCAACTTACATTTGCTTTTTACTCGAAAAATCTTCCGGTTTCTGATGTCTGTCTTGTTTTCGATGTCTGTCTGGTTTCTGATGTCTGTCTGTTTGTAAGACCTGAGTAAGACTTATTTCCAATTTGATCTTTCTCGTTGACGTGAATCTGTATCACGATCTGAAGGTTCCTCTCATAATATGGTCATAAAATAATATGATAAATAATCTCGTATGAAACTTGAAAACAAATCTGCGGTTGTAAGCGAATCCTTGAACTGTAGTGTCTAACTGGGCATCTGTCTGTTGGCATGGTCACGGCAAGCGGGATTACTTCTCCGATAAGACTTGCACTCAGATCTGATCGTGAGCCATGTGCGTCCGCTATAGCACCTACACCATTCATCGATCACAGCTTACAACCTATTACATGAATAATTTTAGGCTATTCTCCGGAGTAGTCTAATTAACTATCTTGATCTGTTTAGCTTTTTGTTTGTTTGTCCCGTATAGTTTTGCTTCATAAGAATTTGGTACTCATACTTTTCTGCTTCTAGTACTGTTCTGTACTTTACTTTGCTCATTCCGTTTATTTCAATGTTCTGAGGCTTTTCCTTTATGTTTTGGAATTGCCTTAGCTTTCATGTCAGCGCCGCCAGGTCCTCGACCCCGATCAGCATCAAGCTACAGGTTCTATGATTACATTTCTTTTACTGTCAATTAATTCTTTTATGTAATAATTGCAATCAGCCATTTTCTCTGACATCATGGACAACTGCTAGGCTACTTAAATATTTATGTACTAGAATCTGGAATTAATGCATGTGCACCCTCTATTGAATCATAACTGCATGAGAACTATTGTAATAGCCTGTAAAACATGAATTTTACCAAGTACATGTGCATCAAAACTCTTTTCACTGATGAATTTAAGAGCTTCCGCATAAAAAATCAAGCTATTTTACTCAATAATAACTATTATCAGCTACTCTGCATCCGCCTTAGCAGGCATGACTTTCTTTTCGCCCATGCCTGTGGCATCACGGCTCGTCTCAAAGCGCACTCTGACTCCTGTCGAGACGGGTCGTGACAGAATGTTTAAGTATAGTGTCCATAGATGGTCGAACTGAGAACCACATTCGTCGAGCTCAGCTCAGAGAATTTTCTCTGAATTCGTCGAGCTAAGCACGAATATCGTCGACCTGAGTTCGACGAACGTCGAACTCATTTTCTGAGTCTTTGAAATTTCTCTAAGTCTTGAATCTTTTGCAGTCTGTTAATGGTTGGTCCATGCAATGTTGACTCTAAGGATATGGCATATACTCTAGGACTCATACATGACCCTAGTTATACATGTTGGGTCAAACATCCTAGTTTAGTGAACCCAGCCCAAATCCAACTAGGGATCCAACAGGTTGTTTGGAGAGGAGACCCCGAGAAGACTTGCTGACTAGGCTCTCACCTAGATGGCAGGGTTGTAGGCTCACTCGGTGGTTGGAGGTTATTTGGAGAGGAGACCCCGATAAGACCCATTGAACAGGCTCTCACCAAGCTGGCAGGGTTGTAGGCTCACTCAATGGTTGGAGATTGTTTGGAGAGGAGACACCGAGAAGACCAACTGACTAGGGTCTCACCTAGCTGGCAGGGCTCTAGGCTCACTCAGTGGTTGGAGGTTGTTTGGAGAGGAGACCCTGAGAAAACCCACTGACCAGGCTCTCACCAAGCAGGCAGGGTTGTAGGCTTACTCGGTGGTTGGATGTTGTTTGGAGAGGAGACCCCGAAAATACCCGCTGACCAGGCTCTCACCAAGTTTTCATTGTTGTAGGCTTACTTAGTGTTTGGAGGTTGTTTGGAGAGGTGACCCTAAGAAGACCCGCTGACCAGGCTCTCACCAAGTTAGCAGGGTTGTAGGCTCACTTGATGGTTGGAGGTTATTTGGAGAGGAGACCCCGAGAAGACCCACTGACCAGGCTCTCACCAAGCTGGCAGGGTTGTAGGCTCACTCGGTGGTTGGTGGTTGTTTGGAGAGGAGACCCTGAGAAGACCCACTGACCAGGCTCTCATCAAGCTGGCAGGGTTGTAGGCTCACTCAGTGGTTGGAGGTTGTTTGGAGAGGAGACCCCGAGAAGATCCATTGCCCAGGCTCTCACCTAGCTGGTAGGGTTGTAGGCTCACTCGATGGTTGGAGGTTGTTTTGAGAGGAGACCCCGAGAAGACCCGCTGACCAAGGTCTCATCAAGCTGCAAGGGTTGTAGGCTCACTCGGTGGTTAGAGGTGGTTTGGAGAGGAGACACTGAGAAGACCCGCTGACCAGGCTCTCACCAAGCTGGAAGGGCTGTAGGCTCACTCGTTGGTTGGAGGTTGTTTGGAGAGGAGATCCTGAGAAGACCCGCAGACCAGGCTCTCACCAAGCTGGTAGGGCTGTAGGCTCACTCGGTGGTTGTAGGTTGTTTGGAGAGGAGACCTCGAGAAGACCCGCTGACAAGGCTCTCACCAAGCTGGCAGGGCTATAGGCTCACTCGGTGGTTGGAGGTTATTTGGAGAGCAGACCCTGAGAAGACCCGCTGACCAGTCTCTCACTTAGCTAGCAGGGCTGTAGGTTCACTCGATGGTTGGAGGTTGTTTGGAGAGGAGAACGCATGAAGACCCGCTGACCAGGCTCTCACCTAGCTGGTAGGGCTATAAGCTCACTCGGTGGTTGGAGGTTGTTTGGAGAGGAGACCCCGAGAAGACCCGCTGACTAAGCTCTCACCAAGCTGGCAGGGGTGTAGGCTCACTCATTGGTTGGAGGTTGTTTGGAGAGGAGACCCCGAGAATACCCGCTGACTAGGCTCTCACCAAGGTGGCAGGGTTGTAGGTTCACTCGGTAGTTGGAGGTTGTTTGGAGTGGAGATCCCCAGAAGACCTGCTAACCAGTCTTTCACCAAGCTGGCAGGGCTATAGGTTCACTCGGTGATTGGAGGTTGTTTGGAGATGAGACCCAGAGAAGACCCGCTGACCAGACTCTCACCAAGCTGGCAGGGCTATAGGTTCACTCAGTAGTTGGAGGTTGTTTGGAGAGCAGACCCCGAGAATACCCTCTGACCATGCTCTCACCTAGCTAGCGGGGTTGTAGGCTCACTCGGTGGTTGGAGGTGGTTTGGAGAGGAGACCCTGAGAAGACCCACTGACCAGGCTCTCACCTAGCTGGCAGGGCTATAAGCTCACTCGGTGGTTGGAGGTTGTTTGGAGAGGACACCCGAGGAGACCCGCTGACCAGGCTCTCACCTAGCTGGCAGGGCTGTAGGCTCACTCAATGGTTGGAGGTTGTTTGGAGAGGAGACCCCGAGAATACCCCCTGACTAAGCTCTCACCTAGCTGGCAGGGTTGCAGGCTCACACAATGGTTGGAGATTGTTTGGAGAGGAAACCCCAAGAAGTCCCGCTGATTAGCCTCTCACCTAGCTGGTAGGGCTGTAGGCTCACTCAGTGGTTGGAGGTAGTTTGGAGAGGAGACCCCGAGAAGACCCGCTGACCAGGCTCTCACCAAGCTTGCAGGGCTGTAGGCTCACTCGGTGGTTAGATGTTGTTTGGAGAGGAGACCCTGAGAAGACCTGCTGAGCAGGCTCTCACAAAGTTGGCATTGATGTAAGCTCACTCGGTGGTTGGAGGTTGTTTGGAGAGGAGACCCTAAGAAGACCCGCTGGCCAAGCTCTCACCAAGTTGGAAGGGTTGTAGGCTCACTCGATGGTTGGAGGTTATTTGGAGAGGAGACCCTAAGAAGACCTGCTGACCAGGCTCTCACCAAGCTAGCAACGCTGTAGGCTCACTCGGTGGTTGCAAGTTGTTTGGAGAGGAGACCCCGAGAAGACCCACTGACCAAGCTCTCATCAAGCTGGCAGTGTGGTAGGCTCAATCAGTGGTTGGAGGTTGTTTAGAGAGGAGACCCCGAGAAGATCCGCTGACCAGGCACTAACCTAGCAGGAAGGGCTGTAGGCTCACTCGATGGTTGGAGGTTGTTTGGAGAGGAGACCCCGAGAAGACCCGCTGAACAGGCTCTCATCAAGCTGGCAGGGTGTAGGCTCACTCGGTGGTTGAAGGTGGTTTAGAGAGGAGTCCTCGAGAAGACCTGCTGACCAGGCTCTCACCAAGCTGGAAGGGATGTAGGCTCACTCGGTGGTTGGAGGTTGTTTGGAGAGGAGACCCCGAGAAGACCCGCTGACCAGGCTCTCACCAAGCTGGCAGGGTTGTAGGCTCACTAGGTGGTTGGAGGTTGTTTGGAGAGGAGACCTCGAGAAGACCCGCTGACCAGGCTCTCACCAAGCTGGCAGGGCTATAGGCTCACTCGGTGGTTGGAGGTTGTTTAGAGAGCAGACCCCAAGAAGACCCGCTGACCAGGCTCTCACCTAGCTAGCAGGGGTGTAGGCACACTCGATGGTTAGAGGTTGTTTGGAGAGGAGACAACGAGAAGACCCGCTGACCAGGCTCTCACTTAGCTGGCAGGGCTATAACCTCACTCGGTGGTTGGAGGTTGTTTGGAGAGGAGACCCCGAGAAGACCCGCTGACCAGGCTCTCACCAAGCTGGCAAGGCTACAGGCTCACTCATTAGTTGGAGGTTGTTTGGAGAGGAGACACCGAGAAGACCCGCTGACCAGGATCTCACCAAGCTGGCAGGGCTGTAGGTTCACTCGGTGGTTGGAGGTTGTTTGGAGAGGAGATCCCCAGAATTCTCGCTGACCAGGCTCTTACCAAGCTAGCAGGGTTATAGGTTCACTCGGTGGTTGGAGGTTGTTTGGAGAGGAGACCACGAGAAGACCCGCTGACCAGGCTCTCACCAAGCTGGCAGGGCTATAGGTTCACTCGGTGGTTGGAGGTTGTTTGGAGAGCAGACCCCGAGAAGACCCACTGACCAGGCTCTCACCTAGCTAGCGGGGATGTAGGCTCACTCGATGGTTGGAGGTGGTTTGGAGAGGATACCCTGAGAAGACCCACTGACCAGGCTCTCACTTAGCTGGCAGGGCTATAAGCTCACTCAGTGGTTGGAGGTTGTTTGGAGAGGAGACCCCGAGGAGACCCGCTGACCAGGCTCTTACCTAGCTGGCAAGGCTGTAGGCTCACTTGGTGGTTGGAGGTTGTTTGGAGAGGAGACCCCGAGAAGACCCGCTGATCAAGCTCTCACCTATATGGCAGGGCTATAGGCTCACTCGGTGGTTGGAGGTGGTTTGGAGAGGAGACCCCGAGAAGACCTGCTGACCAAGCTCTCACCTAGCTGGTATTGTTGTAGGCTCACTTAGTGGTTGGAGGTGGTTTAGAGAGGAGACCCAGAGAAAACCCGCTGACCAGGCTCTCACCAAGCTGGCAGGGCTATAGGCTCACTCGGTTGTTGGAGGTTGTTTAGAGAGGAGACCACGAGAAGACCCGCTGATCAGGCTCTCACCAAGCTGGCAAGGCTATAGGTCCACTTGGTGGTTGGAGGTTGTTTGGAGAGGAGACCCCGAGAAGACCCGCTGACCAGCCTCTCACCAAGCTGGCAGGGTTGTAGGCTTACTCGGTGGTTGGAGGTTGTTTGGAGAGGACACCCTGAGAAGACTCGCTGACCAGGCTCTCACCAAGCTGGCAGGGCTATAAGTTCACTCGGTGGTTGGAGGTTGTTTGGATAGGAGATCCCGAGAAGACCCGCTGACCAGGCTCTCACCAAGCTGGCAGGGCCGTAGGCTCACTTTGTGGCAAAGTAATTATGAAGAACTCTTAAAGAAGTATCTCCACTTGCGTTCATAGAAAATAAATAAATCATGCGAGACAAGGGATTGGAATAGTGCGAGTGGAGGCACTCCCAGCTAGGGGCCTAGGGGGTGGTCTCTCCTACGGCGAGTGGGCACTCGCAAAGGGTGGGAGGTCATACCAAATTATAGGGGATCAGGCTAAACCCCTGGAGGCCACCCACGCTGGAGGCATCTTTAGGCGAGATGGTAGGGGTAGATCAGTTGGTCTCGCGCATAAATAGGGTGGGGGAAGTAGCGGCTCACACACTGAACAAAGTCATCTCTCCAATGAGGTGGCGAGACAAGGAGTAGCCCCCTCTCACAAGAGAGAGCGCATCAAAGGGTCATCTCGCAGTAAACAAAATCAAATATAGTTAAGAAAAAGCAAGGCGGCGAGACGAGGGGTAGCCCCGTCTCGCAAGGAGGAGCAAATCCAAGAATCGTTTCGCAATAAGTAAAATAAATAAAGTAGATAAGGCAAAAGTTTATACATTTGATCTTGATCAATATCTATTCATTATAAGGCGTTATGAATACAATCTCTCAGTTTAACCACAAAAAGAAACTAAGCATTACAGAAACCAAAAGAGGAGAGGCTCTACATCTCGCTGGTGGTGCTTTATTCCTCCTCGCTGGAAGAGGAATCCTCACTCTCCTCACCGTAAAGTTGGGGAACTAGGACGGGGGCGGTAACCGTCTCGGCATCCTCTTTGACGACCCCTAATTCTTTCATCATCTTGAGGACGAGCTCTGCCATATTGATGTTAGCATCCCGGAAGATCTCCTCGACTTCTTCAATAGAATAGTGAGGAGGAGGGGACGAGATGGGTTCGTAGCTAGACAATGACCGAGCTTTATCCTGGAGTTGGGCATTCTGTGCCTTCAAATCTTTATTCTACTCCTCCAGCTCCGCCACGCGTAGGCGCATCCGCTCTGCCATCTTGTCATCCTGCAAGACTCCCAGTCGTTAGCAAAGAACGTGTTTAAGAAGGAACTAATCCAAGGATATGGTTAAGGCTTACCACGCCACCCAGGGCTTTCGCGAGGCAGGTTTCTGGGATGATCAGCCTTTTCACAAGGTCATCGGATTTCTCTTGCTCCGTCTTCAGGCAAGTCTTGGTGTCTTTCCATTTCCTATTGATGAAGATCAGACGGCGTGATATGCGATGCGAGAGCTCCAAGGCACGTAGTTGGGCTGGAGAAGTTTTCAGGACGAGGTCCCACGAGGACTCACTCTCGGCAGAGTCTGCCCCGGGACCGCCGTAAAGGTCATAGCCTATAGAGAAGGCATGGCTGGTGGGAAGCTCCTGCACTTTCTGTAACGCCCCGAAACTCAAAAGAGCGACGGGAGGCATTTTGGGCCAAGTTTGTAACTTGGCATGGGTCACACGGCCTGGGACACGGGCGTGTCCCAGGGCGTGTCGTGCTCGGGTCGATGATCTGGCCGAGAGGTCGACGAATTTTGGAGTCGACGATCGTCGAGCAGCAAATACGGCCTGGGACACGGGCCTGTCACAGGCCATGTACTTCATGGGATGAAGTCGGGCTCTGTCATTGGAGGCACACGGTTTTGGCGTACGGGCCGTGTCGTGTAGACACATGCGTGTCAAATCCTACACGGGCATGTCGAGAACCTGTGTCCTTTACGGGACATTCTTAGACCTGTGTCGATGGAAGGACACGACCGGGTACACGGGCATGTACTGGTTGACACGGGCGTGTCAGGTTAAACACGGGCATGTCGGCTGCTCGTGTTCTTTTCAGGACACGTTAGTTTCACTGCGAATGGGGAACACGGCCCTAGACACGGATGTGTCACAGGCCATGTTCAGCCTAGATATTGGATTTTAGATCCAGATCATGGCCGCTCGTTTCCTTATCTTGGGATCCGATGGCCGGGGGTTGTTCCTGCTGGGATATACCCGGGTTTAGGGCTTAGAAAATCCCATTTTACTTAGGATATTCTCTTTCTAAAGCCTAGAGAGAGGGGAGAGCAAGGAAGAAGAAAGGAGGCTAGATCCAATCACCGACGGATCTTCGGAGCTCCAAATCTCGAGCCGACTACGGATCTACGGAGGCAAGGAGATTGCGGTGCTTTTCATCAGCATAGATTTCCATGGAGCTAAGGAAAAATGCTAGGGTAATGATTCTCATCCTAGGACATGTGAAGTCCTCTTTTCTTTACATAGGAAGCCCTCTCTTGCGAGTTTGCGGTGAGTTTGAGGCGTTCCTTCGGGTAGACATGAATTGTCCCCGTTGTTTAGCATGTAGAGTTCGTATTCGAGAAACGAACATAGCATGATGTGTGAATCCTACCCGGAGAAGTTGGTCTGGATCGGTGATGTTGCATTGTATGAATGGCGGGAGAAGACTCCGTGCGATTGTTTGTTTTTCGGGTTTTCTATGTGGTATATTGCGACAGGGATCCTTGGGGATTAACTCAAAGGTGCACCCAGAAAACTGGTCAAATGTGTGATTCTGCCAAACATGGTGGCCTGGGAGCAAACTTGCACATAACCGGGTTATGTGAAGTGTGTGATCGGTTTGGGACTCGAGGAAGTTTGACCCGCGCCCATGTCTTAAGGTGACAGGGCGGTATGAGCAACGGGTTAGGCGGAGCAGTACCCGCTCTATGTCGTTCGGTAAAGAGACCTAACAGTACGTGGCACTTGTCGTTGGCAAAGATGGAGGGTCATAGGCAGTGGCCAGAAAGACAAAATGCTCACGAGATATTGTCGTCCGTCCATGGGACGGTGGTGTGACAGCGGACTTTCACCGTGTCCACTGAGAATGTGCCCTGAGAGCACGGGATGTGTGGCCACGCGAGCCTACGCCTATGATGTTGTGTAATTTCTTTATATTATAGAAATGCTAATAAATTGCAGGGAAGGAGCATCGCCGCCTCGAGTTTTGGGGGCGGGATCATTATAATTTGGTCAGCATAGCTGACCGTTGCTTTTGTTTGCCACCGTCGCGGTGGATTGTTGCTTGCAGCTGCTGCGGAGCCAAGTAGTAAATAGCGGGCAATAGCGCAAGTTGCTTAGCCGGCCCTTGAAGGCCTAATTTGAGTGATTTCTTTTATTCACTTGTGACCGGCCTGCGTGCAGTGGTATGGAAAACACTATAATTTGAGTAAACTTTTGTGAGACCTTATGGCCATGTACTTATGTATTGTACCTTCATTCCTATTCGGTTTTGTAGTGGACATTCATGCTTGTGGCTGGGTTCTTTAATTTGCAACTTTAAATTGCTTCCGCTAGAATTAATCTGTGTAGGACGTTGGTGATTAGTTGCATGTTTTCCATTGAGTAACCGCCCAGTCTGTCTGTGGTATATGGTGTTGGGCCCCAGCCGGACCTACAGTGATATGCTATGCGACGGATAGGGGGTGTTACAATTTGGTATCAGACTACTGGTTTTGGTCAGGCTTAAATGAATTCGTGGACGAATTCTTTTAAGGGTGGTGAGCACATGTGTGTGCGTCGTCATTATAACATCAAAAGAACCCATAAATGTCCACTTAGGAATGAAAATACACGTGTTTGGGGAACCTGCGTGTTAATATAATTGCTTTTTGTAATTTTGTTTGGTCGCTTAACGGCGTTTTGTACAACTATAGGGGACCAGAAGCGGTGCAGTGCCGTTAGAACATCCGGTTTCTAAGGATTATAGTGCACCCAGCGACGTGCTTGAGACCCCTCCTTCATTTGAAACCATAAGAAGGATCGTTGAAGCGGTACTCGCTGTGACTAATACACAGCAGGGAAGCAATATGCAACCCGTTCTCCCTAAGATGGCTTCAATGCCAGGTGGTGTGTTGGATCAAATGGCATTAAGAAGGCCATCAGGTCAGCAGCTGAATATGTTCTTAGTGCAGGGTACGCACAAAGTTGATGAATATTTACAGGCGTTTCTTATGCTAAGCTGCTACCCATGCTTTGATTTTGAGAACGAGCAGTCTATAGTTGATAGATTCTATAATGGTCTGCGTGGCAAGCTGCGAATTATACTGCTAGGACCAAAACTACTGGGATTCCGAGCCTTGGTGGAGTCGGCTAGATCATTGGAAGTAGAGTTGGGGAAAACTCACGGGATGCCAGTGAGTAGGGTATCGAATTCTGCAAGTCCTATAAGAGCTGCACTCCGCATAACGCCGAAAAAAGAGAGTCCAAAAGAATAAGGACTCTAGTGCTGAGAAGACAGTGTTCCAAGTGTCGACTACCTCAAAGTCTAGATATCGTAAGTGGTATAAGAAGGCTAGGACTTCGGGTCCAGCCCCTCCTTTTAGTGCTTCGTGCACAACTATAGGCCGAACCCCAGGCACATGTTATAATTGTGGGAAGCCGGGGCATTTTTCCCGCAGGTGTTAGAGCGGATGCCCGAAGTCCGAGAGGAAGCCTAAAGAGCACAACCTGGACCAGCAGGAGGCCAGGAAGCACGCTGGCGAGGTGATAGGTACGGTTTAAAGTTATAGAAGTTAGCTATAAATATGTGTTAACCTTGTGCATGTTAGCTTAGGACTGCTTGTGCTAGGATTTGTTTTGATTTGTGAGAATCCGGCGAGAGCACTCTTTGATACGGGAGCTTCACACTCCTTTTTGTTAGAAGGATTCATATCTCGCATCGGAGTACCTTCTTCGATGGTGAATGACAAACTGGATGTGTTGTTGCCAAATGGGTGATCGATGCGTGCGGATAGAATCTGTGGCGTAAAGATTCGTTTAGGGAGTCAGGAGTTCCATTTGCAAGCGTCGTTACTACCTCTGGTGGAGTTCGACGTGATATTTGGCATGGACTGGCTCTTGGAGCAGCAAGCTTATATTGAATGCGGACGCAAGGAAGTCAAGTTGGGAACAGGTCGTGAGACGACTTTCACGGGCTGGGAGGATCGAGCAAGACTTTGATGTCTGCTCTTCAGGTGGTGAAGGCGGTTTGTGCTGGAGCAGAGCTTTTTTTCACGATAGTGGAGGTTGCAAAGCCTAAGCCTAAGTTGGACAGTATTTCAGTCGTATCTGAGTACCCTGATTTGTTCCCTGGTGACCTTCCTGGATCCCCGTCTCAACGGGAGATATATTTCACGATTGAGCTGGTGCCAGGTGTGAAACCTGTATCACGCTCTACGTAATGGCTAGCGCCTAAGGAGATGGCAGAGCTAAATGTACAACTTCAAGAGTTGTTGGAGCTGGGGTATGTGCGTCCAACCTCGTCGCCTTGGAGCGCACCGGTCCTTTTTGTTAAGAAGAAGGACGGAAGCTTGAGACTATGTATCGATTATCGAGAGCTGAACAAGCTAACAGAAAAGAACAAGTACTTGATCCAAAGGATTGATGATCTATTTGATCAGTTAGTCGGGTCGACGGTGTACTCTAAATTGGATCTTAAGTCCGGTTACTATCAGCCAAGAATAAGGGAGATTGATATCCCTAAAATAGCGTTCAGTACAAGATAAGGGCATTACGAGTTTACGGTCATGCCGTGTGGGCTGACTAATGCACCATCAGTGTTCGTGGAATTGATGAACGGGACTTTCAGGGACTACTTGGACCATTTTGTGATCGTCTTCATCGACGATATATTGGTGTACTCGCAATGTGAGGAGGATCACTTCAAGCATCTACATTTGGTTTTGGAGACGCTGAGGAGGAATCAACTGTACGCCAAGTTCTCCAAATGCGAGTTTTGGTTGTCCTCAGTAGCGTTCCTTGGTCATATAGTGATTGGAGAGGGAATTGTGGTGGATCCGGTGAAGATTGTTGCGATACGAGAGTGCCCTGTGCTCTCCACGGTAGCGGAAGTCCGGAGTTTTCTGGGGCTTGCCGGATATTACAGGCGCTTCATGGAGAACTTCTCGCGGATAGCGTTACAACTCACTACTTTGACGAGAAAGGAGCAGAAGATTATTTGGATGCCAAAGTGCGCACGAGCTTTTGAGGAGCTGAAGAGTCGATTGACCACGGCGCCTGTGCTGAGTTCGCCGAGTGGGACCGAAGGTTTTGAGATCTACAGCGATGCTTCTGGCTGTGGTTTGGGCTGTGTGCTACTGCAGCATGGTAGTGTGATAGCGTTTGGCTCGTGACAGCTGAAAGTGCACAAGAGGAATTATCCGGTCCATGACTTAGAGTTAGCTGTCGTGATTTTTTCCTTGAAGCTGTGGAGGCACTACTTGTATGGGGTGGAGGTCGATATCTATACCGACCATAAGAGCCTGAAGTATTTGTTGGATCAGAAAGATCTAAACATGCGGCAGCGTAGATGGATGGAGTTCCTGGGGGACTATACATTCAAGATCCACTACGTTCCTGGTAAAGCCAATGCGGTTGCGGACGCGTTGAGTCACAGGGCCCCTGTGCGGGCCAACTGGTTATTGGTTCATGACGAGCGTCTAATTCAGGAGTTGGAGGCGTTGGAGATCTCTTGCGTAGACAAGCAGTCAAGTGCTGAAGCGCTATTGAACTGGACAGAAGTTCAGTGTGACCTGGCTAATCGGATACGGCAGGCTTTGGATATGGATGTCTGCATGAAGCAACTCATGATAGAGGCTTTGGTTGAGTCAAATTCCCAATTCGTTGTTGACGATGGATTGCTTTGGAAGGAAGGTCGTCTGTGCGTCCCGAACATGGGAAATATGCAGGTGTAATTGTTGTACGAAGCGCATCATACCAAGTACACGATTCACCCGGGGAGCACGAAGATGTACCGCGATGTGAAGAAATTGTTCTGGTGGCCAGGACTTAAGAAGGATGTGGCACTGTACGTGGCAAAGTGTCAGACATGCGCCTTGGTGAAGGCGGAATGCCAAAAGCCTGGAGGATTCTTGAAGTCCTTGCCTATTCCGGAGTAGAATTTTGACGACATTACAATGGACTTTGTGCACGGGCTGCCAAGATCGCAAAAAGAAAATGATGTCATTTGGGTGGTCGTAGATCGTCTAACGAAGGTGCCGCACTTCATTCCGCATAGGAAGGATGATCCCATGGAGAAATTGGCAAAGTTATATATGGATAACATACTACGGCTTCACGGTGTGCCCCGTAGCATCGTGATTGACCGAGATGAGCGATTCACGTCCAATGATTGGAGGCTGGTGTAGCAAATGTTGGAAACAAAACTGAGTTTCAGCACAGCCTTTCATCCGCAGACGGATGGGCAGACCGAGAGGGTCAATAGGACAATGGAAGACATGGTTCGCATGTGCGTCCTGGACTTCGGGAAGCAGTGGGAAGACCACCTATACTTGGTGGAATTTATGTACAACAATAGCTACCAGGCGAGCATTCAAATGGAGCCCTTCGAGGCACATTACGGTAGAAGATGTCGCACACCGTTGTCTTGGTTAGAAACGGGAGAGTCAAAGTTGTACAAGCACCAAGAGGTGGAGGATGCTACGTCGTTGGTTCGAACGAATTGAGAGAGGTTGCTAAGCCCGAGGTACCGCTAGGATAAGTACTATAATGCCAAGCATAGGAACGTGGAGTTAGTTGTTAGCATTTGGGTGTACTTGAAGATTAAGCCGTTCAAGGGTGTCTCGCGTTTGCGGCGATTGATGAAGCTAAGCCCGAGGTACCTTGGACCGTTTGAGGTTCTGGAGCGGATTGGTAAAGCAGCTTATCGATTGAGGCTATTAGTGGAGCTTAGTGGTCTACACGATTTATAATGAATCCATCTATTCACAAGTATATACTAGAAGGTCCGGCCAGGGCCCCACAGCATATACCATAAAACAGGCGGGGAAGTCACGTAGGGATACCAGAGTTGGGCGCCCTAACTCATTTCATTCTAGCGGAAGCCTATAACACACAGCTGAACTCACACACACATGAATGTCCACTGTATAAAAGTTCCACATTTATATCAAGCAGGACTGTCCAAATACAAAACAGTTGGCCTTATGGCCTTACAGGGCTTTCAAAACAGTGGCCTTAAACATTGGCGCGCAGGCCGGCCACGTATAAACAAACAAAGCGTTTAGCTTTAGCCTTCAAGGGCTAATGGCAGCAACAACAACAGCAGCAGGGACTTCAGCATTTATGCGTCCCTCTTGGCTCTCCAGCACCTGCATAGGGACAGCCCATCCAACGGTGGCAAACAAGCAACGGTCAGCATTCAGCTGACCAAATTATAATGACCCCACCCATTTCTCGGGGCGGTGGTATTACTTCCCTGCAGGCATATCTTTTCACAGGCAGATATGTATATCATACATTGTGCTTTCACGCACATACATTCCATCACAATCGTCAGCATGCGGCCCGACGATCCATGCACTTAGGGCACATTCTTGGTGTACCGGCGAACCAGTTGCCCACCACCGTATTAGGCTCGCAACCCAACGGTAAAACATTGAGCATTTACTCCATGGCGTGCAGCTGGAGATTATAGTCTTAGTGAACCTGGATTGGCCTGTAGCCCCCCATTGTACCATGGCGCGCAGGCCTAAAACTCTTGCTATGCGCTCCAATAGACTGCCCTTTCAGGTCTCACGTCAGACGGACATAACGCAGGTCGGATCATCCACCCCTCGTTGCTCAAATCGCCTTGCCATCACCGAGTACGGCGTACTCGCGGCTAAATAAAAGGCGCGGGTCGGTTTCACCGTTCCTGTTGCTTGGGTGTTTTCTTGGGCGCACCAGTACTTCCATCACACCCATTCCATACCACACATCAGAGGGTCTTTCCTGGGCACACCAGTACTTCCGGATAGTTCCCTTCACATGCACAACCCCCCAATTATCACAAATGTCAAGGGTATTTTCCTGACTTACCACGCCAGTACTTCCTACTACTCCCCTTCACAGGTAACATCCATGAACATCAAGCATTATAAAGGGTCTTTCCTGGGCATACAAGTACTTCCTGCTACTTCCCTTCACAGGTATAACCCAATAGCACAAGCATCACAAGTGTATTTTCCTGGACTACCACTCTAGTACTTCCTGCTACTACCCTTCGCAGGTCTAACTCGCCGACTCCTTAAACTACATGTTTATCATGGAGTATTCTCCGGTACGTATATGCAATATCACCAATCCAGACTAACCTGTCCAGAAAGGTTTCACACAGCATGCCTATTCCGTACTCCTTTTCTGGATATATATGCCAAATGATTGTGGATTCCATGAATCAACCCAAGAGACTCCCATAACACGCCACCCTCTGGTGGGGGAATCTGAAAGTGAGGGTTAGGTCTACAATACTCTAGAGGGGGGGTGAATAGAGTATAATTAAAATTTGTTAGGTCCCAATAAAGGTGCATTAATTAGGAAACTGGAAAATAGAAAATAGTAAACCTAATCACAGCCACACAGCAAGAACAAAAAGAAAAAGATAGGCAACCAGACGACACAAGAAATTTATAGTGGTTCCCCAAATCTGGGTAGTCCACTCTTCTACCACCCTGGTAGGAATCCACTCAGGTTTTTGATCAGGTGTCTGACACCAATGGGTTTTGATCAGGTCCCCAAAAACCAACTCAAGTCTTTTGGTTAGAATACTTGCAACCAGGAATCACTTTTGAAGGGAGATGACAACCCTTTATACAGGAGGGGGTGAGAGAGTGATTATGTATTCTCTGTCAACAATCAGAGAGAAGACTTATGTGGAATGATGTTAGCAAACAGCTCCCCCTGAGATGTAGATGGTTCAGGGAAGATCTGGAGCTTTGTTGCAGGGTGATAGGCCTTCAATCGGAGTTCTTGACATGTAGTGATGTCGAAGATTCTTGACCGATTTGATATTTTGTAGTCCTTTGAAGTCCTGGAGGTATGATCACTGCATGTCACTGTAAGCTTCAGTATGATTTTTTGTGTGAAGCTTTTCTGATGTTGTATGAATTCTTGCAGTCAGTTTGTGTGTGTCTCTGTTTTTCTGACTGAGTATATTCCTCAGACCGCTGATTATTGATCTTGTGTTCTTTCATCTCCTTTCAAAAATTTGAATCATCAGTAATTAATGCTGACGCCTTGAGAATAATCGGCATTGTATCATTTCCTCAACTGTCTCGTGGAAAATCGGCAAGTAATATTACTGAAGAAGACCGTAATCAGTGCTCCTTCTAACGGATACATTCAGAGAATGTAGAGCATTAATTACTCAGGAATTTCCGCATTTGAGTGAGGATAGAATGCCGGAAATGGCTAAGTCTGGAGTCGTCGAACGAATAATAGAATTCGTCGAGCTGAGTTACTAGTTCGTCGAACTGAGATTTTGTATTCGTCGACCAGACAGCTTCTGTTAGTCGAGCTGAGTTCCAAGATTGTCGAGCTGAAAACTTGACTACTGTCTGTTACCAATTCTCTATCTAAAGTTCGTCGAGCTGACAATTGCATTTGTCGACTGGAGTTCAGCAACAATTCTGGAATTAGTCAAGTATTTTGTGTTGAATGATATTCTGTGTGTCAACATGAATCTTCTGGTGTCGACACAGGTGGGTGTCGAATGACTAGTCTTGGTGTCGATACAAATCTTCTAGTGTCGACATAAGTGGGTGTCGACTGATTATACTTGGTGTCGACACAAGATTTCTGGTGTCGACATTGTTGGTGTAGACACATGCCCTAAGTGTCGACACAAATCTTCTGGTTCCAGAATTTGTCGAGTAGTGTACTGAGTTCGTCAGCCTGAGAAGTTTACTTCGTCGACCTGAGATCTTCTAACAGAAGGTTGTTGTGAACTCGAGGTCCAAGTTCGTCGAGCTCAGAATCTTGTTCGTCGACAAAAGTCTGAAGTTGGACTTAGAATAATCTGGAGTTATCCTGACTTTAGTTTGTTGAAGTATCACAATTTTCGTCGACCAGAGAATGAAGATCGTCGAACTCAGCTCAGAGAAATATCTTAAGATCATCGAGCTGAGAACGTCTTTCGTCGACCTGAGTTCGACGAACGTCGAACTCATTTTACTTGGTCTTTGTTAACCCCGAAATCAGCGATACTTCCCAAGGGAGCCAGCTCGCTCATCGCGGCCTGCACCAGGTTCCTCCTGGAGGCCGTGATGCCCTAAGTTGGGCGGGCAGAATTCTCTGTCCTCTCAGGTCGCGCGGCCTGCGCGATCTCAGCAGTCTGACCCCCCAGGCCGCGCGCCTTTCCTTGGTCGGCAGGGTCTGCGGACTGCTTCCGCAGTCCGCCACTGCAGGTCGCCCCCCTTTTTCAGCTTAACCGCAAGGTTGTCTCCGCAGGTCTCTCTCTGCCGGACTCAACTTCCTATCTGCCCAGGCCGGCAACAGGTCTCAATCCTTGCCACCAGCCACATTGGTATCCCTCCTCCAGTCCGCTTGTAGAGCGCGGACTCCAACTCTGGCTACCTGCCAAGTCCAACAGCGTCCAAGATCCTCGCGAGCTGGGCGGACTCAAGGTGTGGCCAAGTCTTCCAGTCCGCCTTCACCGCTGAACCCCAACAGCCTCAACAGCCAGTCTCTCCATCTCCAACATAAGCGGACTCGACCTTGCAGCAGTCGCGGACTCGACGGACTTGGTGGACTCTCTGTGCAGTCCGCCCTTTCCTTGGCCAGCACTAGCTTCTCAGCAGTAGCGGGGTCAACTCCTCCTCAGTCAGCAGACCTGTCGCAGGCTCAACCAGTAGTAGCAACTTCCTCCTCAGTCCGCAACCTTCGTGCGGACTCAGTCGGTAATGGCGGACTCTTTCCAGCTCGCTAGGCACCAAATCCTCAAGAGCAGTCCCAGTCCGCATAACCTCATGCGGACTCACCGAACTCCGCGGGCACTCTCCAGCTCACATCCCTTCGCACTCGATCAGTTCAGCAGTGGTGGACTCCGCGGATTCTCCTCGCAGTCCGCCATATTGCCTCCAATGTCCGCCACCCATGCAGCAGGTGGACAATCTCAGCTCAGCAGCTGCGGACTCCGCGGATTCGCATCGTAGTCCACTGCGAAGTCTCCCATTCTGCCGTCAGCAGCACCGGCCTCAGTACCAAGCCTCAGTCCACGCGGTCTGTCGCGGACTCGGCGGACTCCGTCTCCATATCGCTCAAGTTACCGTCTCACCGGGGGTAACGTCACCGCAAGTCGTTACCTCCTCGGGCCTATAAATAGACCCCCATGACTCTCACATGGGGGGGAGGGTGGTCGCCAAAGTTCTCACGCTCGAAGTCAGCCAGCCAGCCCAGCTCCTGCGGACTCCGTTTCTCAGTCCGCACAAGCTCTCCTCTCTAGTCGCGCGGCCTGCCTCCTTGCCTGTCTAGTCCGCGCGGTCTTCTTGTATTCTCCAGTCCGCGCGGTCTGCCGGCCTCCATCCCTTCAGTCCGCGCGGCCTCCTCTGGCATTCTTCTCCCTTAGCCGCCAGCTTCCTTTTGTACCCCTTTATTGCTTTCTTGTAAAGGTGTATAGGCAAGCTTGTAACTCTCGCTGTTAATTAAAGGAAAGCCCGTCGCAAGAGTGACATTTAAGCCGCGGCGGGCATAGTCTGTTGTTGTCGCTGTTAGCGGCCCCTTCTCTCTTCCCTTTAGCTCAGCTCAGCTTCCTCTTGGCAATCAACCTGCAAGCACAACCGTCCAAGTACCCGTCTGCTCGATAGCTCCTGATCAACCTCCTCCTCTCTTGATCAACTTTCTCTGTTGATCAAGCCTCTCCTCTACTCTTAGCCTCTCCTCTGTACCCACAACTCCTCTAACAAGTTGTTTGCTCCACTCTCGAGCACTCAGAAGCTTCCCTCTTCTCCTCTATCCCCGCAACCTTCCTCCTCTTCCTCTCCTAGCTTGTGAGATCGAACACTCCCTCCGTGTTAGCTGCCCCGGTGCCGTTTTTGCGCATCAACAGTTAACACGCGGCCTTCAGATCCGATCAGACGGTGAACAGCGACAGTTAGTCATGTCAGACCATCAACCAGCCGAGAACACTGCACCAAGTCCTAGAGATGATCCTCTCTAGGAGGCCTTTGAGCAGTCGCGCTGTGAGAATGCTCAACAATTCCAAGCGATCAACCAAATGCTCGCTGCAATCACACAGTGACTAGACTCTCAACCAGCAATAGCTCCAGTTGCTTCCGCTGCTCAAATCTATCCAGCATCATCTTTGGGTCATCAGCAAGCTTATCCTCCAGCTTGCCCATCGGTCTATCCTCCTCCGTATACAACAACCTTCCCGCAAGGTCCAGCAGCTCCTCTGCGATCTCAAGATGAAGAAGTTGCTGCTCGCCAAAACTTCTTCCGGGAAGTAGCCCAGGGAAGTCCTGCTAGATTTCTCAATTTTCAGGGAAGTCATCCTTACACTGCAGCTCCTGCATTTGCTCCTCCTGCAGCAACTTTTCCTTTTTATCCTCCTGCTTCTTTTGCAGCTGCAGCTTATGCCCCCTTTTTTCCTTATGCTATAAGAGATCAAGAAGAACCTTCACCATTCACAGAGAATGTTCGCCATGAGCCAACTCCAGCAAACTTCAGGGAACCCCGGTTACCAATATACACTGGAGAGACTGATCCAGTAAAGCACCTTCAAGCTTTTGAGTCAGCCATTGCTCTCAAAACTCTTTCAGATGCAACTAAGTGCAAGCTCCTTGTCACTACTTTTGATTTTCAAAGGAATGTTTTATTGGACTTTCCTCCAGAACACAAAATGCAGTTAAGGAAGTCATTTATGACAGGCTAACGACTATCTTGGACAGAAAAATATTCTATTTAGATCTAAGGAATAAAAGAGATATTCATATTCTGCTAGAATAGAAAAACATAGAACATCATCAACAAGTGAATAACAACAAGAAAAAGAGCTGCAGATATTCACAGTCTTAGAACTCTTACAAGAACATACATCACAAAAAGGAGATCAACATACTGAAACTTTCAGATCCCTTTTGATTTCAGTGTTCAAAGGCCATCATCATTCAAAACTCCAGACAACACACATTTCAGCTGTTGCTGAAATCATCTTTTGCTGGAGATCAAATTTTCTGAAGGCCTATCACCCTACTGCAAAGCTTCACTTTCTGAACAACTCAAGATCTCAGGGGGTGCTTTGACAACATCCACTATCTTCTCTCTGATTGTTGACAGAGAAGATCATCTCATCCCTCTCTCTCTCTCTCTCTGCTGTAAATGGGTTATCAAACTCCCTTCAAAAGTTTGTGCTTGTTTCTGAGACCTTGTCAAAACTTAGTGGTGGCAAGACACCTGATCAAAAAATCTGGTTTGATTTTTGAGTACCTTATCAAAAGCTCATTGGTGCCCAGGACACCTGATCAACTCATCCTGCAGTGGATTCCTACCTAGGGTGGTAGAAGAGTGGATGTACCCAGATTGATTGGGGAACCAATTTAGCTCCTTGTGTCATCTGGTTGCTTACTTTCTTTTGTTTTCTGGCTGTGTTTTGTGATTGCTCTGTATTTAGTTAGTTGCTGTGTTTACTATATGTTATTTGCTTCACTGTTCACTTAGGAATACCACAAGAGTTGTAAAGGGTTTTTAGCAAGCACCATACTCTATTCACCCCCACTCTAGAGTATATCAGATCTAACCTGCACTTTCAATTAGTATCAGAGGGAGGTTGGTTAAACATACCACATCTTCCAGGGTTGGTTAAAATACCACACTTTAGTGGTTGCACAGGCTAACACCTGAACCCAAAGATCCCTCTAGTTAGATCTTCTTGTTTTAAGTTTGTTATTAGAATTATTTTTTTTTCACAAAACATGGCCCAAAACAAAGATTATGCTAGCACCAGACCTCCAGTGTGCAATCTATCTAAGTTTGCACTTTGGAAGGCAAGGATTAGACTGTACATGAACTCTATTGATGAGGACATTTTCAATTATGTTTTGACAGTGTGTCCAAGACCTCCAGAGAATACAAGTACAAGTGTTGTTCCACCTCCATCAGGAACAAATCCAGAGATCAAGAAATGGAAAGTTGCAGATGCAAAGGCTATGAACATTCTAGCCCAGACTATGTCTGATGAGATATTCCAAAAGGTAGCTGAATGCAACTCAGCAAAGGACATCTGGGATAAGTTATCTGAGATAGTCTCAGGATCTGTTGATGAGAGAAAAGATAGAAGATGTCATCTCATAACCCAGTATGAGAACTTCAAGAAAGGAGAAGCTTAGTCAGTAGCAGACATGTATAATAGACTCAGTCTCATAGTCAATGAGCTGAAAACTTTGGATAAGGAGATCTCATTGACTGAGCTCAATGATAAAATCCTAATGTGCTTCCCAAGTACTTAGGACTCAAGGATTTGGCCAATCAAGGATGCCAGAAGCCTAAATGAGATCACAACTGAAGCTCTCTTGGGCAAGCTCAAGTCTTATGAGTTGCTCATCAAGAATAGAGAAGAAGAGCAGAAGGCTTCTTCAACAGCAGTCAGAAAAGAGAAGTCAATAGCTTTCAAAGCCATTGAAGATCAGCCTGAAGACAAAGTCACAGGCAATGAAGAGCTGCTAAGCCTACTGGCCAAAAGGTTTTACAGAATGGCCAGGAAGGATTTCAGGAAAAGATCATACAGAGAGCATGACAAACCGAGGTATGACAAATCAAATAACAAAGAGATTATTGTTTTGGATGCAGGAAATCATGCCACATTGTGCCTGACTGTCCAGAAAATAAAAACAAGGACAAAAAGGACAGGAAAGAAAGGAGAAAAGAAAAGGACTTCAAGAAGAGCAGCAATAACAAACCTTCCTCCAGCAAGAACAAACATACAATGAATGGATTTGTTAATGAAACTTGGAGTGAGACAGAAGAAGAATCAGAAGCTTCATCCAGCTCTAGTGATGATGAAGATGAAGCTGATGAAAAGGAATTCTGCATGATGGCTATCAATGCCTCACAACAAAGTTCTGATGCAGAAGAGTCAGAGTCAGAATCAGAGACTCAATCTGAAGAGGACCAGGTAATAAGTTCTTTTGATTTTAATTCTGAGGACTTCAAGTGTGAGTTTAAAGCACTATGTTTAGATTTATTAAAATCTGAGAAGGAAATCATTTCTCTCAGAAATCAATTATCTGAATACAGTACTTTAAAATCAGATAACCTCAAACTCTCTGAGGAGTTGGAGTGTTGTGGGGAGCAGATAGTCTCACTGAAGAGTGAACTATCAGAGGCCAACAAGCTTGAAGAATCCCTCAATGGGAGAAGTATCAAGCTAATGGACATCACAAGCACAGTGAACTCAAGATTCAAAAGTACACTGGGCTTGGGTGCTTCATCCAGCCAACCTATAGTACTAACAACCCCAATTAAATTTATCTCTGATAAAGGGAAGGTAGTTGTGGAGGTAGCTAGGAAGAATTCTGACTTACCCAAGAAAACAAGAGTTCAACAGAAATCGTCGAACGGAGTTAGACGATCGTCGAATGCAGATCAATGATCTCAGGCTAAACCGTCGAACTCAGGTCGACGATCTCTAAACCCTGAACTCTGCTACAATCGATCTTCGAACGGAGCTCGACGATCTGACCCAAGATTGTCGAACTCAGCTCAACGATCGTCGAGCAGAGATCAGAGTTTTGAAAACTTTTTCAAAGGTAAATCAAAGTTCAATCCTAGAGGTCCTTCATCCCAAAGATTTAACCCTTATACTGAATGGATAATACCTCCAAGAAGATATCATCCTGAAGGCTATAAGAGTCAACCAGGGATGTCTTTTATTTCTGAATTCAAAGGTTATCAACCAAGGCCCAATGTAAACTAGGTCAAAAACAAGTAAATTGTTTTATGTGCAGGTTAAGACCTATCCAACATCAAACCAGCAATGGTATTTGGATAGTGGGTGCTCAAAGCACATGACAGGAAACAAGGACAATTTCACATCCTTCAAAGCCAAGCTTGGACCCAAAGTAATATTTGGTGATTCAAACTTTGGGCTAACAAAAGGATATGGTGCAGTCCAGATTGGCACAGTCACATTCAAGAAAGTAGCCTATGTGGAAGGACTGAAGCACAACTTGATTAGTATCAGTCAACTATGTGATGAAGGCTATCAAGTGACTTTCAGCAAATCCTTATGCAAGATCAAATCAGAGGACAACACAACTGTGTTGACAGGTAAAAGGAAAGGTAACATCTATCTTGTAGATTTTCTTTCAACCAAGGTAGATATTTGCTTGTTTAACTCTATTTGTAGACCTAATGAACTATGGCCTAAGAGATTAGGACATATAAACCTTAGAACCATTGCTAGGCTATCCAAGGACAACCTTGTTAGAGGACTACCTTCTGGCCCCTACAAGAAGGAAGGACTCTGCAGGGCTTGTCAATTAGGCAAGCAAACCAAAAATACTTTCAAGTCACTTAATAAGAGTGATTCACCTAGGATGTTGTATCTGTTACACATGGATTTTTTTGGACCCATTACAGTACAAAGCTTAGGAGGGAAATCTTATACTTTAGTGGTTGTAGATGACTTCTCTAGATTCCCATGGGTGTTCTTTCTAAGGAAGAAGTCTGATAACTTCAAGTGTTTGACAGAGTTTCTCAAATACATACAGAGTGAGTTCAATACTCACATTGCCCTGATCAGAAGTGATCATGGGACAGAGTTTGATTCTCCTCTTATGCAAGAGTTCTGTCAGAGTGAAGGGATTAGGCACACTTTCTCAGCTCCTAGAACTCCTCAACAAAATGGGGTAGCTGAAAGGAAAAATAGAACCCTTATTGAATCTGCTACTACATTGTTGTTAGATGATCACCTTCGTCTATCCTTTTGGGCAGAGACAGTGAACACCTCCAACTATGTGTTAAATAGAAGTTTAATACATAAACTGAAGGGCAAGACTCCCTATGAATTACTCAAAGGGAAGAAACCTAAAGTAGATTACTTTAAAATCTTTGGTTGTATTTGTTACATTCATAATAATGACAAGAAATACTTAGCAAAATTTCAAGCTAAAGTTGATGAAGGAGTGTTTCTTGGATACTCCATGATCAGTAAAGCTTATAGGGTATATAATAAATTAACTCTCAAAATTGAAGAATCTGTTCATATATCTTTTGATGAATCTAACATGTCTTTCAAGGAGAAGAATACTTCTACCATAGAACCTTTGCAGGTACACTCTCTTGCTGAAGACTTGGACAGGTTACAAATCATTCAAAAAGAGGAAAGCAGTGAAGATGAAGAAGACATTCAACACCTTGAAGTGAAACTTCTTGAAGAGCCAGTTGTTGTACCACCAGAGGAAAGAACAACACAGGTTGGTGAACAATCAACATCTCCTGTTGATTTAGTAACATCAAGTGACCATCCAATCTCCCAAGTGATTGGAGACATCTCAGCTAGTGTGCAAACCAGAAATCAGGTCAACCAAAACCTGATACACACTTGCTTCATTTCTCAAATTAAACCTCAATCCATTCAAGATGCAGAGCAAGATCCACACTGGATCATTGCAATGCAAGAAGAGTTGCATCAATTTTAAAGGAACAAAGTTTGGGAACTAGTACCAAGGCCAAAGGATCACTCCATTGTTGGAACAAAGTGGGTGTTCAGAAATAAATTGGATGATCAAGGAGTCATTATAAGGAACAAGGCAAGGCTAGTTGCTCAAGGGTACTCTCAAGAATAAGGGATAGATTATGACCAGACCTTTGCACCAGTTGCAAGGTTAGAGGCCATAAGAATCTTCTTAGCATATGCAGCACACAAAGGATTCAAAGTATACTAGATGGATTTAAAGAGTGCTTTTCTCAATGGAGATATCAAAGAAGAAGTCTATGTCAGACAACCCCCAGGTTTTATCTCTTCAACTCATACTGATTATGTTTTCAAATTGCATAAAGCATTATACGGTCTAAAGCAAGCTCCTAGAGCATGGTACGAGACCCTAGCATGCTTTCTTCTGAAAAATGAGTCTATAAGGGGTAGAGTAGACCAAACTCTTTTTATTAGAACCCATAAGTCTCATACCCTACTAGTACAAATCTTTGTAGATGATATTATATTTGGTTCTACTGATTCAAATTTGTGCAGAAGGTTTTCCAATCTAATGCATTCTAAATTTGAAATGTGTAGCATGGGTGAGCTATCCTTCTTTCTAGGATTGCAAATCAAACAAATGCTGAAGGCATATTTATTTCTCAAACCAAGTATGCAAAAGAATTGGTTAAGAAATTTGGTATGTCTGAAGCATCATGTATGAAAACACATATGCCTACTAATGCTGTATTAGATGCTGATGAACATGGGAAACCTGTTGATCAGACAACATATAGAGCAATGATTGGCTCTTTATTGTACCTTACAGCTAGTAGACCTGACATAATGTTTGCTACATGCATATGTGCTAGATTCCAAGTGAGCCCTAGAGAGTCACACCTAACCTTAGTAAAAAGGATCCTTAGGTATGTAAAAAGTTGTCCAAATCTAGGTCTCTAGTATCCAAAAGATTCAGCATTTGACTTAACTGGATTTTCAGATGCTGATTATGCTGGATGCAGAATAGACAGGAAAAGCACCAATGGAACTTGTCAGTTTCTTGGTGACAGACTTGTCTCCTGGTTTTGCAATAAACAAACATCTGTGTCAACTTCAACTGCTGAAGCTGAATATATGGTTGCAGGTAGTTGTTGCTCACAAATCTTGTGGATTCAAAATCAGCTCCTAGTCTATGGCTACAACTTAGAGAAGTCAAAAATATTTTGTGATAATACTAGTGCTATTTCCATAGCACAAAATCCAGTCCTCCATAGTAGGACAAAACATATAGAAATTAGGCATCACTTTCTAAGGGATAATGTTGAGAAAAATAAAATTGAACTTCAATATATCCCAACTGATTTGCAAAGCGGAGATATTTTCACCAAACCCTTGGATGAAAATAAACATACATTCTTCCTAAATCAGTTAGGAATGTTAGATGGAGGAAGTCTAAAACAAGATCCAAGGTTTTCAAAAATCTAAAAATGACCAAGACTAGGCAAATCAAAGTGATTTTTCTAGTGTATAGAGTATGTTTCTGGTCTCTGAACTGCGCTCAATGATTTTCCTCAAGTTCGTCGAACGGAGATCAACGATTGCACAAATCGTCGACCTGAGTTCATCGCTTCTCAGATAGTGCTAAACTATCTTTCTTCAGGTCAGCGATCGTCGAACGGAGCTCGACGCTCTCCAATATCGTCGAACGGAGATCAACGATATTGATGACCTTTCAGTTTCCTTTAGAAGCCCAGATCGTCGAACAGAGTTCAACTATCTTTCATTTTCTGCGTCGAACCCTAATATAAAACTCATTTTTCGACTGTCGTTCTCCCTTTGCGCTTTCATACTCTCTGCAAATTTTCTCTTTCCCTCAAAACTTCTCTACACTTGGCCGTTTGTTTGTTCATTTTTGCAGGAATCAATGGCAGTATCAGTCGCCATCTTGGCCGTAATGAAATTTGACGCTGGATTTGATATCGACATGGATTCTTTCAACAACATCGATCAAATCTTCAAGGACATTCTGGAACTTTTCAAAGAACAACAGCTAGTTATCATAATGACTACAAGGATCAAATTAGCTGCAGATGAGATAAAGTAATGGGTGTATACTGCCCATAACCTGGATCAGAATATAGTGGTTGGAACCATATCAGGAACTCAGGTATCTCTAACACCTGCTGCTTTGACAGAAGTTTTTCAATTAAATTCTGGAGAAGATTCTGTTGAGCTTTCTGGATAGGAGTTTTCTAATATGCTTGAAAGGATGGGTCACTCAGAAGCAAACCCTAGCAAATTGCTTAAGAAAAATCTGTCTGTTGAGTACAGATTTCTAGCTGATGTTGTTGGAAAAGTGTTGTTGGCCAAATACTCAGCTCATGATACCATATCTAGGTATCAGCTCTGTCTGATGGGTGCCCTGGTGGACAAGAAAAAACTCAACTGGGGAGAAGTATTCTTTGATTTGATTAAGAAAAAGATTAACAAGAACTTTGTTAAGTTTGGAAGGATTTTAGGGCTGTTCCTTCATAACAGATACCCTGCACTGCTTGTTTCCAGTGGGATGCACATCAATGCCTCCAAGAGGCTCACCTGTGCCCTATTTAGAAAATAGGACAGGCAAATTTTAAAACCCAGCAGGCCCTCTGCAATTTCTACTTCAGGCACAAGGACTGCTTCAGTCTCTTCCCCTCAGGTTTCTGCCCCTGTAGAAGACTTGCTTGCTTTATATCCTCCTCCACCTCTTGTTTCATCTACCATAGTCACACCCACCATCACAATTTCCACCCCATCTCCAACTTCAATTCCTTCTCCAACTCCACCACTCACTGAAGAAATCTTACATCCTCTACATCACTACCCACACCTGGATATTGATTCATCCTCTCAAATTCCATCTTTTACTCTTATAGATGATTCATATATGGATGATTCTCCTTCATCCCCTCCTGAGCCACCATCCTCATCCACCTCTTATCAACAACTACTTCAGGACATAATTGCTCAAACATCCTTCACACCATCCATTTCCATTCCACTCTCCTCCATCTCCATAATTCCAATTTCCCAGCCATCATTTCCCCAATCCACAGGTTCTCCACAAACATCTCCTGCTACTCCAACCTTCATTTCTCCCTCATCTATCCCTACCTCTACTCAAGTCCCTCTTGAGCAAGTAGATCTTCCAGCCCTTGCAGACAGGTTATATGAGCTGATAGCACCAAGGCTATCACTATTGCTGGAGACCTCTTTGGCTCCACTCCTAAAAACAGTTCAGGAGCTGTCTATCAGGCTTTCTTCTTTTCTTCCTCCTCAGGCAATCCCTTCTTATGGGTGCCTTGATCCAGTTCTCACTGAATCTAGGCAGGGGGAGATGCCTTATGAAGTTGAAAGATTGCCTGCTGTAGTATCCTCAGTCCAAGCTCCAGTAGCTTCAGTTGCATTCATCACAGTGGACCTCAGGTCACTGTTGTCAGTCTTTGATTCTGTGTACTTCAACTACCTTCCAGTCCAGTATTCTAAAGATATTACTAAGGCCATTATGCCTATTTCCAGATGTGACCCCAGCTTAATAAGCTCTTATATAAATTCCCTCAATGCTGTTGACACTGCTTCTCCTGCTGCTCCTGCTCCTACTATTGTTGTTGATATTTCTGTCAGTTCTGATATTACTGTTTTTGAGGATATGCATATGACAGAGGCATTTGATTTTGAGCCTGTTATTACTACTGCTGTTGCTCCTTCTGAAGTTGATTTTCCAATTTCATCTGTTACTACTGCTTCTATTACTGTTGCTGTTTCTGAACCTGCTGCCATAACTCCTTCTGCCAGTGTTGCTTCTACTCCACTTCCTATTGTTGCTGCTGTTACTATTGTTATTTCTGATATCTCTTCTACTCAGTCTCAACAACAGAAAGATTACCTCAAAAGGATTGATGCAGTGTATGATAATCCTCCAAGCTTAGACGGTGATCAGTATTAGGACTGACTCAGATGATTTCTCTGCTACAATTGCAAGGAAAAGGAAATCCAGAAGCAAGGCTATGAAGAGAGTTCCCCCAGAAAAAGTGAAAGATACAAATGACATTCCATGCTACATACTGCCTGATTGCCCTATCACAGAACCTTGGATGCAATACTCCAGGAATCAACTGAAAGCTATGAAGAAGAAAAGAAAGTATGACAAAGGATCTTCACATTTCAATCCTCCTCCTCCTCCTCCCTCACCTGATGCAGGTACAGGTCGTAGTTCTGCCTTCCAATCCTCTACCAGAAGCCAAACTTCATATCAACCTCAAGGTAGATCTCGGTATAGTGGAAATCAATCTAGAGGTTACCAGTCCAGAAGAGGACAATACAGAGGAAATCAGACAGAACTCAAAGTGTACTCTAAAGGATATTCTAGGCAACATCCTTATCCAAGGGAAGGACAAGGTCCATCTGACACTACTTCTGGTCCCTTCCCTTATAAGCTGAAAGATTTAGTCTCTTCCAGATCCCCTCCTGACAATTCTTCAAATAGATATGAGCCTCCTGTTCCATTTGAAGATCCAGAAAATAATCCCACCTCATGGACAGCACGAATGAAAGAATTGGTTGCTTTGGTTCAAATCAAGAAGGCTAGAGAACAAGGAAGAGATGCATCAAATATCACTACTTTATCGGATCAAAGAAAGAAAGAACTTGAGAGATACTCTTCCAGTAAATTTTTTGATTCAGAAAGCTATATAAAGTTGCACCCAGAAGCTGTAGTGCCCAGGCCAAAGCATCAAACCTCTCTAGGTGCAGCTGATGATAGAACATCTAAGAAGGAAGCTCTCAACCCCAACAGAGAAATAGTTCCTATAAAGAGCAAGGAAAAAGAATGATTCTGTAAGATGACAGTATTTTTATTTTCTGAACTATCTGAGATAATGTCTGTGTTTCTGCAATGTCTTGTTTGTTATATTTCTGCTTTGTATGTTCTTATTTTTCCAATATCTGTAAATAGTAATCCTAACCCAAATAGGGGGAGATTGTTGGAACACCCTATTACTGATTTGGGCAAGGATCACTATGTCTTTTAGGAAATCTGTTTTGACCTCCTTGTATAGATCTAAAGGTCAATTAGAATTGAGTCTAAGGGTTAGTATTTAGGTTTTAAAGCTGCCCTCAAGACCAGATATTTCAGTTCTGGAGACTAAGTCATTTTGTCGAGCTCAGGACGACGAATCGTCGAACTCCATTCGACGATCGTTGAGCTCACTTCAACGAATCGTCGAACTCCATTCGACGATCTCTGAGCTCAACTTCAACGAGTCATCGAACTCCATTCGACGATCTTCGAGCTCAGATCGATATTCTTGTCTCCAGTTTGTTTGTCTATCTCTGAGCTCAGTTCGACGATAGTTGAGCTCAGATCGACGATCTCTGTTTCAATCTAAGACCAGTCTCTGAGCTCAGTTCAACGATAGTATAGCTCAGGTCGACATTTTTCTAGAGAGATCGACGTTTTTCAAGATTCAAATTCAGACAGTTATGGAATTATTCTCAGCATTTATGTCAAGGATCTTGTAGCCGTTTTCAATTAATTTGGAGTAAGTTTCAAGGGATTTCAAAGGAATGTTTTATTGTACTTTCCTCCAGAAGACAAAATACAGTTAAGGAAGTCATTTATGACAGGCTAACGGCTATCTTGGACAGAAAAAATATTCTATTTAGAACTAAGGAATAAAAGAGATATTCATATTCTGCTGGAATAGAAAAACACAGAACATCATCAACAAGTGAATAACAACAAGAAAAAGAGCTGCAAATATTCACAGTCTTAGAACTCTTTCAAGAACACACATCACAAAAAGGAGATCAACATACTGAAACTTTCAGATCCCTTTTGATTCAAATGTTCAAAGGCCATCATCATTCAAGACTCCAGACAACACACATTTCAGCTGTTGCTGAAATCATCTTTTGCTGGAGATCAAATTTTCTGAAGGCCTATCACCCTACTGCAAAGCTTTACTTCCTGAACAACTCAAGATCTCAGGGGGAGCTTTGACAACATCCACTATCTTCTCTCTGATTGTTGACAGAGAAGATCATATCATCCCTCTCTCTCTCTCTCTCTCTCTCTCTCTCTCTACTGTAAAGGGTTTATCAAACTCCCTTCAAAAGTTTATGCTGGTTTCTGAGACCTTGTCAAAACTCAGTGGTGGCAAGACACCTGATCAAAAAATCTGGTTTGATTTTTGAGTACCTTATCAAAAGCTCATTGGTGCCCAGGACACCTAATCAACTCATCATACAGTGGATTCCTACCTAGGGTGGTAGAAGAGTGGATGTACCCAGATTGATTGGGGAACCACTTTAGCTCCTTGTGTCATCTGATTGCTTACTTTCTTTTGTTTTCTGGCTGTGGTTTGTGATTTCTCTGTGTTTAGTTAGTTGCTGTGTTTACTATATGTTATTTGCTTCACTGTTCACTTAGGAATACCACAAGAGTTGTAAAAGGTTTTTAGCAAGCACCATACTCTATTCACCCCCCCCCCCTCTAGAGTATATCAGATCTAACCTGCACTTTCAAGGAGGATGATGGTAAGGAGGCAGGGGTGCGAGCCAAAGTCAGGGCCAGAGTGGCCACGTTGGCTTTGTTCCGCTTACGCACCATCGCGAGATGATCGCGGAAGCTCTCGGTGTGAGGCATAACTACGTTTGAGCGAAAGGAGGAAGTGTGAAAGGGGGGCACTCTCAATGCTGGGTGTGAACCATGTACTTATAGGCACCGGTGGAGGGCCCCACAAAATATTCTCTCATAAATACGCTTGTGACATGAGCCTCGGTTGGACTTTCTTTCCGAGCTTGAAGCAACCTCGAAAAGAGCAGGAATAGTCTACAATCTCGGGCTCGTAGGAGACGAAGGATCAAGGAAAGGAGGGGAGAAGGCGAGAAGGGTGAAAGTAGAGGGCTATTTGCTGGGCGAGAGGGGCCCAAGCGAGATTCGACTCGCTAGGCGAGTGGGTCCCAGGGAAAGGGCCACTCACGGGGCGAGAGTCACTCGCTATGCGAGACGGGCCCAGAGATAAGGCTACTCGCAAGGAGAGAGACTACTCGTGAGGCGAGAGGGATCCAGAGGGGAGAGCTCTGCCCGCGAGACGCCGCTCTTGCCGAGTGCCGATTCGGCGAGGGGCCTGACACTGGTTTAGTGGTTGGTCGAGTGCCGGTTCATTTGGAGACGGTTTACCTTTTTAGCCCCATGTTATTTTACTCTTTTTCCCTTGGTGGTCAGCATATTACCCTTCAGAACAACAGAGTTTGGTTGTTGACAGACCCGACACAGGGTATTTTGGTAATTTCAGGTTGGTTTGGTTTGGTTATTGGCAATTCAAACTCATAGGCCTATAAATAGACCGGTAAGGTGCTTGGTAGATGGTTGTTGACCCTTCTCTCTTCTTCCACTAAGGCACCTAGCTCAGCACTGGCTAGGGAGGGGAAGAATAGTTAGTTCTTCCGAGTAAGAGGTGGGACCTCCGAGCTGAAGCTCATGGTCTGTTTCTTTGAGACTTTCGTCTAGGAGGAGTTCGGGAAGAGTAGGTGTGAGCTGCAACCTTAGATCTGAGCGTTATGAGAGGTCGGTTTACTGGCTTCAACATGGCCGAAACCATGCGGGAAAAAAATGCATGGGTAGCCACAAACGTCCCCAGAACTGTTGTGTATAACGCACGATTACCATGAGACCGTGCGAGAAGAAATTTGCACGACTATGCGTTTTACATGGGAACTAGAATTGGAATTTGGGATGTCCCGACTACCTGCATAACAAAAACTCCATCCAAACAATCATATAAATCAGAACAAGCAAGTGCGAGGAGCTCCAAGAACTTGCCCTCAACACAAGAGTGTGCAATCGCACAACGCATTGGGCCAAACCAATGCACTAATGGCTAAGTGAAGATAGAAACAAAAATATGACTTTTCCAATTGAAAAAGTAGTGCACATGCAAGAAAATAAGACCAGATGAGTCCAAAAAACCTTATATAAATCAGACTAATCGCACCACCAGACTAAAACATTTGCTCGTCCCGAGCAAATCATCTCTCCGTGAACCAAGGAGACACATCTAGATAGGAGAGAGTGTAACACCCACATCCGTCACATTGCATATAACAGAAGGTCCAGCTGGAACCCGACGCCATATACCACAGACAGTTGGAAGGGTTACATAAGAATATTCAAACAATCCAATTAAGACTACTCGTCCTACACAGAGCATTCTAGCGGAAGCTTTTAAATAGTTGGAAGAACCCAAATATTAAATCCATAATCATGAATGTCCACCTCCACACAACAGGAATGAAACTCAAATACACTGAAAAGGTACATGGCCTTATGACCTTACAATGGTTCACTTAATAAATAGTGTCTTACATACATCGGCTCGCAGGCCGGCCACACATGACAAAATAAAAACAGTTATAATTTACGGCCTTCGAGGGCCAGCACGGCAACATGGGCTCCAGCCCGCTATTTTGCACTCGGCTCCGCAGCACCTGCAAGCAACATTCCACCGCACGGTGGCAGACAAGCAACGGTCAGCTAAAGCCGACCAAATTATAACGACCACGTCCCTTTCTCGGGACGACGGTGCTGCTTCCCTGCATATCATTAGCCCAGCTAAACAATTATATAAAAACATACTTCGCCACAGGTGTAGGCTCGCACGGCCAAAAAACCCGTACACTCAAGGCACATTAACGGTGAATCCTGACACTTCAGCGTCTTCACCACCACCCCCAGGATGGCAACAACATGAGCATTTTATCCTTCCTAACCCAGTCTAGTCTAAGGCTTCCGACTATGCCAACGGCCAGTCCCCTTTTCGGGTCTCTCTCACCGAACCACATAGCCCAGTTCCAATACCACTTGCCCGTTGCTCAACCGCGTAGTTCACATTAAGACGTACGCACGAGCCAAGCTTCTCTCGGATCCTAACATTTTCCAAACAATCACATAACCCAATTATGTTCAAGGCCGGTTCCCAGACCGCCAAGTTAACAGAACAATGATTCTGCTCAGTTTTTCGGGTGCGCCTTGGAGCTAACCTCCAAGGATCCCTGCTGCAATCTACCGCGTAGAAACCCGAAAACCCAAAGCACGGAGTATTCTCCGGCAAATCATAACAAATGCAACATCACCGATCCAGACCAACATGTCCGGGTAGGCTTCACACACAATGCCTATGCCCGTACTTCGATTCCGGACTCTATATGCAACAGAAGGGGGACTATTCACATCAACCCCATGGAACACCACGCACTCACCGCACACTCGCGGGAGCGGGATTCCCTATGCAGAAAGGAAGAGAGCTTCACATGCTCAAGTAGTGAATCGTTACCCTTGTAGTCCGCTTTGGCACCATGGAAAAACTACACGGATAGAAGTCTTCGCAACGATCTTTCCTCCATGGATCTGCTCTCAGATCTCAAAACGGTGCTCTGATGCTCCGCCGGCGACCGGAATCCTCCTTCTTCTTCCTCCTCTCTAACCCCTTAAAAAGAGAAAGCCTTGGAGAGAAATGAAGGATTAACTCCCCTATTCCCGGCCTTAACAGAGCAGGAACCCATCTGCGTCGTTGGAACATATTTAAAGAAAATGAACGGCTCAGATCTGCTCAAAAAATCCCAAACCTGGGCCGAACACGGCTTGGCACACGGCCGTGTCCCAGGCCGTGTGCCTCGATCCAGGCACGATCGTCGAACACAGAGGCTCACACGGGATAAAACACGCCCGTGTCCCACTCGACACGCCCGTGTCGGGTTCCTAGACACGCCTGTGACTAGGGGCGTATCACATATAACCGCCACGGCAACGGACACGACCCAACTGAACACGGGTAGGGACACGGGTATGAACACGCCCGTGTCACTTGACAATCGTCGAGCAGAAATCGTCAATCGTCGAATGCAGAGGGTCACTCGACAATCGTCGAGTGCCTTTCGTCGACCTCAATCGGCTTGCACACGAGCACAGGTCAAGACACGCCTGTATCCCGGGGCCGTGTCACCAGTAACTGCCACGCCAACCGACACGACTCTTGGGAACACGGGTACAGACACGGTTAGGCACACGCTCATGTCAAATGACACGCCTATGTCATTAGGTCGTGTTCCTAGCCGTGTCCTTCTTGGGATGAAAACGGCCAAAACAACAGCCAGACACGGCCTTGTACACGCCCGTGGCCTAGGCCGTGTACCCCTATACATACACCAAAATCCCCTTTTTATGTGACCAACTCAAATACAATTTTGGGGGCGTTACAAATCTCCCCCACTTAAGGAATTTCGTCCCGAAATTAAGTAAAGGTACACAACTAGAAGTTACCTGAGTGGAATAACTCGGGATATTCCTCCAACATAGCTTGCTCTCGCTCCCATGAAAGCTTCTCACGTCCGCAATTATCCCAACGGACTTTAACCATTCAGACTTCCTTGTTGTGGAGTCGCTTGACTGCAACATCTTCAATACGTACTGGCTTGACTCTTGTCATTAATTCATAATCAATCGGTACTTGATTGTCTGCAATGATCTGTGAAGGCTCTTGCACCGCCTTACGCAACACCGACACGTGGAACACGTTATGTAGCCCACTCAATTCCGCCGACAGCTTCAATCTATATGCCGCTTCGCCAACACGCTCCAGGATTTCAAATGCTCCAAGGTATCTCAGACTCAACTTCTTCAAGCGTCGAACCCGTGAGACACCCTTGAGCGGCTTAATTTTTAAGTATACCCAGTCACCAACATTGAACTCCACATTCCTATGTTTGGCGTTATAGTACTTTGACTGTCTGTCCTGAGAGATCTTCAACCATTCTTGAATTGTCTGTATCACTGAAGTGGCATCTTCCACTGCTTGATGTTTGTAAAGCTTCGACTCGCCCGTCTCCAACCAAGACAACGGCGTGCGACACTTTCTCCCGTATACGGCCTTGAAAGGCATCATTCCAATACTCGCCTGAAAGTTATTGTTATACGCAAACTCCACCATGTACAGGTGATCTTACCACTGCTTTCCAAAATCTAGGACGCACGTGCGAAGCATGTCTTCCATCGTCCGGTTGACCCTCTCGGTTTGGCCATCCGTCTGCGGATGAAAGGTTGTGCTGAGCTTTAGCTTAGTACCCAGCAGACTATGCACCAACCTCCAGTCATTCGACGTGAAACGTCCATCTCGATCACTAACAATACTACGAGGCACACCATGCAATCGTACAATATTCTCCATATAGAGTTTGGCTAACGTTTCCACCGGATCTTCCTTCCTGACTGGAATAAAGTGCGACACCTTTGTCAACCTATCTACGACCACCCAAATGAAGTTGTTTCCCTTCTGCGACTTCGGCAAACCGTGCACAAAATCCATAGATATGTCGTCGAATTTCCATTCCGGGATAGGTAGGGACTTCAAGAAACCTCCTGGATTCTAGCATTCCGCCTTAACCAATGCCCAAATTCGACACTTGGCTACATAAAGTGCTACATCCTTCTTCAATCCTGGACACCAGAATAATTTCTTCATGTCTCTATACATCTTCGTGCTTCCCTGGTGGATTGAGTACTTGGTATGATGTGCCTCGCACACCAACTCCTCCTGAAGATTATCCGCACTAGGAACACATAGGCGACCGTCCTTCCTTAGCAACCCATCCTCAACCGCAAACTTGGAATTTGACCCATCCAATGATTCATCCAAGATCTGCTTCATGCTGTTATCCTGAATCAAATCCCGCCGAACTCTATCAGCTAGGTCACACTGCATCTCGGTCCAAAACAGTTTCGCCTCAGCACTAGACTGCTTGTCGATGCAAGATATCTCTAAATCCTCCAACTCATGGACCAATCTCTCATCATGTACCGATAACCAGTTGGCATGCACCGGAGTCCTATGACTCAACGCATCCGCCACTGCATTTCCCTTCCCAGGCGCATAATGTATCTTGAAAGTGTAGTCCCCTAAGAAATCCATCCACCTGCGCTGCCTCATGTTCAGATCCTTTTGATCCAACAGGTACTTCAAGCTCTTATGATTGGTGTAAATATCGACCTTCACACCGTACAGGTAGTGCCTCCAAAGCTTTAGAGCAAATATCACGACCGCTAACTCTAAGTCGTGGACCGGATAATTCTTCTCGTGAGCCTTCAATTTTCGTGAACCGTAGGCTATCACACTCCCATGCTGTAGCAGAACACAGCCCAAACCACTGCCTGAAGCATCACTATAGATCTCGAACCCTTCGGTTCCACTTGGCGAACATAAAATAGGCGCTGTGGTCAACCGCCTCTTCAACTCCTCAAAAGCCTGTTCGCACTCCGGAGACCACACAAACTTCTTATCCTTCCTTGTCAACGTCGTGAGTGGTAGCACTATCCGTGAGAAGTTCTCTACGAAGCGCCCGTAGTAGCTAGCAAGCCCCAGAAAACTCCGGACCTCTGCCACTGAAGTCAAAGCAGGCCACTCCCGTATCGCCCCTATCTTCGCCGGATCCATATCTATCCCTTCTCCACTGACAACATGACCAAGGAACGCTATCGAGGATAACCAGAATTCACACTTGGAGAACTTAGCATACAACTGATTCCTCCTCAACGTCTCCAACACCATGTGTAGATGATTGTAGTGATCCTCCTCGCACTGCGAGTACACCAGGATATCATCGATAAATACTATCACGAAACGATCCAGGTACTCTCTGAACGTCCTGTTTATCAGATCCATAAATACGGATGGCGCATTGGTCAAACCAAACGACATGACCGTGAACTCGTAATGCCCAAACCGCGTACTGAATGTTGTCTTTGGGATGTCGCTCTCCCTTATCCTCAACTGGTAGTAACCAGACTTCAGATCTAACTTCGAATATACCGTTGTCCCAACCAACTGATCAAATATATCGTCTATTCTCGGGATCGGATACTTATTCATTTCTGTAAGCTTGTTCAATTCCCGGTAGTCGATACAAAGCCGCAAGCTCCCATCTTTCTTCTTAACAAAGAGAACTAATGCCCTCCAAGGCGACAAACTTGGACGCACATAACCTTGCTCTAGCAACTCTTGCAATTGCACCTTGAACTCTGCCATCTCTTTTGGTGTTATCCGAAAGGGGAGCATGACACCGGTTTGGCACCCGGTACCAGCTCCATAGTAAAGTCTATCTCCCGCTGAGGAGGAGCTCCTGGGAGATCTTCTGGAAACATATCGGGATACTCAGACACAACTGGGATGCTGTCCAAACTAGGCTTAGGCGTCGAAGTCTGCACTAATGTGACAAACAGCTCTGCCCTAGACCGAACTGCCTTAATCACCTGAAGGGCCGACATCAAAATCTTCCCTAACCCCTTCATGCCCGCAAATGTAGTCTCCCGTTCAGTATTTAATCCCAACTTAACCTCCTTTCGGTTGCAATCAATGTAAGCTCGCTGCTCCAAAAGCCAATCCATACCAAAGATTACATCGAACTCTACTAACGGTAGAATCAACGCTCGCAAATCAAACTCCTGATTCCCAATCTGAAACTTGACTATGCAGACCTTATCCGTGCGCATTGAGCACCAATTGGGCAATAACACATCCAACTTGTCTTTTACCATCGAGGGAGGGACCCCGATGCGCGTCACAAATCGTTCGGACAAGAAGGAATGCGAAACTCCCGTATCAAACAAGGCTCTCGCCGGACAATCGAGAATCAATACAAATCCTAGCAACAATAGAAGTAAGCTAACACATAAAAGAGGTAACAACTACAAAAGTTAATCTGCTATAAATTAACTCATACCTGTCACCACGTCAGCTTGCTTTATGTTCTCTTGCAGACCAAGATTATAAACTCTAGGCTGGACTGGAGCATGATGGGACGTGGTTGACTCCACCGCCTTTTCTTTCTCCTCATAAGTCGCTCCAGACTTCCTCTCAGACTTTAAACGTCTGCTCCAACACTCACGAGCAAAATGCCCCGTCTTCCCACAGTTATAGCAAGCTTCTGGGACTCGACTTGTGGTTGCCCCCAACGCACCAGCCGAAGGGGCTGAGTTCGAAGTCCTCTGCTTCTTGTTCCATCTATGGAATCCTGACTTTGTACTAGGCACTTTGAGCTCTGCCTTCTTTTCTCCTGAGTCCTTCTTCTCTTGCACCCTCTTCGCAACCTTTTCCAAAGACCGGGCCGAGTTGATCAAGGCTAGGAAGCCATGCGCCTTAGTCCCAGCAAGGCGTAACTGTAGGTCACCATGAAGACCCTCATAAAATCGGCTGGTCTTCCTCGCCTCTTCCGTAAACATAGCCCCAACATACTGACCCAACATTGTAAACTCGTGGAGGTACTCGTCCACGCTTCTGGATCCTTGAGTCAACCCAAGATATTGGTTCTCCATCTCAAGCTTCTGAGCAGAGGGTAGATATCTGGCTAGGAACAATCTTTAAAATTCCTCCATAGGCACATCAGCAAGCTGCCTACCCACTAAGAGATGAAAATCCAACTCATCCCACCACAGCCTCGCATCACCCGCCAAAAGAAAGGTCGTCATGGTGGTCTTATGCCACTCCTCAGTTAATGTGGTTATCAAAACCCTCTTTATCGTAGAGAGCCAGTCCTCATCTTGAGTTGGCGTTCCAGTCCCATCAAATACTGGGGATGAAAGCCCATTACATGCTTAAGCTGCTTCTCCCTAGCTCTCCTCGGCTCTACCAGATCAACTGTTGCGCGCTCCACCACTCTCGGCTCTGCCGCCCTAACCGTTTCTTGCTCATTCGCAGGAGGTGCGTGATGTATTTGCCCTGCAGGTTGGGAATTAATCATCGCAAATACGGCTTCAGCCACCATCCTGATGGTTTCTGCTAAAGGAGGTGTAGTAGCCATGTCTCTCGGTGCACTACTTTCCGCCGATTGCGGACGCTATGATTGACCAGCACCGCTCCTAGCTGCCTATAGAAGCAAAGACACATGATTAGACGATAACCAAATTGCTAAAAGCAATCATTGGAACACTCAGATTCCACAAAACAAGTGTATTTTTCATTAAGTGGACATTCATGGGTTCTTTTTGATGTTATAACGATGACTCACACATGTGCTCACCACCCCTTAAAAGAATTCGCCCACGAATTCATTTAAGCCTGACAGTAACCAGAAGTCTGATACCAAATTGTAACACCCCCATCCGTCACATGGCATATAACAGAAGGTCCGGCTGGAACCCGACGCCATATACCACAGACAGTCGGAAGGGTTACATAAGATATTCAAACAATCCAATTAAGATTACTTGTCCTACACAGAGAATTCTAGCGGAAGCTTTTAAATAGTTGGAAGAACCCAAATCTTAAATCCATAATCATGAATGTCCACATCCACACAACAGGAATGAAACCCAAATACACTGAAAAGGTACATGGCCTTATGGCCTTACAATGATTCACTTAATAAATAGTGTCTTACATACATCGGCTCGCAGGCCGGCCACACATGACAAAATAAAAACAGCTATACTTTACGGCCTTCGAGGGCCAGCATGGCAACATGGGCTCCAACTCGCTATTTTGCACTCGGCTCCGCAGCACCTGCAAGCAACATTCCACCGCACGGTGGCAAACAGGCAACGGTCAGCTAAAGTCGACCAAATTATAACGACCTCGTCCCTTTCTCAGGACAGCGGTGCTCCTTCCCTGCATATCATTAGCCCAGCTAAACAATTATATAAAAACATACTTCGCCACAGGTGTAGGCTCGCACGACCAAACACCTCGTGCACTCAGGGCATATTAACGGTGAATCCTGAAACTTCAGCGTCTTCACCACCACCCCCAGGATGGCAATAATATGAGCATTTTAGCCTTCCTGACCCAGTCTAGTTTAAGGATCCCGACTATGCCAATGGCCAGTCCCCTTTTCGGGTCTCTCGCACCGAACCACATAGCCCAGGTCCAATTCCACTTGCCTGTTGTTGACCGCATAGTTCACATTAATACGTACGCATGAGCCAAGCTTCTCTCGGATCCTAATATTTTCCAAACAATCACATAACCAAGTTATGTTGAAGGCTGGTTCCCAGACCGCCAAGTTAGCAGAACAACGATTCCGCTCAGTTTTTCGGGTGCGCCTTGGAGCTAACCTCCAAGGATCCCTGCTGCAATCTACCACGTAGAAACCCCAAAACCCAAAGCACAGAGTCTTCTCCGGCAAATCATAACAAATGCAACATCACCGATCCAGACCAACATGTCTGGGTAGGCTTCACACACAATTCATATGCTCGTACTTCGATTTCGGACTCTATATGCAACACAAGGGGGACTATTCACATCAACCCCAAGGAACACCACACACTCACCGCACACTCGCAAGAGCGGGATTCCCTATGCAGAAAGGAAGAGAGCTTCACATGCTCAAGTAAAGAATCGTTACCCTTGTAGTCCGCTTTGGCGCCATGGAAAAACTACACAGATAGAAGTCTTCGCAACGATCTTTCCTCCACGGATCTGCTCTCAGATCTCAAAACGGTGCTCCGATGCTCCACCGGCGGCCGGAATCCTACTTCTTCTTCTTCCTCTCTCTAACACCTTGGAAAGAGAAAGCCTTGGAGAGAAATGAAGGATTAACTCCCCTACTCCCGGCCTTAATAGAGCAGGAAATAATCCGGGTCGTTGGATCTTATTTAAAGAAAACGAACGGCTCAAATCCGCTCAAAAAATCCCAAACCTAGGCCGAACACGGCTTGGCACACGGCCGTGTCCTAGGTCGTATGCCTCGATCCAGGCACGATCGTCGAACACAGAGACTCACATGGGCTAAGACACGCCTGTGTCCCACTCGACACACCTGTGTCGGGTTCCTCGACACGCCCGTGACTAGGGGGCATGTCACATATAACTGCCATGACAATGGACACGAACCAACTGAGCACTGGTAGGGACACGGGTATGAACACGCCCGTGTCACTCGACAATCGTCGAGCAGAAATTGTCGATCGTCGAACGCATAGGGTCACTCTACAATCGTCGAGTGCCTTTCGTAGACCTCAATCGGCTTGCACACGGGCACGGGTCAAGACACGCCCGTGTCCCGGGGCCATGTCACCAGTAACCGCCACGCCAACCGACACGACTCTTGGGAACACGGGTACAGACACGGTGAGGCACACGCCCGTGTCAAATGACATGCCCATGTCATTAGGCCGTGTTCCTAGCCGTGTCCTTCTCGGGATGAAAACGGCCAAAACACCAGCCAGACACGGCCTTGGACATGCCCGTGGCCTAGGCCGTGTACACCTATACAGGCACCAAAATCCCCCTTTTATGCGACCAACTCAAATAGAATTTTCGAAGCTTTGCCAAAGACTAGGGCTCGGGATCACCTCCAAAGAAATCCATCAATGTCGGGGACCATACGCTCACCCGTTCACACTCTCTTCACATCGCTAGTTTGTCTCAAGCGTGAATCCGTAGGACTTTTGGGCAGAAATGGGGGTTGGGTTTCGGTGAGGTAAACAAAGATAAAAAAGATGGCTACGCACGCAACCCAAATGAGCTCAACAAAAAGTTATCCTCTCGCCAACAACACATGTAGGTGCACTACGCCACCAGACTTAAACTTGAAAACACGGGCGTGTGCACCGCCTACCGCAATAAAATCTCAAATAGAATTCTCAATTACACATTTTCTTTTCACTTTTCCTTTTCACAATTCATTTTTATGTATATTATTTTTAAAAAAAATCATCTTTTTATTTTAACACTTCCAACAAATAAAAACTTTGGAGCACATCCACATATTCACAAGGAACATCACCACATCAACACCATAAAATGAGAATGTAAAACACTAAAACTCAGCTTGGGTGTGCGACTAGAATCGGCTATGAGGCTTTGGTGAAATAATGGTGGAGCTGAATCAAAAGAAGGGGTAGGCACAACGGCGCTAGCGAGGATAAGACTTTAGGAACGGTACAAAGCTCAACTGGGCCAAAATGATGGCCTACATCACACTCACGCTAGACTAACCATGTGTCATTGCTTCAAGAGTAGCTTGGGGCAAGTTCTTAGCCACCGAGAAAGATGATCCTTCCTCCCGACTCGAGCAATACGATGGTAGTGACGGCTACAATCATTCTTATACTACCGTTTGATTAATCCAGATTCAACACTTTTGAGTGGTACAATCAATATTTACAAATGCAGAAAAGGTATAAATCTACGAGCATAAAGAAAAATTAATTCTATACTATTTCTACACACTATGAATACTCTATTAAGAGCACTGCACATGTTTCGCCCTACACTATCTGAAACTCCTAAGCCAGCACCACTATTTTAAAGTTAACACAAAAGAAATAAATTTGACTCGAGCCGCGCGCTTAATTAAAATCACGCTCATGTGGGTGTAGGTGCACAATGCGGACAAAATATCAAGAAAACAGAAAGTCAAAATGTGCTTTTGGTATGAAAGCGATAGTAGTGCATGTGCACAGGTAACCCGCATAACTCTCCCCGACCAGACTTAAACTAAACAACCAATCCAAGATTTGCAATAAACATAGAGAAGTAAAAGTTGGGGGAGAGGTTATCCCATGCTCAGCAAATGAGCGTACCAGAAGATTGACGTTAAAGCATTAAGCCAAACCTGCAAAAATATTTGGCTCACTCCGCCGCGCCAAGGAAAGGCAACCTACAAAAGAGCTCCAACAAAAATGTATACACAAAACCATAACAAGTTTAATCTAAACAATACTTGCGAGCTATTACTAAACACAAACATCACATATATAAAATGAAACTAAACACAATAACACAAGATGGATAGGCAATGCAAACAATATAACTAACAACCACCCTGGGGACGAAGCCCCAGCTGAATAGAGTAATGACAATCAGTCAAAATAGCAAATATACAAATATGAAGAAAGACAACAAATAACCCCATCCGACAAGATCAACAACAATTACTCAGGCTAATCAGGAAAAGGCGGAGGCAGTGGCAGAGTACGAGCACGAGAAGTAGAAGCTCGAGCAGGGACAGCTGGGGCACTCCAAAAAACTCAACAATGCGCTCAGTCATGCCGTGCTGCTGGGGAATCAGCTCTTCCATCTACAAATGCAGCGCATAGAAGTCAGGATTATCCACCGCGAAACTCCTATGGTGAGAGGCATGGCCAAAAGATGACGCACGAGCCAAAGGCATAGTATGGCCTGGAGAGGCATCGTCGGGCCTGCGAGACTCCAAAGAAGAACCCATAGCCGCAGAAGAATCCCTAGCTAGCTGCTCATGCTCAAGAGTACGAAAAAATTAACGCCGTGTACCACCAGAGGAAACACGACGCATCAACCTGAAGGTGGTCATCATGGTCGCAGAAATGAAATCTACGCGGGAAATGGGAGTCATGGCGGGCAAAGTGTTAAAGACTCCTAATCCCTTGGCGATTCGCATAATAAAGTGCGAACCACCGATGGCCTTCAAAGGCACGTACGGGGCCTGGTGAATTAAGTAATATGGAAGAACCCGGCCGAGGTGGAGAGGGATGCCATGATGCATGTTGTAGAGGTAGAGCAGATCCGACCACCCTGCTACATACTGACTCATCGAGCGGGCGTTGATGTTATGCTCGATCATGTGCTGAACATAGAGGAGTGCAGGGGAGATGATATGGGGAGACTTGGCTGACCACTCTTCATACTGCTGCGACAGCCCGGTGATCTCTTTCCAGAATGTGTGGGGAGAAACACCAGTTGGGAACTCAAAGTGTCGGGCAAGAATGTCCGACTCCGCGAGTTCATCAACCATGTACACCCCCTCATAAACAGCAAGCATACCCACACAACAAGTGTAGGGACGTAAATTCACCCGGAATGTCACCGCAGTGGACTCACTAGTAGATGCGTCACGTCGTTCCAGAATGCGGAAGGTGGAGAGGAATTTGAGCGTGAGTTCATGAAATCCAGTCTCCACAATGGAGAAGAGATGATGCCACGAAGCCACGTCGAGCAAATGGTCCACCTCCAGCTTTAGACTGACGACCGCAAGCTCCCCATCCTAAACGAAACGAAAATCCAAAATGGTTTTTGGACCAAACGCTCAAACCTCATGACCATCTCAGGTCGCTCGAAACGAAGCATCTGCTCTGCATTTTCAATATTGATCGGAGCATCCGAAGCTTCTTTCGGCTCTGCCGGAACCGCAGTCCGCGCAGAAGAGGAGGAGGCACCACCGAAGCTGCACAACTTGCTAATCACCTTCTTATATCCCATGGTAATGAGGAGAGAGAGAGGAAGGGAAAGAGATGAGGAATGAGGGAGGATTTGGAAGAGGAGAAGATCTTGTCGGAGAAGATGGAGGAGAAGCGGGCGATTGCAGCAGACGCACAGGAATTAGGGCCAGTGTGCGTCAAAATTTCTTGTCCGGCGTTTTTATAAAAGAAAAATGCATGGTCGTGCGTTTTTGCTGCGCACGTTTTCCCCAAACTGTGTGTTTTGCAAAAACAGCCCGATTCTCCTCATTTTCTCCGGGAAGTCTCGTCCTGCAATAACAGTGAGAAAAACAAAAACAAATGGAAAAAAGAACCTCCTGAGCGACTAAGAAATCTTCACGAATTTGGCGGAAGCACACAAAAATCTCGCAAGCATGCATTCAGGCAAAAACAAAATAAACAACACTCAAACTATTTTTAAAATAGTAAAAATTAACTTACTATTCCTACTCCTAGAGAAGTACTTGGGTTATTGTCATCCCAGCACGACTTATTCGAAATACGAAAAGTCCTATCTAATGGGCCTATGAAATAAAAAATGCACAGGTAACTAACCTAATATCCATTGCGGTAACGAGTACCGATACGGCGATAAAGCAGTTACCCATCTACCTAGATAATAATACATGCCCAACACAGGTAGAGGAAATAGGAAATAAGAAGAGGAGGAGCGCTGGTCCTCGCTCATCTTATCACAAAATAAATCCTTGCCTAGCAAGGCAACGTCAACCATAGTTCTGCGTGAAGTGATAGAGATGGCATGAGCACAAGGCTCATCGTCATCCCAACGTACCCGTGGAGGCTCAACTTGCACAGACTCAGATAAAGAAGGGGGATCATGTAATAAAAGAGAAGAAGAACTAAAATAATCATAATAAGGGAGAGTAATCCCGGTATTACTCTCAGCAGGATCCGAGCATAGATCTTCGTCGGTATCATACAAGTCGTATCGTGGGGAATCCGAGAGCTCGAGGTCTGCGGTGCTAAGAGGGACCACCTCATCCAATAAGGATGTGTAAACCTCCGCATCAGAAAGGGAATATTCCTCATCCCACTGGGGTTAGTAAAAGTGTTCTGAAGATCCGTATTCTCCGTCGGAGATAGAAGAATCATCATCCCACTTTGGCGCAACCTCGGGCACCGAACCACCCATGAATACGGCATCATCCGCCGACTCACAAGAAAAAGTAGTAGCAAACTCAGGCAAAAATTGTGGAGGGGAGAAACTGCTATCAAAATCAAGCACTGAATGAGCAGGCCCAATTGCAAAATCATTCGCAGACGCCACCGCGTCGACGGGAATAATCTTTTCATCCCATATAAGAGCGCCCGTGGATTTCTAATCCTGTTTTTGCTGGCTAACACCAGAGTGATCATCATCACTCAAGGGAAGCTCGTAAAAAGGGTTTGAGGGACCCATGAAATATTTGTATGCAGTGAGAGATTCTTCGGTAATCTCAACGAGTAAAGAACGAGCCAGATGAGCGATGTCAGTGTATGGGCCAGGCAACACCTTGGTAGGCCTATACACAACAGTCTTCCGCGAATGGGAGGTTGTTGCGCACATGCCCTCAGGGTAGAAGGCTCACACAAGCGAGGGCAATCCTTCACCATGTGGCCTACACCTTGACATACCAAACACCTAATACACTGCTCGGCATTCATAACAGCCATGGCGTCGATGCATCGGCGCAAAGTATCATAGAGACGGCACTCGACTATGGAATACATCGCGAACAAAAATAATTACCGAAAAAGTGCTACACAACTAGAATAAAAATAAAAAACACGGATCTGCTTTCTAAACCAAAAATCATAAAGGGGCAAAAAGAAATAAGCAAAATAAATGGAAGGCAGGAAAATAAATAAAACAAGAAACAACAATCACAAGATCTCCTTTCAGAAAACTCACACATCTGTGTTCCTCGGCAATGACGCCAAAATCTTGATGCGCTTACGGCAAGTGTACCGCTCGCATAAGTAATATAAAATGAGGAGGCTTTTCCAAGTATCGAATCTCTCAAGCAACACCATAAGGTGGAGTTTTCTGACAAGGAGGACTTGAGATTGAAGTCCAAAAGTCTAACGTACGAAGGGGGGTTTTGATTATTGTGGAAAAAGAAATTAAAACCCTATCAACTACTCCTATGCAATGCCGCTGTGCAATGCTTTGCCAGGCAGGATGGAAGACTACACGGGCTGCTATGCACCAAATCGCTAGACTGATGGACGTGTAGGCTTGCGGATGAGGTGATGAGAATGGCGGAATGAGGGACGAGTGCACCTCTTCGCTACGCACGCCTCTAGCAATTGCTAGCGCGGTAAAACTGGATGTGGTGGCTGATGAAAATGCGGGTGCAATTCAAGCAACTAAAGAGGTAAAACAAAATAGGTTCACATAGACATGAAATAAATAATGTTTACAACTAAAGTGCACTTCATCAACATAAACAGATTTAAACACACATATTCAACAAGAATGCAAGAACAAGTCAAGAGATCGACCGAATCTGAAGGCTCGTCAAGGGGTCGCGGAAGGTATCATCGGGTTATCAATCCGCGTCCAAGCTCGGTCCTCAACTATGTCCTGGGTATAGAAGGTTGTCACTACCTTCCTATGGACCTGTCTTCTTCATATCACGATGCAGAAGAAGGTTGCAAGCTTCACTTCGCTTGATGTATACAACATCAAAACTTGAAATGGAGCTTAAAAGGTGAAGGAGGATGTCGAGAGCAAGCACCGATGAGATGTAGGCTTCGCGAGCATGGACGGGGCTTCTATCCTTGGTGGAAGATGAAGGGCGGAGGTGGATAGACGGAGCTTTGCCATAAAAAGGCGGCTGGAATGGCTGAAGAAAAATCTCTTCCGAAATGGAGGAAAATCTACGCTTAAATAGAAGCAGGTCAGAAAAATAGGCATGCACATTTTGGTGCACGACCGTGCGCTAATCGTGCGTTATTAACTTCCTGGCCAAGCTTGCGGATGAAGAAGCGTTGACCCGTGCATTTTACTCGCGCACGAGCACTTCCGTTTGTGCATGAAGGAAATCGCACGGGTAAACACAGAGCACTAGAAAACAAGATAATACAAGAATACCGTGTGTTTTACTCGCGCATGGACACGTATGCCCGTGCATGAAGGAAACGAACGATTAGCCCCAAAGTGCGGGAATATAGGAAAAATATGCAGACTGTTCGTTTCTTTCTCACACGGTTTGGCCTAAACTGTGCGGGAACAAAATGCACGGGTAGCCACAGATGTACCCAGAACTGCGGTGTATAACGCACAATTGCCTTGAGACCATGCGAGAAGAAATTCGCACGACCATGCATTTTACACAGGAACTGGAATTGGAATTTGGGACGTCCCGACAACCTGCATAGCAAAAAATCCATCCAAACAATCATATAAATCAGAACAAGCAAGTGCGAGGAGCTCCAAGAACTTGCCCTCAACACAAGAGCGCGCAATCACACACCGTATTGGGCCAAAACAATGCACTAATGGCTAAGTGAAGATCTAAACAAAAATATGACTTTTCCAATTGAAAAAGTAGTGCACAGGCAAGAAAATAAGCCCAAATGAGTCCGGAAAACCCTATATAAATCGGACTCATCACGGCTGGAGGGATGTTTTCCCGCTCAAAGGAGTAGAAATGGAGGGCTGGATCGGACTGGACTTCTCAGGCAATGAAATCTGTGTCTTAAATAGAAAAACCAGAAATAATGATTACGCACGGTTTGGCGCACGACCGTGCGGTATTAACTTTCAAAACAAGCATGTGGAAGGAGAAGTGTTGACCAGTGCGTTTTACTCGCCCACGAACGTTTCCGCCCTTACGTGAAGGAAATCACACAGGTAACAACAAAAAGCTGGAATTCAAGGCAAGCAGGTGGAACCATTCGTTTTACTCACGCACGAGCGATGTCGCCCGTGAGTGAACAAATCGCACGATTAACCACAGATTGGTACAAACAAGAAAGCTACAAGAAAACTGTGTGTTTCCTTCTCGCACGGTTTGACCGAAACCGTACGGGAACAAAATGAACGGGTAACCACATACATCCCCAGAATTGTTGTGTATAACGCACGATTAATCTCAAACAGTGCGTGAACAAATTCGCACGATCGTGCGTTTTACACAGGACCTGGAAATGGAATCCAGGACGTCCCGGCTGCCTATATAGCAATAAAACCAAACTGGAGAAAAAGCTCCCAGCACCAAAATGCAATCAACAACATCCAGAAAGAGCCACGGGGAGCACCAAGTGCTTTCCCCCGACAACAGAATGCGCAATTGCACACCCATGGGCCAAAACAGTGCACAAAGTGGTCATAGGCCGAACGAAGAAAAAATAACTGATTACCTATTGAAATGTGGTGCACGAGTAAGAAAACAAGCCCAGATTAGTCTGAAAAACCCTATAAATATCGGACTCATCACACCACCAGACTTAAATATTTGCTCGTCCTGAGCAAATCATTTCTCCGTGAACTAGAAAACAGCTAGCTGGCTTAGAAATTTCCAAATAAAGTAAAACGAGAAATCAAATACTTCATGTGCGTAGAAAATATAATAGGTAAAATTTTTAATTATACTGTGGAGTTTATAAATTTTGACAAGTGTAAATAAATATTGTAACTACTCAAAAATAGAATCCTGGAGAATCATTCAGTCATGCGTAGGAAGAAAGTAGGCAGGCCACTCAGTTGAGCATTGCCAAAGACCGGGGCTTGTGATCACCTCAAAAGAAATCCATCAATGTCGGGAACCATACGCTTGCCCGTTCACACTCTCCACAGCGCTAGTTTGACTCAAGCGTGAATCCGTAGGACTTTAGGAAAATAATGGGGCTTGGGTATATACATAGGTAAGGATGCAAAAGGATAAAAACGATGGCTACGCACAAACCAATTGAGCTCATACAAATGAAATCCTCTCGCCAACAAAACATGCAGGTGCACCATACGAAAATACTTGAACTTGACAACACGGGTGTGCACATCGCCTATCACCACAACAATAACACAAATCGACTATTCATTTTCACTTTCTCATTTTATATCAATCAGCATATATTTTTTTCCTTTTCTTTTTCCAGATTTTTATAATACACTTTCAGCCAAATTTTCAAGAAAACTTCACCGCACAACCACATAAAAACTCTGCAACAACAACACCAATGGAAGAATAAACATATTAATACATTGAGATTGGGGTGTGCAACTGGGAAAAGCTTTTAGGCTCTGCTGATCGCAAAGTGGTGCTAAATCAACAGGAGGGGTATGCTCAAAATAGGCTAACAAGGATTATCGTTAGGACGGGTACAAGGCTCAACCGGGCCAAAAAGATGGACTACATCACGCTCACGCTAGACTAACCATGCACCAATGCTTCGAGAGTAGCTTGGGGCAAGTTCTTAGCCACTGAGAAAGATGATCCTCCCTCCCGACTCAAGCAATACGAGGCTAGTGATGGCTACACACATTCCTACACTACCGTTTGATTACTCCAGATTCAACACTTTTGAGTAGTACAAACAATAATTACAAATTCAGAAAAGGTATAAATCTACGAGCATAAAGAAAAAAATTAAATCTATACTATTTCTACACACCATGAGTACTCGATTATGAGCACTGCAAGAGTTTCGAGTTACTCTATCATAAAATCCTATGTCAGCACCACTATTTTAAAGTTAACACAAAAGAAATAAATATGACTTGAGCCGAGCGCGTGCTTAAGATCGCGCTCATGTGGGTGTAGGTGCACGATGCAGACATGATAATATAAAAACAGAAAATGAAAATATACTTTTGGTATGAAAGTGCTAAAATTTCATGTACATAGGTAACCCGCATAGCTCTCCCCCACCAGACTTAAACTAAACAACCTAACCAAGATTTGCAATAAAAATAGAGAAATAAAAGTTGGGGGAGAGGTTACCACATGCTCAACAAATGAGCATACCAGAAGATTGGCGTTAATTTTAGCAGAAAGTCAATGGCCCAAACGAACTCCACCTGTACAAGAGAATACCTCCAACCATGCATACTAAAAACATAAGATCACAGAAAGCTAAATTGAACAAATTAAATGCAGCAGCAGCAGAATTTAACAAATTAAAAGCAGGGAAATTGGGTTGTCTCCCATAAGCCACTTTTATTTACCATCCTTAAGGTGGACCAAATGCCTGTATTAGCAGTTATATAAGTATTGTTCAAAGCATAAGTTCAAAATGCAATGAAAAAGTCTAAAGTTACACACAGCATTAAGCAATAAATGAAACTAAAAAAAGCAGAAAAGGGGCCCCGGAGATCCTTCACTCCTCAGCTGAACACTGACTTGTGCTAGATCCCCCCAATCACGCGAGATGAGGGCGAGGCAAAAGCTTTAGGGCCTAGGGAAGACGAATCTCCCATGCCCCTAACCTCTTCCTTCCCGCGTCGGCGGGCAAAATTCTGCGCCTTGCGCATGAGCAGTTCTTTTCTTTTCTGATACACAGATGGGGATCGCCAGGGTGGTATAACCACACCAACCAATTCAGCAGCATGTTTATCTTTCTCATCCGGGGGCATCCTTTCCTCACCCGCGGCGGGTGAAAGATCAGCCCAAGTCACCTGTTTAACAGTCTTACAAAATTTGTTCGGATCAATAGAAGTTTTTAAGTATATCTTCTGCACGCTCTCTACAGCCATGCTCAGCTCATGTTTCTTCATATCCGAATCTTGTTTCACTTCAAGAAACCCCGTCTTTGTCTCTCCTTCAGTAACATCAACATTTTTGCCACTTTCTTAACCTTATTTTGCTCATTCAGCAGAACAGTTGTCTCTGCAGCTCTAGATAAATCATTAGATAACAAAACATTCAATTTCTGAAGTTCTCCAGTTCATTTGAAATTCTAGGGGGAAGTGACGGTGGTAAATGCAAATCGACCTTGGAAGCCAAGGTGACACCGCTCGCATTAAATTGTAATGTACCTTCACTAGCTTTTAGGAATTGGACCCCTAAGATGGGTTTCGTTGTATTTCCCAGGGTCCTAACACCTGGAAGTCAGTGACTACAACAGCCCCATTCAGAATCACTTCCACATCTTTAATCTCACCATCGGTCTTTACTACCGACCCAACGGCTTGCACTAGTGCCTTCCGGACATTCGATTCGATATTTAAATTCAGTTTCTCAACATCTTGCAAAGCAAGAATGTTGCACGATGATCCAGAATCACATAAAGTTACCGTCTCCACCGCATTAATCTCACACTTAACATCCATTTCATTTTTATTGCACTCCTCTGCCTCCCTAGAAATCATCCCTTGCTCACGGGGATTTTTCTCCATATCACTTGGGAGGGTGTCGCGAGTACGCTCGGAGAACGCATGGGTCAGTTGCCCCAGCTGTGTCTCCAAGTTCCTCATGGAAGCGATTTGAGTGGCCATATTAGATTGGGCCATCTCAACAAACTTCTCCATCATTTCCTCCAACGCACTCTTACACGCCACCTACATGTTCTGATTATAACCTGGATGCGGCAGTTGTGGCTGGCTGTTAGAGGCTTGAGCATCAAATTGATGTTGGGCTTCCTGCCAACTTTGACCGTGAGCATTTTGATTCCACGAGAAATTAGGATGATTTCTCAAATTGGGGTTATACATATTATTATAAGGAACAGTGTGGTTTTGATTATTTATAAAATTTACGCTCTCGTCAAAAGTTATACCTGACGCCTCAGCAAAGGTCTCTCCTGCAGTGCACTCATAAGCATGATGGCCAGGATTACCACAACCCTGGCATGAAATGTCCATAAACCGAGCTACAGGAGGGGCTGATCTGGTCAATATCGTCCTTCCATACAAAGTATGTTGGCTCACCTGGTGTAGGGGAGATCGTGATACGTGCTCGACTACACTAACGGAAACTATCGTCACAAAGCATAAAAGCAAGATAGGAGGGCTCCGACCAAAAGCGAACAAAAAGGGGTCGGGTTGGCTCCCAAATCCAAATGATAAAGTCAATATAGAAGATTCCAGCCGGACTCGATACAACGTCCTTAAGACCTACCTCTCCAACAAGCACACAACTCATCGCACCTACACAACCATCTATTGTACCAACTTAAGCTGTTTCAAACGCAGCAATAATTTATTTCGGAACAGTGGCAAACTTCAAATGGCGCTCGAGTTCCAGTTGAGATTAACTCCCTTGTTGACACAAAGTGTTCCAATCTTGGAGAGCAAGGCAAGGCTAGGCCAAGTCTTGCTCCCACAACAGATCTTCCCAATCCGGAATACAAAAGATTCAATAACAACGAAGTCGGATCAGATTTTGCAAGCAATGTATTTTAAAGTCACGGAAAAGACGGTTCGCAAAAGCCTCCACAAACGCAAAGCAAGAATCACTAAAGATGAAGAGATTACCCAACCAAGAACATCAATCACACAGGATAGGTGGGAGATTCACACTCTCCACGGAACCACCGGCGTCACACCGAATGGGGCTACAATCCTTCTTCCTCGGAGTCGCACCGAAGGAAGCCACGCCGGCGTTGCACCGAAGAGGGGAGGAAGGAAGCAAGGGGGGTGGCTTCACACCACAGGGCCGGCGGCTTGGAGTCTCTCCTTGGTCGAATTTCTCCTAGGGAGTTTCTTTGGATTAAAATTCTTCTTCTTCTCTATTAATTCTCATAAAGAGGTCTCCCTATATAGGAGTTACAAACACATAGGAGTTACAAACACATAGGAGTTACAACAAGCCCCTAACCATCCATTATGGAGATGTAATCTCATCCATCCATATGGTTAAGTACACACCACAAACTATGAAATGTCCAAAAATAAAAATTACATAACATTTATGAATATAAAATTATCATACAAACATGGAATAATTTTATATTCATCAATATAAAATAAAAGTGCATGAAATAATGTAATTAATTATTCACGGCGGATTTGGCACGCCGCGGGCGGAGGTTGTAACGCGGTCTTCCTTCAGCATCATCACGGCACCTAAGATGTTTGTGTCGTTGTGCCTCGGCAATCGAGTCATCATCAAGTAGTGGCGGAGGGGTCGTGGCATCAATCCTCCCCCACTCAAAATCACGTATCTCCGATGTGTGGGCCGAGAGATAGCGGCGGAGAAGCTCGACATCCAAATGTTGAAGCTCTGTCCCGAGTACCCATGAGTCATCTGAAGGGGGACGGTCACGCCAACGGATGAGGAAGCGGTAGGTAGCACCATCAGGAGTAGTAAGTGGCTCAACAGCAAGTATCATATCTGGAGTGAGAAATGTCTTGGGAAACCTGGGAAACATGTCAACAGTAGGAAAAAAAGAAGGCAACGTACCATCCGATGTTATACCTGCGGGGACCGAAAGAGAGAGATCATCTGAACTACCACTCCCCAACCCATTAGAAATTTTAGTGGAGGGAGAAGATGACAAAGAATTTAACTCAGGTGGAGGCGAAACAAACGGCGTCAAATCCGAGACATTAAAAATAGGGGAGATACCCCAATCAGCTGGCAAATCCAACACGAAAGCGTTGTCACCTAGCTTCTTTATAATCCGAAAAGGGCCGGCGCGCTTTGGTGCTAACCTTTTAACGTTGCCAGATGGCAAGCGTTCGGGAACTAACCGGACTAGGACTAAATCGCCGACTTTGAAGTGTGACACCCTCCTATGTAGATTAGCGTGCGTCTGATAAGACTCGTATTGAGCAGTCAAGGTAGCTCGTATACGTGCATGTAGGTCATGAATATGTTGGGTGAAGGATTGTGCAAACTGACTTGTCTTGTATGTTGGGGGCAACGGAACCAAGTCAAGAGGCACAGGGGCCTTGTACCCGTGAACAATCTCGTTTGGAGACAGACCGGTGGAACGATTTTTGGAATTATTATAGGCCAACTGAGCGTAGGGAAGAAGAGGATCCCATGTACCTTTGTGATCACTCACTAGGCATCTAAGAAGGCTTCCCAAGCTCCGATTGACCACCTCCGTTTGCCCATCGGTCTGAGGGTGATAGGCGGAGGAAAACAATAACTTGGTACCCATTAAGACCCAAAGTATTTTCCAGAAATAGCTCGTATACTTAACATCTCTATCCGAGACTATTGTCTTCGGCACTCCCCGATGACTAACTACTTCTTTAAAATACAATTTTGCAATATGAGATGCGTTGTTGGTTCTAGCGCACGAAATAAAGTATGTCATTTTAGAGAACCTATCCACAATGACAAGAATGGAGTCGTGATGCCGCAAAGTAGTTGGTAGGCCTAAGACAAAGTCCATGCTCACGTCTTCCCATGGCGTAGAAGGTATAGGCAAGGGCGTATATAATCCTACATTGGTTTTGGTGCCCTTGGATACTTGACAGGTACGATAACTACTAACTACCCTTCCCACCATTGCCTTAAGTTTTGGCCAATAGAATTTCTCCTCAATTAGCGTACTGGTCTTCTCCCTGCCGAAGTGGCCACTCAACCCTCCACTATGCAATTCCCAGATGATATGGAGGCATAACGATGACTGCGGAATACACAACTTCCCATGTCTAAATAGATAGCGATCCTTAATGACGAAGGTAGATATAACCGTGGGGGAGCTATCTTGGGCAGACAGATATGCATCCTGAAAATTCGGGCATGTGCCGTACTCATCCTTGATTCGCTCAAATCCTATGACATTAACCTCCATAGTGGTGAGTAACAGGGTTAGGAGACTAAGAGCATTCGCGACTCGATTGTCAGCTCCCTTAAGGTGTTTGAGACTAAAAGTGTAACCCTGTAGGAAAGATACCCACTTAGCTTGATGTGGGCTGATTTTATGTTGTCCATTGATGAACCGCAATGCTTCGTGATCGGAGAGGATCACAAACTCTTTATAGAGGAGATAGTGCCTCCAATGGTGTAAACATCTAATGACGTCATAAAACTCCCTATCATAATTTGAGTAATTCAATTTGGTGCCCGCTAACTTCTCACTAAAATAACTCACAGGGTGTCCTTCCTGACTCAAGACACCTCCTATTCCCACGCCAGAAGCGTCATACGTAAGCTCAAAGACCTTTGTGAAGTCAGGTAGACGTAAGACAGGTGCCTCAGTCATAAGCTCCTAAATTCAATTTGGTGCCCGCTAACTTCTAACTTTGAAAAAATGGTAGCGCTAGATAAGACATCTAGGAGGTCATCTAATCGCGGAATAGGAAATCTATATTTGATGGTAATCTTGTTGATAGCACGACTATCAATACACATTCTCCACGTACCATCCTTCTTGGGAGCAAGAAGGGCAGGTACCGCACATGGACTCATACTAGTCCTAATGAACCCCTTTTTCATCAAATCCTCGATCTGGGTCTGTAACTCTTTATGGGCGGCAGGATGAAGCCTATAGTGGGGTTGATTCGGTAAAGAGGAACCAGGGATAAGATCTATCGCATGCTGTATATTCCTCAGCGGTGGTAACACCGAAGGCAGCTCATCCGGGTACACGTCCTTATATTCGTCCAACAATACCCGTAACTCTTTATGCAAATCGTCCAATGCCCTCGAATCCCCTTTCGCACTCATAAGAACTAGTGCGTACATCATTCCGTCAAGAAAGGGATCCTTCACAAATTCTTTTCTACCCACTAGATTCAACGTCTTCCTCTCGACCGGAACAGTGGTGTCCTTAGCTAAAGCTACTGGCTCCTTCGGGACGGTCGGCCTTAACGTAATGACCTTACCATTAAATTTAAATTCGTACGTGTTGGATCTCCCAAATTGTGTCACGTCGCGGTCATAAAGCCAAGGGAGGACCAACAACACGTGGCAGGCGTCCATAAGAAGGACATCACACCACACCTCATTAGTGTACGATTTGATCGAGAGGGGTACAAGGCATCGCTTGGTGACCGGGACGGTAACCTTATTAATCCAAGCTACTTGGTAGGGAGTCGGGTGGGGCTGCGTAGTCAAGTGCATACGTGTAACGGCATTCTTAGAGATGACGTTCACACAACTGCCACTATCAATGATAAACTTGCACAACTTCTCGCCACTTTTAAAGATCAGGGAAAATATACTCGTCCTCTTCCAGTCATCTAACGGACGGGGTGTGGTCAAAATACAACGCATCACCATAAGGGGGTGATCGTCCTCTAAATCACTTGGGAACCCTTCTGGGTCACTCTCCTCAGCAGCCTCATATACATAATCAGCAAGGTCGATAGTCGACTCTAATAGGGCTATGGCCTCGGTGTTGGGATCCCCATGCTCACCGCAGCCATCCTAGACGTAGACGGTGTCATGTATTCCGATCCTAGCCTAGTGCGCATTCTGGTTTACAAAAATCTTGGGAAAATGATTTTTCCTAGGGCTGAAGCTATATTGGAAATAGGATACTTTTATAGATTCCTGATGTGAGGAACACGTGGATCGTTTAAAAAAACATTTTTTGAAATTTCGCTGAAAAATAAAGATTTTAGGCCGCTATTGGCAGACCACCAAAAATATTTTTTTGTTTTTCTAAAGATTAGATTGACCAACCAGGAATGCAGCGAGAATGTTTGCAACGTGGGAGTTGAAACAACCGCCTCTGATACCAAATTGGTGTAGGGGAGACCGTGATACGTGCTCGACTACACTAACGAAAACTATCATCACAAAGCATAAAAGCAAGATAGGAGGGCTCCGACCAAAAGCGAACGAAAAGGGATCGGGTTGGCTACCAAATCTGAATGATAAAGTCAATATAGAAGATTCCAGCCGGACTCGATACAATGTCCTTAAGACCTACCTCTCCAACAAGCACACAACTCACCGCACCTACACAAGCATCTATTGTACCAACTTGAGCTGTTTCAAACGCAGCAATAATTTATTTCGGAACAGCGGCAAACTTCAAATGGCGGTCGAGTTCCAGTTGAGATTAATTCCCTTGATGACATAAAGTGTTCCAATCTTGGAGAGCAAGTCAAGGCTAGGACAAGTCTCGCTCCCACAACAGATCTTCCCAATCCGGAATACAAGAGATTCAATAACAACGAAGTCGGATCAGATTTTGCAAGCAATGTATTTTAAAGTCACGGAAAAGACGGTTCGCAAAATCCTCCACAAACTCAAAGCAAAAATCACTAAAGATGAAGAGATTACCCAACCAAGAACATCAATCACACAAGATAGGTGGGAGATTCACTCTCTCCATAGAACCACCGGCGTCACACCGAATGGGGATGCAATCCTTCTTCCTCGGAGTCGCACCGAAGGAAGCCATGTCGGCGTCGCACCGAAGAGGGGAGGAAGGAAGCAAGGGGGGCGGCTTCACACCACAAGGCCGGCGACTTGGAGTCTCTCCTTGGCCGAATTTCTCCTAGGGAGTTTCTTTGGATTCAAATTCTTCTTCTTCTCTATTAATTCTCATAAAGAGGTCTCCTTATATAGGAGTTACAAACACATAGGATTTACAAACACATAGGAGTTACAACAAGCCCTTAACCATCCATGATGGAGATGTAATCTCATCAATCCGTATGGTTAAGTACACACCACAAACTATGAAATGTCCAAAAATAAAAATTACATAACATTTATGAATATAAAATTATCATCCAAACATGGAATAATTTTATATTCATCAATATAAAATAAAAGTGCATGAAATAACGTAATTAATTATTCACGGCGGATTTGGCACGCCGCAGGCAGAGGTTGTAACGCGGTCTTCCTTCAGCATCATCACGGCACCTAAGATCTCTGTGTCATTGTGCCTCGGCAACTGGGTCATCATCAAGTAGTGGCGGAGGGGCCGCGGCATCATCACCTCAGCTTGTTGCACCACAGCATTCACTTCAAATAGATTCCTCGCCCCTCTAGGGGCATTTCTTCGGCGGTCTAGTATGTGTTATGGGAGGCAGTGTCGCGAAGTAGCCTCAATGCTTCGTCAGGAGATAGGTTCATTATTGTGCCTCCAGCTACTGCGTCGATCATAGCCCTGAAATTAGGCTCAATAGCAAAATAGAATATTTCAACAAAAGTTCATGGCTCACAGCCGTACTGGGGGAATCAATGCTACAGTTTAGCAAATCTCTCCCATGCCTCAGACAATGTTTCTTGGTCCAGCTACCGAAAGGTTGCAATATCCCTATGGGCATTCACAATCTTATCCACCGGGTGGAACTTAGTCAAGAACTTAGAGGACAGGGCCTCCCATATAGTAGTGGTCCCTGGAACAATAGTATGGAGACAGGTTTTGTCCTTGTCCCTCAGTAAAAATGGGAACAGCCTCAGCTTTACTACGTCATCATAAATACCGGCATATCGGAATGTGCTGCAAATTTCTGAGAACTCTGCCAGATGAAGCTGCGGATCCTCACTCGGCAAGCCCGAGAACTTAGTATTATTTCAGATCATAATCAGGATGGCGGGTTTAATCTCAAAGTGGTTGTTTACGATGGTCGGTCCAAAGTAAGGGTAAACACTTCCCGCAGTAGAGGTTGTGAAATCACGGATTTTCCTAATGTGTGGTTGGACCACCTCTTGGCCCTCAACAACCTGTTCACCATGGCCATTTCCTCCTTGGCCAAAATCCTCCATCCTTTCTTCAGTAGCAGCAGCATGCAGGCTCGCACATGTAGTTTCAAGCACAAACACAAGATCTTCAACCTTATTACTGGAGTTGGGATCTGTCATACAACTCAAAAAAATCCTTTCAAAAATAGCAAAAACACTTACAAACTTTTTCAAAAGAAAAATACACGCAAAGGTTGCACTCCGGGCAACAGTGCCAAAACCTTGATGTGTCGGCAAGTGCACCGATCTTCGTCAAGTAATAAAGTTGAGGATTTGAATCCCCGAATATCGATCTCTCGAGTAGTGCAAGTATGGAGTGTGATTTTCTATTGAAAAAGTGATTGCAAGTGTTAACATAAACAAAGGAGATTTTTGTTTGGAGTTTCCTAAGTTTAACATTAATAAACCTATTACGGGTCGCCGTCACCACGTCTCTTTGGTGGATTACTCAAGAGAGTAATATGAAAGATGAATGAGACAATGAGGGTCGCAATCACCTCTTCACCACGCACGCTTCCAGCAATCGCTAGAACGACACTATCTCAACATGAACAAGAAAAACTGAAGCTCATCAACACATTGAAGAACTAAGATATAACAACACATAAACATGCTGAAATACTTAAAATAAACATTTTTCTTAAGAAGCAATCAAACAACCACAAGTTCAGAACAAAGTAACTACAAGAGGAGGGGGAGAAATATAACCAAGCGCACGAAGGCTTCCCGAGATTCGTGGCCGGAATCATGGGTTGTAGGGCCTTGTCCGAGCTCGGTCTATGGATGACGTTAGGGGTCCAGAAGGGTTGTCACCTCCTTCAAAATACCTATCTTCTTCGTGAATAATCGCTGGGCTAAATCAATCCTAAGAACTCCACGGATGCAGTACCATAAGAGCTTGAAACGGAGCTTGGACTTTGGAGAAGACAGCGGTGACAGGAGATGATGCTATTGTGATCTCTTGGAGGGAGAATGGTGGTCGGATCAACACTCCAAGGAGGAGAGACAAAATGGTGGTTGGAGGGAAGTTTTCCCACTCAGGGGAGCAGAAAAGGCGGGCTGGATTGGGCTGGACTTCTCAGGCAATGAAATATACGTCTTAAATAGAAAAATCAGGAAATAATGGTCACGCACGGTTCGACGCACGACCGTGCGCACACCGTACGATATTAACTTTCAGAACAAGCATGTGGAAGGAGAAGCGTTGACCCATGCATTTTACTCGCGCACGGACGTTTCCGCCCGTGCGTGAAGGAAATCGCACGGGTAACAACAGAAAGGTGGAATTCAAGGCAAGCAGGTGGAATTGTATATTTTACTCGCGCACGAGCGATTCTGCCTGTGCGTGAAACAATCGCACGATTAACCACAGATTGGTACAAACAAGAAAGCTACAGGAAAATTATACGTTTCCTTCTCGCACGGTTTGACCGAAACTGTGCGGGAACAAAATGCATGGGTAACCACAGATGTACCCAGAATTCCTATGTATAATACACGATTAATCTCAAACCGTGGTTGAAAAAATTCGCACGACCGTGTGTTTTACACAGGACCTGGAAATTGAATCTGGGACATCCCGGCTACCTGCATAGCAATAAAACCAAACTACAGAAAAAGCTCTCAGCACCAAAATGCAATCAACAACATACAGAAAAAGCCACGGAGAGCACCAAGTGCTTACCCCCGGCAACAGAATGCGCAATTGCACACCCATGGGCCAAAACAGTGCACAAAGTTGTCATAGACCGAACGAAGCAAAAATAACCAATTATCGGCTGAAATGCGGTGCATGGGTGAGAAAACAAGCCCAGATGAGTCCGAAAAACTCTATAAATATTGGACACATCAGCGACACATAAATCAGGGGAAGTACCTATTTTTCGATTCTGTACTTTCATTTCTGTTTTAATTTCTCTCTCTCCTTCCCCTCCTTTCTCCATTGAGGACAATGTCCATTTTAAGCTTGGGGAAGGATTTTCTCCTTCTCTTGTCTTTATTTTATTTATATATTTTAAAAATAAAAAAATGAATATCTTAAAAATCCAAAAAAATAGAAAAAATTTCAAAATGAAAAAATATATATATGATATTTATTTTTACTTTAATAGTTTAAATGGATTTTGATATTTCAATAATACCCCTTTCTTTTTGTTTTGTTTTTCTCAAAATCCCATATAAACAACTTAGCTAACTATAATATTTCTAATTGTTCTTTTTAATTATGTTTCAGAAGTAAAATGTTGGTCATGTTGTGTTTCTAATTCACGGTAGCATGTTAATGTGAAACGTTTTTTTCTAAAATCGCATTTTTATTATGGTTTTTGTTCTTTATTTTCTTTACTTTCTTAAAAATATTTCATCCACTATTTTCCATTTCGTTTTTGGATAATTTTTGTAATGTCAACTTTTGATTAGCGTAGTAGATGTGAACGATCCAAGTCACCTATTATTTCTATTTTCAAGATAATTTTATTAATCTTCTACAATTATCTAGGATTTGCTTTTTGAAAATTTTTAAAGCTTATGCTTTAAATAAATTTAGAAGCATGAAAATGATTTAGGTCGTTTTTGTTTTCATTTGAGCCTTCTTGCCAACCTAAAATTTTTTTAACCCTAATTAGCTGCTTTTGAGCCTTTTTCCAATTTCAATTGATAGATCCACTTATCATTTCTGTTTCACCAAAGCTAAATTTTCCAACCAATCTAATCACACTAACTTTTCGAGTTTCAATAAAACTTTCATGATTATGATAGGGTTTTTTATGATATATTTGAAGAACTTTTTGAAAAACGTATGCTCAAAAGAGGTGTTTGCTTTTGTTTGGCCAATTTCAAAATGAAAATAAAAATTAATTATGGCCTTTGTTTTGAAAAAGAAAAAAAATGGAAAAGAAAAATAAAGAAAAATATTTTATTTATAATAGAAATTTTGACTCTTTATTTTGGCTTAGTGTGATTTTTAAGCCACCTTGATTATCTTTGAGTTCCACTCCTAATCATAATCCTAAACCAAACGTTTCGGTCCTAATAAGTCCATTTGATTCATGCTTATGAATTTTTTTTATTAGCTAAGTAAAGAGGAATAGTAGATTAATAAAGTTTTTTATTTAAATTTAGATTTTTGTTATTTGATTGATATAGTTATAATGTGTCCCTTAGATCTAGTAACAAGTCAATGCATTTTTTTCCATTTTGTTGATTTGCTTAAATTTATTTAAAGAATTTTGTTAAAATTTTGGATGATTTATTTTCGTTATTAAAGCTTATAAATTGTTAAAACATGTTTAAGTAATTATTTTATTTTTACATTTCACCTTCTCCCTACTTAGAATTTTGCATAGTACTTGTGTAAGCATAATTAGAACATTTTGATTAGTCACCTTTTTATGATTAGCTACTTTTTATATCTTTGCTTGGGGACAAGCAAAGCTTAAGCTTGGGGGAATTTGATAGTTCATTTTGTAGTCTAAACTATTATGGTATTTTCTAGTTTTTAATACACAAATCATGTCTTGTAAGCTTATATATTGACCTTCGTTTGTATATATTATTGCCACTAATGTTTTCTTTTCTTTTTGCAGGTTTTTTCTATTTTCAGCCAAAATGATCTGACACGCCCCACTGACACGCCCTCCCTGGGCGTGTCACAAGGCGTGTAGCCCAATCCCGAGGAAGCTTGATGCCAGAAGCCAGATCCCTAGAAAAATGCCTAACATGCCCCCTGACATGCCCTCCCTCGGTATGTCACAGGGCGTGTCAACCTCATCCCGAAGCCTGCTGCAGCATTTAAAGATTTTTCATTGCTTCGCGTCAACCAAACTGACACGACCCCCCTACACTGGCGTGTCCCTGGGTGTGTCCACCATTGTACAGAAGTATTCATCATTCCCGCCAAAATTCAGCTCTCGAGGTCAACCCCGTACCTGTCATGCCCCCCTGACACGCCCTCCCTGGGCGCGACAGGGGGCTTGACCAACCCGTGAAAAAATCTATAAATTCAGAGGTTCCCCGTTGTGTCCAGGGTAGTTTTGGGTTGAAAAGGGAGGTGCTGCCCTTTTATTTGTTAGAGTTTTTCTTGCTCTCTCTCTCTCTCATTTTATGTTTTTGTTATCCCTAGCTTAGTGTACTCTTTTATTATAGTTTTTGTAACTTTATTTGTAGCTTAGTGTTAATGATAACATAGGTTTTTATTTCATTGCAAGTGTAGTCCTTTATTCCAAGTTGTAACTCTCTTTTAGTATTAATATAAGTGCACACTTTTATTTTGTGTTCTTAATGTTCTTGTATCCATATCTCCTCATCCACTTCTCCATGATTAACTAATGCTCCTTGTACTCGATCTTGATGTTGGAACACCCTATTACTAATTTGGGTCAGGATCACTATGTCTCTAGGAAACCTGTTTTTGACCTCCTGTATAGATCTAAAGGTCAATTAGAGTTGATTCTAAGGGTTAGAAGTCTAGGTTTGGAAGCTGCCCTCAAGACCAAGGATTTTCAGTTTGAGACTAAGTCATATCGTCGAGCTCAGTACGATGATTCGTCGAACTCCAATCGACGACCGTCTAGCTCAACTTCGACAGATCATCGAACTCCATTCGACGATCGCAGAGCTCAACCTCAACAAATTGTCGAACTCCATTCGACGATCTGTGAGCTCAGTTCGACGATCTTAACTTAGTATTGGATCTCTATCTCTGAGCTCAGTTCGACGATCTTTGAGCTCAGATCGACGATTTCTGTTGCTGTATAAGTCCAAATCGCTGAGCTCAGTTCGACGATAGAAGAGCTCAGTTCGACGATTTTCTGATGACTTCAAGGATTTTTCAAGTTTCAAATTCAGAACAGTTAAGGAGTTATTCAGCAATTAATTCAGAAGATTTTCTAGCCGTTTTCATTTATTTCTGGACCAAGTTTCAAGGGATTATCAAGGAATGTTTCTTTGGACTTTCCTCCAGAAGACAATTGCAATTAAGGATGCAATTAATGACAGGCCAACGGCTATTCTTGACAGAGGATGTTTTTCTATTCAATACTAGAGAATAAAATACAAGATTTTTGAATCTATCTATCACTCAGACATAGACAAGAAGAACAAGAACAAAATATTCTCTGTCTCAAAGAATTCTCTCAAGAACACACATCCAAGGAGATCAACCATCTGAAATCTTCTGATCTCTTGTGATTCAAGTGTTCAAGGCCAACATCTTTCAAAGACTCCAGACACCTAACATTTCAGCTGTTGCTGAAATCATCATTTGCTGGAGATCAACTTCTAAAGGCCTATCACCCTACAGCAAAGCTTCATTTCCTGAACATCTCAAGGACTCAGGGGGAGCTTTGACACCATCAAATCCACATAGTCTTCTCAGCTGCTTTGAGAAAGAGAATACTTCCATAACTCTCTCATCCCCATCTCTGTAAAGGGTTTCTCAAACTCCCTTCAAAAGTTTGTGTTTGGTTTTTGAGCACCTTGTCAAAAGCTCATTGGTGGCAAGACACCTGATCAAAAAATCTGATTTGGTTTTTGAGCACCTTATCAAAAGCTCATTGGTGCCCAGGACACCTGATCAACTCATCCTGCAGTGGATTCCTACCTAGGGTGGTAGAAGAGTGGATGTACCCAAGTTTAGGGGAACCACTATAGCTCCTTATGTCTTCTGGCTTGCTTGTCTTTATCTTTTGTTTCTGGTTATGATTGTTTTGTGATTAGTTTAGATCTGTGATTAATTTCTGTTGTAGGTTATTCTGTGATTAGAATTAATAGTTGCTTCCCTGTTCACTCAGATTACAATAATTATTGTAAAAAGTTTTCAAGCACCATATACTCTATTCACCCCCCTCTAGAGTATATCAGATCTAGCTGCACTTCCAATTAGTATCAGAGCGAGGTTTGGTTAAACATACCACACCTTGGTGGTTGCACAGGCTAACACCTGAACCCAAAGATTCCTAGTTAGATCTGTTTTCTTTTGAGTTCATTATTAGATTTTGTTTTCACAAATCATGGCCCAAAACAAAGATTATGCTAGCACTAGACCTCCAGTGTGCAATCTATCCAAGTTTGCACTTTGGAAAGAAAGGATCAGATTATACATGAATTCTATTGACGAGGATATTTTTAATTCTGTTTTGACAGTTTGTCCAAGACCTCTAGAGAACTCAAGTACAAATGTTGTTCCACCTCCATCAGGAACAGATGCTGACATCAAGAAATGGAAGGTAGCTGATGCCAAGGCTATGAACATCTTAGCCCAGACCATGTCTGATGACATCTTTCAAAAGGTGGCCGAATGTAATTCAGCAAAGGAAATCTGGGATAAACTCTCTGAAATAGTCTCAGGCTCAGCTGATGAGAGAAAGGACATGAGATCCCACCTCAAATCTCAATATGAGAATTTCAAGAAGGGAGAAACTGAATCAGTTGGAGACATGTACAATAGACTTAGTCTGATGGTCAGTGAACCCAGGACTTTGGATAAAGAGATCTCACTAACTGAACTTAATGACAAAATCCTAATGTGCTTCCCAAGCACTTGGGATTCAAGAATCTGGCCAATCAAGGATGCCAGAAGTTTAAATGAGATCACCACAGAAGCTCTATTGGGTAAGCTCAAATCTTATGAGCTACTAATCAAAAACAGAGAAGAAGAACAGAAGGCTGCCTCACCAGCCACAAGAAAAGAGAAGACAATAGCCTTCAAGGCAACTGAAGATCAGCCTGAAGACAAAGTCACAGGCAATGATGAACTGCTCAGTCTGTTGGCCAAAAGATTCTACAAGATGGCCAGAAAGGACTTCAGAAAGAGATCATACAAGGAGCATGATAAGCCAAGGTATGATAAGTCAATCAACAATAAGGAAATTGTCTGCTTTGGTTGCAGGAAACCAGGGCACATTGTACCTGACTGTCCAGAGAACAAAAATAAGGACAGAAGGGACAAGAAAGAAAGAAGAAGAGAAAAGGACTTCAAGAAAAGTAACAATGACAAGCCCTCCTCAAGCAAAAACAAACACACTAGGAAGGGATTTGTTGCTGAATCCAGTAGTGAAACTGAAGAGGAATCAGAAGCCTCATCCTGCTCCAGTGATGATGAAGATGATGCAGAAGAGAAGGAGTTCTGCATGATGGCAATCAATTCCTCACAACATAATTCCGATGAAGAAGAGTCAGAGTCAGATTCAGAGACTCAACTTGAAGAAGATCAGGTAATCAGTTCTTTTGATTTCAATTTAGAGGACTTTAAATCTGAGTTTAAAGCATTATGTTTAGACCTGCTAAAGTCTGAGAAGGAAATTATCTCTCTTAGAAATCATTTATCTGAACATAATACCTTAAAGTCAGAAAACCTCAAACTCTCTCAGGAGTTGGAGTGCTGTAGGGAGCAGATAGCTTCACTGAAAAGTGAGCTATCTGAGGCCAAGAAGCTTGAAGAATCCCTTAATGGGAGAAGTATCAAGCTGATGGACATCACAAGCACAGTGAACTCCAGATTTAATAGTACACTGGGCTTGGGTGCTTCATCCAGCCAACCCATAGTTCTAACAACTCCAATCAAGTTCATTTCTGATAAAGGAAAGGGAGTTGTAGAGGTAGCTAGGAAAAATTCTGATCTGCCCGAGAAAACTAAGTTCCAGCAGAAATCGTCGAACGGAGCTCGACGATCGCCGAACGCAGATCGACGATCTCAGGCAAAATCGTCGAACTCAGGTCGACGATCTCAAGTTCCTGAACTCTGCCATAGTCGACCGTCGAACGGAGCTCGACGATCTGACCCAAGATCGTCGAACGCAGCTCCACGATCGTCGAACAGAGATCAGAGCTCTGGAAACTCTTTCAAGGGCAAATCAAAATCCAATCCTAGGGGTCCTTCATCCCAAATCTTTAACCCTTATACTGAATGGATTATACCTCCAAGGATATATCATCCTGAAGGTTATAAGAGTCAACCTGGGATTTTTTTTATTTCAGAGTTTAAAGGTTATCAACCTAGGCCCAAGGTAAACTGGGTCAAAAACAAATGAATTATCTTATGTGCAGGTGAAGACCTATCCAACATCTAACCAGCAATGGTACTTGGATAGTGGGTGCTCTAAGCACATAACAGGAAACAAGGACAACCTCACATCCTTTAGAGCCAAGCTTGTACCCAAAGTTATCTTTGGTGATTCAAACTTTGGACAAACTAAAGGATATGGTGCAGTCCAGATTGGATCAGTAACATTCAAGAAGGTAGCTTAAGTGGAAGGACTGAAGCACAACTTAATAAGCATCAGTCAGCTATGTGATGAAGGCTACCAGGTGACCTTCAGCAAAGCATTATGCAAGATCAAGTCAGAGGACAACACAACTGTGTTGACAGGTAAAAGGAAAGGTAATATCTATCTAGTAGATTTTCTTTCAACAGATGTAGATATTTGCTTGTTCAATTCTGTCTGTAGACCAAATATTTTATGGTATAAGAGACTAGGACACTTAAACCTTAGAACTATTGATAGGCTATCCAAGGATAACCTTGTTAGAGGAGTATCTTCTGGCCCCTACAAGAAGGAAGGACTCTGCAGGGCTTGTCAATTAGGCAAGCAAACTAAAAATAGTTTTAAGTCACTTAATAAGAGTGATTCACCTAGGATATTGTATTTGTTACACATGGATCTTTTTGGACCCATCACAGTACAAATCCTAGGAGGGAAATCTTACACTTTAGTAGTTGTAGATGACTTCTCTAGATTCACTTGGGTGTTCTTTCTGAGAAAGAAGTCTGATAACTTTAAGTGTTTGACAGAGTTTCTCAAATATATACAGATTAAGTTCAATACTCACATTGCCCTGATCAGAAGTGATCATGGGACAGAGTTTGATTCTCTTCTTATGCAAGAGTTCTGTCGGAGTGAAGGGATCAGGCATACTTTCTCAACTCCTAGAACTCCTCAACAAAATGGGGTAGCTGAAAGGAAAAATAGAACCCTTATTGAATCTGCCACTACATTGTTGTCAGATGCTCACCTTCCTCTATCCTTCTGGGCAGAGGCAGTGAACACCTCCAACTATGTGCTGAATAGAAGTTTGATACATAAACTAAAGGGAAAGACTCCCTATGAATTACTCAAAGGGAAGAAACCTAAAGTTGATTATTTTAGAGTTTTTGGTTGCATCTGCTATATACATAATAATGACAAGAAATATTTAGCAAAATTTCAAGCTAAAACTGATGAAAGAGTGTTTTTGGGATACTCCATGATCAGTAAGGCTTATAGGGTTTATAATAAATCATCTCTAAAAATTGAGGAATCTGTTCATATATCATTTGATGAATCTAACATGTCTTTCAAGGAGAAGATCTCTTTTACCATAGAACCTTTGCAGGAACATTCTCTTGTTGAAGACTTGAACAAGTTACAGGTTACTCAAAAAGATGAAAGCAGTGAAGATGAAGAAAGTATTCAACACATTGAAGAGAAACAACCTGAAGAGCCAGTTGTTATACCACAAGAGGAAACAACAACACAGGTTGGTGAACAATCAACACCCCCTGTTGATTTAGTAACATCAAGAGATCATCCAATTTCCCAAATAATTGGAGACATCTCAGCTGGTGTGCAAACCAGAAATCAGGTCAACCAAAACCTGTTGCACACTTGCTTCCTATCTCAAATTGAACCTCAGTCCATTCAAGATGCAGAGCAAGATCCACACTGGATCATTGCAATGCAAGAAGAGTTGCATCAAATTGAAAGGAACAAAGTGTGGGAACTAGTGCCAAAGCCTAAGGATCACTCCATTGTTGGAACAAAGTGGGTGTTCAGAAACAAACTGGATGATCAAGGAGTAATTGTAAGGAACAAGGCAAGGCTAGTTGCTCAAGGATATTCTCAAGAAGAAGGAATAGACTATGACCAGACTTTTACACCAGTTGCAAGATTGGAAGCCATCAGAATCTTTTTAGCTTATACAGCACATAAAGGATTCAAGGTATATCAGATGGATGTCAAAAGTGCATTTCTAAATGAAGACATCAAAGAAGAAGTATATGTCAGACAACCTCCAGGTTTTATCTCTCCAACTTATCCTGATTATGTTTTTAAATTGAACAAAGCATTATATGGTCTCAAGCAAGCTCCTAGAGCATGGTATGAGACCCTAGCTTGCTTCCTTTTGGAAAATGGATTTATAAGGGATAGAGTAGACCAAACTCTTTTCATTAGAACCCATAAGTCTCATACCCTACTAGTACAGATTTATGTAGATGATATTATTTTTGGTTCTACTGATTCAAAATTGTGTAGAAGGTTTTCCAACCTAATGCATTCTAAATTTGAAATGAGTAGTATGGCTGAGCTATCCTTCTTTCTAGGATTGCAAGTCAAACAACATGCTGAAGGAATCTTTATTTCTCAAACCAAGTATGCAAATGAATTGGTTAAGAAATTTGGCATGTCTGAAGCATCTTGTATGAAAACACCTATGTCTACCAATGCTGTATTGGATGCTGATGAACATGGGAAACTTGTTGATCAGACAACATATAGAGCAATGATTGTCTCTTTACTGTACCTTACAGCTAGTAGACCAGATATAATGTTTGCTACATGTATATGTGCTAGGTTCCAAGTAAGCCCTAGAGAGTCACACCTAACATTAGTAAAGAGGATACTCAGGTATGTTAAAAGTTGTCCAAATCTACGTCTCTGGTATCCAAAAGATTCAGTATTTGATTTAACTGGATTTTCTGATGTTAATTATGCTGGATGCAGAATTGACAGGAAAAGCACCAATGGAACTTGTCAGTTCCTTGGTGACAGACTTGTCTCTTGGTTTTGTAAGAAACAAACTTCTGTGTCAACTTCAACTGCTGAAGCTGAATATATGGCTGCAGGCAGTTGTTGTTCACAAATCTTGTGGATTCAAAACCAACTCCTAGACTATGGCTACAACTTAGAGAAGTCTAAAATCTTTTGTGATAACACCAGTGCTATTTCTATAGCTCAAAATCCAGTCCTTCATAGTAGGACAAAACACATAGAGATTAGGCATCACTTTTTAAGGGATAATGTTGAAAAGAATAAAATTGAACTGCAATATATTCCAACTGACTTACAAAGGGGAGATATTTTCACCAAGCCCTTGGATGAAAAGAAACACACCTTCTTCCTAAATCAGTTAGGAATGTTAGATGGAGGAAGTCTTAAATAATATCCAAGATTTTAAAAGTTTAAAAATTGACCAAGACTAGGCAAACATCTTGATTTTTCTTAGTGTCTAGAGTTTTTCTGGTCTCTGAACTGCGCTCGACGATTTTCCCCCAGATCGTCGAACGGAGATCGACGATTTCCGAAATCGTCGACCTGAGTTCAGCGTTTCTTAGATAGTATGCACTATCTCTTCTGGTCAACGATCATCGAACGGCGCTCGATGATTTTGTTCTCTGAACGATCGTCGAACAGAGCTCGACGCTCTCCAATATCGTCGAACGGAGATCGACGATATTAAAGACTCTTCAGATTCCTTTAGAAGCCCCGATCGTCGAACTGAGTTCAACGATCTTTCCTTTTCTGCGTCGAACCCTAATATAAAATTCATTTTTCGCCGTCGTCCTCTTTTTGCGCTTTCAATTTCTCTGCAAAAACTTTCTTTCCCTCCAAACATTTCTGCACTTGGTCGTTTTGTTTGTTGAATCTTTGCAGGTAACCATGGTCGTTTCTGTTGTTGTTCTTGCCGCCATGAAATTTGATGTCGGCTTTGACATTGACATAGAGTCCTTCAGCACAACAGATCAGGTTTTCCAGGACATCTTGGAGTTGTTCAAGGAGCAGAAACTTACTACAATCATGACCACCAGGATTAAACTTGCTGGTGATGAGATTAAAGAGTGGGTCTACACTGCCCACAACCAGGATCAAAACACAATCGTTGGATCAATTTCTGGCACCCAGGTACCCTTGACCCAAGCAATTCTGACAGAAGTTTTTGAGTTAAGTTCTGGTGGAGATTCTGCTGATTTATCTGGAGAGGAATTTGCTGCTTTGCTAGCAAGAATGGGTCATTCTGAGGAACCCTAGCAAGCTGCTGAAGAAAAACATGTCTGTGGAATATAGATTCTTGGCTGATGTAGTTGGGAAGGTCCTGTTGGCTAAGCACTCTGCCCATGATACTATTTCCAGGTATCAGCTATGCTTAATGGGAGCTATTGTGGACAAGAAGAATTTGAACTGGGGAGAGGTCTTCTTTGACCTTATTAAAAAGAAAATTAATAAGAGTTTTGTGAATTTTGGGAGGATTTTAGGCCTTTTTCTGCAGAACAGATGCCCTGTATTGCTAGTATCTTCTGGGATACACATTAATGCTTCCAAGAGACTGTCCTGTGCCCTATTTGGTAAATGGGACAGGCAGATCACCAAGCCCAGCAGGCCCTCTTCCAGCACACCTTCAGGCACCAGGACTGCTGATGGGCCCGCGAACAGACTCTTACTGTGGTTGGTTCGGTGAGTCGATCGCCGCGGGTTTGCTGAGGTAGGCAAGTGCACCTATCGCAAGTAGTACTCGATATTCGGGGGAATACCGAGGTCGTATTGTTCTCGGGGTCGTGTTGACTATTCTTACTCCTCCGGGAGGACTATTATTTTACTGAAATTAAGGTAGATTTTTTTAGTAAAGTAAAGACGGAAAAAGTAAAGGAGCGAAAAAACGTTTTTAGAAAATATTCGATGAAGGGTTAACGCTCGGCATCGAATCAGATTAAGACTAAAATAATTTTTAATAATTATAGGACTTAGTTTTCAAATTAATAAAAGGCAACTTGGTCGTGGAGGTTCCACAAATGTGAGCTCACCTAGCTATAGGGATATCGCTCACCTAAACGTTAAGACTATTCGACCGAACGTTAGTCCGACGAAGGATTCCTCTTAACGCCCGCTTTACGCTAAGAACCCCGCTATTGGGTGGGGAACCCAATCCGGTAGAATTACGTTGGTCCTCTTTCGAGGGTATGCACGCAACTCTATTTACCCGGGGGTGATCGGTCCATATGCACGGCCTCTCGGCTAGCTAGCATATGGACTACGAAAATAGGGCCCACACATCGATATGTGGTCCTACGCGTCGTAAACCCGGGGTAAACCTTAAGTCCTTAAATTAAAATGAAAATAAAGAGCTTTAATTATTACAAATCATTTTAAATGTCCCAATGCTCTTCGATGTCGAGGCTAATAGCGATTAGCCAAACATCGATATGGGGACGGCTTTATAATTTAATGAGGCGCGAGTTCGAAATTAAACGCTAATGATTATAAGAAGAGGACATAAAAATAAATAACAAACATTTAGAAAGTTGAAAAGTTAGCTAAAACAAGAACTCACGCACACTCCAAATTATAAATTAAACAGAAACTAAGTTACACATAAAAGAAATTTGCATAATTGAAATTGTGAGTCCCACTCAAACGAGTGGGGGAGGGAAATAAAAGCTGAAAATTGCAAGTCCTACTCAAACGAGTAAGACTAAAATGAAAGTGAGTCCTACTCGAATGAGTAGGAGAAAATAAATGCGATTACAGGGCTTTCTCAAATATTTACAGGGAGATAAAGACACGCCATTTAACTCAAACGAGTAGGCGAAAATAAATGCAGGTACAAGTCCTACTCAAACGAGTAGGCGGGAAATAAAGTCCGTCCATTTAACTCAAGTGAGTAGGCGGAAAAATAAAGAAAGAAAATTACAAGTCCTACTCAAATGAGTAAGACTGAAAATGAAAATGATGCGCCATTTAACTCTTAACGAGTAGGCGGAAATAAATGCACACAAACACACACACTCCATAAGAATTTCAAGAAAGCATTAAAATTAACACCTACACTCACACACTCTACATAATTTGAACAAAGCATTAAAAGAAAGCATTAAAATTTAACACCTACACTCACACACTCTTCATAAATGAGGAAAGCAATAAAAAGTTATACTCATACACTCACACACACAAATTGAAAGCAAAATGAAAGTTATCTAAAAATTAAAACTATTACTTTTTCATGCTTAGGTTTTGCCAAAAACAAATAAAAAGAAGAAATTACAATTTTTAGAAGACAAAAGTTTTTTCAAAACAAATTAAAAACCAAAGTTTTTGGAAAATTAAAATTACAAGATTTTCATTCTTATGTTTTCATGAAAGTGATAAAAAGGTGAAAAAGAAAATGAAAAGAACAAAAAGAGGTTTTACAATCCTACAAGAAAAACTAAGTAAAAAAAAGAACAAAATCACTTTTTAAATCTCTTTTATAAATACATAAGAATGAAATCATAAGTCTCTTAAGAAAAGGACATGGTAAAAAAGAGGAAAACTTATCATACCTAATCATGAAGACAAGTTAAAAACATGAATATTAAACATGTTACACTCATACACACACACTTTTCATAAGAGGGGAACAAAGATGAAACCAAGGATAAAAAGGGAAAGAAGTAAGCCATCCAAATGAATTTTCATGCTATATAGAGAGTGAAAATCTAACATTTTTATTAAAATTATCAAGCTATTACAAAGCTAAAAGATAAAGCAAAACAAAACATGAAATAAAGGAGGGAGAAATCTCCTTACATAACACTAGAATCCACGAATGCAGCCCACAAAAAGACACTAAAATGGCCCAAAAATCTGAACGCTTGGACCTTACAGAAATGGGCAATTTATAGGCAAAAAATTCTAAGTACACGCCCTCCGACACGGGCGTGTAGTGGGGCGTGTCAGTACTATTCATGAAGGCGGCCGACGATTGGACAGGAAAGTTGACTTCGGGCTGAGTTCGAGGATGTCACGCCCTAGGTCACGGGCGTGACTCTGGGCGTGTCGGGGAGGTAGAACCAGTGCGGGTTGCATCAAAAGTCTTCGGCAGCATCTTGTCGGGAAGGTCATGCCCTAGGTCACGGGCGTGACGCTGGGCGTGTCGGTTGGTGTCGACACTCGACAATCGTCGAGCGGAAAGTGTCGAGTTGAAATCGTCGAGCTGAGATTGAGTCACGCCCTAGGTCACAGGCGTGACTCTAGGCGTGTCGAGGAGGTCGACGATCGTCGAGCTGAAAATCGTCGAGTGGAGGGGACACGGGCTGCTGTCACACCCCGTGTCGGGTGATACGGGCGTGTCGTCAGGCGTGTTAAGCTTTTTACTTCAGAAATCATCCGATTCAACGGGAAATGCAATGTCACGGCCTGGTCACGGGCGTGACCAAAATGACATGGGCGTGTACTGCCCAATTTTGGCAGATTTTGAAATTTTTCTGCAAAATAAAATAAAACAAGTTAGTAGTAAATTTACAAGAATAGGAGTATTTTATTGAACAAAAATAAGTAAAAATGACGAAAATAAATGAAAATGACTAAATTAATGTGCACAAAAATACGTATATTTACAATTCATCAAATACCCCCATACTTAGGCTTTTGCTATTCCAGAGCAAAAGTTTGAGGTGAATCTATAAGGAATAGAAAAAAGCTCTAAGTTTAGCTACCGCTTAATCAATTATAAGAGAGATCGAAATAAATATACGGGGTGTAAGAGTTAAGTGCTAAAATTATGTAGATGATTTAAATAGCGCAAACGTTTTTGCCAAAAGACTTCTTGATGTAATCAAATAGAAGGCAACATTTGTAATGGTTAGATTAACGAAAATAGTTTGGAATTATAAGAACTCTAGCTTATACGAGTGCTACTGGAAATAATACAATTTACTAATTATGCTCTCAAAAAGATTTTTGAATTAATTCTAGAATCGTGTAATTGGCTAAGAGGGTAGTGGGTTTATGAAGAGGGTTTTGATTTTTGAGGTGAGGTAATTTTTTCTCGAACCTCCATTTTTTTTCTTTTGGATTATTAGGAAAACAAAATCTTATTTTCCTAATATGATTTTTGTTTTTCAACTTCATAAGAATAAAATTAACCCAATGTATATTTGTAGGAGTAATGAATTTTATCCTCTTACTCCATATATAATCTTTTTAAATTATTGGGTGCCTATGTTTCCGGAATGAAATCTTATTCCCATTAACATAGGATCTTTTAAGGATAAAATTTTTCATGCCAAGTAGGTTATGAAAGGTAAGGGGAGAAAAAAAAACTAGATTTTTATTCCTAAAAAATTTTGAGAGCAACCTTAATAATTTGTACGTTCCAATGTTTCAGAAAGCTAAAAGTAAGTATAATTGAATTCTATAGTCGTTATTTCCTAACATAATATACGTGCTCCTATCAATGAAAAATTAGAAGTAGTGCCTAAAACGAGTTCGCTATTTTTAACAAAGTATAATGAATTCTTTAAAACTTAACGCCGGGTATTTAAATTTTTCAATCAATAATTAACAAACGGGTAGTGAACAAAGAATTAATCAAATTCACATATAAATAAACTGAAAACGGAATTTTTGGATAGCAGAAAAGTTAAGGATGGAATATTTGATTTATTTGTTTCAAAACTTTTTTTTATTATTTTTATAGTTTTTATTATCATTTTTTTTGTTTTTCATTTATTATCTTTTTTTTTGTATTTTTGTTTTGTTTTACTTAATTTTTCTTTTTTTTTTGAAATTTTTTTTTGAACTATTATCTTTTTTTGTATTTTTTTAAGAGAATTTTCATTCTATGTACAAAAATATGGGAGAAAAAGAGATGTTTTTACAAGAATGAGGAAGGGGGAGAGAGAAAAGAGTATGTACAAAAAAATATTTACAAAGTGAAACTAAATCTATATTATTTTTTTAATTTGTTTTTGAGTTTTTGGAAAAAAGAAAGAAAGAGAAAAAAAAACTTTTTTGGATTTTTCATTTAAAATTTTTTTTTTCATTTTAAGATGTTTTTATTTGTTATATGTATTTTTTTTTTTTTTGAAATGCAGAAAAAATTGAAGTGCAGAAAGTAAAGCACGAACATACCCTCATACTTAAGTCCAACATTGTCCTCAATGTTGTAACGTAAGTATGCAGAACAAGAGGGAAGACAATATATACAATATATAAAGAGAGGGGGGGTAGAAGCTTCCCTGAAACGCGTAGGGGGAGGCCGATCAGAAACCCTGAGGGTCGGTCTGTTTTGGATCGGCCACCTCCTTTCCGCTACGGAGGGTTATAGCGTTGGCGTTCTCCCACGGATTGGGTTCCGTGTTTCCCGACAGTGCCCCGAGCGCGCGCTCGGACATCATCCTCGCCAGCTGTCCAACCTGTTGTTCGAGAGTTTTTAGCGATCCGGTGATGTTCCGTATATTTGACTCATTGGACGCAATATACTTCGAAAAATTTTCCTCCATCGGGGAGGGTTTCGGAAGAGGAGGAGGAAGAAATCCGGGCGCATAAGAAATAGGGGGACGCTGAGCATTATTCTGGTTGCTCCAAGAGAAGTTGGGGTGATTCCTCCAACCCGGATTATAGTTATTACTATAAGGGTTGTTGTTGGGGTTGAAGGGAGGACGACCCGAATTTCCCATGAAGTCCACGAACTCTTCAGCTACGCAGACGTTAGGGGGGATAAAACAAGGCGGAGTGGAGGAGGCAGCAGACATCTCCGCCACCTGCTTTGTTAACCTTTCAACTTGAAGGGTCAAGAGAGCAGTGGCATCCACTTCAAAAAGACCAGCCGCTGGCTTTGGGCGTCCCCGCGGGATGTTCCATTGATAGGCGTTCATAGCCATCTCTTCGAATAAAGCCTGGGCGGCCTCGGGGGTTTTGTTGTTCAGAGTACCCCCCGCAGCCGCGTCAATCATTTGACGCGTCTGGAAATTCAGCCCATTATAAAAAATTTGAACTTGCAACCACGTTGGCAGCACATGGTGCGGACAGCGGCGGAGGAATTCCTTAAACCGTTCCCAAGTCTCGTATAGAGACTCAGGATCGTTTTGCACAAACGAAGAAATGTCCGCCAGCAACTTTGCAGTTTTGCGGGCGGAAAGTACTTCGTTAGGAACCATTCCGTCAACTCAGCCCACGTGGTGACACATCCTCGCGGGAGGGCATTCAACCACGCCTTGGCTTTGGACTTAAGGGAAAAAGGAAATAAGCGCAAACAAATGGCGTCATCAGTGACGCCATTAATCTTGACGGTGTCGCATATCTCCAAGAAATTGGACAAGTGGACATTCGGGTCCTCATCCGGCATTCCAACGAACTGCACGGCGTTTTGGACCATTTGAATGACACTCGACTTTATTTCAAAATTATTATTCGCCACCGCAGGGCGAACAATACTCGACCCAGAATCATCCAGGTTAGGCCGGGCGTAATAAGACATAGTACGCTCGGCCGTCGGGGCAGGGTTAGGCGCGGCCATAAGTACAACAGTAAGTTCTCCGATAGATTCCTCGGGATCTAAAGAAGGATTTCGGCGTTGAGATCGAATACGCGCAAGAGAGTGTTCGATCTCAGGGTCGAAGTCAAAATCTTCAGACTCGGAGGGTTGTCCACGGGTCATACACCCAAACAAAAATAAAACAAAATAAACTTCTTTTTTGTTTTAAAATAAAGTTTTTAGTTTTTTTTTAAGTTTATAGAAAATAAGTAAAAGTAATAGACTCCGGAATTCGAAATAGCAACTCGAAAAGAAAATCCCCGGCAACGGCTCCAAAAACTTGATGGGCCCGCGAACAGACTCTTACTGTGGTTGGTTCGGTGAGTCGATCGCCGCGGGCTTGCTGAGGTAGGCAAGTGCACCTATCGCAAGTAGTACTCGATATTCGGGGGAATACCAAGGTCGTATTGTTCTCGGGGTCGTGTTGACTATTCTTACTCCTCCGGGAGGACTATTATTTTACTGAAAGTAAGTGGATTTTTTTTAGTAAAGTAAAGACGGAAAAAGTAAAGGAGCGAAAAAACATTTTTAGAAAATATTCGATGAGGGGTTAACGCTCGGCATCGAATCGGATTAAGACTAAAATAATTTTTAATAATTATAGGACTTAGTTTTCAAATTAATAAAAGGCAACTTGGCCGTGGAGGTTCCACAAATGTGAGCTCACCTAGCTATAGGGATATCGCTCACCTAAACGTTAAGACTATTCGACCGAATGTTAGTCCGATGAAGGATTCCTCTTAATGCCCGCTTTACGCTAAGAACCCTGCTATTGGGTGGGGAACCCAATCCGGTAGAATTACGCTGGTCCTCTTTCGAGGTTATGCACGCAACTCTATTTACCCAGGGGTGATCGGTCCATATGCACGGCCTCTCGGCTAGCTAGCATATGGACTACGGAAATACAGCCCATGCATCGATATGTGCTCCTACGCGTCGTAAATCCGGGGTAAACCTTAAGTCCTTAAATTAAAATGAAAATAAAGAGCTTTAATTATTACAAATCATTTTAAATGTCCCAATGCTCTTCGATGCCGAGGCTAATAGCGATTAGCCACACATCGGTATGTGGACGGCTTTATAATTTAATGAGGCGCGAGTTCGAAATTAAACGCTAATGATTATAAGAAGAGGACATAAAAACAAATAACAAATATTTAGAAAGTTGAAAAGTTAGCTAAAACAAGAACTCACCCACACTCCAAATTATAAATTAAACAGAAACTAAGTTACACATAAAAGAAATTTGCATAATTGAAATTGCGAGTCCCACTCAAACGAGTGGGGGCGGGAAATAAAAGCTGAAAATTGCAAGTCCTACTCAAACGAGTAGGACTAAAATGAAAGCGAGTCCTACTCGAACGAGTAGGAGAAAATAAATGCGATTACAAGGCTTTCTCAAATATTTACAGGGAGATAAAGACACGTCATTTAACTCAAACGAGTAGACGAAAATAAATGCAGGTACAAGTCCTACTCAAACGAGTAGGCGGGAAATAAAGTCCGTCCATTTAACTCAAGTGAGTAGGCGGAAAAATAAAGAAAGAAAATTACAAGTCCTACTCAAATGAGTAGGACTGAAAATGAAAACGATGCGCCATTTAACTCTTAACGAGTAGGCGGAAATAAATGCACACAAACACATACACTTCATAAGAATTTCAAGAAAGCATTAAAATTAACACCTACACTCACATACTCTACATAATTTGAACAAAGCATTAAAAGAAAGCATTAAAATTTAACACCTACACTCACACACTCTTCATAAATGAGGAAAGCAATAAAAAGTTATACTCATACACTCACATACACAAATTGAAAGCAAAATGAAAGTTACCTAAAACTTAAAACTTTTACTTTTTCATGCTTAGGTTTTGCCAAAAACAAATAAAAAGAAGAAATTACAATTTTTAGAAGACAAAAGTTTTTTCAAAACAAATTAAAAACCAAAGTTTTTGGAAAATTAAAATACAAGATTTTCATTCTTATGTTTTCATGAAAGTGATAAAAAGGTGAAAAAGAAAATGAAAAGAACAAAAAGAGGTTTTACAATCCTACAAGAAAAACTAAGTAAAAAAAAGAACAAAATCACTTTTTAAATCTCTTTTATAAATACATAAGAATGAAATCATAAGTCTCTTAAGAAAAGGACATGGTAAAAAAGAGGAAAACTTATCATACCTAATCATGAAGACAAGTTAAAAACATGAATATTAAACATGTTACACTCATACACACACACACACTTTTCATAAGAGGGGGAACAAAGATGAAACCAAGGATTAAAAGGGAAAGAAGTAAGCCATCCAAATGAATTTTCATGCTATATAGAGAGAGAAAATCTAACATTTTTATTAAAATTATCAAGCTATTACAAAGCTAAAAGATAAAGAAAAACAAAACATAAAATAAAGGAGGGAGAAATCTGCTTACATAGCACTAGAATCCACGGATGCAGCCCACAAAAAGACACTAAAATGGCCCAAAAATCTGAACCCTTGGACCTTACAGAAATGGGCAATTTATAGGCAAAAAATTCTAAGTACACGCCCTCCGACACGGGTGTGTAGGGGGGGCGTGTCAGTATTATTCATGAAGGCGGCCGACGATTGGACAGGAAAGTCGACTTCGGGCTGAGATCGAGGATGTCACGCCCTAAGTCACGGGCGTGACTCTGGGCGTGTCGGGGAGGTAGAACCAGTGCGAGTTGCGTCAAAAGTCTTCGGCAGCATCTTGTCGGGAAGGTCACGCCCTAGGTCACGGGCGTGACGCTGGGCGTGTCGGTTGGTGTCGACACTCGACAATTGTCGAGCGGAAAGTGTCGAGTTGACATCGTCGAGCTGAGATTGAGTCACGACCTAGGTCACGGGCGTGACGCTAGGCGTGTCGAGGAGGTCGACGATCGTCGAGCTGAAAATCGTCGAGTGGAGGGGACACGGGTTGCTGTCACGCCCCATGTCGGGTGACACGGGCGTGTCGCCGGGCGTGTCAAGCTTTTTACTTCAGAAATCATCCGATTCCACGGGAAATGCAATGTCACGGCCTGGTCACGGGCGTGACCAAAATGACACGGGCGTGTACTGCCCAATTTTGGCAGATTTTGAAATTTTTCTGCAAAATAAAATAAAACAAGTTAGTAGTAAATTTACAAGAATAGGAGCATTTTATTGAACAAAAATAAGTAAAAATGACGAAAATAAATGAAAATGACTAAATTAATGTGCACAAAAATACGTATATTTACAATTCATCAACTGTCATAGTCACTTCCCCTCAGGTCTCTGCCCCTGCAGATGACTTGCCTGCTGCTGCCTCTCCTCCTCCTCCAATTCCATCTTCTCCAGTTCCATCCACCATTCCAATTCCATCCACCATTCCAATTCCATCCACCATTCAAATTCCATCCACCATTCAAACTCCATCCACTATCATCATCTCCAGCCCATCTCCAACATCAATACTATCTCCAATTCCAACTGTCACAGAAGAACCATTCCATCCATTATACTCCTACCCTCAACTAGATATTGAAACATCCACAATTCCATCCTTCAATCTTATTGATGATTCCTTTATGGATGACTCACCCTCATCTCCTCCTGAGCTGCCCTCCTCATCAACCTCTTACCAGGAACTTCTACAAGAGATCATTGATCAACCCACCTTCACACCATCTATCTCAATCCCCTTGTCTTCCATCACCACTTTACCCACACCTCAACCATCTCTTCCCCAATATATCATCTCTCCACTACCATCACCAATAGCTCCACCTCCATCCTCTACCTCTGCTCCAATCACTGCTGAGCAAGTAGATCTTCCAGCCCTGGCTGACAGGATATATAAATTGCTAGCCCCCAGGCTATCTCTTCTCTTGGAGACCTCCTTGGCTCCATTACTCCAGTAAGTGGCAGCTCTTTCTGCCAGGCTCTCCTCCTTAATTCCTCAGGTAATCCCTTCAGCAGTGTGCCTTGATCCAGCTTTGTCTGAATCTAGGCAGGGGGAGATGCCCTATGAAGTGAGCTTGCCTGCTGTGTCTTCTGTTTCTTCAGTTGTTGCTGCTGTTGCTGTTGTTCTTCAAGCTCCAGTTCCCCTTCCAGTTGCAGTCTTCCCAGTGGACATCAAGTCCTTACTTTCAGCATGTGATTCAGCCTACTTCAGTTGTCTTCCAGAGAGAGTTGTTGTCCAGCCACCAGAGGATCTCTCCAAGGACCTTGTGCCCTTCTCATGTTGTGACCCCAGCATCATAACTTCTTTTATCAATTCATTATATGCTGCTGCTACTCCTGCTGAAAGCATGGTTGCTGTTTCTGATGTTGCTGCCCTTCCTGCTGAAAGTTTTGATGATATTTCTATTGCTGCTACACATGTTGCTGTTTCTGAGGATATGCAGATGACAGAGGCACATGATTCTTAGCCTTCTGTGTTTGCTGATAATATTCCTCCTGTTGCTGATATTGTTATTTCTGAAAGTGAAACTGTTGCTACCCCAACTGCTATTGTTATTACTGCTGCTACAACTTCTGCATCTGCTATTACTACTGCTACTGCTTCAACTTCAATTTCTACAAGTGTTGTTTCTGCTGCTGCTCCAATCACTACTGCTTCATCTGCTTCAACCCAGCTCAAAAAAGAATTGATGAAAAAGATTGATGCTCTTTATGATGAGCAAAGCTCTGAAAGTGATGAGTTCAAGACTGATTCTGATGACTCCACTGCCACTATTGCCAGGAAGAGAAAGGCAAGGAGCAAAGCCATGAAGAAAGTACCTCCAGCCAAAGTCAAGGATAATAATGACATTCCATATTATATTTTTCATGACTGTCCCATAACTGAGCACTGGATGCAGTATTCAAAGAATCAACTCAAAGCCATGAAGAAAAAGAGGAAATATGAAAAAGGATCTTCCCAGTTTCATCATTCTCATCCTCCTCCACCACCTCCTCCTAATGCAGGTGCAGGTGGAAGTTCAGCTGCTCAAACCTCTGCTAAAAGCCAAACCCCCTATCAGCCTCATGCCAGATCCTATCATAGGGGAAGCCAGTCCAGGGGTTCTCAATCCAGAAGAGGAAACTATAGAGGAAATCAAAGGGAAGTCCAGGTTTATTCTAAAGGTTATTCAAGGCAACATCCCTACTCCAGGGAAGGACAAATCTCATCATACACAACCTCTGGTCCTTTTCCCTATAAACTGAAGGAAGTAGTTTCATCCAGGCCTCCTCAAGATAATCCATCAAATAGATATAAGCCACCAGTGCCATTTGAAGATCCTGAAAATAATCCAACTGCTTGGACTGCAAGGATGAAAGAGCTTGTTGTACTGGACCAGATTAAGAAAGCTAGAGAGCAAGGCAGAGACTCCTCCAACATCACTACATTGTCTGAACAGAGAACGAAAGAGTTGGAAAGATATGGCTCAAGCAAATTCTTTGATTTTGATAGATACATGGAGCTGTATCCTGAAGTTGTAGTTCCAATACCCAAACAACAAACCTCTTTAGGTGCAGCAAATGACACAAGATCAAAGAAGGAAGCCCTTAACCCCAATAGAGAAATCAAACTCATAAAGAGCAAGGAGAAGAAATAACTATGTAAGGTGACAATCATTTTGAATTCTGAATTCTGTCTGGGATGATATATATCTGTGGTTCTGCAATGCCACGCTTATTGCTTTTCTATATTGTTGTTGTGTATGTTGTTATTTAATTTTTCCAAATTCTGTAAATAGTAATCCTAACCCAAATAGGGGGAGATTGTTGGAACACCCTATTACTAATTTGGGTCAGGATCACTATGTCTCTAGGAAACCTGTTTTTGACCTCCTGTATAGATCTAAAGGTCAATTAGAGTTGAGTCTAAGGGTTAGAAGTCTAGGTTTGGAAGCTGCCCTCAAGACCAAGGATTTTCAGTTTGAGACTAAGTCATATCATCGAGCTCAGCACGACGATTCGTCAAACTCCAATCGACGATCGTCTAGCTCAACTTCGACAGATCGTCGAACTCCATTCGACGATCGCTGAGCTCAACCTCAATAAATCGTCGAACTCCTTTCGATGATCTGTGAGCTCAGTTCGACGATCTTGACTGAGTATTGGATCTCTATCTCTGAGCTCAGTTCGACGATCTTTGAGCTCAGATCGACGATTTCTGTTGTTGTATAAGTCCAAATCGCTGAGCTCAGTTCGACGATAGCGGAGCTCAGTTCGACGATTTTCTGATGAATTCAAGGATTTTTCAAGTTTCAAATTCAGAACAGTTAAGGAGTTATTCAGCAATTAATTCAGAAGATTTTCTAGCCGTTTTCATTTATTTCTGGACCAAGTTTCAAGGGATTATCAAGGAATGTTTCTTTGGACTTTCCTCCAGAAGACAATTGCAATTAAGGATGCAATTAATGACAGACCAACGGCTATTCTTGACAGAGGATGTTTTTCTATTCAATACCAGAGAATAAAATACAAGATTTTTGAATCTATCTATCACTCAGACACAGACAAGAAGAACAAGAACAAAATATTCTCTGTCTCAAAGAATTCTCTCAAGAATACACATCCAAGGAGATCAACCATCTGAAATCTTCTGATCTCTTGTGATTCAAGTGTTCAAGGCCAACATCTTTCAAAGACTCCAGATACCTAACATTTCAGCTGTTGCTGAAATCATCATTTGCTGGAGATCAACTTCTGAAGGCCTATCACCCTACAGCAAAGCTTCATTTCCTGAACATCTCAAGGACTCAGGGGGAGCTTTGACACCATCAAATCCACATAGTCTTCTCAGCTGCTTTGAGAAACAGAAGACTTCCATAACTCTCTCATCCCCATCTCTGTAAAGGGTTTCTCAAACTCCCTTCAAAAGTTTGTGTTTGGTTTTTGAGCACCTTGTCAAAAGCTCATTGGTGGCAAGACACCTGATCAAAAAATCTGATTTGGTTTTTGAGCACCTTATCAAAAGCTCATTGGTGCCCAGCACACCTGATCAACTCATCCTGCAGTGGATTCCTACCTAGGGTGGTAGAAGAGTGGATGTACCCAAGTTTAGGGGAACCACTATAGCTCCTTGTGTCTTCTGGCTTGCTTGTCTTTATCTTTTGTTTCTAGCTATGATTGTTTTGTGATTAGTTTAGATCTGTGATTAATTTCTGTTGTAGGTTATTCTGGATTAGAATTAATAGTTGCTTCCCTGTTCACTCAGATTACAACAATTATTGTAAAAAGTTTTCAAGCACCATATACTCTATTCACCCCCTCTAGAGTATATCAGATCTAACTGCACTTCCACTTGATGATCCTAGGTTCGAGTTGATTAAGTGATGATGCTTTAAATTTACTTTTTCTTTTTAGGGTTTAGGCCTTCGATTTACTCTTGATTATTTATGTTTGGATTTATATCATCGATATATAATTTCCATCTTTCTTTTCACTCTTAGCTAGCCGAGAGGCTCGTAGTTCGATGTGAACAATGCCGAGTAAAGAGAGTTGCATGCACCCCTCGAGAGAGGCAGATGTTAAATCTCCTGAATTGGAGTGAAATCCAATAGTGGGGTTCACCGCGTAAAGGGAGCTTTAGGTCTCCGATTTGGATGAGAGTTCTGTCGAACCTTCCAAAACTCAGTTTGGCACGACTTCGAGAGAAGTGTGTTCAAGCTTTGGGACCTCCACGGTCAATGACCTTTACCCTATTAAGCATAGGTTTATTATTGCATTTTTAGTCAACTTTTGCCGAGGTGATTCTCGATCGAGTGCTTTTCCACTTCATTGTTTAAACCCTTCGTTGTGATCGCTTTTATTAGCTCTTTTATTAACTGCAAGTAGTTCTCTTTTTAGCGAAATATTTCTTTTTTCTTAATCGCAATTAGCTTTCTCTTAAACCCTAAACAATCTTTCGATAGGATAATAGTCTTCGTGTGTGTAGGATTACTCGATGGTTCCCGGATTTTAATACGACACTTGTGTCTGCAAGCTATAATTCGATAGGTATACTTGTCAGTTAGATTGCTAGTTCAGCTCTCTTTTCTTTAGCGCGAAAAGCGATCACTAAAATCTCATTTATACTTCTGTCCTCCATGATTGGCCAGATCCTAGAGTCCCATGTGTTGGGGAAGCACATAAGGATCTTATCATTAATCTCTATTAATGAAATATTGTTGTCCAGGTTCTTGAGTTCATTAACAATCAGGCCGAATCTATTGTACATATCTGTAACTGACTCTGATTCATCCTTCTTGAAATTCTCATACTGTGAAATGACAAGGGATCTTCTATATTTCCTCTCATCAGCAGATCCTGCTACTATTTGGTTGAGGGAATCCAAAATGGCCTTTGCTGATGTGCATTCAGCCACTTTTTTAAATATGTAATCAGACATGGTTTGGGATAGAATGCTCATAGCTTTAGCATCTACAATCTTGGCCTTCTTTTGAGCTTCAGTCCACGTAGGTGGTGGAACTGCATTTATGCTTGTACTGGTTGTTGTAGAAGGAGTAGGGGGACCTGTAAAGATAGAATTATAGATTTCTTCATCAATGGAATTCATATACAGCCTAATCCTTGCCTTCTAAACTACAAACTTGGTAAGGTTACACACTGGAGGTCTGGTGCTTGAATATTCTTTATTTTGTGCCATGATTTAAAAAAGAGACACTAGAGTAACTAAGATCTATCAAAGATCTTTTGGTTCAGGTGTTATCCTGTGAAACCAATCAACCTTACCCTCTGATACCAATTGAAAGAGAAGGGATAGATCACACTGCCTCTAGAGGGGGAGAATAGAGTTTTAAAAACTTTTGATTAATTTTTATTGCGGATTAAAATAAGTGATACCTATATGTATAAGGGCATAAAACAAAACAAATAAATCACACCACACAAAGATTAAAAAAAAAGAACAACCAGACGACACAAGAATTTTATAGTGGTTCCCTAAAACTTGGGTACATCCACTCTTCTACCACCTTAGTAGGAAGCCACTACAGGTTTTTGATCAGGTTCCCTGCCACCAGAATATCTATTTTCTATGGGAGATATAGCAACCCTTTGAGCTTTTGACCAGGTGCCCAAAAACCAAACCAAGTTTTTTAATCAGGAGACTTGACAATCAAAAGGAGTAACTTTTGAAGGGAGTTAAAAACCCTTTTACAGTAAGGTAAAAAGAAAATGAAAGATGATGTCTTCTCTTTCTCAATAATCTGAGAAGACTAGTGGATTTAGTTGTCAAAGCTCCCTCTGAGATGAAGAATTGTTCAGGAGAATGAGAGCTTTGCTCAGGGTGTAGGCCTTCAGATTGCTTAAAGATCTTTAGGAAACTTCCAGGCAGATATTGGTGATTTTGTCTCTTGAAATTCCTGAAGCAAGAATGTATGAATGCCCTGACTGCCTTTTTTCTGTGTATTATTCTCTCTGTATTACTTCTTGTTTGTATTCCTTACTACTATCTGCCTTGAACAGAAATCCTATATATATTTCTAGCAGATTACTGCATTTGAATTTTGGATTCCTTTTCCTTGGAAGACTGCAAAAAATCTGGGAGTTGAACGACTGGAAAATGTATTAATGAATTTTCTCAACTGTCCCAGCGAATAAGCCAAGTAATAACTATGTGAAATCCATAATTAATGTTGTCATGGAATGGCTATATTCTTGAGAATATAAGCATTAATTATCAGAGTATTACTAATAACATATAATATAATTTGAAAATATATCTGCTTTAATCGAACTGAAATCTGAGAGAAAAGTATTTGAACTGAAACAGGAAGAATATAGTCGAACTCAACAAATTTCGTTAACCTGAGATCTAATATCGTCGAACTGAAGATAGCAGACACGTGGTAGAAATTCGTTGAATAGAGCTCCAAATTCGTCGAGCTGAGATATCACTTGGTTGAGCTGCATTTCTGGTATAAAATGACAGATCGTCGATCTCAGCTGAACTTTCGTTAATCTCAACTCAGAAAAGGAACTCTGAGTTCGTCTATCTGAGATCGACTTCTGAGTTCGTCTATCTGAGATCGACGATCGTCGAGCTGAGTTCAGCTATCATCGAACGCTTTTCTGACTCTTAGAAAACTGCTTTTCTCTGAAAGGTCTTTTGTCTCTAAGTCTTCTGAAAGTGAAAACCAATCACTCTAGGTTTGCTGACTTGACCTAGACCATGATAAAAACTTATGATCTTAGACTATACAATGTGGGTCATCTGATAGTCTTAATAGTTAACCTAGCCCAAATGAACCCTAAACAAGGTGGGGTTCCAACAGTTAAGTGCATAAAAGATAGACCTTGTCACGCATATGTAAAAGGCAAGCAAAAAAGGGATACTTTTAAAAGCATTATTGGTAAAGATTCTAATAGGAGTTTACACCTACATCATATGGACTTGTTCGGTCCACTACAAATTAGAACTTTGGGAGGTAAGGATTATACATCGGTTATTGTTGATGATTGCTCTCGCTTTGCGTAGGTGTTCTTTCTAAAACACAAGTCAGATACATTTGATATCTTTACTAATTTTGTCAGGCAAGTTCAGAATGAATACATCTGCTCCAATGTCAAAATCAGAAGTAACAATGGAACAGAGTTCTAGTCTGGGGCCATGATAGAATTTTATGAAAGTATTGATATCTTTCCTTAGTTTTCCTCTCCTCGTACTCCTCAATAGAATGGAGTTGCCGAGAGAAGTAATAAAACACTCATAGAGGCTTGCAGAACCATGTTGAGTGATGCCTCAATACCAGAATATTTCTGGGCTGAAGTCATCAACACTGCATGTCACGTGCAATATCGAGCACTCATAAACAAAAACCATAATAAGACACCTTACGAACTACTAAAAGGCAGGAAACCGACTATTTCATATTTTAAAATCTTTGGTAGTAAATGATTTGTACTTAACAACGAGAAGTATCACACAACTAAATTCAGTGAAAAGAGTTTTGAAGGTATTTTCGTAGGTTATAGTAGCCATAGTAAGGCATATAGGATTTTTAATAAGAAAACCCTGATTGTAGAAGAATCTATCAATGTTGTATTTGATGAGACAAGCTTGTTGCAAGGAAGTTCTTCTAGAGTGTTTATTGAAGATGCAGGTTCAAGACTGAAGGAATTAAACTTGGATGAGCCACTGAAGAAAAAGCACGAAAGTTCATCAAGACACCACTCCAACCTCAATTAGAGAGGATGATCATCATGATGAAGAGTTCATTCAGGTTGATGAAGTCACTCCAGTGATAGAGGAAGATATAGATGTAAGAACCATAGAGCTTAGACACTTGAAGGATCACCCAATTGATCAAATCATTGGAGATCCCCGAGATGGTCTCAGAACCCGTAGAGTTATAACTAATGAAATTCTATATTTAAGTTTCCTCTTGCAGGTTGAACTAAAGAAGTTTGAGGAAGCAAACTCAGACGCAACTTGGATAATGATAATGGAAGAAGAACTGAATCAATTCAAGTGTTGCTAAGTCTGGAAGCTTATTCCAAGACTCAAAGGTAAGAACATTATCGGAACCAAGTGGGTCTACAGGAACAAGATGGACGAGGATGGAACAATCATAAAGAACAAGGCCAGACTCATCGCCAAGGGATACAAACAAGAAGAAGGAATTGACTTCGATCAGACGTATGCTCCAGTGGCAAGGTTGGAAGCAATTAGGTTTCTCCTCGCATATGCAACTCTTAAAGCTTCATTATCTATCAGATGGACGTGAAGTCGGCCTTCCTTAATTGTGACATAAAAGAAGAAGTGTATGTGGAATAACGTACAGGTTTCGTTGATTCAAACCATCCTGAGCACATTTATATTTTATTTAAAGCATTATATGGTTTGAAACAAGATCCTCGAGCCTGGTATGAGACACTGTCTAGCTTTCTTCTTGAGAGCAATTTCACAAGAGGAAAGATGGATATGACATTATTTCTTAGGGAAATAAAAGGCAAGATTTTGTTAGTGCAAATCTATGTCGATGACATAATATTTGGTTTTACTGACGACAACCTTTGCAAAAAGTTTTCCAAACTTTTACAAGGGAAGTTTGAAATGAGCAGTATGGGAGAGCTGAAGTATTTCTTAGGACTTCAGGTGAAATAATATGAAGATGGAGTTTTCATCTCTCAAACAAAATTCACCAAGGAGTTAACTACGAGGACTCCAATGGGTTCATCTATGTCTCTGGACAAGGATGAGAAAGGGAAACCTTTTGATGAAACCAAGTACAGAAGCATAATTGGATCCTTGCTCTATCTTACTGCTAGTAGACCGGACATAATGTTTTCAACATGTGTGTGTGCTAGATTTCAAGTGAACTCTAAGGAATCTCACTACGCTGCTGCAAAGCGGATTTTGAGATACCTTAAAGGTACACTAAATCTTTGCTTATGGAACCCAAGAAGTAATGATAACGAACTAATAGGTTTTTCAGATACATATTTTGCAGGAAGCAAAGATGATAGGAAAAGCACTTCCAGGACTTGTCAATTCCTAGGAAGAATGCTTATCTCCTGGAGCAGCAAGAAGCAAAATTGTATCGCAATTTCAACAGCCAAGTCAGAGTACATCTCTGCAGGCAGTTGTTGTGCGCAAATGCTATAGATAAAGAACCAATTTGAAGACTACAATATGAAGTTCAAGAACATTCCAATGTTTTGCGACTCCCCCAGTGCAATTGCAATCGCCAACAACCCAGTCTCTCACAGCAGGACAAAGAACATAAAGCTGCGGTACCACTTTATCACGGAGCATGTGGAGCATGGAGACATCAATCTCTAGTATGTTCCAACTAACAAGAAGGTTGCAGACATTTTCACGAAGGCACTGGACGAGGACAAGTTCTCGTTCTTCAAAACAGAACTTGGCATGCTCAACAAAGAAGAATGAAGAAAAAGTTCTCACAACAAAGTTCAAGGATCGAGCTATACTTCAAAAATTCAAGAAAATTCTTCTCTAGACTTCATATCTCGAGAAGACATTTACTACTTGAGTACTACAGATTACTACTCGAGAAATAAGGTTGACTCCCGAGAAATACTTCTCGAGTACTAGATTGATTTCGAGAACCTCAAGTCTGCTTCTCGAAAACTTCAGAACTTCTTCTCGAGAAAGAACTTCTCTACTCGAGAACTTTGACGTCTTCCGTTGAGAAATGGCCTACCTTTCGAGAAGTAAGATGTTGATTTTCTTCCTGAAGTTCAAATTTTTGATATTCGCATCCGGACACTATTACCACCATATTTTCAGGAATGTTATTATTATGTTTTCCTTAATCATCATAAATTAAGACTTATATAAATAGATTAAGTCCAGAAATTCCAAATTACCCAAAACCTCAAACCCTTTCTCAAGAAAAAGGAAAACTCTTCATCTTCCCTGTCGTCATCGCTCTTTTGCCACCGCTTCAGTGTTTTCTCTCAGAAAGAAGACTTCAGTTCATCTCTCTCTTGATCAATGGCTCCTCCGTCGAAGGTTGGAATCGACAGTGAACTCGTTTCCATTGGAATTGCTGAACTGTCAGATGATTTCCGCAACGTTCTACTATTATTGGAAATTGCCGGACTTTCATTCGTTTTGGAACACCCGTGCAAATTTTTACTTCCAGATGTTGAAGAAATTTTCCAAAATGCCAAATTGAAGAGGAATGGGAAGATTCTCAAGTCTAAGGTTCGTGGAATCAAGATTAAGCTAACTACTCCAATCGTCTCCAAGATACTTCGACTGCCCATTATTGATGAAGAAGATGACCTAACTGTTGAAGAATACGATCAGGCGTGCAGATTTTGTGGTGTCTCTGCTGGTGTGTGCACCATTCTCCTCCCCAACCTCAATGCAGAGAGCAAGCTACTTGTGGATATACTTAGAAAAATTCTTCTATGTCGCACCAGTTCAATTAGCTTCATTACAATGACTTCTTTGATATGATGATAGCAATGATATGTAGAAAGAAGTTTCAGTGGGGCATGATGATTTTTGACAAAATTAAGGACAGCATCAAGGCACCAAACTTTGGCAGAATTATCTGTCTTCTACTTCATGAACTCAAGCCAGAAGATTTTGATCTATCTAAAGGTACTACTCTGCATCACATGAAGAAAGTCTCCATCTCCTCCATTCAAAGATGGGAGCTCAATCTTCAAAATCATGCACAAGCTGCCAAAGCCCGTGATCACCAAGAGGATGAGGACAGGACTCCATCTTCCCCTTTACATCAAGTGGCTGGCACTTCAGGTGCAGTTGCTAAGGGGGAGCCTGCTCCTTCAATCCAAGAAGCAATCCATTCTGCTCTTCCTCCAGATGTTACTTCACCTACAGCTATATCTTCAGAGGTTTCTGCTCCTACTGAAGAAGTGCTCAAAGATGCACAAGTTGAAGAGCAGGTCTTAACTACAGAAGATGATATCAATAGAATGATTGAGGAAATCACTTCCAAAGAACATCTTTCCCTTCTACATGCAGATAAATCTCCTCCTCAGGAATCATCTCCATCAGACCATCATTCTGAACTAGGATCCCCTCACCATCAGTCTTCTTTTGCAGATGTGTATGAAGAAGAGACAGTTTTGATTTCTGATGAAAAAGAAGCAACTCCTGAACCAGCTGAGGCTCCTCTCAAGACCCTAAACTTCTCACTTCCTACTATTCTTGGTGAGGAAGGAGATGTTTTGATTCATGCCACCAGAGCCCATAGCTCAGTTATCATTGAAGAAATCCCTCCATGGTCAGCTCCATTAGTAACTCCTCCTCCTCGTCCACCTTCTCAAGTTGAAGTACATGCTGCTGATACCATACTTGGTAAGATTGAATGCATGCTAAAACAACAGAGATAGTATTTTGATCAGTCTCTCAAAGCAGTCACAGATAAATTCACTGCTCTCGAGAAAGAAATGAGCAGAGGATTTGCTGAAATTCAGCACAATACTGATGAACTTAAATACTTGTTCCAAATAGGTGGGAAAGCTCTAGACCACACCATTACCAGCATTGCTCAGGTGATGGATCAATCAGTAACTCTGGCAAATAATCAAATCCACTTGGAAAAGAAAACTAAAGAACATAATTTTAAGACATGTGAAGAAGTTGGAAAATTCAAAGAGAAAGCAATAGTCACACTATCTCTATAAGAAAGAAAGGGGGAGAAATTATTCAAGAAATATTTAGAAAAATCTGATAATAACATCAAAAACCCTTTGGGAAGGAAAGCTGACTGAGATAGATGCTGATGATCAAAACCAGATTGATGGTATCAAGTTTCACACTTATGATACAGCAGCCTGGGAGGACCAGATATTTCCTGATTTTCATGCTGATCCAAATGTTATTCCTCATCATCTCAATCCTACTGCTCAGCATCCTCATGCCCAGCAGCCATCATTCTCTCCCAGACCTAAAGGTTCTGATGCTCCACCTCTTGAAAGTTATGCTCAAGTATAGGACTCTGAACAGGATGATGTGCCTACTCAAGAACCTCCTGATGTGAAAATTCCTAAAAGAAGAAAGTATGGTGATGGTGCCTTTACTAGCAGGTCCACTCCTAATCTAGAGGCTGGAAGGAGGAAAGCCCAAGAGTTTGCTGATGTTTGGAGCCCCACTTCCAAGTCAATCATATTATATACCCTAAAACTTGTTGTGGATTTCAGAGAAAATAAGGACAATTACTACTCTTACTTTGAATAGGAGAAATATGAGAAGTCTATCACTTTGAGAAGGCTTCATGACTAGAAGTATAATCGTGAAGACCCATCTGGTCCTCCCAGGCAAGTAAAATACTTTCCAAAGCCTTTCATGTATTACCAGAGATAAGAAGAATTGCACCAGAGACAGCAACAGCAGCAAAGCAAGAAGCAATAGAAGGAGATCTAAAGTTTTTCTTTTTGAGATTTTGTGCAATTGGATTTTTCATGGACAAAATCTATAAATATAAATCTTTTAATTTTGATGATCTGATTTTTCATTGCTTAGCATTTTTCATTATTACATTGTTTACTAGTCATTTATTTTGTTTATCTTGATGTAATTCACCTTAGTGTAGAGGGTTCTGACTTATACAAATAGGGGGAGATTATTGGGTATTGTATCCACAATAACCTAGATTTGTATGAAGTCAGCCTTGAACTAAGATGAATTAAGTTGGTATTTGATGCTCTTTTCAAGTTGAGTGCTTGCAGGTCATAATTGTCAAGGGTGTACCAATGTCAGTCTACAATGAGTCACCAAACACGGGACCATACATTGTAATCCCTCATTTTGTGACCCATGGTTTTGACTCATGTGTAGCCTCTCTATTGGGACACACTTCATTTTCAAATTACTAAAGTAATGGAAGAAAGACTAGTTGTTGAACTCCTTGAAGAAAAACATTTTTCAGAAAGTCAAAACTTTTTTCTAAGTTCATTACTCAAGAAGGATATCTTGTACTCGAGTAGTGTTGGAATGATTTCTCGAGTTAGCTCTGTATAGTTTTCGAGTAGCAGAAACTATTCTCGAGAAGGCTTTGTCTAATACTTGAGAAAGCCTTGGAGTACTCGAGTACTACTTACCACCTTCCCGAGTTTACTCTAAAATCATTTCAGAAATGTTCTAAGTGTTGTACTCGAGTAACATAAGTCATTACTCGAGAAGGCCAAGCCTTGTCTCGAGAAAGCAGAAGACCAGTACTCAAGTAAGAAGAAGTTAAGTTTCGAGAAGTCTATTTGCTCTCGAGAAGTCAAGTTAGTTCTCGAGAAGTCTTTATCTAGTCCTCGAGTAATCGAAGTCTTTTCTCGAGAAGCCAGAACTCATTTCCCGTGTTTTTCTTAAGGACTTGTTGTCGAGAACCATACATCCTCTTCTCGAGAAACCGCTATTATTCTCGATTAATCTTTTCTTCACTCGATAAATACAGAAAATTTTCCGAAATTTTTGTTAACTCCAGACATAAACGATTTCGAATTTAACCTCGATTCTTATTGGTCCACATGTGCAATCAGTTATGATTATGACCGTTAGGCTTATCCTATAAAAGGTCTTATCAAAACGACTAACTCTAACACACAAAATCAAGAATTCTGAATCGTCCTTTTCATTCTAAATCGGGAAAACCGTCGCGCTTCATCATCATTCTCGCAGCTGCTCTTCTCTGATCCAAGTGATTCAGAACAAGAAGTGATCAACAGATCCAGGTGTTAAACTTCTACAGATCTCTTTCTTGATCAAGTTGATCATAAGTGATTGGTTAAAACTCCAAAAATAATTACGGTCACGCGGCGACCCGGCGGTTTTATTTAAGTAAAGCGGAAGTGGTTTTATTTAGAATACGGGGCGCGCGTATTTATTTATTTGGATATAAAACGGGTTAAATCGAGTTTTAACGAAAGGAGGCAAGTGCACCTATCGTGAGTAGTACAAGATATTCCGGGGGGAATATCGAGGTCGTATTGTTCTCGGGGTCAGTTCGATTATTTCTACTCTTCCCTGGAGGGGACTATTATTTTACCGATAATTATCTTGTCGGGATATTTTATATATAATAAAAAAGGCAGAAAACATAAAATTAAAGCATAAAAAGAAAGCAAGAAGGTGGAGCCTATGAAGAGCTTAGCTCGATGGCAACGAATAGAATTAGAACTAAAATATACTTTAAATAAAAGGAGATCCTAAATTTCTAATTAATTACGGCGGAGACTTGGCCGTGGAGGTTCCACTAGAATGAGCTCACTTATCTCTAGGACTATCGCTCACCTGAATGCTAAGACTATTCGACCGAACATTAGACCGACGAAGGATTCCTCTTAACGCCTGCATTACGCTAAGAACCCCGCTATTGGGTGGGTAACCCAATCCGGTAGAGTTGGCGCGCCTCCTCTCTCGAGGGTTAGTGCGGAACTCTCTTTGTCATACGCACGGCCTCTCGGCTAGCGTATGGAAAATGAAAATAGGGCCCACACATCGATATATGGTCCTACGCGTCGTTAACCACGGGAAAACCATAAGTACTTTAATTAATTTGAAAAATGAGACCTTTAATTATTTTAAGCTATTTTATTTATCCAATGCTCTTCGATATTGAGGGCTAAGAACAGTTAGTCACTCATCGGAATGGGGACGGCTTGCGGGAAAAGCAGAAAATAAAGCTGTACAGAAAGCGGTAAAAGAAAGTAGTAAATGAAAGCAGGAAAATAAAGCAGAAAATTGCAAGTCCTACTCAAACGAGTAGGACTGAAGAAAGCTGTAAATTGCGAGTCCCGACGCAAGTGCGTGGGCAGGAGAAAGAAAGCAATAAAATTACAAGTCCCACTCAAACGAGTGGGCGGGAAATTTCAAGTCCTACTCAAATGAGTAGGCGGGAAAATAAAGCGGGTCCTACTCAAACGAGTAGGACAAAATAAATGCAGCACCTCACGCACACACTCAACAGGAAGTAAAACTCACGCACACACTCTCTCGACATAAATGAAAACACATGCACACTGCAGGAAAGTAAAACACATGCACTCTATTTGAATAAAGTAAAACAATGCGCCATTTAACTTTTAACGAGTAGGCGGAAATAAATGCGCATACATAAAAAATGAGAAAAACTAAATTATCTAAAAATTAAAACAACTACATTTTTACCGCTAGAATGCGGTAGAAATGCATAAAAAGCTAAAATAAAAATAAATGAGCGAAAAGTTTTGCAAATAAATGCAAAATGGAAGTGCTCGAAAAAGCAAAATAACAACTTATCCATTCGTATAATGCTATAAAAATGCCTAAAAAGTGGAAGAAAAGATAAAAGCACGAAAAGTTTTACAAAAATAACAAAAAGGCTAAGTAAGAAAAATCAAAAACCATTTTTATAACCATTTTTATAGTTTTATAAGGATGGATATGAAAGTGCAGAAAAATCTTAACACTAAACTAAGCTAAGTAAACAAAATATTGAAAACATAAAAGTAAAGAACTATACTCATACACACACACACACACACATACATTTAAAAGAACGAAAATAAAGCTTAAAACAAAGAGAAAAACAAGTAAAAAAAATAACATTGCTTAAGAGATGAAACATAGATGAAGTCCATAATCATGTAAGGGAGAAAATCTACAAATTTATTACTAAAAAAAGGATTACAAAGCTAAGAGAGAGGGGGAAAATTTCTCTTACATAGACTTGAGATGCATTTAGGCAGCATAACTCGTAAGCAAAATGGTCCAAAAAGAGAACAAGAACTCAAGCAGAGAACTTGAATTTATAGACAAAAAAATTTGAAGAACATGCCCTCTGACACGGGCGTGTAGGGGGGCGTGTCAGCACTGTACAAAATGCGGCTGGCGATTTGACGAGAAAGTGGACTTCGGGCTGGACATGTGTCGGTCACGCAGTGGTCACGCCACAGGTCACGGGCATGACGCTGGGCATGTGGAGGAGGTGGATCTGGGCGCGGTGCATCAAACGTCGTTTTGCGGGTCTTGTCGGCCAGGTGGAGAAGTCACGCCCCAGGTCACGGCGTGACTCTGGGCATGTCGCGGGTTCGACAATCGTCGAGCGAAAAGTCATCGAGCGGCAAAATAGTCGAGCAGAGGATCGTCGAGCAAAACATTTCGTTGAGCTTGATGGAGTGGTCACGCCCCAGATCACGGGCGTGACGGGTGTTCGACGATCGTCGATCGGAAATCGGCGAGCGAGGAAATCGTCGAGCGGAATTCGTCGAGCGCGAGACTTGATCGTCGAATGGAAATGACACGGGCGTGTCGGGTTGGCTGATACGGGCGTGTCATTCTGATCGACGATCGTCGAACGGAAATTCGTCAAGCACGAGACTTGATCGTCGAATGGAAATGAATGGGCGTGTCGGGTTGGCTGACACGGGCGTGTCAGGTCAATTTTTGAGCAGTTTTTCTGAAATTTTAGAAAATCAAAATAAGTTAAGTTAGAATCAAATTTAACAAAATATGAACAATTTATTAAAGGAAATTGACTGAAAGCAAAGAAAATAAACAAAATGACTTAATTAATGTACATAAAAAATAGGTATATTTACAATTTATCAAATACCCTCATACTTAAGCTTTTGCTATTCTAGAGCAAAAGTTGGAGATGAACTTATAAGGAATTAAAGAAATCCTAAGTTTATCTACAGCTTGAATTAATTAAAAGTAAGATCAAAATAAATATCCGGGGTACTAGAGTTAAATCCTAATTTATGAAATGTTATAAATAGAGGAAGAGTTTCAAAAAGACTTATAGATAAAACAAATAGAAAGCAAAAATTTATTTTTGTTATTTAACAAAGATGGATTGAAATTATATAAAAAACTTTAGCTTAAAATAAGTTAAAGGAAATAATGCAATTTAAAAATTATGCTCTCAAAAAAAATTAAATTAATTCTAGAATCATTGAAATAGGATTAGTGGTTTGGTGGTTTATGAAGAAGTCTTCGATATTGAGGTGAGGCAATTTTTTCTCGAACATCTATTTTTTTCTTTTGAATAATTTAGGAAAATGAAATCTTATTTTCCTAACATATAATATTTTTTTTTCTTCATAAATAAAGTAACTCAATGTATATGTGTAGGAGTAATGAATTTTATCCTCTTACTCCATAACATATAATCTTTTTAAATATTGGGTGCCTATGTTTACGGAATGAAATCTTATTCCCATTGACATAAGATCTTTTTAAGGGATAAAATATGGGTAAACATGTCAAGTAAGACATGAAAAAATGGAAGTGGGTTTATTTTTTTTCAAAAAGAAAACTAGATTTTAATAAAAAAGTTTTAAGAGCAACCTTTTTAAAATGAACGTTCCGATGTTTCTAAAAGCATGAAGTAGAAATAATTGAAATCCATGGATGTTATTTTCTAACATAAAAAACGTGCTTCTATTTAAAAATTAGAAGTGGTGGTGAAAAACAAGTTCTCTATTATAAGGAAAAGACATAAAAAATTCTTTAACACTTAACCTCAGTCACTTAAATCTATAAAACGTTAATTAATAAACGAATAGTAAGCAAAGAATAATTAAAATTCGCTTATAAATTAACTCGAAAATAGATTTTTGGAAAGCAAAAAGGGTTAAGAAATGGTATATTCGATTTTATTTGTTACATAATTTAACAAAATATTTTTGGGATTTTAGGGTTTTTATCATTTTTTTTTTGAATTTTGATTATTATCTTTTTAGGATTTTTACAGTTATTTTCTCTTTTTTTAGGAATTTTGGTTTTTCTAATTTTTTTTTTGTTTTTTTAGTATTTTTGATAAGTTATTTACAAGAAAGAGTAGAGCAAGAAGTGTTATTTAAAAAGAAGATAGGGGGGAAGAGAGAAAATTTTTTTGTTTTTAAATATTATACAAAGTAAAAACTCGAGGGTGGCCCGCGAACAGACTCTTATTTGGGTGGTTGGTTCGATGAGTTGAACGCCGCGGGTAGGCTAAAATGCAAGCTTTTTTCAAAAAAGGAAGAGAAGTGGGGGGAAGAGAGATTTTTACAAAAAATATTTATAAAGTAAAAAAGAAAAAAAATTGAATTTTTTTTGATGTTTTATAAGTTTTATTGTGTGATTTTTTGTGTTTTATGATTTCTTTTGAGTTTTTTTTATATATATAAAAACAAGGAAATTCTTTTTTAAGTTTTAAGTTTTGTAATTTTTTTTTGTATTTTTATGAGTACAGAATAATAAAAATGCATAATAGGAAAACACCCTCATACTTAAACCCAACATTGTCCCCAATGTTGCAGTCTAAGTATGCGAAACGATTAATATACAAAATATAATATGTTCTAAAAAGAGATGGTAGGAACTTCCCTAAGACGAGTTCGTGGAGGCCCGGGTTGAAAACCTGCATTATTGTTAGAAGAAGGAGCAAAAATGTAACAGAAAAAATAAAAGGAAAAAATATAAACTCGGCCGAAAAAAATGTGGGAGGTAGGGGTGGCAAGTGCTTGTGTGACGCGAAGGTAGCTAAGGCCTTAGCTAAATGAGCGTGGACAAAAATGTATCCCCAAACGCGCACAAGAGCGAAGAACGTGTCGAATTAAAACAAAATAAGTTAAAATAAAATAAAAGAAACAAAATATATATTTTTAAAATCAAATTATTATATATTTTTGGTGTTTTTAAGTAGGTTTTGTTTTGTTTTTTTTGATATTTTTGGCTTTTAGATTTTTTTTGGGTTTTTAGTTTTTTAGGTTTTTGAAGTTTTTTTTTCTTTAAGTTTTTTTGTTAGATTTTCTATTATTTAGAGTTTTTTTTAAAGTTTTTTGTAAATTTTTAGGTTTTTGTTTTTTAGAGTTTTTCATAAAAATAATGAAAAAAAATTTTAAGTTTTTTTTTTGTTACGTTTTTTTGGTATATAGTTTGTTGTTTTATTTTTTCATAAAAAAATATTGCAAAAAAATTTTGTTAAGTTTTTTTTGATTTTTTAGATTTGTTTTGCAGTTTTATTTTATTTTATAGTTTTTTTTCAAATTTTTAGTTTTATAGGTTTTTCAAATATTTTAGTTTTATAAGTTTTTCAAATTTTTTATTTTTATAGGTTTTTCAAATTTTTTGTTTTATAGGTTTTTGAAATTTTTTTGTTTTATAAGTTTTTTTAATTTTTTTGTTGGAAACAGCGCTATTTCAGTTTTGTGTTTTTTTTATATATGAAATAAGAAATATAAAAGAAACCCTTTTTATTTTGTAAGTTTTTGTAGTTTTTATTATTATTATTATTATTATTAGTTTTTTTTGCATTTTAAAAAAATTTTTGATATATATACATAGGTAAAATTAATAGTTTTCCAGGGTTCAAAATAACGACTCGAAAAGTTCCCCGGCAACGGCTCCAAAAACTTGATTGGTTAAAACTCCAAAAATAATTACGGTCACGCGGCGACCCGGCGGTTTTATTTAAGTAAAACGGAAGTGGTTTTATTTAGAAAACGGGGCGCGCGTATTTATTTATTTGGATATAAAACGGGTTAGATCGAGTTTTAACGAAAGGAGGCAAGTGCACCTATCGTGAGTAGTACAGGATATTCCGGGGGGAATATCGAGGTCGTATTGTTATCGGGGTCAGTTAGATTATTTCTACTCTTCCCTGGAGGGGACTATTATTTTACCGATAATTATCTTGTCAGGATATTTTATATATAATAAAAAAGACAGAAAACATAAAATAAAAGCATAAAAAGAAAGCAAGAAGGTGGAGCCTATGAAGAGCTTAGCTCGATGGCACCGAATGGAATTAGAACTAAAATATACTTTAAATAAAAAGAGATCCTAAATTTCTAATTAATTAAGACGGAGACTTGGCCGTGGAGGTTCCACTAGAATGAGCTCACTTATCTCTAGGACTATCGCTCACCTGAACGCTAAGAATATTCGACCGAACGTTAGTCCGACGAAGGATTCCTCTTAACGCCCGCATTATGCTAAGAACCCCGCTATTGGGTGGGGAACCCAATCCGGTAGAGTTGGCGCGCCTCCTCTTTGTCACGGGATGATCTGTCCATACGCACGGCCTCTCGGCTAGCGTATGGAAAATGGAAATAGGGCCCACACATCGATATGTGGTCCTACGCGTCGTTAACCCCGGGCAAACCATAAGTACTTTAATTAATTTGAAAAATGAGACCTTTAATTATTTTAAGCTATTTTTTGTCTCAATGCTCTTCGATACTGAGGGCTAAGAATAGTTAGCCACTCATCGGAATGGGGACGGCTTGCGGGAAAAGCAGAAAATAAAACTGTAAAGAAAGCGGTAAAAGAAAGCAGTAAATGAAAGCAGGAAATTAAAGCAGAAAATTGCAAGTCCTACTCAAACGAGTAGGACTGAAGAAAGTTGTAAATTGCGAGTCCCGGCGCAAGTGCGTGGGCGGGAGAAAGAAAGCAATAAAATGACAAGTCCCACTCAAACGAGTGGGGGGTAAATTGCAAGTCCTACTCAAATGAGTAGGCGGGAAAATAAAGCGGGTCCTACTCAAACGAGTAGGACAAAATAAATGCAGCACCCCACGCACACACTCGACAGGAAGTAAAACTCACGCACACAAACTCTCTCGACATAAATGAAAACACACGCACACTGCAGGAAAGTAAAACACACGCACTCTACTTGAATAAAGTAAAACAATGCGTCATTTAACTCTTAACAAGCAGGCAGAAATAAATGCGCATACATAAAAAATGAGAAAAACTAAGTTATCTAAAAATTAAAACAACTACATTTCTACCGCTAGAATGCGATAATGCATAAAAAGCTAAAATAAAAATTAAACGAGCAAAAAGTTTTGCAAATAAACGCAAAATGGAAGTGCTCGAAAAAACAAAATAACAACTTATACATTCTTATAATGATATAAAAATGCTTAAAAAGTGGAAGAAAAGTTAAAAGCACGAAAAGTTTTACAAAAATAACAAAAAGGCTAAGTAAGAAAAATCAAAAATCATTTTTATAACCATTTTTATAGTTTTATAAGGATGGATATGAAAGTGCAGAAAAATCCTAACACTAAACTAAGCTAAGTAAACAAAATATTGAAAACATAAAAGTAAAGAACTATACCCATACACATACACACACACACATTTAAAAGAACGAAAATAAAGCTTAAAACAAAGAGAAAAACAAGTAAAAAAATAAGATTGCTTAAGACATGAAACATAGATGAAGTCCATAATCATGTAAGGGAGAAAATCTACAAATTTATTACTAAAAAAGGATTACAAAGCTAAGAGAGAGGGGGAAATTTTCCCTTACATAGACTTGAGATGCATCTAGGCATCATAACTCCTAAGCAAAATGGTCCAAAAAGAGAACAAGAACTCAAGAAGAGAACTTGAATTGATAGACAAAAAAATTTGAAGAACACGCCCTCTGACACAGGAGTGTAGGGGTGGCGTGTCAGCACTGTACAAAATGCGGCTGGCGATTTGACGGAAAAGTGGACATCGGGCTGGACACGTGTCGGTCACGCAGTGGTCACACCCCAGGTAACGGGCGTGACGCTGGGCGTTTGGAGGAGGTGGATCTGGGCGCGGTGCGTCAAAAGTCGTCGCGTGGGTCTTGTCAGCCAGGTGGAGAAGTCACGCCCCAGGTCACGGCGTGACTCTGGGCGTGTCGCGGATTCGACGATCATCGAGCGAAAAGTCATCGAGCGGTAAAATCATCGAGCGGAGGATCGTCAAGCAGAACATTTTGTCGAGCTTGATGGAGTGGTCACGCCCCAGATCACGGGCGTGACGGGTGTTCGACGATCGTCGATCGGAAATCTGCGAGCGCGGAAATCGTCGAGCGGAATTCGTAGAGCACGAGTCTTGATCGTCGAATGGAAATGACACGGGCGTGTCGGGTTGGCTGACACGGGCGTGTCATTCTGATCGACGATCGTCAAACGGAAATTCGTCGAGCGCGAGTCTTGATCGTCGAATGGAAATGACACGGGCGTGTCGGGTTGGCTGACACGGGTGTGTCAGGTCAATTTTTGAGCAGTTTTTCTGAAATTTTAGAAAATCAAAATAAGTTAAGTTAGAATCAAATTTAACAAAATATGAACAATTTATTAAAGGAAATTAATTGAAAGCAAAGAAAATAAACAAAAATGACTTAATTAATGTACATAAAAATAGGTATATTTACAATTTATCAATAAGCTTTTCAGATCCAGAGATTTTGCCGCAGTCTTCTTCGATCTATTTCTGATAGAGCTTTAAGTTATAAGAAGGAAGAAAGGCCGAAGACTCAAGATCTAGAATAATTTCGGTTTGTATATTTTTTTGTACAACATCTTTAATCTTTTAGGAGATTCTTCCCCGAGTTGTAGGAGCTTTGTTCTCTGAGAATTTTTGTAGGAGCTCTTTGACTCCGAGTTGTAGGGGAGTTGATCCGAGTTGTAGGATTGGTTTTCAATCTGAGATAATATTGAAGTAGCCGAGTCTAGCGTGGTGCTAGATCGGTGAGTTGGAGAGTGGTCGTTCCCAGTGTTGGGGAACCACTATAAATCTTGTGTTTTATGTGCCTTGTTTGTTGATTTTTTGAGCTCCATTATTTCAAGTTTTTATTCCTCAAAAAGACGCAGACCTCACCTATTCACCCCCCCCCCCTCTAAGTGATTTAGGTAGACAACTAAAAACATCACTATGCTTAAAGAGCATGGCGTTGAGTCCAGTCAACGCACTTGACGCTTTGTCAATTGGCGTCGTGTTCACTCGACACCTGTTGAATCCAAAACATTTTTCTAAGTTACGGTTGATTGAACCCTTAAGTGGTCCCTATGTGAATCCACCCTAACCCTAATCTAAGTTAAGGGGTCTAGAAGAAAATGAGATGTGACAAATGAGGATTCGGGAGAGCGTGTAGTTATCTACCGTAGCCTGGATAACTACTATGTTATAGAAGGGGTTCTCGTTCCAAGCATGTCTTCCTCGAAGAAGGTGATTTCTCCCATCGGGGGTGGCTTCTGGTAAGTCGAAGACTTGCTCCCATGATATATTGTGTGGAGGCTCCCCATCTAGGTTGCCTCCAACCCAGCTCCTTGTAGATAACTCCAATTCTGTCGTGGCCTCCCAGGTCCATTAGATTTTCACACCTCCTCGAGGTGGAGGCTCCCCCCCCCCATTTCTCAACACTTCTCCTCCTCCATGCTCATCTTTTCCATCCCAGTCTTCTCCTCCAACTTCTCTCCTCAATTATAAGAAATCTGGATACGTTGCAATTGCGTGGCCGTCCACCTGGTGGAAATCACAATAAGGTATCATCTGGCGCCCCACTTCCCCCCTGTGTTGTCGGTGTATCTCCTCAGCCTTGTCCCCGACCTCATCCAATCTTATTTGTCTCATGAGGGGGTACCTAGTCCTTTCTTCATGAACCTTGACTCCTCCTGGGGGAGTTACAGTGAGCTTGGCTCTCGAGAGAGAACCTTCTCAAGGGCCTCACATGATAACCTCCTCCTACTGACCTTCACGCATGCCTATTAAGTGGGACATGGAATCTTCTTCCCTAATCCCACTAACCTCTACTTCTATGAGATCATCCTCCCTCCTACCTCCTCCATTCTCTTGACCTCCATCCTTCTCCCTCCTGCTGCATCCTCTCCATCTCTTGGCATCTTTGCAAACTTGGCCACAAATCTCTGGTTCATCGCCTCGCTCTCAATATATCGTCTGGCTCGGTCGATCAGTTTTCCAAAGGAGAAGTTGGGGATCCAGGTTAACTCTATCTTGGAGAGTACATCAAGCAAGCCAAGATTAAAGGAGAGTATGAGGGCATACTTGTAATATATTGTAATTACTTAATCATGATAAATATTAAATAATGTTGATTATAGATTAATAATTATGTTCAGAGTTCAATTATCAAATGAACTCCAATCATAGAAAACAGAGCCCACTATTAGACTCAGAAGGTCAAAAAACCTATGAATCGACATATTGTTTGCTAAAATTTGAGATCATAGGAAAAAATAACATTTTCCAGCGCAAAAGACACAAATGCCGAGAAATGGAGCCCATCAATGGACTCAGAACATCGAACTATATAGGAATCAACATACCATTTATCGAAATCATTATGCGTAAGAAAAGTGAGTTTTACGATACAACCAATGCAAATTTCAAGAAATTGAGTCCACCAATAGACTCGGAATATCAAAATCTATTGAAATACATATTTTATATGTCAAAATCGGGGACATATAGAAAAACATAGTCCACTATGATCTTTTGCGACTAGACAGATACCCGGGTAATAGTTGACCGGTTTGCGACCGATAAAGATAATTTAAGATGCAATGTTGCAATATGATGACTGTTATGAACATTATCAAAATATTGTGTGGTGATTTGCACTACTAGTATGTTAACCTAGTATTTGGCTCGAGGGATATAACGGGGTAATGTTCTATAAAGACTGATTTGTGATTTTTTCTGCGGGCATATAAATTGGAGGGAGTAGCGCTCCCTAAACACTATTTTGTGTTCTAGACCCTGATGCATATTATGTTACTTGAACACCGACGGTGGATTCGCTTTCCGTAAGACATGATGGGTCCCAACTGAGCCTGAAAATACAGTGAGCCTCCGGTAGTGGCGGATCCAGGAAATTGATAATGGGGGTGCACAAATTGTTAAAAAAATAAAATAACACAAACATTTATTATATCTTTTTGAACTAAAGGACCACCTTTTCAAAAAAATCTTTGATGTACCACTGTGGTGTGGATCGAACATCAAATAGTGAACATTGCGCTCTTAGATGACTCTTTAATTAGACAAAATTGAAATAATTTACTAAACATAATAGATCAAACGATGCAAGACACAATTTAATAGATGGTTTTATTTAGAACAAACACACCTTGAGAAGCCTATTGTTGAAACCAAAAATCGGTCTCTTGTGGAGTTCACCCTCGGGGAAGGGGTGGTCGCAAGCCTACTTCACTCCTGCAAGCAAAACAACAAAAGGAACAAGGGGAACCGACCCAAGGGCTCGGCGGGGAGGACCCACCACACACCCGAAAGATCTGAGAGCGCTTCCCCTCCTTAACCAGAGGCCGAGCTAAGGTACCCTCAAAAAACACTTGAGAACTGGAGCAGGAGAGCACAGGAAGCATGCCTTCTGGGGTACCACTTGGGTCCTATTTATATTTTTCAGAATCTGAACTGCCAATAACCAAACTGAACTGACCTGAAGTTACCAGAAAACCCTTGGTTGGGTCTGCCAACAGCCAAACTCTGCTGTTTTAAAGGGCTATGTACAGACCAACGGGGGCAAAACAGCAAAAAGTACCGCGTATATCTGGGCGAGCTGGGGAGCCTGGCCACCTCGGCATATCCGGCTCGCTTGCTGTTGTCGAGCTCCTCTATGAGGGCGCGAGTTGGGAGGGCGAGCTCGCCCATCCATTGGTCGCCATCAGTCGACCCTAGCTTGATGATTCTGGTCTAGCTCAGCGAATACCAAGCTCGCGGTCGACGAATGCCGAGCTCGGGTTCGGCATCTCCTTACCGAGCTCGCCCACAATATTCAGTCCTTTGCAGGGCTTGCCTATTGCTTGGACGATCTGGACCTCCCGGTGTGGTTCTTGGCGACCTCACTCGCCGGACACGGGGTTGTACATAATCCCCGCTCTTTTTGAGCTTGGCAAAGCTCGGAAAGAAACATCCAACCCCAAGTGTTTGGCGAGTACGTGGTGGGCTGGAGGGAATCTTCGGGTGGGGCCCACCTGCGGCTATATATATGCACCTGCTTACATGCCTGACTCTTGTCATTCCCTTTTCTCTAAACCTGCCAAGGTGCCGCTCCCCAAGGAGATTCAAGAGCGTCTAGACCGAGCTCACCAGGCTTCTGCAGCTCGTGTAGCTGCCCTGACGGCGGTCCCTGCCACTGTGCCATAGGGTGGCTCTGCCGAGCCAAGCTCCAATAAGATGAAACCATTCCCCCACACGGCCAAGCCCATCTACAATGACCTGAGGGCCACCTTGGAGCACGAGACTGGCTCCTCCACTCTGCCTGCCTATGAAAGAGGGAGGAAAGTCATCGAGGTCTGCGACGGCCCAGACCGCCGCCCTGATGGTGCAGAAGACACCGTGCCACGAGACGCCACCTCGTGAGCCAAGACCACTCTTGGGGACTCGCGGTTCATGACTCCGGAAAACCGCCACCGGGAGCCGTCCCCTTCCTTTGGGACCTTGGGGTTGAGCTCGCAGAGGCCGAGCTCGCCGGTGCGTGCCCCCTCTCCTCGTCGAACTGACGTGGCCGCGGGGGCGGGTCTGGGAACCATCCCCACCCCTAGATTCAAGCTTCTCTCACCGGGGACACGTGGCCTAGGTCGCGGGAAGGATCTGAGTTTCATCCCTCCCCGCATCTCCTTCGAGTTGCCAAGCTCGTCAGGTCAATTTTGCTTGGATTCTTGCCCCATGAGCTTTTCCTACATTCCTCTTTTTGCTGACGTTTAACTCCACGGTTCCACCCAGCCAATCCGCTGCCGAGGAGTCTTCGCGGTCAGCCCACTACTCTCCACTCCCCTCCCCGAGCGCGCTGGACTCTTACCTGGGACCCAAAGTGGATCAAGGCGAGCTGACGAGGATGGAGGTTAAGCTTCTCAAGAAGCTTGTGTGCGGGCTGCGCGAGGTGCAGGGGGTCAACGAGACGCTACAACATGACTACGCGCGTCTTGCCGACGAGGTGCGAAGCGGCCAGGCTGGCGAGCTGATGTACCCTTCCCGGCTTCTGGACGAGATAGACGATGGCCTCTCAGTGGCGCAGAGGAATTCGTGGAGGATCTGCGAGTTACTCCGCGTGCGATAGTCTAGGGGGCAGGAGCCACGAGACCGGGGTAGATAAGAGGGCGGCTCCTTTGCCGAGCCGACCGGTAATCGCCTCCTGATGATCCCCCTGCTCGCGCGGCCCACTTTTTTATTCCTGAACTTGGTCTCTGTAATAAGTAATTTTAGAATATTCTTGGACATGCGTTATTCAAATAATATATTGTAATGTTTGACTTAGCCTTGGCTGGGACGCGTCGGGAGTCGGCGAGCTGGGGTGGCGAGTTGGGGTGGCCAGTTGGGGAGGCGAGCTGAGCCGATTGGATGGCCTGACCCCAGATTTCTTTTTCTATAAAAAGCCCCCCCCCCCCCCCCACCAACCCCCGTACTGTGCTTTTATTGCTTTCTCTTTCTCTCTGTGCTTCTTTCCTCTTCTTACTCGCACCTCGTCTTCTTTCGCAAGCATGGGTAAGACCAACCCTGACGCTGATGGCCGCAGCAAGTGAACCCAGCACTTCACCGACTATTGCTTCTTCGAGGGGCATACCAGCGAGGAGGAGTTTGCGGAGTTCGAGACGGAATACGTGCCGCCGGACTTCAAGGCGCACCGGCCGAGGCAAGGGGAGGCCATCAACACCTTCTACGACGATGATATCGCCTTCCCCATTTCTCATTTTGAGGTGGGGTTGCGCCTCCCCCTGTGGCCGGAGGTCCGGCAACTTCTGAAGTACTACGGCACGGTACCCGCGCAGCTGAACTCCAACGCCATCGCCATGATGGTGGCGTTCGCGAGCTACCTCCGGCGAGAGAGGATAGAGTTCAACCTGACCGTGTTCAGGAAGCTCTTCTCTTACAAGGCGATGCCGGATGGGGTAGCTTACTTTGGCGGCTCGCTGATCAAAGTTCGCGAGATCGCGAACAAGCACCATAACTGGATGACCAGGATCGCCTTTATCAAGGGCGATCTCAGCAACATCCCATACTCGCCACAGCAAAAAGGCGAGGAGGTCCACCGCCCGCCGGCCGTATACGGCAATGATGTCGAGCTCCACAAATACTTCCTCCACAAGGATTTCGAGGTCTCTTTCCTGCGAAGGGGCCTCGACGCGCTCCTCCCCGTTCTACCCGGCGAAGGTATTGTTCTCTCCATATTGCCGAACTCGCCAGATTGTCGAGCTCACCATATTGCTTGTTGAAAATCCTCTAACGTTTTTCCAAGTTTTTCCTTACAGGGGAGCGGTTGATTCCTGTGAACCCGCCGTTTGCGGACCCGGGGTCGCACCAGGACCCCCTTTCTCGCGAAAAGGCGGCGGTGGCGGCATGCCGAGATGAGGCGTCCTTCTCCCAAACCTCTTCAAGCAAGAGGTGGCCTGAGGATGCAGGGTCGATCCCGCCACACTGCCATCCATTAGCAAAAAAGATGAAGAAGGTCGTGCTCGCTCCATGGGGAAAACAATATCAGCAACATCAATCCAGCCCCAAATACATAAGCTCAACTGAGACCCCCCCCCCCCCGACGCGTCGCCGGAGAGCCCGCTGAAGGAGATCACTAGCAAAGTCCGGAAGGGCAGCGAGGCTCCTTCTTCTGCGGAGGTGATCTCCCCACCTCCTTTGGCGAAGAGGGCGGCTCGCGAGCGCGGGGCGCCAAAACAACATCCCCTCTTCAACTTCGGGGGGCAGTGGAAGGACTCGGCGGGGGAGCCCATGGTGCAGTGGGATGAGCTGGCCCATCGGGTCTCCATCTCCACGCTACATCCGACCTGGCATGAGCGCGAGCTCGCCACTAGCCATGCTTATGCCCTCGGCTTCATCCTCTATGGTCGGGAGGATGCCGAGGCCTACAAGAACATGACCCTACGGCAGCTCGGCCATGAGGGTCTGCAAGCCCACCTGCGGACCATGGAGCTCCACCACATGCTGACTCGCCGCAGCTTTGCCCTCAGCAATTAACTCCTAAAAGCCGAGCAGGCTTGCGATGTCGCCAAGGAAAAGGTCGCCGACCAGGCGAGGCAGCTCGGCATCGCTGAGGGTCTCCTCGCCCAGGCCGCCGGCGGGTTGGTGAGTATCAGGCCCCTTCCTTATTTTACTTGAAATATTTTGCGCTGCTGACGAATTTCTCTCTTTTATCAGGATGCCAAAGCTGTCGGGGAGAAGCGGGCTCGCAATACCGAGCAGGAGGACGAGATCGGCCAGCTGCGCGCCCGGCTTGTCCAGCTGGAGGGGCGAATGTGAGGCTGAAGGAGGAGAACCAGAACCTCAGCCGCGAGGCCCGCCGCCAGGCAGAGATCTTCTTCCCAGCCAGCGACGTCGACCCTACCATCCCCTATAAGAGGTCGCGGGTCTTTGGCGAGGCCGACCTCGCCGAGAGGCTGCGGATCAACTCCATCCAAGCGTCCAAGTGCACCCTCCAAATGATGAAGGATACGGGGGTGCTGGTGCAGCGGTGCAAGGAGATCTCCGCCAAGGACCTGATGTCGAGCTTGTTCCCGGCGACGCCGCCCAGCGAGAAGGAGGATAGTCTGGATGCGATGTTCGGGAAAGGCTTCCAGGATCAATCGGGCGAAGGGGAGGACCGGTACGGTGGGGGGGGAGGGGGGGGGGTTGGGGAGGGCGGGGGGCGAGGCCTGAATTTGTATATTCTTCTTCTCTCTTTTTTGTTTACTCACCGAGGCGAGCCCCTGTATACACCTTTCTTTAATGAAAAAGGATTTTTTATCATACCCGTTCCATTTCTTTTTTTTGTTGTGTTCTGCATATCCGCGAGTACTTCCCCAGGCGACCTCGCATAGACAGGTACTGAGTAGGATAGTCATTAGTACGCGCCCGCGAGAGAGTATCTTGAGTGTTCGGCAATTCCCAGGGCTTCGCCGCAGCTCGCTCGTGAGCTGTCCTTGGCCTTCTTAATCAAAAATAAAACTGAATTTTCCCAAGTAAAATAAAGCGGGGGTGGGGTCTTTTGGCGGGATCGGCCTCCCTTTGGCGAGGTCCACAGGGCCTGGCTTGCCAATTCTCAGGATTCGCCCCAGCATGCTCGCGAGCTGCCCGTCATCTCATCGATGTGAGACCAACCTTTCTAAATCTTCCTAAGTAAAACATAGCGGGGGGACGAGGCGGCCCGGCGGGACCCGCCTCCTCTTGGCGAGGCCCAAGGCTCTAGCTTGTCGATCTTCTGTCGAGCCCGAGCTGGCACAGCGAGCTCGAACTCGCCCATGTCGAGCTCTACTCTCTTGGAAAGGCCAGGTTTGTTAGGCACTACCTGGGGGAAGGACTTATTTGGGTGACCTTCAGCCCGTCAGCTTGGTGAGAGCCTGATAGCGGTATCTGTTTGTGGCCCAAGGATGACAGCGAGTGACTTTCAACCCTGCCAGCTAGGTGAGAGCCTGACAGCGGGATCTGCTCGGGGTCGCCTACTAATACCATCGAGTGACTTCCAGCTCTGCCAGCTAGGTGAGAGCCTGACAGCGGGATCTGCTCGAGTCCCAAGGATGACACCGAGTGACTTCCAGCCCTGCCAGCTAGGTGAAAGCCTGACAGCGGGATCTGCTCGGGGTCCACTACTAATACCATCGAGTGACTTCCAGCCCTGCCAGCTAGGTGAGAGCCTGACAGTGGGATCTGCTCGAGGCCCAAGGATGACACCGAGTGACTTCCAGCCCTTCCAGCTAGGTGAGAGCCTGACAGTGGGATCTTCTCGGGGTCCACTACTAATACCATCGAGTGACTTCCAGCCCTGCCAGCTAGGTGAGAGCCTGACAGCGGGATCTGCTCGAGGCCCAAGGATGACACCGAGTGACTTCCAGCCCTGCCAGCTACGTGAGAGCCTGATAGCGGGATCTGCTCGGGGTCCCGTACTAATAAAATCGAGTGACTTCCAGCCCTGCCAGCAAGGTGAGAGCCTGACAGCGGGATCTGCTCGAGGCCCAAGGATGACACCGAGTGACTTCCAGCCCTGCCAGCTAGGTGAGAGCCTTACAGCGGGATCTGCTCGGGGTCCACTACTAATACCATCGAATGACTTCTAGCCCTGCCAGCTAGGTGAGAGCCTGACAGCAGGATCTGCTCGAGGCCCAAGGATGACACTGAGTTACTTCCAGCCCTACCAGCTAGGTGAGAGCCTGACAGCGGGATCTGCTCGGGGTCCACTACTAATAACATCGAGTGACTTCCAGCCCTGCCAGCTAGGTGAGAGCCTGACAGCGGGATCTGCTCGAGGCCCAAGGATGACACCGAGTGACTTCCAGCCCTACCAGCTAGGTGAGAGCCTGATAGCGGGATCTGCTCGGGGTCCACTACTAATACCATCGAGTGACTTCCATCCCTGCCAGCTAGGTGAGATCCTGACAACGGGATCTCCTCGAGGCCCAAGGATGACACTGAGTGACTTCCAGCCCTGCAAGCTAGGTGAGATCCTGACAGCGGGATCTTCTCGGGGTCCAAAATCACTTCACTTCTTCATGTGAACTCATAGCGACAATATTGGCATATTAAAGAATTTTCATTAAAAATCAAGGCACAACTTACAAGCTTCAATGGAAAAAGCATTTTAAGTTGTCACCACTCCAGGTGAGACTTAGGGTCTCGCCCTCCATATTTTGGAGCCGATACCCCCCTAATATCAACGCCTCTTTTACAATAAATGGGCCTTCCCAGCTTTGGTTGAGCTTCCCCATGGTTGCCGATCTCCCTGCTACATCCACCTTCCTCAGCACCAAGTACCCCTACACAAATTGTTTGACTCTGGCGTGCTTGTCGAAGTACTTGGCCATCTGTCTCTTCACCTTTTCCTGTTGGAGGGCGGAAAGATCCCGCAGTTCTTCCACCATGTCAAGGGAGAGCCGCAGCTCCTCCTCGTTCTCAGCCTGCCATTCTTCCCTGCCTTCCTTGGTCGCAACAACTCGAGGTGTCTGAACTTCAAATTCTACGGGGAGCACTACCTCGCACCCATGAGAGAGTTTGAAGGGGGTCTCTCCGGTAGCTGTGTTGGGGATGGTCCTCCGGGCCCAGAGAACCGCGGGGAGATGCTCCACCCAGATTCCCTTCAGATTTTCCACTTTCTTTTTCAGGAGGTTGACAATGATCTTGTTCGCGGCCTCCACCTGCCTGTTGCTCCTGGAGTGATGGACCGAGGCGAACCTGAGGTCGATTCCAAGCTGATCGCAAAAACTGGTGAACTCAGCGCTGGCGAACTGGGGCCCGTTGTCCGTGACAATTGCCTGGGCCAACCCATGGCGGCAGATGATCTCCCCCCAAACAAAGTTTCTGATAACCTGGGAGGTCACCTTGGCCAGTGCCTTCACTTCCAACCACTTGGATAAGTAATCAATCATCACTAGGAGGAATCTCCTCTGCCCACTGGCCTGGGGGAACGGTCCAACCAAATCCATTCCCCAAATGGCGAAGGGCCAAGAGGTCATGATACTTTTGAGTCGCTGGGCCGGCTGTAGCTGGAGGGGGCAAACAGCTGGCATTTATGGCACCTTCTTGTGAACTTCGTTGCATCATGGCCCAGGATGGGCCAGAGGTGCCCCTGCCTGACAATCCTCCCTTCCAGGGTCCGACTCCCGGAGTGTCTCCCACACTCTCCGGAGTGGACTTCCTCCAAGATTCTTTGTACCTCCCCCTCGGCCACGCAACGAGCCAACATCCCCGAGAGTGTCTTACTGTACAGATGCCCGTCCTGGAGGAGGTAGTACGCTGACTTATGCCTGAGCTTCTTCTTATCTGCCCCCTCCGGATACTCTCCCGTGGAAAGGAAAGTTACAATTGGGTCCATCTATGAAGTCCGTTGATCTATCTCCATGATCTCCCCCTCCTCGATGGAAGGGCGGAATAGGTCGGTGATGGTACCCCCCGCCCGAGGACCGTGCTTTGCGAGCTGATCGACCTGCTAATTTTCCTCTCGGGCACGTGCTGGATGGAAAAGGTTTGGAACGTGTTAATGACCCCCTTTACCTTGGCTAAGTGCAATCGCAGGGTAGGCTCTCTTGCTTCAAACTCCCCGTTGATCTGGGAATCTACCACCATGGAGTCGGTAAGGACCTGCACGTCCAGCACCCCTAGCTCCCTGGCCAAACGCAGCCCTGCTATCACGACCTCATACTCGGCTTGATTGTTGGTGATGGGAAAGTGAACCAATACTGTCTGCTCAATCCTAGTCCCCTGTGGGCTCTCCAACATCACCCCCACTCCTAGGGAATGTCTTCCTGAGGTGCCATCCACCTTCTCCTTCCAAGGAATCGGACGAGTGAGCTCTCCCTCTGCCAACTCAGTCACATAATCAGCCAAGAAGTCGGCCATCGCTTGAGCTTTGATCGAAAGGCGCAGAATGAAGGAAACGTCGAACTCACTTAACTCCACCGACCATTTGGCCAGCCTGCCAGAGTGCTCCACCCCCTCAAAGATGTTGCGGAGGGGATGGTCAGTCACCACTCGGATTGAGTGTGCCTGGAAATAAGGTCGCAACCTTCGGGCTGAGATGATCGGGCGAAAGCCAGCTTCTCCAAAATTGGATATCGGAGCTTGGCCTTCCTCAGGACCCGACTCATGTAGTAAATAGGGAGCTGCTTCTTCCCCTCTTCCCGAACCAGGACGGAGCTCAAGTCCTCTGCCCCGACCCCGAGATACAAAGACAGGTCCTCCCCCTCATTGGGCCCTTGGAGCAGCGGAGCCTGGGCCAACTGCGTCTTGAGGGCCTGGAATGCCTCCTCGCACTCCTTGGTCCATTCAAACCTTTGACCACCCCTTAGCGTTTTGAAGAAGGGGGAGCACTTTTCTCCAGCCCGGGAGAGGAATCTACTTAGCCCTGACAACTTCCCTGTCAGGCGCTGCACCTCCTTGGTATTCCGTGGTGACTCTAGCTCCATGATAGCCTTGACCTTGTCAGGATTAGGCTCGACCCTCGCAGGGGTGAGGAGATGCCCCAAGAACTTTGCTCTGCTAGACCCGAAGACGCATTTCAGGGGTTTCAACTGCATCTTGTACTCGCGGAGGGTGGCAAAGGTCTCCTCTATGTCTTGGAGGTGGGAGTCCACATCCTGACTCTTAATCATAAGGTCATCCACATACACCTCCAGGTTCCTCCCCTTTTGCTCTTTGAAGACCCTATTCATCATCTTTTGGTAGGTCGCCACTACGTTCTTTAGCCCGAAGGGCATCATCTTGTAACAGTAGCATCCATCCCCCGTGATGAACGAGACATCCTTGATGTCCGGGGGGTGCATCCTGATTTGATGAAAACCTGAAAAAGCATCTAGAAAACTCATTACAGAAAAACCAACGGCTGAGTCAACCAGCACGTCGATCCGAGGCAAAGGATAACAGTCCTTAGGACAAGCTTTATTAAGTAAAGAGAAATCGATACACATTTGCCACCGGCCATCTCCCTTTTTGACCATGACCACATTAGAGACCCAGTCGGGGTATTGGATTTCGGACACGAAGCCGGCCTTAAGAAGCTTTGCCACCTCCTCTCGGATGGGCTCTGTCAGCTTGTCCGCAGTGGACCTCTTCTTTTGTTGGACGGGGCGTGTTCCCGGGTCCAGGTTGAGGCAGTGGCAGGCCACATTCACGTCAACCCTCGGCATCTCCGCGGCGTTCCATGCGAAGATGTCCACATTCTTCTGGATGCACTCCAGCATCCTGCCTTGGTCTTCTGGGGTCAGCCCTCCGCAGACGCAGACCTTTTCCACCCTACCTCCCCGAGTGAGGACTTCCAACTCCACCACTTCCTCTGCAGCCTCCAACCTAGACTGCTCCCCCCATCCTTCAGCATCCCTTTCCTCCAGAACGGGGACCACCACCTCCACCTCTTCCTCCATGGCCATCACTTCGGCCATCTCCTCCTGGTCTCTTCCTATTGTCTCCTCTGCACAGTTCTCCACCTCTAGCTCCTCCCTGCCTGCTTCCTGCTCAGCCTCCTCCATCCTTCGCCCCATCTCCTCGGCTCCCTCCTGCCACGAGATGGAGTTCACAGCGGTGGCATAGCATTCCCGTGCCACCTTGGGGACCACCTAACCCTAACCTGAATCCCCTCAGCGTTGAACTTCAAACACTAATGGAATGATGAGGGGACGCAGCGGAAGGCGCTCATAAGGGGCCTCCCGAAGATGGCGCTGTAGCTGCTAGGGGCATCCACAATGACGAACCTGCAGTTTTGGGACTGCCCTCCCAGGGTGACATGGAGGCCGACTCCTCCTTCCACTTCCTTCCTCTCCCCCGAGAACCCGAACAAGGGTCCGTCCGAGGCCAGCACTCTCTTCGTCTCCACCTTCATCGCGTCAAACGCCTTCTTTAAGATGATGTTGACGGAGCTTCCGTTATCAACGAGGATCCGAGAGACGATAAAATTTTCGATGGATGCCTTGATGACCAGCGCATCACAGAATGGATCCTCGTGATCCGGCATTTCGCTTCTGGAGAAGGTGATCCTCTCTTCTACGGGTGGGGCTTTGTTGGATCCCTAGTTGATTTGGGCTAGGTTCACTGACTTAGGACGTGATCCATCATGTATAGCCATGGTCAAGTTTGTGTCCTAGAGTCTAGGCCAAGTCCTTAGGTTCAACTTCAGATGGACCAGCTATCAACAAGACCATCAGAGACTCCAGACTTAGAGGTTTTCAAGACTAAGTAAAGTGAGTTTGACGTTCGTCGAACTCAGCTCGACGAAAGGTGTTCTGCGCTCGATGATCGTGAGACAATTCTTAGTGCTGAGCTCGACGATCCTTATTCTCTGTTCAACAAATGTTGAGGTTCTTCATCAAGCCAAATTCAGGAGAACTTCAGAATTTTTCTAAGTCCAGCTTCAAGCTTTGATCGACGAATTAGACTCTAAGCTCGACGAACTTGGACCTCAAGTTCTCAGCTTCTCAGCTCGACGAATGAAGATTGTCTGTTTGACGAATGAAGATTGTCTGGTCGACGAACTCTCTCCAGCTCAGCTCGACGAACTCGAGCTCAGCTCGACGAACTCAAGCTCAGCTCGACGAACTCAAACTCAGCTCGACGAATTGCGTTCTTCGTTTGACGAATCCAGACTAGGTCTTATTCAGGTTTCCCGTCCCATTTCTTGGCGATGATTCCGGAGTTATTAATGCCAGATCTTCTCGAAATGTTACCGTTAGAACACGTTGTTGGGTACATTGGTTTAAATGTACCTGATTTGAAGAAGCCTCACCCTACTCAATGATATACATCAAAATGTATTTAATGTATTTTTGAGTTTACTTGTGCAGGTTAAGTATTTGCAGGAAAGATGAAAAAGTTTCTAAGTCCATGTGTCGACACCTAGAGGGAAAGTGTCGACACTTAAGAAGACATGTGTCGACACACAGGCAAGCAGTGTCGACACTTGGAGTCATTGTGTCGACACCAGGGATGCTGCGTCGACACCAGACAGAAAGTGTCGACACAAGGAGCTGTGTCGACACTCAGTGAAGAAAAGTGCAGTGAAGCAGTGTCGACACTTAGCAGTTGTGTCGACACCCAGTGAAACTGTGTCTACATCAGAAAGTGTCGACACTTGGAGGCTGTGTCGACACTCAGCAAAAGTCAGCAGAGACTAAGTATAAGTGTCGACACCCAGAGGAATGTGTCGACACACAGCAGAACTGTCAACACTTGAAGAAAGTGTCGACACTCAGCTGAAGACTCAACACTTGAAGAAAGTGTCGACACAAGGAGCTGTGTCGACACTCAGCAAGTATCAACACTAAAGACATGTATCGACACCAAGAAGAAGTGTCGACACTTAACAGTTCAACACATGAAGATGTGTCGACACAAAGGAGATGTGTCGACACTTACAAGAATTCAGCAATATACTGAAGTACAAGTACTTGTGTCGACACATATTATCAGTGTCGACACATGAAGAAGAAGCAGTGTCGAGATATAAAATCTGCAACACAAGGAGTTGTGTCGACACCTTGTAGGCTAGTGTCGACACTTAGACAACTTGTGTCGACACTTAGTCTATAAGTGTCGACACTTAAAGACAGACAGTCTCGACACTTTCAGACAGTTATAGAATTTTCAAGAACTGACTGGATGACTTGACAGCTGCCATTCCAGCCGATCTACTGCACCTGTCAGAGTTGTCAGAAATCAGTTATGAACCGTATCAACCGGTTACCATGAAAAAGGCCTATAAATAGGCTTATACTGTCTACAGAAGGAGATTGATCAGAAGATTAGAAGATCAACACATCAAGTAATACAAAGAATATCTAGCTATCAAGTGAAGATCTAAGCAGTTGGAGAGAGAGAGCTCCATCCAAGAAGTCAGCCGTTGGAACCAGGCTGAGAAGAAGCGTTAAGATTTGTTCTGAATCATAAGTAGCAGAGATCAAGGATCAACTACAGAGGAGGTCAATCTTATTGTGTTCTACTTTCAAGAAGCTTTGAAGAAAGCCAAGTCAGATTGATTTCAGCTGAGTTCTTCCAAGAACTCATCAGGAAACTCACAACTCTTCTCTCTTGCCTCTGAGTTGTTGAGTCACAATTTTTGTATTCATATTATCTTGTAGGATCCTTAGGGATCTGAGTCTTTGTAAGCCTGTAATTATAAAGGCTGAGTGTAGGGCTTGAGTGCCTGAGTGTAGGAGATTTGAATCTCTGAGTGTAGGCCTATTGTGGCTGAGTGTAGGCCTTGGTGGCTGAGTGTAGGCCTTGGTGGCTGAGTGTAGGCCTTGGTGGCTGAGTGTAGGCCTTGTGGCTGAGTGTAGGCTTTGTGAAGAAGCTGAGTTGTAGGGCCTTGGGCCTGAGGTGTAGGAACCTGTTTGGGGTTCTGAGCTAGTGGAGGAGTTTGGCCGAATCTAGTACACTGCTAGATAGGCGAAGGGGGAAAGTGGATGTACCCAAACCTTGGGGAACCACTATAAAACTGTGTGTCTACTGTGTGCCTGTAGAATTCTGTGATTGCTGATTGTGTGCTGTGATAAAGTAGATTTAATTCTGTGTTATAAGTTGAATTCTGCCTAAAAAGTCAAAAAGATTTAAGTCACCTATTCACCCCCCCCCCCCTCTAGGTGATTAGGTACAATATCTTTCAAGTGGTATCAGAGGAAGGTTACTCAAAAAAAAGGACATAACTGTCTGAGTAGATCCTGTTGGCAGATTCAGTCTAAGTAAATTACAGAATCAAGAAAATCAAGAACCATGGGTTCCACTGAGAATCATAAGGAATTGAGATCCATGAAGCTACCCATATGTAGAAAAGAGATCTTTGGTATCTGGAAGGAAAGGGTGAGACTGTTTATGGAAGCCTCAGACCCTAGGATATATATCACAGTGAAAGAAGGGCCTTATGTGCCCATAAAGGTATCAGTCTTAGATGCAAATCAGAGAACACCAAAGGATTTCTCTGAAATGACAAAGGATGAGATTGTTCTAGCCACAATGGACAAAAGGGCTCAGAATATTATAGTGAGTGCTAGAGATGATGCTACTTTTCAGAATTTGATACACTGCAAGACATCCAAGGAAATGTGGGATACTCTTATTGTGTATATGGAGGGTTCTGAAGAAGTGAGGTAAGACAGAAAATCCTTGCTCAATCAAGAATATGAAAGTTTTAGACAAGGTAAAGCTGATAGCATAACTGAATGCTATAAGAAGTTCTATAGGATTGTGAATGAGCTAATGTCCTATGGCAGAGAGTTCAGTAATTATGAGCTCAATGATAAGTTTCTAAGGTCCCTTACAAAAGATTGGGACACCAAGATCTGTGTCATTAGGGAAATGACAAAGTTGGCAGAAATTCCTCCACCAACACTATTTGGAAAACTGCTATCCTATGAGATGTAGTTGATGGTGAGGAAAGAAGAGGAGAAATCAACAAGAAGTGAACATAAAGAAAGGACAGTGGCCTTCAAAACAGAAGCCCCCAGAAAGTACAGAAGTAAGTCACCAACTCCACCACCAAAAGCAGAAGAAACTGAGTCAGATGAGTCAGCCAGCAGAAAGTCTGAAAGCAGTGAAAGTGATGAGGAATTTGCTGTCTTCACAAGACATTTTCAGAAGTTCTTAAAGAAGAAACAGTGGAGGACAAGGCCATCTACTTCACAGGATAAAGAAGACTATTATCAGAATAAAAAGTCTTCAAAGAAAGACAGGAAAAAGTCCAAGTCTAGCAAAGCAACACTATCAAAAATTGTATGCTATTGCTGTAATAGACAAGGACATGTTGTTGCAGATTGTCCAGAAAAAAGGAAGGAGTCTAGTGATAAGAAAAAGACTCCATTCAAGGGCAAGAAGGAAAAGTCATTTGTTGCCAAGAAGGATAAGAGCCGTCAGATATTTCTTCATCAGAAACTGAGTCAGATGTTGAGGCATATATAGGACTGTTTGTTGAGGAGGAAGAAGAAGAGTTCATCCAGATTATGAATTCTATATATGAACAAGAGGACAGCTAGTGCCAAGGGCTAATGGCATTGACAGAAGGTGACAAAATCTTGGAGCAGCCAGGACCAAGTAAGGTACTAAATTGTTCTTTGAGTTCAATTTCTTGTGCTAGTTCAGAATCAGATTCATCATCATCAAGTGATGAGAGTGCATCTGAGTCTGAAGAGGATATTCATCAGTTGATAGATGAATATAAAGTTCTGTTGCAAGCATTTAAGAAATGCAAATACTTGGCCAAGAGTCAAGCTAAGGAAATTACAAGTCTCAAAATGGCTGCAACTGATTATGAGAAGATGTTTGATCAAAAGCTAAATGAGATAGCCAGACTGAAGCGCATAATTGTGATTCAGATGGGGACTATAACATATAAGAATGATCAAATCAAGAGTCTGAAGATTAGTCTTCAGAAGGAGAGAGATCTATTTGTTAGGTTTTCTAAACCTAAGTCAGTTCTACCTTTAATTGATGAATTTGTTCATCACAAAGGTAAAGCTGGACTGGGATATACTAAACCTGCAAGGACTGTTCAGTCCAAGTCCAAGGGCAAAGCCCCAACTCTCAACAAGCCAGCTGTGGATAAAACAGCTAAGACTGTACCTAAGCAAAGGTACAATAAGTTTGAGTGTTGGTGCTGTGGCAAGGTAGGCCACTTTGCAATGGACTGTTGGCACAATGCTAGTGCCAAAGTGAGTAGCAAACTGCCTGTTGGAAAACCTGCAGGTAGCTTTGTTAGGAAGCAAACTAACCAGTACCAAGGACCCAAGAATTCTTTGGGTTCTAAGGTTCACTAATCTGTTTTGCAGGTGAGTCCAAGTGGCCATGCCCCAATATGGTACTTGGACAGTGGATGTTCCAGACATATGACTGGAACAAGGGGTTTACTAAAGGACTACACACCCATCAAGGATGGTCCAAAAGTCACCTTTGGTGGTTCTGAAAAAGGGATCATCAAGGGTTTTGGTAACATATCTAACTCCTTTATTACAATTACTCAAGTAGCCTATGTTAAATGTTTGAAACATAACCTTATTAGTATAAGTCAATTGACTGATGTAGGATATGACATCTCATTTGTGAAAGATGGTTGTCATATCAGGAGGTCAAATGATCAAGAGATCATTTTGACTGGTTATAGAAAAAGAAATGTCTATTGCTTAGACATTATGGTTGAGAACAATGGTTCTCCAGTGTGTCTAGTAGCTGATGAGACAGTCTCTCATTGTGTCAAATGGCACAAGAGGCTAGCCCATCTAAACTACAAGACAATTGGCAAACTCTTTAGCAAAGAGTTAGTGAGGAATTGTCCTCAAGTTAAGTGTATTAAAGATGGTATTTGCTCAGCTTGTCAAAAGGGCAAGCAGACTAGATCCTCCTTTAGAAGCATTGAAAACAAAGATGCTGTGAGGTGTTTATACCTCTTGCATGTGGATCTCTTTGGTCCAATTCCAGTTCACAGCCTAGGTAGGAAGGTCTATACCTTTGTAGTTGTAGATGACTACTCAAGGTTTTCCTGGGTGTTCTTCCTTAGACAGAAATCTGAAACACCCAGTGTCTTCTATAGTTTTGTCAAACAAATTCAGAATGAACTAGATAGTACAGTGGTCAAAATAAGAAGTGACCATGGTACTGAATTTCAGTCTGATAGCATGACAAAACTATGTGAAGAATTTGGGATATTTCAAGAGTTTTCTTCACCAAGAACACCTCAGCAAAATGACATTGCTGAGAGGAAGAATAGAACCTTGATTGAGGCTGGTAGGACCCTATTAAGTGATACATCACTACCAGAATATTTCTGGGCTGAAGCAGTTAATACTGCATGCCATGTTATTAATAGGGCTACCATTACTAAAAGCCTCAACAAGACCCCCTATGAGGTTGTGAAAGGCAGGAAACCAAACCTATCCTACTTCAGGATCTTTGGTTGTAAGTGCTTTATACTTAACAATGGAAAGTCTTACTTGACTAAGTTTGCTGCCAAGTCCCAAGAGGGAATTTTTGTTCGGTACAGCAACAACAGTAAGGCTTATAGAGTCTACAACTTGTCTACACAAGTTGTAAAAGAGTCTGTGCATGTAGTATTTGATGAAACTAGACTTATTAACAATAAGTTGTCTAGTAGTATATGCAGCTCCACAGGTATAACTAAGAAGATGGACAAGCTCACTATAGAAGATGAACCTTCTACAAGACAGCAAGTAGAAGATAGTGGTTGTTGTCCAGGGGGAGTACTACATGTACCTAATGCAGAAGAAGTACAAGGAGTACAACAAGATGAAGAAGTTGAAGAAGTTCAACCTGAAGTCAGGATGCCTCCAGCCAATAGGCATCTAAGAGATCATCCAGCAGAACAAATCATTGGTGATCTAAGACAAGGGGTACAAACAAGGAGCAGAAATCTGAATGCAGCAATCTACTCCAGTTTTCTATCCCAAGTTGAACCAAAGAAGTTTGAAGAAGCCATCCTAGACCCTCATTGGATTGAGGCAATGCAAGAAGAGCTGAATCAGTTCAAGAGGTGCAAGGTCTGGGAACTTGTTCCTAAACCTAAAGACCACAACATAATTGGGACCAAGTGGATCTATAGGAACAAGATGGATGAACATGGAGTCATCATTAGGAACAAAGCAAGATTGGTTGATAAAGGATATAGGCAGGAAGAAGGTATTGATTTTGATCAAACCTTTGCTCCAGTAGCCAGACTGGAAGCCATAAGGATGTTCCTGGCCTATGCAACCTTTCAAGGATTTAAAGTTTACCAAATGGATGTCAAGTCAGCATTTCTAAATGGTAATCTAAAAGAGGAAGTCTATGTGGAACAGCCATCAGGTTTTGTTGATTCAACTCAATCTAATCATGTCTATAGACTTAGGAAAGCTTTATATGGGTTAAAGCAAGCCCCTAGGGCTTGGTATGAAACCCTGTCTAGTTTTCTCATTGAGAATAAGTTCACAAGGGGGAAAATAGACAAGACTCTATTCCTTAGGGAATCCATAGGCAAAATTATACTAGTCCAAATATATGTAGATGACATAATATTTTGGTCTACTGAAAGTAGTCTTTGCAAAAAGTTTGCAAAACTTATGCAAGGACAATTTGAGATGAGTAGTATGGGAGAACTTAAGTTCTTCTTGGGTCTCCAAGTAAGACAGACTGAGAATGGATTATCCATATGCCAGTCTAAGTTCACCCTAGAACTCATAAGGAAGTATGGTATGGATTCATCCAGTACCATGAAGACTCCTATGGGGTCAAGTATGTCTCTTAGCAAGGATAATGCAGGGAAACCTGTAGATGAGTCTTTGTATAGAGGGATAGTTGGCTCCCTATTATATTTGACTGCAAGTAGACCAGATATCATGTATGCTACATGTGTCTGTGCAAGGTATCAAGCATGCCCTAAGGAGTCTCATTTGAAAGCAGTCAAAAGGATATTGAGATATCTAAAGGGCACTCCTTATCTAGGTCTCTAGTAGCCTAGGAATGGGGATTTTGAACTAACAGGTTATTTAGATGCAGACTTTGCAGGATGCAAAGAAGACAGAAAAAGCACAACTGGAACCTGTCAATTCCTAGGTGGAAGACTGATTTCATGGAGTAGCAAGAAGCAAACAAGTGTGTCTATCTCCACTGCAGAGTCAGAATATGTGGCTGCAGGAAGTTGCTGTGCTCAACTTCTATGGATACAACATCAGCTTGAGGACTATGGAATTCAGGTAAGTAGAACTCCACTCTTTTGTGATTCTACAAGTGCTATATCAATTGCAAATAATCTTGTTTCCCATAGTAGAACCAAACATATTGAAATAAAATATCATTTTCTTAGGGAACATGTAGAGAAAAAAGATATTTTACTGAAATATGTTAGAACTGATAATCAACTAGCTGATATGTATACTAAGCCCTTAGAAGAAACTAAGTTCAATAGGTTTAAAATTGAACTAGGAATGATAAACTTAGAATAAGTTTATAGAAATGGCTAAGTAAAAAGGTGTCGACACACAGAGATATCTGTGTCGACACAGAAAAGTGGTGTCGACACTTCAGGGAAAAGGTGTCGACACATCTAGGAAGTTGGTGTCGACACTTCAGAAAATTAGTGTCGACACATAGTAAGTAGGTGTCGACACATCCAAGGTGGTGTCGACACTTAGGCTTTACTCAGAATTATCTAAGTAAAGTCTCGACTAAATGTCGAGTTATGTGGTGTCGACACATAAACAAGTGTCGACACATATATCTGTTGACTAAACTTGTGTCGACACATAGGTGTCGAGACATTATAGGTCAGTGTCGACACTTATCGACAGTGTCGACACAATTTAAGTTAGCTGACCCGTCTTTTCATCTTCAAACCTAGAAAGGTATAAATAGGATTTTGCCTTAGTCTGTCGACACGCTTTCAAAGGTTTCGAGACTAAACTTGTGTGTCGACACCTCTCTTCTCTCCAGTCAAATTCTTCAAACCCTAATGGCGCAAAAGCTCGAGGACAACGTCAATGAAGGCTATGAACTGGTGTGCGACGCGTTTGTTGATGCAGACCCGGAGATCAAGGCTGTGATAACCCTAGTCACAAACTCAGGGTTAGAATATCCTGCTTCAGAGCCGACTAAAATCTGGAAGAAAGAAGTACTGGAATTCCTCAATGGAGCTAAAGTAGACGAATCTGGATTCAAGATCAAGTCCAGGGTCCATGGTGAAAAGGTTAAGGTTTCACCAAAAAGTTTGAGGAAAGTTCTTCAGTTACCAAGAACTAAAGAAGAAGAAGAAATTACTGCTTCCAGGACCAGAGATGCATTGGCATGGTGTGGTCTGGATTCAAAGATGAAAATAGGATCTGTATTCAATAGAAAGGGAATGAACAGCCAAGGGAAATTCCTCTCTGAAATTGTTGGAAAAGTAATTTTGAGTAAGCCTGGAAGGCATGACAGGGTATCTGCCCATATGTTCAATCTCATGACCAGGATAATCTTCAGCCTGAAAACTGACTGGTCTGTAGTGATCTTTGAGAAGATTAAGGAAAGCCTAAAGAAGCCCAACTTGGGCAGGATCTTAAGTCTATACCTTGCTGGTATTATACTAGAAGTTATGAGTCAAGCTGCTGGCAGTAAAATCAACCACATGAGAAGAATGGGCATGAGAATCTTCTCAAGATGGGACAGAGTTTTGACAAAGGAGATGCCTACTCCTGAGAAAGAAACCCCACATAAGAAGAAGAAGAAAATTGCCCCAGTGGCTCAGGTTTCCACTACCAGCTCTGGTAGTGAAGAGCAAGTGGTCTTCACACCTGATGAAGAAGACACTGGAACTGCTGTGAAGTCTCCAGCCCAACAAGTAGTTGCTGAAAGGCAGGGAGAGCTACCTCAGGCTAGCCCCTTACACCAGGATTCAGTCCAGGGGGAGCCACTAGTAGTGGAAGAGTCAACTCCACTGGAAAGTGAGCAAGCTACAAACACAATTCTAGAGGTAATCATTGAGCTTAATGCTTTAGATTTTCCTATAAAGGATACTGATTTGTCTGACGTTTATCAGAAACCACAGATTGATAGTCTACCACCAGATGTTGTCATGGAGGACACATCTGTTACAGTTCAAGTTGTATCTGATCCAGTGGTTGATGAGCCAAGAGTTTCTCCACCCCATTCTCCACAAGAATATACAATGGAAGATCTGTTCCTTAACCTGGATCAAACTGATTTTGACAAAGAAATTGCTGCTGAGGGGGAGAATGCTCCAGTTGAGGGGGAGCAAGTGGTAATTCTTGAAGAACCTGCAAGGCAAGAGCCTGAGAAACAACCAGCTGTTGAGGAGCTACCTAAGGAGAGGGTAGACATAGCTAGCACCTCAGCTTCTGAAGATGAGGAGGCTACCAGGGCTAAGAAAAAGAAGTTTCAAGTATTCAAAAGAAGGAGCCAGAGTTATAAAAAGGCATTGCAAACCATAGCACCACAGCCAGCACTACTGCCAACTCCAGCAGTAGATTACAGTGCTCTTATGGTTGCTATGCAGATAAAGTTTGATGAGCACAGGCAAGCCATTGAGAAGTATGTGGATGAAGGGCAAAAATCATTACAGTTTGATTTGGCCCAGGATATTAAGGCTATAAGATTTGAAATGAATCTTAATAAAAAGGAAGATGACTGACTGCTTCCACAAGGGAGGGAATGCAGTAGTCTATTTAGCAACTCATCAAGAGAAAATAAAGGCTCAAGTAGATGACATTACACTAAAGCAAGGCTATGTTCTAGAGAACCAAATCAGAATGAATGACAATTTGACAGAATCTCACAATGCTATTGTCACAGAGATGAAGAACATTGCTGCTGGCCTGACAACTTCTACTACTACTGCTATGGCAGATTTTGACAAAGCATTTCAAGAGGAAATAACTGCTGTTAAGACTGCTATTCAAGACTCTCAGAAGCTTCTCACTGAAAAACTCCAAAGGTTAAAACCTTTCTACAGGGATGGAGTCAATTATCTAAATGCCCAAATCAGATTTCAAAAAGATGATTTAAGGGATCACATAGAAAGAGAAGTCATAAAGGGGGAGAGGGTATTAGTCAAAGATGGCTCTGACCATGCAAAATGGGTTTCTAATTCCATCAGAGCCACTCTTGGTTATCCTCCTTTATGTGATGATAATGATGTAGCAGAATCTGGAGTTAACCCTGCATATCTTGGAGGTGAGCAACCAGAAGTAGCTCAAATGATCTATCCTCCACCAGATTTTGATATGGTTCAAGCTGACATACAGTACATGTATAGTCCACCTGATGGAAATCAGAAGGTTATTCTTGACAAAGTGGTTCAGCCAGTATCTGAGGCTTTACAGGAAGCTATCTTGAAAGAGCAAGCTGAATAAGAAGCCAGACTGTCTAAGAAGAGGTTCAGGGAATAAGCTGAACAAAGACCAGACTTTGAGGAAATCAGAAGGTTATTCTTGACAAAGTGGTTCAGCCAGTATCTGAGGCTTTACAGGAAGCTATCTTGAAAGAGCAAGCATAACAAGAAGCCAGACTGTCTAAGAAGAGGTTCAGGGAACAAGCTGAACAAAGACCAGACTTTGAGCAGTGGAGCCCCACTTCAAGAAACATTATCTTAACTGCATGGAAAGCTGCAAAAGATAATATATAAGACAGAAACAAGTGATTTTCTGAAATAGAATGGAGGAAGCATGAGACAAGGCAAGAAGCCATAGTCCAATATAGAAGAAAGGCCAAGATGGGAAAGCTACCTCCTACTGCCCAGGAGCCTAGCAAGTACTTTCTCAAGTCTTATCATTATTTTGAAAGGCAAAAGATTAAAGCTGAGGAGCTTAAGAAGAAGGAGCTGAAAGGGAAGAAACCTGTTGATACTGAAGCTGCTGAAACTCCTATGCAAGCCAAGATTCAGTCTGGAAAAGGGATAGTGATCAAAGATGCTGATCAAAAATAGCATAGAAATTTTCTTAAGTTTACTATGTAATCTTTTGATGTTAAACATTCTGTAAACTTTTGAAATATGAATATGACAAAGCTGTTAGAACAATATGCTGTGTGATAAATTTGCTATGTGATAAATTTATTTCATATTTGTTCTGAGAAAATGTCTATGTATACATGTTTGATTAATACTTATTACGTGTTTTCCGGTTATAGAATCCTGCTCTACATCATGCTATGATTTTATTCTGTATGGTGTATATCATTGACTAAGGGTTATGACTTCTCCAAATAGGGGGAGATTATTGGGTACATTGGTTTAAATGTACCTGATTTGAAGAAGCCTCACCCTACTCAATGATATACATCAAAATGTATTTAATGTATTTTTGAGTTTACTTGTGCAGGTTAAGTATTTGCAGGAAAGATGAAAAAGTTTCTAAGTCCATGTGTCGACACCCAGAGGGAAAGTGTCGACACTTAAGAAGACATGTGTCGACACCCCGGCAAGCAGTGTCGACACTTGGAGTCATTGTGTCGACATCAGGGATGCTGATTCGACACCAGACAGAAAGTGTCGACACAAGGAGCTGTGTCGACACTCAGTGAAGAAAAGTGCAGTGAAGCAGTGTCGACACTTAGCAGTTGTGTCGACACCCAGTGAAACTGTGTCTACATCAGAAAGTGTCGACACTTGGAGGCTGTGTCGACACTCAGCAAAAGTCAGCAGAGACTAAGTATAAGTGTCGACACCCAGAGCAATGTGTCGACACACAGCAGAAGTGTCAACACTTGAAGAAAGTGTCGACATAAGAAAGAATGTGTCGACACTCAGCTGAAGACTCAACACTTGAAGAAAGTGTCGACACAAGGAGCTGTGTCGACACTTAGCAAGTATCAACACTGAAGACATGTGTCGACACCAAGAAGAAGTGTCGACACTTAACAGTTCAACACATGAAGATGTGTCGACACAAAGGAGATGTGTCGACACTTACAAGAATTCAGCAATATACTGAAGTATATGTACTTGTGTCGACACACATTATCAGTGTCGACACATGAAGAAGAAGCAGTGTCAAGATATAAAATCTGCAACACAAGGAGTTGTGTCGACACCTTGTAGGCTAGTGTCGACACTTAGACAACTTTTGTCGACACTTAGTCTATAAGTGTCGACACTTAAAGACAAACAGTCTCGACACTTTCAGACAGTTACAGAATTTTCAAGAACTGACTGGATGACTTGACAGCTGCCATTCCAGCCGGTCTACTATACCTGTCAGAGTTGTCAGAAATCAGTTATGAACCGGATCAGCCGGTTACCATGAAGAAGGCCTATAAATAGGCTTATACTGTCTACAGAAGGAGATTGATCAGAAGATTAGAAGATCAACACATCAAGTAATACAAAGAAGATCTAGCTATCAAGTGAAGATCTAAGCAGTTGGAGAGAGAGAGCTCCATCCAAGAAGTCAGCCGTTGGAACCAGGCTGAGAAGAAGGGTTCAGATTTGTTCTGAATCATAAGTAGCAGAGATCAAGGATCAACTGCAGAGGAGGTCAATCTTATTGTGTTCTACTTTCAAGAAGCTTTGAAGAAAGCCAAGTCAGATTGATTTCAGCTGAGTTCTTCCAAGAACTCATCAGGAAACTCACAACTTTTCTCTCTTGTCTCTGAGTTGTTGAGTCACAATTTTTGTATTCATATTATCTTGTAGGATCCTTAGGGATCTGTGTCTTTGTAAGCCTGTAATTATAAAGGCTGAGTGTAGGGCTTGAGTGCCTGAGTGTAGGAGATTTGAATCTCTGAGTGTAGGCCAATTGTGGCTGAGTGTAGGCCTTGGTGGCTGAGTGTAGGCCTTGGTGGCTGAGTGTAGGCCTTGGTGGCTGAGTGTAGGCCTTGGTGGCTGAGTGTAGGCCTTGGTGGCTGAGTGTAGGCCTTGGTGGCTGATTGTAGGCTTTACGAAGAAGCTGAGTTGTAGGGCCTTGGGCCTGAGGTGTAGGAACCTGTTTGGGGTTCTGAGCTAGTGGAGGAGTTTGGCCGAATCTAGTACACTGCAAGATAGGCGAAGGGGGAAAGTGGATGTACCCAAACCTTGGGAAACCACTATAAAACTGTGTGTCTACTGTGTGCTTGTGGAATTCTGTGATTGTTGATTGTGTGTTGTGATAAAGTAGATTTAATTCTGTGTTATAAGTTGAATTCTGCCTAAAAAGTCAAAAAGATTTAAGTCACCTATTCACCCCCCCCCCCCTCTAGGTGATTAGGTACAATATCTTTCACACGCATTGACTATGGACGATTACATGCCGTTTTTCCATGGGACAGTTGGGGAAATCATTGATTGTCGCTTCCTTCCAAGGTCGACTGCCATTACTGCTCAACATTCGAATTTTGAATGTTCTCAGTCAGTCAAAAAGAGATAGACAAGAAAAGAAAGTAACAACACAGTCAGTCAAACAGACACACAAAAACAACAACAATACAGTGATACAGACAGACAATCAGACAGACACTCAGATTGCACAGAAGAACAATCATACTCAAATCAAAAGTTCTACTACAATCAGCCTTGACCAGAACGACTTCATCAAGAAGAAGAAGAAGAACAATCAAATACTATCAAGAGTCTTCTTCTGTCAATTCTCAGGACAACAACAAAAGGACAACAAAATACTATCTGTCATAGGAGGTCCTGAAACAATTTCAGGTCTAGGCATTCTAGGTCTTTGAAGATCTATCACCCTGAAGCAGTGCTCCAGCATTCCTGATTAATTCAAGATCTCAGGGGGAGCAATCTGCTACAATCAATCCACAAGTCTTCTCAGTTGATATTGAGAAAGAGAAGACCCTATCACCTCTTTTTCAATTCCTGTACAGGGTTTTAATTCCCTTCAAAATTATTCTAGTTGCAAGTCTCCTTCCAAAAGACTTGAGGTTTTGGTTTTTGAGCACCTGAACAAAATCTCATTGGTGACAGGAACCTGATCAAAAACCTGAGTGGATTCCTACCAGGGTGGTAGAAGAGTGGATGTACCCAGGTTGGGGAACCACTATAAAATTTCTTGTGTCGTCTGGTTGCCCTTTTCTTTGTGTTTTGGCTATGTTCTGTGAATTAGATAGTTTGTTGTGCTTAGCTTATTTTATTTGCTGACTTGTTCACCTAGGCCTACAACAAAAGTTGTAAAACATTTTGAAGAAAGCACAATACTCTATTCACCCCCCCCCCCACTCTAGAGTATTTCAGATCTAACCTGCACTTTTAATTGGTATCAGAGGGAGGTTGGTTAAAATACCACACCTTATTGGTTGTACAGGCTAACACCTGAACCACAAAGATCCCTCTTGTTAGATCTGTTTGTTTGTTTTCGTTATTAGATTTATTTCTTCACAGGAATGGCTCAAAATAAAGATTATGCAAGCATCAGACCTCCAGTGTGTAATCTTAACAAGTTTGCCATCTGGAAGGCAAGAATCAGGTTATACATGAACTTTATTGATGAGGATATCTTCTCTGTTATCTTGACAGGTGTACCTCCAGCACCTGCAGCTTCTACCAGCACTTCTACCAACATGACTGCAGTGCCCCCACCAGAAAACAATGATGCCTACAAGAAAGCCAAAATGGTTGATGCAAAGGTAATGAATATCTTGGCTCAGACAATGTCAGATAACATATTTCAAAAGGTGGCTGAGTTCACCTCAGCCAAGTCCATTTGGGATTCCCTCAACCAAATGGTAGTTGGCTCAGCAGATGAGAGAAAAGACAGGAGATCCAATCTCATAACCCTGTATGAGAACTTCAAAAAGGATGAGACAGAATCAGTGGCTGAGATGTACAACAGGCTGAGTTCAATCATCAATGAGCTCAAAACCCTGGATAAGGACATCATCTTGACAGAGGTGAATGACAAGATATTGATGTGCTTCACTATCTCTTGGGATTCCAAAATCTGGCCAATCAAAGAAGCTAGAAGCCTCAATGAGATATCAACTGAGTCTCTACTAGGCAAATTAAAATCCTATGAGCAGCTGATCAAATCAAGAGAAGCAGCAGAATAGAAGGCAACAACTCCAGTTAGAAAGGAGCACAGCATAGCCTTCAAAGCATCTGAGGAAAGTGAGTCATCAACTTCAAATGAAGAACTCATGAGCCTCTTTGCAAAGAGATTCTACAAGATGGTAAGGAAGGACTTCAGAAGGAAATCATTCAGACAGGATGACAGGCTCAAGTATGACAAGACACCAACCAAGGAGGTTGTGTGCTTTGGTTGCAGAAAGCCTGGACATTACATCTCAGAATGTCCAGAAAACCAGAAGAAGGACAAGAGCAAAGAAAGAGACTCCAGAAGAAAACACAGCAGCAGACCCTCTTCCGGCAAGTATAAAAAGAAAGAAAAGGGCTTTGTTGCTGAGACATGGAGTGACACTGAAGAAGAAACATCTTCCTCCAGTTCAAGTGAAGAAGAGGAAGAAGCAAGATCCAAGGAGGTCTGCCTAATGGCAATTGATGCCTCCAGGAGCTGTTTTTTATTAGAAGAAGAATCTGAAGATGAAGCTGCCTCAGACTCAGAGGTAGATCAGGTTACTTCTAGCTTTGACTTTAGTTCTGATTTATTTAAAACTGAATTCAAAACTATGTGCTTAGACTTAATCAATTCAGAAAAGGAAATAAAACCTCTTAGAGAAAGACTAGGAAGTCTTGAATCTGTAAATTCAGAAAACATTAAATTAACAGATCAACTAACCTTAGCTAATGAACAAATAATTAAACTAAAATCTGAATTATGTGAGGCCAAACAACTTGAGCAATCTCTCAATGGGAGAAGTATCAAGCTGATGTACATTATAAGCATAGTGAATGTCAGATTGAATGGCAAGCTGCGCTTGGGTGCTTCATCAAATTTACCCCCATAATTAAGAAAATTATACTTACAATCCCCATCAAGTTCATTTCTGCCAAAGGAAAAGAAAAGTTAATAAACAAACCATTGTCTGTAAACAATCCAAAACCTATAGACAAGAGAAACAGAAATCAGAAAATAGCAAATAAAAACAAAGTTCAGCAGCATTAGTCGAACTCAGATCGACGAAATGTGGCAAGTTCGTCGAACCCAGATCGACGAATGCTGAACGCAAACTTCAGTTATAACTATTCGTCTAACTGTGATCGACGAACAGTGTATGGTTCGTCGAGCAGAGGTCGACAAACTTGGGGCACAGAAAATGAATAATGTCATTCTCTGAGCAGAGATCGACGATCTCATCCCTATTCGTCGAACTCTGGTCGAGGAACTTACAACAATTTGTCGAACCCAGAAAGACCAAACCTAAATCATTTCTCTTACAGAAATTGTAAACCAACTAATAAGACATTTAATCCAGTAGTTGATTGGGTAATTCCACCTAGGAGATATCACCCCTTATGTTATAAATCTCAACCTGCTTTATCAGTTATTTCCAGCTTTACTTTTCAACAAAATAAAGGACCCAAGATAACTTGGGTCAAGAACAATTGAATTTTGTTTTTCTTTGCAGGTACAGGTGAAGAGCTGTCCAAGGGTGAGTCAAACTTGGTACTTGGACAATGGTTGCTCCAAACACATGACAGGTAGCAAGGGCAATCTATCCAATTGTAAGCCTAAGCTAGGACCAAAGGTGATCTTTGGAGATTCCAATAGTGGTCAATCAGAAGGATATGGGACAGTGAAGATTGGATCAGTGACCTTCAAGAAAGTAACATATGTAAGAGGACTGAAACATAACCTTATATCCATAAGTCAATTATGTGATGAAGGTTATCAGGTATACTTTAACTCTACCTCTTGCTCTATTATTAATAATGAAAACCAAATTGTTTTAATTGGACTTAGACAAGGCAACATATATCTAGTAGATTTTATTTCTGCCAAAACTGATGTTTGTTTACTTAATATCACTAGTAATCAAAATGAGTTATGGAATAAAAGATTAGGTCATGTAAACCTTAAGAATATATCTAGGTTATCTAAATACAACCTTGTTAGAGGTTTACGTTCTGGCCCCTACAAGAAGGAAAGCCTATGCAGGACTTGTCAGTTAGGCAAGCAAACCAAAACTAGCTTTAAATCTATTAATAAAAGTGATTCACCTAGGATATTGTATTTGCTTCATGTGGATCTATTTGGACCCATTGCAGTACAAAGCCTAGGAGGGAAGTCTTATACTTTAGTGATTGTTGATGACTTCTCTAGATTCAGTTGGGTAGCCTTTCTGAGAGCTAAGTCAGATACATTCAAGGTTCTTACAGATTTTCTCAGGACCATACAGATTGAGTTCTCTACTCATGTTGCATTGATCAGAAGTGATCATGGCACAGAGTTTGAGTCTCTCCTTATGCATGAGTTCTGTGAGAAGGAAGGTATTAGGCAGTACTTCTCAGCTCCTAGAACTCCCAACAAAATGGGGTTGCTGAAAAGAAAAATAGGACACTCATTGAATCTGCAGGTACATTATTAGCAGATGCTTACATGCCTCTATCCTTTTGGGCAGAAGCTGTAAATACTGCTAATTATGTCCTGAATAGAAGTCTTATACATAAGCTGAAAAATAAGACCCCCTATGAATTACTTAAAGGGAAGAAACCTAAAATCACATATTTTAAAATTTTTGGTTGTATTTGTTACATTCACACAAATAACAAGAGATACATTAGAAAGTTTGAGGCTAAGGCTGAAGAAGGGATTTTTCTAGGATATTCCCAAGTAAGCAAGTCCTATAGGGTTTTCAATAAATCCACCCTTAAAATTGAAGAATCTGGTCATGTATCTTTTGATGAAGCTAACATGTCTTATAAGGAGAAAGAGATTTCTACCAATAGCTTTTTGCAGGTTCCACAACTGTGTGAGTCTATGGATGGACTAAACCTCACCGAAGAGGTATCAACCCATCCTACTCCACAGGTTGCTGAAGATAGTGAAGAAGAACTCCAAGTGGAAGTGGTTGAACTTCCCTCAACTGCTAGTACCATTCCCCAAGAGTAATTAATTACAGAAGCTGTTGCTCAACCAACTCCACCAACTGATCTTGTCACACTTAGAGATCACCCCATATCTCAAGTGATTGGAGACATTTTAGCAGGTGTACAGACAAGGCATCATCTCAATCAAGACTTGATGCATGCATGTTTTCTCTCTCAAATTGAACCTCTCACCATCCATGAAGCAGAGCAAGATCCCCACTGGATCATTGCAATGCAAGAGGAACTAAATTAGTTTGAGAGATGCAGAGTTTGGGATTTGGTTCCAAGACCCCATAACTACCCAGTTAATGGAACTAAATGGGTCTACAGGAACAAGTTGGATGCTCAAGGAAACATTGTGAGAAACAAGGCTAGGCTTGTTGCTCAAGGCTACAGGCAAGAGGAAGGAATTGATTATGACCAAACCTTTGCCCCTGTTGCAAGGTTAGAGGCCATAAGAATATTCCTTGCCTATGCAACTCATAAGAGATTCAAAGTCTACCAAATAGATGTCAAGAGTGCATTTCTGAATGGAGTGCTTCAAGAAGAGGTTTATGTAGAACAACCTCCAGATTTTATCTCTCCAACTCAACCCTCTTTTGTATTTAAATTTCATAAAGCTCTCTATGGTTTAAAGCAAGCTCCAAGAGCTTGGTATGAGACCTTAGCAAGCTTTCTTTTAGAGCATAAATTTACAAGAGGAACCATAGATAAAAAGCTTTTCACTAGAAGTCATAAGGACCAAATTTTGTTAGCACAAATACATGTGGATGACATCATTTTCGGGTCTACTGATCCCAAATTATGCAAGAGGTTTGCTGACCTCATGCATTCTAAATTTGAGATGAGTTGTATGGGTGAGCTTTCCTACTTCCTTGGTCTCCAAGTGAAGCAGCTCCCTGATGGTATCTTCCTCTCCCAAGCTAAGTATGCTAAAGAGCTTATTAAGAAGTTTGGGATGGGTGATGCTTCAGGAATGAAAACTCCTATGGCTACTAATGTTGTTGTGGATTCTGATGCAGCAGGGAAACCTGTAGATCAGAAGCACTATAGGGTAATTGTTCGATCCATATTATACCTAACAGCTAGCAGACCTGACATAATGTTTGTCACATGCCTTTGTGCTAGGTTCCAAGTGAACCCTAAAGAATCTCACCTTATTTTCCTAAAAAGAATTTTGAGATATATAAAGAGTTGTCCTAATCTAGGACTCTGGTATCCTGCAGAGTCAGAATTTGAGTTAAATGGATACTCAGATGCTGACTATGCTGGATGTAGAGTGGACAGGAAGAGCACCTCTGGAACTTGTCAGTTCCTGGGTATAAGACTTGTCTCCTGGTTTTGTAAAAAGCAGACATTTGTGTTTACATCAATTGCAGAAGCAGAATACATGGCTGCTGGCAGTTGCTGTTCACAAATGCTATGGATACAAAACCAACTCCTAGACTATAGTGTCAACTTAAATAATTCAACATTATTTTGTGATAATACTAGTGCTATTGCTATAGCACAGAATCCAGTTCATCATTCTATGACTAAACATATTGAAATAAGATATCATTTCATTAGAGATAATGTAGACAAAAAGAAAATTAACTTAATCCATATTCCTACTGATTTACAGAGAGCAGACATTTTCACCAAGCCCTTGGATGAGAAAACTCATCTGTTGTTTATAAATCAACTGGGAATGATCAATGGAGAAGAGTTAAATTAGTTTCTGTCTGCATTCGACAAATTTTCCAGAGTTCGTCGAATGGAGTTCGACGAATTAGGGAAAGTTTTAGAGATTCTCGTCGAATGGTGATCGACGAATTCTCCGTGTGGAAACAATTTTTGTCGACCGGAGATCGACGAACCTTGCTTCAGAAGACGTTTCGTCAAACGGAGTTCGACGAACTGTTTTCGATTCTTCTATATGAGATCGACGAATTATTTGTATATAATTTATTTCATCGAGCTGAGTTCGAAGAATTGCTTCTTTTTCGTGGAACGGATATTGTCGATTCATATTCTGAAAATCTTATATCTAGGTTTTCTTCGACCTCCGTCCCGCGCTTTCAGTTCCTGTGCTCTTGATCGTCATTTTTCTCTGTGTTTTTCTTGCAGGTCATCAATGGTGATTCCCGCAGGAGCTTTGGCGGCAATGAAATTTGATACTGGTTTTGATATGGACTTCAATTCTTTCCAACATTCTGACCCCATCTTTCTCTATATCTTGGAACTGCTAGAAGAACTTAATCTAAAGGACTTTATGACCCGAAGGATTAAACTGCACTCAACCGAAATTAGAGAATGGGTGTATACATCGTTTGTTACTGAGGAAGATGTGCTGACAGGAAATATCGGGAGTACTGCTGTTCCGTTATCTCCCGCAATTCTTTCTGAGATTTTTGGATTAGTAAATGAAGAAGATAACATGGAAATGGACATTGAAGAATTTAGTGACATGCTGAAGTTAATGGGTTTTTCAGGAAGCAACTCTAATAAGTTGTGGAAGAAACAACTGTCTGCCGCCTACCAGTTCCTGGCGGACATTGTCAGAAAAGCTTTTCCTGATGGCCAAGCACTCTGCACATGACTACATCACCCGCTACCAATTCCTTTTGATGTGCGCAGTAGTTAACAAGCGACATGTTAACTGGGGCACAATCTTCTTTGAGTTAATCAAGAAAAAGAATAGTAAGAAAGAGGTCTGCTTCGGTAGAATTTTGGGAATTTTCCTCCAGGAGAAGGCTGATGAACTCATGGTCTCCCCGACCATCTTCATCAACGCCAGCAAGCGCCTCACCTGCGCCTTGTTCGGCAGATGGGGAGGACTATCTCCAAGCCATCAAAGGCTTCTTCCTCTTCCATCCAAACTTCTGAGAGCACTACGGCTGTAAAGGCCACTCCCCTCCCTGCGGAAGAGGTCATTCCATCTCCATCATCTCTTCCTGCACTTCCAGCACAACAACTCCCTCCCTCTTCCATTCCTTCTACCACACCTAAATCTCCACCACATACTCATGTGCCTACTCCACCTCCATCTCCACCTCTGGACATCACAAATATTCCAACACCTCTAGCTTCACCTCATGAGACATCTATTCCTAAACCTCCTCAGTCTCCTCTTCCCCCTCATCTGTCCTCCATTCCATCTTACAGCATACCCACAGACTCTGTCATGCCAGATGCCAACCTTCCATCTTCATCTCCATCCACCCATCACATACCCGTTATTCCATCCTTCATTCCATCCTCTTCCCCTTCCTCATTTGATCCATCTACCATCATATCCTTGCTCACTCCCCTCATCAAATCTCTCATCCAAGAGGCCATTACACCTCTTGTGACCTCCATCAATTCTTTATCTGTCCAGATTTCTGCCCTATCTGCTGTCCCCTCTTCATCCAGGGGCCTGGCTCCAGGTTCTCCTGAACTCAGGCAGGGGGAGATGCTCAGTGATGAAGTTGCAGCAGATGCAGATGCAGCAGTAGTAGCAGTCACAACAGTAGTTCCCTCTACAGCAGATGCAGATTCAGATTCAGATACCGAAATTTTGACAGATTTTGATTCAGAAATGATTGAATTAATTCATTTTATGGACACTGACATTGATTTGGATGAGTCAGTTGAGCAAATAAAACTTGTTGGTGATTTCCATTTAAATCCCATAGTAAATTTGTCTGTTTTGTTGAGTAGTTTTGATACAGTTTTTATGCAGTTTCTTCCAGCAGTTTTTACTAAGCCAAGTTTGGCTATTGTACCCTATACCTCTCCAATAAGTCCAGCAGTTGCTAAGCAACTCTGTGACAGTTTTGCTCCTCCAGTGGTTGCTCTATCATCTTCAGTCATTCTAGAAGATATTTCAGTACCAGTTTTTGTTATGGATGACTCTCCTTTGCCTGATTTGGATGAGCTTATCCAGGCTGATATTGAAGAGGAGAATAAGGCAGCAGCTGAAAGCTCTGTCCCCTTTATTTCTGACTCCTGTGCAGTCTCCTCCTCTTCTATTGCTGATATTCCAGTCCCTGAACCTTCTGCCCCTCCTCTAGAAAAAGCTATTATTTCTGATAAAGCTTTGAAAGCTTTGGATGCTCTTTATGACATCCCTCAGGGTTCTGATTCTGACAGTGAAGATGATGATGATGACTCAGATGAAGATGCTGCCAGTAAGAAAAAGAAGATGCTGACAGAGAAAAGGAAGGCTCCTCCTCCTCCAGCTCCAAAGCCTAATCCCACTGCTGACACCCCTTACTATAATCTGCACAATGTCACTCCATACAAGGGAATGCCTACATGGATGTGGTTGTCAAAGAATCAGCAGAAGGAAAGAAAGAGAAGTAGGAGATATTCTCCTCCTCCAGTGCACAGATTCAGGAAGGATCCTCCTCCTCCTCCAGCAGCTGATGCCTCTGGCTCCTCTAGCTCTCAGAGATCTGCCCCCATGCAAACATATCATAGACAGTCAGGGAGATCATCTGGGAGCATCCAGCAGAGGCAACCATCCTCAGGAAGTCAAAGTCAATAGCATCAGCAGCAGCAGCAGCAAGATACCTCTGAAGTACAAAAAACTGAATGTCCAAAAAGGCCATACTCTCCTCTAATCCCATTTGAAGATCCTGAAACTGCTAATACTGCAAAAATGGCTAGGTACCAGGAGCTAATTGGACTATCCTTGATCAATAAAGCCAAGGCTGAAGGCAAAGATACATCAGGACTTACAACTATGTCTAAGTACAGAAAAGAAGAGCTGAAAAGATTTGACAAAGGCAATAAATTGTTTAATGTTGATGACTATATGAAACTTCATCCAGAAGCAGTTGTCCCCAGAGCAACATCATTGAACATTATAGGGGCAGCTGATATGACTATGATAAAGGCTCAGGCTTCAGATCCCAAGAGAGAAATCATCTTTAAGAAGACAGGAGAGAAACCAACTGAAGACAGATCCAAGCAGAAGAAGCCAAAGAAGTAATTTTCATGTTGTTTCAATTTCTGCCTGTTTTTGTTTTTCAAACTATGCTATCTGTTTAAACAAAGCTGTGTATATATATATCTGCTGCATGTGATGGTAATTCTCTGCCAGATATATTTCTTTTCCTGCTTTGTTTTTCTGTTTGTTTCTATTTTGAGTCTCTATTAGTGACCTCACCCAAATAGGGGGAGATTGTTGGATCCCTAGTTGATTTGTGCTAGGTTCACTGACTTAGGATGTGACCCATCATGTATAGCCAGGGTCAAGTTTGTGTCCTAAAGTCTAGGCCAAGTCCTTAGGTTCAATTTCAGATGGACCAGCTATCAACAGGACCATCAGAGACTCCAGACTTAGAGGTTTTCAAGACAAAGTAAAGTGAGTTCGACGTTCGTCGAACTCAGCTCGACGAAAGGTGTTCTGCGCTCGACGATCGTGAGACAATTCTTAGTGCTGAGCTCGATGATCCTTGTTCTCTGTTCAATGAATGTTGAGGTTCTTCATCAAGCCAAATTCAGGACAACTTCAGAATTTTTCTAAGTCCAGCTTCAAGCTTTGGTCGACGAATTAGACTCTGAGCTCGATGAACTTGGACCTCAAGTTCTCAGCTTCTCAGCTCGACGAATGAAGATTGTCTGTTCGATGAATGAAGATTATCTGGTCGACGAACTCTCTCCAGCTCAGCTCGACGAACTCAAGCTCAGCTCGACGAACTCAAACTCAGCTCGACGAATTGCGTTCTTCGTTCGACGAATTTAGACTAGGTCTTCTTCAGGTTTCCCATCCCGTTTCTTGGCGATGATTCCGGAGTTATTAATGCCAGATCTTCTCGGAATGTTACCGTTAGAACGTGTATTGACTATGGACGATTACATGCTGTTTTTCCATGGGACAGTTGGGGAAATTATTGATTGTCACTTCCTTCCAAGGCCGACTGCCATTACTGCTCAACATTCGAATTTTGAATGTTCTCAGTCAGTCAAAAAGAGATAGACAAGAAAAGAAAGTAACAACATAGTCAGTCATACAGACACACAAAAACAACAAGAAATACAGTGATACAGACAGACACTCAGATTGCACAGAAGAACAATCATACTCAAATAAAAAGTTCTACTGCAATCAGCCTTGACCAGAACGACTTCATCAAGAAGAAGAAGAAGAAGAAGAAGAACAATCAAATACTATCAAGAGTCTTCGTCTGTCAAATCTCAGGACAACTTCAGAAGGACAACAAAATACTATCTGTCATAGGAGTTCCTGAAACAATTTCTGGTCCAGGAATTCTAGGTCTTTGAAGACCTATCACCCTGAAGCAGTGCTCCAGCATTCCTGATTAATTCAAGATCTTAGGGGGAGCAATCTGCTACAATCAATCCACAAGTCTTCTCAGTTGATATTGAGAAAGAGAAGACCCTATCACCTCTTTTCCAATTCCTATACAGGGTTTTCATTCCCTTCAAAATTATTCTGGTTGCAAGTCTCCTTCCAAAAGACTTGAGATTTTGGTTTTTGAGCACCTGAACAAAAGCTCATTGGTGTCAGGCACCTGATCAAAAACCTGAGTGGATTCCTACCAGGGTGGTAGAAGAGTGGATGTACCCAGGTTGGGGAACCACTATAAAATTTCTTGTGTCATCTGGTTGCCCTTTTCTTTGTGTTTTGGCTGTGTTCTGTGAATTAGATAGTTTGCTGTGCTTAGCTTATTTTATTTGCTGACTTGTTCACCTAGGCCTACAACAAAAGTTGTAAAACGTTTTGAAGAAAGCACAATACTCTATTCACCCCCCCCCCCTCTAGAGTATTTCAGATCTAACCTGCACTTTCAGGCTTCGGATGTGGAGGCAACGCTCCGACGATACATGGTGTGGAGGTTCGCCTTCCGGGAAGCCTCGATCCCCAACACTCCGTGGATCACTCTGATACCTCCTCGGGTCCCAATGTCAAACCGGTCTTCACAATGGTCCTCCTCTTCCCGAGGCAGGACCTCCTCGATCCTAACTTCCTGGCGCCCCTGCTGCTGCTGATGCTGCTCTCTGTTCCCTCTCATTTCAAGGAACTCCGGGCACGTGGCTGTGGCGTGCCCCTCCTCCTAATGGAAGTCGCAATAGGGCAACTCCACCCTAACTTCTCTCCTCCTCCTCCTTGCTACTCTCCTCCTCTCCCCCAAGGCTATGGCCATAGCCACTTCTTGATCGGGGAGTCGGGGCCTTTGGGCCTGCCTCCAGCCCGGGGGGTGGAATTGATCTTGCCCCCTTTATGGCGATCCCTTCCTGGGTATCCTCTCTGTGGCCCCTGCCCTTGCCACTCAGGCCTCCAGCCCAGCCGACGGTCGGGCTCCTAACGCCCCCACCTAAATTGCTGCAACCCCTGGAGCTGCCTCTGCTCCCTCTGTCGGGGCTCTCCTCTCCTCTCTTCCTGTCCCCTTCCTCCTCTAGATTCCTTCTCCTCCTCTGTGGCCCACCTGGCCAGCTTCCGCGCAAACTCTGGGTTTGACGCCTCCCCGTCGACTTCTCTCGCCTCCCTCTCCATCAGCTCCTCGTAGGAGATGGGGGAACTCTCTTCAGCTCCATCCTGAAGAACCCCTGCTGCAGGCCCAGGGTAAAGGCCATCATCAAACTATGGCCCGGCATCTCCTGGACCTGGGTAAACTCCTCCTGGAATCGATCCACGTAGCTTCCCAGCGTCTCATTCACCCCCTGCTTGATGTGGAAAAGAGATTCTGAGTCCTTCTTCCTCCTCTTCGAGGTAGTGAACCTCAGCATGAATCCCCGACACAGGTCCTCGAAGCAGTAGATGAAGCTGGTCGGTAGCTGGTGGAACCACTCCTTTGCCTTCTCCTTGAGGGTGATAGCGAAGAGTCGGCACTTGAACCCGTCCGACATCTGCCGGATTGAAACCACATCCTCGAACCATTGAACGTGCTGGACCGGATCTCCCTTCCCGGTGTAGTAGGAGATTTCGGGTTCCCTGAACCCATCTGGAACTGGGGCAGAGGAAACCAAGTCACTGAAGGGGCTTCCTCCCCCCACTGGGAGAGCTGGCGAGTCTCGCGAGCCCACCTCGCCGAACCGGCCTCGGCCTGCCGAGCCGGGGAAGAGCTCGCGCCCGGGGAGCTCACACCCCCAACCCTCCTCGGCCACCTCCTTCCCAGCTCGCCTGCCGGGGGCGTCTTCTCCCAGAGAGGGGGCGGACGCGATCTAGGCTGCTGGGGTCGAGCACTCGGCCCGCGTGCCGAGTGTGAACTTGACGAGGTTCAGCACCTCACTCCTGAAATCCTCGAACATCCTAACTATGGCGAGAGGCGGGGGGCGGCGAGTCCGGCCTGTCAGATCCCTGTCCTCCTGTCATCGGGCTCGCTGAAGCTTTTCTGCACTGACCACGCTCCACGCTCACCGCACCAAAATGTTGAAATCGAAAATCGGTCTCCTGTGGACTTCACCCTCGGGGAAGTGGTGGTCGCGCACCTACTTCACTTCTGCAAGAAAAACAACAAAAGGAACAAGGGGAACCGACCCAAGGGCTCGGCGGGGAGGACCCACCACACACCCGGAAGATCTGAGAGCGCTTCCCCTCCTTAATCAGAGGCCGAGCTAAGATACCCTCAGAAAGCACTTGAGAACTGGAGCATGAGAGCACAGGAAGCATGCCTTCTGGGGTACCCCTTGGGTCCTTTTTATAGTTTTTCAGAATCTGAACTGCCAATAACCAAACTGAACTGACTTGAAGTTACCAGAAAACCCTTGGTTGGGTCTGCCAACCTCCAAACTCCGCTGTTTTGAAGGGTTATGGGCAGACCAACGGGGGCAAAACAGTAAAAAATACCTCGTATATCTGGGCGAGCTGGGGAGCCTGGCCACCTCGGCAGATCTGGCTCGCTTGCTGTTGTAGAGCTCCTCTGTGAGGGCGCGAGCTGGGAGGGTGAGCTCGCCCATCCATTGGTCGCCATCAGTCCACCCTAGCTTGACGATTCTGGTCTAGCTCGGCGAATACCGAGCTCGCGGTCGACGATTGCCGAGCTCGGGTTCGGCATCTCCTTACCGAGCTCGCCCACAATCTTTTGTCCTTTGCGGGGCTTGCATGTTGCTTGGACAATCTGGACCGCCCGGTGTGGTTCTTGGCGACCTCACTCGCCAGACACGGGGTTGTACACCTATGATCAAATCTAAAAATAATTTGCTAACTATAATGGTTTAGATCCAGCAATGTAGTGGTTAAAATATCATGAAAACCAAAACCATTTTCTGTGTAATAGTTTAACCATTCGCATCTCATCCAATGATTGCACTTGATGCACTCAGCTCATGTGCGTCCAGTGCACAATTTTTTTCCTATGCCCGCCCATCGCCATAGGAATGAGTCACTATGTTCTTGAAATTTTAACAAGGGGGTCCAGACATCAAATTTCAAAAAATATTAATGCTGTCATCTTATCAGAGTCATTTATTCCTCATCTGACCACCGTTTTTGACGTATAAGTTGTCAAAAGTCATGGTCTCGATGAGAGAAATCCAAATCTACAACCATTTTGAAATATAATAGGGGACCGGTGGTCTCTGGTTAGGCCAACCGATGTACTATAAACGCTGACTAATAAATGAGCTATTTTTCTTTAAGAAAAATATATTTGGAAAAAATGAAAAAAAAAACATATGCAAATTTGTTTATATTGCTTATTTCTTCTGATATATTACTCTGCTTATATAATGTGCATAGCATACATAAATATTGTGCTATTCTTCAAAAGTGAACATCAAAGATACTCATCAGCCCTCTAAAATTTTTAGGTACCTGCAAAGATGTGGGCGACAGAGCTCGGCGAGGAAGACAACTTTATATTATGTTGCATGTAAAAGTGTAAGTGAAAGAGATATATGTATGTGTGGCAAGTTGTACTTGTAATTATTAAAATATCAAAATAAAATTATTTTTTCTCTTTTTCTGTGTACTACAAAAAAATCCAAACAACGTTATTATTCCCACCTCGTTAACTCAAGTTTATCGGACCATAGTGTGAAAATGCCCCCGTACCTCTTGAACTAGAGGGCTTCCTCCTAAAAGCGATGTACATAGGTTGTAACGCCCCAAAACTCAAAAAGAGTAACGGATAGCGTTTAAGGCCTAGTTGGAGCCTGAGTAAGTTCACACGGCCTGTGACACGGGCGTGTCAAGGGTCATATCCTTCTCTGTGTTTTGCCGGTTGTGTCAACTACTGAGCATGGCCTAGGACACGGCCGTGTGCATGGCCGTGTCTGGCAAACGGCCTGGGACACGGGACTGTCCAGGGGTCGTGTCCTATTCGGGGTGTGATGGCTTCAGCGTCGGTTGAGGCACACGGCCTATGATACGGTCATGTTCATGGTTGACACGGGCATGTGTCAGAAGTCGTCTCATGTTCTGTGTTCGATGATCGTGTTCAGATCATGAGATACGTTCTGTGATACTGGCGTGTCCCAAGCTATGTTCGGCCCCAGGAATTTCTTTTTAGGGCTGATCGAGGCCGCTCGTTTTATTTTTAGGAGATCTGATGGCCCAGCCTTCCTCCTGGTGGTTTATGGTCGGGAATCTAAGGTTTATCTCTCATTTTCCATTGGTCATTCTCTTTCTAAGATGTTAGAGAGAGGGGAGAGCAAGGAAGAAGGAGAAGGAGAAATCCGGCCGTCGGTGGAGCTTCAGAGCCCCGATCCACGAGCCGAGTCCGGATCCGCGGAGGAAAGTCCGTTGCAGTGCTTTTCATCTGTCTAGTTTTTCATGGCATCGAAGCAAACCGCTAGGGTAACGATTCTCTTTTTTGACATGTAAAGTCCTCTTTCTTTCTGCATAGGAAACCCGCTCTCGCGAGTATGAGGTGAGTGTGAGGTGTTCTGTTGGGTGGATATGAATAGTCCCCCTTTGTTTTGCATGTAGAGTCCGGAATCGAAGTACGGACATAGGCATGATATGTGAAGCCTACCCGGACAAGTTGGTCCGGATCGGTGAAGTTTCATTATGCATGAATAGCCGGAGAAAGCTCTGTGCCGATGGTTGTTTTCGGGTTTTCTACGTGGTAGATTGCAATAGGGAACCTTGGGGATTAACTCCAAGGTGCACCCGGAAAACTAGCCAGAAGCGTGATTCTGCCATCTTGGTGCCCTGGGAGCCAGCTTGCAAATAACTGGGTTATGCAAAGTGTAACGCCCCGAAATTTGTGTGCGAGTCGGTCGAGAAAAAAAAAGTTTTTGGTGCCTGTAGGGGTACACGGCCTAGGACACGGGCGTGTCCAAGGCCGTGTCTGGCTGGTGATTTTTGGCCGTTTTCAACCCGAGAAGGACACGGCCAGAAACACGGCCGGATGACACGGGCGTGTCATCCGACAGGGGCGTGTGCCAACCCGTGTCCCTACCCGTGTCCTGATGGGTCGTGTCCGTTGCCGTGGCGGTTATGCGTGACACGCCCACGAACACGGGCGTGTCGAGGAACCCGACACGGGCGTGTCAGGTCAGACACGGGCGTGTCTTGGCCCGTGTGCGTTTCTCAGTTCGACGATCGTGCCTGGATCGAGGCACACGGCCATGGACACGGCCGTGTGCCAAGCCGTGTGCGGCCCAGGTTTGGGGAATTTTGTGCAGATCCGAGCCGTTCGTTTCCTTTAATTTAGATCCGACGGCCCGGATGAAATTCTGCTCTGTTAAGGCCGGGAATAGGGGGTTATTTCCACATTTTCTCTCCAAAGTTCTCCTTTTCCAAAGTGAGAGAGAAGAGGAAGAAGAAGGAGGTTTCCGGCCGCCGGCGGAGCATCGGAGCACCGTTTCGAAATCGGAGAGCGGATCCGTGGAGGGAAGGTCATTGCAAAGAGTTCTAACCGCGTAGTTTTTCCATGGCGCCAAAACGGACTACAAGGGTAACGATTCTCAACTTGAGCGCTTGAAGCTCTTTCTTTCTGCATAGGGAATCCCGCTCCCGCGAGTATGCGGTGAGTGTGTGGTGTTCCTTGGGGTTGACGGGAATAGTCCCCCTTGTGTTGCATATAGAGCCCGGAATCGTAAGTACGGGCATAGGCATTGTGTGTGAAGCCTACCCGGACGTGTTTTGTCTGGATCGGTGATGTTGTATTTGATGTGGTTTTGCCGGAGAAGACTCCGTGCTTTGGATTTTTTTCGGGTTTCTACGCGGTAGATTGCAGCAGGGATCCTTGGAGGTTAGCTTCAAGGCGCACCCGAAAAATTGAGCGGAAACGTGTTCTGCTAACTTGGCGGTCTGGGAACCGGCCTTGATCATAACTGGGTTATGAGATTGTTTTGGAAAATTTGGGATTCGAGAGAAGCTTGGCCCGCACAAAGGACTTAAATTGGACATGCGGCGTGAGCAACGGGCAAGTGGAATTGGACCTAGGCTATGTGGTTCGGTGCGAGAGACCCGAAGACGGGGACTGGCCGTTGGCATAGTCGGAGCCTTAGACGGTGGTCAGAAAGGCTAAATGCTCACATGTTGTTGCCATCCTGGGGGTGGTGGTGAATGCACTGATGGGTCAGGGTTCACCATGAATGTGCCCGGAGTGCACGGGGTGTTTGGTCGTGCGAGCCTACACCTGTGGAGAATTATAATTGCGCTATATATATATTGTTGGGCTAATGTTATGCAGGGAAAGAGCACCGCCGTCCCAAGTCAGGGGCGGGGTCGTTATAATTTGGTCGGCTTTTAGCTGACCGTTGCTTTATTTGCCACCGTGCGGTGGTATGTGCTTGCAGGTGCTGCGGAGCCGAGCGCCAAATAGCGGGTTGGAGCCCATGTTGCTGTGCTGGCCCTAGAAGGCCGTAGAATGGTCGTTTTTATATATTTCATGTGTGGCCGGCCTGCGAGCCGATGTATGTAAAACACTCTTTATTAAGTGAACTTTTATAAGGCCATAAGGCCATGTACCCGTTTCTGTGTATTTGGGATTTCATTCCTTTTGTTGTAGCTGTGGACATTCATATTGATGGATTTAATTTTGGGTTCTTTCAACTTTAAAATCTTCCGCTAGAATGCTCTGTGGTTAGGACGAGTAGTCTTAATTGGTTGGTTTGATTATTCATTTAGTATCCCTTCCGACTGTCTGTGGTATATGGCGTCGGGTTCCAGCTGGACCTTCTGTTATATGCCATGCGACAGATGGGGTATTAAGATTTGGTATCAGACTTCTGGTTTCGATCAGGCTTAAATGAATTCGTGGGCGAATTCTTTTAAGGGGTGGTGAGCACATGTGTGCGTCATCGTTATAACATCAAAAAGAACCCATGAATGTCCACTTAGGAATGAAAAATACACTTGTTTGGTGGAACCTGAGTGTTCCAATGATTGCTTTTAGCAATTTGTTTGTTGTCTAATCGTGTGTCTTTGCTAATTTAGGCAGCTGGGAGCGGTGCTGGTCAGTCAGAGCGTCCCCAATCAGCGGAAAGTAGTTCACCAAGGGACGTGCCTGCTACACCTCCTTCAGCGGAAACCATCAGGATGGTGGCTGAAGCCGTGTTCGCAATGATAAATGCCCAACCTGCAGGGCAAATGCATCGCGCACCTCCTGCGAATGAGCAAGAACCGGTTAGGGCGGCAGAGCCGAGAGTGGTGGAACGCGCGGCAGTTGAGTTAGTAGAGCCGAGGAGAACTACGGAGAGGCAGCTAAAGCATGTGATGGGCTTTAATCCTCCGAGGTTTAATGGGGTTGGAACACCAACTCAAGCTGAGGACTGGCTCTCTTCCATAAAGAGGGTGTTGACAGCCACAATGACTGAGGAGTGGCATAAGACCACCATAGCGACTTTTCTTTTGGAAGGAGAAGCGAGGATGTGGTGGGACGAGTTGGAGTTTCATCTTCTAGTGGGAAGGCAGCTTGCGGATGTGCCGATGGAGGAATTTTCAAGATTGTTCCTAACCAGATTTGTACCTTCTGCTCAGAGGTTGGATATGGAGAATCAATTTCTTGGGTTGACTCAGGGATCCAGAAGCGTGGACGAATATCTGCATGAGTTCACACGGTTGGGTCGTTATGCTGGTGCTATGTTTTCAGAAGAAGAGAGGAAGACCAACCGATTCTATGAGGGTCTTCGCGGCGATTTACAGTTACTCCTTGCTGGGCCTAAGGCGCAGGGCTTCCTAGCCTTGGTCAATTCAGCCCGATCGTTGGAAAAGGTTGCGAAGAAGGTTCAAGAGAAGAGGGACCCAGGAGAAAGGAAGACCGAGTTCAAGGTGCCAAGTAACAAGACAGGTTTCTGCAGATGGAACAAGAAGCGGAGGACTTCAAACTCAGCCCCTTCGGCTGATGCATCGGTGGCAACTACAAGTCGAGTCCCCGGAGCTTGCTACAACTGCGGGAAGACGGGGCATTTTGCTCGGGAGTGTTGGAGCGGACGTTCAAAGTCCGAGAGGAGACCTGGAGCGACTTATGAGGAGAAAGGGAAGGCGGTGGAGTCAACCGCATCCCATCATGCTCCAGCCCAGCCTAGAGTCTACAACCTTGGTCTACAGGAGGCCATTAAGCAAGCAGACGTGGTGACAGGTATGAGTTAAATTACAGTGGTTTAACTTTTATAGTTGTTACCTTCGTATTTGTTAGCTTACGTTTGTTAATGCTAGGCTTTGTGTTAATCTTTGGGTTTCCGGCGAGAGCCCTTTTTGATACGAGAGCATCACATTCCTTCTTGTCTGAAAAGTGTATATCGCGCATCGGAGTTCCCTTCTCGATGGTAGAAAACAAGTTGGATGTGTTGTTGCCTAATGGGTGCTCAATGCGTGCGGATAGGATTTGTGTTGTGAAGATTCGGATTGGAGACCGGGAGTTTGATTTGCGGGCGTTGGTTGTACCGTTGGTGGAGTTCGACGTAATTTTCGGTATGGATTGGCTCTCGGAGCAAAGTGCATGTATTGATTGCAACCGTAAAGAAGTCAAGTTGGGTCTGGACACTGGTGGAGAGACTACTTTTGCGGGCATGAAGGGGTCAGGGAAAGTTCTGATATCGGCCCTTCAGGTGTTCAAGGAAGTTCGGTCTGGGGCAGAACTGTATGTCACTCTAGTGCAGACTGCGATGCCTAAACCTAGTTTGGGCAACATCCCAGTTGTGTCCGAGTATCCTGATGTGTTTCCAGATGATATCCCAGGAGCCCCTCCTCAGCGGGAGATAGACTTTACTATAGAGCTGGTACCGGGTGCCAAACCGGTGTCACGCTCCCCCTATCGGATAGCCCCAAGAGAAATGGCAGAGTTGAAGGTGCAACTGCAAGAGTTGCTAGAGCAAGGTTATGTGCGTCCAAGTTCGTCGCCTTGGAGCGCACCAGTTCTCTTTGTTAAGAAGAAAGATGGGAGCTTGCGGCTTTGTATCGATTATCGGGAATTGAACAAACTTACGGAGAAGAACAAATATCCAATCCCGAGGATTGACGATCTATTTGATCAGCTGGTTGGATCAACTATATATTCGAAGTTAGATTTGAAGTCCGGTTACTATCAGTTGAGGATAAGGGAGAGCGACATCCCAAAGACAGCATTTAGTACGCAGTTTGGGCATTACGAGTTCACGGTTATGCCGTTTGGGTTGACGAATGCGCCATCCGTGTTTATGGATCTGATGAATAGGACGTTCAGAGAATACCTGGATCAGTTTGTGATAGTATTTATCGATGATATTCTGGTGTATTCGCGGTGCGAGGGGGATCACTACAAGCATTTACACATGGTGTTGGAGACATTGAGGAAAAGTCAGTTGTATGCAAAGTTCTCCAAGTGTGAATTCTGGTTGTCCTCGATAGCGTTCCTTGGTCATGTTGTCAGTGGAGAAGGAATAGCTGTGGATCCGGCGAAGATAGTGGCGATACGGGAGTGGCCTACTTTGACTACGGTGGCAGAGGTCCGGAGTTTTCTGGGGCTTGCTGGCTACTACAGGCGCTTCGTAGAGAACTTCTCGCGGATAGCACTACCACTCACGACGTTGACAAGAAAGGATCAGAAGTTTGTGTGGTCTCCGTAGTGCGATCAGGCTTTTGAAGAATTGAAGAGGCGATTGACCACGGCGCCCATTTTATGTTCGCCAAGTGGAACCGAAGGGTTCGAGATCTATAGTGATGCTTCGGGCAGTGGTTTGGGTTGTGTTCTGCTACAGCATGGGAGAGTGATAGCTTATGGTTCATGACAACTGAAGGTTCATGAGAGAAATTATCCGGTCCACGACTTAGAGTTAGCGGCCGTGATATTTGCTCTTAAGCTTTGGAGGCACTATCTGTACGGTGTGAAGGTCGATATTTACACCGATCATAAGAGTTTGAAGTACCTATTGGACCAAAAGGATTTGAACATGAGGCAGAGGAGGTGGATGGAGTTCTTAGGGGACTACACCTTCAAGATACACTATGTGCCTGGGAAGGGAAATGCAGTGGCGGATGCGTTGAGTCGTAAGATTCCCGCACAAGCCAATTGGTTATCAGTACATGATGAGAGATTGGTCCAAGAGTTGGAGGCATTGGAGATATCTTGCGTCGATAAGCAGTCAAGTGACGAGGCGAAACTGTTTTGGACAGAGGTGCAGTGTGACCTAGCGGATAGAGTTCGGCGGGCTTTGGTTCAGGATAGCAGCATGAAACAAATCTTGGATGAAGCTTTGGATGGGTCAAATTCCCAGTTTGTGGTTGAAGATGGGTTGCTAAGGAAGGACAGTCGTCTATGCGTTCCTAGTGCGGATAATATTCGGGAGGAGTTGATGTATGAGGCTCATCATACCAAGTACTCAATCCACCCGGGAAGCACGAAAATGTATAGAGACATGAAGAAATTATTCTGGTGGCCGGGTTTGAAGAAGGATGTGGCACTTTATGTGGCTAAGTGGCGTACTTGCGCATTGGTGAAGGCGGAATGCCAGAAGCCCGGAGGTTTCTTGAAATCCCTTCCTATCCCAGAATGGAAGTTTGACGACATATCTATGGATTTTGTGCACGGTTTGCCGAAGTCGCAGAAGGGAAACGACGCCATTTGGGTGGTCGTTGATAGATTGACAAAAGTGTCGCACTTTATCCCAGTGAGAAAGGAGGATCCAGTGGAAAAGTTAGCCAAACTCTACGTGGATAATATTGTACGATTGCATGGTGTGCCTAGAAGTATTGTTAGTGATCGAGATGGACGCTTCACGTCAAATGACTGGAGGTTAGTGCATGGTCTGTTGGGTACTAAGCTAAAGTTCAGCACAGCCTTTCACCCGCAGACAGATGGCCAAACCGAGAGAGTCAACAAGACTATGGAGGACATGCTTCGCATGTGCGTCCTAGATTTCGGGAGGAATTGGGAGGATCACCTGTACATGGTGGAGTTTGCTTACAACAACAGCTTTCAGGCAAGCATTGGAATGGCGCCTTTCGAAGCCTTGTACGGGAGGAAGTGTCGTACGCCGTTGTCTTGGTTGGAGGCAGGCGAATCAAAGTTGTATAAACGTCAAGCGGTGGAAGATGCCACTTCAATGATACGGATAATTCAGGAAAGGCTGAAGATTGCTCAGGATAGACAGTCAAAGTATTACAATGCCAAACATAGAAATGTGGAGTTCAACGTTGGCGACATGGTATATTTGAAGATCAAGCCGTGCAAGGGTGTATCGCGGGTTCGACGCTTGAAGAAGCTGAGTCCGAGATTCCTTGGACCATTTGAAATCCTGGAGCGTGTTGGCGAGGCGGCGTATAGATTAAAGCTGTCGACGGAGTTGAGTGGGCTGCATGATGTATTCCACGTATCGGTGTTGCGTAAGGCAGTGCAAGAGCCTTCGCAGATCGTTGCGGACAATTAGGTACCAGTTGATTATGAGTTAACAACAAGGGTCAAGCCAGTACGAATTGAAGATGTTGCAGTCAAACGACTCCGCAATAAGGAGGTCTGAATGGTTAAAGTCCGTTGGGACAATTGCGGACGTGAGGAGCTTTCTTGGGAGCGAGAGCAAGCTATGTTGGAGGAATACCCCGAGTTATTCCACTCAGGTATCATTTAGCTTTTGTGTATCTTTGCTTAATTTCGGGACGAAATTCCTTAAGTGGGGGAGATTTGTAACGCCCCGAAAGTTGTGTGCGAGTCGGTCGCGAAAAAAAAGTTTTTGGTGCCTGTAGGCGTACACGGCCTAGGACACGGGCGTGTCCAAGGCCGTGTCTGGCTGGTGATTTTTGGCCGTTTTTAACCCGAGAAGGACACGGCCAGAAACACGGCCGGATGACACGGGCGTGTCATCCGACACGGGCGTGTGCCAACCCGTGTCCCTACCCGTGTCCTAATGGGTCGTGTTCGTTGTCGTGGCGGTTATGCGTGGCACGCCCACGAACACGGGCGTGTCGAGGAACCCAACACGGGCGTGTCAGGTCAGACACGGGCGTGTCTTGGCCCGTGTGCGTTTCTCAGTTCGACGATCGTGCCTGGATTGAGGCACATGGCCATGGACACGGCCGTGTGCCAAGCCGTGTGCGGCCCAGGTCTGGGGAATTTTGTGCAGATCCGAGCCGTTCGTTTCCTTTAATTTAGATCTGACGGCCCGGATGAAATTCTGCTCTGTTAAGGCCGGGAATAGGGGGTTATTTCCTCATTTTCTCTCCAAAGTTCTCCTTTTCCAAAGTGAGAGAGAAGAGGAAGAAGAAGGAGGTTTCCGGCCGCCGGCGGAGCATCGGAGCACCGTTTCGAAATCGGAGAGTGGATCCGTGGAGGGAAGGTCATTGCGAGGAGTTCTAACCGCGTAGTTTTTCCATGGCGCCAAAACGGACTATAAGGGTAACGATTCTCAACTTGAGCGCTTGAAGCTCTTTCTTTCTGCATAGGGAATCCCGCTCCCGCGAGTATGCGGTGAGTGCGTGGTGTTCCTGTTGAAATTTGTGAAGTGAAAGTGGGTGACGGGACAGGCCGCGCGGCCTGTGCGGACAGCTTTGGCGGACTGGGCGGACTGTGGGTTGCGGCCTGGTGAAAAGTCTGGTGGAAGCCGGCTGTGTTCTGAGCGGGTTGTTGCATGAAGTCCGCAGTTTGGTGCGGCCTGGTATCTGCGGATAGAGAGGCTTGCGGACTGGTGCTTTACTCAGTGGTCGCGGGTGCAAGTTTGCGCTGTTGGCGGGTTGGTTCGAGTTCGCGGGAAGCCTTGCGGACTGGTGTGTCCGCGGTTTGGGCTGTTGCGGACTGGGCCTTGAGCTTGGCTGAGGCCTTGTCGAGCTCAGGAGTTACAGCAGGTCTTGCTGTGGAGACCGGTTGGCGGACTGGTGTTTGGAGTCCGGGAGGTAGCTGCTGTGTTGGACAAGTGCGAGGAGCTCGCGGACTGGTTGCGGTCTGTGCTAGGGTGTTTGGCGGACGGGACTTTGTGTCCGCCATGCTCGCACTGGCCCTTGATGGTTTTGGACTTGGTCACACTTGGTGTCAAGTTCATGGTGTCCGCCGTATCCGCCATGTCCGCTGTGACCGGGCGGACTGTTGCTGTTTGCCTTTGGTCGTGGACTTGTGGCGGATTGAGGTGTGAGTCTTGCGGACTGTCTCGGGTTGGTGCGGACTGCCATTGAAGAGGGTGCTGTCCTGAAGCAGTTGGAGCTTTGCGGGCTGGTGCCTTGTCCGCTTAGCTTGGGCGGACTGGAGAGGGTTCGTCAATGGTTGCCTTGCTCCTGGCGGTTTTCACTTGGTGACTGGCTAAGTCCTCGCGGACTGAGCGGACGGTCGTTTGTGTTCGCGCGGACTGGGGCGGTGTCGCTATCTCTTGGGCGGTGACCACACTCCTCACCTGGCCTATAAATAGGACCCCCCTGGCACATCTACAGTAACCTAAGTAACGTGAGTGAACAGTAAATTGGGTTGGGCGAGTGCTGCGGTCTGTGTTTTCCAGTCCGCGCGGATTGTTTCAGGCTGACGGTTTGCTGTGTGCAGGTCGCGCGGATAACTTCAAGGAGCCAGGAGTTTGGCTGTGACTTCGGTCAGTGCTTGGAAGTGTGCGGTCTCTGCGGACTCAGCAGGAGGTCGCTCTGCGGCTTGTCAGTTCTGTTTCAACTTTCCCAGCTTCAATAACCTGTCCGCCGGTTTCAGGCGGGTAGGGGAGTTCCTCAGTTCGGGTTCAGCAGGAGGCGAATAACGGTCTGTCCGCGCGGCCTCGCGGTCTCGGCGGACTCCGTGGTATTCGGCGGATTGCAGCATAGCTTGGGCGAGCTCAGCGGTCTCGGCGGTCTCGGCGACCTCGCGGTCTCGGCGGACTGGAGTGCTGTCCGCCCGGCTTGTTTTTTGGTTTCTTCTGTTTACAGCTGTAATACTAGCGAAATCATGTCTCGCTATGTATGCCTCGGATTGTAAAGAAGTGAATGCTTAATAAGACCTTCTTGTGCTTCCATTGTTTTGTTGGGTGGAACCTCTAGTCCTTGGGTTTCCGCAGGTTCAGCGTGCGAACCGGGTAGTTCCGAAGATATTAATTTGGTGTTTGGGCTATCTTGCTGACCACGTTGAGAAAATTTAACATGGTATCAAAGCCAGGTTTCTGAGGTTGCGGAGGTTCAGTTGCGTGAGCGGAGGTCAGCCAGTGTTGTTACTCAGTGATTGAGTGGTGATCAACCTGTGTTGTTGCTCGGAGCTGCTGAAGGGTACCAACAGGTGATTGCAATGGAAGGAAGTTTAGCAAGAGGTCTGGGCATTGAACTCTTAACGCCGACTAACTATAAAAAGTGGAAGTCGTGCATGAAGAGTTATCTTCTAGGCGAGGAGCTGTGGGAAGTTGTCGGTGGAGACGACAGACAGGAAGTTACTGCTGCATTCGGTACTGCTGACCAGGTGAGGCTCTGGAGAAGAACTAATGCTAAGGCAGAGTTCGTTCTAAAGAGAGCTGTCTCTCCGGAACTGTTTGATCACATCATTGGATGTGAGTCGGCTGCTGATATTTGGACAACCATTGATGAGTTGTTCAATAGGAAGAATGTGGCGCGGCTTCAGTTCCTAGAGAATGAGTTGGGCAGGGCAACTCAGGGAGACCTTTCCATCTCCAAGTACTTCTTAAAGATGAAGAGCTTGTGTGCTGAGCTGTCGGCACTGGATCCTAATGAGCCTATCTCTGAGGCAAAGATGAAAAGGCACATTTTCCGCGGCTTGCGGAAGGAGTATGTGGCCTTTGTTACATCTGTTCAAGGGTGGGCTACTCAGCCGTCTCTGCTGGAGCTGGAGAATCTGCTTGCCTCGCAGGAGAGCTTAGCAAGGCAGATGGCTGGAGTGAATCTGAATCAGGAAGGCAGCGAGGCTCTCTTCTCAGGCAAGAAGAAGGGATGGGAAGGGAAGAAGAAGAAGAAGGTGCAGGCCGCTGGTGAGAAGGAGACTTCAACTTCGTATCCGCCGGAGAGGAGCAATGCTCCTAAGGACTGGAAGAAGAATCTGAAGTGCTACCGGTGTCATCAGCGAGGGCACTTCAAGCGGGACTGCAAGGTCAAACTACAGCCTGGGCATGCTGCGGGAAAGGAGGAAGCTTGCTCGCAAAGTGAAGAAGCAGAATGGGGAGGAGCTTTCATGACGGGCACTTGTGTCCGGGCCTTATCTGCTGAGGACTTCAACAGCGAGTGGATCATCGACTCCGGGTGTGGTCATCACCTCACCGGAGACAAGTCGAAGTTCACCTCCATGCAGGCTTACTCAGGTAATGAAGCTATTATCACTGCTGATAATACTGTTTATGCAGTAGAGAAGGAGGGGGTCGTGTCTTTGGGTAGTGATCAGGGGCCACTCACGTTAAGGAGTGTGTATCACGTGTCGGGCATGAAGAAGAACCTCTTCTCGGTGACCAACGCGGTGGATGCTGGGTATCACGTTCTGTTTGGGCCAACAGACGTGAGGTTCCTTCGCAACGTATCAGCGGTGAAGGCTGATGTTGCTCATGTTGGGAGGAGGGTGAAGAACTTGTTTGTTCTTTCCACCAGTGCCTATGTTGATAGGATGAGGGCCAATGATAGTGCGGCTATCTGGCATGAGAGGCTGGGGCATGTTAGCATGGACAAGCTAAAGGCGATGGCTAGTAGAAGTCTGGTGAAGGGGTTGCCGATGTTGTCCTCCTTTGGTGATGGGCATGTTTGTGCGGGCTGTCAATACGGTAAGGCACATCGCCTTCCGTTTGATAAATCTCAAACAAGGAGCAAGAAACCTTTGGAGTGTATTCATGGCGACCTGATGGGACCGACTGTTACTGCCAGCCTTGGTGGAAGCAAATACATGCTTGTCTTGGTTGATGACTACTCAAGGTATACTTGGGTGTACTTCTTAAAGGAGAAGTCGGATGCGTTCCGTTTGTTCGTGGAGTTCAAGGAGTTGGTAGAAGGCCGGCTTGGCTTGCGGATTAAGAAGTTTAGAACTGATAACGGGGGGGAATTTGTCTCTTCCGAGTTTTCTAACTTCTGCAGGAAGCACGGGATCCAACGAGAGCTTACTTGTGCTCACACTCCACAACAAAATGGGGTAGCGGAGCGGAAGATCCGTCATTTGACGGAAACCTGCAAATGCTGGCTGCATGCGAAAGATATCCCGAGGTCCTTTTGGGCGGAGGGAATGTCTTGTGCTGCTTATGTTATCAACCGGATGTCACTCAGCCCTATCAACATGAAGACTCCTATTGAGCTGTTGCTGAAGGAGAAGCCGAGTGTTGGACACCTTCGGGTGTTCGGTTCAACTTGCTACGTGCATGTCCCGGATGCTTCACGGACAAAGCTGGATGCGAAGGCAAGGAAACTTGTCTTTGTTGGCTATGATGAGCGGAAGAAGGGATGGAAGTGCATGGACCCTGTGACGAAGAAGTTCGTGGTGTCAAGAGACGTTGTCTTTGACGAGCTGACGTCATATGGAGGTGGCTCGGTGGAGCTAACCGGAAGTAGCAAGGATGATGAAGCACCGGTGGTGGCTGCTGAAGGCTTGGAAGAGGAGCTTGCTGTTTCACCAGCAGCTCCTGTTGCTTCGAACTCCGAGGCTGAGCCTTCTGGCTCAAGAAGCAGGGGGAGCACTGCTCAATGCTTGCCCCAGGTAGGAGTGGAGCCTGAAGAAGCAACGGAAGCCGTGAGCAAGGATCCATGTCTTCGGAGATCGAAGAGGGTGGTTAAGCCACCGGCTCGGTACTGTGATGGGAATGCAGTGAGCTTTGTCTCCTGCTTCTTTGCAGGTCCTCTGGATGAGCGAGAGCCTGCAAACTTCAACGAGGCCACTGGAGTGAAGGAGTGGGATGATGCCATGAAGGAAGAGATTGATGCTCTGAAGAAGAATGAAACCTGGGACCTTGTGCCCAAGGTTGATGGCGTTACTCCGGTTACTTGCAAGTGGGTGTATAAGTTGAAGAAGAAGGCTGATGGGAGCATTGATCGGTTCAAGGCTCGCCTGGTCGCAAGAGGATTCTCACAACAGTATGGAGAAGACTATGAGGAGACATTCAGTCCAGTTGCGAAGATGACATCTGTAAGAGTGGTGATTGCCTTGGCTGCTAGCAAGGGATGGAGGTTGTGGCAACTTGATGTGAAGAATGCTTTTCTTTACGGAGAGATTGACAAGGACATCTTCATGGATCAGCCGCTTGGTTTTGTCTCTGAAAAGCATCCGGACTATGTCTACAAACTCAGGAAGGCTCTCTATGGGTTGAAGCAAGCTCCTCGAGCGTGGTATGGGAAGATTGCAGAGTACTTGCAATTCTGTGGATACCTGGCTTCTAACTCGGATTCAAGCTTGTTCGTCAAGAAGAAGGGAGAGCTAAGAGTCTTGGTCCTACTGTATGTGGATGACATGATCATCACAGGGAACTCGGAGGAGGAAGTAGCAAGGCTCAGGGGAGATCTTGCTATACGCTTCGAGATGAAAGACTTGGGAGAGTTGCATCACTTTCTTGGTCTGGAAGTGGAGAGGAAGGAGTGCGGGATTCTCATTAGCCAGAAAGGGTATGCTGATCGTATTGTGAAGCGGTTTGGCATGGGCGAAGGGAAGAAGTGCTCTACTCCACTGGAATCTGGGCTGAAGCTTCGACGAGATGAGGGAAGGGTTCTTAATGATCCCTTGGTGTTCAGGGCTCTTGTTGGGAGCTTGATCTATCTGACGATTACAAGGCCGGATATAGCTTATGCTGTTGGCCGAGTAAGTCGATATATGGCTGAACCAAGGAGTTCTCATCTGTTGGCGGCGAAGGGAATTCTGAAGTATGTCAAGGTGACTTCTGAGATGGGACTTCTCTATGGAAGGGATGCGGAGTTTGCGTTGCTCGGGTACACGGATGCTGACTATGGCGGTGATTCGGATGATCGAAGGTCTACTTCGGGTTATGTGTTCACTTGCGGTTCAGCTAGCATCTCGTGGTGTAGCAAGAAGCAGGACTCGGTGTCGGTTTCAACCACGGAGGCGGAGTATAAGGCTTCGGCCTTGGCTGCTCGGGAAGCCGTTTGGTTGAGGAGGCTTATAGAGGATGTCCATGAAGAAGTGCAAGGGCCTACTTTACTCCGGGGTGATAATGAGAGTGCTCTCAAACTGGTAAACAATCCAGTGTGTCACGCCAGGACCAAGCATATTGAGATTGATCACCACTTCATCAGGGAGAAGGTGTTGGAAGGATCTCTGCTGGTCGGGCATGTTCGGAGTGAAGATAATCTTGCTGACATCTTCACGAAGCCGCTGTCGAAGGGTCCCTTTGAACGCTTGCTCAGCTTGCTGGGCTTGGTCACCACTTCTCACTTCAAGGGGGAGTGTTGAAATTTGTGAAGTGAAAGTGGGTGACGGGACAGGCCGCGCGGCCTGTGCGGACAGCTTTGGCGGACTGGGCGGACTGGGCGGACTGTGGGTTGCGGCCTGGTGAAAAGTCTGGTGGAAGCCGGCTGTGTTCTGAGCGGGTTGTTGCATGAAGTCCGCGGTTTGGTGCGGCCTGGTATCTGCGGAGAGAGAGGCTTGCGGACTGGTGCTTTGCTCAGTGGTCGCGGGTGCAAGTTTGCGCTGTTGGCGGGTTGGTTCGAGTTCGCGGGAAGCCTTGCGGACTGGTGTGTCCGCGGTTTGGGCTGTTGCGGACTGGGCCTTGAGCTTGGCTGAGGCCTTGTCGAGCTCAGGAGTTACAGCAGGTCTTGCTGTGGAGACCGGTTGGCGGACTGGTGTTTGGAGTCCGGGAGGTAGCTGCTGTGTTGGACAAGTGCGAGGAGCTCGCGGACTGGTTGCGGTCTGTGCTAGGGTGTTTGGCGGACGGGACTTTGTGTCCGCCATGCTCGCACTGGCCCTTGATGGTTTTGGACTTGGTCACACTTGGTGTCAAGTTCATGGTGTCTGCCGTATCCGCCAAGTCCGCTGTGACCGGGCGGACTGTTGCTGTTTGCCTTTGGTCGTGGACTTGTGGCGGATTGAGGTGTGAGTCTTGCGGACTGCCTCGGGTTGGTGCGGACTGCCATTGAAGAGGGTGCTGTCCTGAAGCAGTTGGAGCTTTGCGGGCTGGTGCCTTGTCCGCTTAGCTTCGGCGGACTGGAGAGGGTTCGTCAATGGTTGCCTTGCTCCTGGCGGTTTTCCCTTGGTGACTGGCTAAGTCCTCGCGGACTGAGCGGACGGTCGTTTGTGTTCGCGCGGACTGGGGCGGTGTCGCTATCTCTTGGGCGGTGACCACACTCCTCACCTGGCCTATAAATAGGACCCCCCTGGCACATCTACAGTAACCTAAGTAACGTGAGTGAACAGTAAATTGGGTTGGGCGAGTGCTGCGGTCTGTGTTTTCCAGTCCGCGCGGATTGTTTCAGGCTGACGGTTTGCTGTGTGCAGGTCGCGCGGATAACTTCAAGGAGCCAGGAGTTTGGCTGTGACTTCGGTCAGTGCTTGGAAGTGTGCGGTCTCTGCGGACTCAGCAGGAGGTCGCTCTGCGGCTTGTCAGTTCTGTTTCAACTTTCCCAGCTTCAATAACCTGTCCGCCGGTTTCAGGCGGGTAGGGGAGTTCCTCAGTTCGGGTTCAGCAGGAGGCGAATAACGGTCTGTCCGCGCAGCCTCGCGGTCTCGGCGGACTCCGTGGTATTCGGCGGATTGCAGCATAGCTTGGGCGAGCTCAGCGGTCTCGGCGGTCTCGGCGACCTCGCGGTCTCGGCGGACTGGAGTGCTGTCCGCCCGGCTTGTTTTTTGGTTTCTTCTGTTTACAGCTGTAATACTAGCGAAATCATGTCTCGCTATGTATGCCTCGGATTGTAAAGAAGTGAATGCTTAATAAGACCTTCTTGTGCTTCCATTGTTTTGTTGGGTGCAACCTCTAGTCCTTGGGTTTTCGCAGGTTCAGCGTGCGAACTGGGTAGTTCCGAAGATATTAATTTGGTGTTTGGGCTATCTTGCTGACCACGTTGAGAAAATTTAACAGTTCCTTGGGGTTGACGGGAATAGTCCCCCGTGTGTTGCATATAGAGCCCGGAATCGTAAGTACGGGCATAGGCATTGTGTGTGAAGCCTACCCGGACGTGTTTTATCTGGATCGGTGATGTTGCATTTGATGTGGTTTTGCCGGAGAAGACTCCGTGCTTTGGATTTTTTCGGGTTTCTACGCGGTAGATTGCAGCAGAGATCCTTGGAGGTTAGCTTCAAGGCGCACCCGGAAAATTGAGCGGAAACGTGTTCTGCTAACTTGGCGGTCTGGGAACCGGCCTTGATCATAACTGGGTTATGAGATTGTTTTGGAAAATTTGGGATCCGAGAGAAGCTTGGCCCGCGCAAAGGACTTAAATTGGACATGCGGCGTGAGCAACGGGCAAGTGTAATTGGACCTAGGCTATGTGGTTCGGTGCGAGAGACCCGAAGACGGGGACTGGCCGTTGGCATAGTCGGAGCCTTAGACGGTGGTCAGAAAGGCTAAATGCTCACATGTTGTTGTCATCCTGGGGGTGGTGGTGAATGCACTGATGGGTCAGGGTTCACCATGAATGTGCCCTGAGTGCACGGGGTGTTTGGCCGTGCGAGCCTACACCTGTGGCGAATTATAATTGCGTTATATATATATATTGTTGGGCTAATGTTATGCAGGGAAAGAGCACCGCCGTCCCGATTCAGGGGCGGGGTCGTTATAATTTGGTCGGCTTTTAGCTGACTGTTGCTTTATTTGCCACCGTGCGGTGGTATGTGCTTGCAGGTGCTGCGGAGCCGAGCGCCAAATAGCGGGCTGGAGCCCATGTTGATGTGCTGGCCCTAGAAGGCCGTAGAATAGTCGTTTTTATATATTTCATGTGTGGCCGGCCTGCGAGCCGATGTATGTAAAACACTCTTTATTAAGTGAACTTTTGTAAGGCCATAAGGCCATGTACCCGTTTCTGTGTATTTGGGATTTCATTCCTTTTGTTGTAGCTGTGGACATTCATATTGATGGATTTAATTTTGGGTTCTTTCAACTTTAAAATCTTCCGCTAGAATGCTCTGTGGTTAGGACGAGTAGTCTTAATTGGTTGGTTTGATTATTCATTTAGTATCCCTTCCGACTGTCTGTGGTATATGGCGTCGGGTTCCAGCTGGACCTTCTGTTATATGTCATGCGACAGATGGGGTGTTACACAAAGTGTGTGATCGATTTGGGACTCGGGGAAGCTTGACCCGTGCCTATGGCTTAAATTGACGTGGCGGTGTGAGCAACGGGTTGAGTGGAACCGTACCTGCTCTATGTCGTTCGGTTAAAGTGACCTAAAGTACTTGGTACTTGCCGTTGGCATGGATGGAGGGTCTTAGGCTTAGGCCGGAAAGACTATTATGCTCACAAGATTTGTCGTCTAAGGGGCGGTGGTGAGACCGTAGATTTAACCGAGTTCACCGAGAATGTGCCTTGAGAGCATGGGGTGTGTGGCTATACGTTCCTACGTCTGTGGTGAAGTGTATTTCACTATACTGTTTGGCTATGCTAATAAAGTGCAGGGAAGGAGCATCGCCGTCCCGAATAAGGGGTGGGGTCATTATAATTTCGTCAGCTTTAGCTGACCGTTGCTTTTGTTTGCCACCGTTGCGATGGATTGTTGCTTGCAGGTGCTGCGGAGCCTAGCGACAAGTAGCGGGCTGAAGCCCTGATGCTGAGCTGGCCTTGAAGTCCAAAGCGAATGTTTACTTTTTATACTCATGTGTGAACGGCCTGCGTGTCGATGTATGGAAGACACTTATTGTTTAATGTAAACACTTATAAGGCCATAAGGCCAAGTACTTTGTGTATTTTGTACGCTCATTCCTATTTTGGGTTATTTTAGTGGATATTCATGATGTGGTTTGGGTTCTTTTCTTTGAAACATTTAAAATACTTCCCCTAGAATGTGCTCTGTGTAGGACGTGTGTTATTGTAAGGATGGTTTCATTTAGTAGCCCTCCAGTCTGTCCGTAGTATATGGCATCGGGCCCTTGCCGGACCTACTGCTATATGGCATGTGACGGATAGATGTGTTACATAGGTCCCCAACAACTCCTAATGTTCTGCTTGATGAGAAATAGGGCCTCTAACCCCTTCTTCTTCTTCTTTGAGGAGGAGAAATGAAGAAGGAAACTCATGCATAGGTCTTTGAATTCGTAAATCAAGTTGATCGGTAGTAGGTGGAACCAATCCCTGACCTTTTCCTTGAAAGAGATGACAAACAAACAACATTTGAAGTCATCCATCATCTGCCTGATCGAGACCACTTCCTCAAACCACTGCAAATGTTGGACGGGGTCATCCTTCCCAGAGTAGTAATTCATCGCAAACTCTATGAATCCTTTCGGGACAAGGGATGTCAACAACTCGCAAATGGGACTCACCGGCGAGATTAAGTGAGTTGTGTGAACTTGCTCATACTTCCTTTTGAATAACGAGTATTAGGCAGGCTCGTGAAGAGGACTCAGACGTGGAAGGTCCAATCCTCCTCCTCCGGGAACTTTTCTTGTCAGGTCGCCTGCTTGGTCCCAACTCACCGGGCAAGGAGACGACCAATGGGGAGGGGCTCCCCGCCTTTGCACGAGGTGTGAGCAGGGTCCTTTGGGTGTTCTCCATCGACTTCCTTAACTCTACAAAGTCGCTCCTCATCATGAAATCACTCATGAGAGGCAAGTTCCTCTTTCCAGTTCCGTGCTCGCCATGTTCGGACATGGAATTGTCGGGTGAGATTTTCTTCGCAAGCTATCATTCCACGCTCAGCCCACCAAAAATGTTGAAACTCGAAAGCTGGTGCAACTAAGTTCGGGTCGAGGAGGTACCATGAGTTACTTCTCTCGCCGTCGAATCCCAAGGAATGAGTATATTGAGCCTAGAAGAAGCTCTCACAAAAGGTGGATAAATGCAAGTAGAAAGACCCGCAAGCTGCAGCGAGGAGGTCCCGCAACTAACCTGAAAGATTTCTATCACTTCCTCTCCGAAAACTAGGAGCTAAGCCAACACCTCAGACATCACAGAAGACGGAAGAGAGAGATCAAGCACTTTAGGGGGTATCTATGTTCATCTGAGGGATTATTTATCCTATTTATAGACAAACCAATTAGAAGGTAAAACATTATGTTTGGTCTGCGGGTAGCTACCTCAGACTTAGCCAAATTGCTATATGCAAGCTCCAATCGTCCACGAACAGCCCATCGCGCTTTTTCAATAATACTATTCACAGCCCTGGTGTCTTGCGGATAGCCTCTCCAGCGAAAAGGACGATAGATATTACAATGGAGAGCTCAAGATCCAGGATAGCCTGAACTCGTTGTCGCGCTGTTATGAAGGGGAGAGTACGGCTTAGGCGCCTGAACTCTCCCTTTATCACCGAGGGGGAATAGGCGAGTACGACCAAAGTGTTTATCATTAGCCAGTTGTAATTTTGAAAGTCTTCCAGAACTTTAAAATTATGTACACAACTTCAAATTTTTAATATTTTAAGAGATTAAAGGAACTTACACAAGACAAATTTGACCAAAGTGTCTACCCTCTCCTTCTCAATCTCCTCCGACCACTCTACATTGGCTAGCCACACAATCTTAGAAAAATTTCATTTTTGTTGGAAAGAAGACAATGAACACCGCTGAAAATTGAACAATATGCCACGGTTCGACAATCCTAGCATGAGCGCAACTTGATTTACGATAAACTTTATGTAGATATTTCTCAGAAGGAAAGCTTGTTTTTGAACCGAGAAACACCTCAACAACGAGCTTAGAGGTGGAATTTTTTACTTGAGGTTTGGGAACAAAAATAAAGGAAGAAGACAAGCATCACGAAGTTCATTCTTAGACCGCTAATTAATCAAATCAAGCAGTGACTTTGCACGTTCTTTAAAAGGAGATAAGACACCTGCAATTTATAATTTGAGTGTGGGTCATCTGCAAAAATAAATTACATCAACATCAAATGTGATTGAAACCAAATATGATGAAGTGAGATGTAGTTAAATGGGAAAAAAATTGTTTTCATCACTTTAATCACTTTTGCTACATCTATGTGGTCATTTGTTTTAAAATGTTTTTGTTTTTTTTTGCCCATCGGACATCTAAAATAAAACTGCAAAGTGAGTAAGACGATCGTATTAGCGAAGTTAAAATATTGGCATATTAGATATGCAAGACGGTTGCTCTCCTAAAGAGAGTGACTAAATGTAAAAAGTGCTTTGTTGGAAATGATCCATCAAATCTTTCATCCCCTAGTCGTATTTATAGAATTTTCAGACATTTAAGGCAATTCACAGCCTCCACGGATAAGTTATTATATTTTCGAAGTTGGCACAAACTTAAAAATATGTAGGAATCATGTCTACACAGAATCTTGTGCCCACAAGAGAGATTAGAATATTCATCTCAGCTGTCTAGGCGGACAGGATTCGTGAGTCAGCCTGGACGCTCATTTCTATTATTGGCACACCGTATAACCCCATGTTTGATTATGGGAAAAACACATGACTCCTCCTTCAGCATCTCAAGAGGTCATCCTCTCAGAGCCCACTTAGCTTAGTGCTCTAGTTACATGCAAACCAGATAGCGCCATCCTCAGTAGCATGGGAGGCCTTGTCCTTGAAGTCCACCTTTGGCCTAGCAATTTGGGTCATTTATATGCCACACATTGCCTCCTCCTCGATAGCTCGTGTGGTCAGCCTTCAGATCAATAATATCACTCTTAACTAAAACTTTTCTTTGCGGGAAGTAGTATCTCGCCGTTTACAGCGTCCTTCCTTTTCCTCCTCGACTTGTCATTGGCAACCTCAAAGAATCCAACTGCTAGTAGTGCCCCCTCTACATCTCTTTTGGTAGACTGAGAATTTGTGGGAGCACCAACAACCCTGCAAAGAATGAACCAACCTACATCACGATTAAAAATGAGGCTCAGGAAAAATAAATGAGCTTCTAGCTCAAAAAATTGATGAGAGAAATTGAATGAAAAATCTGCGAGGCATGACAAGTCCATATACCCGTCATAAAGGGAATTGTTTGAGATGGTGAGAAAATATTCAACAAAGTGTATAAATTGTTCACAAAATATTGTGATATGATCTACAAAGAATCATGTGAACGAGGAGAACAAATAATTTATTTGCGAATTGCTCGTGTAGACCAGGACAAACGCATTAAAAAAGTTCTCAACCTTCTATAGACATTCCTCAAAAGGTTCTAGCATTATGACATTAAACAATGAATGATTAGGATGAGAGAGCTGAAGAAAGTTTATATGATATCAAAGAATGAATGTGCACAACATTATTTTACATTTTATTAAACTTCATAAGTTATTTGAAGTAGAATGTGACAAAAGTTGAGTGTGATTAAATCAGTGTTCTCATAGGGGAATGATTAGTTATTTGTTTTAGAGATAATATGAGTGATCCAAAAGAAGGCGACCACCTACGATAAAGAATTATATGTAGTGTGTGCATTGAAGTGCAAGCACATTGACTAAATAAGCTAGAGAAAGAGCACGAGCCTAGACCGCATATAGAAACAAACCACAAGCAATTGCGAGTTGGTTCTGTCGTACACCAAGGAGTGTATAGGAACTCTCTTCTCAAACAAAATCTAAGTTGGGTTTAGGGAAGAGGAAGGCCAGTTCACTATCTAGGCGAGTTCATGTGTGAGTAGTTGAGTGATATCTCTTCTCATACAGTTTTTTGTCCTCATATCGAATAAAAAAAACAGGAATTATGTGGCCCGTATTTGTCGAGACTAGTAAAAAACAGTCATGCAAGAAATTATTACCAAAAGACCCCTGCAAGGAAGAACTCGTATTCAGGTTGTAATATCATGCTGGAAGAAGTCGTTTACCTTGTCGGGTGATAGTAGTAGCCTCTATGCCCTCCGATCAAAAAGAGACAATCCCCACTATGTCCATGTGGGAACCACGTTCCCCTCGCTCAAACACATTCATGAGCGAATAGCTTTTCAAAGCATTCACGCGAGCTCGCATTCTCCAACAAAACATCCATGTGCTCGCGACTTTACAACACAATCATGTGTGTCATTCCCCAACACATTTACTTCCACACAACTCTGTAGCGTGTTCATGTGCATGCAACCAACCATTGCTGACCACATTTGACATATAGATTATGGACCCGACATGTAATTTTTGAGGGGGAATCAACACATTTCTGCCACATTTGACAGTTAATTGTGTCATGAAATAAAATATAAGCTACTATTAATTTATCATTATACTTATTTTATATATACGAAATTAAAAGTATTAAGCACTTGATTGCCGCTCGACTCCTCACAATCCAATAGCGGTTTGCCCTAATCTCCGTCTCTCGCAATCTTCTCCCTCTCTTGGCACATCTTCTTCTTGGCCCTATAGTGATTCTCGCACCTGAGTTGTATTCTTTTGGTTATTTGGTGTTTACCGTCTGCCATCTTCTTCACAGCACTAGTTCTCGACACATTTCCTCCTCTCCTCTCATCTTTTGTGGATCATCCGCACAGCACTATGAGTTTTGTCTTTATTTTTTAAGTTATTAGTTGCTACTTGTTATGGATAGTTGCAATGGATATTGGATAGTGGCTCTTGTGGCCATGCCCTCGTCTGCCATTTTTTCGACTGACGTGTCATATTTTTCTCTTCTCCCTTCCCCTATTCTCTCTATTTCTCTTTTCCATCTTTCTCTATTTCACTAATTCTCTCTTTCTTCTTCCACTATTTCTCTATTTCTCTACAATTGAAACTTGAAATCGTTGGATAGCTAACGTTGGCATGTGATTGTGGTTGTATCTATTCATAATTCTCCCTTTTATCTCTATTTCTCTCCCTTTTTCTCTATACTTGGATAGCTGATGTTCGCATTTGACAGTTTGCAGCGACATTGTTACCATCTAATTAATAAATGAAAAATATTATGATATATATATATATAATTATAATTATAACATTACAATCCCACATTTTGAAATGTCCCGAATATATCCCCCGGAATCCGACATCTGACATAAAAAAGCCAAACCGACATGAGCACAACATACGACATCTGCAACCATGCAACCAACACATTCATGTATCTCTTCAACAAGTTCACATGCACGCACCTCTACAACATGTTCATGTACGCACAAAAGTCCAGAATACGCCCTTGCGTGCATATTCTCCTGACCGTGCACCTCCCCACCCCCCCACCCCCCCACCCACACACACTCCAATGTGTGCTCCCTCACTCTACTCTCCATAAGGTGCAACACTCTTAAGAATGTGAACCACTCTTCAAGACGAGCCTCGTGTCCAAAGGATCCAATGTCCTTCAATAAATGGGGGCATGCTCCCCTCCAGGACCGTGCGGGAACCTCCTTCTCTCCGCATACAAGTGTGCACAAAGATCAAAACTGTACACTCGAGGCGCGCACAAGGCACAAAAATATGATAGCAAGGTGCACACAATTTACAAAAAAACACCCGCTCGCAGCGCCCTCGAAGTCCTAAAATGTGGATGCACATTGTTCAGAAAAGCACCCGTTGCAGCGCACCCAAAGTTCAAAAAGTGTGCGCACAAAGTACAGAAAATGCACACTCACGGAACGCAGAAAATTAAAAAAAAAAATGCACGCAAGCAAAGTCCAAAAAATGTGCCCGCACAGTGCACACATTGTTCAAAAAATGCCTACTCGCAGCGCCCACAGAGTTCAGGAACAACACGTGCGAAGAGCACAAAATTATAAAAAACTGCACGCTCGCAAACAAGCGCAGCCAAAAATTGGAGAGCTGCCAACCCATGCTCCAAATCTTTGAGGGCCACGCTGCTGCCAGCGCCGCGCTCAATCTTTGAGGGTTGGCAGCGCTCCCACAGCAGCGCCTTTTAAAAAAATATAAAGCAGCTATCAGAAACCTATTTTCGATCATTCTACCCCTTTGCATATCCTTTTCATCTAAACAACTATATCTACTCATCTGGTCCATACAATTTCTAACACTTTTTTACCTGTCCAAACAACATAAACCTATTTCCGATCATTTTACCTGTCCAAACAACATAAAGCTATCATTCTATCACTAAAATATAACGCAATTGCCTGAACTATACGAAAAAAATAGGTTAAAAGAGAGTAGGTCTTGGGTGGTATTGCTACATGCCCTCAAAACTGATGATGATAAATCAAATCCCAAAAATAAAAAATAACAAGCTAAAGCTATCCAGCATGGATACAACTTTCTACCGAATTTTCAATCTATTTTATTAACAAATATGCAAAGTGTACAATCTCGTGTCCGGCAAGCAAGGTCGCCAGGAACCAGACAGATCGGGCTGGAAATAGTGGGCGAGCTCGGCAGTAGAGAAGCCGAGCCCGAGCTCGGCATTCGTCGACCGAAGATCAGCATTCGTCGACCGGAGATCAGCATTCGTCGACCAGGAGCTCGGCATTCGTCGACCGGAGATCGGTATTCGTCCACCACGAGCTCGGCATTCGCCGAGCTAGTCCAAGAATAATCGAGCTAAGTTCGACTAATGGAGACTGACGGATGGGCGAGCTCGTCGTCCTGCCTCGCGCTCTCGCAACGGAGCTCAGCAACAGTTAGCGAGCAGGATATGCCGAGGTGTCCAAGCTCCCCAGCTCGTCTGGGCCTATGAGATACTTTTTACTGTTTTGCCCCCGCAGGTCTGCCCATAACCCTTCAGAACAGCGGAGTTTGGCTGTTGGCAGACCCAGCCAAGGGTTTTCTAGTAATTTCAGGTCAGTTCATATGGTTATTGGAAGTTCAGATTCCAAAAACTATAAATAGGACCCAAGGGATACCTCAGAAGGCATGCTTCCTGTGCTCTCCTGCTCCAGTTTTCAAGTGCTTTCTGAGGATACCTTAGCTCGGCCTCTGGATAAGGAGGGGAAGCAGTCTCAGATCTTCCGGGTGTGTGTTGGGTCCTCCTCGCCGAGCCCTTGGGTCGGTCTTTCCTTATTTTCTTTGTTATTTTGCTTGCAGGAGTAAAGTAGGAGCGAGACCACCCCTTCCCCACGGGTGAACTCCACAGAAGACCGATTTTCGGTTTCAACATTTTGGTGTGGTGAGCGTGGAGCGTGGTCAGTGCAGAAAAGATTCAGCGAGTTCGATGACGGGAGGACATGGATCTGACAGGCCGGACTCGCCGCCCCCCCCCCCCCCCCCACCTCTCGCTACAGTGAGGATGTTCGAGGATTTCAGGAGTGAGGTGCTGAACCTTGTCAAGTTCGCACTCGTCACGCAGGTCGAGTGCTCGACTCCAGCAGCCCTGATTGCGGCTGCCCCCTCTCTGTGCGAAGACGCCACCGGCAGGCGAGCTATGAAGGAGATGGCCGAGGAGGGCCGGGGGTGCGAGCTCCCCGCCTGCGAGCTCTTCCCCGACTCGGCAGGCCGAGGCCGGTTCAGCGAGCTGGGCTCGCGAGACTCGCCAACTCGCCCAGTGGGGGGAGGAAGCCCCTTCAGTGACTTGGTTTCCACTGCCCCAGTTCCAGATGGGTTCAGGGAACCCGAAATGTCCTGCTACACCGGGAAGGGAGACCCGGTCCAGCATGTTCAATGGTTCGAGGATGTAGTCTCCATCCGGCAGATGTCGGACGGGTTCAAGTGTCGACTCTTCACTATCACCCTCAAGGAGAAGCCAAGGGAGTGGTTCCATCAGCTACCGGCCAGCTCCATCTACTGCTTCGAGGACCTGCGCCGGGGGTTCATGTTGAGGTTCACTACCTCGAAGAGGAGGAAGAAGGAGTTAGAATCCCTGTTCCACATCAAGCAGGGGGTGAATGAGACCCTGGGGATCTATGTGGATCGGTTCCTGGAGGAGGTTACTCAGGTCTAGGAGATGTCGGGCCATAGTTTGATGATGGCCTTTACCCTGGGCCTGCAGCAGGGGTTCTTCAGGATGGTGCTGAAGAGAGTTCCCCCCCCCCCTCTACTACGAGGAGCTGATGGAGAGGGCGGTGAGAGAAGTTGACGGGGAGGCGTCAAACCCGGAATTTGCGCGGAAGCTGGCCATGTGGGCCACGGAGGAGGAGAAGGAGTCGAGAGGAGGAAGAGGATAGGAGGAGAGGAAAGGAGAGCCCTGGCAGAGGGAGCAGAGGCAGCTCCAGGGGCAGCAGCAGCCGAGGTGGGGGCGTCAAGAGCCAGACCGTCGGCTGGGTTGGAGGCCTTAGTGGCAAGGGCAGGGGCCACAGAGAGGGTACCAAGGAAGGGACCGCCATCAAGGGGGGCAAGATCAGTTCCACCCCCCGGGCTGGAGGCAGGCCCAGAGGCCCCGACTCCCCGATCAAGAAGAGGCCATGGCCATAGCCATGGGGGAGAGGAGGAGAAGAGCAAGGAGGAGGAGAGAAGTTAAGGTGGAGTTGCCCTATTGCGACTTCCATCAGGAGGAGGGGGACGCCACAGCCACGTGCCCGGAATTCCTTGAGATGAGAGGGAATAGGGAGCAGTAGCAGCAGTAGGGGCGGGAAGAAGTGAGGATTGAGGAGGTCCTGCCTCGGGCAGAGGAGGACCGTTGCGAAGAGCGGGTGGATGTTGGAACCCGAGGAGGGATCGGAGTGATCCACGGGGGGGGGGGGGGGGGGGGGGGGGGGGGGGGGGGGGGGGGTCGAGGCTTCCCGCAAGGAGAGCCTCCACACCATGTACCGTCGGAGCGTTGCCTCCACATACCAGACCCCACCACCAGAGGAGAGGATCACCTTCACCAGAAGCGACATGCCAGATCACGAGGATCCATTCTGTGTTGCGCTGGTCATCAAGGCAGCCATCGAGAATTTTACCGTCTCTCGAATCCTCGTTGACAACGGGAGCTCTGTCAACGTCGTCTTCAAGAAGGCGTTCGACGCGATGAAGGTAGAGGCGAAGAGGGTGCTGGCCTCGGACGGACCCTTGTTCGGGTTTTTGGGGGAGATGAAGGAAGTGGAGGGAGGAGTCGGCCTCCATGTCACCCTGGGGTGGCAGTCCAGAAACTGCAGGTTCGTCATTGTGGATGCCCCCAGAAGCTACAGCGCCATCTTCGGGAGGCCCCTTATCAGCGCCTTCTGCTGCGTCCCATCATTATTCCACCAATGCTTAAAGTTCAACGGTGAGGGGATTCAGGTCAGGGTCAGGGGGACCCCAAGGTGGCGTGGGAATGCTATGTCACCGCCGTGAACTCCATCTCTTGGCAGGAGGGAGCCGAGAAGATGGGGTGAAGAATGGAGGAGGCTGAGCAGGAAGCTGGCAGGGAGGAGCTGGAGATGGAAAACTGTGCAGAGGAGGAGGCGGCGGGAGGAGACCTGGAGGAGGTGACCGAAGTGATGGTCGTGGAGGAAGAGATGGAGGTGGAGGTCCCCATCCCAGAGGGGAGAGATGTTGAAGAATGGGGAGAGCAGTCCAGGTTGGAGGCTGTAGAGGAAGTGGTGGAGTTGGAGGTGCTCACCCGCGGAGGCAGGGTGGACAAGGTCCGTGTCAGCGGAGGGCTGACCCCGGAGGACCAAGGCAGGATGCTGGAGTGCATCCAGAAGAACGTGGACATCTTCGCATGGAGCGACGCGGAGATGTCGGGGGTTGACGCGGATGTGGCTTGCCACCGCCTCAACTTGGATCCGGGAACACGCCCCATCCAACAGAAGAAGAGGTCCACTGCGGACAAGCTGGCAGAGCCCATCAGAGAGAAGGTGGCAAAGCTTCTCAAGGCCGGCTTTGTGTCCGAGATCCAATACCCCGGTTGGGTCTCCAATGTGGTCATGGTCAAAAAGGGAGACGGTCGGTGGAGAATGTGTATAGATTTTTCTTTACTTAATAAAACTTGTCCTAAGGACTGTTATCCTTTGCCTCGGATTGATGCGCTGGTTGACTCAACCATTTGTTTTTCTGTAATGAGTTTTCTAGATGCTTTTTCCGGTTATCATCAAATCAGGATGCACCCCCCGGACATCAAGGATGTCTCGTTCATCACGGGGGATGGATGCAACTGTTACAAGATGATGCCCTTCGGGCTGAAGAACGCAGGGGCAACCTATCAAAAGATGATGGACAGGGTCTTCAAAGAATAGAAGTGGAGAAACTTGGAGGATTGTAACAGTCCGAATTTCTGAAACAGGAATTTTTGGGTGACACGGCCTCGGACACGGGCGTGTCCCAGGGCGTGTCAGCGGACACGGCCTGCGACACGGGCGTGTCGCAGGGTATGTCGAGGTTGTGTCGACGATCGGGCTTTGTGTCGACGATTTTTCGGTCGACGTTGTGTCGAGAGGAGGCACACGGCCCAGGACACGGGCGTGTCCACGGACGTGTCGTGTGCTCGACGACTTTTGCTCGATGATCGTCGAGTATCGAGTGTTGAGTGTCGAGTGTTGAGTGTTGAGAGGTTGAACACGGCCTATGACACGGGCGTGTCACAGGGCGTGTCAAATCGGGTCGACGAACTCAGCCCGCCGAAGGATTTCGACAGGGCATGTCTTTGTGCCGTGTCAGGGCACACGGCCTGGGACACGGGCGTGTCACAGGCCGTGTGAAGTCTCGGGATGTTTTGGGATTTTTTCGCCCTGGCACACGGCCACAGACATGGGCATGTCTGAAGGCGTGTTGGTGACACGGCCCCGGACACGGGCGTGTTCCATGGGCGTGTCACTGGTTTGGATATGTTGGTTGACCACCGCTTGAGGCACACGGCCTGGGACACGGCCGTGTCACAGGCCGTGTCAGGTCAAATTTAGCTTTTCTGGCAGGTTTGTGGCCATCCATTCCTTCAGCTGGGATCCAAGGGCTGAAACTTCTTTCCTCTGTTCCTAAAGGCCGAAACTGAGAACTTCTTCTCATTTTTCCTTGGCCTTTATCTTTCTTCAAGCTAAGAGAGAGAAAGAGAGAGGAAGAAGGAGGAAGAAGTGGAAGGGATGCTGCTGGTGGTGCTGTAGGTTACCGACGAGAAATCCGAAGCCGGCGTTGCGGAGGAAACACTCTTGCGAGTCGTTCAAGCAAGCTTTGAGGTCATGGCACCGAAGCGGTCGTCAAGGGTAACGACTTTTCTTCCTAGCCATGTGAAGGCTTTCTTTTTGGCATATCTTGTGATTTCCCCCACCAAGAGGTGGCTGATTTTGGGAATCTTTGGGTGGATGCTTGAAATCCCGTTTATTAGCATATAGATCCGGAAATGGAGTACGGAATAGGCATGATGTGTGAAGCCCATCTGGACAGGTTGGTCTGGATTGGTGATGTTGCATACGAACCAGAGAAGACTCCGTGATAACGTGTAGGTTAAGGAGTCTACGGGTTATGCCTGCGAAAAGGAGTAGCAGGAAGTACTGGAGTGGTAGTACAGGCAAAATAGCCATGTGATGTTTTTGGGTCCAACCTGTGAATGAGGCACATGAAGTACTGGTGTGACCAGAAAAGGCCCTTTGTGATGCTTGATGTCGTAGGGTGTCCACCTGTGAAGCGAGTAACAGGAAGTACTGGCATGATAGCCAGGAAAGACCCCTGGCATTTGTGCTTGTGCTTGTGCGGTTATCATCAAATCAGGATGCACCCCCCGGACATCAAGGATGTCTCGTTCATCACGGGGGATGGATGCTACTGTTACAAGATGATGCCCTTCAGGCTGAAGAACGCAGGGGCAACCTATCAAAAGATGATGGACAGGGTCTTCAAAGAATAGAAGTGGAGAAACTTGGAGGATTGTAACAGTCCGAATTTCTGAAACAGGAATTTTTGGGTGACACGGCATCGGACACGGGCGTGTCCCAGGGCGTGTCAGCGGACACGGCCTGCGACACGGGCGTGTCGCAGGGTATGTCGAGGTTGTGTCGACGATCGGGCTTTGTGTCGACGATTTTTCGGTCGACGTTGTGTCGAGAGGAGGCACACGGCCCAGGACACGGGCGTGTCCACGGACGTGTCGTGTGCTCGACGACTTTTGCTCGATGATCGTCGAGTATCGAGTGTTGAGTGTCGAGTGTTGAGTGTTGAGAGGTTGAACACAGCCTATGACACGGGCGTGTCACAGGGCGTGTCAAATCGGGTCGACGAACTCAGCCCGCCGAAGGATTTCGACAGGGCATGTCTTTGTGCCGTGTCAGGGCACACGGCCTGGGACACGGGCGTGTCACAGGCCGTGTGAAGTCTCGGGATGTTTTGGGATTTTTTCGCCCTGGCACACGGCCACAGACACGGGCATGTCTGAAGGCGTGTTGGTGACACGGCCCCGGACATGGGCGTGTTCCATGGGCGTGTCACTGGTTTGGATATGTTGGTTGACCACCGCTTGAGGCACACGGCCTGGGACACGGCCGTGTCACAGGCCGTGTCAGGTCAAATTTAGCTTTTCTGGCAGGTTTGTGGCCATCCATTCCTTCAGCTGGGATCCAAGGGCTGAAACTTCTTTCCTCTGTTCCTAAAGGCCAAAACTGAGAACTTCTTCTCATTTTTCCTTGGCCTTTATGTTTCTTCAAGCTAAGAGAGAGAAAGAGAGAGGAAGAAGGAGGAAGAAGTGGAAGGGATGCTGCTGGTGGTGCTGTATGTTACCGACGAGAAATCCGAAGCCGGCGTTGCGGAGGAAACACTCTTGCGAGTCGTTCAAGCAAGCTTTGAGGTCATGGCACCGAAGCGGTCGTCAAGGGTAACGACTTTTCTTCCTAGCCATGTGAAGGCTTTCTTTTTGGCATATCTTGTGATTTCCCCCACCAAGAGGTGGCTGATTTTGGGAATCTTTGGGTGGATGCTTGAAATCCCGTTTATTAGCATATAGATCCGGAAATGGAGTACGGAATAGGCATGATGTGTGAAGCCCATCTGGACAGGTTGGTCTGGATTGGTGATGTTGCATACGAACCAGAGAAGACTCCGTGATAACGTGTAGGTTAAGGAGTCTACGGGTTATGCCTGCGAAAAGGAGTAGCAGGAAGTACTGGAGTGGTAGTACAGGCAAAATAGCCATGTGATGTTTTTGGGTCCAACCTGTGAATGAGGCACATGAAGTACTGGTGTGACCAGAAAAGGCCCTTTGTGATGCTTGATGTCGTAGGGTGTCCACCTGTGAATCGAGTAACAGGAAGTACTGGCATGATAGCCAGGAAAGACCCTTGGCATTTGTGCTTGTGCGGTGTCCACCTGTGGAGAGAGTCACAGGAAGTACTGGGAGGCCCAGGAAAGACCCGTTGTTGTGCTAAGGCAATGGGTATCGAGAAATACCCAGGCTTGAATGCCAAGAACAGGATTGGTGAGACCGACCCGCGCCTTTGATATAGCCATGAGTACGCTGTACTCGGAGAAGGCAAGGCGATTTGAGCAATGGGGGGTGGAGGATCCGACCTGCGCTATGTCCGTCCGACGTGAGACCAAAAGGTCCGGTCTGTTGGAGCGCATAGCAAGAGTCTTCGGCCTGTGCGCCATGACACAATGGGGGGCTACGGGCCATCCCGGTGTAGGAAGACTAACTCCGGCAGCACGCCATGGAGTAAATGCTCAAGAGATTTACCGTTGGGTTGTGACCCTGATACGGTGGTGGGCAAGAGTTTTGCCAGAACACCAAGAATGTGCCCTGAGTGCACAGACCGTTGGGCCGGGTGGCGAACGGTTGTGATGGCTTGTGTGCGGGAAAGCACATGTGGATGATATAGTGCCATACTTGTGATTTGATATGCCTGCAGGGAAGAATACCGCTGCCCCGAGAGAAGGGGTAGGGTCGTTATAATTTGGTCAGCTGAACGCTGACCGTTGCTTTTGTTTTGCCACCGTTGGGTGGATTGTCCCTATACAGGTGCTGGCGAGCCGAGCGGGACGCATAGAGGTTGATGTTCCTGCTGGTGTTGCTGCTACTGCTGTTAGCCCTCGAAGGCTATGTATATTGTTGTGTGTTTTCTTTGATTGTGGCCGGCCTGCGCGCCAATCTGTTTAGGACACTGTTTGATAGCCATGTAAGGCCATAAGGCCAACACTTTTCACTTGTTGTAAGACATTCCTATATTGTATAAAATGTGGAGTTTATATTTGGACATTCATGAGGAGTTCAAGTTGTAGTCTAGTCTTCCGCTAGAATGCTGTGTAATAGGCGCGATGCGCTACTCTGGTATCATCTTTTACCTTCACCGCCTATTTTGTGATATATCCTGTGGGGCCCCGGCCGGACCTTCTAGAATATACCATATGAACGGATGGGGTTGTTACATTTTTGGTATCGGTTGTCTTGGTCTTTCCCTCTCGAAGTCGTGGCCGACTTCCTTTGTGGGGTGGCGAGCACGTGTTTCTGCAAACCAAAGTCTACGAATGAACTCCTGAATGTCCATGATAGGAATGCAAACTTGATGTGTTTGAGGAACCTGCGTGTTCTTTTTTTGTGTTGATTGCTTGGGTACGACCGCTAATGTGTGTGTCTTGTCCACCTTTAGGTGACACGGAGTGGAGCTGGGTCGTCTGAGTCCCAGCGTTCTGATGAAAGTACGACACTAGCCGTGGTGCCGACACCTCCACCGTCTACGGAACATGTGCGTTTATTTGCGGAGGCTTTATTTACCATGATCCAAGGCCAGCCCCTTAGGCAGGAGCAAGCGGCTGTGAGGCCAGAACAGGTGGCGGCAAGGCCTGAACCTGTCGTGGATATGGCTCCTCAAGCGGCTGAGAAGCAGCTAACGCGGTTTATAAGCTTCCATCCGCCTACGTTCTCGGGAGCGTGAACTCCGACGCAGGCTGAGGATTGGCTATCGCGCGTCAAGCGAGTGATGACGGCGATAGGAACGGCGGAGCATCAGAAAGTTACTTTAGTTACCTTTTTGCTCGAAGGAGAAGCTCGGTTATGGTGGGATGAGATGGAGTTGCATCACTTGGAGGGTCGTCCGTTAACCCAAGTATCGATGGAAGAATTCTCCCGGCTCTTCCTCGCGAAGCACCTTCCTGCGGCTCAGCGGATAGCCATGGAAAATGAATTCCAACGGTTAACACAAGGTGATGGCTGTGTTGACGCATATTTGCATGAATTTACTCGCTTGGGGCGGTATGCGGGTTCGATATTTGCTGATGAACAGAGAAAGACCAACAGGTTCTATGAAGGACTGAGGGACGAGCTGAGGTTCCTTGTGTCAAGTTCTGTGAACCAAGGTTTCCAAGCATTGGTTGACACTGCGAGTGTGTTGGAAAAGGATATGAAAAGGGTGCAAGGGAAGAGAGCTTTGGCTATGTCGCAACCGGAGTGGAAGGCGCCCCGATCTAGGAAACCCTTCTATAAGAAGAGATGGGGCAAGAAGTCCAAGCCTAGTGGACAAGCTCCTTCATCAGTTGCAACAGGAGCAACGTCAGGGGCTACCTCCAAGCCAGATCCTCGTATCTGCTTCAATTGTGGCCGAATGGGGCATATTGCGCGAGATTGTCGGATGCCACCAAAGAGTGAAAAGAAGGCGGGAGCATCTTATGCGGAAAAAGGAAAGGCGGTGGTGGATTCCTCTGCCTCGCAGGCGCAACCCCGGGTCTACAATCTTGGCCTGCAAGAGGCCATCAAGCAGAGTGACGTGGTCACAGGTATGAGTTTAGTTTTGCATATACTATTGTTTGTATGCTTTGCTTAGTAGCCCTATGTTTGCGGTTTGTGTGTGTGACATGTTTGTCATAGGCTTTGTGATGATTCAGGACACGCTGGCGCAAGCACTGTTTGATACGGGTGCATCGCATTCTTTTCTGTCTAGTGAGTTTATTACGCGGCTTGGGATACCCAGTCGCGCAAAGACAGATAGCGTCAGAGTGGTGTTGCCGAATGGCTGTTGGATGCTTGCGGATCAAGCTTGCGATGTGGCGGTTCAGTTAGGAAGTCGGGATTTTCGTTTGACTGCATTTGTTTTGCCAATATCGGAATTCGATGTGATTTTTGGGATGGATTGGCTTGCGGAGCAGCATGCTATGAATGATTGCCAGTCCAAAGAAATCACGTTGGGCCAGAATACCGAACAGGAGACAAAGTTCACGGGTATGCGAGGAGTAGGCGGGACGTTGATATCTGCACTCCAGGTCGTCAAGGCTGTTCGGAAGGGTGCGGAGTGTTACTTTGCACTAATTCAGGCTGTTGAGCCTAAGGCCAGTTTGTGCGAGGTTCCGATTGTGGCAGAATTTACAGATGTGTTTCCCACGGATCTCCCTGGGCTACCACCCCAGCGGGAGATTGACTTCACAATTGAGTTGGTGCTAGGTGCGAAACCTGTGGCCCGCTCGCCATATCGCGTGGCGCCAAAAGAGATGGCTGAATTGAAGGTTCAACTCCAAGAAATGTTGGATCAAGATTATATACGCCCAAGTATGTCACCTTGGAGCGCGCCTGTGCTTTTTGTAAAGAAGAAAGATGGTGGGTTGCGGTTGTGTATTGATTACCGTGAACTAAATAAGCTGACCGAGAAGAATAAGTATCCGATACCCCGGATTGATGAGTTATTCGATCAGCTGATGGGCTCGACCGTCTATTCGAAGTTGGACCTGAAGTCTGGTTATTTGAAAGTCCACCTAGTGTCAACTATCTTCACCTATGGGGGGGGGGGGAATAGGTGACGTGCAACATTTTTGCGGAATTTAAAATTGTACCTGCACAATAAAAATAAACAGCACAGCACACAGAATACACAAGCTATTTATAGTTGTTCCCCGAGTTGGGTACATCCACTCTCCCCCTTCGACCTATCTCCCAATAAGGGACGACTCGGTCTCTTCACCAACAGGATTGAAATCCAATCCTTGCACTATCGGAAGGAACCCTTCCACACGTAGGAGTCAACACTCCCACAACACGGGTTGCACCCAACCCTTACAACTAGGAACCTACGTTCCTTTACAACAAAAGTAAAACTAGAATGTACAAAAGATACAAACTACGTTTGGAGACAAAGGTGTCCATATTTGTTGACGACGTGTTCTTGAAGTCCACAAAGAGTCCACAACCCTAGATCTCTCTTGGAGAGGATCTCCCCGGAACCGGCGGCGGCAAGATGGGCGGCGGCTAGGTTCACGGGATCGGCGGCGACGACGATGTGCGGCTGCTGTACTTAGAGATCCAAACTTCGTAGCGAAGCAAGCTAGGTCTACCAACGGTCACTCTAGGATCAGTCGTCTCGATCGATTCGGACGGGGAAGTTTTTCCCGATCAACAAATTGAGAGACAAGGGATCTCTGGATAGACACGTGAGACTTTAAGCTTGTTGGAGTTACCATTGTGATCTGAAAGTGATCAAGCATGTAATCTCACTGCCAACGCGATATGAGCCTGCAAGGTCGCACATAAGAGATGTGGAGAAGTTGGTTGACTGACTGTGTTGGTAAAGGTTACCAATCACCGACCTGAATAGGGTTATGGGCAAAGTGTTGTCTTATAGGATCATCGGGTTGAGCAAATATTGCCTTGAAGGGCTGGTTGGGATTGTCGTCCGAGGGTCGATGACATTAGTCGAGAATCGTCTTTTGATTCCCGCCGATCGGCGAGAATCGTCTCTCTGATTCTCGCTGATCGACGAGAATCGTCGAGAATCAATTGTTGATTCTCGACGATCGACTACTTCGACAATTGTCGTCGACCGCGGCTCGACGATCGTCGAGTATCGTTGTGTATCGTCGAGCGCGGCTCGACGATCGGCGAGAATCGTCGAGTATTGTACTCTGATTCTTGCCGATCCTGTATGATACTCGTCGACTGATTCTCGCCGAACCTGCTCAGTGATTCTCGCCGATTGTCGCCGATTCTCACCGAATAATACTCGCCGATTCTGAACCCTAATTTCGGGTGGTCTGCGGATAGCGATTTTCCTGGGTTTATTTATACCTTTGGTATAAATAGGACACTTAGGGTTTTCGGGATGATACACGCGCTCGCGATTTTCTCCTGTAGCGAATCAAACCCGACGGAAGCCGTTCCGCCTTTCGCTGCGCCGATCCCGATCCCCGCCGCTGACGGAAGAGTTCCGCCGCCGCCGTGTTCGCTCCGTCGACCACCTCTTCTCCGGCGATTGTCGCTGGTGCTGCAATCCCTGGCGCGGACCTAGCAGTCCGTGGGAAAGCAAAGGTGCGGTCTTCTCCTTCCCGATAATCCGTGCGACGGATAGACTGGTGTTCTCCCGCTCGTGTGGACTTCTGCAGAAACGTGGACACTATTCCACGTAGAACTCGCTACTAACAAGCAGATAAAGTTTGGAGCATCTCCGTTGGGTTGTGACTCAATGCCACCGAGGTAATTTTTGCCTAGTTTTGCAAACTTCTTGATTCAACGTTCATAGCCCGATCCACATCTCTTTGGGTTTTTCTTGATGTTTATTTTTTCGTTGCGTGCACAAGCGTTGTGCCAACCCTATAGAGAAACCCAACAGTGGTATCAAAGCGAGGTTCCGGCCATGATCGTTGTTTTGGAAGTTTGTTATTCCAGTGCGTGTAAACCTAGGGATTTAGAAGTGTTCTAAATGTCTAGATTTAGTCTTGGTTCTCGCCAAGAACGATTGGAATTTCGGTGGATTTCTAAGTGTTAGAAATAGTGATCTCCTTAGCAGTAACCATCCCTCGATTTTGTTTTGGATTTTGAATCCAACAAAGAGAGATGAGCTTGTCTACTGCTTTAAGTTGAGCTGTCTTTGCCTTTGTCCAATGCATGTAAATCTGAGGATTTGGAAATTTCCGAATGTTCAGATTTAGCCCTTCCTTCTATCAAATGTTGATGGTGTCAAGATGTGCACATAAGGGATGCATGTGGTTTTAGAGAATTGTTTTTCTTTGGATGTGCACGTTGGTCAAATGTTGATCATGGTTAATTGTTAGCCTATATTTGAAATCCCTTCATCAAATATTAAGTGTTCGGATGCCTTCCGATGGATGACACTCTTCCTGCCTCGATCGATGAAGTGTGGGCTTGCCAAAGCAAGGTGCATTAATCTATCTTGGTAAGGGTGCGAGCGGATAATTGTGATATCCCACTGTCGACATCGGGTCCAGCTTAAATAGGTGACCTCAAAGGTTGAGTGCCTAGAGGCATAGGGTTGGCATGCACCATATGATGGATGCGAATAAGGAGTTATTCACCAACCATACAAGAATTGCATGAGGATGCAATTGGCAAGCGTTGCCTACCTAAATAACCGCATCGTGAGAGGAACGCCAAAGCGGACTCATAGTGTTGGTGAAATACGGATCTTGTCCACTAAGAGAGTAGCTCGCATGAACTCTCCGAATTGTTAGTGAGGGCTATCATTTCGAATAAAATAGTGGGAGTATTTTAATTGAAGTTCTAATTAGAATAAATTGTAATTGAAATTTAGGTACTGATTTTATTCTGCATAAATTCTTGTAGAATTCCATGGCAAGCGTTGCGCACTCCACGTTGTCTCTGAGAGCCATCCTTGAGAAGGATAAACTCAGTGGGACAAATTATATGGACTGGTATAGGAACCTGAGAATTGTTCTCAGGCAAGAGCGAAAGCTCTATGTCTTGGAAGAAGTAGCCCCCGAGGTGCCAACCGGGAATTCTTCCCGTGCTGAGAAAGATACTTATAAGAAGTATACTAAAGATGCTTTGGATGTCAAGTGCCTTATGCTTGCCACCATGAACTCTGAGCTTCAGGAGCAACATGAGAACATGGGGTGCAAGGAGATTGACGAGCATCTCAAGAAAATGTTTCAAGGGCAGGCTCGTCAAGAGAGGTTCGACATCACGAAGGCGTTGTTTCAGTGCAAGATGGGAGTTCGAGACTCAGTAGGGACTCACGTACTCAAGATGATTGGGTATATCGAGAACCTTGAAAGGCTGGGTTTTCCTCTTGGTCAAGAGTTGGCCACGGATCTGATCCTGCAATCGTTGCCGGACAGTTATGAGCAGTTCGTCTTGAACTACAAAATGAACGAGATAGACAAGACACTGCCCGAACTCCTAGGCATGTTGAGAACTGCCGAAATCAATATGAAGAAGGCCAAGCCTGCCAGCCCCATACTGATGGTGCATAAGGGCAAGGGCAAAGCCAAGGGCTCCAAGAAGACGAAGGTAGGACCTAAGTCATATCTTGAGCCCAAGTCTTCAGCACTGATGAAAAAGAAGAGCACGGTGAAGGATGGGAAATGCCACCACTGTGGCAAGGCTGTTCATTGGCGGAGGAACTGTCCTTCGTATATTGAGGGTCTGCAGAAATTGAGGGGAGGTATGACTTCCGCTTCTAATATCTACGTTATAGAGATAAACCTTTCTGCTCCTTCATCTTGGGTATTGGATACCGGATGTGGTTCTCACATTTGTACAAATGTGCAGGAACTGGGAAGGAGAAGATTGCTGAGTAAAGGGGAGGTGGACCTCCGCGTCGGCAATGGAGCAAGAGTTGCTGCTGTAGCCGTAGGGGTTTATCGTCTTTCTTTACCCAGTGGGCTTGTAATAGAACTAGATAACTGTTATTTTGTTCCGGCGATAACTAGAAACATTATATCTATTTCATGTTTGGACATGATTGGATTTTCTTTTATAATTAAGAACAATTGTTGTTCTATATTTAAGAATGATGTTTGTTATGCTGTAGCCCAATTGTTTAATGTCTTTACGTTTTGAACTTGGACCATCTGATCTGTAATGTAGAAAACAATAAAAGACTAAGAACAAATGATTCGAACCCTACTTTTCTCTGGCATTGTCGTTTGGGCCATATCAACGAGAAGCGCATATCCAAGCTCCATAGAGATGGACTTTTTGACTCATTTGATTATGAATCATTTGAGCGATGCGAACCTTGTTTGTTAGGCAAGATGACTAAAGCTCCTTTCACTGGTTATACTGAGAGGGCTGAGGATCTCTTGGGTGTTGTACATAGTGATGTATGTGGACCCATGAGTTCCATGACTAGAGGAGGGTATTTCTACTTTGTTACATTTACTGATGATTTCAGTAGATACGGATATGTGTATCTTATGAAGTGCAAATCCGAGACCTTTGAAAAGTTCAAAGAGTTCAAGAATGAAGTAGAAAACCAGTTGGGTAAAAGGGTTAAAGCACTCCGATCTGATCGAGGTGGCGAATACCTGAGTCATGAGTTCCGTGATCATCTGAAAGAGTATGGTATTGTATCACAGCTCACTCCACCTAGAACACCACAACATAATGGTGTGTCTGAGAGGAGAAATCATACTCTGTTAGACATGGTACGTTCGATGATGAGTCATGCAGACTTGCCTGTTTCCTTTTGGGGTTTTGCTTTAGAGACTGCTGCAATGACATTGAATCGCGCTCCAACTAAAACAGTTCTGAAGACACCATATGAGATATGGACTGGGAAGCGTCCTAGTATGTCGTTCATTAAACTTTGGGGCTGTGAGGCATACGTGAGACGTCAAATGCCTGACAAGCTGGAACCCAAATCGGATAAGTGTTATCTGGTGGGATATCCTAAGGAAACGAAAGGGTATTACTTTTACCTACCGTCTGAGGGCAAAGTGTTTGTCGCAAGGACTGGTGACTTCTTGGAGAAAGAGTTCTTATCAAGAAAGACTGAAAAGGTAGAGCTTGAAGAAGTTCAAGAACCACATGTAGTGAATGAACCGGAATTGGATTTTGAGACAGGACTACAAGATGTTGTAGCTAGAGAACCTGCTCAGGGAACACAAGTCCTACGTAGATCTGGTAGACCGAGGTTTGAGCCTGAGAGATATGGATTTCTCGTGTCTCAAATAGGTAATGTGTTGCTCATGGATCATGATGATGAACCAGCAACCTACTAAGAGGCTATGAATGGACCGGACTCCGACAAATGGCTTAAGGCTATGAAATCCGAAATGGAGTCCATGTATGCAAACCAAGTTTGGAACTTGGTGGAACCACCTGAAGGGGTTCGACCCATAGGGTGCAAGTGGGTCTTCAAGAAGAAGACCGACATGGATGGGAATGTACAGACATTCAAAGGGCGACTGGTGGCTAAGGGTTTCAAGCAAATTCATGGTATTGACTATGATGAGACTTTTTCCCCTGTTGTCATGGTAAAGTCCATTAGGATATTGCTTGCTATTGCTGCGTATTATGACTACGAGATCTGGCAGATGGATGTCAAAACGGCTTTCCTTAATGGAAACCTCCTTGAGGAAGTGTACATGACACAACCCGAGGATTTTGTATCCCTAGATGAAGCCACTAAAATATGCAAGCTGAATAAGTCCATTTATGGACTGAAACAGGCCTCTCGAAGTTGGAATCTTCGTTTTGATGAGAAAATCAAAGAGTTTGGTTTCATCAAGAATGAAGATGAGCCTTGTGTTTACAAGCGAATCAGTGGGAGCATTGTTGTCTTCCTGATATTGTATGTAGATGACATACTGTTGATCGGGAATGACATTCCTACCCTGAAAGTTGTTAAGAACAACCTAGGGAACTGCTTTTCAATGAAGGATTTGGGTGAAGCGACTTATATACTCGGTATTAAGATCTATAGAGATAGATCGAAGAAGTTGCTGGGTTTGACCCAGAGTACGTACATCGAAAAGGTGTTGAAGCGGTTCAACATGCTTGAGTCCAAGAAAGGATTTTTGCCCATGTCTCATGGTGTGAATCTCTCTAAGGACCAGTGTCCAAAGTCTTGTGAAGATAAGGACCGCATGAAGTTGATTCCATATGCTTCAGCAATTGAATCAATCATGTACGCGATGTTATGTACTCGACCCGATGTCTCCTTTGCTTTGAGCATGACTAGCTGGTATCAGTCAGACCCCGGTGAGTGTCACTGGATTGCAGTCAAGAATATCCTGAAGTACTTGAGAAGGACTAAGGACGTGTTCTTGGTGTATGGTGGAGAGGAAGAGCTCGTTGTAAGTGGTTACACGGATGCTAGCTTCCAAACTGATCGAGACGACTCCAAGTCTCAGTCAAGTTTTGTGTTTTGCCTGAATGGAGGAGCTGTAAGCTGGAAGAGTTCCAAGCAAGAGACAGTTGCTGATTCTACAACAGAGGCCGAGTATATCGCAGCAGCTAATGCGGCGAAGGAGGCTGTATGGATTAGGAAATTCATCGGCGAGCTTGATGTAGTTCCTAGCATTGTTGGTCCCGTAGTTCTCTACTGTGATAACAATGGTGCAATTGCACAATCTAAGGAACCTATATCTCATCAGCGCTCCAAGCACATACTCCGGCGTTTTCATCTTATTCGTGAGATTGTCGAACGAGGAGATGTAAACATTTGCAGAGTGCCGACTGAGGAAAATATTGCGGATCCGCTGACAAAGCCTCTCGCGCAGAGAAAGCATGATGGTCATACTAGATCGATGGGTATACGATACCTAAATGATCAACTCTAGCGGGAATCTTGTGGGTTGCATGTTATCTTGTATTTTGTTGGCTGTTTGTTCATATGATGAACTGTGTACCTAGTTTTTCTTTTACAATTAATGGCAAGTTCTTTTATTATGTCTTTTTCTATATGATAGTTAAATGTTAACATAATAGATACCCTTAGAATGTTCGCTTCCATGGGACATCAAGTACGTGACTTGAATGTGAGAGCTCATGATTTATTTGAAGCTTCATTCTTAAAGGTCCCTGGTCGAGTATCATCATAGAAGCTAAGGGTGATGATGATACATGAAGACTAGCACGTGTGTTGACTGATGACTGGTTCTCACAGGTCATGATATTGTGATATCAAGTCATCACGTGGGTACTTGTTAGTGAACAAGTTGTACTGGACAGACCCAACCTGAGACTACTCTGTGGATTGTCATCCAATCGTGTCACGAGTAGGTCTCAATTGACAATGGTGTTGTGATCCTTTGACCTGAAGTCACAGCATTCATCAAGTGAGGAAGAGCGTGCTTTGATGCCATCTAAAGTCTTCCTTGAGAAAGGTTGATGATAAGGGTGGTTGTTGGGCATGTTACGAATCATTTGGGTGTTTGTGTGTGAGCAGATATGGGATTTGTCCTCCTGTATGACAGGAGTTGCATCCATGGGCCCCTTGATGGAACTGGACTGAGAAATGCATGGCCATGCTTGGTTGAGTCAATATGTGATATTGGACTCACCATTCTCTGGAAGTCCGTCCTGGATCAAGAAACTTGGATTGAGCTATTACGAGGGTGACACGGTACATGCCTCTAGTTCTTTCCGGATGTAAAGGACAAAGGGACAAAGACAACGCTGATACATTGGTCACAAAGGCTTATGAGTTATAAACTCTTATTGCTTGGGGAGCAATGATGCATTGCTAGATGCCGCTCATTGTTTGTGAGGTTTTTGGTTTGATACTTTCGAGATCAAGTGGGAGTCTGTTGGAGTTACCATTGTGATCTGGAAGTGATCAAGCATGTAATCTCACTGCCAACGCGATATGAGCCTGCAGGGTCGCACATAAGAGATGTGGAGAAGTTGGTTGACTGACTGTGTTGGTAAAGGTTACCAATCACCGACCTGAATAGGGTTATGGGCAAAGTGTTGCCTTATAGGATCATCGGGTTGGGCAAATGTTGCCTTGAAGGGCTGGTTGGGATTGTCGTCCGAGGGTCGATGACATTAGTCGAGAATCGTCTTTTGATTCCCGCCGATCGGCGAGAATCGTCTCTCTGATTCTCGCCGATCGACGAGAATCGTCGAGAATCAATTGTTGATTCTCGACGATCGACTACTTCGACAATTGTCATCGACCGCGACTCGACGATCGTCGAGTATCGTTGTGTATCGTCGAGCGCGGCTCGACGATCGGCGAGAATCGTCGAGTATTGTACTCTGATTCTCGCTGATCATGTATGATACTCGTCGACTGATTCTCGCCGAACCTGCTCAGTGATTCTCGCCGATTGTCGCTGATTCTCACCGAATGATACTCGCCGATTCTGAACCCTAATTTCGGGTGGTCTGCGGATAGCGATTTTCCTGGGTTTATTTATACCTTTGGCATAAATAGGACACTTAGGGTTTTCGGGATGATACACGCGCTCGCGATTTTCTCCTGTAGCGAATCGAACCCGACGGAAGCCGTTCCGCCTTTCGCTGCGCCGATCCCGATCCCCGCCGCCGACGGAAGAGTTCCGCCGCCGCCGTGTTCGCTCCGTCGACCACCTCTTCTCCGGCGATTGTCGCTAGTGCTGCAATCCCTGGCGCGGACCTAGCAGTCCGTGGGAAAGCAAAGGTGCGGTCTTCTCCTTCCCGATAATCCGTGCGACGGATAGACCGGTGTTCTCCCGCTCGTGTGGACTTCTGCAGAAACGTGGACACTATTCCACGTAGAACTCGCTACTAGCAAGCAGATAAAGTTTGGAGCATCTCCGTTGGGTTGTGACTCAACGCCACCGAGGTAATTTTTGCCTAGTTTTGCTAACTTCTTGATTCAACGTTCATAGCCCGATCCACATCTCTTTGGGTTTTTCTTGATGTTTATTTTTCCGCTGCGTACACAAGCGTTGTGCCAACCCTATAGAGAAACCCAACAAAGCTTGGCTAAGATTCTGTCGCCGGAAGATCAGGAAGAAATCTCGATCAAGGTCGGCGAACGACTTGCTTGCGCGGCGACGGCGGCGACGGAGCAGATTCGCGATTTTAGGTCAAGGTCGGCTGCCTGTTTTTCGTCTTTTTTCTCTGTGTGTATACTGTTCAAAAATACCCGTATATATACTGTAGACAACTTCAATATGACCGTTGTGGGTCCCACAAGTAGAAACCCTAAATCCGGTTCAAAATAGTGCCAGCGGCAGAATCCGGTTCAGGGGGTTCCAGAAAATCGTCTAAGGCAAAATCGGCGATAATCGAAGATGATTCCCGCCGAATCGGTGAGAATCAGCCAGTGATTCTCGACGATTCGGCGAGAATCACTAGTGATTCTCGCCGAATCACTTGATGATTCTCGACGAAAATTACTTGGCCCTGATCTGCTCAACGATGGGTTCGGCGAGAATCAATAGTGATTCTCGCCGAATCTTACTTGGCACCGCTTTGAGGTAGCCGTATAGAGTCGACGAGAATCACTAATGATTCTCGCCGATTCGGCGAGAATCACTAGTGATTCTCGTCGATTTATACTTACACGAATTTTCGTCTTTCCACCCAAGAGCTGCTCCTTGACCCATCCTTGCTCCTAGTCTGCTCTTGCCTTAACATAGCCTTGTACTTGAAATTAAGTGCACTCCAATAGAGAGATTACACGTAGGCCAACACACTGATCTGCTCAACGTGGGATTACGTCGTGCAGACCCGTGTATATTGACCTACTGCACCCTGACATTGGTGTGCACTTAGCGTGGAAAAAACTGCAAGCACAACTTGAAATATTTTGTCAAAAACATTGCCTATTTACCTTAGCTTGTTCAGGGGCTTCTTCAAATCAGGCACGTTGTGGATACAATGCCCAACAATCTCCCCCTATTTGAAGAAGTCTAAACCCTACAAGCTAAGGTGAATAAAGCGTATGGGAATGAAAATCATAACCTTGAAATTAAGTTGAGCGAGATATTCATTACCGATACCAATTTCGTGCGAGCAAACTTTGGAGCCACCTTAGCATTAGCCGAGATCTCCCCCTTTTCGGCTTCTGCAAATCTGGGTCTGTAGCATTTGACCCCTTGCTCCCCCTCAGTTCTTGCATCTGTGCTCACACTTGAGGTCCTTGCTCCCCCTCAGTTCTTGCACGAGCCTGGAGCTTCTATAGTATTCATTCCTCATAGTTTAACACTCCCAATTCAGTTTTGAAAAGACTGAACTTGGCTTCGTCTAAGGGCTTTGTGAATATATCTGCAATCTGCTTGTCCGTGGGGACATAGCAGAGAGAGATATCCTTGTTCTCCACGTGCTCCCGAATGAAGTGGTAGCGCACTTCAATATGCTTCGTTCTGCTGTGCGATACCGGATTGTTGGCAATTGCAATTGCACTGGAGGAGTCGCAGTACATAGGTATTTCCTTGAACTGAAGGTCGTAGTCGGCCTACTGGTTTCTGATCCATAGGAGTTGTGCGCAACAGCTGCCTGCCGAGATGTACTCAGACTCTGCTGTGGAGGTTGCAACACAATTCTGTTTCTTGCTGTTCCATGAGATAAGCCTCCTGCCGAGGAATTGACACGTCCCGGAGGTGCTTTTTCTGTCATCCCTACTCCCTGCAAAATCAGCATCTGAAAAACCTATTAGCTCGACATCATTGTTTCTCGGGTACCACAAGCCAAGATTGGGAGTACCTTTAAGGTATCTTAGAATTCGCTTTGCAGCGACATAGTGAGATTCCTTAGTGTTCACCTGATATCTGACACAGACACATGTGGAGAACATGATATCCGGTCTACTGGCAGTAAGGTAGAGCAGGGATCCAATGATGCTTCTGTATTTGGTTTCATCGAAAGGTTTACCTTTCTCATCCTTATCCAGAGACATAGTGGATCCCATTGGAGTCCTCATCGAGGTTGCATTCTCCATACCGAATTTCTTAAGGAGTTCATTTGTGAACTTCGTCTGAGAGATGAAGATTCCATCCTCAGACTGTTTCACTTGAAGTCCCAAGAAATACTTGAGCTCTCCCATACTGCTCATTTCAAACTTTCCTTGCATAAGTTTAGAAAACGTTTTGCAAAGATTGTTGTCCGTTGAGCCGAATATAATGTCATCGACATAGATTTGCACCAGCAAAATCTTGCCTTTGACTTCCCTGAGAAACAATGTCTTATCTATTTTACCTCAAGAGAACTTGTTCTCAAGAAGAAAACTAGATAAAGTCTCATACCAAGCTCGTGGAGCTTGTTTTAAACCATATAAAGCTTTATTAAGAAAATAAACATGATTGGGATAACTAGGATTGACAAAACCTGGGGGTTGAGCGACGTATACTTCCTCTTTCAGGTCTCCGTTCAAGAATGCTGATTTCACATCCATTTGATAGACTGTGAATCCTTTGTGCGAAGCATACGCCAGGAACAATCTGATTGCCTCGAGCCTTGCTACCGGTACAAAGGTCTGGTCGAAGTCAATCCCCTCCTCCTGTCTGTAACCTTAAGCCACCAGCCTGGCCTTGTTCTTTATGATGACACCATGTTCATCCAGTTTGTTTCTGAAGATCCACTTGGTGCCAATCACATTCTGCTTGTGTGGTCTGGGAACCAGCGTCCAAACGTTGCATCGTTCGAATTGATGTAGTTCATCTTGCATGGCCAAAATCCATGCCGCGTCTTTGTTCGCCTCGTCGAACTTCTTTGGCTCAACCTATGACAGGAAGCTAAGATGCAAAACTTCGTTAATAGTACCTATTCGAGTTCTGACACCGACACGAGAATCTCCGATGATCTGATCTCTAGGATGATCCCTCACGTGCTGGAGCTCTAGAAGTCTGGCGTCTGGAGCTTCGACTAATTCTTGGGCTTCTCCTTCTTCTAAGAGATTGGTTCCATTTTGATCTTCAACATTCCCAGATGACGTGGAGGTGGAAACTTTGACGTACTTAGGAGTTTCATCTTTAGCGGTCTCATTGAGATTCAGCTGTTCAAGTCATGCACCTGCATCTTCAAGAATACCACTGGAAGAATTGCTGTTAAGCAAACTTCCTTCATCAAATACAACATTAATTGATTCTTCTACCACTATGGTTTTCTTATTGAAGACCCTATATGCCCGACTGTGGGAACTATATCCCATGAATATGCCTTCGAAGCATTTTTCACCAAATTTAGTACGCGGGTACTTCTCATTATTCAGTACATAGCATCTGCAACCAAAGATCCTCAAGTAGGACATGGTTGGTTTCCTGCCTTTCAGTAGCTCGTAAGGCGTCTTACGATGATGCTTGTTGATCAATGCTCGATTTTGTACATGACAAGCTGTGTTGACAGCCTCTGCCCAGAAGTATTCTGGGAGAGAAGCATCTTTCAACATTGTCGTGCAGGCTTCAATGAGAGTTCTATTTCTCCTCTCCGCAACTCCATTTTGCTGAGGAGTGCGCGGGGAGGAAAACTCATGAAAGATACCTTGTTCTTCACAAAACTCTGTCATAGCACCAGATTCGAATTCTGTTCCATGGTCACTTCTGATTTTGACCACTGGGCAGTTAAATTCGTTCTGAACCTGCTTGACAAAACTAGTGAAGATGTCAAACGTATCCGACTTTCGTTTTAAGAAGAACACCCATGTAAACCGAGAATGATCATCAACTATCACTAGCGTATAGGACTTGCCTCCCAAGCTATGAACTTGCATTGGACCAAACAAGTCCATATGTAGGAGGTAAAGACATCGGGAAGAGTCTTTGTCTGCAATGCTCTTAAAGGTAGCCCGAGTCTGTTTGCCCATCTGGCATGCAGGACAGGGGCTATCTTTGATGCACTTGATAACAGGAGCATCCCTTACTAAGTTTTTAGAAAACAGCATACTAATTATTTTGAAATTAATATGTGCCAATCTCTTGTGCCATTGTTCATAAAGAGATGCACTGCCTGTTGCCACAAGGCATACGGGGGTAGATGAATCTAAACTGAGAAAATCTAAGCAGAAGATATTTCTGCTCCTAATGCCTGATAATACCGTCTCAGAAGAGATACGTGAAATTATTAGACATTTATCCTTGCAGAACTTAACGTCATAACCTTTGTCACATAACTGACTTACACTGATCAGGTTTTGGTTTAACCCTTCAACATAAGCCACGTCGGTGATAGAGATTATACCGTTGGAAATCATACCATAACCTCTGGTGACTCCTCGATCTGACCCTCCAAAGATGACTTTGGGTCCATTCTCGACTGGAGTGTAATCACGCAGCAGGCTTCTTGTCCCAGTCATATGCCGGGAGCATCCACTGTCCAAATACCAGATCGGCATTTTGGTGGCCTTTGGACATTCCTGCAAAACAAAATTAATTTCCCTTAGGAACCCAATCGAACTTGGGTCCTAGATTCCTGGTTAGCATACTCCCCCTCGGTTGGTTAACCCTACGAGTGGTCGGCCTCGCATTGCTAACATATGAAGTCTCGTGATACCTTGGATTAAACCAACAATCCACGGTAAAGTGACCGACTTTGCCACAGCACCAACAGTCAAATCTGTTGTACCTCTTCCTAGGCTCCTGCCTTACCCTGGGAACAGTGGGTACAGCCGGGTCTTTGGATCTGGAGGTGGGGGCCTCACAGTGATTGCAGTCACAAGACTTCTTCACCTTCTGTATAACAGGCTTGGCTTTTGGTGCCTGCTTTCCATTATGGCCGCTAGAGAATTGACCATAATTTCCCATGTGGATTTCCTCATAAGGTGCCTTGAAGGCACTCTCACCGAAGTTCCGGGGAACGGTCCAACCGTCATATCGGCTCTTTGGCTTTGCAACCGAGGGCCGGAAATGATGACCAAATGTTGATTCAAAGTCATGTTGGTTGCAAGGAAAGCCAGGCTTTCTGAACGCAACAGGAATGAGCGGAGCCTTTCCCTTTTCAGCGGCAGAGGCCTTCTTGGCGGCCTTATTCTTCCTCTGGTTCCTGTTTCTCCCGGATGAGGAACCAGATACCCCTACATGCCCCAAGCCAGCTCCCTTGGCCTGAGCAGAGAAGGTATCAATAACTGGAAGAACTGTTTTTGGCATAGAGAAGCTCTTGACGATCTTCCTTTCTGCCGCAAGTTATTCTTCCAACTTGTCGACTTCCTCCTGCTTAAGATCAAGGAGCTTAAGAGACTCTGAGTGCTTTGAGGTCAGGTCAAGGTGCTCCTGTCGGAGAGAGATCAAACTGGTGACCTCTTCCCTTAGGGAAACACACTCACCCTTAAGGAATTTTACTTCCTTTTTCTCAGCCTTCAATCTCTTACGGCACTCCTCGAAAGTGTTGAGCAGAAGCTCATACTTCTCGAGGAGCTCAGCTTCACGGGCCGAAAGGCTATCCTCAGGTTCATCATCCTGAGACTCAGGATCAGAGTCAGAGTCGGAGAGAGGGGTGTGAGCTTTTACCTTCCCAGTAAATGGGGGGCATTCTCCTTCTGAGTCGGAGCGACCCACCAGCCCGAAGTAGGCTTCCTCATCATCACTGGAGTCTGAGGAATCAGACTCACTCAGTGTCTTTGGCCTTTTGGCGATGTAGCTCCGCTCTTTCTTCTTATCTCTAGAGGATTTGTGCTCCTCTCCTTTCCCTTTTTCTCTCTTGCCTTGATAGCAGTCGGCCACGACGTGTCCTGGATTATTGCATCCAAAGCAAATAATGTCAGAGGAGCGATGCTTGTTCGGTTTAGAAGCATACCTGTCAGAAGAATAATTTTTCTTCTGATGCCTGGAGGAGGAGCCGTCTTTCTTTCTTTGATTCCTCATCTTGAGGAACTTCTTGAATTCTCGGGTGATGAGGGAGAAATCCTCCTCCGACAGCTCTGAGCTGGAGGAGCATGGCTCGGAGACCTCCTCCTCATCCTTCTTCCTGGCACGGTATGAAACCGCACCCTTGCCTTTTCTGGAGTGACTGGCTTTTAGAGCCATTGTCTTTTCTTTGGCTGCAGCCTTCTCTGCTTCTTCTTCTCCTTTCCTGGTGTTCAGCTGAAGCTCATAGGACATCAGCTTCCCAAACATAATTTGCGGGTCTGTTTCAGCTAGTCTGCCAAACTCTCGGATTGCGCAGATCTTTGTGTCCCATTCCTTAGTAAGGGACCTAAGGAATTTATCATTGAGTTCACCATTAGTGAACACTCTTCCGTATCCTTTGAGGGCGTTGACAATCTTGAGGAAGTTCTCGTAGGTGACTCCGATCTCTTCCTTAGGCCCTTGTCTGAAGGCCTCATATTTCTGGTTCAGGAGGGATCTCCGATCATCCCTCACTTCATCAGTGCCCTCCATTAGGATGATCAGGCAATGCCAGATCTACTGTGCTGTCCTGCAGTTGCAGAAGTTCTGCATCATTGAGTCATCAACTGTGCTGACCAGAATGTTCTGCGCCTTCTTGTCAAGTCCCACTAGCACCATCTCGTCCTTGTCCATTTCAAAAAGTGTCTTCGGCACTTTCTTGATAGGATCATTGGTGGAGGCCTTAGTGGGGACATAAGGTCCCTCCTCCATGATCATGAAGAGTCGAGGATCAACTGCTTCCATGTAGAACCTGATCCTTTCCTTCCAGATAGGAAAGTTGAGTCTGGTGCACACTGGGATCTTGCCTGTGAACTTGAGCCCGTCCATAGTAGATGTTTGCCTCCTTCTTGACACTAGCGGCAGGATTTAACTCAAGGTGTTAACCTTTTTGATGAGTAACCTCGCTCTTATACCACTTGAAAGTCCACCTAGTGTCAACTATCTTCACCTATGGGGGGGGGGGGGAATAGGTGACGTGCAGCGTTTTTGCGGAATTTAAAATTGTACCTGCATAATAAAAATAAACAGCACAGCACACAAAATACACAATCTATTTATAGTGGTTCCCCGAGTTGGGTACATCCACTTTCCCCCTTCGACCTATCTCCCAACAAGGGACGACTCGGTCTCTTCACCAACAGGATTGAAATCCAATCCTTGCACTATCGGAAGGAACCCTTCCACACGTAGGAGTCAACACTCCCGTAACACGGGTTGCACCCAACCCTTACAACTAGAAACCTACGTTCCTTTACAACAAAAGTAAAACTAGAATGTACAAAAGATACAAACTACGTTTGGAGACAAAGGTGTCCCTCTTTGTTGATGACGTGTTCTTGAAGTCCACAAAGAGTCCACAACCCTAGATCTCTCTTGGAGAGGATCTCCCCGGAACCGGCGGTGGCAAGATGGGCGGCGGCTAAGTTCACGGGATCGGCGGCGACGACGATGTGCGGCTGCTGTACTTAGAGATCCAAACTTCGTAGCGAAGCAAGCTAGGTCTACCAACGGTCACTCTAGGATCAGTCGTCTCGATCGATTCGGACGGGGAAGTTTTTCCCGATCAACAAATCGAGAGACAAGGGATCTCTGGATAGACGCGTGAGACTCTAAGCTTGGCTAAGCTTCTGTCGCCGGAAGATCAGGAAGAAATCTCGATCAAGGTCGGCGAACGACTTGATTGCGCGGCGACGGCGGCGGCGCAGCAGATTCGCGATTTTAGGTCAAGGTCGGCTGCCTGTTTTTCGTCTTTTTTCTCTGTGTGTATACTGTTCAAAAATACCCGTATATATACTGTAGACAACTTCAATATGACCGTTGTGGGTCCCACAAGTAGAAACCCTAAATCCGGTTCAAAATAGTGCCAGCGGCAGAATCTGGTTCAGGGGGTTCCAGAAAATCGTCTAAGGCAAAATCGGCGAGAATCGATGATGATTCCCGCCGAATCGGCGAGAATCAGCCAGTGATTCTCGACGATTCGGCGAGAATCACTAGTGATTCTCGCCGAATCACTTGATGATTCTCGACGAAAATTACTTGGCCCTGATCTGCTCAACGATGGGTTCGGCGAGAATCACTAGTGATTCTCGCCGAATCTTACTTGACACCGTTTTGAGGTAGCCGTATAGAGTCGACGAGAATCACTAATGATTCTCGACGATTCGGCGAGAATCACTAGTGATTCTCGCCGAATCGGCGAGAATCACTTGGTGATTCTCGTCGATTTATACTTAGACGAATTTTCGTCTTTCCACCCAAGAGCTGCTCCTTGACCCATCCTTGCTCCTAGTCTGCTCTTGCCTTAACACAGCCTTGTACTTGAAATTAAGTACACTCCAATAGAGAGAGTACACGTAGGCCAACACACTGATCTGCTCAACGAGGGATTACGTCGTGCAGACCCGTGTATATTGACCTACTGCACCCTGACATTGGTGTGCACTTAGCGTGGAAAAAACTGCAAGCACAACTTGAAATATTTTGTCAAAAACATTGCCTATTTACCTTAGCTTATTCAGGGGCTTCTTCAAATCAGGTACGTTGTGGATACAATACCCAACAGTTATTACCAGTTAAGAATTCGGCAAGGTGACATTCCCAAAACCGCATTTGGAACGTGTTATGGGCACTATGAGTTCACAGTAATGCCATTTGGACTGTGCAATACGCCCTCAGTGTTTATGGATCTGATGCACCGTATTTTTCGTGAGTACCTGGATCTGTTTGTGATCGGGTTCATTGATGACATCCTGGTGTACTCAAAGTCGGAAGCTGAACATGAGATTCACTTGCGGTTGGTGTTGAACACGTTGAGGCAAAATCAACTCTATGCCAAGTTCTCGAAGTGCGAGTTTTGGCTATCGTCAGTGGAATTTTTGGGCCATGTGGTGAGTGGAGCAGGCATTGCAGTGGATCCAGCGAAGATAAGGGCCATACAGGAGTGTCCAGATTTGTCTTCCGTGGCCGAGGTCCGAAGTTTCCTTGGACTGGCGGGCTACTATAGAAGATTTATGGAAAACTTCTCGCGCATCGCTTTGCCGCTAACCACACTTACGCGAAAAGATCAGAAGTTCGTTTGGATGCCAGATTGCGCACGAGCTTTTGACAAGCTGAAGAGTCGGTTGACCACGGCGCCGGTGTTGTCTTCGCCATGTGGAACCGATGGATTTGTGATTTATAGTGATGCCTCAGGGAGCGGCTTAGGCTGCGTTCTTCTGCAAAATGGAAAGGTGATTGCGTATGGCTCACGCCAGCTGAAGGTGCACGAGCGAAATTATCTCGTCCATGATTTAGAACTAGCGGCGGTGATTTTTGCACTCAAGTTGTGGCGACACTACCTTTATGGAGTGAAGGTGGAGATCTATACCGATCATAAGAGCCTAAAGTATCTTTTGGAGCAGAAAGACTTGAACATGCGACAACGAATGTGGTTGGAGTTCCTTGGGGACTACACTTTCGAAATTCACTATACGCCCGGGAAGGGGAATGTTGTCGCGGATGCCTTGAGTCGGCAAGTTCCGGATAGAGCGAATTGGTTACAAAGGCATGATGAACGTCTGATCCAGGAGTTGGAAGCATTAGAGATCTATTGTGTTGACAAGAGTTCCACTGCCACTGTATGTTTGAACTGGACCGAGGTGCAATGTGACCTTGCGGACCGAGTTCGACGGGCAACGGAGTTGGATGAAGATCTCTTACGCTATGTGCATGAAGGGCCAGAGGGCAAATTCACCTGGAATAACGGTCTTTTGCGTAAAGAAGGCCGTTTGCGCGTCCCAAATGTGGGGAAATTGAGGGAAGAACTGATGTATGAAGCGCATTATACAAAGTATTCCATTCACCCCGGGAGCACGAAGATGTTCAACGATATGAAGAAGCTTTTTTGGTGGCCAGGGCTCAAGAAAGATGTTTCCCTTTATGTAGCCAAATGTCAAACATGTGCGATGGTGAAGGCGGAATGCCAAAAGCCGGGCGGTTATTTGAAGTCACTGCCGATCCCAGAGTGGAAATTTGATGATATTTCCATGGATTTTGTGCACGGGTTGCCAAGATCGCAGCGACGAAATGATTTCATTTGGGTCATTGTGGACCGGCTAACAAAAGTAGCACATTTTCTCCCGAACAGGCGGGATGATTCAGTTGAATGTTTGGCAAAGTTATATATTGACCAGATTGTGCGGCTTCACGGTGTTCCTCGGAGCATCGTAAGTGATCGAGATGGGCGATTCACGTCAAATGATTGGAGGCTAGTTCACCGACTGTTGTGCACGAAGTTGACTTTCAGTACGGCCTTTCATCCCCAAATGGATGGCCAAACTGAACGTACCAACAGAACAATGGAGGACATGCTCCGAATGTGCGCCCTTGACTTCGGAAAGAGATGGGAAGATCATCTCTATATGGTAGAGTTTGCATATAATAACAGCTACCAGGCGAGCATTGGGATGGCACCATATGAAGCTCTATATGGAAGGAAGTGTCGTACTCCCTTGGCTTGGGTAGAAGCGGGCGAAGCTCGGGTTTTTAAACCAAATGAGGTAGATGAAGCAAACTCAACCATACGGACTATTCGAGAGAGACTGCTTATTGCTCAAGATTGACAAGCGAAGTACTACAACGCCAAGCACCGGAACGTGGAATTTGCGGTTGGCGATTGGGTCTACTTGAAGATCAAGCCTTTCAAAGGTGTCTCCAGGATTCGACGATTGAAAAAGTTGAGTCCAAGATATTTGAGTTCTTTTGAAGTGGTTGAGCGAGTTGGCGAAGCGGCTTATCGGCTAGCTCTGTCGGCAGACTTGGGTGGGTTGCACGATGTCTTTCACATCTCGGTGCTTCGGAAGACTGTGAAAGATCCAGCTCAAGTAATCGCGGACGATCGTGTGCCGGTGGAGTATGGGCTAACAACGAGAGTTAGACCCATTCAGATCGAAGATCGAGGCGAGAAACAGTTGCGGAACAAGACGGTCTGCATGGTAAAAGTCCGCTGGGACAATTGCGGCCGTGAAGAACTGACTTGGGAGCGAGAGCAAACCATGAGAGAAGAGTTCTGTGCCCTGAGTGCACGGACCGTTGGGCCGGGTGGCGAACGGTTGTGATGGCCTGTGTGCGGGAAAGCACATGTGGATGATATAGTGCCATACTTGTGATTTGATATGCCTGCAGGGAAGAATACCGCTGCCCCGAGAGAAGGGGTAGGGTCGTTATAATTTGGTCAGCTGAACGCTGACTGTTGCTTTTGTTTTGCCACCATTGGGTGGATTGTCCCTATACAGGTGCTGGCAAGCCGAGCGGGACGCATAGAGGTTGATGTTCCTGCTGGTGTTGCTGCCACTGCTGTTAGCCCTCGAAGGCTATGTATATTATTGTGTGTTTTCTTTGATTGTGGCCGGCCTGCGCGCCAATCTGTTTAGGCCACTGTTTGATAGCCATGTAAGGCCATAAGGCCAACTCTTTTCACTTGTTGTAAGACATTCATATATTGTATAAAATGTGGAGTTTATATTTGGAAATTCATGAGGAGTTCAAGTTGTAGTCTAGTCTTCCGCTAGAATGTTGTGTAATATGTGCGATGCGCTACTCTGGTATCATCTTGTACCTTCACCGTCTGTTTTGTGATATATCCTATGGGGCCCCGGCCGGACCTTCTAGAATATACCATATGAACGGATGGGGTTGTTACAAGGTGTACGTTGATGATTTTATGATCAAGAGTCAGGACGTGTACTCTCACCTCCAGGATCTAGAAGAGACCTTTTCCACCTTGCGCAGGTACAAGATGCGGTTGAATCCCATAAAATGTGTCTTCGGGGCTAGCAGGGGAAAGTTCTTGGGACACCTCCTCACCCCTGCAGGGGTCGAGCCGAATCCTGGTAAGGTCAAGGCTATCTTGGAGCTGCGGTCGCCAAGGAATACTAAGGAGGTCCAACGACTGACAGGGAAGCTGGCAGGGTTGAGTAGGTTCCTCTCCCGGGCAGGGGAGAAGTGCTCCCCCTTATTTAAAGCACTAAGGGGCGGACAAAGGTTCGAATGGACCGAGGAGTGCGAGGAGGCATTCCAGGCCCTCAAGATGCAGTTGACCCAGGCTCCGCTGCTACAAGGGCCAAAGGAGGGGGAGGACCTGTTTTTGTATCTCGGGGTCGAGGCAGAGGCCTTGAGTTCCGTCCTAGTTTGAGAAGAGGGGAAGAAGCAGCTCCCTATTTACTACGTGAGTCGGGTCCTGAGGAAGGCCGAGCTCCGCTATCCAATTTTGGAGAAGCTGGCTTTCGCCCTGATCATCTCAGCCCGGAGACTGCGACCTTATTTCCAGGCACACTCAATCCTGGTGGTGACTGACCATCCACTCCGCAACATCTTTGAGGGGGTGGAGCATTCAGGTAGGCTGGCCAAGTGGTCGGTGGAGTTGAGTGAGTTCGACATCTCTTTCGTCCCCCTCCTCTCGATCAAAGATCAGGCAATGGCCGACTTCTTAGCTGACTATGTGATCGAGGTGGCGGAGGAAGAACTCACTCGCCCAGCTCCTTGGAAGTTAAAGGTGTATGGCGCCTCGGGGAGGCATTCCCTAGGAGTGGGGGTGATCTTGGAGAGCCCCCAAGGAACTAGAATTGAGCAGATGGTGGTGGTGCACTTTCCCATCACCAACAATCAAGCCGAGTATGAAGCCGTGATAGCAGGGTTGCGCCTGGCCAGGGAGCTGGGGGTGTTGGACGTGGAGGTCCTTACCGACTCCATGGTGGTAGCTTCCCAGATCAACGGGGAGTTTGAGGCAAGGGAGCCTACCCTACGGTTGTACTTAGACAAAGTGAAGGGGGTCATAGGCGCTTTCCAAACCTTCTCCATCCAATACGTGCCCAGGGAAGAAAACGAGCAGGTCGACCAACTAGCAAAGCATGGTCCCCAGGTGGGGGGTACCATTACTGACTTGTTCCTCCCTTCCATCAAAGAGGGAGAGCTCATGGACATAGATCTGCGGCCTTCATGGATGGACCCAGTTATAACTTTCCTTTCCACGGGAGCATATCCGGAGGGGGCAGATAAGAAGAAGCTCAGGCATAAGTCAGTATACTACCTCCTCCAGGACAAGCAGCTGTACAGGAAGACCCTCTCATGGATGTTGGCTCGCTGCGTGGCCGAGGGCGAAGTGCAAAGGATCTTGGAAGAGTTCCACTCCGGAGAATGTGGGAGTCACTCCAGGAGTCGGACCTTGGAGGGGAGGATCGTCAGGCAAGGATATTTCTGGCCTACCCTGGGCGCAATGCAGCTGAGTTCGTAAGAAGGTGCTACAAGTGCTAGCTTTTTTACCCCTCTCCAGTTACAAGCAGCTCAACGGCTCAGAAGTATCACTGCCCCCTGGCCATTTGCCATTTGGGGAATGGATTTGGTCGGACCATTCCCCAGGCCAGTGGGCAGAGGAGGTTCCTGCTAGTGATGATTGATTACTTCTCCAAGTAGATGGAGGTAAAGGCGCTGTCCAAGGTGACTTCCCAGGTCATCAGGAATTTCATCTGGGGGGAGATCATCTGCCGTCACGGGCTGCCCCAGGCCATCGTCACGGACAATGGGCCTCAGTTCGCTAGCGTAGAGTTTACCAGTTTTTGCGGGTAGCTCGGGATCGACCTCAGGTTCGCCTCGGTCCATTATCCCAGGAGCAACGGACAGGTGGAGGCCGCGAACAAGATCATCGTCAACCTCCTCAAGAAGAAAGTGGAGAATTTGAAGGTCTGCTGGGTGGAGCAGCTTCCCGCGGTCCTCTGGGCCTTGAGGACCACCCCTAACACAACTACTGGAGAGACCCCCTTCAAGCTCTCTCATGGGTGCGAGGCAGTGCTCCCTGTGGAGTTTGAAGTTCAAACACCTCGAGTTGTTGCGGCCAAGGAAGGTAGGGAAGAATGGCAGGCCGAGAACAAGGAAGAGCTGAGGCTCTCCCTTGACATGGTGGAAGAGCTGAGGGACCTTTCCGCCATCCGAGAGGAAGAGGTGAAAAGGAGAATGGTCAAGTACTTTGACAAGCATGTCAGAGTCAAACAGTTTATGGAAGGGGACTTGGTACTAAAGAAGGTGGATGCAGCATGGAGGTCGGCATCCGTAGGGAAGCTCAACCACAGCTGGGAAGGACCGTTTATTGTAAAGGAGGCTTTAAAATCAGGAGGTTATCGACTCCAAAATGTGGAGGGCGAAACCCTGAGTCTCACCTGGAGTGGTGACGACTTAAAACGTTTTTTCCCCTGAAACATGTAAGTGATACCTTGATTCTAATAAAATTCTTTAATGCTTCAATACTGTCACAGTTAGCTTGCATGAAGAAATGGAATAAGTTTGGACCCCGAGCAGATCCCGCTGTCAGGCTCTCACCTAGCTGGCAGGGCTGGAAGTCACTCGGTGTCATCCTTGAGCCTCGAGCAGATCCCGCTGTCAGGCTCTTACCTAGCTGGCAGGGCTGGAAGTCAATCGATGGTATTGGTAGTGGACCTCGAGTAGATCCCGTTGTCATGCTCTCACCTAGCTGGCAGGGCTGGAAGTCACTCGGTGTCATCCTTGGGCCTCGAGCAGATCCCGCTGTCAGGCTCTCACCTAGCTGGCAGGGCTGGAAGTCACTCGATGGTAGTGGTAGTGGATCCCGAGCAGATCCCGCTGCCAGGCTCTCACCTACCTGGCAGGGCTGGAAGTCACTCGGTGTCATCCTTGGTCCTCAAGCAGATCCCGCTGTCAGGCTCTCACCTAGCTGGCAGGGTTGGAAGTCACTCGATGGTATTGGTAGTGGACCCCGAGCAGATCCCGCTGTCAGGCTCTCACCTAGCTGGCAGGGCTGGAAGTCACTCGGTGTCATCCTTGGGCCTCGAGCAAATCCCGCTGTCAGGCTCTCACCTAGCTGGCAGGGCTGGAAGTCATTCGATGGTATTGGTAGTGGACCCCGAGCAGATCCCGCTGTCAGGCTCTCACCTAGCTGGCAGGGCTGGAAGTCACTCGATGGTATTGGTAATGGACCTCGAGCAGATCCTGTTGTCAGGCTCTCACCTAGCTGGCAGGGCTGGAAGTCACTCGGTGTCATCCTTGGGCCTCGAGCAGATCCCGCTGTCAGGCTCTCACCTAGCTGGCAGGGCTGGAAGTCACTCGATGGTTTTGGTAGTGGACCCCGAACAGATCCCGATGTCAGGCTCTCACTTAGCTGGCAGGGCTGGAAGTCACTCGGTTTCATCCTTGCTCCTCGAGCAGATCCCACTGTCAGGCTCTCACCTAGCTGGCAGGGCAGGAAGTCGCTCGATGGTATCGGCCTTGAACTCGCCAGGTAAAGACCAAGAAGTTTTGAATGCCAAGGAATAAGGGGGAGAGGCTCTGCCCAGGCGAGTTTGGACTCGCCACTCCCAGCTCGGCATCGGCAAAGGGGTGGCGAGCCAGGCCTCAGGACCTCGCTGAAGGAAGGCGAGCCAGGCCAGGGCACTTCAGCCCTTTGTATGATTTACTTAGAATTTTTTTTCTTAGTTCAACCTGGATGACTCGCTGGCGAGCTGAGGTGGCGTGACCAGGGCGAAGAGCAGCCCGCTCCCGAATCACCTGAAGCTCGGCAGGCACGCAAAACATACTCTCTCAAGGGCGAGTCCTAGCAACAGTCCTACTCGCAGCATCTATCTACGCGAGGTCGCTGGGGAAAGAGTGAACAAGAGAACAGGGCACGACTGAGAAACCCAGAAAGAAGATATATGTAAAATGACATTGCTATGATGAGCGCAAAAGGTTTCAAAAATATACTTTCATTAAGTGACAATATTTACATGCTGAGCTCGCCTCGGCGAGGTTACAGGTTATATACATCTAGGCCTCCCCCCCCCCCCGTCAGATTGGCAGTCCTCCCCCCACCTCCCCCCTCGCCTGACAGATCCGGGAAGCCCTTCCCGAACATCGTGTCCAAGCTATCTTCCTTCTCGCTGGGCGGCGTCGCCGGGAACAGGCTCGGCATCAGGTCCCGGGCCGAGATCTCCTCGCACCCCTCCACCAGCACTCCAGAATCCTTCATCATATGGAGGGTGCATTCGGTAGCCTGGATGGAGTTAATTCACAGCCTCTCGGCGAGATCGGCGTCGCCAAAGATCCGCGGCCTCTTGTAGGGGAGGGAAGGACCGGAGCTACTGGCCGGGAAGAAGATCTCCGCCTGCCAGCGTACCTCGCGGTGGAGGTGCTGATTCTCCTCTTTCAGCTTCACGTTCGCCCCCTCCAGCTCGGCAAGGCGGGCGCACAGCTGGCCAATCTCCTCCCCTTGCTCGACATTGTGAGCCCGCAGTTCCCCTACGGCCTTGGCATCCTGGTGAAGAGAAAATCCGGTTAGCAGCAGCACAAAATATTCTAAGTAAAAGAGAAGAGGAGAGCTTGACACTTACCAGTCCGCCGGCAGCCTGGGCAAGGAGGCCCTCAGCAATGCCGAGCTGCTTCGCCTGATCAGCAACCTTATCCTTGGCGACATCGCGCGCCTGCTCAGCTTTTAGGAGTTGATTGCTGAGGGAAAAGCTGTGGCGGGTCAGCATGTGGTGGAGCTCCATGGTCCGCAGGTGGGCCTACAGACCCTCATGGCCGAGCTGCTGGAGGGTCATGTTATTGTAGGCCTCGGCATCCTTGCGGCCATAGAGGCCGAAGCCGAGGGCGTAAGCATGGCCGGTGGCGGGCTCGCGGTCATGCCAGGATGGATGTAGAGTGGAGATGGATACCCGATGGGCCAGCTCATCCCGCTGCACCATGGGCTTTCCCGCCGAGTCCTCCACCGCCCCCCGAAGTTGAAGAGGGGATGTTGCTTCGGCGCAGCATGCTCGCGGGCGGCCCTCTTCGCCGAAGGAGGAGGGGAGATCTCCGCCGTGGAAGAAGGACCCTCGCCGCCTTTCCGGCCCTTGCTGGTAATCTCCTTCAGCGGGCTCTCCGGCGACGCGTTCGGAACGGTTTCCGGCGAGCTCATATATTTGGGGCTGGGCTGACGTTGTTGTTGCCCCCGCGAAGCCAGCAGGGCTCTCCTCATCTTTTTTGGCAGTTGCTGGCGGTGTGGCGGGTTCGACCCCGCATCCTCAGGTCGCCTCTTGCTGGATGAAGGTTGGGAGGAGGCCGCCTCATCTCGGCAGGCCGCCGCCGCCTTCTCGTGAGTAAGGGGGTCAGGGTGTGACCCCGACTCCGCGAACTGCGGGCTCGCGGGAATTATCTGCTCCCCTGCAAGAAAATACTTGGAAAAAGTTAGAAGAATTTCAGCAGTAATATGGCGAGCTCAGCAATCGGGTGAGCTCGGCAATCGGGTGAGCTCGGCAAGGTGGGAAGCAGTACCTTCGCCGGGGAGGACAGGGAGAAGCGCGTTGAGGCCCCTTCGCAGGAAGGCGACCTCGAAGTCTTTGTGGAGGAAGTACTTGTGGAGCTCGGCATCATTGCCGGACACGGCCGGCGGGCGGTAGACCTCCTCGCCTTTTTGCTGCGGCGAGTACGGGATGTTGCCGAGATTGCCCTTGATAAAGGCGATCCCGGTCATCCAGTTGTGGTGCTTGTTCGCGATCCCGCGAACCTTGATCAGCGAGCCGCCGAAGTAGGCGACCCCATCCGGCATCGCCTTGTAAGAGAAGAGCTTCCTGAACACTGTCAGGTTGAACTCAATCCTCTCCCGCCGGAGGTAGCTCGTGAACGCCACCATCATCGCGATGGCGTTGGAGTTCAACTGCGCGGGTACTGCGCCATAATACTTCAGAATTTGCCGGATCTCCGGCCAGAGGGGGAGGCGCAACCCCACCTTGAAATGCGAGATGGGGAAGGCGAGCTCATCCTCGTAGAAGGTGTTGATGGCCTCCCCCTGCCTCGGCCTGAGCGCCTCGAAGCTCGGCAGCACATACTCTGCCTTGAACTCGGCGAGCTCCTCCTCGCTGATATTCCGCTCGAAGAAGCAATAGTCTGTAAAGTGCTGGGCGCACTTGCTGCGGCTGTCGGCATCAGGGTTGGCCTTGCCCATGTTCGCAGAGGAAGAAGCAGAGCGCGAGCAGAAAAGGAAGAAAAGCACAAAAAGAGAACAATAAAAGCACAAGTATGGAGGTTGGTGGTGAAAGGGGGGCTATTTATAGAAAAAGAAATCTGGGGTCAGGCTGTCCAATCGGCTCAGCGCCACCCCAGCTCGCCAACCCAGCTCGCCGACTTCCGGCGCGTTGCAAGCAAGGCTAAGTCAAATGAGAAGCAACATTTTATTTGAATACCGCATAATCTAAAAATGTCTCGAGATAAGTTATTACAACCAAATGGCGCAGGAATAAATAAGCGAGCCACGCGGGCAGGGAGGAAACCAGGAGGCGAGTACCGATCGGCTCGGCAAAGGAGCCTCCCTCTTATCTACCCCGTTCTCGCGGCTCCCGCCCCCCAGACTACCGTGCGCGGAGTAGCTCGCGGATCCTCCCCAAATTCCTCTACGCCACTGAAAGGCCGTCATCTATCTCGTCCAGAATCCGGGAAGGGGACATCAGCTCGCCAGCCGCGTAGTCGCGTTGTAGCGTCTCGTTGACCCCCGGCACCTCGCGCAGCCCGCACACCAGCTTCATGAGAAGCTTGACCTCCCTCCTCGTCAGCTCGTCTTGATCCACTTCAGTGCCCATGTAAGAGTCCAGCGAGCTTGGGGAAGGGAGGGGAGAGTAGTGGGCTGCCCGCGAAGATTCCTCGGCAGCGGATTGGCTGGGGGGAGCCGTGAAGATAAACTTCAGCAAGAAGAGGAATGCAGGAAAAGCTCATGGGGCAAGAATCCAAGCAAAATTGACCTGACGAGCTCGGCAGCTCAAAGGAGATGCGGGGAGGGATGAAGCTCAAATCCTTCCGGCGACCTGGGCCGCGAGTCCCCGGCGAGAGGAGCTCGAATCCCAGGGTGGGGATGGTTCCCAGACCCGCCCCCGCGGCCACGTCAGTTTACCGAGGAGAGGGGCACGCACCGGCGAGTTCGGCCTCCGCGAGCTCACTAGCAGGATCCCAAAGAGAAGAGGCAGGTCCCGGGGACGGTTATCCGGTGTCATGAACCGCGAGTCCGCGAGAGTGGTCTCGCCTCGCGGTGTGTGCTCTCGCGGCGTGGCAACCCACACGTCATTAGGTTGACCGTCCTGGTTGTCGCCGACTACGACAATCTCTCTATCCTTCTCAAGAACTGTCCGAGTGGAAGAGCCGGTCCCCATCTCCAGTGTGGTCCTCAGATCTTCATAAATTGGCTCGGCCGCTTCGGAAATTGACTTCGCCCTCTTGGAGCTGGGCTCGGCAGAATCAATTTGAGGAACATTGGGTGGGACCGCTGTTAGAGCGGCCACGCGAGCAGCCGAGGTCTGCCGAGCTCGGTTGAGGCGCTCTTGGATTTCCTTGGGAATCGGCATCTTGGCAGTACTAGAGCGAAAGGAATGACAAGAGTCAAGCAGGTATGCAGGTGCATATATATAGCTGCAGGTGGACCCCACCAAAAGATTCCCCCCAACTCGCCACCCCGCGCTCGCCGCACACTTGGGGTAGGATGTTTCTTTCCGAGCTTTGTCAAGCTCAAAAAGAGCGAGGATTATGTACAACCCCGTGTCCGGCGAGCAAGGTCGCCAGGAACCAAACAGATCGGGCTGAAAATAGTGGGCGAGCTCGGCAGTAAAGAAGCCGAGCCCGAGCTCGGCATTCGTCGACCGGATATCAGCATTCGTCGACCGGAGATCAGCATTCGTCGACCAGGAGCTCGGCATTCGCCGAGCTAGTCCAAGAATCGTCGAGCTAAGTTCGACTAATGGAGACCGACGGATGGGCGAGCTCGCCGTCCTGCCTCGCGCTCTCTCAACGGAGCTCGGCAATAGTTAGCGAGCAGGATATGCCGAGGTGGCCAAGCTCCCCAGCTCGCCTGGGCATATGAGGTACTTTTTACTGTTTTGCCCCCGCAGGTTTGCCCATAGCCCTTCAGAACAGCGGAGTTTGGCTATTGGCAGACCCGGCCAAGGGTTTTCGGGTAATTTCAGGTCAGTTCATTTGGTTATTGGCAGTTCAGATTCCAAAAACTATAAATAGGACCCAAGGGGTACCTCAGAAGGCATGCTTCCTGTGCTCTCCTGCTCCAATTTTCAAGTGCTTTCTGAGGGTACCTTAGCTCGGCCTCTGGCTAAGGAGGGGAAGTGGTCTCAGATCTTCCGTGTGTGTGGTGGGTCCTCCCCGCCGAGCCCTTAGGTCGGTCTTTCCTTATTTTCTTTGTTGTTTTGCTTGCAGGAGTAAAGTAGGCGCGAGACCACCCCTTCCCCAAGGGTGAACTCCACAGGAGACCGATTTTCGGTTTCAACACAAAGTGGATTAGTTCAAAAACCGTGGCAGAAATTGATTCCAAAACAAGGATCGAGTTTCCAAGACTCACCCAAACTCAAAAGCTAACGTTGTGGGACTCTCTCCCTCATACTTAAAAAAGCAGCTATCAGGCTCCCTAAACCCCCTTTAGTGCAACTAGAGTACTCCTCTGTCATTAATCTTGAAAACGAAGGCGGCAACTAGAGTAATCCTCGATCATTGATCTTCTCAATGAAGGTCTCAAAGACTCCTTGGAGATTTCAAAATGACAAGAATGAACAATATCGGCAGTAATGTCTTCGCGGAGAGCATTCATACCTGCTTCCCATCACAATCCTTTAAGATCTGCTCCGGTGTAACGGTTCGTACTCTCCGCTATCCGTCTAAGGTCGATGTCTGCCCCTAGTTTCATCCGTCGTGTATGAATGAGTAAAATTTCGTAGCGGTCATCAAAATTTGGTGGCGGGACATATAACACCTGATCAAGACAACCAATTGAAGTAAGAAAACAGAGATAAAAATAGTATCATCATCAATAGCCTCATCAAATCAAGAAGTCAACTAATTTACTGCTAACTAACAACCAAATTAAGGCGGGCGGAAATACCGCACTGTGAATCCGGCGTGACGCCTTGTGACTCCGTAGTCGTTTGGCGTCACTGCAATTAGGCGTTCCACCGACCGCTCACGCTACAGAGAAGCCGCAGGTTCCGAACCTGGCCGTTGTTCAGTGTTACCGTTGTCGGCACTCCACCCCCACAAATTGGGGCAATCCCCTTCCCTTTGATGCTCTTATGATATATAATCATAGCACATTCTTAAGTTCACTGCCATGAATAATTTCTCTACAAAATGGGTGGTGGAATAGTCTAATGTAGAAACAGTTAGTTGTAGAGAAGCATTAAGAATTTGAGATCAAACAAAACTCACGACAGAAATAGACAAGTGTTTATGAGCAGAAAAATACAAAAGGTTAGCCATAGAATTTCAAAGCGGCCCGGGCGCAAAAGAGTCACGACATCAATCGCATGGGGTTGATTTGTTGCTGCCATTACAATAATAGATCCCTGTAAAAGAGCCTCGATTTAAAATCCAAAAATTGTCTATTTACATGTCTGATTTTGTTTTTGAGATTTCGGGAAATGAAACAGTGTTATACCGTAGCCAGTTCCAGACCATCCATTTCCTTCAAAAAAGTCATAAGAAGCCGTTCGCCAACATTGCCACTTGGATTCCCACCATAATCGCCACTGCCAACATAAGAAAATGTAATTGAAATAGTGGGATGTAGTTCTAAAATTGGCATCACAATCATTTGAAAATGCAACAAAAAAAACTACTGAATACCCAACAAATAATTCAAAAAATAGTGGATTGTTTGCTCCAGCACCTTTTTTTATTGAAGTGTGAAAGATGGGGTAAGACCTGATTTACTATAGAGGGGGGTGAATATAGTAATCTAAAATCTTTTTGTTGTTTTAAATATTATCAGAGTAATGAAAATAAGTGTGATACCAGTATTAACAGAGAAGAGATAATCTAAGCTAAACTAATCTAACACAGTATATAGATATATCACAGCACAACTACCATATCACAGCCACAGCAAGAACAACCAGAAAAGGGGCAACCAGACAACATAAGAAGTTTTATAGTGATTCCCCAACCTGGGTACATCCACCCTTCTACCACCCTGGAAGGAATCCACTAGCAGGTTTTGATCAGGTGACTGCCACCAATGAGTTTTTGATCAGGTGCTCAAAAACCAAAATAAACTTTCGAAGGTAGTTATTAAACCCTTTATACAGAGGAGGGAGAGAGATTGATGGTGTCTTCTCTTTCTCTATTCAACAGAGAAGACAAGTGGATTTATTGTTGTCAAGAACTCCTTTCAATATCACTTGGAGTCTTGCACAAGGTGCAGGTCTTCAGTCTTAAGCCTTGACTTAAAAATGATGTCCAGGAAATTCTGACTGATTTGAATATGTTGTCCTTGAAAGCTCCTAGAGAGAAGGTTGAAGAATACTCTTGATTTGTGGTGATTGTTTTTTTTCTTCTTCAGCAAGGTCAAGGAGAAAAAAAATTGTTTTCTGTACAGAGAAGGTTCAGAATGTTGTTGATGTAGATCTTCTCTGTATGCTGAGAGCTCTCTCTCTCCTAAGAGAAAAATCTCTTTTATATATTCAGTCGTATTCTCCTTTGAATTTGAATTCCATTGCATTGAATGCTGACGGCCTGGAGAATGAAATACGGCTGGAGAGAATATTTTAATTAATGAATTTTTCCAACTGTCACATTAAAAAGAGCAAGTAATTAACCTGATGAAGACTAAAATCAATGGTACTGCAAACAGCTATATTCTGAGAATATAAACATTAATTACTCAGGAATTACTGCTAGAGAATAAGGATAAAATGAGGAAGATTCTAAGTCTGGAACTGCAAATAAATCGTCGACCAGAGAACAGATTTTGTCGACCTGAGATCAAAGTTCGTCGACCAGAAAAATCATGTTCGTCGACCTGAGTTAAGAGAACTGCATTCTGTGAATAAACTTGTCAATTCTGTGGTTCAAGTTCGCCGAGCTGATAATCTATCTTCATCGACCTGAGTTCAGAGAAAGTATTCTGGACATAATGTGTTGAAGTTGAATGGCCAGAGTTCGTCGACCTGAGCTCGAATATCATCGAGCTTAACTCAGAGAATTTACTCTGAGTTCGTCGAACGGAGCACGACTATCGTCGAGCTGAGTTCGACAAACATCGAACTCACTTTCTGAACTTGATTTTCTTTTAAGTCTTGATTCTTCTGCTATCTTCTGTTGGCTGGTCCATGTAAGGTTGATTCTAAGGACTTAGCCTAAACTCTAGGACATAGACATGACCCTGGTTATACATGGTGGGTCAATCATCCTAGTTAGTGAACCTAGCCCAAATCTAACTAGGGATCCAATAATCTCCCCATATTTGGGTGAGGTCACTAATACAAATGAAATAAATACATTCGCAAAGCTGGAAAAATATATCTGACAAAAAATTGAAATATGCAGCAGATATTTACATAGTAGTTATGTGACAGTAAATAGATAAAGAGTTCAAACACGCAGAAACAAAATATTCTCATTTCTTCTTCTTCAGCTTTTCCTTTTGCTTGTCATCTTTCTTTTTGTCAGAAGGCTGTGTAAATCTGATTTCTCTATTTGGATTAGCTGCTTGCCTCTTGTACATTGTCATATCAGCAGCTCCAATTATATTAAGAGATGTAGCTATAGGCACAACAGCCTCTTGATGTAAATTCATGTAAGCATCTACATTAAAGAATTTATTAGCTTTTTCATACCTTGTTAACTCTTCTTTTTTGTATGTAGACATTGTTGAATATTGGGATTGATCTTTGTCTTTAGCTTTAGCTTTATTAATTATTGAAAGTCCAACAAGTTCCTTGAACCTGGCCATTCTTGAGGTTGTCTCAGTTTCTAGATCCACAAATGGTATAGGTGGAGACTCTAGCCTTTTAGGATTCTCAGCATTATCTGTTTCAGGAGTTTGTTGTTGCTGCTGGTGTTGTTGATGTTGTTGTTGCTGATTTTGCTTGCTGTAGGAATACCTCTATTGGCTGCTTCCTTGAGGTGTTGAGGATCTACCATGATGTCTATGATAGGTTTGAGCATAAGAGGTAGACCTCTGAGAAGCGCTATCTGAAGCACCAGCAACAGGTGGAGGAGGAGGAGGAGGACCTCTCCAGTGTATTTGATGAGGGGCAGGAGAGTACCTCCTGCTTTTTTTTCTAGCTTTTTGTTCATTTTTAGAAAGCCAAATCCATGCTGGTATCCCAGGATATGGAGTGATATTTTGTAGAATGTAGTATGGAGTGTCATGTGTGGGATTATGTTTGGGAGCAGCAATGGGAGCAGCCTTTCTCTTCTTGGAAATCTTCTTCTTTGGAATGGAGCTATCATCAGAATCATCATCCTCATCTTCATCATCAGAAGATACTTGAGGATTATCATATAGATCATTAAGAGCTTTCAGAAGATCTATAAAAAATGGCTTTTCAGCCTGAGGTTGTGCTTGAGATTCTGGAAGAGCTGGAGCAACTGTTTCTGGAACATTTTCAGCAACTAATAAATTTCCAGACATTAACTTCTTTTCTTCTTCAATGTCAACCATGATGATATCATCTAAATTAGGGAGGGGACTGTCATCAATTTTGTATGTTGGGGCTGAAATAGCTTCTAAAGAAGAAGTGTCCTTGGAGGGGGATGGTACACTTTGTGACTCTGTTACTGCAGGTCTGGCCATAAGTTACTTGGCAACTATGGGGCTTATTGGTGCAGTGTATGGTACTATAGCAAAGGATTGCTGATGAGAAGAGCTGGGTAGAATATCTCTGTAGACAAAATTGAATAAATCTAATAAAGAATTCAAGTTAACTATGAGATTTAGAATATAATCACCAACAATTTCATTTTCAGCTATAACTGGCTCATCCATATCTGTATCTTAATCAATTAAATCTATTATATCAGTAGGAGTGACTGTTTCCTATGAAGAATCTGACATCATTGAATCTGTTTTTGCTTCTGCTGCCACTGGAACTTCGTCATCATGGAGTATCTCCCCCTGACTGGCTGTAGGGGGTCCTGGATCCAGTCCCCCAGAAGAAGCGACAGGGGATAGGGCAGTAATTTTAGCAGAGAGAGTATTGATGGAAGCAGTGAGAAGAGCTAGAGCATCAGCTAGAAGTTTATTAAGGGCGGGAGAGATGAATGCTAGCAGATCTTTAGCAATATCAGAGAAGTTAAGATAGATGGATTCTGGAGCAGTGGAGGAGTATGGATTGTGATGACCACAATTTGAACAGACAGAAAATGCACTGGACATATCTGTGTGTGTGTGTAGTCAGGTACAGTAGATGGAATGTCAGTTTGGATGAGTAGAGGGAAGGGAATAAGGGGAGTTTCAGTTGTAGAAAGGGGAACTATTATTGTGGGGGAGGAGATGGGTTCCTGATGTGGAGATGGTGGAGGAAACAATAGATTGAAGGTGTGGGAGGAGATAAAGGTGTCAGGGTGTGATGCAGTTAAATGAGGTGGAAGTGGAGATTGAGGTGTGTTGGGTACATTCGTTTAAATGTACCTGATTTGAAAAAGCCTCACCCTACTCAATGATATACATCAAAATGTATTTGATGTGTTTTGAGTTTAGTTGTGCAGGTCAAGTATTTGCAGGGAAAGCAGAAAAGATTCTAAGTCCATGTGTCGACACCCAGAAGAGATGTGTCGACACTTAAGAAGACTTGTGTCGACACCCAGACAAACAGTGTCGACACTTGGAGTACTTGTGTCGACACCAGGGATGTGGAGTCGACACCAGACAAAAAGTGTCGACACAAGGAGCTGTGTCGACACTCAATGAAGAAAAGTGCAGTGAAGCAGTGTCGACACTTAGCAGTTGTGTCGACACCCAGAGGAACTGTGTCTACATCAGAAAGTGTCGACACTTGGAGGCTGTGTCGACACTCAGCAAAAGTCAGCAGAGTCTAAGTATAAGTGTCGAAACCCAGAGCAATGTATCGACACACAGCAGAAGAGTCAACACTTGAATAAAGTGTCGACACAAGAAAGAATGTGTCGACACTCAGCTGAAGACTCAACACTTGAAGAAAGTGTCGACATAAGGAGCTGTGTCGACACTTAGCAAAGTTCAACAATATTCTAAGTACAAGTGTCGACACAAAGGAGAAGTGTCGACACTCAGCCAAAGTCTCAACAGATGAAGAATGTGTCGACACAAGAAGAAGTGTCGACACTCAGCAAGTATCAACACAGAAGGCATGTGTCGACACTGAACAAGTTCAACACATGAAGATGTGTCGGCACAAAGGAGATGTGTCGACACTTACAAGATTTCAGCAATGTACTGAAGAACAAGGACTTGTTTCGACACTCAATATCAGTGTCGACACATGATGAAGAAGCTGTGTCGAGAAGTAAATTCTACAACACAAGGAGTTGTGTTGATACCTTAAAGGCTAGTGTCGACACTTAGTCAACTTGTGTCGACACTTAGTCTATAAGTGTCGACACTTAAAGACAGATAGTCTCGACACTTTCAGATAGTTACAATTATTTCAAGAACTGACTGGATGACATGACAGCTGCCATTCCAGCCGGTCTACTGCACCTGTCAGAGTTGTCAGAAATCAGTTAGGAACCGGATCAGCCGGTCACCATGAAGAAGGCCTATAAATAGGCTTATACTGTCTACAGAAAAAGATGATCATTAACAAGAAAAAGATCTAGCTACTCATTGAAGAATCCAGTGAAGATCGAAGTAGTTGGAGAGAGAGAGCTCCATCCAAGAAGACAGCCGTTGGAACCAGGCTGAGAAGAAGGGTTCAGATTTTGTTCTGAATCTTAAGTAGTAGAGATCAAGGATCAACTGCAGAGAAGATTAATCTTATTGTGTTCTACATTCAAGAAGCTTTGAAGAAAGTCAAGTCAGGTTGATCCCAGCTAAGTTCTTCCAAGAACTCATCAAGAAACTCACAACTCTTCTCTCTTTTCTCTGAGTTGTAGGGTCTACATTTTGTATTCATATTATCTTGTAGGATCCTTAAGGATCTGAGTTGTAAGCCTGCAATTATAAAGGCTGAGTGTAGGGCCTGTGTTCCTGAGTGTAGGAGATTTGTATCTCTGAGTGTATGCCTGTTGTGGCTGAGTGTAGGCCTGCTGTGTCTGAGTGTAGGCTTTGTGAAGAAGCTGAGTGTAGGTCTTTGGAGAAGACTGAGTTGTACGGCCTTAGGCCTGAGCTGTAGGAACCTGGTTGAGGTTCTGAGTGTAAGATATGAGGATCTGAGATAGTGGAGGAGTTTGGCTGAATCTAGTACACTACTAGATAGGCGAAGGGGGAAAGTGGATGTACCCAAACCTTGGGGAACCACTATAAATCTGTGTGTCTACTGTGTGCATGTGTTTTGCTGTGATTGCTGATTGATTGATGTACAAAAGTAGTTATAATTCTGTGTTATAATCTGAATTCTGCCTAAAAAGTTAAAAAGATTTTAGTCACCTATTCACCCCCCCCCCCCCTCTAGGTGATTAGGTACAATATCTTTCAAGTGGTATCAGAGGCAGGTTACTCAAAAAGGGACTTAACTGTCTGAGTAGATCCTGTTGCCAGATTCAAACTAAGTAAAGTACAGAATCAAGAAAATCAAGAAACATGGGTTCTACTAAGAATCATAAGGAATTGGGATCCATGAAGTTACCCATTTGCAGGAAAGAAATTTTTTGCATCTGGAAGGAAAGGGTGAGACTATTTATGGAAGCCTCAGACCCTAGGATTTACATCACAGTTAAAGAAGGGCCATATGTGCCCATGAAGGTTTCAGTCTTAGATGCAAATCAGAGAACACCTAAAGATTTCTCTGAAATGACAAAGGATGAGATAGTTCTAGCCACAATGGACAAGAGGGCTCAGAATATCATTGTGAGTGCTATAGATGATGCTACCTTTCAGAATTTGATACACTGTAAGACATCTAAGGAGATGTGGGATACTCTTATTGTGTACATGGAGGGTTCTGAAGAAGTGAGGCAGGACAGAAAGTCTTTGCTAAATCAAGAATATGAAAGGTTTAGGCAAGGTAGGTCTGATAGCATCACAGAATGCTATAAGAAGTTCTATAGAATTGTCAATGAGCTAATGTCTTATGGCAGGGAATTCAGTAATTATGAGTTAAATGATAAGTTTCTGAGGTCCCTAACAAAGGATTGGGACACCAAGATTTGTGTCATAAGGGAAATGTCAAAGTTAGCAGATATTCCTCCACCAACACTGTTTGGAAAACTGCTTTCCTATGAGATGCTGTTGGTGGTGAGAAAAGAAGAGGAGAAGTCTACAAGAAGTGAACATAAAGAAAGGACAGTGACATTCAAGACAGAAGCCCCCAGAAAATACAGAAGTAAGTCACCTTCTCCACCTCCAAAGATAGCTGAGACTGAGTCAGATGAGTCAGCAAGTAGAAAGTATAAAAGCAGTGAGAGTGATGAGGACTTTGCAGCCTTCACAAGACACTTTCAGAAGTTCTTAAGGAAGAAACAGTGGAGGACAAAGCCATCTACTTCACAAGGAAAAGATGACTATTATCAGAATAAGAAGTCATTAAAGAAAGACAGGAAAAAGATCAAGTCAAGCAAAGCAACTCTATCAAAAATAGTATGCTATTGCTGTAATAGACAAAGACATGTTATTGCAGACTGTCCAGAGAAAAGGAAGGAGTCTAATGATAAGAAAAAGACTCAATTCAAGGGCAAGAAGAAAAGATCTTTTGTTGCCAAAAAGGATAAGAGCCTGTCTGACATATCTTCATCAAAAACTGAGTCAGATGCTGAAGCATACATAGAACTGTTTGCTGAGGAAGAGGAAGAAGAGTTCATCCAGATCATGAACTCTATATATGAACAAGAGGACAGTCAGTGCCAAGGACTGATGGCATTGACAGAAAGTGACAAAATCCAGCAGCAGCCTGGACCTAGTAAGGTACAAAATTGTTCTTTAAGTTCAATTTTTTGTGCTAGTTCATAATCAGATTCATCATCATCAAGTGATGAGAGTGCATCTGAGTCTGAAGAGGATATTCATCAATTGATAGATGAATATAAAGTTCTGTTGCAAGCTTTTAAGAAGAGCAAGTCCCTAGCCAAGAGTCAGGCAAAGGAAATTGCTAGTCTCAAAGCTGCTGCAACTGATTTTGAGAAGATAATTGATCAAAAGCTAAATGAGATAGCCAGACTGAAGCACATAACTGTGATTCAGATGGGGACTATAACTTTTAAGAATGATCAAATCAAAAGTCTGGAGATTAGTCTTCAGAAGGAGAGAGATTTAGTTTCTAGTGTTGGGTATTGTATCCACAATTACCTGGATTTGAGGAAGCCACCTGTCAAGCTAAGATGAATTCACAATGTATTTGAGAAAATCTTTCAAGTTGTGCTTGCAGTTATTCCACACTAAGTACACACCAATGTCAGGGTGCAGTAGGTCAATATACACGGGTCTGTGCGACGTAATCCCTCGTTGAGCAGATCAGTGTGTTGGCCTACGTGTACTCTCTCTATTGGAGTGTACTTATTTTCAAGTACAGGGCTGTGTTAAGGCAAGAGCAGACAAGGAGCAAGGATGGGTCAAGGAGCACCTCATGGGTGGAAAGACGAAAAATCGTCTAAGTGTAAATCGACGAGAATCACCAAGTGATTCTCGCCGAATCGTCGAGAATCATTGGCTGATTCTCGCCGACTCGATCCAGCTACCTTATAGCGAGCAACTCTGATTCTAAGTAAGAATCGACGAGAATCACTTGGTGATTCTCGCCGAATCGTCGAGAATCACTGGCTGATTCTCGCCGTCTCGACCCGGCTAAATCAGTTCGTGCAACCAAGTCAACTTCGACGAGAATCATCTTTGATTCTCGCCGAATCGTCGAGAATCACCTTTGATTCTGGACGATTCGACGAGACTCACTTTCGATTCTCGCCGATTTTTACTTGGGCAATTTTCTGGAAAAAGCTGGACCGGATTCTGCCACTGGCACTATTTTGAACCGTATTTAGAGTTTCTTCTGGTGGGACCCATAACGGTCATAAAAGATGATTTTACTGTATAAATACACGCATATTTTTGAACAGTAAAAAAAAAGCGAAGAAGAATTGAAAAAGACCAGTCGCGACGTGACCTAGATCGCGAGTTCCGCTCCGCCGCCGCCGCCGTCGCCGCTCGAGCAAGTTGATCGCCGGTCTTGATCGTGGTTTCTTCCAGATCTCCCGTCGACAGAAGCCTAGCCTAACTTAGCGTCTCACGTGTCTAACCGGAGATCCTTTGTCTCTTGATTTGTTGATCGGAAAAACCTTCCCCGTCCGAATCGATTGAGACGATCGATCCTAGTGTGACCATTGGAAGACCTAGCTAGCTTTGCTACGAAGTTTGGATCTCCAAAGTACAGCAGCCGCACTCCGTTGTCGCCGCCGATCCCGTGAACCAAGCCTCCGCCCATCTTGCCGCCGCCGGTTCCGGGGAGATTCTCTCCAAGAGAGATCTAGGGTTGTGGACTATTCGTGGACTTCAAGAACACGTCGTCAACGAAGAGGGACACCTTAGTCTCCAAAAGTAGTTTGTATTTATTGTACATTCTAGTTTATTTTTGTTGTAACGGAACGTTGGTTCCGAGTTGTAAGGGTTGGGTGCAACCCGTGTTGTGGGAGTGTTGTCTCCTACGTGTGGAAGGGTTCATTCCGATAGTGCAAGGATTGGATTTCAATCATATTGGTGAAGTGACCGAGTCGTCCCTTATTGGGAGATAGGTTGAAGGGGGAAAGTGGATGTACCCAAATCGGGGAACCACTATAAATTGCTTGTGTACCTTCTTTACTGTGTTGTTTTATTTTCGTGTGCAGGTACAATCTTAATTCCGCAAAAACGCTGCACGTCACCTATTCCCCCCCCCCATAGGTGAAGATAGTTGACACTAGGTGGACTTTCAAGTGGTATCAGAGCCAGGTTGCTCATCAAAAAGGTTTACACCTTGAGTAGAATCCTGCCACCAGTGTCAGAAGCATGGAGCTGGATCATGAGATATCGCCACTAAGACTTCCCACATGCACAAAGGAGTATTATCCCGTCTGGAGGATGAGAGTGTTGTATCACTTGGAGGCTATCGATCCTCGAGCATCCTTCATCCTGGAAGAGGGTCCTTTTATTCCTATGAAGACCTCCGGCTCTGGAAAGAATATCCAAGTGCCCAAGAGTATTGCTGAAATGACGGAGACGGAACTCTCGTTATTTAGTCTGGACAAGATGATTCGACAGATTATCATGGATATCTGGTCTGGACCTTCTCGCTCTAGATTGGAAAAATGTGGGACGGCTAAATCTATGTGGGTGATGATCTCAGAGCTGATGGGGGGGGGTCAAAGAAAGCTGGAATCTACTGTCAACTAGAGGATGAAGCCTATGTGGGGGTCCTCGCCTCTGAAGATGAAGGCAAGGATCAATCGGACTGCATCAGAGCTCCAGTGTCCGTGTCAGAGACTGAAGAAGCCAGTGAGGAAAGCAGTTCTGATGAGGATGACACAACGGTCACTGGCGCTAGTGACAATGACTCTGATGAGCAGGTAACCTCTTCATCTTGCCCCATCTCTCTTGAAGTTCCTGAAGACAGGAACTGTTCCCCATCAGAAAATCCTGATTCCCTGAAGAGAGCCCTTCAGACAAGCAACCTACTTGTTGAGGAGCAAGAGCAGGAGATTGCTCGGTTGAAGATCTTGTTGGTTCTCCAATTGGCATCCAATAAGATCAAGGACTCTAAAATCTCAGATCTAGAGAGTAGTCTAGAGAATGAGAAAAGGATGGTATCAAACTTTTCCAAGGTTGATGCTATGAAGAGAAAGGTAGAAAATGGGTGGATCTCCCGAATTATCAATTCGTGGAGAAATGGGGAAACGGTATTCTGCCCCCCACTCCAAGCAGGAAGGCTACTCATCATGCCTTCAGGTATGATCACAGGAATAATCGTGATCACTGCAAGGGTGATCTGTCCTCATGTGGAGACACCCATAGTGCAAGGGCCGTCATGGCCACCCATGAGAGAATACCTAAGGCTCCTTCTGAGCCCTTTGTATTCTCAGCCACTGCCCATACTCGGCATGAATCGGCTGGTATCAGCTCTCAGAACTCTTCTCTCCACCCAAGGACACAGGAAAGGGGGGTTAGAAGTCATGCTGTAAGTTCTCATGGGGCCTCAGGAAGGGGGCTGTCTGAAAGGAAGGCACCACCTCCCAGGCCTTGTCACGTTCGCTGCATGCATTCATTCCACCCTTCCATGTGTCACGGTGGAAGAGGCAGTTCTGGGAGCAGATCCAGATCTATCCCGTTTGGACCTAGGCTCATGACTACCTCAGTCACTAGATCAGGTCAGAAATGGAGATACAACATTCACGAGTGTTGGTGCTGTGGCAAGGTGGGACACTTTGCCATAGACTGTTGGCACAAACCCTCTGTGTCAAGGGCAAGGGCCTATCCACATCTCCTGAGCAGAGGTAATCTTCCTGTCAGGATTTCTGAAGGAAGGCAGTCGAGTGTTTATGCTAACAAGAACCTAGGACCCAATATGTATTGAGTTCCTAAGGTAAAGTAACTCTCTTTTGCAGGGTAGTCTAGGTTCCCGTCAATATAATGAGAACTAGACAGTAGATGTTTCAAGACTATATTAGAACAAATATATGGAATAACAGAAGTGATATCTACCTAGGCATACTCACATTGAGCACCTGGTATGTTTTAACCAGAGGGGCTAAAAGATAACTCTCATAATCCCAGGTACTCTTAATCAGCACCAAGACTTGAGTCATATTGTATCGACATTTCCATATATATATATTTATATATTTATTTACACATATATGTGTGTACACCTAAGGATAGGTTAACACGGTAAACATAAACCTTGGACACATCAATGAAGATTTATCAGAAATTCCACTAGTAGATTCGAAAACTAACGAAGATACGTCATTGGAAATCTTGACATCAAGAAATGTATGGAAAAGCCCGGTTCAAACCCTAAATATATTGGCTTTAAGAAATATATATATATTTAGAAAAAAATTTTATATATCAGAAGACCCATTAAAATCCGTTAAAATCCCTTTAGACCCATCGATATCGCACAGTTCCCGCCGACCCTTCATATTCCGCAGGAAATCCTTTTTAAACTCGCTGATCGCCTCTTTCGTCGACAACAGCAGGAATTGACAACATAAGGACTCTCGCCGATTTGTGAAGATTCCCGCAAGCTTCTTCCCGAAGGACTCTCACCGAAGGACCCGTGATTCTTCCCCTTCCGTCGACATCACGCAAGATTTATCACGAAGGACCCTCGCCGACTCTTCCCGATTCGCCGATCTCGCCGATTGCCTTCCGTGGATCTCTCCTCTCTCTCGTCCAGGGATTTCTCCACAGTTTCGATCACTCACAGTCGGGTGCACCTCCCGGGTGTTCGTCGTCTTTTTCAAACTAACTCACCGTCTACACTGTTAGGTAACCACATCCTCATCCTTACAAGAACTTTATTACTAGTGTCACTTCCCTTTTGACTTTTGATTAAGCGTAGAGTAGGGATTCTCTCCCTAGGTTTGCGATGGCTCCAAGGACAACCGCTGGACTGATCACTGGATGTGAGATGGTTCGAACATGGTTCTCGCATGCCTCTGACGAATTCAGAAACATCATTATTATGCTGGAAGAGGCTGGACTCTCATTCGTACTGGAGCACCCGTGTAAAATCTTGGACAAGGAAGTGCTGGAGTTCTTCGCTACCGCCAAACTCCGAAATGAAGACTCTCTCATCAAGAGCGAGGTTGCAGGGGCAACGATCAAGATGTCTGCAAACAAGCTAACCCAATACTTGCAGCTCACTAGTTCGAAGCACGAGGATTATCTTGAGGAAGAAGACAAAACCAGGACTTTATTATTCTGTGGACTCGCTCGAGAAACTCGGTCGATAAAGCAAAAGGATATGAATGAAGAAGGGAAGCTTCTGTCAGACATCATTGGGAAGGTACTCATATGCAAACCGGGTTCTCATGACCACATCTCTGCGGACATGTTCAAGATCCTGGTGGCAATTGTCTGCAGAAAAGGATTCAACTGGGGGGCATTGCTTTTTGAGAAGATAAAGGACACCCTCAGATCTCCTAGCTTTGGCCGAATCATCAGTTTGTATCTCAATCAGTTGAACGGAGATAAGTATGACATGAGTAAAGGTGTTCCTCTACATTACTTGAAGAAAATGGACTCGAGTGTTTTTGACAGATGGGAGAGGCGCATTGGGCAGGCTGCCGTGGTAGAACAAAAGGAAGTATCTCCAGCCGAGGACGGAACTGTGGCTGATTCCTTAGATATCCCCAGTTAAATTCCTGATGCTTTGACTGCAGGAATTGAGGGGGAGCCTCTACCCACTTATGCTAATGTTGTATCTGATATCTCTCAGATGGCTAGAGATGCAGTGGCGGATATACAAGAAGAAAGTGAAGGTGTGATGGAGAATGTGGCGGCCCTGACCGTGCATGATCAAGTAGCCGAAGCTAATGTAAAGGAAAATGATGAGGGAAGTTTGAAAGATGATGCTGATGAGAATGATCTCATGGATGATGAAGATGAGGAAGAAGGCAATGAGGGACAGGAAGCTTTGGAGACTCAGGATATCACTGAAGTTCCATCTGACAAGCACGCTCCTGAGATCGTTCCTGAGAACATTGGTGCAACAGTGGAGGGGGAGTCCGAGAAATCTACAGAGGCAGCAAGCATTCCCCCCTTAGAGACTGTGCTCGTGTCCAGCTCTACAGGTGCATCTGCTGAAGAGCAAGGCCAAGGAGTGCCTCGGGAGCTTCCACTACGAGATGATCTAGCCAATCACACCGTGAATGTCATTCAGGGTATAGTGGATGAGCTTAAAGCATCTTTTGAGAAATCTCAAAATAAACTGTTGAAAAGAATTAAGAAATCGGAGAATCTCATGCTCAAGAACATGGTGGAGATCAATCACAAACTGGACGTGATGGAAAAGAAGTTTGAAGATAAATATACAGCAGCCGGCCAAGCTGTCACTCTTCTTATGGATGGATTAAAAAGGAACACCGATACTCTCGCAATCGTAAATCAGAATGCTCATGTCGTAGCAAATAACATTCAAAAGTTTGATGGCAATATGGTAACTCTTAACACCAATCAACAAGCCTTGGTCACTGAATTCTCCAGGACGACAAAGCACATTGATGAGTCACTGCATTCTTATGCAAACTCCATTGCAGTCGAAGCCAAAAAGGGGGAGAAGGCATATACAGCTAAGATGGCTGAGCTTCGGGAAGTCATGATCAACAACTTTGAACAGTCAAACCAATATGTCTATGACAGTTGCTGGTGGATGCTCCAACAAGCGTTAGGCGTTGATTTGCCTGAAAATCCTGCGGGTGTTCATGCTCCTGATAATACTACGGCTGCTGAGGGAGTAAGTGCTGCAGAAGTTCCCTTAAGTGAAGCTGATGCTGCTAGGGCCACCTCCAAGGCAAAACTGATGGCAATGTTTGACCAAGGAGCCCTAGCAAAAGCCAGAGACAAGAGAAAATCTCAAGAAGGGACATCCAAGGAAACACAAGCTGAAAAGAGAATCAGATTGAAGGAGGAGGAAGTAAGAAACAAAAAGTGGAGTCCAGTTTCAAAGAGTATCATCTTGGACACATTCTGGCTACAAGATAAAGGAGAAATCAATCGAAACGACGTATACAGCCAGCATGAGTGGGAGCTACACAAGACGTATGAAGCTAAACGGAACATCTTCTTCAGGACCAACACTGCGGCAGATAAAGCTCCTCCACCCTGATACTATCCAAAGCCCAAGGAATATGTTGAAAGGCAAAGAAAGAAATTTTTGGCTCAGAAACATAAGGATGACCTAGCCAAAAATCCATAGACAGAAATTCATAGATTGTCATTGTCTCTTGAACACTTTTATCTTGTCTTATTGATATATGAACGATCCTGATTATATTTATATATATATATATATATATATATATATATATATATATATATATATATATATGAATTTACGATTGACTCAAGCCTTGATCTGTTTGCCTATATTTTCTTGTGCCGCATCTTTATATTCTCTATGTTGTATATATTATCTGGTTGGTGGTATTCATCTTAGCTAGTAGGATTTTGGCTTCGTCAAATAGGGGGAGATTGTTGGGTATTGTATCCACAATTACCTGGATTTGAGGAAGCCACCTGTCAAGATAAGATGAATTCACAATGTATTTGATAAAATCTTTCAAGTTGTGCTTGCAGTTATTCCACACTAAGTACACACCAATGTCAGAGTGCAGTAGGTCAATATACACGGGTCTGTGCGACGTAATCCCTCGTTGAGCAGATCAGTGTGTTGGCCTACGTGTACTCTCTCTATTGGAGTGTACTTATTTTCAAGTACAGGGCTATGTTAAGGCAAGAGCAAACAAGGAGCAAGGATGGGTCAAGGAGCACCTCATGGGTGGAAAGACAAAAAATCGTCTAAGTGTAAATCGACGAGAATCACCAAGTGATTCTCGCCGAATCGTCGAGAATCATTGGCTGATTCTCGCCGACTCGATCCAGCTATCTTATAGCGAGCAACTCTGATTCTAAGTAAGAATCGACGAGAATCACCAAGTGATTCTCGCCGATTCGGCGAGAATCACTAGTGATTCTCGCCGAATCGTCGAGAATCACTGGCTGATTCTCGCCGTCTCGACCCGGCTAAATCAGTGCGTGCAACCAAGTCAACTTCGACGAGAATCATCTTTGATTCTCGCCGAATCGTCGAGAATCACCTTTGATTCTCGACGATTCGACGAGACTCACTTTCGATTCTCGCCGATTTTTACTTGGGCAATTTTCTGGAAAAAGCTGGACCGGATTCTGCCGCTGGCACTATTTTGAACCGTATTTAGGGTTTCTTCTGGTGGGACCCATAACGGTCATAAAAGATGATTTTACTGTATAAATACACGCATATTTTTGAACAGTAAAAAAAAAAGCGAAGAAGAATTGAAAAAGACCAGCCGCGACGTGACCTAGATCGCGAGTTCCGCTCCGCCGTCGCCGCTCAAGCAAGTTGATCGCCGGTCTTGATCGTGGTTTCTTACAGATCTCCCGTCGACAGAAGCCTAGCCTAGCTTAGCGTCTCACGTGTCTAACCGGAGATCCTTTGTCTCTTGATTTGTTGATCGGGAAAACCTTCCCCGTCCGAATCGATTAAGACGATCGATCCTAGTGTGACCGTTGGAAGACCTAGCTAGCTTTGCTACGAAGTTTGGATCTCCAAAGTACAGCAGCCGCACTCCGTTGTCGCCGCCGATCCCGTGAACCAAGCCGCCGCCCATCTTGCCGCCGCCGGTTCCGGGGAGATTCTCTCCAAGAGAGATCTATGGTTGTGGACTCTTCGTGGACTTCAAGAACACGTCGTCAACAAAGAGGGACACCTTAGTCTCCAAAAGTAGTTTGTATTTCTTGTACATTCTAGTTTATTTTTGTTGTAACAGAACGTTGGTTCCGAGTTGTAAGGGTTGGGTGCAACCCGTGTTGTGGGAGTGTTGTCTCCTATGTGTGGAAGGGTTCCTTCCGATAGTGCAAGGATTGGATTTCAATCCTGTTGGTGAAGTGACCGAGTCATCCCTTGTTGGGAGATAGGTCGAAGGGGGAAAGTGGATGTACCCAAATCGGGGAACCACTATAAATTGCTTGTGTACCTTCTTTGCTGTGTTGTTTTATTTTCGTGTGCAGGTACAATCTTAATTCCGCAAAAACGCTGCACGTCACCTATTCCCCCCCCCCATAGGTGAAGATAGTTGACACTAGGTGGACTTTCAGCTAGGTTTTCTAAACCAAAGTCTGTTCTACCCTTAATTGATGAATTTGTTCATCAAAAAGGTAAAGCTGGACTAGGGTTTACTAAACCAGCTAGGTCTGTTCAGTCCAAGTCCAAGGGCAAAGCACCAGCTCTCAACAAGCCAGCTGTAGATAAAACATCTAGGGATGTACCTAAGCAAAGGTACAATAGGTTTGAGTGTTGGTGTTGTGGCAAGGTAGGCCACTTTGCCATGGATTGTTGGCACAATGCAGGTGCCAAAGTGAGTAGCAAACTGCCTGTTGGAAAACCTGCAGGTAGCTTTGTTAGGAAGCAAACTAACCAGTACCAAGGACCCAAGAATTCTTTGGGTTCTAAGGTTCACTAATCTGTTTTGCAGGTAAGTCCAAGTGGTCATGCCCCAATATGGTACTTGGACAGTGGATGTTCCAGACATATGACTGGAACTAGGGGATTGCTAAAGTACTACACACCCATCAAGGATGGTCCAAAAGTCACCTTTGGTGGTTCTAAAAAAGGAATCATCAAGGGTTTTGGTAACATTTCTAGCTCCCATTTTACTATTACTCAAGTGGCTTATGTTAAAGGTTTGAAACATAACCTTATTAGTATAAGTCAATTGAGTGATGTAGGATATGACATCTCATTTGTCAAAAATGGTTGTCATATCAGGAGGTCAATTGATCAAGAGATCATTTTGACATGATATAGAAAAAGGAATGTCTATTGCCTAGACATTATGGTTGAGAACAATGGTTCTCCAGTATGTCTTGTAGCTGATGAGAAAGTCTCTCATTGTGTCAAATGGCACAAGAGGCTAGCCCATCTCAACTACAAGACAATTGGCAAACTCTATAGCAAAGAGTTAGTGAGGAATGGTCCTCAAGTTAAGTGTATTAAAGATGGAATATGTTCAGCTTGTCAAAAGGGCAAGCAGACTAGATCCACCTTTAGTAGCATTGAAAACAAAGATGCTGTGAGGTGTTTATACCTCTTGCATATGGATCTCTTTGGTCCTATGCCAGTTCACAGCCTAGGTAGGATGGTCTATACCTTTGTGGTTGTAGATGACTACTTAAGGTTTTCCTGGGTGTTCTTCCTTAGACAGAAATCTGAAACACCTAGTATCTTCTATAGCTTTGTCAAGCAAATTCAGAATGAACTAGACAGTACAGTGGTCAAGATAAGAAGTGACCATGGTACTGAATTTCATTCTGATAGCATGACAAAACTATGTGAAGAATTTGGGATATTTCAGGAGTTTTCTTTACCAAGAACACCTCAGCAAAATGGCATTGCTGAGAGGAAAAATAGAAACTTAATTGAGGCTGGTAGAACCCTATTAAGTGATACATCTCTACCAGAATATTTCTGGGCTGAGGCAGTGAATACTGCATGCCATATAATCAATAGGGCTACCATTACTAAAAGCCACAATAAGACCCCCTATGAGATTGTGAAAGGCAGAAAACCAAACCTATGCTATTTCAGGATCTTTGGTTGTAAGTGCTTTATACTTAACAATGGAAAGTCTTACTTGACTAAGTTTGCTGCCAAGTCCCAAGAGGGGATCTTTGTTGGGTACAACAATAATAGTAAGGCTTATAAAGTCTACAACTTGTCTACTCAAGTTGTAGAAGAGTATGTACATGTAGTCTTTGATGAAACTAGACTTATTAACAATGAGTTGTCTAGTAGTATTTGCAGCTCCACAGGTATAACTAAGAAGATGGACAAGCTCACTATAGAAGAAGAACATACTGCAAGACAGCCAATAGAAGATAGTGGATGTTGTCCAGGGGGAGTACTACATGTAACTAATGCAGAAGAAGTCCAAGGAGTGCAGCAAGATGAAGAAACTGAAGAAGTTCAACCTGAAGCCAGGATGCCTCCAGCTAATAGGCATCTAAGAGATCATCCAGCAGAGCAAATCATTGGTGATCTAAGACAAGGGGTACAAACAAGGAGCAGAAATCTGAATGCAGTACTCTACTCCAATTTTCTATCCCAAGTAGAGCCAAAGAAGTTTGAAGAAGCCATCCTAGACCCTCACTGGATTGAGGCAATGCAAGAAAAGCTTAATCAGTTCAAGAGGTGCAAAGTCTGGGAACTTGTTCCTAAACCAAAAGACTGCAACATAATTGGAACCAAGTGGATCTTTAGGAACAAGATGGATGAACATGGAGTGATTGTCAAGAACAAAGCAAAACTGGTTGCTAAGGGATATAGGCAGGAAGAAGGTATTGACTTTGATCAAACCTTTGCTCCAGTAGCCAGACTGGAAGCCATAAGGATGTTCCTGGCCTATGCAACCTATCAAGGATTTAAAGTTTACCAAATGGATGTTAAGTCAGCCTTTTTGAATCATAATCTGAAAGAAGAGGTCTATGTGGAACAGTCATCAGGTTTTGTTGATTCAACTCAACCTAATCATGTCTATAGACTTAGGAAAGCTTTATATGGGTTAAAACAAGCCCCTAGGGCTTGGTATGAAACCCTGTCTAGTTTCCTCATTGAGAATAAGTTCACAAGGGGGAAAATAGACAAGACTCTATTCCTTAGGGAATCTAGAGGCAAAATAATACTAGTCCAAATATATGTAGATGACATAATATTTGGGTCTACTGAAAGTAGTCTTTGCAAAAAGTTTGCAAAACTAATGCAAGGACAATTTGAGATGAGTAGTATGGGGGAACTTAAGTTCTTCTTGGGTCTCCAAGTTAGACAGACTGAGAATGGTTTATCCATATGCCAGTCTAAGTTCACCCCAGAACTCATAAGGAAGTATGTTATGGATTCATCCAGTACCATGAAGACTCCTATGGGGTCAAGTATGTCTCTTAGCAAAGATGATGCAGGGAAACCTGTAGATGAGACTTTGTATAGAGGGATAGTTGGCTCCCTACTCTATTTGACTGCAAGTAGACCAGATATCATGTATGCTACATGTGTCTGTGCTAGGTACCAAGCTTGCCCTAAAGAGTCTCATTTGACAGCAGTCAAAAGGATACTGAGATATCTAAAGGGCACTCCTTATCTAGGCCTCTGGTACCCTAGGAATGGAGACTTTGAACTAACAGGTTATTCAGATGCAGACTTTGCAGGCTGCAAAGAAGACAGAAAAAGTACAACTGGAACCTGTCAATTCCTAGGTGGAAGACTGATTTCATGGAGTAGCAAGAAGCAAACAAGTGTGGCTATCTCCACAGCAGAATCAGAATATGTGGCTGCAGGAAGTTGTTGTGCTCAACTTCTATGGATACAACATCAGCTTGAGGATTATGGTATTCAAGTAAGTAGAACACCACTGTTTTGTGATTCTACTAGTGCTATATCAATTGCTAACAATCCTGTTTCCCATAGTAGAACTAAACATATTGAGATAAAATATCATTTTCTAAGGGAACATGTAGAAAAAGAAGATATATCACTTGCGTATGTAAATACTGATAATCAACTAGCTGACATGTATACTAAGCCTCTAGAAGAAACAAAGTTCAATAGGTTTAAAATTGAACTAGGTATGATAAACTTAGAATAAGTTTACAAATATGACTAAGTAAAAAGGTGTCGACACACAGAGTTATCTGTGTCGACACAGAAAAGTGGTGTCGACACTTTAGGGAAAAGGTGTCGACACATCTAGGAAGTTGGTGTCGACACTTCAGAAAATTAGTGTCGACACATACAGGGTCAGTGTCGACACAACCGAGGTGTTGTCGACACTTAGTATTTACTCAGAATTATCTAAGTAAAGTCTCGACTAAGTGTCGAGTTTAGTGGTGTCGACACATAAACAAGTGTTGACACATATTATCTGTCGACTAAACTTGTGTCGACACAGTGTGTCGAGACATTATAAGTCTGTGTCGACACTTAGCAGCAGTGTCGACACAATTTAAGTTAGCTGACCCGCCCTTTCATCTTCAAACCTATAAAGGTATAAATACGATTTCTCCATTGTCTGTCGACACGCTCACCAAAGTTTCGAGACCAAACTTGTGTGTCGACACCTCTCTTCTCTCAGTTCAAATTCTTCAAACCCTAATGGCGCCCAAGCTTGAGGAGAACGTGAACGAAGGCTACAAACTGGTGCAACATGCGTTTGACGATGCAGATCAGGAGATCAAGAATGTGGTAACCCTAGTTGCAGACTCGGGGTTGGATTTTCTTGTTTCAGAGCCCACAACGATCTGGAAGAAAGAGGTATTTGAATTCATGAATGGAGATAAAGTAGATGAATCTGGACTCAAGATAAAGTCTAGGGTTCATGGTGAAAAGGTGAAGGTATCACCTAAAAGTTTGAGAAAGGTCTTAAATCTACCCAGGACAAAAGAAGAGGAAGAAGTTACTGCTTCTAAGACCAGAGAAACTCTAACTTGGTGTGGTCTAGATTCCAAGCTGAAAATTGGATCTGTATTCAATAGGAAAGGCATGAACAACCAAGGGAAATTTCTTTCTGAAATTGTTGGAAAAGTAATCTTAAGTTAGCCAGGAGGGCATGACAGAGTATCAGCCCACATGTTCAATCTTATGACAAGGATTATCTTCACCCTGCAAACTCATTGGTCTGTTGTTATTTTTGAGAAGATTAAGGGGAGCCTGAAGAAATCCAATTTGGGTAGAATACTAAGTTTATACCTTGCTGGTAGTATACCAGAGGTTATGAGTTAAGCTGCTGGCACTAAGATCAACCATATGAGGAAGATGGACTTGAGGATATTCTCTAGGTGGGACAGAGTTTTAACTAAGGAGATGCCTACACTTGAGAAAGTAACACCCCTAAAGAGGAAGAACAAGATTGCCCCAGTGGCTCAGGATTCATCTAGCAGCTCTGGTAGTAAAGAGCAAGTTGTCTTTACTCCTGATGAGAATGTAGAAGGAAATGCTGGGAAGTCTCCAACTCAACAAGAAGTTGCAGAAAGGCAGGGGGAGCTACCTCAAGCTAGCCCCATACACCAGGATTCAGTCCAGGGGGAGACTCTAGTGGTGGAAGAGCCAACTCCTCTTGAAAGTGAAAGAGCCACCCACATCATCCTTGAGGTAATCACTGAGCTTAATGCTTTAGATTTCCCTATAGAGGATAATGTTTTGTCTGATTCCTTAAATAATGTTAATCAGCAAAATCAGATTGATAGTCAAGTCCCAGATGTTTCCATGGAGGACACATCTGTTACAGTTCAAGTATTATCTGATCCAGTGGTAGATGAGCCAAGAGTTTCTCCAGCCCATTCTCCACAAGAATTTACTATGGAAGATCTCTTCCTTAATCTGGATCAGACAGATCTTGAGAAGGACAGTGCTGCTGCTGAAGGGGAGACTGTTCCTATTGAGGGGGAGCAGGTCATACTTGATGAAGAACCTGCAAGGCAAGAACCTGAGAAGCCCAAGGAAGTTGAGGAGCTACCAAGGGAGAGGGTAGAAATTGCAAGTACATCAGCATCTGAAGATGAGGAAGCTGCAAGAGCTAAGAAAAGGAAGTTCCAAGTGTTTAAGAGAAGGAGCCAGAATTACAAAAATGCCTTGCAAACTATTGCACCACAACCTATATCACAGCCAGCACCATCTGTAGATTATAGTGCTCTGATGGTTGCTATGCAAATCAAGCTTGATGAGCAAAGACAAGCACTGGAAAAGTATGTAGATGAAGGGCAAAAATCACAACAATTTGATCTGGCCCAGGACATAAAGTCCATAAGATTTGAGATGAATCTCAATAAGAAGGAGATGATTGACTGCTTCCACAAGGGAGGGAATGCAGTAGTTTACTTGGCTACACATCAAGAGAAAATCAAAGCTCAAGTGGATGACATTGTACTGAAGCAAGGGTATGTTCTTGAGAACCAAATCAGAATGAATGACAACTTAACAGCTTCACACAATGCCATAGTCACAGAGATGAAGAACATAGCTACTGGACTGACTACTTCTAATGCTACTGCTAAGGCAGAGTTTGATAAAGCATTGCAAAAGAGTTTATCTGATGTTACATCTGCTATTCAAGACTCTCAGAAGTTGATAACTGAAAAACTCCAAAGGTTGAAACCTTTCTTTAAAGATGGAGTCAACTATTTGGATAACCAAATCAGATTTCAAAAGGATGATCTAAGAGATCACATGGAAAGAGAAGTCATAAAGGGGGAGAGGGTGTTAGTCAAAGCCAGCTCTGATCATGCCAAGTGGATTTCTAATTCTATCAGAGCAACTCTTAGTTATCCTCCTTTATGTGATGATGATAATGTTGCAGAATCTGGGATTCACCCTGCATATCTTGGAGGTGAGCAACCTGAAGTAGCACAAGTTATCTATCCTCCTCCAGATTTTGACATGGTACAAGCTGAGATCCAGACAATGTATAGCCCACCTGAGGGTAAGCAAAATGTTATTCTAGAAAAGGTGGTTCAGCCAGTATCTGAGGCTATGCAAGAAGCTCTGTAGAATGAACAAGAAGCCAGACTGTCTAAGAAGAGGTTCAGAGAGCAAGCTGAACAAAGGCCTGACTTTGAGCAGTGGAGCCCCACTTCAAGAAACATTATCTTAACTGCATGGAAAGCTGCAAAAGATAATATTCAAGATAGAAACAAATGGTTTTCTGAAATGGAGTGGAGAAAGCATGAATCAAGGCAAGAAGCTATAGTGCAATATAGAAGGAAGGCTAAGATGGGAAAGCTACCTCCTACTGCCCAGGATCCTAACAAGTACTTTCCCAAGCCATATCATTATTTTGAGAGGCAAAAGATTAAAGCTGAGGAGCTAAAGAAGAAGGAGCTGAAAGGGAAGAAGCCTGTTGATACTGAAGTTGCTGAATCCCCTGTGCAAGCCAAGATACAATCTGGGAAGGGCATAGTTATTAAGGAGGCTGAGCAGTAGTAGAATAAAATTTTTCTTAAGTTTACATGTGTAATCATTTGTATTAAACCCTATTGTAAACTTTTGGATAATGAAAATAATGAAGTTCTTAGAACAATATGATGTGTGATAACTCTATTACATAATTGTTCTGTGATATCTGTGTTTACATGTTTTGATTAATACATGTTCATGAATTTGCCCTGTTACATAATCCTGCTTTACATCATGCAATGATTTTATTCTGTATGGTGTATATCATTGACTAAGGGTTATGATCTCTCCAAATAGGGGGAGATTGTTGGGTACATTGGTTTAAATGTACCTAATTTGAAGAAGGCTCACCCTACTCAATGATATACATCAAAATGTATTTGATGTGTTTTGAGTTTAGTTGTGCAGGTCAAGTATTTGCAGGGAAAGCAGAAAAGATTCTAAGTCCATGTGTCGACACCCAGAAAAGATGTGTCGACACTTAAGAAGACTTGTGTCGACACCCAGACAAGCAGTGTCGACACTTGGAGTACTTGTGTCGACACCAGGGATGTGTAGTCGACACCAGACAAAAAGTGTCGACACAAGGAGCTGTGTCGACACTCAATGAAGAAAAGTGCAGTGAAGCAGTGTCGACACTTAGTAGTTGTGTCGACACCCAGAGGAACTGTGTCTACATCAGAAAGTGTCGACACTTGGAGGCTGTGTCGACACTCAGCAAAAGTCAGCAGAGTCTAAGTATAAGTGTCGACACCCAGAGCAATGTGTCGATACACAGCAGAAGAGTCAACACTTGAAGAAAGTGTCGACACAACAAAGAATGTGTCGACACTCAGCTGAAGACTCAACACTTGAAGAAAGTGTCGACACAAGGAGCTGTGTCGACACTTAGCAAAGTTCAACAATATTCTAAGTACAAGTGTCGACACAAAGGAGAAGTGTCGACACTCAGCCAAAGTCTCAACAGATGAAGAATGTGTCGACATAAGAAGAAGTGTCGACACTCAGCAAGTATCAACACAGAAGGCATGTGTCGTCACCAAGAAGATGTGTCGACACTGAACAAGTTCAACACATGAAGATGTGTCGACACAAAGGAGATGTGTCGACACTTACAAGATTTCAGCAATGTACTGAAGAACAAGGACTTGTGTCGACACTCAATATCAGTGTCGACACATGATGAAGAAGTTGTGTCGAGAAGTAAATTCTACAACATAAGGAGTTGTGTCGACACCTTAAAGGCTAGTTCGACACTTAGTCAACTTGTGTCGACACTTATTCTATAAGTGTCGACACTTAAAGACGGATAGTCTCGACACTTTCAGACAATTACAGTTATTTCAAGAACTGACTGGATGAAATGACAGCTGCCATTCCAGTCGGTCTACTGCACCTGTCAGAGTTGTCAAAAATCAGTTAGGAACCGGATCAGCCGGTCACCATGAAGAAGGCCTATAAATAGGCTTATACTGTCTACAGAAAAAGATGATCATTAACAAGAAAAAGATCTAGCTACTCATTGAAGAATCCAGTGAAGATCTAAGTAGTTGGAGAGAGAGAGAGCTCCATCCAAGATGACAGTCGTTCGAACCAGGCTAAGAAGAAGGGTTCAGATTTTGTTCTGAATCTTAAGTAGCAGAGATCAAGGATCAACTGCAGAGGAGATCAATCTTATTATGTTCTACATTCAAGAAGCTTTGAAGAAAGCCAAGTCAGGTTGATCCCAGCTGAGTTCTTCCAAGAACTCATCAAGAAACTCACAACTCTTCTCTCTTTTCTCTGAGTTGTAGGGTCTACATTTTGTATTCATATTATCTTGTAGGATCCTTAGGGATCTGAGTTGTAAGCCTGCAATTATAAAGGCTGAGTGTAGGGCCTGTGTGCCTGAGTGTAGGAGATTTGTATCTCTGAGTGTAGGCCTGTTGTGGCTGAGTGTAGGCCTGCTGTGGTTGAGTGTAGGCTTTGTGAAGAAGCTGAGTGTATGTCTTTGGAGAAGACTGAGTTGTAGGGTGTTGGGTACATTGGTCAAATGTACCTGATTTGAAGAATCCTCACCCAACTCAATGATATACATCATAATGTATTTGATGTATGTTTGAGTTACTTGTGCAGGTTAAGAAAGTACTGTACTGAAGCAAAAAGTTTCTAAGTCCATGTGTCGACACCCAGAGGGAAAGTGTCGACACTTAAGAAAGCTTGTGTCGACACCCAGACAAGCAGTGTCGACACTTGGAGTCATTGTGTCGACACCTGGGATGCAGAGTCGACACCAGACAGAAAGTGTCGACACTTGGAGCTGTGTCGACACTCAGTGAAGAAAAGTGCAGACAGAAAGTGTCGACACAAGGAGCTGTGTCGACACCCAGTGAAGCTGTGTCTACACCAGAAAGTGTCGACACTTGGAGCTGTGTCGACACTCAGCAAAAGTCTGCAGAGTCTAAGTACAAGTGTCGACACTCAACATAATGTGTCGACACTCAACAGAAGAGTCAACATTTGAAGTATGTGTCGACACCTAGAACAATGTGTCGACACACAGCTGAAGACTCAACACTTGAAGAAAGTGTCGACACATGGAGCTGTGTCGACACTTAGCAAAGAACAGAAAGAACAACAAATTATTCTAAGTACAAGTGTCGACACTATGGGAATGTGTCGACACTCAGCTGAAATCTCAACAACAAGAAGGTGTGTCGACACAAGGCGCTGTGTCGACACTCAGCAAGATTCAACATAGAAGACTATGTGTCGACACCAAGAAGCAGTGTCAACACTTGACAGATTCAACACAAGAAGATGTGTTGACACAAAGGAGATGTGTCGACACATAGAAGAATTCAGCAAAAGCTAGAAGAACAAGTACTTGTGTCGACACTCAATTTCAGTGTCGACACATGAAGAAGAATCTGTGTCGAGACATACAAAGATATGTGTCGACACCTTGTAGACTTGTGTCGACACTTACAATGCATGTGTCGACACTTGGACTATAAGTGTCGACACTTTAAGACAGAAAGTCTCGACACTTACTGACTGTTAGAGATTTTCAAGAAGTGACTGGATGACATGACAGCTGCCGTTCCAGCCGGTCTACAGCAACTATCAGAGATGTCAGAAGTCAGTTATGAACCGGACCAGCCGGTTACCATGAAGAAGGCCTATAAATAGGCACCCACAGTTTACAGAAACTGTTGTTGAAAGAGTTGATCAAGTGATTAACAAGTGGTACAGATTATTCAAGTAATCAGAAAAGTGAGATACTGAGTATCAACACAAGAAGATCTTGCAGTCCAAGTGCAGATCTAAGAAGTTGGAGAGAGAGGGCTCCATCCAAGAAATCAGGCTCTGGAACTAGGCTGAGAAGAAGGATTCAGATTCAATTCTGATTCTTAAGAAGCAGAGGTCAAGGAACAACTGCAGAGGATTCAGTCTTATTCAGTTCTACTCAAGAAGCTTTGAAGAAAGCTAAGTCAGATTGGATCCAGCTGAGTTCTTCCAAGAACTCATCAAGAATCTCTCAACTCCCCTCTTATTTTTCTGAGTTGTAGAGTTATAATTTGTAATATCTTTTTAACTTGTAGGATCCTATGGATCTGAGTGATTTGTAAGCCTATAATTATAAAGGCTGTGGGTAGGGCTTATTAGCCTGAGTGTAGGAGATTGTGATCTCTGAGTGTAGGCCTTGGATTGGCTGAGTGTAGGCCTTGATTGGCTGAGTGTAGGCTTTGGGATAAAGCTGAGTTGTAAGGGTTTGGGCCTGAGGTGTAGGAACCAATTTGGGTTCTGAGACAGTGCAGGAGTTTGGCCGAATCTAGTACACTGCTAGATAGGCGAAGGGGGCAAGTGGATGTACCCATATCTTGGGGAACCACTATAAAACATTGTGTGCTGTGCTGTGATTGTGATGTGTATGTTTTGTTATTGATGTTTGCTGTGCAAAAGTAGTTAGAACTCTGTGATTTAACTAAGTGGCTGCCAACAAAGTTAGAAAAGGATTAGGTCACCTATTCACCCCCCCCCCCTCTAGGTGTTTAGGTACCATATCTTTCAAGTGGTATCAGAGCCAGGTTCCTCAAAACAAGGACTAACAGTCTGAGGAGATCCTGTTTGGCAGATTCAGTGTAAGGCAATTCACAGATTCAAGAAATTCAAGAACATCAAGAAACATGGGTTCTTATGAGAATCACAAGGAATTGGGTTCCATGAAATTACCCATATGCAGGAAAGAGATCTTTGAGATCTGGAAAGAGAGGGTAAGGCTATTTATGGAAGCCTCTGACCCTAGAATCTACATTACAGTTAAGGAAGGGCCTTATGTGCCAATGAAGATTTCAGTATTGGATGCAAATCAGAGGACTCCAAAGGATTTCTCTGAGATGACTAAGGATGAAATTGCCCTAGCCACCATGGACAAGAGGGCACAAAACATAATAGTGAGTGTCATTGATGATGCCACTTTTCAGAACTTAATTCACTGTAAGACAGCAAAAGAGATGTGGGATACTCTCATTGTCTATATGGAAGGTTCTGAAGAAGTTAGGCAAGATAGGAAGTCCTTGCTAAATCAGGAGTATGAGAGTTTTAGGCAAGAAAAGGTTGATAGCATCACTGAGTGCTATAAGAAATTTTACAGGATAGTTAATGAACTCATGTCTTATGGAAGAGAGTTCACTAATTATGAACTAAATGACAAGTTCTTAAGGTCCCTAACCAAAGATTGGGACACCAAGATCTGTGCCATAAGAGAAATGGCTAAGTTGGGGGAAATTCCTCCTCCCACATTGTTTGGCAAGCTATTGTCTTATGAAATGCAGTTAACAGTGAGAAAAGAGGAGGAGAAATCAACAAGGACTGAGCACAAAGAAAGAACTGTTGCTTTCAAGACAGAAGTTCCCAGAAAGTGCAGGAATAAGTCTTCAACTCCACCTCCAGAGGTAGTTGAATCAGAGTTTGATGAGTCTGACAACACAAAGTCTAAGAGCAGTGAAAGTGATGAAGAATTTGCTGCTTTCACTAGACACTTTCAGAAGTTTTTGAAAAAAAAACAGTGGAGGTCAAGGCCTTCTACATCACAAGGAAAGGAAGACTCTTATCAGAAAAAGAGGTCTTCAAAGAATGATAAGAAAAGGAAAAAATCAAGCAAGGCAACTAGTTCAAAGATTGTTTGCTATTGCTGCAATAGACAGGGCCATGTTATTGCAGATTGTCCAGAGAAGAGAAAGGAATCTGGTGACAGGAAAAAGACTCATTTCAAAGGAAAGAAAGAAAAGTCTTTTGTTGCTAAGAAGGAGAAGACTCTATCAGATATCTCTTCTTCAGAAACTGAGTCTGAGGCTGAAGCCTACATAGGGCTGTTTGCTGAAGAAGAAGAGGAAGAATTCATGCAGATCTTGGAATCAATTTATGAACAAGAAGACAGTCATTGCCAAGGGCTAATGGCTTTGACAGAGAGTGCCAAAATCCTGGAGCAGCCAGGACCCAGTCAGGTACAAAGTTCAAGTTTAAATTCAGTTTCTTGTTCTAGTTCAGAATCAGATTTTTCTTCATCAAGTGATGAGAATATATCTGAGTCTGAGGAAGATATTCATCAGCTCATAGATGAATATAAGGTACTGTTGCAAGCCTACAAGAAAAGCAAGACCCTAGCCAAAAGTCAGGCAAAGGAGATTGCAGATCTCAAGGCTGTTGCAATTGATTTTGAGAAACAATTTGATCAAAAACTGAATGAGGTAGCCAGGCTGAAACACATTACTGTGATTCAGATGGGAACTATCACCTATAAGAATGATCAAATTAAGAGACTGGAGATCAATCTTCAGAAAGAAAGAGAGCTTGTTGCTAGGTTTTCAAAACCTAAATCAGTGCTACCTTTAATTGATGAATTTGTTCATCATAAAGACAAGGCTGGACTGGGCTTTGTTAGACCTGCAGGGACTGAGCAGTCCAAGTATAAGTCCAAGGGCAAAGCCCCAACATTCAACAAGCCTGCTGTAGGCAAGACAGCTAAGGCAGTACCTAAGCAAAGGTACAATAAGTTTGAATGCTGGTGCTGTGGCAAAGTTGGCCATTTTGCAATGGACTGTTGGCACAATGCTAGTGCCAAAGTGAGTAGCAAACTGCCTATTGGAAAACCAGCAGGTAGCTTTGTCAGGATGCAAACTAACAAATACCAAGGACCCAAGAACTCTTTGGGTTCTAAGGTTCACTAATATGTTTTGCAGGTGAGTGCAAGTGGCCATACCCCAACATGGTACTTGGACAGTGGATGTTCCAGACATATGACTGGAACTAGAAGATTACTAAAGGACTACATTCCAGTAAAAGATGGTCCAAAAGTAACCTTTGGTGGTTCTGAAAAAGGAATCATCAAAGGATTTGGTAACATTTCTACAAACTTAGTTACCATTACTCAAGTGGCTTATGTTAAAGGGTTGAAACACAACCTAATAAGTATAAGTCAATTAAGTGATGTAGGGTATGACATCTCATTTGTCAAAAATGGTTGTCATATCAAGAGGTCAAGTGATCAAGAGATCATTTTGACAGGTTATAGGAAGAGGGATGTCTACTGCCTAGACATTATGGTTGAGAACAATGGTTCTCCAGTTTGTCTTGTAACTGATGAGACAGTCTCTCATTGTGTCAAATGGCACAAGAGGCTGGCCCATCTTAACTACAAGACAATTAGCAAACTCTTTAGTAAAGAGTTAGTGAGGAATGGTCCTCAAGTGAAGTGTGTTAAAGATGGCATTTGCTCAGCTTGTCAAAAGGGCAAGCAGACTAAATCCACCTTTAGAAGCATAGATAACAAAGATGTTGTGAGGTGTTTGTACCTCCTGCATTTGGATCTCTTTGGTCCAATGCCAGTTCACAGCTTAGGTAGGAAGGTCTATACCCTTGTAGTTGTAGATGACTACTCAAGGTTTTCCTGGGTGTTCTTCTTAAGACAGAAATCTGAAACACCTAGTGTCTTCTACAACTTTGTCAAGCAAATTCAGAATGAACTTAATAGTACTGTGGTCAAAATTAGAAGTGACCATGGTACTGAGTTTCAATCTGAAAGCATGACAAAACTATGTGAAGACTTTGGGATATTTCAAGAATTCTCTTCACCTAGAACACCTCAGCAAAATGGCATTGCTGAGAGGAAAAATAGGACCTTGATAGAAGCTGGTAGAACCCTACTAAGTGATACATCACTACCTGAGTATTTCTGGGCTGAAGCAGTTAACACTGCATGCCATGTTATAAATAGGGCTACCATCACTAAAGGGCTAAACAAGACCCCCTATGAAGTTGTGAAAGGCAGGAAACCAAACCTATCCTATTTAGGATCTTTGGTTGCAAATGCTACATACTTAACAATGGGAAATCTTACATAACTAAGTTTGCTGCCAAGTCCCAAGAGGGAATTTTTGTTGGGTACAGCAATAATAGTAAGGCTTATAGAGTCTACAACTTGACTACACAAGTTGTAGAAGAATCAGTGCATGTAGTTTTTGATGAGACTAAACTTATTAATAATAAGTTGTCTAGCAATGTATGCAGCCCCACAGGTTTGACAAAGACAATGGACAAGCTGACTATAGAAGAAGTGCCTGCTGCAAGACAGCAAGGAGAGGAGAGTAGCTGCTGTCCAGGGGGAGAACTACATGTGCCAATTGCTGAAGAAATCCAAGGAATACAGCATGATACAGATGCTGAAGTGGTTCAACCTGAAGTGAGGATGCCTCCAGCCCACAGGCATCTTAGAGATCATCCAGTAGAGCTGATTATTGGAGATCCAAGATAAGGAGTACAAACCAGGAGTAGAAACATGAATGCTGCAATCTATTCCAGCTTTTTGTCTCAAGTTGAACCTAAAAGATTTGAAGAAGCAATAATGGATCCACAATGGACTGAAGCAATGCAAGAAGAGCTTAATCAGTTCAAGAGGTGCAAGGTTTGGGAACTTGTTCCTAATCCTAAAGACCACAATGTAATAGGAGTTAAGTGGATCTACAGGAATAAGATGGATGAACAAGGTGTCATCATTAAGAATAAAGCTAGACTGGTTGCTAAAGGATATAGGCAAGAAGAAGGTATTGATTTTGATCAAACCTTTGCTCCAGTAGCCAGACTGGAAGCCATAAGAATGTTCTTGGCCTATGCAACCTATCAAGGATTCAAGGTATACCAAATGGATGTCAAGTCAGCATTTCTAAATGGTAATTTGAAAGAAGAAGTCTATGTGGAGAAGCCTTCAGGTTTTGTTGATCCAACTCTACCTCATTATGTCTATAGACTTAGGAAAGCTTTATATGGGTTAAAGCAAGCCCCTAGGGCTTGGTATGAAACCCTATCTAGTTTCCTCATTGAGAACAAGTTCTCAAGGGGGAAAATAGATAAGACTCTATTCCTTAGGGAATCTAGAGGCAAAGTCATACTAGTCCAAATATATGTAGATGACATTATATTTGGGTCTACTGAAAGCAGCCTTTGCAAAAAGTTTGCAAAACTTATGCAAGGTCAGTTTGAAATGAGTAGTATGGGAGAGCTGAAGTTTTTCTTGGGTCTCCAAGTTAAACAAACTGAGAATGGTTTGTCCATTTGTCAGTCAAAGTTCACCCTAGAACTCATAAGGAAGTATGGTATGGATTCATCCAGTACCATGAAGACTCCTATGGGGTCAAGTATGTCTCTTAGCAAGGATGATACAGGGAAACCTGTAGATGAAACCTTGTATAGAGGGATAGTTGGCTCCCTATTATACTTGACTGCTAGTAGACCAGACATCATGTATGCTACATGTGTTTGTGCAAGGTATCAAGCCTGCCCTAAAGAGTCTCACTTGACTGCAGTCAAGAGAATTTTGAGATATCTAAAGGGCACTCCCTATCTAGGCCTCTGGTACCCTAGGAATGGAGACTTTGATCTAACAGGTTATTCAGATGCAGACTTTGCAGGATGCAAAAAGGATAGAAAGAGCACTACTGGAACCTGTCAATTCCTAGGTGGGAGACTAATTTCATGGAGCAGCAAAAAGCAGACTAGTGTGGCTATCTCCACAGCTGAGTCAGAGTATGTGGCTGCAGGAAGTTGCTGTGCTCAACTTCTGTGGATTCAACATCAGCTAGAGGACTATGGATTTCAGGTAAGTAGAACTCCACTTTACTGTGATTCTACAAGTGCTATTTCAATAGCTAATAACCCTGTATCTCATAGTAGGACAAGACATATTGAGATTAAATATCACTTTCTTAGAGAACATGTAGAAAGAGAAGATATTTCATTAGAATATGTTAAAACAGATGAACAAGTAGCTGATATGTTTACTAAGCCACTAGAAGAAGCTAAGTTCAATAGATTCAAAATTGAAGTAGGAATGATAAACTTAGATTAAGTATACAGAATAGAAAATTGGCTAAGTAAAAAGGTGTCGACACATAGACAAGTCTATGTCGACACAGAATAGTGGTGTCGACACTTCAGGAAAAAGGTGTCGACACATCTAGGAAAGTGGTGTCGACACTTCAGAATGTTAGTGTCGACACATGTCAAGTAGGTGTCGACACATTCAATATGGTGTCGATACTTAAGTTTTACTCAGAATTTTTCTAAGTAAAGTCTCGACAATGTGTCGAGTTATGTTGTGTCGACACATAACCATGTGTCGACACATAAAATCTGTTGACTAAACTTGTGTCGACACATGTGTGTCGAGACATTATAAGTCAGTGTCGACACTTATTGCCAGTGTCGACACATGTTGAGTTAGCTGTCCCGCCTGTTCATCTTCAAAATCAAAAAGGTATAAATAGGGTTCTGTCTTTGTTTGTCGACACGCTTTCAAAGTTTCGAGACCAAAACTATTGTGTCGACACTTCTCTTTTCTAAAGACAAATTCTCCAAACCCTAATGGCTCCGAAGCTTGAGGAGAACGTGAACGAGGGCTATGAGCTGGTGCGCGGCGCATTCGACGACGCAGATCAAGAAATCCAATCGGTGATAACCCTAGTCGCCAATTCTGGACTCGAATACTTGGTTTCAGAACCAACTAAGATTTGGAAAAAGGAAGTTCTTGAATTCCTAAATGGAGCTGCTGTAGATGAATCTGGATACAGAATCAAATCCAGAGTTCATGGAGCTAAGGTCAAGATTTCACCAAAAACTCTGAGGAAGGTACTACAACTACCTAAAACTCAAGATGAAGAAGAAGTAACTGCATCTAAGACCAGGGAAGCACTTACCTTGTGTGGACTAGATTCAAAGATGAAGATAGGATCAGTCTTTAACAGGAAAGGCATGAACAATCAAGGAAAATTCATGTCTGAGATTGTAGGCAAGGTTATTCTCAGTAAGCCTGGAGGGCATGACAGGGTGTCTGCCTCTATGTTTGAAATTATGACCAGAATAATCTTTACTCTAAGAATAGACTAGTCTCTAGTGGTTTTTGACAAGATCAAGGAGAGCTTAAAGAAGCCCAATCTGGGCAGAATTATAAGTCTCTACCTAGCTGGTACAATACCAGAGGTAATGAGCAATGCTGCTGGAAGCAAGATCAACCACATGAGGAAGATGGACCAAAGGATATTTTCCAGATGGGACAGGGTGTTGTCCAAGGAAGTGGCAACCCCAGAGAAGCCAGTTACTGAGAAGGAGATTCCTCCTAAGAAGAAGAGAAAAACTGCTGCTGTGGCACAAGAGTCCTCCAACAGTTCTGATAGTGAAGAACATGTTGTCTTCACTCCTGATGACCAAGAGGATGTGGCTGCAGAGAAGACCCCTGCTGCTGCAGATAATGCTGAGATCCAGGGGGAGCTTCCAGTAGTAGAAGAACCATCTACTCTGGACAGTGAGCAAGCCACCATCATTATCCAAGAGGTACTCACTGACCTAAAAACTTTAGACTATATTATAGAAGATGCTAATTTGTCTGATGTCCATCAGCAAACTCAGCTAGACAGTCAAGTTCCAGATGTTGTTTTAGAAGACAAATCTGCTGAACAAGAAGTGGTACCTGAGTCAGTGGTTGAAGAGCAAAGACTGTCTCCAGCTCCATCTCCACCTGAATATACAATGGAGGACTTATTCCTAAATCTAGATCAAGAAGATTTTGATATGGACAAGGATGCTGCTGCTGAAGATAAGAGTGCTGCTGCTGAGGGGGAGCAACTGCAGTTCTGGAAGAGCCTATTAGGCTAGAAACTGAGCAAGCACCTGATGTGCAACCTGAAAAGCCACAAAGCCCTAAGGACAGGGTTGATATTGCCAGCATATTTGCCTCTGAAGATGAGGAGAGTGCTAGGGACAAGAAGAAGAAACTCTATGTCTTCAAGAGGAGAAGCCAGAGTTATAAGAAAGCTTTGCAATCCATTGCCCCACAGCCTATAGTTCAACAAGCTCCAACTGTTGACTATAGTGCTTTACTGATTGCACTACAGATAAAAATGGATGAACAAAAGAATGCCATAGAGGCTTATGTTGATGCAGGGCATAGATCATTACAGTTTGATCTTGCTCAAGATATCAAGTCAATAAGGTTTGAAATGAACCTGAACAAGAAGGAGATGACTGACTGCTTCCACAAGGGTGGGAATGCAGTAGTCTATTTGGCAACTCACCAGGAGAAGATCAAGGCTCAGGTAGATGATATAGCATTAAAGCAAGGATATGTGCTGGAGAATCAGTTAAGAATGAATGATAATTTGACTGCCTCCCATAATGCTATAGTCACTGAGTTGAAGAATAAGAATGCTGAACCTTCAACATCTACTGCTGCTGCTAAGGCTGACTTTGATAAGGTATTTCAAGCTGAGATTACTGCTGTCAAGACTGCAATTCAAGATTCCCAGAAGGCCATCTCTGAACAGCTCACTAAGCTCAGACCATACTTTAAAGAGGGCATAAGATATTTGGACAGTCAGATAAGGTTTCAAAAGGATGATGTCAGAGAGCATATGGCCAGAGAAGTCATAAAGGGGGAGAGAGTATTAGTCAAAGCTAGCTCTGACCATGCCAAATGGATATCTAACTCCATCAGAGCTACACTGGGCTATCCTCCACTCTGTGATGATGATAATGTTGCTGAATCAGGGATTCAAAATGCATATCTTGGAGGTGAGCAAGCAGAAGTAGCTCAAGTGATATATCCACCTCCAGATTTTGACATGGTTCAAGCAGATGTCAGCACAATGTATAGCCCAACTGAGGGCAAGGCCAATGTTCATATTGAAAAGGTTGTTCAACCTATTTCTGCAGCTCTGCAAGAGGCTATGAACAAAGAAGAGGAGACAAGGTTGTCTAAAAAGAGGTTTAGGGAACAAGCAGAACAAAAGCCAGATTTTGAACAATGGAGCCCTACCTCTAGGAATATAATTATAACTGCCTGGAAAGCTGCCAAAGACAACATGACAGACAGGAACAAATGGTTCTCTGAGGCAGAATGGAGAAAGCATGAGATTAGGCAGGAGGCAATAGTACAATTCAGAAGGAAGGCTAAGATGGGAAAGCTACCTCCTACTGCTGTGGAGCCTAGCAAGTACTTCCCCAAGCCATTTCACTATTTTGAGAGACAGAAAATCAAAGCAGAAGAGCTGAAGAAGAAGGACTTAAAAGGCAAGAAGCCTGCTGTTGCTGAACCTGCTGAAGCCCCTGTCAAAGCTCAAGTACAGGCTGGCAAGGGAATTGTCATCAAGGAACCTGACCAGAAATAGATTAGAATTGACTTGAAGATTGTTGTAATCTTTTGAATGAAAAACATTTTTGTAAACCTTTGAAGATGTATTAGAAAACTGTTAGAACAATTTATGATAAATATATTTCATGTTTGTTCTGAGATGTGTCTATTTCTTATTTGTTCTGGAATGATGAATGTGTATACATGTGTGAATTTATTACATGTTTATGATTACCCTGTTGAATATAATCTGCTGTACATCATTTTGTAATTTTAATTATGAATGGTGTATATCATTGACTAAGGGTTATGACTTCTCCAAATAGGGGGAGATTGTTGGGTACATTGGTCAAATGTACCTGATTTGAAGAAGCCTCACCCAACTCAATGATATACATCATAATGTATTTGATGTATGTTTGAGTTACTTGTGCAGGTTAAGAAAGTACTGGACTGAAGCAAAAAGTTTCTAAGTCCATGTGTCGACACCCAGAGGGAAAGTGTCGACACTTAAGAAAGCTTGTGTCGACACCCAGACAAGCAGTGTCGACACTTGGAGTCATTGTGTCGACACCTGGGATGCAGAGTCGAGACCAGACAGAAAGTGTCGACACTTGGAGCTGTGTCGACACTCAGTGAAGAAAAGTGCAGACAGAAAGTGTCGACACAAGGAGATGTGTCGACACCCAGTGAAGTTGTGTCTACACCAGAAAGTGTCGACACTTGGAGCTGTGTCGACACTCAGCAAAAGTCTGCAGAGTCTAACTACAAGTGTCGACACTCAACACAATGTGTCGACACTCAACAGAAGAGTCAACATTTGAAGTATGTGTCGACACCCAGAACAATGTGTCGACACACAGCTGAAGACTCAACACTTGAACAAAGTGTCGACACATGGAGCTTTGTCGACACTTAGCAAAGAACAGAAAGAACAACAAATTATTCTAAGTACAAGTGTCGACACTATGGGAATGTGTCGACACTCAGCTGAAGTCTCAACAATAAGAAGGTGTGTCGACACAAGGAGCTGTGTCGACACTCAGCAAGATTCAACATAGAAGACTATGTGTTGACACCAAGAAGCAGTGTCAACACTTGACAGATTCAATACAAGAAGATGTGTCGACACAAAGGAGATGTGTCGACACATAGAAGAATTCAGCAAAAGCTAGAAGAACAAGTACTTGTGTCGACACTTAATTTCAGTGTCGACACATGAAGAAGAATCTGTGTCGAGACATACAAGGATATGTGTCGACACCTTGTAGACTTGTGTCGACACTTACAATGCATGTGTCGACACTTGGACTATAAGTGTCGACACTTTAAGACAGAAAGTCTCGACACTTACTGACTGTTAGAGATTTTCAAGAAGTGACTGGATGACATGACAGCTGCCGTTCCAGCCGGTCTACAGCAACTGTCAGAGATGTCAGAAGTCGGTTATGAACCGGACCAGCCGGTTACCATGAAGAAGGCCTATAAATAGGCACCCACAGTTTACAGAAACTGTTGTTGAAAGAGTTGATCAAGTGATTAACAAGTGGTACAGATTATTCAAGTAATCAAAAAAGTGAGATACTGAGTATCAACACAAGAAGATCTTGCAGTACAAGTGCAGATCTAAGAAGTTGGAGAGAGAGGGCTCCATCCAAGAAATCAGCCTCTGGAACTAGGCTGAGAAGAAGGATTCAGATTCAATTCTGATTCTTAAGAAGCAGAGGTCAAGGAACAACTGCAGAGGATTCAGTCTTATTCAGTTCTACTCAAGAAGCTTTGAAGAAAGCTAAGTCAGATTGGATCCAGCTGAGTTCTTCTAAGAACTCATCAAGAATCTCTCAACTCCCCTCTTATTTTTCTGAGTTGTAGAGTTATAATTTGTAATATCTTTTTAACTTATAGGATCCTTTGGATCTGAGTGATTTGTAAGCCTATAATTATAAAGGCTGAGGGTAGGGCTTATTAGCCTGAGTGTAGGAGATTGTGATCTCTGAGTGTAGGCCTTGGATTGGCTGAGTGTAGGCCTTGATTGGCTGAGTGTAGGCTTTGGGATAAAGCTGAGTTGTAAGGCTTTGGGCCTGAGGTGTAGGAACTAATTTGGGTTCTGAGACAGTGCAGGAGTTTGGCCGAATCTAGTACACTGCTAGATAGACGAAGGGGGAAAGTGGATGTACCCATATCTTGGGGAACCACTATAAAACACTGTGTGCTGTGCTGTGATTGTGCTGTGTATGTTTTGTTATTGCTGTTTGCTGTGCAAAAGTAGTTAGAACTCTGTGATTTAACTAAGTGGCTGCCAACAAAGTTAGAAAAGGATTAGGTCACCTATTCCCCCCCCCCTCTAGGTGTTTAGGTACCATATCTTTCATAGGGCCTTGGGCCTGAGCTGTAGGAACCTGGTTGAGGTTCTGAGTGTAAGATCTAAGGATCTGAGATAGTGGAGGAGTTTGGCCGAATCTAGTACACTACTAGATAGGCGAAGGGGGAAAGTGGATGTACCCAAACTTTGGGGAACCACTATAAATCTGTGTGTTCACTTTGTGCATGTGTTTTGCTGTGATTGCTGTACAAAAGAAGTTATAATTCTGTGTTATAATCTGAATTCTGCCTAAAAAGTTAAAAAGATTTTAGTCACATATTCACCCCCCCCCCCCCCTCTAGGTGATTAGGTACAATATCTTTCAAGGTGGAGTGATGTGCTCAGGAGATGGAACTGGAGTTGATGCTGGTGTGGGTAGATGTTGTTGGTGAGTTGGTGAGTTAGGAACTGGAGAGTGAACTAGTGATGGAGTTGGTGTGGGTAGAAGGCTTTGATGTTGTTTTTGTTGTGGTTGAGGTAGTGGAGTATAAGGAATGTTGGAGGGGGAAGGAACTTCTTCTGGTGGTGGAGCGGATGTTATGTCCCTGGTGCTCTCAGAAGGTCTTGAGGAGGAAGAAGCGTTGGAGGGCTTGGTGATGTTCCTCTCCAATCTGCTAAACAGGGCAGAGGTAAGCCTCTTGGAAGCATTGATGAACACGGTCGTGGAGACCAGATGTTCAGGAGCCTTTGCATGAAGGAAGATTCCCAGAATCCGTCCAAAATATACTTCCTTCTTATTATTTTTCTTTTTAATTAAGTCAAACAGCAGCTTGCCCCATTTTGCTACTTTCTTCTCGACCAGAGCACCCATCACCATGAACTGGTGCCTGGTTATGTAGTCGTGGGCAGTGTGTTTGCCCATCAGCACCTTCCCAACTATATCTGCTAAGAACTTAGACTCGGCAGATAGGTTTTCGTTTAACAACTTGTTTGGGTTTTCTCCAGAGTGACCCATTTTGATCAACATATTTTCATACTCCTCATTATCCATTTAGATTTCTTCATCACCATTCAGTAGATTGAAGATGTTGGTTAGTACATTGGGGGAAAAGGAAACTGAGTTACCAGAAATTGTTCCCGCCATAATGTTTTCCTCTGGTGTTGCAGATTTAAAGACCCATTCTTTTTTCTCGTCATGGAAATCTTAATTATATTGGTCATGAACTGTTTCCGATTTTGATCTTCAAATAACTTCAGAATTTCCACGAAGATTGGGTTAGAATGCTGAAATGATTCAAAGTCAATATAAAATCCCATATCGAATTTCATTGCATTTAGAGTGCATGTCGGAATCGCCATGAATTCGCCTGCAACAAAAACAAACAAAGATATCAAGTGCAAGAGAACTGAAAGCGCGGGACGGAGGTCGAAGAAAAACTAGATATAAGGTTTTCAGAATATGAACCGGCATACTCCATTCGACGAATAATAAAAATTATTCGATCTGAGATCGACGAAATATTTTATAGTCAAAAGAGTTCGTCGATCTCATTCAGAAGATGTGAAAATATTTCGTCGAGTTCAGTTCGACGAAAATTTTCGGAAGCAAATTTGTCGATCTCCAGTCGACGAAAATAGCTTTACTCATAGAGAGTTCATCGATCTCCGTTCGATGAATATCTCTTGAACCATTCACAGTTCGTCGATCTCCATTCGACGAACTTTGAAAAATTCGTCGACCATAGACAGAAATCAAATTAAGGCTTTTGCATTTATCATACGAAGCTGATTTATGAAGAACAGATGGTTCCTTTCATCAAAAGGTTTGGTGAAGATATCTGCTCTTTGCAAATCAGTGTAGATATAAGAAAGATTAATTTTATTTTTATCTACACACTCTCTAATAAAATGGTGCCTAATGTCTATATGCTAAGTCCTACTGTGATAGAATGGATTTTGTGCAAAGGAAATTGCACTTGTGTTGTCACATAGTAGAGTTGAATTATTTAAGTTGAACCCATAGTCTAGAAGTTGGTTCTGAATCCATAGCATCTGAGAACTGCAACTACCAGCTGCTATGTACTCTACTTCAGTAGTTGATGTAGACACAGATGACTACTTTTTTGCAAAACCAAGAGACTAATCTAGCACCAAGGAATTGGCATGTTCCAGAGATGCTTTTTCTGTCTACTCTGCATCCAGCAAAGTCAGCATCTGGTTATCCAGTTAACTCAAACTCTGACTCAGTGGGATACCAAAGTACTATACTAGAACAACTCTTTATATATCTCAAAATCCTTTTTAAGAAAATTAGGTGAGATTCTTTAGGGTTCACTTGGAACCTAGCACAAAGACATGTAGCAAACATTATATCTGGTCTGCTTGCTGTAAGGTATAACAGGGACCCAACAATGCCCCTATATAGTTTCTGATCAACAGGCTTGCCATGTTCATCAGAGTCAATTACAACAATAGTGGCCATGAGTGTTTTCTTTGCTGAGGCATCAGCCATCCCAAACTTTTTGATAAGCTCCTTAACATACTTAGCCTGGGATATGAAGATGTCATCAGGTAGCTGCTTCACTTGGAGACCAAGGAAGCAGGAGAGCTCACCCATGGTAATCATTTCAAACTTTGAATGCATGAGGTCAGAAAACCTCTTGCATAGTTTGGTATCTGTAGACCCAAATATAATATCATCTACATAAATTTGCAATAATAAAGTTTGATCCTTATGATGTCTAGTGAATAATGTTCTATCTACAATGCCCCTAGAGAATTTATGCTCTATGTGAAAGCTAAGGTTTCATACCAAGCTCTTGGAGCTTGCTTTAGACCATAGAGAGCTTTATTCAATTTAAACACAAAAGAGGGATAGGTTGGAGAGATAAAACCTGGAGGTTGTTCAACATAAACCACTTCTTTGAGTTCTCCATTCAGAAAAGTACTTTTGACATCCATTTGATAAACCTAGAATTTCTTGTAGGCAGCATATGAAAGGAAGATCCTGATTGATTCCAACCTTGCAACATGAGCAAAAGTCTGGTCATAGTAAATCCCTTCGTCTTGCATATGACCTTGAGCAACAAGCCTTACTTTATTCCTTATGATGACACCTTGGGCATCCAGCTTGTTTTTATATACCCATTTAGTTCCAATGACTGGGTAGTCTTTTGGTCTTGGAACTAAATCCCAAACTCTGCATCTCTCAAATTGATTGAGATCCTCTTGCATTGCAACAATCTAGTGCGGATCTTGCTCTGCATCTTTAATGGATTGAGGCTCAATTTGAGATATGAAGCAGGCATGCATCAAGTCTTGGTTGAGTTGATGTCTTGTCTGCACACCAGCTGAAATGTCTGCAATCACTTGAGATACAGGGTGATCTCTAAGTGTGATAAATTCAGTGGGTGGAGTTGGTTGAGCAACACCTTGGGGGATAAATTCCTCTTGTGGAATTTCATTATCTGTTGGATAGGTTTCAGCCACTTCTAAACTTTCTTTTTCACTTTCTTCTTCAACTTGTGGAGAGGGATGTATTGGAAACTTTTGGGTGAGGCTTAGATCATCCAATCTCTCACACAAGTGAGGTACCTGCAATGTGTTGTTGGTAGAATTTTTTTCTCCTTATAAGACATGTTAGATTCATCAAAAGTTACATGAACAGATTCCTCAATTTTTAAAGTAGACTTATTAAACACCCTATAAGCTTTGCTGACTAGGGAATATCCTAGAAAAATTCCCTCTACAGCCTTAATTTCAAACTTTCTAATATATTTCATATCATTATTATGAATATAGCATATGCAACCAAATACTTTAAAATAGGTGACTTTAGGTTTATTTCCTTTAAGCAATTCATAGGGAGTCTTATTCTTAAGTTTATGTATTAAGCTTCTGTTCAGTACATAGTTTGGTGTGCTCACAACCTCTGCCCAAAAGGATAGGGGCATATAAGCATCTGCAAGTAATGTGTCTGCTGATTCAATTAGTGTTCTATTCTTCCTTTCAGCTACCCCATTTTGTTTAGGAGTTATAGGAGCTGAGAAATAGTGTCTGATATCTTCCTTCTCACAGAACTCATGCATAAGAAGAGACTTAAATTCAGTATCATGATCACTTCTGATCAATGCAACTCAAGTAGTGTACTCAATCTGTATGTTCTTGTGAAAATCTGTAAGAACCTTGAAGTTATCAGACTTAGATCTCAGAAAGAAAACCCAAGTGAATCTTGATAAGTCGTCTACAATAAATAGAGTATAAGATTTCCCTCCTAGGCTTTGTACAGCAATAGGGCCAAAAAGGTCCATGTGTAGCAAGTACAAGATCCTAGGTGAATCACTCCTATTAACTGATTTAAAGCTATATTTAGTTTGCTTGCCTAATTGATAAGCCCTGCAGAGGCCTTCCTTCTTGTAGCGACAAGAAGACAATCCTCTAGCAAGGTTGTCTTTAGATAACCTAACAATATTTTTCAGATTAACATGACCTAATCTTGTATGTCATAAATCATTCTGATTGCTAACAAGATTAAATAAGCAAATATCTGATATTGCAGATTGAAAATTAACTACATATATGTTGTCATGTCTATTTCTAATTAAAACAGTTTGGTTTTCTTTAGTAGAAATAATACAAGAGCTTGAGTTAAAATATATCTAATAACCTTCATCACATAGTTGACTTATGGAGATGAAGTTATGTTTTAGTCCAATTACATATGCAACCTTTTTGAAAAGTGACTGCTCCAATCTTAACTTCTCCAAAGCCTTCAGTCTGGCCACAATTTGAGTCACCAAAGTTCACCTTTGGTCCCAGCTTGGACTTGTGATTATTTAAGTTGTCCTTACTGCCAGTCATATGCTTGGAGCAACCACTGTCCAGATACCATTGTTGATTAAAAGCTGGACAGCTCTTTACCAGCAAAGGAAAAGATTAGTGGTTCTTGACCCAGGTTACCTTGGGTCATTCTTTCTTACATAGTTAAAACTAGAAATAAATGAATATTAAGGTTGACATTTGTATCCTAAAGGGTGATATCTTCTAGGTGGAATGATCCATTGAATAAATTGATTATTAAATGTTCGTGGTGGGTTATGAGTTTTAGCAAAATTAGAATTTCTGTTGAACTGAACTGCGTTCGACGAATTCTAGTGAGTTCGTCGACATAAGTTCAACGAATTAGGATCAGTTCGTCGAACTCCGCTCAGAGAATGAAAGTAGTCATTTTTTGAGCCCCAAAATTGTCGATCTCTGGTCGACGAACCATAGTGGTTTCGTCAATCGTAGTTCAATGAATAATTATAATATAAATCTGCGTTCGTAGTTCATCGACTAAAGTTCGATGAATTGTATACATTTCGTCGATCTGCGTTCGACGAAATCTGTTGAACATTGTTAAAGTTAGGATTTTTCTTTTTATTTTTCCTTTTCTTATTCTTAGGTTTTAATTCAGTTTGATTAGCATTATTTTCTATCTTCTCTTTTTCCTTTTCAGAAACAAATTTTATAGGAGTAGTTAGTATATTTTTATGAATTAGTGGGGGTTGGCTTGATGATGCACCTATGCCCAGCTTGCTATTCAATCTGGCATTTACTGTGTTTGTGATGTCCATCAACATGATGCTTCTCCCCTTTAGGGATTCTTCAAGTTTCCTAGCCTCAGCTAACTCATATTTTAATGAAATTATTTGCTCTTGAGCTAATGTTAATTCATCTTTAAGTTTAAGGTTTTCTAAAACAAGGTTTTCCTGATCAATTAACTTCTCCCTAAGTGATTTTATTTCCTTTTCATAATTTATCAAATCTATACACATGGATTTAAATTCAATTTTAAAATTATCAAAACTATAATCAAATGAAGATAGTACCTAATCAGCTTCAGATTCAGATTCTTCATTGTCAGATTGTTCTTCGGCATCTGACGGGCTGCAAGAGGTATTGATTGCCATAAGGCAGACTTCTCTTGCCTTTGTCTCTTCTTCCTCTTCATTGGAGCTGGAGGATGTGGATTCATCTACTGTGTCACTCCAGGTTTCATCCACAAAGTCCTTCTCCTTCTTTTTGTGCTTACTGGAGGAAGGCCTGCTGTATTGTTGTCTTCTAGAGTTCTTCTCTCTTCTTCTTTCTTTCTTCTGATTCTCTGGACACTCTGAGATAAAGTGTCCTCATTTCCTGCACCCAAAACACATTATTTCTTTTGTGGGTGTTTTATTATACCTGGGTTTGTCATCCTGCCTGGATGACTTTCTCCCGAAGTCCTTCCTAGCCATCTTGTAGAATCTCTTGTCTAAGAGACTTAGGAGTTCTTCATTTTATGTTGAAGCTTCACTTTCTTCAGCAGCTTTAAAGGCTATATTCTGCTCCTTTCTTACTGGTAGAGGAGTCCTTTGGTCTGCAGCTTCCCTGGATTTGATTAACTGCTCATAAGATTTGAGCTTTCCTAGGAGAGATTCGGTTGAAATCTCATTAAGACTTTTGGCCTCCTTGATTGGCCAGATCCTGGAATCCCATGAGCTTGGGAAACACATGAGGATTTTATCATTCACCTCAGTGAGAGAGATGTCTTTGTCCAAGGTCTTCAACTCACTGATAATGGAGCTTAATCTGTTGTACATGTCACTAACAGATTCAGCTTCATCTTTCTTGAAGTTCTCATACTGTGAAATGAGAGTTGATCATCTATCTTTTCTCTCATCTACTGAACCAGCAACCATCTGGTTGAGAGAGTCCCAGATTGTCTTGGTAGATGTACATTCAGCCACATTCTAGAAGATGTCATCTGACATGGTTTGAGTCAATATGTTCATGGATTTTTCATCTGCAATCTTTGCCTTTTTCTATGCATATATCCACTCAGGTGGTGGAACAACATGAGTGCTTGATATTGATATAGATGTAGATGATGTTGGTTGAGGAGGACCTTTCAAAATGGAATTGTAGATGTCCTCATCAATTGAATTCATATACAACATAATTCTTGCCTTCCAAATTACAAACTTGTTCAGATTGCAAATTGGAGGTCTGGTGCTTGCATAGTCTTTGTTCTGTGTCATGCTGTGAAACAATCTAAAGATCAGATCTAACAAAGGATCTTTTGGTTCAAGGGTTAGCTTGTACAACCAAAGGAATACCACTCTGATACCAATTGAAAGATGGGCTTAGACCTGATTTACTCTAGAGGGGGGGGGGGTGAATAGAGTAATCTAAAATCTTTTTGTTGTTTTAAATATTATTAGTGTAATGAAAATAAGTGTTATACCAGTATTAACAGAGAAGAGATAATCTAAGCTAAACTAATCTAACACATCATATAGATATATCACAGTACAACTACCCTATCACAGCTACAGCAAGAACAACCAGAAAAGGGGCAACCAGACAACACAAGAAGTTTTATAGTGGTTCCCCAACCTGTGTACATCCACTCTTCTACCACCCTGGTAGGAATCCACTAGCAGGTTTTGATTAGGTGACTTCCATCAATGAGCTTTTGATCAGGTGCTCAAAAACCAAAATAAACTTTTGAAGGGAGTTAATAAACCCTTTATACAGAGGGGGGAGAGAGATTGATGGTGTCATCTCTTTCTCTATTCAACAGAGAAGACAAGTGGATTTGTTGTTGTAAAGAACTTTCAATATCACTTGGAGTCTTGCACAGGGAGTAGGTCTTCAGTCTTCAGCCTTGACTTAAAAATAATGTCCAGAAACTTCTGACTAATTTGAATATGTTGTCCTTGAAAGCTCCTGGAGAGAAGGTTGAAAAAGACTTTTGATTTATGGTGATTGTTCTTCTTCTTTTTCAGCAAGGTCAAGGAGAAAACAAACTTTTTTCTGTACAGAGAAGGTTCACAATGTTGTTGTTGTAGATCTTCTCTGTATACTGAGAGCTCTCTCTCTCTCTCCTGAAGAGAAAAATCACTTTTATATATTCAGTCGTATTCTCCTTTGAATTTGAATTCCATTGCTTTGAATGCTGACGGCCTGGAGAATGAAATACGGCTGGAGAGAATATTTTCATTAATGAATTTCCCCAACTGTCCCATTAAAAAGACCAAGTAATTAACCTGATGAAGACAATAATCATTGATACCGCAAATGGCTATATTTCGAGAATATAAGCATTAATTACTCAGGAATTACTGCTAGAGAATCAGGACAAAATGAGGAAGATTCTAAGTTTGGAACTGCACAGTAATCGTCGACCAGAGAACAGATTTCGTCAACCTGAGATCAAAGTTCATCGACCAGAAAAATCATGTTCGCCGACCTGAGAATTCGTGTTCGTCAACCTGAGATCCAAGTTCGTCGACCTGAGTTAAGAGAACTGCATTCTATGAATAAACTTGTCAATTCTGTGGTCCAAGATCGTCGAGCTGATAATCTATCTTTGTCGACCTGAGTTCAGAGAAAGTATTCTAGACATAATGTGTTGAAGTTGAACTGTCAGAGTTCGTCGACCTGAGCTCGAATTTCGTCGAGCTCAACTCAGAGAATTTACTCTGAGTTCGTCGAGCGGAGCACGACTATCATCGAGCTGAGTTCGACGAAAGTTGAACTCACTTTCTGAACTTGATTTTCTTTTAAGTCCTCAGTCTTCTGTTGTCTTCTATTGGCTAGTCCATGTAAGGTTGATTCTAAGGACTTAGCCTAAACTCTAGGACACAGACATGACCCTGGCTATACATGGTGGGTCAATCATCCTAGTTAGTGAACATAGCCCAAATCCAAATAGGGATCCAACAAAGTGTACAAAAGTAAATTCATCGGGAATAATAAGTTAACTAGTAACGACTGCAGAGAACTATGAAATGAGTTTGATGTTGGAAAAGAAGAAGTCACTAGAAGCTCAGATCAACAGAGGTCCAAGAACAAAAAAGTTGAATAAAAAAGAAAAATGTTACGCCCCCGACCGCGGACTGCTTCTCGGGGCGTTATTTTGATCGCAGGCACAAGGTGATGACGAGCAATGAAGGGGCTGAACCATCTGGTTCATCCCCCACTCAGTAGAACCGGCCAGCCAAGTGCTGAACCAACTGGTTCAGCCCTATGTGGAGGGTCCAGCCGGCTCCCGCCTTGGCCTGGGTACTTATACCCGGGGATGTCATCCTTTGGAGGTATGCAATTAACCCTAAGGTATTTCTCCTTCTTCCTCTAAACCCTAGCCTCCTTCCTTCTTCTCTCTAGTTTTCTTCCTCTCTCTCTAGTAGGTCCTATCATTTGGTATCAGAGGCGGTCATTCTCCAACTATGATCACCACTCGCACGCAAGAGGAGGTCACCCGTTTGGAGACCTTGGAGGAGAACTATGGTGGATTGATGGATTCGGTAGCCGCAATCGAGCAAGAGATGTGCACATCTACACAGCAGTTGTAGGAGTGCATAGACGTGCGTATGGAGGAGCTTAACGTGTTGTTGAAGGGAAAAAGTGGGAGCGACGGAGAACCGATCGGTCCGCCGAAGCATCCGAAATGCCCGATCTGGGGCGTTTGTGCACGGGAGCATCGGGCTTTGGCAGAAACGGCGGCATCAGCCACTCCCGACCCTAGGGGACCATCGGCGAAGGCGACGGAGCAGTGGCGTGGTCGGCGGCTGCAGCGGGGGTCGTCGGCCCAAGTTTTGTTGGGCCGGCGAGCATTGGAGCACCCGTACTGGACGGGAACACAGGCGTTGGGTTGTCCCGACCTTGGGGGACCACCGGAAAAGGCAGGGGAGCGGTGGCGTGGCCGACGACAATAGCAGGAGGCGGCGACCCAGTTTTGCTGGGCCGGCTGAGTGCGGGTCGGCCAGACATCCAAGAGGCGGATCTGGTATTACTAGACCAGTGGATTGCAGGAGGCAGTCATGGCTATATGCTGATGGAGGGCATGGCGCTGCTGTGCGGGCTCCAGGAGGTGCAGCGGGGCTTCTACCTCACCCGCAAGGCAGCATTCTTCCCGACAGGTTTGGAGTCCACGTTCCGTGGGCCGTGCAGCATGTTCCTCATCAGGGTCAGCCCCTCAAGGCTACCCGGGTGGACACGATGGGCATGTGGGATGACAGAATGGGCAAGGACAGGGCTGTCAAGGTCATGCCGGGCCGCGTGCGTACATGCCACCGAAGTTGACACGTATGAACTTCCCAAAATTCAAAGGGGGGATGTGTTGGAGTGGGTTCATAAGGTGGAGATTTTCTTCAGCTATCAGGAGATCCCAGAGGGGCAATGGGTGCAACTAACGTCGTTCTATCTGGAATATGATGCGTTTTAGTGGACTCAGTGGTTCCTGAGAGGTAGAGATTATGTACCCTAGACTTATTTTGTGGAGGGGTTCACGGCCCGATTCAAAGCTACAGAAGTTACAACAGAAGGGGACAGTGACTGAGTACCGGACGGAGTTCGAGAAGTTGGCCAACCGGGTCCACTGGGAAGAGAAGACATTGCTAAGTTATTTTGTGTCGGGCTTGAAGGAGCATTTGTGGAATGACATTCATGCTTATATACCACAGAGCTTGAATCACGCTATCACCCTAGCGCGCATTCAGGAGTAGCGATTCAACCGGCAGCGGTGACGAACCACGGCGAAGCCTCTTGCCACACCCGTCATAGCCAGGAGAGAGCCATAGGCGGTTGTCAAGCCTACGGTGACTCGTTTGTCATGGGGCGAGATCCATGCCCGCAAGGAGAAGGGCCTTTGCTTCAAATGTGATGAGAAGTTTGTCCCCGGGCATAAATGTCAGAAGCTATAGGTTTTCATGTTGCATGAAAAGGTGGCCGACAAGTCTTTGCCCGAGGTAGCAGTCGAGGAGGCGCTATTGGAGGAGGATGTGGATGTGACAGAGTTTGGGGTCTCCATCCAGGCCGTGGAAGGGTGCAATCCGCCCCTTACAATGCGGTTTGTCGGACGGGTTAGACAGGAGAAAGTGACGATATTAGTGTACAGTGGGAGCACCCACAATTTCATTCATCTGGTCGTTGCTCAGCCGGTTGGGCATGACATTGATAGTGGAGCTGCATTCCAGATTATGGTGGCTGATGGCAGCAAGCTGCAGTGCGAAGGGGTCATGAAGGGAGTGGAGTTGTGGATTCAGGGATACATTGGGAGCATGGATGTATACCTTCTACCCATCCGGGGATCAGACATGGTACTCGGAGTTCAGTGGCTGCAGCAGCTGAAGCGGGTCACTTTTAATTGGGAGCACATGACGATGGAGTTCTTGCATTGTGGCCGACAGTTCTGTTTGAAGGGTCTCACAGTTTCGCCCGTAAAGGAAGTCTCTCTTCGGAGCATGCAGCAGCTTAGAGAGGAAGGGAGCTTGATGGTAGTCCTATTGGGGGTGCGGTCTGATGAGGCTGGGTCGTCTGAGGTACCCATATAGTTGTAGTCCTTAGTCGAGCAGTATTCTGACGTCTTTCAGGAGCCACGTACACTACCACCATCGCGGTTTCGGGATCACCAGATTGTACTCAAGGCTGGAGCGGAGCCTACCAATATCCGGCCTTACCAATATCCACACATATAGAAGGCAGGGATTGAGCGCAATGTCCGGGAGATGCTCGACGTCGGGATCATCCGACCCAACACAAGCTCCTTTTCGGCCCCGATTATTCTCGTCAAGAAAAAGGATGGCTCGTGGCGATTCTGTGTGGACTACCGGGCTTTGAACGACATCACTTTGAAATACAAGTTTCCAATTTCATTGGTTGAAGAGCTCTTGGATGAGCTACACTGGGCAACTCGATTCACAAAGCTTGACCTACGGTCGGGTTACTACCAAATCCTTATGCGGGAAGAGGACATCCATAAGATGGATTTCAGGACCAACGACGGCCACTACGCGTTTCTGGAGATGGCTAACAGGCTGAATGGCGGGTCATCCACCTTCCAAGCCAATATGAACGAGATCTTTCGCTCACTACTTCGCCTTTTTGTGCTGATTTTATATGATGACATCTTGATATACAATGCTAATTTGGGAAGATCACTTGTGCCATGTTGAACAGGTCTTATCTATTTTAAGCAAACATCAGCTCTATGCTAAGCGCTCCAAGTGATCTTTGGGCACGAGGAGGTCGAGTACTTGGGCCATTTGGTCTCAGCTGAAGGGGTTAAAGCTGACCCTCGGAAGATTGAGAGCATGGTTTCTTGGTCACGGCCCCAGACAGTTCAGGCTCTGCGGGGATTCTTGGGCCTCACCTACTACTACCGACAGTTTGTGCGGGATTATAGGAAGATTGCTCGACCACTGACCCAGCTACTGCAGAAGGATGCCTTCTCGTGGCAGGATGATGCTGAGGCGACTTTTCAGGCGCCCAAACAGGCGGTGAAGACCACCCCATTGTTAGCACTCCCGTATTTCACTAAGGAGTTCGTTGTGGAGACGGACGCCTCAGGGGTAAGGCTGGGTACAGTATTGATGCAGGAGGGCTGGCCACTGGATTTTTATAGTAAGGCGTTGGCACCTAAGACATTGGGACTGTCCATGTATGAAAAAGAGTTATTGGCAGTGGTTCAGATAGTGTCCCTTTGGCAGCCATATATTTTGGGGCGGCACTTCAAGATTCGTACGGATCACAAAAGTTTGAAGCATTTGTTGGACCAGAGAGTCTCCTCTCCTCTTCAACAAAAGTGGGTCACCAAACTTTTTGGCTACGATTATGAGATCGTTTATCGCCAGGGCACGAAGAATGTGGTGGCGGACTCCTTGTCCCGCGTACCTGATGGTGCACTCACACAGATTTCGGGGCCGGTCCTCAACTCGTCTGATGACATACATGAGGAGGTCTTGCGGGATCCATCTCTAGGCGCCCTCATGGAGGCCCTTCAGCGTGGGGAGACTGTGACGTCAGGTTATCATCTACAGAGTGGGCGACTACATTACCACGACAGAGTAGTCATACCTCCAGGCTCAGCATGGAAGACAGTTATGCTCCACGAGTTTCATTCCTCTCCAGTGGGGGTCATGCAGGAGTGCTTTGTACCCTCCAAAGGGCGAGAGCATTTGTATTTTGGTCGGGGATACGCCGGGATGTGCAGCAGTTTGTACAACAGTGTGAGACATGTCAGCGACAGAAGTACGAGACCACCACACCTGCCGGGTTGCTCCACCCACTTGAGATTCCGTAGCACATCTAGGATACTGTGTCGATGGATTTTATTGATCGGATTGCCCAAGTCACATGGCAAGTCTGTCATTCTGGTGGTGGTCGACAAGCTCTCCAAGTATGGTCACTTCCTCACTCTCAATCACCCTTATATGGCGAAGTCGGTCGCCGAACTCTTTACTCGGGAAGTCGTCCGCTTGAACGGCCTCCCACGTGCCATCATTTCTGATCGTGATCCTACTTTTGTGAGCCAGTTCTGGCGAGATCTTTTCAGGCTTCAACGGACTTGCTTGAGTTTCATCACCGCAAATCATCCCCAGACCGACGGCCAAACGGATGTTCTTAATCGCAGCGTGGAGACATACCTCTGGTGTTTCGTCATGGACGAGCCTCAGACTTGGACCAGTTGACAACACTGGGCCGAGTATTGTTACAACACTGCTTACCACTCCGCCAGCAAGATGATGCCATTTTATGTCGTCTACGGCTGCCCACCACCTTTTTGAGCAGTTATGAGCTGGGCAGCACGGCGTTACCTGCGGTTGATTGGGTCGTCCGCGACCGCGACCGCACCTTAGTGACATTGCAGGCGAATCTTCGCCTTGCCCAGAATCGCATGAAGGCCCAGGCGGACAAGCACCGTAAGGAGAGGGAGTTTGCCGTGGGCGATGAAGTATTCCATAAGCTCCAACCCTACCGACAGCTCTCAGTGGCTCACCGTACAAATCAGAAGCTGGCTCCTCGATATTATGGCCCCTTTGTGTTCTCAAAAGGGTGGGTCCGATCGCTTACATGTTAGAGCTTCCTGTGGGCTCCCGCATCCATCCGACATTTCATGTCTCTTTGCTCAAGAAGAAGATTGATGACAGTGCCCAACTGAGCACTTTCTTACCGGAAGCTACCGTTGGAGGCGAACTTCGGCCGATGTCGGGGAATGTTCTATTACTCAGGTGGAAGCAGCGGGGCACCGAGTTTCAGGCCGAATTCTTGGTCAAGTGGAAGCATTTATCGGAAGCACATAACGCCTGGGTTGATCTGTTGGACTTCAAGGAGTTGTACCCAGATTTAAATCTTGAGGACAAGATGGGTCTTGATGGGGAGGGGAATGTTACGCCCCCGACCGCGGCCTGCTTCTCGGGGCATTATTATGCTCGCATGCGCAAGGAGACGAATAGCAACGAAGGGGATGAACCATCCGGTTTAGCCCCCACTCAGTAGAACCGGTCGTCCAAGGGCTGAACCAACTGGTTCAGCCCTATATGGAGGGGCCGCCCGACTCCCTCCTTGGCCCGGGTATTTATACCGGAGGATGTCATCTTTTAGAGAAAAGAAATTTACCCTAAGGTATTTTTCCTTCCTCCTCTAAACCCTAACCTTCTTCCTTCTTCTCTCTAGTTTTCTTCCTCTCTCTCTAGTAGTTCCTGTCAAAAAACCACACTGAACAACAGCTATGAACAAACCACTTATTACACATCATCAAAGAATCAAATTGTACCATGGAGAATATAAACAAAAAACAAAATGAAACATGATGCTTTCAGCAATGGAAAGATAAGGTACTATCACAGAACCATTTAATAAACCAAACTACAATGGATGCATGCAACAGTGTTGTAGAGTCACTGTTTAGGAGTGATATCATCAACTTCATCAAAAAATAAGATACTTGGTGCTGCTAAGCGAGCTTTCTAAAAGGCCGAACACAATAGTGCTTCACCTTCATCAACATGCTTCAAATTTAATTCAGCCCCACTGCAAATGCATGGGAAATAAGCAATTCATATATGAATAGTGGTTTGGCTTAATTTATAAGCTAGGGCAAAATTTTAAAGCATAATCATTTTTATGACCATAGCAATATCCTCCCTATGAAAAAACCATAAGATTATGTTCGGTTTGACGAAATTGGGGCTTCTAAGTTTGAATTGTAGGCTCAATTTCAATGAAAATGGACCTTTAATTCTAATTTGAATGCCCCAGTTTTGTCCAAACGAATGGACCTAATAATGGTACAAAAAACTAGTAGTCTCGGAAGATATTATAAGGATGAAATGAAAAACACAAGGGTTATGTATCAAATATATTTGATGCACTCGTAGTAGGACTCAGTGGGATGAAGATATTACACTCACAACCCGCATTTTCTCCTAATTTAGTAAGTATCAAAGTATGAGAAAACACGCGTCGTGATGTCACGTCGAGCAAGGGATAACTGTCGACGCTCAGGCGAACACCAGCTAACTAGACTATGAAAATTCATAAGTTTAAATATTAGAAAAATCAGTTATATTTTTAAAGGCCGTATCCATCGGCTCAGTGGTTCATCTAGTGCACAATTTAAAAATTATACTTATACGCAGCGAAAAATACTTTATTTATATTTGACATCCTATGAGAGTGCATAAGTGTCCCCCAGAGGACAACTTATACTATGCATACCCTACATTTAATTTATACTATATTTAAGAAAACGATCTTTTTACGTTGTTTGAAATGTAGTATATGAGTTTTATAAACATGTTGATCATGAGATATAATTAAAATAGTGTTTTCATAGGTTTTAAAGTAACTATCAACATAACATAAATCATTCCAAGAGCAAGTAGACTATCTCCATAAAGATAGCAGCAAAAGATAACATATCTAGTATCAAGGTAAAACTACCAGTGGGCGACAACAAACTGACACGAACTCACTGGCAATTATATATGTCTGTAAGAAAGAAACATAAAACTACCTTACAAGACCAAGGAACTGATCTCCACAGTACCAGAGACCACCAGCAACAGCACAGCAAAACTCAAAGAAGAAAGAATACCTCAGCAAGCAAAAACAAATAAGCTGTGGAAAACTATCATGCCCCAAAAAAAAGTAAGCGAAGAAGTAGCAGGGCAGTAACAAACAAACACTGCCCAAGACAAGACTAACTTGCACCAAGTGCGAGAATCAGCAACAACACTGCTAAAACCTGCAGAGTTTATATGGCTACCACGTGCCAAAAAATTGTTGCAATCTATAACGAAAGAAATACCTAACAACCCTAATTTGTGAGTAATGGTAGTAATAAAAAGCTTGAGAAACCTACTTTAAGGAAAAGAAAGAAGCTTGAGAAGCATGAGCAGCCGCTTTAGCAAGGGTTGTCTTGCAGCACCCAGGAGGTCCGTATAAAAGAACACCTCGTAGTGGCACTATTCTCAACCGTGCAAATGCATCAACGTGCTTGAAAGGCCATTCAACATGTTGAATTTTTTTCTATAGCATGGATAAAAAACATCTTATAAAGGAATTAAGGTAATTTTAAATATAAGTAGATGCAATAAAAATTTCAGCTCACGATATATTTGCAAGCTCATTAATAGCGCCTCCGGTAATGCCTGGGCCCACCTCAGACATTGCATTTTTCAGATCTTCTGCCATCAGTGTAAACTCAACTCCATTTGTAGACCTGTCGTATGAAATTCTAACTGCTTCATGGCATAATGTATGTAAGTCAGCCCCTACATATCCGTTGCAAGACGGAGCAATGAATTATAGGTGAACTTTTTCATCTACTTTTGCATTTCTGCAACAGAGCTGTACAATATAAAACAAGTGTGCAAAGAGAGACTTCAAATTACATTCCATTTTTATAATTAGATAAATAAGTAATTTCAAGTACCAAAGTTATAATAGTAACCATTAATGGGTTAAATTGCTGATGGAAAATGAGAATAACAAACACATAAAATGACTTATCAAAATTTGAGAAAAACTAGTAACTTAACCAAACCTCAAGAATTTTTAATGGCTCTGATGCAATAGGGGCATGCACTTCTATCTCCTTATCAAATAATCCCGATCTTAAGGTGTGATTAACTGCATCAAGTCTTATACACATTGTTGAAGAACAAATTTGAATATAACTCGAGAGAAGCATAAATACTCCTAAAGTAAATAACATAGTAAATTCAACTTCATGATTGACCTATGAATCCATTTCCAAGCAGGTCTACCTTTCAGTTGACGCTACCATGACAACATGTGAACGTGATTTTGATGAAATCATGCTTCTGTCCATCAAAGTTATAAGTTGGCAAACTATGTGAGACTCGCACAAATTTGTCAACAGATAGTAATGGGCGGAGTAGGGTCCTAATACATGCACATACACCAACAAATGAACAAGAGAAAACCATACCTATCATGATATTGTGGGCATATAGCATCAACTTCACCTATGAAGATAACAGAGGGCTTCCCCGATAATGCAATTGAATATGCTTGAAAAAAACATTCTTGTAACTTTCATCCATCCTTATGGATAGAGTACTGTAACACCTGTACTCTCACCGCCTATTAACCAGCAGTCAACCAACCTTCAGATGTTCTTTTCAAGGAGGTAATCATACCGGAGGAGTAACACCATCAGCAACATAAACGAAGGCCATGATTTGCCCCCTATTCCAAGGCATCTCCAGATGCTGACAGGTGGCAAATACTGAAGACAACCAATTACTTTCTCCTGTAACGGCTATATTTATGAATAGCCTATATAAATATGGTTTAGAGCATGTATTAGCTTAAGATGGTTATTAATAAAATTTCGTTATTTCCTCTTAACTTTCCCCTGTTCTTCTCTCTCTCCCCTGCCACTTCCTGGCATTCTTCTATCCCACTTAACCCAATTGTTACATTGGTGCTCTCGTTTTCTTGATCTCCACCCTTTCGCTACCATGCCGGCTGGAACCCGATCTCACGACGATGCCCACCACCCACGCGACATTCAGGAGGCCATTCAAGACGAACAACGCGCCAGAATCTCACAATTTGAAGTTTTCCGCCAAGAAACCCAAACCCAACATAATCTGTTGACGCAACAGATCTTGGCAACCCGGGATCAGGCTTCCGATCAGATTCTGGAATTACGCAACGACATGAAGGCCCTCACGGAGACTGTTCAACGCTCCTTGGAGTTACAAACCGCAAGAATGCACAAACAACCGGAACACTGTACAGGACAATCATCAGCGGGGATTTTAGGCGCATCGCCACTACCAGAGCCACAAATTCAGGTTGTTTCTGCACAACCTAAACTTCTTGCTATTTCTTGCCCTCGATTTGCGGAGGGAGACCCTACCGATTGGTTATATGAACTCAAGAATTTTTTTACTTACAATTCAATTAACCCCACGAATTCTTAATTTACGCCGCTTTACATTTGGACAAACCCGCTTCACGCTGGTATCAGGCCACCCTCACAGATCACCCATCCCTTACTTTTGATTTTTTTGTTCAGGCAATAATGAAACGATTTGGCCCATGTGCCTATGAAAACCCTCAAGGCGCACTCACCAAATTAACCCAAACCACCACTGTATTGGATTTCAAAAAAGATTTTGAAGATCTTAAAAACCGTGTACCTGGTCTCGACCCCACCTTTACCAAAAATATGTTCATCTCAGGATTACATCCCTCTATTCAGAGTCAGGTCTTGATCCACGAACCCCCTGATTTAGACTCGGCATTTGCCATGGCTCGCTTAATCGAAGCACAAATGCGTTTAGGACCTCGGACTCTCTCCCACACTCCCAAACACAACGTCAGTTTTCCGCCCACCAATCCAACATGTCAACCTACACGACAACCATTATCTCATTTCCCCAATAAGACCCAATTCATTAAACGCCTCTCACCACAAGAACTACAAAATAGACGAGACAAGGGACTTTGTTATAATTGCGACGACAAATTCCAACCGGGACACAAATGTAAAGGAAAAGGCGTCTTATGTTTTTTTCAAGGCACGGAGGATGAGGACCAACCTGACTCATCCGACCACTTATCGGACATCGAAGATGACTCACCTACGTTACTTGCCACTGTCCAAACATTATCGGGCTCCTCAAGCGGACGATCCCTCCGTTTCACTGGGCATATCCAACACCTACCCGTCGAAATATTAATAGACAGCGGCAGTTCCCACAATTTTATCTCTCCCCGAATGGCAAAGTTCCTGAATCTACCCATCTATACTGTTCATCAGTTTCCAGTTTTATTGGGTAATGGCTCCACCATCAATTGCCAAGGGATGTGTAAGAATGTCCAGTTGCTCATCCAGACCCACTCTTTCAACGTTCAATTATTCGTTTTAGATATCAAAGGCGCAGACATAATATTGGGAGTACGATGGTTACAGCCTCTAGGGCCAGTAACCACCGATTACTCTAACCTCACCATGTCTTATAGTAGTACTCAAGGACAAATTACACTATGGGGCCACAATAATTGTCCAGAAGGTCAGATTTCATCATCGCAACTATCACGCTTACTTACTTTACAACCCTTGGCCACTTGCTGGTTAATAACCTCTAATTCAGTTTTTCCAACAACCATCCTTCAGCACCCCAACACGACACAGAATACACTACCACCCCAACTTACAACCATCCTTCAGCAGTATGAAACCTTATTCGCGGAACCCAGTTCATTACCTCCACCCCGAAACATTGACCATCAAATAGTCTTAGAATCCGGATCCCAAGCACCCAATATTAAACACTATCGTTATCCTTATTACCAAAAAAACGAAATCGAACGACTGATCATTGACATGCTAAATAAAAATCACATACGCCCTAGTACTTCCAGTTTTTCATCACCTGTACTTTTGGTTAAGAAAAAGGATGGTACTTGGAGATTTTGTATCGACTATAGAGCGCTTAACAAAATAACTATCAAGGATCGGTTCCCAATACCAACTATTGACGAATTATTAGACGAACTTCACCATGCCAGAATTTTCACAAAATTAGATCTTCGATCCGGATACCATCAAATACGAATGGCTGAGGATGATATCCATAAAACTGCATTTCGCACACACCAAGGACATTACGAGTTTACCGTAATGCCTTTTGGACTGTCCAATGCACCCTCAACATTTCAATCTTTAATGAACAATATTTTCCAAAAATATTTAAGGAAGTTTGTTGTTGTTTTTTTTGATGATATATTACTATATAGTGCCTCTCAGGATGAACATTACACACATCTCAAAATAGTTTTTGCCATTCTCTCACAGCATCACCTTCACATTAAAAAAACAAAGTGCTCCTTCATGACTACAACTATAGAATTTCTAGGACACCAAATAACAGAAGGGAAAGTCGGTCCCACTCTATTAAATCTTGAGGCTATAAAAACTTTTCCAATTCCACAAAACCAAAAAGATGTGCGAGCATTTTTAGGTTTGACTGGTTACTATAGGAAATTTATAAAAAATTATGCGTTAATAGCACATTCCTTAACTGATCTGCTTAAACAGGGTCCTTTCCACTGGACCGAACAAACGCAACTGGCTTTTGAGCAGTTAAAAACCTATTTGCTTACCGCACCAATATTGTCTCTACCCAATTTTGCATTACCATTTGAGATAGCAATAGACGCATATGGCTTAGGAATCGGAACCGTGCTATCCCAACAAAACAAACCCATAGCTTATTTTAGTAAAAAACTAACAGACCTTATGAAGAAAAAATCAACTTATGTGAGGGAAATGTACGCAATTATTACTGCCGTCGCTAAATGGCGACATTATCTCTTGGGGCAGCAGTTTATTATTTACACAGACCACCAGAGCCTCCATCATTTACTCACCCAGGACTTGCACACACCAGAGCAACATTATTTTTTTTCCAAATTACTAGGCTACGATTACATTATCAAATATAAGCCAAGAAAACATAATGTTGTAGCAGACACATTATCGCGTCTGGATTCAACCCCAGATCAACCCCCATCAATGAGCCTCCAAGTTCTTTCTATGCCAATATCCCCCCTTTTGGAGGGATTGGAAAACGAATACAACCAGGACGAATACACTCAACAATTGAAACAGCACTTAATGACTACACCACACCTTCACCCCACTTGGTCTATTAAAGGCCCGTACTTCTACAACAAGCATAAACTGTACATTCCCGAAAAATCCAAATTAACTACGACTTTAATTAGGGAGGCCCACGATAGCTTATGGGGGGGTCATTCCGGAGTTAAGGGCACAACTCATCGTCTACAACAACAATTTTACTGACCCAATTTAACTAAACAGGTCGAATTGTACGTTAGTAACTGTGATCTATGCCAAAAATCAAAATCAAGCAATCATCTACCATACGGATTACTGCAACCTCTACAAACACCAGACAAACTATGGGCGGATCTTACGATGGATTTTATCACACATCTACCTAGCTCACACTCAACTACGATAATAATGGTAATAGTTGATCGTTTTTCAAAGGCAGTACATTTCTCACCCGTAAAAACGTTAACAGGCCCGATAGTGGCTAACATTTTTTGGGAAACTGTTGGGAAATTACATGGTATTCCAGAAACAATCATCTCTGATCGCGATACTATTTTTTTAAGTAATTTTTGGACAGAACTATTCAGACTTCAGGGAACCCAGTTAAAATACAGCTCTGCTTACCATCCCCAAACGGATGGCTTAACAGAACGCCTGAATAGATCCCTAGAACAATACCTCCGAATTTTTTGTAATCATAATCATAAAAAATGGTATAATTTACTTAGCTATGCTGAATATTTTTTTAATACTTCATTTAACTCAGCGATCGGCATGACTCCATATGAAGTTATGTTCGGTCGCCCTCCGCCTGGCTTACTTACTTACAGCCCCGGAAGCACGACAAATGAAGCAGTCGAGACAACATTACAAAAGCGGGAGAAAATAATACAGCAGCTTAAGGACAACCTCCACAAATCACAGCAGAGGATGAAGGCAAATGCGGACAAGCGCAGGACGGACTTACAACTCACTCCAGGGGAATGGGTGCTACTTAAACTCCACCCTTATCGACAACTCTCCCTCGGCCGCACCATCAATAAAAAATTGAGCTTGAAATACTATGGTCCATACAAGGTTCTGGAGGTCATCGGTAAAACGGCATACCGTTTGGACCTTCCTCCAGAGGTCAAAATCCACCCCGTCTTTCACATATCCATGCTTAAAAAATACAAAGGAGAGCCAGGGCCTCAAGGAATTACTCTTCCAGATAAGCATTGGAAAAACAATCCTCTTCATCAGCCGCTGGCGGTTATTGCAACACGGAAATTACAACGCCACGATCAGGAAACAATGCAGGGGTTAATACAATGGGAGGGTCTGCGTCCAGAAGACAGCACATGGGAAGATCTGTCTTCCTTGGTAGATTTTCCCCAAATCGCCGTCCAACTTCGCAATATTCCAGAAAACTCATGGACGCAAAAGGGAAAGCGAAGCCAACGACGAAACCCCAACAACAAACGAGATCCGTGACTTCGACTTCTACACCATGGCAGCAAAACCAACGAAACCAACCAAAAAAAAAAAATAATAATAAGAGGAGGAGCGAGATCGACACACCGCACGAAACAACGTCTCAACAATACTTGCTCAACACCTATTTTCTACAGCAGATCAGGAAGATGGAACTCACCCAACAGCGAATAGGAGTTACAGACTCAGTAAACATCCAAGCCTCACTTCAGTATCTGTTCTTCGTTTACATCATCGCTGCCTTCTCCACCATTCGCCGGGAAGCTCCAGATCTCCCTCCGCCGGGCTAGGGTTTCGGCAAACCACAGATGATAAAGCTGAAGTAACGCTGAGGACAGCGTTTTAAAAGGATGGGTATATTGTAACACCTGTACTCTCACCGCCTATTAACCAGCAGTCAACCAACCTTCAGATGTTCTTTTCAAGGAGGTAATCATACCGGAGGAGTAACACCATCAGCAACATAAACGAAGGCCATGATTTGCCCCCTATTCCAAGGCATCTCCAGATGCTGACAGGTGGCAAATACTGAAGACAACCAATTACTTTCTCCTGTAACGGCTATATTTATGAATAGCCTATATAAATATGGTTTAGAGCATGTATTAGCTTAAGATGGTTATTAATAAAATTTCGTTATTTCCTCTTAACTTTCCCCTGTTCTTCTCTCTCTCCCCTGCCACTTCCTGGCATTCTTCTATCCCACTTAACCCAATTGTTACAAGTACGCGCGAGAAGGAAATAGATAATTCAGCAATTCAAGAAAACAAAAAAGTAAAAGCTATTGAAATAAACAAGTGAATAAAATTGAACAGATGGAATCACCCCCAACAAAATTTTAAATAAATATTATTTTTCATGAACAAAATGGAATACCTTAACGTAATCTAATGTGCACCACTTTCTTGAGCCACAGCTTTCACCAAGCTTTTTTGAACCAGAACTAACAATCAAATTGATGCATATATTTTAGTAAATTAAAAACAAGTGTTCTTATAAATAAGCCATAATTGTTGTAAATCTTCTAAGCTAAGAACTTTATATTAAAAACTCCATGATAAAATAAAGAAATATTCAAATTTTTTTGTTTTATAAGTAAAAATCTTTTCAAACAAAATCACTTATTAGAATGAACAAACAATTTTTTTAATAATGATTTATCACATTAAATGATTACTCTGAAATTTATATCAATATCATAATATGTTAACCAATAACACAATATTTACTAAGATAAATAGTACGATTAGTATGTTCATAGATACACAACTGAAAGGAAGATGGATATAAGTTATCTACAAATCAAATATAAATTTATCAACCTATCAAAAATGATGGAGAAAAAACAGCATTGACCCATCCATATCGCACATGTCCTGGTAGTGTTGATGTCTCTAAAGAATACGATAATGAAGTTTGGATTGACAACAAAAGAACGAATTGTAACATTTAAGTTTGTATAATTTATCTACAAATAAAGAATTGAAACGAATTGTTTACAATTTGCTTACCCTGTTTTGCATAAAGGATTAGCCTTCCATGACATTGCCATTCAAGTTATTGTCAACTTGTGTGTTCTTTACATATGAGTTCATCTACCAATTGTATAACTTAAGTAACGAAAAGTACAGTAACACTTATTTTAAAATTATTTTGGTAAAAAAATAATCCATAACTTACAGTATTAATAATGGTTCAATTGTAAAGAATGTCATAATATTTTCATTCAAGTAAACAAGCTTATTAAGCATTTGAGAGTATTATTTCCTTTAATGAGAACGGATAGATAATGACTTGAAGAAGACTAAAGACATGATTCTCTAATAAGACTATAAATAGATGATTAAAAGTAAGGAGAAAGAGTTAAATCCCACTATTAACCAAATTTCAATGAATAAGCTAATATTTTGTGTGAAATGTGTTGTAAACAAATATTTAAGTGCAAGGAGAAAGGTAAAGCATTGTTTATGAAAAACACTAATGTTGGAACCCGAAAAACCGGTTCACAAAAATTCGAATGGAAAGGGTGCCCCGAGATTACTAATCTCATGAGACGGCCTCACAGAACTAGATGACGGGAAAGGCTATAGATAGGAACTTGTCTACAAATACGATTCGAGTGCTGCAACGAGGTCCCGGGATGTACCCGGAAGTCGAAAAGAACTTCCCCTCCACAACCAAAGAGTTGAGTTAGGTACGAGGAAGGGGCCACTTGAAGAGTAGAGAACTTATGGGAGGGGAGTCAAGGTTTTTCGGTGTCATTCCTGATACCAATGAGCTCCTATCTATGAACAAATCCCAGGGAGGGGGTATTGATACGAGAATAGACTCCCCTTTTGAAAAACATGTCAAATAGCCAGTTGCGAAACTATGGGGAGCTACTCAACTACAGCGAGTGACCATGATTACTCACGCTACAACGATCTTCAGATATTCTTTACTAGAGGCGAATTGCAAGGGATGCATGCCTACATGACGAGTATCAAGTGATACTTGCTCTTTGACTTGCAACACCTCTGATCTCTGACTTTGACCTCTCTGCTTACGTGGCCTAAACAGGCCCAACATCGGCAAATATGTGTCATGCATAATCCCCGCCGAGCTACTTTGTCGAGAGATTAGCCTCACCTAATACTGTCTTGTGATCTCATTCCATGTTTATAAATAGGAGGGCCCTCTTTGGGGTGCCCTTTTCCAAGCTTGAGTGAGATGACTATCACCATAAAGAAAATCGATGCTAAGACACAATTGGCACGCCATTACGCGAGTATTAAACGAGAGTCATTGTTGCATATCACGAGCTCGGATCAAAACTCGACCGATAGCATGCGACCCAAATCGCTGATTCACTATGCTGGAGGTGTGAGTATCAAAGAAAGAAGAATTTAAAAACCGCCTGGAGGGTGCAGAGGTGAAGTACTAAGCCATCAACGAGTTGGAGAGGTGCATCGCGGACCTGGAGTACAAGCAGGATCTGCTTCAAGATGGCATCCACTGGATACGAGAGATCATGGGTGTGGTGGGTACCCTCACTCGAATATTGAGGCAAATCGGAATCGATGACAATTGATGAGGCTCAATTTGAGTCGATTCAATTTGACTCAAATCACATTTTGAGTCAATTTCGAGACAGTTCTGAATCGCTCGAAATATAATTCAAATCAACTCGAATTATTTAAAAATATTTTGTATTTATTAATATATTATTTTTTAAAACTGTGAGGCATTAAAATTTAAACATAATTAAAAACATAAATCCTTTAAGTAATATTTGCTAAATTTAAAGGTTGCCCAATTTAGTTTCAAGTCAACTAGGAATAAAAACAATTGCTCAATTTTGAGCTGGCTCGATTCGAATTCGAGCCTACTCAGAATCGAGCCATTTTGAACAAGAGGGCTCGACTCAAAATCGAGTTCGATTTCGAGTCAATTTTGAGCCTAGTTTGACTCGAAAATTTCAATCTAGAGCGCACTACCTCCAGAACTTGCTAGTGAAGATGGTGTCGCGGTTGGATACAAAGCTTTTGGGCATTCCGTGCAGACGAAAAATTTCTTGAAAAAAAACTTGCTACATTCTCGGCTAGAAAGGGTCGGATAATGGCGACAAAATGTGTGCCTTTCGAGAAGCAATGGAACACTACCATTAACATCAATTTTCCCCAGAGTCCTTCCACAAAGTCCATAAAAAATTAGACACACTTGATAAGGAACCAGAAGGGGCTGCAAGAGGCCGGCCGACAGTAGGTGGTTCACCTTGTTTTTTTAATAGGTGTCGCATGCAGCAATGAAAGACTTCACGTGACTACGTAGGTCTTTTCAATAGAATTCGGCGCGTATACGCTGGAGGGTGTGGTGCACGCCTTCGTGGCCGCAATCGTGAAGCTCAAGGAGGATGAGGGGTATCAATGGCAAACTGGTGTCCATGTAGATCAGATCCTTGTACAGAATTAAGTCGGCTCGGTTGGTGTACGACGCAGGAAGCAGTCATTCCTCGCTGCATCGGAGGAGTTCCAACAAGGTAGTTGAAGCGGAAATTTCATGGCAAATGGCGGATAGGAGATCAGTCGGGGGAATGGAGATATTCATCAGGGCGGGGGAGATCTCATGGTCTCGGCGGAAGAGCATCCGCGACTCGACTGGAGTTGTCGAATTTGTATTTGTGGAGGAAAACCGAAAATGTATATACATTCTCAATAATCAAATACAAGGTATGAATACACATTTATAGGAGGGAGAAAGGGAGAAGAGATCCTTGTACATGATGTTGGACTAAACAGGAGAGAATAAAAATAAATGAATGGGCTCCATCATGGGCCTCTTTACATATGCTTTTCCAACACTCCCCCGCAAGCTGGAGCGTAAAAGTCATAGGCACCTAGCTTGGACAGGAACTGATAAAATAGGGTACTTGGTAGGGCCTTCATGAGGATATCAGCAATTTGTTCAGTACCTGGAACATGCTTCAATTCTATCTTCTTCATTTGAACTTTCTCCTGAATGAAGTGACAGCCCACTTCAATATGTTTCATCCTTTCATGGAAGACCAGATTCTTTGTTATGTGTATAGGCCGCTTGACTGTCACATAATAGGATGGCTGGTGAGGGAATTTTTACTCCTAGATCAGCGAAGAGACTTTCAAGCCATGTGAGCTCAGAGACAATGATACCATCGATCGGTATTCTGCTTCAGCTGAGGATCGAGCAACCACGGCATGTCTCTTACTACGTCATGTAACAACATGACCTCAAAAATAGGTACAAAAACCACTGGTGGACCGTCGATCATCCAAGGAACCAGCATAATCTGCATTTGAATACGCAACCAACATTGGAGTAGAGGATGAGGTTTTGTACACCAGCCCTTGACCCGGAGTTGTTTTAAGGTATCTTAGGATGCGTTTGATGGTTTGAAGGTGAGATATTCGAGGAGAATGCATAAACCAACTGACAACCCCAACAACAAAGGATATATCCGGTATTGTGACTAGGCCTGTGCAGGAAAACCGAAAACCGCACCAACCCGCAAAACCGCACCGCACCGCAACTTATTTCAAACCGAACCGATCGGGTGCGGTGCGGTTTGGTTTTGGGGGTCTGAAAACCGGCACATGTGCGGTTCGGTTTGGCTTTGAAATCTTAAAAACCGACCACACCGCACCGCACCGTACTAAAGTTCAATATATATATATATATAATATACGGGCGGAGGAAATGGTGCGGGTTGTACGGGCAAGTGAAATTGGGGGTCAAAACGGTCTCAAAATGAAACGTGATCAACATGAAAGTTGTAGATCTCGGTGAGACCTACAACTTTCATGTCGATCATGTTTTAATTTGGAGTCGATTTGGACCTCGATTTGGGCCCCGAAATTGGGGGCGGCGGAACAGTTTACTGTAGCAGTTCCGCCGCTCCCGATTTCGGGGCCCAAATCGAGGTCTAAATCGTCCCCAAATCAAAACGTGATCAACATGAAAGTTGTTCGTCTCGCCGAGATCTACAACTTTCATGTTGATCACTTTTCATTTTGAGACCCTCTTGACCCCCAAAATCACTTGTCCGTACGCCCGCACCTAATGTTTGCCCGCACAGTATATGCCCCCATATATATATATATATATATATATATATATATATATATATATATATATATATATATATATATATATATATATATATATAGAATAGACTGCGGCGCAGTCTATTCTTTAATACGGTATTAAATGGTCTATTCTTCTCCCGACTCGGCGACTGTCTCCCGCATTACACAGTCCACAGTCCGCCCTTCTGCAGCAAAGAAAGGAACGATTCGCGAAACCCTAGCGCCAGCCGCACCGCATCAAACTTCCAGCCGCTGGCCCGCAGTCGACTTCGCTCCTATTCCGGCGATTCCTGCAGATATTCCGGCGATCAAACTTCCTGCTCCTATTTGCGAAACCCTAGCGCCGGGCCGCACCAATCAAACTTCCTTTCTCCTTGCAAAGGTTGGGCACTGCTCCACCTCCTTTCTCCTTGCATTCTTGTAATAATAGTTGTTGACAGCTCGCTACAAGAAAAATGTTGGATTAGCATTTAGCAAGAATTGCGGCACATTGATAAATGTTCTTTATTTAGAAATGTTTATCGAGTATATTATTACTGATTTCACATCTAGATTCGTTTCTATCACCAGTCTCTGTCCATGTTCTGCCAAGAATTTGGTCTGTTTTTATTATTGCTATATATTGGTCTCCTCTTATTTAGCAATTTGATCTCAATTGCATCTTGTGTTTTTATAATTTTATTCTCTTATTAATAGAGCCTTTACTTTCAAAATACACCATATAATTTTTGTCTCCTCTTACTTTCAAAATACGTGCGGGACAAGGCTATAATTTTGGTCTCCTCTTATTTAGCAATTTGACGTGCATTTACATCTAATTTTGCTAACATTTACTTACATAAACAAAAACCCATGCAGATCACTTTCAAGGATTGGAGACTTGGAGTGTTGGGCATGTGATTATATTTGTCAAGTTTCAATTGAGGAGGACAGGAGGTATATTGTTGGTTATTTTCTTCGTATGTTATACTTTTTTATTGTCCACCCTTTTAATAAACTCGAGTCATCGTGCTATTGACTATTGTGCATAGTTGTTGATGGCATCCAAAAAGAACAAAGGAAAAGAACCACTTGTAATGGAGGGAGATAGCGGTACTAAAAATAAAGTTAGTGAACCTATTGTGAATCACAATGATGATACAAAACACATAGAGAAGAAAACAAAAATGGATGTTTTTGATAGTACTAAAGCTAAATCAGCTGTGTGGGATTGGTTCATGAAGTTTAAAGATACTGAAGGAAGAGATAAAGCGAAGTGTAAGCATTGCTCCAAGATATACGTTGCTGATCCTCGTAAGAATGGAACAAGTGCTTTAAGAGTGCATATGCTAACTTTATGTCGCTTCAGGTTGAAAAATAACAATCAACAAATGTTATCTCTTAGTGAGAAAAAAGAAGATGGAGTAGTTGTTAGTTCATTAAAAGCTACTAAATTTGACGATGAACAATGTCGTGTTGCTTTAGCAAAAATGGTTGTAGTTGATGAGCTATCCTTCAAGTTCGTAGAAAATGAAGGCTTTAGAAGTTTTTCTAACCAGCTAGAGCCAAGGTTCAAAGTGCCATCTCGCACAACTATTTCCAAATACTGTATCAATCTTTTCACCTCCGAGCGGAAGAAATTAAAGAAATAGTTACGATCAGAAAGGATATGTCTTACTACAGATACATTGACATCTATTCAAAAATATGGATATATGTGCCTTACTGGACATTGGATAGATAAAGAGTGGAGATTGCAAAAAAAGGATTCTTAACTTTGTTAGAATCATTGATCATACTGGAGAAGGACTTGGAAATGAAATATTAAATTGTGTCACTGAATGGGGGATTAAAAACATTTTCACTATCACTATGGATAATGCATCAGTCAATGACGTAGTTGCTATATATTTGACAAGGAAGACTAAAGAGTGGAAATCTACTATACTAGAGCATGAGTTCCTACATGTTAGATGCTCGGCACACATATTAAATTTAATTGTGAATGAAGGATTATCCGAATATAATGAGTCTATTGAAAAGATTCGGTTGGCCATTAAGTATGTAAAAGGATCTTCTCAATGACTAGAGAAGTTCAGAAAATGTGTAGCAAATGCGGAGATATCCTGCAAATCGCTTTTGTGTTTGGATGTGGAAACACGGTGGAATTCAACATACTTGATGCTAGAGACTGCGATAAAGTTTGAGAAAGCTTTCAATGAATTAGAGGATGAAAGCTCATACAGAAACTATTTTAATAATGACGATAAAATTAATGGTCCACCCAAGTCAGAAGATTGGAATAATGCAAGTTTATTTCTTAAGCTTTTAAAGTTATTTTACATCGTTACTTTGGAGGTTTCTGGCACCAAATATCCAACTTCGCATTTATTTTTTCAAAACATTTCAATGATGGAGCATGCCATTAATTCTATGTGTGATAGTCAAGATCCGGCAATGAGCATGGTTGCACAACGGATGAAGATAAAATTCAATAAATATTATGGTAGTTTGGAAAAAAGTAATGTTCTACTATATGTTGCTTTTGTGTTGGACCCACAATGTAAGTTAAAGAGACTTACAAAGTGTTTCAAAGCAGTATATGATATGGCAAGAGCAAGGACAATGATTGAGTTGAATGAATGCACATTATATCGTTTATACAGTCATTATGACAAATCTATAAACACAACATCAATTCAAAGTAGTTTAAGCCAAGCTTCAAGCTCTGGGACTGCTATGAATCAAGTTGATGTGGAATTTAGCGTCGTGGCTTATCAAAAAAAAATGTTTATGGATGATTCAGAGGAGGATGAAGCAACTATTTGTGCATCTGAGATTGACCTTTACTTGAAGGAAGATACACTCAAGCTGCAAACAAATTTTGATATTTTGAATTGGTGGAGATTGAACTCTTACAGATTTCCAATATTATCTCAAGTGGCAAGAGATGTTTTAGCTATTCCAGTGTCTACTGTAGCCTCTGAGTCAGCTTTTAGTACTGGAGGATGTATTCTCGATCCTTTCAGGAGTTCATTAGCACCTAAGACGGTAGAAGCTTTGATTTGTGCTCATGATTGGTTGCGTTGCAAGTCAAACCTCAATGAGATAGAGGAGATGTTTATTGATGTTGACAAGTACGAAGAGCTCGATAAAGGTAGTGTATTTGCATTGAATTTGTAGTATTGTAGTTGTTTACCAATTTTTTAAATGTTATTTTAAATTCTTAACAGAGCTGGACAAACAAATGCAAGCTAATGTGGATGACGAAGCTGAAACCAATGAAGATGGAAATTGAATTTTGGTAAATATAGCAACATGCATCATACATTTGAATTTGCTTTATTCAGTATCAACCTACAACATGGTGTATGATTTGCTATGCAGCAAGGTATTAGCAGCTTTGTTGTAGTAGTGTTATCATGATTTTCGGTTGTTTTGCAATTTTCTTTATTCAAACTGGTTTACGGTTATAATTGCGTTGATTGATTGTTTTGTAAAAGATCAAAAAAACTGTCACAAAACCGAAACCGCACCGCACAAACCGACACCAAACCGCACCGAAACCAAACCGCACTGCACGATTTAGGTGCGGTGTGGTTTTGGTCGGCCGAAAACCGCACCCATGCGGTGAGGTTTGGGTTTGCCTCCAAACCGCACCACTCGCAGGCCTACTTGTGACTGTTAGGTAGATCAATTTTTCAACAAGTTATCGATAGTATTCAGGATTTTGGAGAGAAAGATCTTTATCGGAAGCATGTGCACACAACTTGTGATTTGCATCCATTGGAGTAGTAGTCAGCATCTTGAAGGAGATCGAGGCAGTACTTCCGTTGGGAGAGGACAAGTCTATCTGAATGTCTCGCGACCTCAAGACCAAGGAAGTATCGAAGGTGCCCTAGATATTTTGTTTGAAAGACGGAGCTAAGATGTTGTTTTACTGCTTGGATTCCCTTTGAAAGATCTCTAGTGATTAAGATGTCATCAACATAAACTAACAGAAGAACCGTTCTTGTTTCCCGATGTCGAGTGAACATAGATAAGTCTGTTGAGCTCCAAGTAAAGCCAACTTCCCGAAATGCCATACTGAACCTGTCAAACCATGTCTGAGGGGATTGTTTGAGACCATAGATGGACTTATTAAGATGACAAACTCGGGACTTCCCCGTGGTCTCAACCCCGAGAGGTTTTCTTGTATCAACTAGGGTTCACGCTTACCGCACCAAAAATGTTGGAACCAAAAATTGGCCCCAACGAGAGTTTGGACCTTAGGGTGTAGCTAACACCTACTTCACTCAAACTCTGACCCCTGACCAGACACTAGGAATTAAGGAACTGACCCTAGGCTTCAGCTCGGAGGCCCCTGCACTAACCTGGAAGATCTATGAGCATTTTACCTCCTTAGAGAGGTGCTGAGCTAAGGATACATCAGAAAGTGCTACAAGACTTCAGAAAATGAGAAAGTTTGCCTTCTGAGCTACCCTTTGGGTCTATTTATAGATTATCAGTATCTAGTCTGCCAACAGCGTAACTCCGCTGTTCTAAGAGGATATTTGCAGCCCAACCTGGTCTGCCAACAGTGTAGCTCTGCTGTTCTGAGGAGCTAAATGCAGACCTAAGGGCACCAAGGTAATTTTACCCCTGCACCATATTGGGCGGAAACCCTTCCGCTAGCCTCCGTGGGCTTCCCGCTCATCCGGGAGGAAGCCTTTCCGCATGCCCAGGCAAAAGGCCATTACCCGGCCGAGTGCGGGTTTGCCTACCCCACTCGCCTACTCTTACAAGAGACCTGGCCAAGCCAAAAAGCGTTGAGAGCGGCGAGTGCACTCAATGCTAGAAACCAAAAAGCGTTGAGAGCGTCGAGTGAAGGGGCTTTACTCAGCGCCTTCAACAAAAAGGGCGCTACCAACACCAGGGGCTTCCCGCTTACCCTAGGTGGAAGCCCTTTCGCATCCACGGCGGGAACCTTTCAGCCTGACACACTCGCCTGACCTGATCAACCTGGGCTCAAGGTCCCACTTACCGAATATGGGGTTGTACATTCAGCATGATATCCTTTGACTTCGATAACGCTATCGGACTAATGCTCAGGCTCAGGATTGGAGTAACTAAGGAAGACTCCATATTCAGGCTAACGTCCATCGACAAAATCAGCAATGGCGACAAAGTGGCGTCGCGGGCACGCAGAGGATTTGCGCCCTGACTTCATACACTTAAAGCATCAGAATACTCCAATATTGGGCTTGGTTCCCGTGGGCTCCTTACCCCGAGTGGGTCCAGTGGGAGGAGCCGGTAGTGACATGAGAGTGATGAGTATCTGAAATCCTAGAGGTGGATGCAGTGGTGGTTGTGATGCTCGAGGTAGTTCTTTAAGTAGACTTATGCCCAGATATCCTCTTCAGAAGTGCGGTTTTTACTCAACGGGCCTTACTAGTCACTTCACCGAAATCTCTAAAGTCGTGCAACTCCAACTCGTCCCTAATAGAAAAACGGAGCCCGTTCAGATAACGAGATGCTGTCATGTTATCCTCATGAAGATTTAGCCTAAAATGCAGCACTAAGAAGTCGTGAATGTACTCATCCACAGAAAGGTTGTCCTGACGAAGGTTTTGGAACCTTCGATAAAGAGTTTGCAGATAGTCCATGGGAACATATTGCTTCTATAATGGCGCCTTAAATCCTACCCACATGGTTATAGGGGCTAATCCTATGGTAAACTGTGTGTGCTCTACATGAACCCACCAGGATAGTGTTTGCGCTTTAAGTCTAAGAACAACATACTCGACCTAACGATTCATAGGCATTTGTTTCCATGCCAAAAATCTCTCAACGCGTCAACACCAATCTAGGCATTTCTCGGCTCTACCTTTCAAAATCACCAACATCTAACTTAACTCCATCCCAACGGGGTTGGTGACGGAGTCCACGGTCAGCTTGTGGAAGTCTAGGAATTTGCTCCTCGTGTCTAGGGTTTTGATGAGGTGCTTGATTTAGACCTAGGTGATGAGCGGATTCTAAATTATTAACGGAGGTCCTTAATCCATTCATGAGTTGGTTATTATCCCTCATGTTGGCAGTGAGTGTCTGCTACCTTTACTAACTCACGCATGTGTTTAGCTAGGTCCTCTACGATAGTTTCTATGCGTTCTACATGACTTTCCATTGAAAATAAAGTTTTTTTAATTACTAATAATTTGAAATAAGTGGAAGTTTTGTTTTGTTTTCTAAAGAGAGAATGTTATTTTTATCACAAAACAGACCCCTTCCTCCAGATTGGCGAGTTGCGAGATGGCGAGTTTGATCTAACTTGTCGGGGCAAGTTTCTTGGTAACTCGCCAAGTGCTCTACTTCACGAAAGAGAATCCCCAGGGAACTCGCTGGGAGATATCACGACTACACAAGTCGCTTAGGCTCTTCAGTCACGACTTCCTTACCTGGTCGCCCAGTGGGCTCGCCGTCCTCCGAAGGAGTGACACGACGAGGCAAGGTTGGCGTCACCTCAGTGCGAGGAACGCGCATTGCTCGCAATGTATCCTAGATCCTTCGATCGAAGTTAATGAAGTCTGCCCTCATCACGTACTCGCCTTCCACCGATGAGTTGTCGACTATCACTTTGTTACTGAGCTGCAGCCGGAGGAGTCGGCATTGTAAGTTTACACGTGAAGGCGGAGTGCTCCAGTTGAAATGCACGGCCCAGAGGTGGAAGTTCACGAGATGGAATAGCCGGAGGGCGATAATCGCGGCACGAATGAATCGGACCCGGACCACTGCGGATGATAGTTTATTCAGTTCTATTTTCAGTATCTTATTTCAGTTTTCATTTTAGTATTTTAATTATTGTTTTGGACCCCTCACTATAAGAGGGGGTGTGGTTGGACTTATGTGTATCTTTGGATCAATTATCTAAGGAAGGGGGCTGATCCCACTTATTTCTCTTTAACCATAATCCTCTCTTCCCTCTCCTCCTCTCCTGGTCTCTCCATCTCTTCCGCGCAGCCAGCCGCGACTACCGCCGTGCGACATCATTATAATCGGGCGACACCGTTGCCGCCTCCCTCCATCCCGATCGGTAATATTTTGTCCGACCTGCCACTCCCCCCCCCCCCCCCCCCCCGTGTGCAGGTAGATCTCGCCCTCTCTCGCCAATGGAACCCAATACCCGTACACACCCCACAGACGCCCACGAGGGCACCGACGACAACCGCGCACGCCTAGACCGACAGGATGCTTGCCTTGAACTCCTCCAGCCTTCCATCGAAGCCCTCCTCGCTGGTCAGGCACTCCTCCTCACCCGCCTCGACGACCTCTAGGCACCGGTCACTGCCACTCCTCCGTCCGACTCAACCTCCTCGGCCTACGTGACATCCATCTTAGGGATATCGCCCACCTTGCAACCGACCGTTTCGCCCACACTCCTCCCCCAACAACCGGGCGAGCGGCACCTTTGTTGGACATTCCCTCCTTTTCAGGTGTAGATCCCTTGGGATGGATCGCGCACGCGAAACAATTTTTCGATCTCAATCTCACATCGGCGGCGGATCGGGTCAGTATGGCCATCATCGGCCTCAGCGACTCTGCTCTTCACTGGGCCCGTTGGATCCGCCAAGTCCAGCTCGCCATTTCCTGGCACGAGTTCAAGCAAGAGATGATCACTCACTACGACCAGCGCTACACCGGCTCTGCCATTGAGCGCATCTGCATTGCCCAACAAACGGCGGACTTGGACGCTTACATCGACGAGTTCGTGGCGCTGGTGACGCAGCTGTAAGGCCTCCCACCAGACTACTATTTGGAATTCTTTCTTCAAGGGCTGCTCCATACAATCCTCTCTCACATTCGAACACATCACCCTCGCACTATCTCGGAGGAATTAGAGCTTGCTCGTGGGGTGGAGGCGGACCTTGGCCTTTGTCGGACCCCATCTTAGGGCCACCACGTGCCCCGACGACTAGTGCCTCTGGATCGGCCCCTGCTTCCGGGGGGCGTTCAACCGGGCCGCACCAACAACCCGCATCGTATCTCCAATAATGATTACAACGAACTCTGCCTCAAGGGGTTGTGTTTCCGGTGCCGCCAACCATACTCCCCCCAACATGTGTGTGCCGTCAAAGAGTTTCATGCACTTTTCAGCACTATGGCCAACTTCAATGCACTCGCAATACGGGATGATGACTCAGCCGTACAAGCCGAGGGCGCGGCCCTCAATGTGCTTGACCTTCCGTTCTTTTCTGTGGGCGGCCTTATTGGGCCCAGGACAATGAAGATCCTCCACCAACAAGTGATCGTGATGGTAGATAGCGGAGCAAGCCATAACTTCATCTCGGCACGACTAGCGCACGACCTCGCAATACCGGTCTCTCCGTCCCCGGACTTCTCGGTCTGCCTGGGTGATGGCCATCGTCGATCGACCCTAAGACAGTGTTCCGGGGTCACTCTGTCTGTAGGCTCTTGCACTCTTACAGCGGATTTCTCTGTGTTTGAATTGGGCGTCCTCGACGTCATCTGGAGGTGGCATGGCTCCAGAACTTGGGGGATGTCTGCGTGAATTGGGTCGCTATGACCATGTTGTTTCAACACAAGGGTCACACATGCCGCTTGGAGGGCGACACGGCTTTGCTTCGGTCATCAATCTCGGCGCGCACTCTCACTCGGGTCGCGGACGTGGAATTTTCATCCTGGCTTCTGCCCGTTCTGGCAGAGTCCTCCTCCCCACCATTGGCCGTGGACATCTAAGCCCTCCTTGAGGACTTCTGGGACATCTTTGTCGCACAACAGGGGCTTCCACTGGTGCGCCCAACCGATCACCCGATTGTGCTCCAGCCAGGGGCAGCGGAAGTATTGGTACGCACTTACCGCTACGAGCATGCTCAAAAGGACGAGATCGAATGCCTCGTGCGTGAGATGTTGTTGGGCGGCCTCATCAGACCCAGTGCCAGTACCTTCTCCAGTCTGGTGCTGCTAGTCCGAAAGAAAGACGGAAGTTGGCGCTTCTGTGTCGACTACAGGGAACTCAACAAGGTCACTTTGTCGGATAGGTACCCCATTCTGGTGATTCAGGATCTTTTGGACGAGCTACACGACGCCGCCTACTTCACGAAGCTGGACCTCTGGGTGGGCTACCATCAGATTCAGGTTCGCCAGGATGACGTGTTAAAGACCGTGTTCCGAACGCATGACGACCACTTCAAATTCATGGTCATGTCGTTCGGCCTCACCAAAGCGTCGGTGACATTTCAAGCGACCATGAATGAGATCTTCCATCCAGTTCTCTGTAAGCATGTGCTCGTTTTCTTTGATGACATCTTGGCATTTAGTCGTTCTTAGCAGGACCACATTGATCATGTGCACGCACCTTCTTGACACTCCAGCAACACCATGTCATCCTCAACCGCAAGAACTGCTCATTCGGAGCAATGACAGTGAGCTACCTGGGCCACACTATTTCGGCCACCGGCGTTGCCATGGACGCGGATAAGATCCTGGCGGTCCTATAGTGGCCGACACACGCATCCTTGCGGGAAGTGAGCGGATTTCTTGGGCTCACTGGCTAATATCGGCGGTTCATCAAGTACTATGGCGTGTTGGCTCGCCCCCTCACCCAGATGCTCAAGCTCTTGGAGGAAGGCCCTTTCTCATGGTCACTCGCCTCCATGGAGGCTTTCACCGTGCTCCAAACTGCCCTCGTGCACGTGCCAGTTTTGGCTATGCCAGATTTCCAGCAAGCCTTTGTCATTGAATGTGATGCCTCTGGCACCAGCGTAGGCGCAGTCCTTATGCAAGTCAGACGGCCCATCACCTGCTACAGTCACGCGTTCTCATCAACAATCCAAAGTTGCTCAGTCTATAAAAACAAACTCATGACCCTTGTGCTCGCAGTCCAACACTGGCGGCCTTACCTCTTGGGGCGCCACTTTGTGGTCCATACCGATCACCACAGCCTCTGCTACTTACTGCAACAGAAAATCGCAACTCCGGCAAAGCAGGTCTGGGTGGCAAAGTTATTGGGTTATGACTTCACCATTGAGTTTCGTCCTGGTCGGGAGAACCTGGCGGCAGACGCATTATCCCGTCAACCGCAGGCCCTGGAGCTCGCAGCCATCTCTCGGCCAGTGTGGGACGACGCAGCCACAATACAGTGGGAGGTCGAGCAGGACCCAAACCTTGCGGCCATCCAGACGGCCCTCTTGGCAAACCAGGAAGCTCATCTGCCCTACTCGCTCGTGGGAGGCCGTTTATTCCACCGGCGCCGCCTTGTCCTCTCCGCCTCCTCTCTGAGCATACCCCGGCAGCCACGCGGGGGTGTTCCGCACTTACAGGCATTTAGCGGCTGATGAGTTGTAAATATACGTTTTTATGTACATTAATTAAGTCCTCTTAGTTCATTTCTGTTATTTTTAGTTAATTTTGTTCAATAAAATACTCATTTTTTATAAATTTTATTCTAACTTAAGTTTATTTTATTTTTCTGAAATTTTTCAAAAATGTCAAAATTTGCCAAGTACACGCCCGTGTACTGAAGCACACACCCATGACATGGGCGTTTGACTTGGATTCAAACAGAAATCAGCCAAAGCCGAAGAATTGCTGGACACGCCCGTGTCAAATATGACACGGCCGTGACCGAGGCTCGTGTCACCCGATCGACGAACGGCGCCCGAAGATCGTCGACAAGACCCGACACGCCCGTTTCAAGATGCGATACGGGCGTGTACACCCCCACCTGGCCCGACAAGTAGTCGCCGGCGACTTTTGATGCAACCCGTCCCTAAATCCACATGTTGGACACGCCCTACGACACGCCCGTGTCGACAGAGACACGGGCGTAACTTCCACATGGACTGCCCCGAAGTCAACATGCGTTGAATGCTCGGCATCACTTCATCAATAGTGCTGACACGCCCCCCCCCCCCCCCTACACGCCCGTGACCGAGGGCATGTAAACTGATTTTTTGGCTATAAATTGGCCCTTGCTATAAGGTGTGGGGGTTCCGAATTTTGAACTATTTTGGTGTTAAGGGCTGCTGCTTGGAGTTGTTTTAGTTATATGCAAGGAATCTTCCCCCTGCCTTTTTAAGTTTGTTTAAGCTTTGTAATCAACTGCTTTGTTGATAAAATCGTTAGTTTCTTTTCATCATTACAATGCTTTGGAATTTCTCTGAATGCCTCCTTTTCATCAATCTTATGTATTCTTATTTTCACTTTCATATGTGTGTGTGCGTGTATGAGTTCATTTTTGCGCAATTTATGCTTTAAAATGAAAAATTGTTTTGTTTTACTTTAAATTTTATCAGAATTACTAGTCGTTGTTATAACCATTTTTCTTATCATACTACTTAGAATGGTTCAGATTTAGGATTTTTATTCTTTTATATTCATTCTTATGGACTTGTAAAATGATTTCAAAAGTGGTTTTCATTACTCTTTAACTTAGATTTTCCTATTTTAGGTTATAAAACTTTTGCTTTTTTTAACTTTCTTCCACTTTTTAAACCCTTTTACAAAGCTATAAGAATGGATTATATGTTATTTTAATTTTTCAACACCTTTGATTTTCACATTTACTTAAAAAGACTTATGCTCAAACAATTTTTATTATTACTTTTTATGCATTTTCATCAAATTATAACGGTAAAAGTGTAAATGTTGTAATTTTTCAAGCACTTGCTTTTCTCGCATTAATTTGAAAACTCTTTTGCTCAAACAATTTTTTTTCTCCTTTGTATGCATTTCTACCACATTCTAGCGGTAGAAATGTATTTGTTTTAATTTTTGGATAACTTAGTTTTTCACTTTTTTCGTATGTGTGCGTGCGTGTATGAGTTAATTTTTATCGATTTCTTTCATTTTAGTAGAGTGTATGTGTAACACCTCCCCTGTAATGGACGTATAATATGGGTCCGGCCGGGGCCCCACAACATACGAACACCACAGCTTTAATATTAAAAGTTGATATAGCTACCCAAACTCAAAACACTTGCACAACACAGCGGAAAACCAAGCACAACTAGAAGTTATCCACTAATCCAAAAGAGTAAACAAATGGCCTTAAGGCCTTACATCAAATGTCCAAAAGGGTATACAGTACAATCAAACATGAATGTGCTCAGCACTCCTAGTCTACCTCGGCATGCAAGCCGGACAAAAATAGTCTCAAACATACATCATCAAAAGTAGTGCTACAAGAGAGAAAAACACTTCATGGGCTTAGGCCTTTTTGGCCGGCGTGCTAGCTCCTGCGTGCGATCCTTGCCCTGTAAAAATTATTAGTAACGTGGGTCAGCAAAGGCTGACCTCAAACTGTGTAACAACACATCTCCTCCCGGCCGCCCCTAACGGACCCCGGGGAACCCTCCAACCTGCAAGTCAGCACTTCATATGCAATATAAATTTCTATAAATAGAAAAACATTAAAACAGGCTTGGATGTCTCAATCAACAAACATGTTCTCTACTGGTTGAGCATATAAAGAAAGGGCCTACTATGCAACATGAATGCAACACCCGGGCTTCACCCAAGGTACCCTAAACCGTATGCATCTAGCACAACATCACAACATTTGGGTACTCACATTTCCCCAATTGGCATAAAGCCGCAAACATTGAGGGAGACACAACTCCCTCACACGGCGCACAGGCCGCCACATGGAAATCTTGCCAAGGCCCCACCCGCTCGTGGGCTTAGCCCCGGGCTTGCCTGCAAGCTCTGACGTCTCATGTCAGGATTCCAACAACCACAGACTGACCGATTCTAAGAAGCCTTGCTGGACCCCACCCGCTCATGGCCTCTTTGCCCGGGCTTGCCCCAAGCTTGGCATTCTCGTCAGTCTCACAGAAGGGGACTAGTCTCGCCGGGACACTCTCCCCACATGACGCACGTGTCACGGGATAGCCAGCCGACCACGGAGACATAGCCACGCCTTGGCACAACACAACCAAGACTAAACACATCGCAATCCCTCTTTGTACCGCAGCGTTCCCGCGCTCCAAGGAAAACATCTCCAACTCGTGCGGAGCTAACCTTGTCCACCAAGGAAACCATCTCCATTCTCATTTGGAGCTAACCTTGTCAAGGAAACCATCTACCACCACGAGGAGCTAACCTTGTCCGGGTTCGACTACATGTACTCTTTTCAAGCAAACGGGACAATCACCACCACAACACAAACGGCAACTTGCCGCATCGGAAATCTCTACGAATCCCTAGTTCGTATGCAACATCACCGCGTCGGACTAACGGTCGCGACTACGGCTTCACCCACCATGCCTAATCCACTAGCGAAGCGGATCTCTAATGCAAAGATATGCCGGGGACGGACTCAATCGACCCGGAAGTTCCTCTTGAAACTTGGCAAGCCAAAACCCCTCTCATTTGAGAGTTTGGTGCCCAAAAATTAGAGAAAAGAAAACTAGATGATGCTAAAACGTGCATCCTAAAGACCGAGAGAAGAGATGTCGCTACCTTCCGACTCCTCTTCCTTGCCATGGCAAAAAATAGCCGGATGGAACACTTCGCAATGCTCCAAGCTTCACGGATCCGGACTCGGCTCGCGATTCGGAGCTCCGAAACCCTTCCTACAGCCCAAAAGTTCTTCTTCTTCCTCCTTGCTCTAGTTTCTCTCAAGAACTAAGAAAGAGAGGACTTGAAAAAGAATGAGGATCTGTAACCCTAAGATCGGACTTAACTGTCCAGGAGATGGCCTGAACCGTTAGATCCCAAAACCAGAAAAAGACTGGCTGTGATTCGCCTGGAAAATAAAAGACCTGGGCCGAACACGGCCTGGCACACGCCCATGTCCAGGGCCGTGTGCCTCATTCGCCGTCTCAAATCGACGCGCCTGGAATCAGACACGGGCATTCGACACGCCCGTGTTCAATCCGACACGCCCGTGTCCCAAGTGACACGGCCGTGTGGCCTGCCGTGTGTCTCCAACGACACGGCCCCAACACCAACCCGAGAGGTGACACGGCCTGGGACACGCCCGTGTCCCAAGCCGTGTGCCCCAGTCTCGACACACTGTCGAGCAAAAGTGTCGACACTTGGGCCGAGTGTCGACACGGCCTCGACACGCCCTGCGACACGCCCGTGTCGCAGGCCGTGTGCCCCACTCTCGACACTCTGTCGAGCACAAAGTGTCGACACTTGGGCCGACTGTCGACACGGCCTCGACACGCCCTGCGACACGCCCGTGTCGCAGGCCGTGTGCCCCACTCTCGACACTCTGTCGAGCACAAAGTGTCGACACTTGGGCCGAGTGTCGACACGGCCTCGACACGCCCTGCGACACGCCCGTGTCGCAGGCCGTGTGCCCCACTCTCGACACTCTGTCGAGCACAAAGTGTCGACACTTGGGCCGAGTGTCGACACGGCCTCGACACGCCCTGCGACACGCCCGTGTCGCAGGCCGTGTGCCTCCTGCCAGAACCCAAAAATTTTTCCAGAACAGCAGACTGAACCTCTTGCAAAAACTGGGGTGTTACAACTCTCCCCCACTTAACTGAATTTCGTCCCGAAATTACAAAACAAAAGGGTACAAAACTTAAATTGTACCTGACAACAATAGTTCTGGATAGTCTTCTAGCATGGCCTGTTCTCGCTCCCACGAGAACTCCTCACGACCGCAGTTGTCCCAACGAACTTTCACAAGTTTAACTTCTTTATTCCTCAACTGCCGAATCTCCGAATCTTCTATAGCGATTGGAAGGACTCGCGTCCTCAAGTCTTCCTCAATCGGCACCGATGCCGGCTCAATCACCACGCTAGCCTCCACCAAGGCTTTCCTCAACACGGAGACGTGGAAGACGTCATGTAATCCACTCAAATCTGCGGACAATGCCAACCGATAGGCTGCTTCTCCTATCCGCTCAACAATTTCAAAAGGCCCCAAAAACCTTGGACTCAACTTCTTGAGTCGGCGAATCCGCGAGACGCCTTTGAACGGCTTGACCTTCAGATAAACCCAATCACCAACTGCAAATTCTAACTTCCGGTGATGAGCATTAAAATATTTCGCTTGCCTGTCTTGTGCCACCTTCATACGCTCTTGGATGGTCCGTACCATCTCATAAGCGTCAACTACCGCATCCTTTCCCAGAAGTTTGGTGTCTCCCGCCTCTGCCCAAGACATTGGCGTTCGACACCGCCTCCCATACAAAGCTTCGTATGGCGCCATCTTTATACTAGCTTGAAAACTGTTGTTGTACGCAAATTCTACCATGAAGAGGTGATCCTCCCACCTCTTGCCAAAATCAAGAACGCACATCCTCAACATATCCTCCATAGTACGGTTCGTTCTCTCCGTTTGCCCATCAGTTTGAGGATGGAACGCCGTACTAAACTTTAGCTTCGTGCCCAAGCTCTTCTGAACCAGTCTCCAGTCCTTGGACGTAAACCGTCCATCGCGATCACTGACTATGCTCTTAGGAATTCCGTGCAGTCGCACAATGTTGCGAACATACAACTCCACCAGCTTCTCCACGCTGTCCTCTTTCCGGTTCGGGATGAAGTGAGCCACCTTGGTTAGGCGATCCACGATCACCCAAATAGCATCATTCCCATGCTGCGATCTAGGCAAACCATGCACAAAGTCCATGGAGATGTCCTCAAATTTCCATTCAGGAATTGGAAGGGGCTTCAGGAACCCGCCCGGTTTCTGACATTCGGCCTTCACCAAGGCACATGTTTGGCAACGACTCACATACAAAGCCACATCTCGCTTCAACCCCGGCCACCAAAAGGATTTCTTCATATCCAAGTACATCTTTGTACTGCCCGGGTGAATGGAGTACTTTGAGAAGTGAGCCTCAAACATCAACTCCTCACGGAGATTGCCAAACTGCGGTACACAAACCCTTCCGCCCTTTCTCAAGATTCCCCCGATCATCTCCCAGGTGCTGCTCTCGCCCGTTTGAGCCTCCAACACAAAAGGTTGAAACTCCACATCTAATCGAGTCGCTTCCCGAATACGATCGGACAAGTCGCTTTGCACTTCAATCCAGTTCAACTGAGCCACGCTAGACTCGCCTCTCGCAACACATTCCAATCCAAGGGATTCCCATTCCCGTACCAACCGCTCATCATGAGCTTCGATCCAATTTCCTAGCCCCGAGTACTTTCTACTCAACGCATCTGCCACCACATTGGCTTTACCCGGCGTGTACTGAATCGCCACTTCGTAGTCTCCAAGAAACTCAACCCATCTGCGTTGTCGCATGTTCAAGTCCTTTTGGTCCAAGAGATACTTCAGGCTTTTATGGTCCGTGAAGATCTCCACTCTTGCGCCATAAACATAATGCCGCCAAATTTTCAGCGCGAAGATTACCGCCGCCAACTCCAAGTCATGGACGGGGTAATTCCTCTCATGAGGTTTCAGCTGTCTAGACCCAAAAGCTATCACCTTCCCATGTTGCACCAAAACGCAACCCAAACCGCATCCCGATGCGTCACTGAAAATTTGAAATCCATCTGTCCCTTGCGGTAAACTCAAGATCGGAGCCATCATAAGCCTCTCCTTTAGTGCCTCGAATGCTTGACCGCACTCTTGGGTCCACACAAATTTATGGTCTTTGCGAGTGAGAGAGGTGAGGGGTAGAGCTATCTTCGAGAAATTCTCCACGAATCTCCTATAATACCCGGCTAGTCCAAGAAAACTTCGGACTTCCGCCACGGTCCTCAACACCGGTCAATCTCTGATGGCCTCCACTTTCGCTGGATCCACTGCCACCCCATCACCACTAATCACGTGGCCCAAAAATGCCACCTTCTCCAACCAGAACTCGCATTTGGAGAATTTTGCATACAACTCATTCTCCCTCAACACTTGCAAAACTATTCTCAAGTGGGTCTCATGCTCCACTTCCGACTTGGAGTACACCAGGATGTCATCGATGAAGACAACCACAAACGAATCCAAGTAATCCTGAAATACTCGATTCATCAGATCCATGAACACCGATGGTGCATTCGTCAGCCCGAACGGCATCACCGTAAACTCAAAGTGCCCATACCTTGTACCAAAGGCAGTTTTGGGTATGTCCTCATCCCGAATTCATAGCTGATAGTATCCTGACTTCAAGTCCAACTTCGAATATACCACTGACCCCACCAATTGGTCAAACAGGTCGTCTATCCGAGGGATCGGATACTTATTCTTGACGGTCAACTTATTAAGCTCTCGGTAGTCTATGCACAGGCGCATGCTACCGTCTTTCTTCTTTACAAACAACACCGGTGCGCTCCACGGTGAAGAACTGGGTCTAATATACCCTTGCTCCAACAGTTCCTGTAACTGAACCTTAAGTTCCGCTAACTCCTTTGGTGCCATCCTAAATGGAGGACGTGACACCGGTCTAGCCTCCGGCACTAACTCGATCGAGAAGTCGATCTCCCGCCGAGGAGGCGCTCCAGGAAGTTCATCCGGAAACACATCCTTGAACTCTGCCACCACAGGCACTTCCTCAATCGACAGTTGGGAGAGACGAACCTCCAATAACGCTACAAGCGCTACACCACCCTGGTTAACCGCCCGCACCAACTGCATGGCCGATATCAGGGAACAGGCCACTCCACCAAGGCCCTCAAACTTGACTTCTGTTTGCCCTTTACTCCTTAAGGTCACTACCTTAGAAAGGCAGTAAATACTGGTGCGCTGCTCTGCAAGCCAGTCCATACCCAAAATGGCATCGAACTCTACTAATGGTAACACTGCCGCTTCCAGAGCGAAGACAACTCCGTCTAGCTCCCAACAAATGTGCCCTTTAGCCCCGGTGGTCATAGATGACCCATTGGGCATGCGCACTTTCAGCTCTGCTCCCGACGAGAAAGACTCAACTCCTATTCTCCGGATGAAGCTCTCCGCAAGAAAGGAGTGCGATGCTCCTGTATCAAACAATACCCTAGCGGGGTATCCGGAAACTAACACGAAGCCTACAACATAGACATTACACAAAAGTCTAAAAGGATGAAGCACAAAATTTAAACTTAAATTCTCTTCATACCTGTCACCACATCCGTCTGGCGGATCGCTTCTTGCTGTCCAAGGTTGTAGGCCCTTGGTTGCACCGGTTGGAACCGAGAAGCGCTCGACTCCGCCATCTTTCCTTTCTCTGCAGCACTGGGGCCCGAGCGTACAGACTGCTCCTGCTTTGACTCTTGCCCCGCTCCCCCTTGCTGACAAGCACGGGCTATGTGCCCAACCTTCCCGCAGTTGTAGCACGTCGGCGGTCCCCTAGAGTGGGAACCCCCAGGCGTCCAGTTGCTCCTCTCACCAGATCTGGAAGTGGAAGGCTTCTTCCTCCACCTACTCCCATCAGACTTTCCATGAGATTGGGAAGGCTTCCCTTCCCCTTGCTTGGGAGTAAAACCCTTACGGCGTTGGGTTCGCTCCAAATCATTCTCCAAACTCCTGGCGGCTTCAACTAGCTCATTAAATCCCGCCCTCTTCATGGAGATGAGGGGTTGTCTCAAATTTTCCCTCAACCCTTGGTAGAAGAGGTTATCCCTCTCTACATCATCCGCCATTGTTGTTCCCGCATAACGACCCAATCGGGTGAACTCTTGCACGTACTCATCCACTGTCTTGTCTCGCTGCATTAGATGCAGAAACTGCCTCTGCAGGGCCAACCGAGTTGAAACTGGGATATACCTCTTAAGAAAAGCGTCCCCAAACTCTTCCACTGACGGGGTGCGTCCCGGAAATTGGCGGCCGCTATGGGCCACCCACCATAACTTGGCATCCCCTTCCAACATGAAAGCCGCATACTCAGCTTTCTTTTCCTCTGGCGTCTCTGCCGCCCTTAACAGTTCTTGAATACGAACCCACCAGTCCTCCGCATCCGTTGGCGTTCCAGTACCCTTGAAGGACGGGGGATGGAAACTCAGGAAGTACTTCATATGTCGATCTCCATGTCCAACAACTACTCTCTCCGCCAAAGGCTCCACTCGTCTGGCTTCTGCTCCTGGCACGGCCGTTGCCGTATCTGGTGTGGCAGGGGCTGCCACCTGAGCCGCTGCTGCAGCTTGAGCTGCCACCATCGCTTCTGCAAGCATGCGGCAGAAGTCGGCCGGGTCTACACCCGTGCCCAAAAGACCTGGAGCAGTAGCACTGCTCGCCGAGAGATCATCCCTTGCTCTTGAAGTGCCCGCCTCGTTGCTTGCACTCTTCAGGAAGACAAGAAATAAGGGATTAGTCTCCAATCTCAAGACTAAAACATAAGGACACTCATGGTCCCGCGTTACTCATATGTGGATAACTTCTCTACGCACTGACCTTGAATCTAACCTGGCTTTGATACCAAATTGTAACACCTCCCCTGTAATGGACGTATAATATGGGTCCGGCCGGGGCCCCACAACATACGAACACCACAGCTTTAGTATTAAAAGTTGATATAGCTACCCAAACTCAAAACACTTGCACAACATAGCGGAAAACCAAGCACAACTAGAAGTTATCCACTAATCCAAAAGAGTAAACAAATGGCCTTAAGGCCTTACATCAAATGTCCAAAAGGGTATACAGTACAATCAAACATGAATGTGCTCAGCACTCCTAGTCTACCTCGGCATGCAAGCCGGACAAAAATAGTCTCAAACATACATCATCAAAAGTAGTGCTACAAGAGAGAAAAACACTTCATGGGCTTAGGCCTTTTTGGCCGGCGTGCTAGCTCCTGCGTGCGATCCTTGCCCTGTAAAAATTATTAGTAACGTGGGTCAGCAAAGGCTGACCTCAAACTGTGTAACAACACATCTCCTCCCGGCCGCCCCTAACGGACCCCGGGGAACCCTCCAACCTGCAAGTCAGCACTTCATATGCAATATAAATTTCTATAAATAGAAAAACATTAAAACAGGCTTGGATGTCTCAATCAACAAACATGTTCTCTACTGGTTGAGCATATAAAGAAAGGGCCTACTATGCAACATGAATGCAACACCCGGGCTTCACCCAAGGTACCCTAAACCGTATGCATCTAGCACAACATCACAACATTTGGGTACTCACATTTCCCCAATTGGCATAAAGCCGCAAACATTGAGGGAGACACAACTCCCTCACACGGCGCACAGGCCGCCACATGGAAATCTTGCCAAGGCCCCACCCGCTCGTGGGCTTAGCCCCGGGCTTGCCTGCAAGCTCTGACGTCTCATGTCAGGATTCCAACAACCACAGACTGACCGATTCTAAGAAGCCTTGCTGGACCCCACCCGCTCATGGCCTCTTTGCCCGGGCTTGCCCCAAGCTTGGCATTCTCGTCAGTCTCACAGAAGGGGACTAGTCTCGCCGGGACACTCTCCCCACATGACGCACGTGTCACGGGATAGCCAGCCGACCACTGAGACATAGCCACGCCTTGGCACAACACAACCAAGACTAAACACATCGCAATCCCTCTTTGTACCGCAGCGTTCCCGCGCTCCAAGGAAAACATCTCCAACTCGTGCGGAGCTAACCTTGTCCACCAAGGAAACCATCTCCATTCTCATTTGGAGCTAACCTTGTCAAGGAAACCATCTACCACCACGAGGAGCTAACCTTGTCCGGGTTCGACTACATGTACTCTTTTCAAGCAAACGGGACAATCACCACCACAACACAAACGGCAACTTGCCGCATTGGAAATCTCTACGAATCCCTAGTTCGTATGCAACATCATCGCGTCGGACTAACGGTCGTGACTACGGCTTCACCCACCATGCCTAATCCACTAGCGAAGCGGATCTCTAATGCAAAGATATGCCGGGGATGGACTCAATCGACCCGGAAGTTCCTCTTGAAACTTGGCAAGCCAAAACCCCTCTCATTTGAGAGTTTGGTGCCCAAAAATTAGAGAAAAGAAAACTAGATGATGCTAAAACGTGCATCCTAAAGACCGAGAGAAGAGATGTCGTTACCTTCCGACTCCTCTTCCTTGCCATGGCAAAAAATAGCCGGATGGAACACTTCGCAATGCTCCAAGCTTCACGGATCCGGACACGGCTCGCGATTCGGAGCTCCGAAACCCTTCCTACAGCCCAAAAGTTCTTCTTCTTCCTCCTTGCTCTAGTTTCTCTCAAGAACTAAGAAAGAGAGGACTTGAAAAAGAATGAGGATCTGTAACCCTAAGATCGGACTTAACTGTCCAGGAGATGGCCTGAACCGTTAGATCCCAAAACCAGAAAAAGACTGGCTGCGATTCGCCTGGAAAATAAAAGACCTGGGCCGAACACGGCCTGGCACACGCCCGTGTCCAGGGCCATGTGCCTCATTCGCCGTCTCAAATCGACGCGCCTGGAATCAGACACGGGCATTCGACACGCCCGTGTTCAATCCGACACGCCCGTGTCCCAAGTGACACGGCCGTGTGGCCTGCCGTGTGTCTCCAACGACACGGCCCCAACACCAACCCGAGAGGTGACACGGCCTGGGACACGCCCATGTCCCAGGCCGTGTGCCCCAGTCTCGACACACTGTCGAGCAAAAGTGTCGACACTTGGGCCGAGTGTCGACACGGCCTCGACACGCCCTGCGACACGCCCGTGTCGCAGGCCGTGTGCCCCACTCTCGACACTCTGTCGAGCACAAAGTGTCGACACTTGGGCCGAGTGTCGACACGGCCTCGACACGCCCTGCGACACGCCCGTGTCGCAGGCCGTGTGCCCCACTCTCGACACTCTGTCGAGCACAAAGTATCGACACTTGGACCGAGTGTCGACACGGCCTCGACACGCCCTGCGACACGCCCGTGTCGCAGGCCGTGTGCCCCACTCTCGACACTCTGTCGAGCACAAAGTGTCGACACTTGGGCCGAGTGTCGACACGGCCTCGACACGCCCTGCAACACGCCCGTGTCGCAGGCCGTGTGCCTCCTGCCAGAACCCAAAAATTTTTCCAGAACAGCAGACTGAACCTCTTGCAAAAACTGGGGTGTTACAGTATGTGTGCGTTTTACTTTCTGCAGTGTGTGTGCGTTTTCATTTCTGTCGAGTGTGTGAGTGTGTTTTTATTTTTAGTAGAGTGGGTGCGTTTTTTTTCAAGTAAAGTGTGTTGGTGTATTTCATTTCATGTAGAGAGTGTGTGTGCATTTTTTAATTTCAGCATGTGTGTGTGTGTGTGTGTGTGTGTGTGTGTGTGTTTGTTTTTATTTATGTAGAGTGTGTGCGTGTGTGCATCTATTTTCTCCTAGTTGTTTGAGTGGGACTCGCTTTAATTTTCCACCTACTCATTTGAGTGGGACTTGTGTGTATGAGTTTTTAATTTCAGTAGAGTGTGTGTGTGCTTTTTACTTTCTGCAGTGTGTGTGTTTTCATTTCAGTAGAGTGCGTGCGTGTGTGCATTTATTTCCTCCTACTCATTTGAGTAGGACTGGCTTTCATTTCCCGCCTACTCGTTTGCGTAGGACTTGCAATTTTAAGCTTTAATTTACCGCCTACTCGTTTGAGTAGGACTTGTAATCAATTATGCAATTTTCTCTTTTTTGTAACTTAGTTTTTTTTTTCTTTTTCTTTATTATGCGTTTGGTTGAGTGCGTGTTTTTTTATTTTTTTAGTAGCTTTTCTATTTCTAATATTAGGTTATCTTATTCTTTTTCTTTTTTTTGTAACCCTTCCGCGCTTAGTTTAGAACTCACGCCTAACCAAACTCATAAGTCATCCTCATTCCGATGAGTGGCTAATCGCTTTTAGCCCTCGGTATCGAAGAGCATTGGGATATAAAATGTTTTAAATAACTAAAGATCTTATTTTTCTATTTAATTAAAAAACTTAAGGTTTACCCCGGGTTAACGACGCGTAGAACCACATATCGATGTGTGGGCTCTATTTCTGTTATCCATATGCTAGCTAGCCGAGAGGCCATGCATATGAACTAATCACCCCATGATAAAGAGAGTTTCGCACTAACCCTCGAGAGAGGAGGTGCGCAAACTCTATCGGATTGTGTTCCTCACCCAATAGCGGGGTTCTTAGCATATTGCGAGCATTAAGAAGAATCCTTCATCGGACGGGAGCCCAGTCGAATAGTCTTAATGTTCAGGTGAGCGATATTAATAGAGATATGTGAGCTCATTCTTTTGGAACCTCCACAGCCAAGTTTCTGTTTTAATTGAATTGAAATTTAAGATCTCAAGTTATTCAAATCTATTTTAATCCTAACGTAATTCGATACCGAGTGTTATTTCTTCATCGACTTTATTCATAATCTATTTTCAGTTTTATCTTAGTTAAAATCGACAACTTAAATATTTCGATATAATAATAGTTCTTTCGGAGCAGTAGGGATAATCAACTCGTTCCCGGGAAATTTACGATCTCGATATTCCCCCGAATATCCTGTATTACTTACGATAGCTGCACTTGCCTATAATTCGCCTCGCGAAATCCGGACCCGTCGTGCTCCCTAGATAATTTAGAGCCGAGCTTCGCGTGCATCATGTTTTTTGGCGCCGTTGCCGGGAAACTCTCTGAGTTGTTATTTTGAAATCTGAAGTCTATTACTTTTACCTATATTTCTAAAAACTAAAAAAAAAACTTAAAAACTTTACTTAAAAATCCAAAAAAAAAAGTTAATTTTCTGGTTTATATTTTAGGGTGTATGACCCGTGGACAACCTTCGGAGTACGAACATTTGGATTTCGATCCTGAGATCGAACGCTCACTTGCGCGTATTCGATCTCAACGCCGAAATCTCTCTTTGGATCCCGAGGAATCCGTCGGAGAACCCTTTGTTGTTGTTATGACCGACCCTAATACGAACGCGGTTGTCGAGCGTACAATGTCATATTATGCCCGAACGAATTTCGACAATACTGGGTCCAGTATTGTTCGCCCGACGGTGGCGAACAATAATTTTGAGATCACATCGAGCGTTATCCAAATGATCCAAAATGTCGTGCAGTTCGATGGACTGCCGGATGAGGACCCGAACGTTCATTTATCTAGTTTTTTCGAAATCTGCGACACCTTTAAAATCAATGGCGTCACTGATGAAGCCATTCGTTTGCGCCTTTTTCCATTCTCCTTAAGATCCAAAGCTAAGGCATGGTTGAATTCCCTCCCACGAGGATGTATCACCACCTGGGCCGAGCTTGCGGAACGGTTCTTAACGACGTATTTTCCGCCCGCCAGAACTGTAAAGTTGCGGGAGGACATTTCTTTGTTTGCGCAGAACGATTCCGAGTCTATATTTGAGACTTGGGAGCGATTTAGAGAATTCCTCCGCAAGTGTCCGCACCACGCGCTGCCTGCGTGGTTGCAGGTCCAAGTCCTCTACAATGGGCTTAACTATCAGACACGTCAAATGATTGACGCGACTGCCGGGGGCACTCTGAATAATAAGACCCCTGAGGCTGCCCAAGCTCTTATTGAAGAGATGACTATGAACGCCTACCAATGGAACGTCCCGCAGGGACATCCCAACCAGGCGGCCGGCCTCTTCGAAGTGGATGTCACTGCCCACTTAGCCCTTCAAGTTGAAAGGCTGACGAAGCAGGTGGCAAAGATGTTTGCTGCCTCCTCCACTCTGCCTTGGGCGATTCCCCCTAACGTCAGCGTAGTCAATGAGTTCGTATACTATGTGGTAAATGTTGGGAGACCTTCCTTCAACCCCAACAACAACACTTATAGTAATAACTATAATCTGGGTTGGAGGAACCACCCCAACTTCTCATGGAGCAGCGCGAATAATGCGCAATGCCCGTCCAATTCCTTTGCGCCCGGATTTTTGCCGCCTCCCACTCTTCCAAAACCCTCCCCGATGGAGGAAAAGTTTTCTAAATACATACCTTCCAACGAATCAAATATCCGGAACATCACCGGATCGCTAAAAAACTTAGAACTCCAAGTTGGACAGCTAGCACGAATGATATCCAAGGGCGTGCTCGGGGAACTGCTGGGAAATACGGAGCCCAATCTGCGGGAGAATATCAACGTTATAACCCTTCGTAGCGGAAAGGAGGTGATCGATCCAAAACAGATCGATCCGCAGGTACATATTTCACCTCCGACCCCTCTTCCCCCTTCTTCGATTACGCACCTTTACAAATTTTAAACGAAAAAATTATTAAAATGCCCTTACCGTATCCACATAAGCTCGATAATGAGCGTAAGGATGCGTAATACGAAAAATTTATTTTATTATTAAAACAAATTCATATTAATGTTCCCTTCTGCGAAGCGATCTCGCAGATGCCTAAGTATGCAAAATATTTAAAACAACTCCTTTCTAATAAACAAAAATTAGAAAATATTTCGCATATATCTCTGAATGCTGACTGCTCAGCGGCTCTTACTAATAAATTGACCCTTAAAAGAAATGACCCGGGACGGTTCTCCATCTCGTGCCTTTTTAGCAATATATTAGTAAAATACACTCTTGCAGATTTAGGCGCGAGCTTTAATTTGATGTCGTTCTCGCTTTTTCAATAATTAGGTTTGGGCACTACGGCCCCTACTAAAACGCGAATCGAACTAGCAGATCGCTCGGTTAAGTTTCTCGTTGGGGTATTGGAGGATGTACTTGTCCGAGTTGATAAGTTTATCTTTCCGGTAGACTTCATCATCTTGGACATCGAGGAGGACATCGATGTACATATTATACTAGGTCGCCCTTTTCTCTCCACCTCCCGCGCATTAATTGACGTAAGTAACAGTCATCTCCTCCTTCGGGTAGGAGATGACGAAGTTACTTTTCTTTATTAATCCCTCCATAGGAGACTCGTCATCGAGCGATGACTTTTGTTATAATTTAGATACCTATCTTGGAGATTGTTCTTCCCCTATTTACGAGTCTACTTTTTTAAACGATGATATTTTTGCGCTCGAAAATTTTAACTGCGAAGAGGATAACCCTACTAATATGTCTTTCAAACCTTTTGGATCGAAAGACATTAAAATTAAAATCTCGTTAGAAGAACCGCCCTGCCTTGATCTCAAACCCCTACCCGAATCACTCAAATACGCCTTTTTGGGAAAAGATGATACCCTTCCCGTTATCATTTCTTCGCATTTGAGCGATTCAGAGACTTCCAATTTATTGGGAGTTTTACTTAAACATCGCCACGCAATTGCATGGCAAATTTCTGATCTAAAATGGATTAACCCTTCTTTCTGCGCCCATAATATTTTCCTTCACGATAATTTCAGCAAAACTATTTAGCTGCATCGACGTCTTAACCCAAACAAGAAAGACGTCGTTAAAGCCGAAATTATTAAATTATTAGATGCGGGGATTATTTATCCTATATCAGATAGCACGTGGGTTAGTCCCGTTCACGTCATGCCCAGAAAGGGCGGTCTTACAGTAGTGGAAATGAGCATAATGAACTCGTCCCAACTCGTACTGTTACGGGTTGGCGAGTGTTCATTGATTATAGAAAACTAAACGATGTCACCTGTAAGGATCATTTCCCACTACCATTCTTAGACCAAATTCTGGAACGTTTATCCGGTCATCCATATTTTTGTTCTCTAGATGGATTATCGGGGTTTTTCCAAATCCCCATTTCTCCCGATGACTAAGAGAAAACAACTTTTACCTGCTTGTTTGGTACCTTCGCATACCGAAGAATGTCATTTGGCCTCTACAATGCGCCAGCTACATTCCAAAGATGTATGTTGGCGTTCTTTGGCGAGCTGGTAGGAGACATTATGGAAGTCTTTATGGATGAATTCTCTGTTTTCAGATGCTCTTTCCCGTCTTGTCTTCGCAATTTAGATCGTGTCCTTCAGCGATGCGAGGACACCATCTTGTTTTAAATTGGGAAAAATATAACTTTATTGTTCGAGAAGGTTTGATTCTCGGCCATAAGATTTCATCTAAGGGGATGGAGGTCGATAAGGCCAAAGTTGAAATTATCGAAAAACTTCTCCCGCCTTCTAACGTTTAATCTATTAGGAGTTTATTAGGCCAGGCGGGCTTTTATAGGCGTTTCATTCAAGATTTTTTCAAAAATAACAAAGCCGCTTACTCGCCTCTTGGAAAAGGAATCAAATTTTGTCTCGATAGCGAATGCGAGTTTGCATTTAATTTTATAAAACAAAAAGTTATCAATTCACCCATTTTAGTGATGCCCGATTGGACCCTTCCATTTGAGATTATGTGCGACGCTAGTGATATTGTCGTATGTGCTGTTCTTGTCCAACGTATAAACAAATATTTCCATCTTATTTACTACGCTAGCAAGACGCTCACTTCCGCACAAGGAAACTACACGACAACGGAAAAGGACTTTTTGCCCTCATTTTTTCTTTTGATATGTTTCGCTCGTATATAACGCTATCGAAAGTTATCGTATTTACCGACCACTCTGCCTTAAAATATTTGTTAGCAAAAACGGACGCTAAACCCCGGCTTCTTCAATGGATCCTCCTCCTGCAAGAATTTGATTTGGAGATCCGGGATAAGAAGGGCGCGAAAAATTTAGCCGCTGATCACCTCTCCCGCTTAGAAAATCCCGGTGCGGAAGCCCTCGCCGAATCTGACATAAATGACAGATTCCCCGAGGAATGCCTCCTAGCCATAAATATTAGTTCATCTTCCCTGTCTTGGTTCGTAGATTTTGCGAACTATTTAGTTGCGCGGGTGCTCCCAAAAGACTTTTCGAGCCAACAAAAGAAGAAATTTTTTTCTGACTTGAAACTTTTGGGAGAACCCTTTTCTTTTTCGTATCTACGCGGACCAAGCGGTTTGAAGATGCGTCGCTGGTGTGGAGTGCACATATATATTTAGGCACTGCCACGAGGATCCGGCTGGTGGGCATTATCAAGCTAACAGTACCGCGCGGAAGGCGCTGGAAGCGGGCTTCTTTTGTCCTACTCTATTCAAAGACGCTCACAATTTTGTGCACTCCTGCGATAGCTGCCAGCGGTTGGGTAACATCTCTCGTCGTGATGAGATGTCCCAAAATTTGATTTTAGAATGCGAAGTCTTCGATTCATGGGGCATCGATTTTGTTGGCCCCCTACCTCTGTCTTTTAAAAATAATTATATTTTATTGGCGGTCGACTATGTATCGAGGTGGGCGGAAGCGCAAGCTCTACCCACCAACGATGCGCGAGTCGTCTTTACTTTTATTAAAAAAACAATTTTCACGCTTCGGCACACCTCGCGCTATTGTAAGCGATAGGGGAACACATTTCTGCAACACCCAGATGGCTAAGATGTTAGCTAAATATAGCGTCACGCACAAACTTGCCACCCCCTACCACCCGCAAACTAGTGGCCAAGTTGAAGTAGTAAATCAAGAGATTAAGCATATATTAGAGAAAACTGTTTCACTTAATAGGAAAGATTGGTTCATCAAACTCGATGATGCGTTGTGGGCATATCGTACCACATACAAAACCGTAATTGGTTGTACGTCGTATCGATTAGTATACGGCAAGGCGTGTCATCTCCCCATAGAATTAGAACATCGCGCTCTTTGGGCTTTAAAACTCTTAAATCTCGACGCTAACTTAGCTGGTCAAAATAGAAAATTGCAACTAAATGAGCTCGATGAATGGCCTGCAAACGCTTACGAGAGCAATAAATTCTATAAGCAGCGTTCTAAGTTTTATCACGACCGAAAACCCAAGACCCAAAAAACTTTTTCTCTGGACGATCTTGTCTTCTATATAATTCACGACTTAGACTTTTTCCCGATAAACTAAAATCACGATGGTCCAGCCCCTTCAAAGTTGAAGAGTTTTGGCGATATGGGACCGTACTCGTCTCCCGCCCGAAAAAAGGCTCGTTTAAAGTGAATGGTCATCACTTAAAATTATATATAGTAGGCGATCCTGTGGGCGGTAATTTTGAATTCATAACCCTCCTCGACATATAAACAGCCACCATAGTCAAGCTACGCGACTATAAATAATGCGCTAATGGGAGGCACCCCATGTTTATCTTTTCCTCTATTTTTTTTATTTTTTTTCCTATTTTTTCTTAATAATGCAGGGTTCCTAACCTGGGCATCCCCAACCTCCTTTTAGGGAAGCTTCTACCCCCCCTCTCTTTATTTTCTTTGTAAATATTGCATTTTCTTTTTTTTTCCGCATACTTACATTGCAATATTGGAGACAATATTGGACTTAAGTATGGAGTGTTTTCTCGCTTTATTTTCTACACTTCTACTTTCTGCACTCCAAAAATTAAAAATATACAAAAAAAATATAAAAACAAAACAACACAAAATTTTTAAAAACCAAAAACTCCAAAAACATTTCTTTCTTTTTATCATAAAACAAAAAAACTTTCCAAAAAAATCATAAAACAAAAAATTCCAAAAACAAATTATAAAACAAAAAATCCAAAAAACATATTTAGTTTTAGTTTGCAAATAATTTGTTGTAAATACTTTATTCACATATCCTTTTGTAAATATTTTTTTTTCTCTCTTTCCCCTCTTCCTTTTTTTCTCTTCTTTGTAAATAGTTTTTCTCTCTTTTCTTATTTTGTAAATATTTGCTTATAAAAACAAAAAATACAAAAAGAATTAGAAAAGAAAAAATAGTTCAAAAATATATATATATCTTATCGCTTTTTTTCGTATGTATATAATAACAAAATTAAACACAAAACACAAAAAAAGATAATAAGTCAAAAATTCAAAAAAAAAGAGTAAAACAAAACAAAAATTCCAAAAAAAGATAATAAATTAAAAACACAAAAAATGATGAAAGCTCTAAAAATCCCAAAAAATTTATAAATCAAATATTACATTCTTAACCCTTTTTGCTCTCCAAAAATTTTGTTGCGGGTTTATTTATATGTGAATTTCATTAATTCTTTGTTTACTATCCGTTTATTAAATAAAGATTGATAGATTTAAATATTCGGGGTTAAGTTTTAAAGATTTTTTTATTCTTTATTCTTAAAATATGGGACTTGTTTTAGGCATTACTTCTAATTTATCTAAAATAGAGGCATGTGTATTATTTTAGAAACAACAACTATAAACTTCAATTATTTCTACTTCAAGCTTTTTAGAAATACAAGACGTTCAATTTATAAAGTTTGCTCTTAAATTTATTTTTATTAAAAATCTAGTTTTATTTTTGAAAAAAAAACTCATCTCCCCATATTTTATCCTTAAAAGAACCTATGTCAATGGGAATAAGATTTCAATCTGTAAACATAGGCATCCAATATTTGAAAAGATTATATGTTACAGAGTAAGAGAATAAAATTCATTACTCCTATACATATACATTGGGTTATATGAAGTTGTACAAAAAAATTACTATTGTATGTTATGAAAAATAAAACTTCGTTTTCCTAAACATCCATATTCAAAAAATTTGTATTCGAGGTTTGAAAAACAAATATATACCTCACCTCCTCCAAAGCTCTCTTAATAAACCAACCAAAATAATCCCCTTAGCCATCTTCATGATTCTAGACTTAATATAAAATATTTTTGAGAGCATAATTTTTAAATTGCATTATTTCATTTATACTTTTAAGCTAAAGTTCCTATAATTCCAATTTATTTTTGTTAGCTAACGATTACAATTTTTGCTTGCTATTTAGCTACTTCAAGAATTCTTTTTGGCCAAAACTTTTCCTCTATTTAATTCATTTTCATGATTTAGGACTTAACTCTTTTACCCCTGGAAATTACTTTGATCTCTCTATTAATTAATTCAAGCGCTAGCTAAACTTAGGATTTCTTTTAATTCCTTATAAGTACATCTCCAACTTTTGTTTTGGAATAGCAAAAGCTTAAGTATGGCGGTATTTGATGAGTTGTAAATATACATTTTTTTATGTACATTAATTAAGTCGTCTTAGTTCATTTCTGTTATTGTTAGTTAATTTTGTTCAAAAAAATGCTCCTTTTTTATAAATTTTATTCTAACTTAAGTTTATTTTATTTTTCTGGAATTTTTCAAAAAATGTCAAAATTTGCCAAGTACACGCCTGTGTACTGAAGTACACGCCTGTGTACTGAAGTACACGCCTGTGTACTGAAGTACACGCCTGTGTACTGAAGTACACGCCTGTGTACTGAAGTACACGCCTGTGTACTGAAGTACACGCCTGTGTACTGAAGTACACGCCTGTGTACTGAAGTACACGCCTGTGTACTGAAGTACACGCCTGTGTACTGAAGTACACGCCTGTGTACTGAAGTACACGCCTGTGTACTGAAGTACACGCCTGTGTACTGAAGTACACGCCTGTGTACTGAAGTACACGCCTGTGTACTGAAGTACACGCCTGTGTACTGAAGTACACGCCTGTGTACTGAAGTACACGCCTGTGTACTGAAGTACACACCCATGACATGGGCATCTGACTTGGATTCAAACAGAAATCAGCCAAAGCCGAAGAATTACTGGACACGACCTCGGACATGCCCGTGTTAAAAATGACACGGCCGTGACCGAGGCCCGTGTAACCCGATCGACGAACCGCGCCCGAAGTTCGTCGACAAGACCCGACACGGCCTTGTCAAGATGCGACACGGGCGTGTACGCCTCCACCTGGCCCGACAAGACGTCGCCAGCGACTTTTGACGTAACCCGTCCCCAGATCCACCTGCTAGACACGCCCTCTGACACACCCGTGTCGACAGAGACACGTGCGTGACTTCCATGTGGACCGCCCCGAAGTCAACATGCATTGAATGCTCGGCATCACTTCATCAACAATGCGGACACGCCCCCCCCCCCCCTACACGCCCGTGACCGAGGGCGTGTAAACTGATTTTTTTCTATAAATAGGTCCTTACTGTAAGGTGTGGGGGTTCCGAATTTTGAACAATTTTGGTGTTAAGGGCTGCTGCTTGGAGTTATTTTAGTGCTATGTAAGGAATCTTCCCTCCTCCTTTTTAAGTTTGTTTAAGCTTTGTAATCAACTGCTTTGTTAATAAAATCATTAGTTTCTTTTCATCCTTACAATGCTTTGTAATTTCTCTGAATGCCTCCTTTTCATCAATCTGATGTATTCTTGCTTTCACTTTTATATGTGTGTGTGCGTGTATGAGTTCATTTTTGCTGAATTTATGCTTTAAAATGAAAAATTGCTTTGCTTTACTTTAAATTTAATCAAAATTACTAGTCGTTGTTATAGCCATTTTTCTTATCATACTACTTAGAATGGTTTAGATTTAGGATTTTTATTCTTTTATATTCATTCTTATGGACTTGTAAAATGATTTCAAAAGTGGTTTTCATTACTCTTTAGCTTAGATTTTCATTTTTTAGGGTATAAAATTTTTGCTTCTTTTTAACTTTCTTCCACTTTTTAAACCCTTTTACAAAGCTATAAGAATGGATTATGTGTTATTTCAATTTTTCAACACCTTTAATTTTCACATTTACTTAAAAATACTTTTGTTCAAACAATTTTTATTACAACTTTTTATGCATTTTCATCAAATTATAACGGTAAAAGTGTAAATGTTTTAATTTTTTATGCACTTGCTTTTCTCGAATTAATTTGAAAACTCTTTTGCTCAAACAATTTTATTTCTACTTTTTATGCATTTCTACCACATACTAGCAGTAGAAATGTAGTTGTTTTAATTTTTGGATAACTTAGTTTTTTCTTTTTTTGTATGTGTACGAGCATGTATGAGATAATTTTTATCGCTTTCTTTCATTTCAGTAGAGTGTATGTGTGCGTTTTGCTTTCTGCAGTATGTGTGCGTTTACATTTCTGTCGAGTGTGTGAGTGTGTTTTTATTTTTAGTAGAGTGGGTGTGTTTTTATTTCAAGTAGAGTGCGTTGGTGTATTTTATTTCATGTAGAGAGTGTATGCATTTTTTTAATTTCGGCAAGTGTGTGTGTGTGTGTGTGTGTGTTTTTATTTATGTAGAGTGTGTGCGTGTGTGCGTCTATTTTCTCCTACTCGTTTGAGTAGGACTTGCTTTAATTTTCTGCCTACTCATTTGAGTGGGACTTGTGTGTGTGAGTTTTTAATTTCAGTAGAGTGTGTGTGTGTGTGTTTTACTTTTTGCAGTGTGTGTGTGTGTGTGTTTTCATTTCAGTAGAGTGCGTGCGTGTGTGCATTTATTTCCTCCTACTCGTTTGAGTAGGACTCGCTTTCATTTCGCACCTACTCGTTTGATAGGACTTGCAATTTTCAGCTTTAATTTACCGCCTACTCATTTGAGTAAAACTTGTAATTTCAATTATGCAATTTTCTTCTTTTTTGTAACTTAGATTTTTTTTTATTTTTCTTTTTCTTTACTATGCATTTGGTTGAGTGCGTGTGTTTTTATTTTTTATTTAGTAGCTTTTATATTTCTAATATTAGGTTATCTTTTTCTTATTTTTTTTGTAACCCTTCAGCGCTTAGTTTAGAACTCACGCCTATCCAAACTCATAAGCCATCTCCATTCCGATGAGTGGCTAATCACTTTTATCCCTCGGTATTGAAGAGCATTGGGATATAAAATGTTTTAAATAACTAAAGGTCTTATTTTTCTATTTAATTAAAAAATTTAAGGTTTACCCCGGGTTAACGACGCGTAGAACCACATATTGATGTGTGGGCTCTATTTTCGTTATCCATACGCTAGCTAACCGAGACGACGTGCGTATGGACTGTTCACCCCTGGGTAAAGAGAGTTCCGCACTAACCCTCGAGAAAGGAGGTGCACAAACTCTACCGGATTGGGTTCCTCACCCAATAGCGGGGTTCTTAGCGTATTGTGAGCATTAAGAGTAATCCTTCGTCGGATGAGAGCCCGGTCGAATAGTCTTAATGTTCAGGTGAGCGATATTCCTAGAGATAGGTGAGCTCATTCTTTTGGAACCTCCACTGCTAAAATTCCACTTTAATTGAATTGAAATCTAAGATCTCTAATTATTCAAATCTATTTTAATCCTAACGTAATTCGATACCGAGTGTTATTTCTTCATCGACTTTGTTCATAATCTATTTTCAGCTTTATCTTAGTTAAAATCGATAACTTAAATATTTCGGTAAAATAATAGTTCTTTCGGAGCAGTAGGGATAATCAACCCATTCCCGGGAAATTTACGATCTCGATATTCCCCTGAATATCCTGTATTAGTTGCGATAGGTGCACTTGCCTATAATTCGCCGCGCAAAATCCAGACCCGCCGTGCTCCCTAGATAATTTAGAGCCGGGCTTCGAGCGAATCAGCGGCATCCCTGTACTGTCCACAGATGTTCCGCCAGGTGAAGGCCCATGTGGTTGCGTGCTTCCCGTGCCAAAAAGCTAAGTATGAGACTATGTTTCCCAGCGACCTGCTACATCCTCTTCCGATTCCGAAATGGCTCTGGGAGGACATTGTTATGGATTTCATCCTCGTCTCCCTCGTTCGAAAGGAGTTCACTGCATCTTGGTGCTGGTAGACCGTTTGTCGAAGTACGCGAACTTTATTCCCCTGCATCATCCGTACACGGGCACCACGGTGGCCGACGCCTTAATCGCAGAGATCGTGCGACTACATGGGTTTCCCCGCTCTATCGTCAGTGATCGCGATCCCTTGTTCCTCAGTAGTTTTTGGACCTCCCCCTTCCGCCTACAGGGTACCCGTCTCCGTATTAGTACGGCCTATCACCCGTAGTCTGACGGGCAAACAGAAGTTTTCAACCGATGCTTAGAGACATATCTTTGCTACTTCATTAGAGAACGACCAAGCACGTGGGACAAATGGCTGTGTTGGGCGGAATACTCGTATAACACAATGTATCATCATGTGGAGAACACCTCCCTATTCGAGACAGTGTATGCCCGATCGCCGTCGTCTGTGACCCGCCACCTTCCTGGAGAGTGCCTCGTGGCCATCCTGGCCGACCATCTGCAGGATCGGGACATCATCCCTGACAGCTTAAAACACCGCCTTCGGCGAGCCCAAGCAAAGACGGTCTCCTTCGCAAACTGGAAGCACCGGGATATCTCTTTCCAAGTGGGGGCGAGGGTCTTCCTTAAAATTTAGCTTTACCACTAGCTTTTTGTCGCACGATGGCCATGCCCGAAGTTGGCGCCACGTTTTTATGGGCCGTTCGAGATCATCAGTCGCATCGGAGCCGTGGCGTACCGGCTACTCCTACCCAGTGGAAGTCGCATCCACCCGGTTTTTCATGTCTCCCAGCTTCGACGGGTGGTAGGAGACCACCCCGTCGTGGACCATATTTTGGCCGAACTCGAGTAATCCGGGTACGAGCCCTTGTACCCCGAAGCCATTCTCGATCGTCATCATCACTTACCCAGTGACGTTAGCCCGGAATAGATTCGCGTTGCCTAACGGCACCGTCCGACAAACAATGCTACTTGGCTCCTACGAGATAATTTTTGCGGACAATTTTCGGACTACTGCTTTGAGGACAAGGCCAATTTTTCAGATGGCGGAATTGTTACCGAGCTGCAGCCGGAGGAGCCGGCATGGCAAGTGTACACACGAAGGCGGCAGGCTCCGGTTGAAACGCACGGCTCGGAGGTGGATGTTAGTGGGTTGGAAGAGCAGGAGGGTGATACTCGCGGCACGAACGAACTGGACCCGAACCACTCCGGATGATAGTTTATTCAGTTCTATTTTTAGTATTTTATTTCAGTTTTCATTTCAGTATTTTAATTATTGTTTTGGACCCCTCACTATATGAGGGGGTGTGGTTGGACTTATGTGTATCTTTGGATCAATTATCTAAGGAAGGGGGTTGTTCCCTCTTATTTCTCTCTAACTCTAATCGTCTCTTCCCTCTCCTGCTCTCCCGGTCTCTCCCTTTCTTCCACGCCGCTAGCCGTGACTACCGCCGTATGACATCATTGTCGTCAGGCGACACCGTTGTCGCCTCCCTCCATCTCGATCTGTAATACACTTCATGCTCGCCTTCTAGGTATCATTCTTGGTACCCCTGAGGTCCTATTTATAGACAAATGCCAGCAGGGTATTAATGAGAGAATAGCCTCCCTTCGCGAAAAACTTGTCAAGTCACCAGCGGCGCGACTAATGGCAGCTACTAGCCTACAACAAGTGACCATGATTACTTGCCCTATGACGATCTTCAGATATTCTTGACTAGCGGCGAATTGCAAAGGATTCCCGCCTACATGGAGAGTATCAAGTGATACTTGCCATTTGACTTGGATCTCCTCTGATTTTTGACTTTGACCTATTCTTCTTACGTGGCCTAAAAAGACCCGTCCTCGACGAATACAGATTGTACAACTGAAATCTTGGATGGTGCTGATAAAGTCGTAAACAATAGTGCTGATCTCATCAATAACACCATATTGTCAATGTCTTTCCAATTCTTAGCTCATGCAATGTAGAGATAGATATGGGGACCCTTCAATACAATCGCTACCAATGCAATGACTGTAGAGAATCTTACTTTGGAAAGCTTGGTGTATTATTGTAGCTGAGTTTCGCATTGATTCTTATGAAAAGTTAAAATTCTTTGGTTCTTCAACTAAGCTTTATGTTTATTGTTCCAGGATTTTATGTTGCATCTCTTGGGTTAAATATGGGCTATTTCATGTTTGTGCAAAGAACTCTGAGCCAGAAGTCCAGATTTTGAGTTGTGGATTGTTACACCTAGATTGGAATTTGGTATCAGACTATTTGTGTTGTCTTTTTTGATATAGGAAAATGTTTAGATGCAGTTTTAACTGTGATATGAGCCTTGACACTATGGTTTAAAATTGTTGTTATAAAGTGATGTGTTGTTATTATGAGAATAGTTGAATTAAATTATAAGCTTGAATGTTTTAATTTTTGTTGCAGTTCAGAGTGTTTCAAAGGTTTGTTCTAGTTCTAAGTTGATAGCTACTTGAATGTTTTAATTTTTTATTTGGTGTTTTTTTACTAACTTGAGATCTGAAATTGTTCAAACTTCGATCAATATAAGCCCTAAAAATAGCTTCATCAAAATTTTTGACACCCGTAAAACTTGCAGCATCTTGCTGCACCAAAGAGGGACAAAAGAGCAATTTTAGACCAATTCCAATTCCATATCTAAAGAATCATCCTACAACCGAACAACATTAGAATTCAAACCAATTTCAATTCTTTGCATTCTCTATGTAAAGAGGAAAATGGTTCTTGAGCTATTACTAATTGGCAGAATAATCCAATTGTAAAAAAATATGCCAAAGAAAAAAAAAACTATTTCCTTATTATTTCATCATGATCGAATTAAAACAAATAATCTTTGATATATCTCAAAGCAATCAAAAACTATTGAAGATCCATGGTGTTATGTAAATTGAAAATGAGAAGTTTAAATGCTCTACCTTCCCTGTGCCTGGGGACCATAAAGGAGCAATCCTCTGGACAACTAGAGAAAAAGAAACACAGAATTTGAACTCATCTGAAGTCCTATTGCTGAAAGAACATACTAATATGAATTTATGAAGCCTGAATTATCAAATGACATTCCACATTCAAATTTCACAGATGTTTAGATATGATAAAAATGATATATTATCAAATTTTATCACAATGATAGTACTTAAAATTATTAATTCTAGTTGAAGTATGTCAGAGCACAACAAGACTCCCACGAGATATAAATAAGTACCATAGTTTGACAAGAGTTTGCAAAACCTTGACAATACAGATGAACTTTATTCAGAGTTCAGTGAAGCCTTGACAAAAATATCAAAGCTTACTTGAGTTTTTTATAATCAAATAAACTATAATGACTTCATTATGAATTTATATTCACTTCTTAGATGAAAAACTATTGAGACGTAAACATAAATTTCATAAAACTACAATTAGATGAGTCGTGTCTTTAAATTCTAGTGTTGTAAAGTGAAAATGACAATAAAACACAAATTGACGACACCTTATAATGAGAATACTGAGACGAGGGAACGAAAAAACTATAAAAAAAAGAATACAAAATAATTATAACCGATTAATTTAATGTAGATTCAGTTAATTTAATTGTGTACAACAAAGGTTTCAAAATACCATTTTACACCGAATACATAAAACTATTCATGGATTAGAAAGAAATAATGTTAAGCTAAATGTAACAGGAGTAGAAATGGTTGAAAAACAATCAAGAAAGTAGGTTAAACTCATCTTATACTCGCAAAGATTTGGAGAACTAATTTTTATACATAACTGAAGTAGTTTGGATAGAAGCTATTGCTGATGACAATGACCCGAAATCTTTAAACATTCAACCCGAAAGTCTCTAGAATGTGAGAATATATATCACCTTACAAAATTTTAGGGAAAATAAAATAGTGTTCTTGGTGAATGAAAATAAGGTTGTTCTTGTCAATATTATACAGTGTAAATGTTGTCTAAATGTGAATATTATTAAGATGTTTTAGTGTCATCTGTCAAATATTATGTTTTGTTTATTATTCTTTTCTTAAAATGTCAATGTTATTTGAATTTAATTATTGCAACATTTCCTAACAACTAATGTTGGTTGATTATAAATTTATAATGGTATTGAAATGTAGCACATACAAAATATATTGGCCATTTATATAACATGGTAAAAGATTTAAGTAAATCAAACAACCGGCATCTTTAGAGATAACATTACATATTATCAAAGATGTTGCCCATCAAAATACCCCTAAAATCATTACATTAGTAAATGCATGCAATCAAACTGTAGAATCTCAATCATAAAATATAAGGGCTTCAACAACAAAAAGATAGAAATGAAACTCAAGAAGGGAAACCTTAAGGCCGAGCCTCGAAAAAATTTGTCCATAGAGACAAGGGTAATAGATGAGCTCCCTCAAGGCTTCGATAGCTCGGATGTTGTCGACAATTAAATCCTCTGCTCTTTCCATTGTGTTGTTTTCCATAATAGAATGATATTAATTTTTGATGTCTGCGCCTGGATTTCAAAGGTTGGTTAAGGATAATTAAAAAAACATCTCACATTCTCTTGAATCATAAATATTACTACCACGTTATCTTAAACCAATATAGTCCATTGCAAGGGGATCATTTGACTTAAATGGAAACATTAAAAATCACCTGCAGTAATCGTTGTGGAGGGAGGGTTACAGAGTCAAACCAGGCGGTCGGCGTCGAACTTGCAAACCAACGTCGAGATAGGGTTCCTGAGACGATCCAGGCGGTTGAATGCTTGGAGGTAGGATTCTGTAATGGAGCTCTTGCGTGTCATCATCATGTAGGGCAAATAAAGGATCAAGCCATCAATAAAGCCACACGTGTAACAATCAGACGCGACATCAGATAAAGCAAAGTTCACATCTTCGTCCACTTGTTACCATCAGGCATGACACCAGATAAAGCAAAGCCTGGATCTCCATTCTTTTTGTAATTAGCAAAGCAACGGTCATATGCTGACTCTTTAGTCTATAAAAATACTTTACTCATGTAATAATGTTTTTTTATGCTAAATATGATTTGAGTAATTGCTGCCTTCCGGGTTTCTCTCTTTCTCTCTCATTCTCTCTCTCTCTCTCCTCCTTCTCTAACTATCTTCCTCTCAGTTCTACCCCTAACTGTCTCTCTCTTGCTTATCGCCACCAACAACTCATCTCCGACGAACTAGCCACCACTGGGAACCGCCTCTTTTCGTTCTTGCGCCTTACAATTTGGTGCTCTCGTCTTTTGGCCTCAACCCCCATGGCCGACCACACTAGCACACGGGACCTCCAGAACCAATTTCTTGAACTACACGGCACGACGCGTTTGGAATTAGCTGCTCAAAAGACACACCTCGATGAGCTACGCAAGGATCTCCAGGCCAAAGAAACACTCCTGATCCAACAGATCGTGGATACCCGTACCGATTCTGCTACCAACATCGAAACCTTACGTCAAGAAATGATGGCGCAATTTCAGAAGGTTAATCAATCGCTGGAGCTTTTACAGGCTCGCTCCATGCAACCTGGATATGAACCATGCATCTTCCTCCAATGGCATTCTTGGCTCCGCGCCCTTTCCAAATTCATTCCAGGTCGTTTCTAACAATTTAAACTCTGATTTTAAATTTCAATGCCCTCGATTTAGTGACGGGGATCCCACCGATTGGTTATATAATTTACAATTATATTTTCAGTACCACAACACAAACCCTCGTGATTTTTTATTAATTTCTGCTTGCCATCTTGATCGCCCAGCATCACGCTGGTATCAAGCAACACTTCGTGATTCTCCAAATTAAACTTTTACCATGTTTGTGGACGCTTTAACGAAACGTTTTGGCCCATCTCCGTATGACGACCCCGCCAGATCGCTCACCAGATTACAACAAAATCACACCGTCTTAGACTATAAAGCCCAATTTGAAGAAATTTTGACATGTGTCCCTGGCCTCACCCCGGGTTTTATTACCAGTATTTTCGTCGCTGGCCTCAAACCGAGTATTCGGTCAACGGTTCGCATGCAACGTCCAATTGATTTGAATGATGCTTACGCCTTAGCTCGGATGGTCGAAGACCGTGATCTTGACGATCTTACTACCCAATCGCCGCAATAACGACACAACACTTCCCCTTCTTCCCGTTACACTGACAATGCGACCCGCCCAATTCCTCCCCGACTACACTGGCAACCACTGTATCATACCCCACCAAACCAGCCCATTCCGCCCAAATATCCAATTCATCGTTTGTCAGCTAATGAATGACAGCGTCGACGGGACCTGGGCCTCTGTTACACATGCGATGAAAAATATCTCCATGGTCATCGATGCAAAGGGTCAGGAACTTTATTATATTTTCAAGGTACGGACGAACCCGACGACCCGGATGACCCTCCTGATGTACCAATCCAGGAAGCCATAGACCACGCTGGATCGATTTGTCTATATGCACTCACAGGCGACCCATCCGGCCATTGCCTGCGGGTCACGGCTTATTACCACCATCAACCTCTCCAAACTCTGATTGACAGCGGTAGCTCCCATAATTTCATTTCTGACCGAATGGCTAAATATTTACAATTACCAGTTCTCGCCATCCAACCTTTTCAGGTTTTCATGGGGAAATGTCAATTTTAAGCCAAGGGAAATGCTTAGACGTTACCCTGCTCATACAAACCACCCGTTACAATCTGCATTTATATGTCTTAGCTCTGCAGGGGGCTGATATGATATTGGGCGTACAATGGCTTAGATCACTCGGACCCGTCACCACCGATTACTCAACCCTTACGATATCTTACATCGCTGACCAAGGCCCGATCACATTACAAGGGCACTCCCACGTTCCATGCTTTGAGGTTTCATCATCGCAGGTAGCACGTCTAATGTCCCTTCAGTCTTCCAGCCTTTTTATTTTAACACAGGAGCTACCGCCGCCACTCAAAGAGGAACATCCCATTCCAATTTTTAATCAAAGTTTACCAAACCGATTTCTCCACTTGCTGAAATCTTACACAACATTATTTCAAGATACCTTAGAACTGCCCACACGCCGATTTGTAGACCATAAGATACCATTATTACCAAATTCAAAACCTGTGAATGTCAAACCATACCAGTATCCCCACTTTCAGAAAAACGAAATAGAACGTTTAGTACTCGAAATGTTAAAAGCCGGTCACATACGCCCAAGCAATTCTAGTTTTAGTTCACCAGTGATTTTGGTCAAGAAAAAAGACGGTTCTTGGCGTTTTTGCGTGGATTATAGGGTTTTAAACAATATCACTATCAAAGACCGATTCCCGATCCCCACGATCGATGAATTGTTGGATGAATTATTCCACGCAAAACTATTCACCAAGTTAGACCTTCATGTCGGCTACCATCAAATACGAATGTCGGAATCAGACATTCACAAGACGGCTTTTAGGATGCACCAAGGCCATTATGAATTCAATGTTATGCCATTTGGCCTTACTAATGCGCCTTCAACTTTTCAATCCCTCATGAACTCAATTTTTAAGCCATATTTACGAAAGTTTGTTGTAGTTTTTTTTGATGATATTTTAATTTTTAGTAACACAGAAAATGACGATCACGCTCATCTATCCATCATGTTTCGTATTTTATTCGATAATGGCCTCAAAATAAAGCTCTCTAAATGCTTCTTTTTACAACCGGGAGTCGAATTTTTAGGTCATTGCATCACAAATGGATCAGTGTTTCCCAACCACACGAACACCTTAGCAATTAAGCAATATCCACCTCCCACTACACAGAAAGAGGTCCGCTCTTTCCTAGGGTTGGCGGGTTTTTACCGAAGATTTATCAAAAACTTTTCAATTATTGCTGCCCCTTTATCCGATTTGCTGAAAAAAACGACCTTTATCTGGAACGACCAATCCCGTTTAGCTTTTGACACGCTTAAACAACTCTTAATTGGCAAACCAATCCTAACACTACCAGATTTCGACGAACCCTTTATAATCGAAACAGATGCCTCAGGAATTGGGATAGGTGCCGTATTAATTCAACAACATAACCCAATTGCTTATTTTAGTCAGAAACTATCCCCACTAATGCAACAAAAATCCACGTATGTGCGTGAAATGTATGCGGTCACCGCAGCGGTAGCTAAGTGGAGACAATATCTACTGGGACATACATTTCAGATTAGGACGGAACATAAGAGTCTACATAACCTGTTGACGCAGGACCTTCATACCCCAGAACAACAATTGTTTCTAGCTAAACTGATAGGATATGACTATACCATAACATATAAACCGGGCAAAACTAACATACTTGCCGATTCCCTGTCACGTTCCCCAATAAACACATCATTCCAGCCAAAACAAACACCACAATCAGCACAATTAAACACCATGACAATCACAAGTCCTTCGTCATCATTGTTGGACGGGCTACAACGGGATTATGCCGCTGACCCATTTACCCAACAACTATTGGAAGACCTGTCCAAGAATCCCGCAGCGAGACCCAATTGGGTTACGAAGGGAAATAATATTTTTTACAAACACAGGCTTTATATACCTCAAAACTCGCCCATAATAAACAAAATTATAACCAACTCACATGATAGTCATTATGGCGGCCATTCAGGCATCAATGCAACCCTCCATTGCATTAAAACCCAATTCCACTGGCCCAACCTAAAGAACGACGTTACTACTTATGTTAATCAGTGCGTATTATGCCAAAAGGCCAAAGCATCCAACCACTTACCCTATGGACTCCTGCAACCATTACCCATTCCTACACTGTTATGGTCAGATCTAACAATGGACTTCATAACACACTTACCTAAGTCTAACAATTATACTAACATACTGGTAATTGTTGATAGACTGTCACGGGCAGCACATTTTGCCCCCCTGGGTTCCCCAATTACTGCCCCAACCACTGCAGCGGTTTTTTGGGAATCCGTAGGAAAGTTACATGGTCTCCCAACATCCATATTGACGGACCGTGGTTCTACCTTCCGAAGCAACATTTGGACACAACTCTTTAAATTACAGGGGACAACGTTACATTATAGCTCGGCATATCACCCGCAAACCGACAGGTTATCGGAACGAAATAATAGATGTTTACAACAATATTTACGAATGTTCACACATGCTAACCCAAAGCAATGGGCACACTATCTCAGTTTAGCCGAATATCATTTCAATACCACACTTAACACTTCGACCAACATGACGCCATTCCAGTCCATGTTTGGTCGACCACCCCCTGGGCTTTTGACTTATTGTGCAGGCAGCACTAGGAATGAAGCAGTGGAGCTAACCCTACAGACCAGGGACGAACTGATACATCAACTAAGGGAGAACCTACAGCGAGCTCAACACCGGATAAAAACACAGGCAGATAAAAAAGAGCTGATATCAGGTTCCAGAAAGATGAATGGGTGCTTCTAAAACTACACCCGTATCGACAACTCACTTTACAACGAACACAAAGCACAATGTTAACACTCCGCTATTACGGACCTTTCCAAATTGAAGAGGTCATCGGCGAAACGGCGTATCGCCTTTCGCTTCCGACGGACTGCAAAATCCATCCAGTGTTCCATGTGTCTCTACTAAAAAAATACAGAGGAGATGAGCAGGGTCCTATTACACCATTACCACTACAGAGCTACAAGAATATGCCTTTGCATACTCCTCTAGCAGTGATCAGTCAAAGACAAATCATGCAAAATAACCTTCTGGTTCCTCAAGCGCTTGTTCAGTGGAAGGATCTTCCACCCGAAGACAGTACGTGGGAAGATTTGGATACTTTACCAGCAGATCTAAGCGCAGCAGCACAAAATGAAGAAACAGCTGCAAGCTACGAACACTCCGAAGACCTGCTTGCGCCGACTTGGAAACAAAAGAAAAAAAAGGACGCAGCGACCACAACCTCACCCGCGACTACAAAAAAAGGAGTTACCTACAGTTTCGGCCGGAGATCCACCAGATCCAGCGGCAGAAGAAGCATCATCATAGGCTCCCTGGGGATAGCATATAAACGAACCAGCGGTGATTCAACACCCTTCCAGATCCTCGCCTCCGCTGGATAAATTCTTCCGCAAAACCCTAGATCGTCGGCGGCCTGGGAGAAATGCCAACGATGAGGACATCGTTCCTTTTAAAAGCATCAGGCAATTGTAATGGAGCTCTTGCGTGTCATCATACTGTAGGGCAAATAAAGGATCAAGCCATCAATAAAGCCACACGTGTAACAATCAGACGCGGCATCAGATAAAGCAAAGTTCACATCTTCGTCCACTTGTTACCATCAGGTACGACACCAGATAAAGCAAAGCCTGGATCTCCATTCTTTTTGTAATTAGCAAAGCAACGGTCATATGCTGACTGTTTAGTCTATAAAAAGACTTTACTCATGTAATAATGTTTTTTATGCTAAATATGATTTGAGTAATTGCTGCCTTCCGGGTTTCTTTCTTTCTCTCTCATTCTCTCTCTCTCCTCCTACTCTAACTATCTTCCTATCTGTTCTACCCCTAACTGTCTCTCTCTTGCTTATCGCCACCAACAACTCATCTCCGACGAACTAGCCACCACTGGGAACCGCCTCTTTTCGTTCTTGCGCCTTACAGGTTCCGACTACTAGTAGGGTTCCGGCGTGGAGTATGCAGGCCGGATGCGTCGGGTTCGCTGGCCGGATGCGTCGAGATCTCTTCTGAGAAAGATCGCGAGGGCAGTCTGTTTCGCAGACAAGGAGGAATCGCGAGAGGGTTCAGGCGAGGAGGATTCTTGCGACGTCGCAGGCCTGCGATATCTAGGTCGAGTGCTGCTAGAATTTTGTGCACCATAATAATATAATAAGGTGATTGTTAATCGCAACCCGTTATTTTGTTAGTTGCACCCCAAAATCTTCCAATTTTTCACGTCTTTTCAAAATACGCATTTTACATGCAATATTAGGAAGAGTGTTCAACACGGAAGTTGTAGATATCAACGAGATCTACAACTTTCGTGTTGATCACTTTTCCTAAATAAGCATGTACAATGCGTACTTTGTAAATATGCCCAAGTTTTGTGTCTTTTTGAAATACGCCTTGTACATGCAATTTCAGGAAAAGTGTTCACCACGAAAGTTGTAGATCTTGTCGATATCTACAACTTTCGTGAGAACACTTTTCCTTAAATTGCATGCACAAGACGTATTTCGAAAAGACGCGAAAATTGGGAGATTTTGGGGTACGACTAGCCAATTACGGGTTGCGATTAACAATCACCTATAATAAGTGCAAATGTCAATTTTATTTTAGAATTTTTGTTAATTTTTGTTTCACTGTTTTGTTATGATAATTATTATCAGCGATTAATAAGGGGCATATATCACACTATTAAATCATTTACAGTCATTATTTTTAAATCAATCCAATATACCACAATCACATATGCATTTAAATGCACTAAAAATATTACAAACCACTCGTCTCGATTCCATATCTCCCCTCTTGAATTCGACCTTAATGATGCATCTTTGTGTCAAGCACAAAAAAATCAGTCTATGTCTCTCTTGTGCCAAGCATAGCCATGGTTCCAAGAAACTTCTAGGTAAAACGGGGGAGGGGTGCATCGACGCTATAGCTCGGGGGCCTGCTTGTAGGCTACTTTGAGATCTTCCGACCCAATCAACTCAGTTTGACTTTGGTCTAGTCCAAGACAAGTAATCTTAGTTCCTATTTGGTCCAAATAGTTGAGGTCAGGATTTTCTTCGCATCCACACTCTGTTTGGTTATTAGAAAACCACATGACTTCTCCTTCAGCAGCCCGGACAGTCATCATGTCAGAGCCTACTCGGCCTACTGATTTGGTTACATGCAAACTATTGTGTCCTTGCCTTGCGATCTGGTGACCGGCCTCGAAGGAGGAGGATGCGTCGGAGGAGAAGCTATGTTTGGCGAAGTGGAGCGGCAGGAGCGGCGAGATCTGCAGAAGGAGGGGGATGTTGGGGATGCGTCTAGGGCAGAACACATGGCTTTTTCGAGGTGTTAGAGAGAGAGAGATAGGAAGAGGGAAAGTAAGAGAGAGAGAGAGAGAGAGAGATTTAGGTTTCTAATTTCTTTTTTCAATCAAGGCCTAGCCGACCAAATAAGTAAGTTCACAAACACGCCCCTATTTGGGCTTACGATATATGGACAAAATACTATTAAAAATAACACAACATAATTTTAGATAAATGAAAATAGTTGGCGCAGTCATGCCTCATAACACAACATAATTTTAGATAAACGAAAATAGTTGGCGCAGTCACGCCTGAAAGTCTTTAATTTCAAGGATAGCTAAATAACCTATAGGGGGTGAATAGGTTATTGGTCTCTTTATTAGTTCTTTTCTTTTCTTATGGTTTGATGCTTGAGTGGTTGATAATTTCTGCTTTCAAGATGATTTACCCTGCACAAAGAAAACAACACAACAAAGCACATAGATATTTATAATGGTTCTTCAACTGGGTACATCCACTTTCCCTCTCACAGATCAAACTATCTTATTAGACTAGACACTTCTCCAAAATGCTCCAAGGAGCTTACACCTCATGCTCTCAGCCTTACATAGAGATTCTTCATAGAATCCAAGCTCAGAACCACTAGGGTTCCTACCTCAGAGCCTTGTAGAGCTCCTAAAGCTCAGTGATCCACTGAGCACCTACCTCAGCCTTATTTCTAAGGCCTATAGCTCGGGCTCTTCATCCCTACAGTTTCAGGAACACATCCCTACTCTCAGAGTGTTGCAGCATTCCTACAACTCAGAACCCTTTCAGGTACCTACAGCTCAGATCCAGGTAAACTCAATCATATAGGATGAAGGCGGGTTGATGGATATTCTTGACACGAGAGATATTTCTTTATGTCAAGGTTATTTATTGAGATAGACTCAGGCCAACAATGACTACATGAGTTTTATTTCCGGAGTCTACCTTTACTGAACTAAGATATACTTAGTCATAAGTACTTCCACAGCAACAAGTAATTACTTGTGTTGGAAGTTACTTGCAGGGCAATGTTCTCCCTCTTCCTGAACTGAGACAGAAGCTCGGCCCTCTCTTCTTCACAACAACAATGGTGTAGAAGCTTTGGCTTATGCTAGAAGCAACTAGCAGATCTGTTTCTCTGCTCCTTTCTGAACTGAGCAAACTTCTCAGCTTCAACTTCTTGTTCACATCTCCTCAAGTGTATGTTCTTTTTAGAAAGTATTGGATGGATCTATGAAGCTCCTGCAGCAAGGGTTGGCTCTTACAGCTATCTATTTCTCAGGGAATCACCCTGAGCTTCCTTACTAGTGTAGATGAAGATGCCACCAACAAACTTGTCGTTGAAGATGTTGATCTCAACAGCTGACTTGTTGTTCTTCTTTCTCAGCTTGAACTTTTTGTTCTACAGCTCCACAACAATGGCAGAGAAGAAGAACTGCCTGAACCCTTTTTCTCAAAAGCTATCTTTCTTTGTAAAGGTCTCTTTCTTTTATTTGATTTTGTCCCAACGGATCTTGAGCAGTGGGCCCCACACCATTAATGTCCAGCAACAACTTTGCTTTAACGCCAACTGCGTACGGTGGGTCTGCGGCAACATTTGTAGCGTACTATAGCCATCCTGCCACTAATTTGAAATATGTTGACGTGTTGACTTGTTGACGTCACCAGCTGTGGACTTAGCCAAAAATCAAACAACATTAGCATAGGCGTTGAGTGAGTAAGCTTCACTCAATGCCAAAACACTTAGGCAAATTTACTGTCTCTTGGCGTTGAGTGAGTAACCTTCACTCAATGCCGAATTACTTAGAATATCAATCTATTACTAGGCGTTGAGAGCGTTGAGTGTGTCATCATCACTCAACGATTTTTGCCTTTGCCACTTTTCTTCTTCTGCAACATCTTAGGCGTTGATAGCGTTGAGTGTGCCTTCATCACTCAACTCTCTTTGCCTTAACCACTTTTCTACTTCTACAGCATCTTAGGTGTTAAGAGTGTTGAGTATGTCTTCATCACTCAATGCTTTTTGCATTAGCCAATTTTTTGTGTTTAAAATCTCTGGGCTAAGACTGACTTTCTTAGAATTGATTTCGACGAGTGGTGAACTGAGCTCGACAAACTTTGAACTCAGTTCGACGAAATCTCAACTGAGCTCGATGAACTCAGAAACTCAAGCCCTAAACTCAGCTCGATGAAAGGTGAGCGGAGCTCGATGAACTCTGACATCAGTTCGACGAACTCTGAAATTAGTTCAACCAGTTCAACTAACAGCCTTTTTGCTAAATGGCGTTGAGTGTGTCTTCATCACTCAACGCCAAAACACTTAGCCAACATTCTCTTTAGTAGCATGCGTTAAGTGAGTTGACTGCACTCAACGCTTATGGACTTAGATTTTTGTCATCCCACACCTTAGGTAAGAACATACCTGTCTTAGCCACTTAGGCTACCTGTCCCATCATAGCTTATTAGGACAAACTACATTCATTTACCTTGAACACAAGTTAGATTACAACATGTGTATACATTGTTTTGCTGGTCCTACAAATTCAGGACATCGAGATCAATGGACCCAACAATCTCCCCCTATTTGAAGATGTCAAAACTTAAGCCAATGTATACACTAACACACTCATATTATAAATATTTAAAATACATCATCACAGCAGAATTCAGAAAAATTATAGATAATGGCCCATGTGCAGACTCTTATTTAGGTGGTTGGTTCGATGATTCGACCGTCGCGTGCGGGCTAAAAAGCTAGTTTTTAACGAAAGGAGGCAAGTGCACCTATCACATGTAGTACTCGATATTCGGGGGAATAGTTAGGTCATATTATTCTCGGGGATGGGTTGATTATCCCTACTGCTCCGGGAGTAACTACTATTTTACTGAAAATTCATTGGGGATTTTAATTAACTAAGGCGGATAAAATAAAAGTGTGAAAACGATTTAGAAAATTCGATGAAGGGTTAACGTTCGGCACCGAATCGGATTAAGACTAAAATAACTTTTAATAATTATTGAACTTAGTTTTCAAATTAATCAAAGGGAACTTGGTCGTGGAGGTTCCATAAATATGAGCGCACTTATCTCTAGGAATATTGCTCACCTGAACGCTAAGACTATTCGACCGAACATTAGTTCGACGAAGGATTCCTCTTAATGCCTGCTTTACGCTAAGAACCCCGCTATTGGGTAGGGAACCCAATCCGGTAGAATTACGCTTGTCCTCTCTCAAGGGTATGCACGCAACTCTCTTTACCAAGGGGTGATCTGTCCATACACACAGCATCTCAGCTAGCTAGCGTATGGTTAATGGAAATAGAGCCCACACATCGATATGTGGTCCTACGCATCATTAACCCAGGGTAAACCTTAAATCCTAAAATTAAAGTGAAAATAAAGAACTTTAATTATTTCAAATCATTTTATATGTTCCAATGCCCTTCGATGTCAAGGTCTAATAATGATTAGCCACTCATCGGTATGGGGACGACTTTATAAATTTGATGAGGCGCGAGTTCGTAACTAAGCGCTAAAGGGTTATAAGAAGAGGACATAAAATAACAAACATTTAGAAAACTTGAAAAGTTAGCTAATACTAGAACTCACGCACACATCAAATTATAAATAAAATAGAAACTAAGTTACAAAAAAAAGGAAATTACAAGTTCTACTCAAACGAGTAGGTGGAAAATAAAGGCGCGCCATATAACTCTTAACGAGTAGGCGGAAATAAATACAAGTACAAGTCCTACTCAAATGAGTAGGCGGGAAATAAAGGCACATCATTTAACTCTTAACGAGTGAGCGAAAATAAATGCGCACACGCACACACTCTACATGAATTCAAAGAAAGAAATAAAACTATCTCCTACACACACGCACTCTACATAATTGAAAGAAAGCTATAAAATAAAGCATGAAAATTTATCTCTTACCCTCACACACTCTACATAATTGAAGAAAGCATTTAAAATTATTTTCATACACTCACACACACTATTAAAGAGAAAAAAAAAGTTTCTTAAATATTAAAATTACAAGATTCCTACTCCTAAAGCTTACCAAAAAACACATAAAAGGAACAAATAAAAAAAAGAACAAAAGGTTTTCAAAACAAAGCAAAAAACTAAAGTCCATTAAAATTTAAAATTACAACTTTTTCACTCTTAGGATTTCATAAAAGTGATTAAAAAGTTAAAAGAAAGTGAAAAGAACAAAAAGATTTTACAATCCTAAAAAAAACTAAGTAAAAAATAAAAAAAACACTTTAAAACCTCTTTTACAAATTCATAAAAATGAAAATTAAAGCTCTAAAAAAGGGTCATGGAGAAAAAGAGATGAACTTAACATACCACTTTTCATTTAGAAATCAAATCTATAACAAAACCTAACATGGAGACAAGTTCAAAACATAGAAAGTAAAAAAGTTACATTCTTACACACACACACACACACACTTTTCATAAAGAGAAGAACAAAGAGAAACTTAAGGATAAAAAGAGAAAGAGATAAGCCACCCAAATAAATCTCCATGCCATGTAGAGAGAGAAAATCAAACATTTTTATTATCATAATGAAACTATTACAAAGCTAAAGCTAAAGCAAAAAAACAAACATGAAAGGAAGGGGGGAGAAATCTCCTTACATAGCAAGTGAATGCATAAGGGAAACCCACAAAACACACTAAACATGGCACAAAAAAGTGAACCCTTGGACCTTACAGAAATGACCTATTTATAGGGAACATTTTCAAAGTACACGCTCTCTGATACGAGCGTGTTGGGGTGGCGTGTCACCACTATAGCAGAGGTGATCCAACGAGTTGATGGCTTAGTTGACTTTGGCTATACATGAGGGTGTCACGCCCTTGGTCACGGGCGTGACGGTGGACGTATCGTGGAGGTTGATCTGGGCGCGGGTTGCGTCAAAAAGTCATCGGCGCGTCTTATCGGGCCAGGTGGAGGAGTCACGCCCTATGTCATGGGCGTGTCAATGGGCGTGTCAATGGGCGTGTCGGGTTGGTCGACGACCATCGAGCGCGGTTTCGTCGAGCGGGAGTGACACGGGCCGAGGTCACGGGGCGTGTCATCGGACACAGGCGTGTTGTCGGGCATGTTATATTTTTTCTTCATTCGGTTGAATCCACAAGAAATTGAAGTGTCACGCCCTTGTCACGGGCGTGACTCATAGTACACGGGCGTGAACTTGGCAAAATTTGAAAATTTCTGCAAAATTTTAGGAAATCAAAATAAACTTAAGTTAGAACAATTTTTACAAAATGGAACAATTTATTAAAGAAAAATAAACAAAAATAATAAAAAGAAACTAAAACGACTTAATTAACGTACGTAAAAATATGTATATTTACAACTCATCAAATACCCGCATACTTAGGATTTTGTTATTCCAAAGCAGAAGTTTGAGGTGAACTTATAAGGAATAAAAAAACTCTAAGTTTAGCTACCGCTTAATTAATTATAAGAGAGATCTAAATAAACATACGGAGTGTAAGAGTTAAGTCCTAAAATTATGTAGATGATTTAAATAACGCAAAAGTTTTGGCCAAAAGACTTCTTGATTTAGTGAAATAGAAATCATTAATTATAATGGTTGGATTAACAAAAATAGTTTGGAATTATATGAACTTTAGCTTATAGGAGTTTTACTTGAAATAATGCAATTTACAAATTATGCTCTCAAAAAGATTTTTGAATTAATTCTAGAATCGTGAAATTGGCTAAGGGGTTGATGTTGGTTTATGAAGAGTGTTTGGATTTTGAGGTGAGGTAATTTTTTCTCGAACCACCATTTTTTTTCTTTTTGTATTATTAGGAAAATGAAATCTTATTTTCCTAATATGATTTTTTTTTCTTTTTCAACTTCATAATAATAAAATTAACCCAATGTATATGTGTTGGAGTAATGAATTTTATCCTCTTACTCGGTAACATATAATCTTTTTAAATTACTTGGTGCCTATGTTTTCAGAATGAAATCTTATTCTCATTGACATAAAATCTTTTAAGGATAAAAATTTTATCATGTCAAGTAAGTCATGATAAATAAGGGGAGAAAAGAAAACTAGATTTTTAATTAAAAAATTTTTGAGAGCAACCTTAATAAATTGTACGTTCCAATTTTTCAGAAAGCTAAAAGTAAGCATAATTGAATTCTATAGTCGTTATTTTCTAACATAATACACATGCTCCTATCAATGAAAAATTAGAAGTAGTGTCTAAAACGAGTTCGCTATTTTTAATAAATCATAATGAATTCTTTAAAACTTAACCACAGCTATTTAAATATTTCAATCAATAATTAACAAACGAATAGTGAACAAAGAATTGATAAAATTCACATATAAATAAACTCTAAACAAAATTTTTGGATAGCAAGAAAATTAAGAATCGTATATTTGATTTATTTGCTTTAAATTTTTTTTTTGGATTTTTCGAGTTTTTATCATCATTTTTTTTGTTTTTTAATTTTTTAACTTTTTTTGAGTTTTTGTTTTGTTGTACTCTTTTTTTTAAATTTTTGACTTATTAACTTTTTTTTGTTTTTATTTTTAAATTTGTTATTATATACATACGGGAAAAAAATGACAAGAAATTTATATTTTTTGAACTATTTTTTACTTTTCTAATTTTTTTGAATTTTTTTTGGTTTTTATAAGCAAATATTTACAAAATAAGGAAAGGGAGAAACGTTAATTACAAAGAAGAGAAAGAAATGAAGAGGGAAAAGAGAGAAAAGAACAAAAATATTTACAAAAATATTTACAAAAGATATGATCATAAAGTATGCACAAAATTATTTACAAAATAAAACTAAATATTTTTTTTGGAATTTTTGTTTTATAATTTTTTTGGAATTTGTGTTTTATAATTTTTTTGGAATTTTTATTTTTTTAAAAAAACAAAAGAAAAGAAATTTTTTTTTTTGATTTTTCATTTTAAATTTTTTGTTTTGTTTTTTTGTTATATATTTTTTTATAGTTTTTTTTTTGTTGTTTTCCATTTTTGAAATGCAAAAAGTAGAAGTGCAGAAAATAAAACACGAAAATACTCTCATACTTAAGCCCAACATTGTCTCCAATGTTGCAACGTAAGTATGCAGAACAAAAATGAAACAAAATGTAATATGTACAAAAAGAAAACGGGAGGGTAGGAATTTCCCTGGAACGTGTTCAGGGAGGCTCATCAGAAACCCTGCATTTATTAGAAAAAAGTAGCAAACATAATAAATAATGAGAGAAAAAGATAAGTGTGGGGTGCCTCCTAGGAGTGCTTTGTTTATAGTCGTGTAGCTTGACTATTTTGGTGGGGTTATATATCGAGGAGGGTTATGGTTTCGTTATGCTCGATCACTGGGTCGCTCGCTATGTATAACTTTAACCGATGATTGTTTACTTTAAACGAACCTTTTTCCGGGTGGGAGACGAGTACGGTCTCATATGGAAAAATGACTTCAACTATGAAGGGACCGGACCATCTAGATTTTAGTTTTCCTGGAAAAAATTTAAAACATGAATTATAAAGAAGGACAAGATCGCCCGGAGAAAAAAATTTTAGTGACTTTATTTTTTGATCATGATATAACTTAAAACGTTCCTTATAGAACTTATTGCTCTCGTAAGCGTTCGCACACCATTCATCGAGCTCGTTTAGTTGCAGTTGTCTATTCTGAGCGGCTAAGTTGGCGTCAAGGTTTACGAGTTTTAAAGCCCAAAAGCGCGATGCTCTAGTTCTCCGGGGAGATGACACACTTTGCCATACACTAACCAAAACGACGTACAACCAATTGCGATTTTGTATGTCGTCTGATACGCCCATAACGCATCGTCAAGTTTGACGGACCAATCTTTCCTATTAAGAGAAACAATTTTTTCTAATATTCGCTTAATCTCTCGATTTACTACCTCGACTTGGCCACTTGTTTGCGGGTGGTAGGGGGTGGCAAGTTTGTGCGTGACTCCGTATTTAGCTAACGTCTTAGCCATAAGAGCGTTACAGAAATGCATTTTCCTATCACTAACAATTGCGCGAGGCGTGCCAAAGCAAAAAAATATTTTTTTAAGAAATGTAACGACGACTCGCGCATCGTTGGTCGGGAGAGCTTGTGCTTCCGCCCACCTCGATACGTAGTCGACCGCCACTAAAATATACATATTTTTGAAAGACGGAGGTAGGGGGCCAACAAAATCTATGCCCCATAAATCGAAGACTTCGCATTCTAAAAACATGTTTTGGGGCATCTCGTATCGACGAGAGATGTTACTCGACCGCTGACACCTATCGCATGCGAGCACAAAATTATGAGCGTCTTTGAAGAGAGTGGGCCAAAAGTATCCCACCTCTAGCGCCTTCCGAGCGGTCTGGTTGGCTTGATAATGCCCACCGGCTGGACCCTCGTGGCAGTGCCTAAGAATTTGCAAGCACTCCACACCCACAACGCATCTTCGGACCGCTTGGTCCGCGCAGATACAAAAAAGAAACGGCTCCTCCCAAAAGAAAATTTTCAAGTCAGAAAAGAATTTCTTCTTTTGATGACTTGAAAACTCTTTTGGAAGCACCCGCGCTACTAAGTAATTCGCTAAATCTGTGAACCAAGGCGAAGATGATGAAGAATTATGAATGGCTAGGAGGCGTTCCTCGGGGAATCTGTCATTTATTTTAGATTCGACGAGCGCTTTCGCACTCAGATTTTCTAAACAGGAGAGGTAGTCTGCCGCAAGATTTTTCGCGCCCCTCTTATCTCGGATCTCCAAATCGAACTCTTGTAGGAGGAGAATCCATCGAAGAAGGCGGGGCTTCGCATCGTTTTTAGCTAATAAATATTTAAGGGAGGAGTGATCGATAAATACGATAACTTTAGATAGCGTTATATACGAGCGAAACTTATCAAAAGCGAAAACGACGGCTAAGAGTTCTTTTTTCGTTGTGGTGTAATTTACTTGTGCGAAAGTGAGTGTCTTGCTAGCGTAATAAATTGGATGAAAGTGTTTGTCTACGTGTTGGCCAAGACGGCACCTAAGGCAATATCACTCGCGTCGTATATAATTTCGAACGGAAGGGACCAATCAGGAGCCACTAAAATGTGTGAATTGATAAGTTTTTGTTTTATGAAATTAAATGCAGAATCGCATTCGCTACTAACGACAAAATTTGATTCCTTTTCCAAGAGACGAGTAAGCGGCTTTGTTATTTTTGAAAAATCTTGAATGAAACGTCTATAAAAGCCCGCGTGACCTAAGAAACTCCTAATGTATTTTACGTTAGTTGGCGGTGGAAGTTTTTCTATAATTTCTACCTTGGCCTTATCTACCTCCATCCCCTTAGACGAAATCATATGGCCGATAACCGAACCTTATCGAACCATAAAGTTACACTATTCCCAATTTAAAACGAGATGTGTCTCCTCGCATCGCTGGAGGACACGATCTAGATTTCGAAGACAAGACCGGAAAGAGCGTCCAAAAATAGAAAAGTCATCTATAAAGACTTCCATAATCTCTCCTACCAGCTCTCCAAAGATTGTCAACATCCATCTTTGGAATGTAGCTGGCGCATTGCAGAGGCCAAATGACATTCATCGGTAGACAAAGGTGACAAACGGGCAGGTAAAAGTTGTTTTCTCTTGATCATCAGGGGAAATGAGGATTTGGAAAACCCCCGATAAACCATCAAGAAAACAATAAAAAGAATGACCGGATAAACGCTCCAGAACTTGGTCTAAAAATGGTAGTGGAAAATGGTCCTTACGGGTGACATCATTTAGTTTTCTATAACTAATGCACACCCCGCCAACCCGTAACAGTACGAGTAGGGACGAGTTCATTGTGCTCATTCTCCACTACGGTAAGACCGCCCTTTTTGGGCACGATATGAACGGGACTAACCCACGCACTTTCAAAAATGGGATAAATAATCCCCGCATCTAATAATTTAATTATCTCGACTTTAACGACGTCTTTCATGTTTTGGTTAAGACGTCAATGCGGCTGAATTGTTTTGTGGCAATTATCGTTGAGAAAAATCCTATGAGTGCAAAAAGAGGGGTTAATCCCCTTAAGATCAAAAATTTGTCACGCAATTGCGTGGCGATGTTTGAGCAAAACTTCCAATAAATTGGAAGTCTCCGAATCACTCAAATGTGAAGAGATGATAACGGGAAGGGTATCATTTTTTTCCCAAAAAACGTATTTGAGAGATTCGGGTAGGGGTTTGAGGTCTAGGATGGGCGGTTCTTCTAGACAGGTTTTAATTACCATGTCTTTCTTACCAATTGGTTCAAAAGGCAAGTCTATAGAGGTATCCTCATCGCATTTAAAATTTTCGAGCGCATAAATATCGTCGTTAAGAAAAATTGACTCGAAAAAAGGCGAAGAACGATCTCCAAAAAAAGAATCTCAAGAATAGCAGAAATTGTCGCTCAATGACGAGTCTTCCATCGAGGGATTAATAGAGAGAATAACTTTATCATCTCCTACCTGAAGGAGGAGACGACCGTTACTCACATCTATTAGTGAGTGGGAGGTGGCGAGAAAAGGGCGACCGAGTATTATTGGTACCTCAGCGTCCTCCTCGATGTCTAAGATGACGAAGTCTACCGAAAAGATAAACTTTTCAACTCGGACAAGGATGTCCTCCACTACCCCGATGGGGAACTTAACAGTGCGATCCGCTAACTAGATGTGCATATTAGTAGGGGCCGGAGTGCCCAAATCTAATTTTTTAAAGAGCGAGAACGGCATCAAAATAATGCTCGCGCCTAAATCTACAAGAGCGTATTTTACTAATATAGTGCAAAAAAGGCGCGGGATGGAAAACCGTCCCGGGTCGTTTTGTTTTGGGGGAAATTTATTGGTAAGGGCCGCCGAGCATTCTGCGTTGAGAGAGATATGCGAAATATTTTCCAATTTTTGTTTATTAGAAAGAAGATCTTTCAAATATTTCGCATACTTAGACATCTGCGAGATAGCCTCGCAGAAGGGAACATTAATATGAATTTGTTTTAATTGTAAAATAAATTTTTTATATTGTGCGTCCTTAAGCACATCATCTAACCTATGCGGATATGGTAGAGGCTTGTCTAAAATAATTTTTTCATTTCAAATTGTTAAAGGCGGCATAATCGAAGAATGGGTAAGAGTGGTCTGAGGTGAAATATGTACCTGAGGATCGGTCCTTTTTGGATCGACCACCTCCTTACCGCCACGGAGGGTTATAGAGTTGGCGTTCTCCCGAGGGTTGGGCTCCGTGTTTCCCGGCAGTGCCCCTAGCACGCGCTCGGACATCATTCTTGCCAGTTGTCCAACCTGTTGTTCAAGGGTTTTTAGCGATCCGGTGATATTCTGGATATTTGATTCATTGGACGTTATGTATTTAAAAAATATTTCCTCCATTGGGGATGGTTTTGGAAGAGGGGGTGGCGGCAGAAATCCGGGAGCATAAGAATTGGGCGGGCGCTGCGCATTGTTTGGGTTGCTCCAAGAGAAATTGGTGTGATTTCTCCAACTCGGATTATAGTTATTACTATAAGAGTTGTTGTTGGGGTTGAAGGAAGGAAGACCCGAATTTCCTATGAAATCCACGAACTCTTCAACCATGCAGACGTTAGGGGGAATAAAACAAGGCGGAGTGGAATCAGGCGTGTCACTGCCCGTGTGAAGTGACATGGGTAGAGACAGAGGCATGTCCCTACCCGTGTGTGTATGTGTCGAGTTGAACTCGACAAAGTGTGTCGAGATTGTATGACATGGGTAGAGACACAGGTATGTCCCTACCCGTGTTTGTATGTGTCGAGTTGAACTTGACAGAGTGTGTCGAGGTCGACGATGTGTGTCGAGATCGTATGACACAGGTAGAGACACGGGCGTGTCCCTACCCGTGTGTGTGTGTGTGTCGAGTTGAACTCGACATAGCGTGCCGTGATCGATGAAGTGTGTCGAGATCGACGAAATGTATGACACGAGAAGAGACACGGGCGTGTCCCTACCCGTGTCTCGGTATGTCGAGTTTCGTTCTTCGAGTTGTATCCAGAGAAGGCCACGGCCAGGGAACACGGTCATGTCATGTGGACACGGGTCGGGATACGGGAGTGTCCCTACCCGTGTCGAGTATTGAACCGATACTGAAATCGTCGTTGGCGCTTCGCCCGAAGCATGACACGGGTAAGGACCCGGGCGTGTCCCTACCCGTGTCACCTTTTTATATAAATGGGGAAGTGAAAACACTAGCCATTTTCATGCTTATTTCATCCCCTATTTTCTGAGAGAAACTCCAGTTGAGAGAATGAAGTTGATGGAGCAAGTTCTAGAGGAGGAGATCCGCCGTCGTCGAGAAAGAGAAGATGTCGCCGAGAAGAGTCTCAAGATCCATGGCCGGGAATAGTGGATATGCCGAAAATGAGGTGAGCTTCCTCCCCTCTCCCTTGGTGCTAGATTTGTAGATATCTAAGTAAGATGTCGACTCAAAAGAGTCTAGACTAGTGAAATGGTGATTTCTCTAGGAAGAGGCCATTCTAGGGCTTGTGCTCAAAGGTTAGTGGTGTCTTCAACCTCTCCAACCTTCTATGTGAAGATGGGGGATGGTTTCGTGAAGTGTCACGACCTCAAGAGGGTGAATAAGGGAGGAGGATTTCTGATGGGATTTTGGAAGATCGACTTGAGGAGGAAGATGAACCGATGCCGTTCATTACGCCTTAAGATGCGTGCAAAATCTGTGTTCTGCGTGTAGCGATCTTCTTGGCCATTTTTAGATGTGATATGGCCAGATTTAGGCTGTTGACTAATCACAAAAGTTGACGTCCTCGAAAAAACCTTTCCAACGAGTGGTTGCATGATTTCAGGCGAAGTCTGTAGTCACGGGAAAGTCTGAACAAATATGATGCCCGATGAATCCTGCATGCAGAAATTGTGTTCTGTACGCAGCAGACTTCAAGGCTGATTTCAGGTATGGTACTATTGAATCTGGGTTGTTGTCTGAACATAAAGGTTGTAGCCCATGGAAAGACCTTTACATCGAGGGGTTACACGTCTTCACCAGATTCCTGTATCTTCGGGAATCTCCGGTTGAAGTTGTTGTCCATATTTATTTTGCACTTAAATTCTGGGTTTTTATATAATATGGATTTGGATTCGGTGGAATTGATGTTGCAAATTAACTTGAGATTTTGGTGAACTATTTTTATGTTAACCACCGTAGTGCTATGAATGATGAAGATTACTAATTGGACTTCATATAACTGAATTGTGAAGCAAGCTTACTTAAACGAAATGACTTGTTAGAAATTGGTAGACTATTAGTTATGCGCATTGTGTTATATTATGTTAAAATCATTTGAAATGACATATAGAAGGATAAACTATGACCATGAGTATGTTTGATGGTTGGAATGAAATTTAGTAGTCCAATACTTAGAGCGTAGTTTCCCTTCGGGTAGTATTGTGGAGGAATGTAAGTGCGGTGTTGACCGTCACTAGTTGGGTTAGTGTTGAGATGAGGTATAGACGGACGGTTGGGCTGTGTCCTCATTGTTCATGTCTCGGGGCCCCTTCCATGCCGAGTGGATGGTTGGGCTATGTTCTCGTGCTTACTTCTGAGGCCCCTTCCATGCCATGGTGATGTGGAATTTGAATGCAGTGTGAGTCGACGAGTGGTGTCGTAATCCTGGGTTGAGGATAGTGTGGCAGGTCTATGGGCTCGCCGATTGTCACACCGACGGGAGTTGGCAGCTAGACTTTGGGAGGTTAGGCTATATCCTTGGTGTTCACGTCTCGGGGCACCTTTCGTACCAAGTGAACGGTTGGGCTATGTCCTCGTTCTTTCTTCCGAGGCCCCTTCCGGGCCACATAAGGCCAGTTCGAGCTGTGTTCTCGGTGCACATCTACACGAGACCCCGCTGGGCCATAGTACGCATGGGCTTCGCTGTTGTGTTCTTAACGTTGAGGCGTACGGAGGCCTAGGTGAAGTAGTGTGGATACCCGCCTAGTAGTAGAGATGTCCGCTCTAATGTCACCTCCTGGCCACGACGGTTGATGCCTGAGAGGTTAGCTACCTGCTCGAATAGTGGGAACTATAGTCTATGTCGACATAGCATTTGCATGTGTGTGATCTTGGGTGAGTCATTGCATAAAATACATACCATTTCATAACATTGCACAATAAGATCCTCATCATATAAGTTTGTATGGGCACTCCTATACGATGAGTTACTTTATGTAAATTGATCCTTAACTTATAAGCTTGTATGAGCATCCTTATAAGTTAAGTTACTTACCTGCTGTAGTTACTTATACTTGTTGAATTGTTATAGCTCTTGTAGAACTGCTAGACTACTTATATTTATTGAATTACTATTGCTCAAGTAGAACTGCTAGTTTAAGACATGGTTATTCATGTACTATTACCACCTGCTTGTACCTGTTTTACTACTTGTATATATTACCCTTGTTCCTTTTTCTCCGCTCGGTGCTGAGGAGTCGCTGAGGGAGCGGATGTGAAGCCACTTAGTATTTTTGAATAACGGTTGCTATGTCTTCCTTTTTAGGAGGTCACCCCGCAGGTAGAGCAGCCGCAGACTTTGCAGCAGGACAGCCAGGCCAGGACGACAAGGCCTGATGTGACGGTGTCGTCGCTACCGTCGGTTATGGATATGAGTGTTGAGCGACTCTGATGTAGCCCTTTTGGGCAATTTTATAGATGTACTCTGATATTGTAGAAGCATATTTAGCAACTCTGATGTAGACTTTTTTATATTGTGTGTCCTTACGCTGATTATCTAACCTATGCGGATATGGCAGAGCCTTGTCTAAAATAATTTTTTCGTTTCAAATTGTTAAAGGCAGCGTAATCGAAGAAGGGGGAAGAGTGGTCTGAGGTGAAATATGTACCTGAGGATCGGTCTGTTTTGGATCGACCACATCCTTACCGCTACGGAGGGTTATAGCATTGGCGTTCTCCCGAGGGTTGGGCTCCGTGTTTCCCGGCAGTGCCCCGAGCGCACGCTCGGACATCATTCTTGTCAGTTGTCCAACCCGTTGTTCAAGGGTTTTTAGCGATGCGGTGATATTGCAGATATTTGATTCATTGGATGTTATGTATTTAAAAAAAATTCCTCCATTGGGGAGGGTTTTGGAAGAGGGGGAGGCGGAAGAAATCCGGGCACATAAGAATTGGGCGGGCGTTGCGCATTGTTCGGGTTGCTCCAAGAGAAATTGGGGTGATTCCTCCAACTCGGATTATAGTTATTACTATAAGGGTTGTAGTTGGGGTTGAAGGAAGGACGACCCGAATTTCCTATGAAATCCACGAACACTTCAACCACGCAGACGTTAGGGGGAATAAAACAAGGCGGAGTGGAGGAGGCAGCAGACATCTCCTCCACCTGCTTTGTTAACCTTTCAACTTGAAGGGTTAAGAGAGCAGTGGCATCCACTTCAAAAAGGCCTGCCGCCAACTTTGGGCGTCCCCGCGGGACATTCCATTGGTAGGCGTTCATGGCCATTTCTTCGAACAAAGCCTGGGCGGCCTCAGGGGTTTTATTATCAAGGGTGCCCCCGGCAGCCGCGTCAATCATTTGACGAGTCTGAAAATTAAGGAAATTATAAAAAATTTGTACCTGCAACCACGTTGGCAGCGTGTGGTGCAGGCACCGGTGGGGGAACTCCTTAAACCGTTCCCAAGTCTCATATAGAGACTCAGGATCGTGTTGCACAAACGAGGAAATGTCAGTCCGCAACTTTGCAGTTTTTGCGGGCGGAAAATTCTTCGTCAGGAACCGCTCCGTCAACTAAGCCCAAGTGGTGATACATCCTCGCGGGAGGTAATTCAACCATGCCTTTGCTTTGAACTTAAGGGAAAAAGGAAATAGGCGCAAGTGAATGGCGTCATCAGTGACGCCATTAATCTTGAAGGTGTCGCATATTTCAAAAAAATTGGACAAGTGGACATTCGGGTCCTCATCCGGCAGTCCATCGAACTGCACGGCGTTTTGGACCACTTGAATGACACTTGATTTTATTTCGAAATTATTATTCGCCACTATCGGGCGAACAATACTAGACCCAGTATCGTCCAAATTTGGCCGGGCGTAATATGACATTGTACGCTCGACGACCTTGTTTGGATTGGGGTCGGCCATAACTACGACAGAGGGTTCTCCGATAGATTCTTCGGGGTCTAAAAAAGGAATTCGGCGTTGAGATCGAATAAGCGCAAGGGAGCGTTCGATCTCAAGTTCGAAGTCAAAATCTTCAGACTCCGAGGGTTGTCCACGGGTCATACACCCAAAAAAAATTAAAGCAAAATAAACTCTCTTTTTTATTTTATTTAAAATAGAGTTTTTAGTATTTTTTTTAGTTAATAGAAAATAAGTAAAAGTAATAGACTCCGGAATTCGAAATAGCAACTCAAAAGGTTCCCCGACAACGGCGCCAAAAACTTGTTGACCCGCGAGCAAACTTTTATTTAGGTGGTTAGTTCGATGAGTCGACCGTCGCGGGCGGGCTAAAAAGCGAGTTTTTAACGAAAGAAGACAAGTGCACCTGTTGCATGTAGAACTCGATATTCGGGGGAATACCGATGTCGTATTATTCTCAGGGATGGGTTGATTATCCCTACTGCTCAAGGAGTAACTATTATTTAACTGAAAATTCGTTGGGGATTTTAATTAACTAAGGCGGATAAAATAAAAGTGCGAAAACGATTTAGAAAATTCGATGAAGGGTTAACCCTCGGCACCGAATCAGATTAAGACTAAAATAACTTTTAATAATTATTGAACTTATTTTTCAAATTAATAAAAGGCAACTTGATCATGGAGGTTCCATAAATATGAGCACACTTATCTCTAGGAATATTGATCACCTGAATGATAAGACTATTCGACCGAACGTTAGTCCGACGAAGGATTTCTCTTAACGCCCGCTTTACGCTATGAACACCTCTATTGGGTGGGAAACCCAATTCGGTAGAATTACGCTGTTAGAAAGTAGAGAAAAGAAGCGAAAAGTAGAGAACAAGCGAATAAACTTTTGAATAATTGAAATTTTATTATCCAAAAAAGGTATCTATTACAAAGGTATGCCCTCCTTTATATAGAATGGAGGAGAGATGAGAGAATACAAATAAGAGATGTGAGACTATAATTTACAGGACAAGCGGACTATACAAAACAAACCGCACAAGCCGCGCGGTTAGACAGCAGGGCTAACCGCACGGCTACCACCAGAGAGGAAGAGAGACTGCCAGGGAAGACCGCCAGACCGCCCGGTCTCCAAGCCGACTGAGACAAACCGCCAGACCGCGCGGTCTTCAACCCGCCAAGACAAACCGCCAGACCGCCCGGTCACCAACTTCAACACTCCCCCTCAAGCTGGAGCATATATATCGATCATGCCCAGCTTGTCACAGATGTGGAAAAAGGAAGCGGACACTGGCTTGGTGAAGATGTCTGCCAACTCGTTGTCGGACGTGACAAAAGGAGTGCAAATCTGTTTCTTCAATATTTCTTCTCGAATAAAATGACAGTCGACTTCTATGTGTTTTGTTCTCTCATGAAATACCGGATTTTTGGAAATGTGTATCGCGGCCTTATTGTCACAGAACATAGGAAGAGGATAGTTGTAAACCTCTCCTAAGTCAAGCATGAGAGCCCGCAACCACTTCAACTCACATGTAGTCGATGTCATGCTACGATATTCAGCCTCTGCACTAGACCTGGAAACGACAGACTGTTTCTTGCTCTTCCAACTCACAAAGTTGCCTCCAACAAATGTGCAGAAACCTGAAGTCGATTTGCGGTCCCCTTTGTCATCTGCATAGCTTGAATCAGAGTAAGCTTCAACCCTTAGGTGACCATTCTTTTGAAATAGGAGTCCTTTCCCTGGAGCAGCTTTAATATACTCTAATATCCTCAGAGCAGATTGTAGATGACACTCCCTCGGAGCTTGCATGAACTGGCTCACCTTGCCAACAGCATAGGAGATGTCGGGTCTGGTTACCGTGAGATATATGAGCTTGCCCACCAGACGCCGGTATCTCGTAAGATCAGAGAGAAGAGGTGAGTCATCTGTCCAAGTTTTGTCTTCTCCAGCAGCCATAGGACAACATGCAGGTTTAGCACCAGTGAGTCCTGCATCCTTTAAAAGATCAAGAGCATACTTCCGTTGTGAAAGGACCATGGAGTTGGGCTTTCTAGAGATTTCAATCCCCAGAAAGTATTTCGGGGAGCCCATATCCTTTGTAACCAGATGTTGACGAAGGTGTTTCTTGGTCATCAGTATCCCATCCTGGTCATCGCCAGTAAGAAGAATGTCATCAACATAAACCGCAAGAACAACAAGACCAGAGGCGGTTTTTCCGAACAAACAAGGAGTGATCTGCTGAGCTTCGTGTAAAACCAATGGCCGCAACAATGCCACTGAACTTGTCAAACCAGGCACGAGGACTCTGCTTGAGGCCATAGATAGCCTTCTTTAGCCGGCATACCCGTGTCTCCCCCTGAGCAACATACCCAGGAGGTTGCTCCATGTAAACAGCTTCCTGCAGATCTCCATAGAGGAAGGCATTCTTAACATCTAGCTGCGAGATAGGCCAATCCCTGTTGACACATACAGAGAGAAGAACCCGAATAGTGCTGAGGCGAGCCACGGGCGAGAAAGTGTCAAAGTAATCAACCCCATAAGTTTGGGTAAAACCCTTGGCAACCAGGCGAGCCTTATAACGATCCACACTGCCATCCGGGAAAACTTCACCACGAAGACCCAGCGACAACCAACAACATCGGTGCCGAAAGGAGGCGGAATAAGGGTCCAGGTACCCCGTTCAGTGAGAGTAGCAATCTCCTCATCCATGGCAACTTTCCAGTGAGGAATAGTAAGGGCCTCCTGGTAGGAACGGGGGGTGGTAGGTGCCGAGATAGCCAGGGCAAAGGCTCGGCGAGCAGGGGTAAGGCGATCGTAGGAAACAACCGCAGCAAGAGGATGGTGGGTACAAGCCCGAACCCCTTTGCGAAGAGCAATCGGGAGATCCAGGTCAGCAGGTGCCTCAGTATCCGGAGTATCCGTGGTGGAGAGAGCTGGCCCGGGAGTAGAGAGAGATGGCAGCAGAGTGGAGGGAGAAAGCGGAGTCGAGGGTGGAGATGAGGAGGATGGGAAAGGCGGTGGAGTGGGTGGAGAGGGCGGAACCTCAGTGGGAGCAGAGGGAAGGGATGGGTTGGTATGAGAAGGAGGAGCAGGAGGAGGAGAAGAGGAAGCAGGAGAGAAGTAAGAGGCATTGGCAAAGAAGGTGACATCCGCAGAGACAAATTGCTTGCGGGTAACAGGGTCAAAGCAACAATAGCCTTTCTGAGTGGAAGAATAGCCCAGAAAGACACATTTGGTGGCACGGGGTGAGAGTTTATCACGGGTGGCAGCGGGAGAGTGCACAAAAGCGGTGCACCCAAAGATGTGTAGAGGAAGAGGAAAGGGATCCTTGTCCGGATAAAGAATGGAGAAGGGGGTAGCACCGTGGAGAACGGTGGAGGGAAGGCGATTGATGAGATAGCAGGAGAGAAGGACAGCATAGCCCCAATAGGAGCGAGGAACATGCATTTGATTCATCATAGTGCGAGCGACATCAAGGAGGTGACGGTTTTTGCGTTCCGCCACCCCATTTTGTTGGGAAGTGTAGACACAGCTGGTTTGACGAATAACACCATGGTGAGTGCAAAAGGAGGAGAAGTCGTGGCTAAGATACTCCTGAGCATTGTCAGAATGAAGGATTTTAATAGACGTAGCGAACTGAGTTTTAACCATCGAATAAAAGGAGGTCCAAACAGAGAATAACTCGGAGCGATCTTTAAGAAGATATACCCACGTAGATCGAGAGAAATCATCAATGAAGGTGACAAAATAGGAGCTGCCCCGACCGATGGTGAGGGTAGGAGTGGGACCCCATATGTCAGAGTGAACGAGGTCGAACGGATGGGAGGAGCCCCGACGCTACGTTGGTGGGAAGGAGGAGCGGTGATGTTTGCCAAGTTGACATGCATCACAGTTTAGAGGAGGATGATGAGGAGGGAGGTGCGGCAGGAGTTGTCGTAGAATGCGGGGAGGAGCATGACCAAGGCGAAGATGCCATTGGAGAAGATCTGTAGAGGAGGAGGAGAAGACGGATAGAGCAGAAACGTTGTCAAGGAAGTAGAGACCACCACTCTCAGTCCCGGTAGCAATCGTCCGTTGGGAGTCCGGATCCTGAAAAGCACAAGAGGTAGGGGTGAATGTGACAGAACACTGTAGTTGCTTGCATAAAGAAGTAACCGATAATAAATTGCACGGAAACTTGGGCACATAGAGGGTATCAGCCAAGCAGAGAGACGGAGTGACTTGAACCATACCCGTCCCATGGATCGGGGAGGGAGATCCATCAGCGACAATGACTGGGGGCAACTGAGCCTGTGTGTCAAGAAGAGAGAAAAATTGAGGGTTGCCTGTCATATGACTTGTTGCACCAGAGTCGATGAGCCATCGTCCGCGAGTCACAACATGAGCACTACCAGAAGAGGTGACCACGGAGGCTGACGGGCCGGAGGAGAGGAAAGCCATGGAAGCGAGAGTAGCAAACCGCTACGAGAAGAACAAGCCGCGAGAAGAGAATAGAGCACCAAGCCGGGCGACCAGAAAATAGGTCGAGCGGCTAGAAAGGCCGCTTCCAAGAAGCCGAGCAAAGCAGAGGGAAAGAAGTCGCACGACCTGAAAAAGTCGGGCGAACAGAGGAGAACAAGTCGCGCGGCCAAAGAGGAGGCCGAGGCGACTAGCAAGCAGGAGCGGGTAGAAGGCAACAAGAAGAAAGCGGCGAAAAAACAGGCAAAGGTCCAGCGGGGAAGAGGTCGCGCGGGCTGAGAAGACCGAGCGAACAGAAGAGAAGAGAAGAGCAGGTGACCGCGACCAAGATGCGGGTAAGAAAGGAATAACCCGCACGGTCAGGCAGAACACAGCAGCTGCGAGAAGGCGGTCAAAGGCACAGCGGGGAAGAGGTCGCGCGGACTAAAAAGGCCGAGCGAACAGAAGAGAGGAGAAGAGCTGGTGACCGCGACCAAGATGCGGGTGAGAAAGGGACAACCCGTACGGTCAGGCAGATCACAGCAGCAAGCCGCGAGTGGATAGACAACACACGCGGATAGGGACAGACCGCAACGACTAGGAAGTCGGAGCGGGAGGAAAGAGCAAGGAGCGCAGCGACAAGGAAACAGGTCGCCGCGACAAAGATCAGTAGGAGAAGAGAAGAAGCAAGCCGCGCGAACAGGGCAGCGGACAGAAACAAGCCGCGCGGATAGAAACAAGCCGCGCGGACAGAGAGAAGCCAAGTCGCGAAGCAAGTCGCAGAAAGCTGAAAACAAGCCGCGAACAACAGAGGGCGCACAGAATCAGGAGGAAATGACCGTGTCCTCTGATACCATGTTAGAAAGTAGAGAAAAGAAGCGAAAAGTAGAGAACAAGCGAATAAACTTTTGAATAATTGAAATTTTATTATCCAAAAAAGGTATCTATTACAAAGGTATGCCCTCCTTTATATAGAATGGAGGAGAGATGAGAGAATACAAATAAGAGATGTGGGACTATAATTTACAGGACAAGCGGACTATACAAAACAAACCGCACAAGCCGCGCGGTTAGACAGCAGGGCTAACCGCACGGCTACCACCAGAGAGGAAGAGAGACTGCCAGGGAAGACCGCCAGACCGCCCGGTCTCCAAGCCGACTGAGACAAACCGCCAGACCGCGCGGTCTTCAACCCGCCAAGACAAACCGCCAGACCACCCGGTCACCAACTTCAACATACGCTTGTCCTCTCTCAAAGGTATGCACGCAACTCTCTTTACCCATGGGTGATCTGTCCATATGTACGGCCTCTCGGTAAGCTAGCTTATGGATAATGGAAATAGAGCCCGCACATCAATATGTGGTCTTACGCGTCGTTTGTAACGTCCCGAATCGCATTAGGCCCCTCGTGCATGTTTTTGAGTCAGAAGAGCTGACTTGGGTTTAGGGGAGTGCTGACAACTGGGCAGCACATGTGAATAGGAGGAGAAATCAGTCAAGCATAGGACACGGGTAGAGACACAGGCGTGTCCTTACCTGTGTGGGAGTGGCCAGCTCTCGAGTCGATGACTCGAGTATGTCCATAGAAGGACAGGGGTAGTGACACGGGCGTGTCACTGCCCGTGTGAAGTGACATAGGTAGAGACACGGGCATGTCCCTGCCCGTGTGTGTATGTGTCTAGTTAAACTCGACAGAGTGTGTCAAGATTGTATGACACGGGTAGAGACACGGGCGTGTCCCTACCCATGTGTGTATGTATCGAGTTGAACTTGACAGAGTGTGTCGAGATCGACGATGTGTGTTGAGATCGTATAACATGGGTAGAGAAATGGGCATGTCCCTACCCGTGTGTGTGTGTGTATAGTTGAACTCGACAGAGCATGCCGAGATCGACGAAGTGTGTCGAGATCGACGAAATGTATGACACTGGAAGAGACACGGGCGTATCCCTACCCGTGTGTCAGTATGTCGAGTTGAGTTCGTCGAGTTGTATCTAGAGAAGGACACGGCCAGGGAACACGGCCGTGTCATGTGGACACGGGTCGAGACACGGGCGTGTCTCTACCCGTGTCGAGTATTGAACCGACACTAAAACCGTCGTTGGCGCTTCGCCTGAAGCAGGACACGGGTAAGGATCCAGGCGTGTCCCTACCCGTGTCACCTTTTTATATAAATGGGGAAGTGAAAACCCTAGCCATTTTCAAGCTCATTTCATCCCCTATTTTCTGAGAGAAACTCCCGTTGAGAGAAAGAAGTTGCTGGAGCATGTTCTAGAGGAGGAGATCCGCCGTCATCGAGAAAGAGAAGATGTCGCCGAGAAGAGTCACAAGAGCCATGGCCGGGAATAATGGAAATGCCGAAAATGAGGTGAGCTTCCTCCCCGCTCCCTTGGTGCTAGATATGTAGATATCTAGGTGAGATGTCGACTCAAAAGTGTCTAGACTAGTGAGATGGTGATTTCTCTAGGAAGAGGCCGTTCTAGGGCTTGTGCTCAAAGGTTAGTGCTGTCTTCAACCTCTCCAACCTTCTATGTGAAGATGGGGGATTGTTTCGTGAAGAGTCACGGTCTCAAGAGGGTGAATAAGGGAGGAGGATTTCTGATGGAATTTTGGAAGATCGACTTGAGGAGGAAGATGAACCGATGCCGTTCATTCCGCCTTAAGATGCATGTAGAATCTGTGTTCTGCGCGCAGCGATCTTCTTGGCCATTTTCAGACGTGATATGGTCAGATTTGGGCTATCGAATAATCACGAAAGTTGAAGTCCTCGAAAAAACCTTTCCAACGAGTGGTTGCATGATTTCAGATGAAGTTTGTAGCCACGAGAAAGTCTGAACAAATATGACACCCAATGAATCCTGCATGCAGAAATTGTGTACTGTACGCAGCAGACTTCAAGGCTGATTTCAGATATGATACTATTGAATCTGGGTTTGGTCTGAACATAAAAGTTGTATACCATGGAAATACCTTTCCATAGAGGGATTACACGTCTTCACCGGATTCCTATAGCCTCAAGAATCTCTGGTTGAAGTTGCTATCTAGATTTATTCTGCACTTAAATTCTGAGTTTTTATATAATATGGATTTGGATTCGGTGGAATTGATGTTGCAAATTAACTCGAGATTTTGGTGAAATATTTTTATGTTAAACACCGTAGTGCTATGACTGATGAAGATTACTAATTGGATTTCATATAACTAAATTGTGAAGCAAGCTTACTTAAACGAAATGACTTGTTAGAAATTGGTAGACTATTATTTATGAGCATTATGTTATATTATGTTGAAATCATTAAGAATGACATATAGAAGGATAAACTATGGCCATGAGTATGTTTGATGGATGGAATGAAATTTAGTAGTCCAATACTTAGAGCGTACTCTCCCTTCGGGTAGTATTGTGGAAGGATGTAAGTGCGGTGTTGACCGTTACTAGTTGGGTTAGTGTTGAGATGAGGTATAGACGGACGGTTGGGATGTTTCCTCGGTGTTCACGTCCAGGGGCCCCTTCCATGCCGAGTGGATGGTTGGGCTGTGTCCTCGTGCTTACTTTCGAGGCCCCTTCCATTCCATGGTGATGTGAAATTTGCATGCGGTGTGAGTCGACACGCGGTGCCGTAATCCTGGGTTAAGGATAGTGTGGCAGGTCTACGGGCTTGTCGATGGACATAACCGCCAGATGTGTGGCTAATCTAGGCTTCGACGTGGCTGAGCCCATCTCTCCTGTGCATACATCTCTAAGAGTGGATCCAATTCTTTGTGAGGAACCTGCGCTTGACTTTTATCCAAGCAAAGTTCTTCTGCCTTTTGTGCATTCTACTTCAGTCATCTCTGACGACATTTTCGACGATGCAACACAAGTTGAGGCTTGTGATACATGGATTTTTTTCCATTCCCATGGAGGAGGACAACCTTCCTGGTGTTGAGGTTTCTCCCTCGATACCAAAGGAGGAAGTCCAAGTCTTGGTGGAGGCCTCTATGGATCCGGCCGAGCCTTGTAGCATTGTCGACATTGCTGACGATATTTTTCTACCTCAGCCTTTGGGGAGTGAAACCGGGATCACTCCCCCGATTATTTTTTTATGTTCTTCGTCTCTTTTATTTCTGGACCCCCCCTTCCTTATCTGAGCCTGTGCAGGTTGAATCTCCACGGGTAAGTTGGGTTAACTTTGAGCCTTGCGCTCAGGCTGTCGACGAGTGCATCCTCTTGTATGAGGAGGTTCTTACCTCCTTCACAGTGGAAGCCCCTGCCGTCACCTTCACCCCTAGCGAACTTATGGTGGACGAAACCTTGCTAGGCAAGGATTTGTTTTGTGGTGAGATGAGTGAGGACCAGACCTCCTCCTCATCCTACTTCCTATTTCCTCTGCCTGCGAGGAGCAGGTACGATTATTTAGGTAGAGGGGTAACTGTTCTATCGCCATATTGGTAACCGTTACCGAAACAGATATTGGGACAGTTACCTGTGCATTTTTCTTTTCATAGGCCCATTAGCTAGAGCCTTTTCGTAGCTGAATAGGTCGTGCTCGGATGATAATAACCTCAGTACTTATCTTTCATTTTCTGTATTTGTTTTCATGTCTATTTAGTTGAAGTATTTCTTTGTAGTTTGTATATTTTTGTTTTGTTTTTGCGGTGCTCACCCCTGCAAGTATTATTTACAACTTTGTGTAGTCGGGGTTGTGATTCTTCGTATGGCAAGCCTGCTTCAGGTTTTCACGCGTCTTTTAGTATGCTCACTGGCTGAGCATTGGGTAACCTCTTCCCTTAGCTCTTTATGATTTTAATTTCTCTATCATATGCTATGTAGTTTAGTTTAAGTCTGGGGGAGATCCAGTTTTGTTACCTTTTGCACGCGCACATTTCATGTGCATACTAGAAGCTTTTATAGTTTTATTTTGATTAGTTCATCGCACTGCACACCACTGCACCCACTTGAGCACGTGCTTAGTTGTTAGCGTGCCGCGAGTTAAACTCATTTCTTCGTTAGATTTGGGAAAATTATGGTGCTGGCTTAGGATTGTGAGACAGAGTAAAATGTTGACCTTGTTGTGTTTCTAGTAAACTGCTCTTGTCTCGTGTAGAAATTCAAGTAGATTTAATTTTTCTGTATGCTTATGGTTTTATACTTTTCTATTTGTGTAAAGATCTTTTTATTCTACTCAAAAGTTGTTGAATCCGGTGTGAATCAAACGGTAGTATAGGAATGTGTGTAGCCATCACTAGACTCGTTTTGCTCGAGTCGGGAGGAAGGATCATCTTTCTCGATGGCTAAGAACTTTCCCCAAGCTACTCTCGAAGCATGAGTACTTGGTTAGTCTAGCGTAAGCGTGATGTAGGGCATCATTTTGGCTCGGCTGAGCTTTGTACCGTTCCTAACGTCATTTCCTCGCTAGCTCCGTTGTGTCTACCCTTCTTTTGATTCAGCTCCACCTTCATTCACCAAAGCCCCATAGCCTATCCTAGTCGCACACCCAAGTTGAGTTTAGTGTTTAATAATTTCATGTTGGGATGTGATGTGGTGTTATTATTTGTGAAAATTTGGAAGTGCTCCCAAGTTTATATCTGCTGAATTGTGAAAATAAAATGAAGAAAAAGAAAAAAAAAAGAGCAAAATATTTGTAAAGACAAAAAAAAAGTGAAAAGAAAAAGTTTAAATTGAAAATCTTTTTGGAAATGTGATTATATTTGGAGTAGGCGGTGCACACACCCATATGTTAAAAGTTAAGTCTGGAGGTGTGGTGTACCTGCATATATTGTGGTTAGCGGTTGGATTCTTTTTAGGCTAGCTCATTTGGGTTAGGTGCATAACCTTTCTTTTTATCATTGTTTACCTCACCGTAACCCAGGCCCCGTGATTATCCTAAAGTCCTACGGATTTGCGCTTGAGTCTAACTAGTGTCGTGGAGAGAGTGTGAACGGGCAAGCGTATGGTCCCCGACATTGGTGGATTCCTTTGGAGGTGAACCTGAGCATCGATCTTTGGCAAAGCCCATCTTAGTGGCCTGTCTACTTTCTTCCTATGCGTGACCGGTTGATTCACCGTGATTCTATTTTTGAGTAGTAATAAAATTTTGATACGCATTGTGAAAAATATAAACTATTCTGCATACTTAGAAATTTTCTCTATTGTATTTTTACGCACGCGAGCATGCGACTTCGCATGGTACTTTGTTTTTCAATTTCTTTGTTAGCTAGTAATTTTCCCTATCTGCTTAGATTTTGTTTGCTCAGGACGCGCAAACAGTTAAGTCTGGGGTGTGATGAGTCCATTTTTATACCTATTTTCGGACTCATCTGGGTTTGTTTTCCTTCGCTTTCACTTCACTTTTAGTTCGTTATCGTATATATTTCATATTATCTTTATTTCCATTGGAAGTGCACACTTAGGCCCGTGGTTGTGTATTTTTGTACTTTTAATGTTTGTACTCCCTTTTTGTGATCGTCTAGAATGTCTGCACATATCAGTGCTGGGTTTAGGGGTCGTGTGCGTGTTCCAGGGACATTTGGAAGCAGGAAAACTGCACACGATCATCAGATATAGTGCGCATGACCACCGGTCGTGTGCCAATTATCGTGCGCAATGTACCTTGATTTCCAGAATCTGCCCAGGGTAATCGTATGACCACTGGACACAGTGCGCACGACCACCAGTCGTGCGCTACTGATCGTGTGCATTGATTCCTCTTTTTCTGGAGTTCCGTCTGGGGTAATCGCACGACCATTGGACATAGTGCGCATGACCACCGGTCGTGCGCCATTGCTCGTGCGCAGTACCCCAGTTCTTCTTCCAAATCTACCATGCCAGTGCGCACGATCACTGGACATAGTGCGCACGACCACTGGTCATGCGCCCGTGATCATGCGCATTGTTTAATTCTGCTTTCTATAAATATGCAGGTTCTGCCCTAATTCCGGATCATTCGACATTTCTCCGCCGTTTTCATCTCCGAGGAAGGGTTCCGCCGTTCCCCTTCAATCTCCACCCTAGGGAGGTGCTCCAGGCAAGCTTTCACCGGCAAATCCAAGCCGGAGCTTCCTCTCGGCCTCCTCCATCATCTCTTGGGCTCATTTCAAGCTTCAATGCCATAGCCATCAAGCAAAGGGAAGCTTGCAACTTTCGTCCGCTATCGTGACACGAAGAAGACAGGCCATTAGAAGGTGGTGACAGCCCTTCTCTACCCCGGACATAGTTGAGGACCGAGCTTGGATGCGGATTGACAACCCGACGATTCCAACCGTGAATCCTCTGCAAGACTTCGGATTCGATCGATCTCTTGCCTTGTTCTTCCTTTATTGTTGTTTATGTGTTTTTGTAAACTTTATTTATAGATGATATGCGCTTAGTTGTAAAACGCTTATATTAAATCATGTCTTTGTGATTTGTATTTTCATTATATTTGCTTGAGGTGCGCCATATTCCATCCACCACCATCCACCCTTGCCACACTAGCAATTGCTAGTGGCGTGCGTAGCGAAGAGGTGCTTTAGACCCTCATTCCGCCATTCTCATCACCTCATCCGCAAGCCTACTCGCCCATCCGCCTAGTGATTCGGTGTATAACGGCCCGACTAGTCTTCCATCCCGCCTGGCAAAACATTGCATAGCGGTGTTGCATAGGAGTAGTTGTTATATTTTTACTTTCTTTTTTCGTAAATATCAAACCCCCCCTAGTTCACTCCGACCTTAGGACTTCAATCTCAAGTCCTCCTCGAAATTAACTCCACCTTACTGTGTTCCTTGAGAGATCGATACTTGGGAAAACTCGCCCATTTTATATTACTTGTGCGATCGGTTCATTGCCGTGATCTTTAGCATCAGTCGACACACAGGACTTGTGTCGACACACAGAGATTCTGTCGACAAAAACTGTATCGACACACAGGACTTGCGTCGACACACAGAAAGCTCAGTCAAAAATAACTGTGTCGACACACACCATAATTTTTTGAAGTCAACTATGTCAAGACAAGAAGTGATTGTGTCAACACACAGGACTTGTGTCGACACATTATGCAGAAGCTATATCAAGAAGATATAGAAGTGTTGTGTCGAAATTATGCAAGCTATGTCGACATCACCAAGGATTGTGTCGACACATGAACTATTTGTGTCGACACATTTGCAGTATTTTCTCGACACTTTGCTGCTGAGCTGAAGTTCATTAAAGTATCAGATATAATGACTGGAGACTTGACAGCTGTCATGATCAACACAGCTGTTGTTTCTGTCAGAGCTGTCAGAAGGTCATTATATACCGGAACAGCTGGTAATCTCGGATGAATCCTATATAAAGACATGTTATATCATCAAATCTAAGAAATGAATAACTAAGCTAACAACAAGGAGAGAAGTCTTCATCCAGAAATCGACAGTTCATCCAGAGAGGGCAGATCCTGAACAGTCTGCAAGAAGAAATCAAAATCACATCTGATTAGAAGCTGGATTGCGGATCATCTCCAACTTCAAGAAGATCAACCTTACTTTGTTTAGATTCAAGAGGCTTTGAAGAAGCTAAGACAGGTTGATTCTAGAGTGGTCTGATCTATCAAGAACTGATCAAGAAGCCTTCACCCTTTTTCTCTATATCTGGGTGAAGGAATTATTCTTTGTATAATCAAATTTTTCTATAGAATCTTTTATAGATCTGAGTTGTAAGCCTAAATTTATAAAGGCTGCGGTAGGGCTGAGTGCCTGAGGTAGGGGAATCATTTCTCTGAGGTGTAGGCTTGGAAAGAGGCTGAAGTAGGGCTTAATTGCCTGAGTTGTAGGAGTGTGGACTCACTCTGAGGTAGGATTCTTTTAGAGAATCTGAGTTGTAGGACTTTCTGAAGTCTGAGATGTAGGGACCTTTCAAGGTTCTGAGTTGTAAGATCTGAGGATCTGAGAAGGAAGAAGGAAGTTAGGCCGAATCTAGTACACTTCTAGATAGACGAAGGGGGAAAGTGAATGTACCCATCACTTGGGGAACCACTAGAAAACTGTGTGTCATCTGTTTTGCTGTGTTGTTTAATCTGTGCTGTGAACTGTGCTGTGTTAATTCCTGAATAATCTGTGATCTAACAGTAAAAAGATTATCTTCCTTAAGGAAAAAGAATTGAATCTATTCACCCCCCTCTAGGTGTTTAGGACATCTTGAAACCAATTCTTTCAATACTTGATAATAGAGTCCTTGTACTTTAAGGACTCAACATGGATATCTACCATGATTTTCAGATTAGCTGCTTCCCTCTCTTTTACACAGAGGAAGGATGAAGCTTCATCCAGCTGTGAAGCAGTCTTCTATAGGGAGGTTATTTCGTCTGCTTGTTTCTTAACAAGCAACTTGCTTTCCTTGAAAGCTTTCAGAAGGGCAGCATGATTGTCAATCAATTGATTGATATCATCATCTATCAAAGGACCCTCATCATCACTAGATGAGGAGACATCAGAGTCTGTACAAGATTCATATCTAGACCCTGAGGATGAGCTAGATGGGGAATGCACCTTATTTTGACCAGGCTGATCCTGGGAAGATTCTACCTCTGGGGTAGCTATTTGTCCTTGGCATCTGCATTCCCCTTCTTCAGCTTCATCCACCTCTGTGTCACTCTCTGAATGTGTCAGAGGTGCCCTGATTCTTGCTCTTACATCTGGAAGGACTTTGTCATCACGAAGAGCAGCCAATAGCCCAATGCTGATCTTGTCCTCTTTGTAGATTTGTAGCTCCATAGATTTCCACATCTTATGTTTCATCCTTGAACACATAAGTTTAACCTTTTAGCTATCCTTGGAGGTCAACTCAGACTGTTAAATCCTTTTTGAGTAACCTCCCTCTAATACCACTTGAAAGTTTTTAATTTCAAGGATAGTTAAATCACCTAGAGGGGGTGAATAGGTTATTGGTATCTTTATTAGTTCTTTTATTTTCTTTTGGTTTGCTGCTTGAGTGGTTGATTAATTTATGCTTTCAAGATGATTTACCTTGCACAAAGAAAATAACACAGCAAAGCACACAGATATTTATAGTGGTTCCCCAACTAGGTACATCCACCTTTTCCTCCCACCTATCCAACTGTCTTGTTAGACTAGGCACTTCTCCAAAATGCTCAAAGGAGCTTACACCTTAGGCCCTCAGCCTTACACACAGATTCTTCACAGAATCCAAGCTCAGAACCACAAGGGTTACTACCTCAGAGCCCTGCAGAGCTCATACAGCTCACTGATCCACTGATCACCTACCTCAACCTTATTTCTAAAGCTTACAGCTCAGGTTCTTCAGCCCTACAACTTCAGGCACACATCCCTTTTATCAAAGTGCTGCAACACTCCTACAACTCAATACCCTTTCAGGTACCTACAGCTTAGATCCCGGTAAACTAAATCCTACAGCATGAAGGTGGGTTGATGGATATTCTTGACACAAGAGATATTTCTCTGTGTCAAGGTTCTTGACTGAGATAGACTCAGCCCAACAGTGACTATAGGAGTTTTATTTCTGGAGTCTACCTTTACTGAACTAAGATATACTTAGTCCTAACTACTTCCACAGCAATAAGTAATTACTTATGCTGGAAGTTACTTGCAGAGAAATATTCTGCCTCTTCCTGAACTAAGATAGAAGCTCAGCCCTCTCGTCTTCACAGTAACAATGTTATAGAAGCTTTGGCATATGCTGGAAGCAACTAGCAGATCTTTTTCTCTGCTCCTTTCTGAACTGAGCAAACTGCTCAGCTTCAACTTCTTGTTCACAGCTCCTCAAGTGTATGTTCCTTTTAGAAAGTATTGGATGGATCTGTGAAGCTCCTGTAGCAAGGGGTAGCTCTTGCAGCTATCTCTTTTTTAGGGAATCACCCTGAGCTTCCTTGCTGGTGCAGATGAAGATGGCACAAACAAACTTATCGTAGAAGATGTTGATCTCAACAACTGACTTGCACTTCTTCTTTCTCAGCTTGAACTTTTTGTTCTACAACTGCACAACAATGGCAGAGAAGAACAACTGCCTGATCCCTTTTTCTCAAAAGCTACCTTTCTCTGTAAAGGCCTCTTTCTTTTATTTGATTCTGTCCTAACGGCTCTTGAGCAGTGGGCCCCACACCATTAATGGCCAGTAGCAACTTTACTTTAACCCCAACAGCCGTACAGTAGGTCTGCGGTAACATTTGTCGTGTACTGTAGTCATCCTGCCACTAATTTGAAATATGTTGACTTGTTGACTTGTTGACGTCACCAGCTGTGGACTTAGCCAAAAATCAAGCAACATTAGCTTAGGCGTTGAGTGAGTAAGCTTCACTCAACGCCAAAACACTTAGGCAGATTTACTGTCTCTTGTCGTTGAGTGAGTAACCTTCACTTAATGCCAAACTACTTAGAATATCAATTTGTTACTAGGCGTTGAGAGCGTTGAGTGTGTCATCATCACTCAACATTTTTTACCTTAGCCACTTTTCTGCTTCTGCAGCATCTTACGTGTTGAGAGCGTTGAGTGTGTCTTCATCACTCAACGCTTTTTGCCTTAGCCACTTTTCTGTTTCTGCAGCATCTTAGGGATTGAGAGCGTTGAGTGTGTCTTAATCACTCAACGCATTTTGCCTTAGTCAATTTTCAGTGTTTAAAAGCACTGGGCTAAGACTGACTTTCCTAGAACTGAGTTCGATGAGTGGTGAACTGAGATCGATGAACTTTGAACTTCGTTCGACGAAATCTCAACTGAGCTCAACGAACTCAGAACCTCAAGCCCTGAACTCAGCTCGACGAAAGGTGAGCTTAGCTCGACGAACTCTGACCTCAGTTCGACGAACTCTGAACTTCGTTCAACTAGTTCAACTAACAGTCTTTTTGCTGAATGACGTTGAGTGTGTATTCATCACTTAACGCCAAAACACTTAGCCAACTTTCTCTTTAGTACCATGACATTGTGTGAGTTGACTTCACTCAACCCCTGTGGACTTAGACAGACTTTTGTCATCCACACCTTAGGTAAGAACTTACTTTTCTTAGCCACGTAGGCTACATGTCCCATCATAGCTTATGAGGACAAACTGCAATCATTTACCTAGAACACAAGTTAAATTACTACATGCGTATACATTGTTTTGTTGGTCCTTCTTCAAATTCAGGACATTGGGATCAATGGACCCAACAACGCCTCATAACACAATCCAAATAACATCTTTCTCAATAGCATGAACGGCCTTGTCCTCATAGTCAACCTTTGGCCTAGCAGTACAGGTCATTTGCATGTCAGATGGCGTCCTCCTTGATAGCTCGTGTGGTCAACCTTCAGTTCCCGCTCTGCCTTACAATTTGTTTAGCCTTAGCTACCAGTGCAACCCTTTTCCTAAAGCTCACATGGCGGTTTTAGCATGGTATAGCTCTTTAGGCTATTTTCACGCCAATGTAGTTTCTTAACTTTGTCTGTTTCTCTTATACTCGCACTACCTATTTATTTATTTATTTTTTTGTTTTTCTGTTTGGGCAAGCCTAGTAGTATAAATAGAAGTGCAAAGTACCAAGAAAGTGATCCCAAATCTAGCTTGAGCTTGATGCGAACTCGGACGTGTGCCCTTCTTGGTGATATTGACTCCTATAGTGGTGATTTCTCACTTGTAACCGTTTTTTCTAGATAAAAAATATCACTCATAACTAAAAGTTTATGATGTGGGAAGTCTGATCTCGCCACTTACGGCGTCCTTCTTGTTCTTTCTTAGCTTGTCGCTCGCGACCATTAAGTATCTGACTGCTCATAGTGCCCCCTCCACTTCTATTTTGGTAGAGTGTGAATTCATGAGAGCAATTTCCGCACCAAGAACCCCCCCCAATGGACATACCTACATCGCGAGTAAAAAAGGAGACTGAGGAGAAACAAATGTGTGTGTCGCTGACAAAATTGTTGAGAATAATTGAATGAAAATCTTGGAGGCTTAATAAGTTCATATACCCTTCATAAAGAAGATTGTTCGAGAGGATGAGAAAGTATCCATCAAACTGCATGTAATGTTCACCATATATTTTGATATGATCGGCAAAGAATCATGTGAACAAGGAAAACATATAATTTATTTGAAAATTACCCGTGTAGACCAAGATGAGCAAATTACAAAATGTTTTCAACCTTCTATCTAAATTCCTCAAAGGTTAGAACTTTACAACCCCGTGTTCGTCAAGTGAGTCCACCAGACAGTTCGTGCAGACCAAGGAGATCTGTCTGCACCAGAACAGCAGGCGGTCGAACTCAGAATGGCCATCCTGCTCCCGCCAAGGCTAGGCGCCTGAGCTGTGCGGGCTGGCCCACCCAGCCCGCGACCGCTCTGGGTTCGTCGAACAAAGTCGGGTTTTCGCCAAACTAAGCTTGAGTTAAGATCAACGTTCGTCGAATGGAGCTCGGCGTTCGTCGAATGGAGCTTGGCATTCCTCGAAAGGGGCTCGGCGTTCGTCGACCGGAGCTCGGCGTTCGTCGAACGGAGCTCAAAATTCCTCACACGGGGCTCGCCGTTCGTCAAACGGAGCTCGACGTTCGTCGAACGGAGCTCGACGTTCGTCGAACGGAGCTCGACGTTCATCGAACGGAGCTCGGCATTTGTCGAACTGAGCTCGACATTCTTCGAGCTAACCTCGGGAGTTAGAATCCTGGATTCGTCGAACTAAGCTCGGCAAACTCAATCCTTATGGAATTCCTACTACAGTAACAGTCCCAGACCTGCCAGCCCGCTCTCTCATGGGTGACCTTGCAGCCAACCCGCCTTAGAGCGAGGGTCGGCTGGCTGTGGTGGCCTGGCTCGCATTCTCCTAAGGAGAGATGGCGAGCTGCTGGAGCCAGATCGTGCCCGTCCCAGCGAGGTGGAGGGTCATGGCGAGCTGACCTCCAGATCGTTGGAATTCCTTATGTGGAAATAGTCCCTCCCCAAGTCCTGGCCCGCACTCGCCAAGGGCCAGGCAGAAGCGGTGAGTGCCAGCTCCATCGAGCACTAGCCGCACCGAGCGAGTGAAGGTATCAGGAAGGCCACTCGCCCAGCTATTTTATGAGGCCTCATTTAGATTTTACCCCCGCTTGCGCCCTCCTGACTTTGGCATTGAGTGATGTTGCTCCACTCGACGCTCTCGGCGCATTCCTGGAAATAGCGTTGTATTATGTTGCTTCATTCGACGCTCTCGGTGCCCTCCTGGCAATGGCGTTGAGTGATGTTGCTCCACTCGACGCTCTCGGCACCCTCCTGACAATGGAGTTGAGTGATGTTGCTCCACTCGAAGCTCTCGGCGCCCTCCTGGCAATGGCGTTGAGTGATGTTGCTCCACACGCCGCCCCCAGGAGAGTAAAGTATTCAAAGGGTCACCCGCCAAGTCTCCTATGAGGTGTTTTTACCATTTTACGCTCGTTGGTCTGCCTATAGCCTGTCAAAACAGTGGAGTTAAGCTGTTGGTAGTCTTAGTTGGGTTGCACATAGCTGATCAAAATAGCAGAGGTTTTCTATTTGCAGGCCGTCTTCAAAAAACTATAAATAAGACCCAAGGGGCACCTCAGAAAGCATGCTTACTAGTGTTCAGAACTTTTTGCGCTTTCTGAGGCAGCCTTAGCTAGGCCTTTGGCTAAGGAGGGGAAGCGCTCTAAGATCTTCCGGGTGTGTTGTGGGACCTCCACGCCGAGCCGTTGGGTCAGTTCCCATTTCTTTTTATTGTTTGGCTTGCAGGAGAGAAGTAGGTGGGCGATCACCCCATCCCCAAGGGTAACTCCACAAGAGACCGAGTTTTTGATTTCAATATTTTTGGTGCGGGGAGCATGGAGAGTGGTCAGCACAAAAAATCTTCAGTATGCTAGATGGTAGGAGGAGAAGGACAAGGCTCGGACAGGTACAACTCGCCACCCCCACCCCCTCTGGCCATGGTGTGGATGTTCAAAAACTTCAGGCAGGAGGTGATCAACCTCGTCAAGTTCGCACTCGGCACACAGGCCGAGTGCTCGACTCGAGAAGTTCAAGTTATAACCAACCCGTCTCTCGGCGAGGACGCTCACGGTAGGCGAGCTGGGAAGTAGATCGTCGAGGAAGGGAGAGGCTGCGAGCTCCCTGGGGGCTTGCTCTTCCCCGGCTCGGCAAATTGGGGCCGGTACGGCAAGATGGGTGTGCGAGACCCTCCAGCTCGCCCAGCAGGGGGAAGCAACCCCTTCAGCGAGTTGGTTTCTCAGCCCCAATTCCAGAGGGATTTAGGGAACCCGAGATGTCTTACTACGCTGGGAATGGGGACCCGGTCCAGCACGTCCAGTGGTTTGAGGACGTAGTCTCGATCCGACAGATGTCAGATGGCTTTAAGTGCGGCTCTTCGCCGTCACCCTCAAGGAGAAGACGAGAGAGTAGTTTCACCAACAACTGGCCAACTCCATTTACTACTTCGAGGACCTGCGCCATGGGTTCATGTTGACGTTTACCACCTCCAATGGGAGGGAGTCGTAGTCCCGGTTCCGCATCAAGCAGGGGGTGAACGAGACCTTGAGAATTTATGTTGATCGGTTCCAAGAGGAGGACACCCAGGTCTAGGAGATGCCCAGGCATAGCCTGATGATAGCCTTTACCTTAGAGCTACAACATGCTTTCTTCATGATGGAACTGAAGAGAGTGTCGCCCTCTCCTACGAAGAGCTGATGGAGAGGGCGGCAAGAGAAGTCGTCGGGGAGGCATCGAACTCGGAGTTTGCCCAGAAGCTGGCCAGGTGGGCCACGGAGGAGGAGAAGGAACCATGGGGTTGCAGAGGTCAGGAGGAAAGGAGAGATGAACCTGGGCAGAGCGAACAACGACATCAGCAGCAACAACAATAGCCTAGGTGGGGGTGTCCGAAGCCGGACCGTCGGTTAGCCTAGAGGCCCGAGTGGAAAGAATAGGGGCCATAGAGAGGTTACCAGGGAAAGGACAACCAACAGGGGGGCCAGGATCAGTTTCATCCCCCAGGTTGGAGGCAAGCCCAAAGATCTCCCCTCCCCGATGAAAATCAGGCTTTGTCTATAGCCATGTGGGAGGGGAGGAGAGCAGCACAGAGAAGGAGAAGGGAAGTTAGGGTGGAGTTTCCCTACCGCGACTTCCACCAAGAGGAAGGTCATGTCACGACCACGTGCCCGGAGTTCCTCAAAATGAGAGGAAACAGGGAGTAGCATCAGCAGCAGGGTCGCCAGGAGGTAATGATTGAGGAGGTCCTGCCTCGGGCGGAGGAGGATCGATATGAAGATCGGGCAGATGTCAGAACCCGGGGAGTGATCAGAGTGATCTACGGGGGGGGGGGGGGGGGGAGGGGGATGGCGATTGAGGTTTCCTGAAAGGCGAGCCTCCATACAATGTACAGTCGGAGCATTGGCTCCACGTCCCAGACCCCACCCCCAGAAGAGAATATCATGTTCTAATGGAAGGATTTGCCGGATCATGAGGATCCCTTCTACGATACGCTGGTCATCCAGATAGCCATCGAGAATTTTACCATCTCCAGGATCCTCATTGACAATGGAACCTCCATCAATGTCATCTTCAAGAAGTCGTTCGACGTGATGAAAGTGGAGGCAAAGAGGGTGCTGGATTCAGATGGCCCCTATTTGGGTTTTTGGGGCAGAGAAAGGAGGTAGAAGGAGTGAGGCTCCATGTCACTCTTGGGGGGGGGGGCTGTCCCGGAACTGCAAGTTTATCATCATAGATGCCCCTAGTAGCTACAAAGCCATCTTCGGAAGGCCCCTCATCATCGCCTTCCATTACGTCCCCTCGTCCTTCCACCAGTGCTTGAAGTTCAGCGCCGAAGGGATCCAGGTCTGAGTTCGGGGGGACCCCAAGGTGGCAAGGGAGTGCTACGTCACCACCATAAACTTTATCTATTGGCAGGAGGGGTCCGAGGAGATGGAGCGGAGAATGGAGGAGGCAGAGCAGGAGGCTGGCGGAGGGGAGATGGTGATAGAAGGGAGCTGCACCCAAGTGGTGGTATGAGGAGACCAGGAGGAGTTGGCCGAGGCGATGGCCGTAGAGGTAGAGGTGGAAGCTGAAGAGGTTCTTGTCCCAGAGGAGAGGGACATCAGAGAATGGGTGGATTAGTACAGGCTGCTATAGAAGAAGTTATGGAGATGAAGGTTCTCTCCCTTGGAGGCAGGGTGAAGAAGGTTCGCATCAGTGGGGGGCAGACCCCAGAGGCTCGGGGCAGGATACTGATATGCATCCAGAAGAACGTGGACATCTTCGCATGGAGCGCAACGGAGATGCCAGTGATTGTCGTGGATGTGGCCTGCCACCGCCTCAACTTGGACCCGGGAGCTCGCCCCATCCAGCAGAAGAAGCGGTCAACCGCATACAAGCTGGTTGTGCCCACTAAGGAGGAGGTGGTCAAACTCCTTAAGGCCGGCTTTGTATCCGAAATACAGTACCCCGGCTGGGTCTCCAATGTAGTAATGGTTAAAAAGGAGACGACTGGTGACGTATGTGTGTTGATTTTTTTTGCTTAATAAATCATGCCCTAAGGACTGTTATCCTTTGCCTCGGATCGACGCGCTGATTGACTCAGCAGTCGGTTTTCCTGTAATGAGCTTCATAGATGCATTTTTAGGTTATCACAAGATTAGGATGCACCCCCCGGACATCAAAGATGTCTCATTTATCACGGGAGATGGGTGCTACTGCTACCAAATGATGCCCTTTGGGTTGAAGAACACAGGGGCAACATATCAGAAGATAATATACAGGGTCTTCCAAGAATAGAAGGGGAGGAACCTGGAGGTGTATGCAGATGATCCAATGATCAAGTGTCGAGACATGGACTCTTACCTCCATGACCTGGAGGAAAACTTCACCACCCTGCGCAAATACAAAATGAGGCTGAACCCACTGAAATGCATTTTCGGGGCCAACCGGGGGAAGTTCCTACGCCACCTCCTCACCCCCGCCGTGGTCAAGCCAAATCTTGACAAGGTCAAAGCCATCATGGAGATGGGGTCAACTCGGAATGCTAAAGAGATGCATTAGTTGACAGGGAAGCTAGCAGGATTGAGCAGGTTCCTCTCCCAAGCTGGGGAGAAGTGCTCCCCCTTCTTCAATACATTGAGGGGGGCTAGAAGTTTGAGTGGACAAAGGAGTGCGAGGAGGCATTCCAGGCCCTGAAAAATCAGTTAACTCAGGCTCCCCTGCTCTAAGGGCCGAAGGAGGGGAGGACCTATTTTTGTATCTCGGGGTCGGAGCAGAGGCCTTGAGCTCTGTGCTGGTTAAAGAAGAGGGGAAGTTGCAGCTCCCTATATATTATGTAAGTCAGGTCCTAAGGAAGGTTGAGCTCTGATATCCTATCTTGGAAAAGCTGTCCTTTGCTCTAGTCATCTCAGCACGGAGGCTACGACCCTACTTCCAGGCACACTCCTTCCGAGTGGTGACTGACCATCCCCTCCGCAACATCTTCGAGGAGGTGGAGCATTATGGCAGGTTGGTAAAGTGGTCGGTGGAACTAAGTGAGTTCGATATCTCCTTCGTCCCCCGCCTCTCGATCAAGACCCAAGTGATGACCGAATTTTTGGCCGACAACATGGTCGAGGTGGCAGAGTAAGAGCTCACTCGTCCAGCTTCGTGGAAGGTGAAGGTAGATGGCACTTCGGGGAAACATTCCTTGTTGGTGGGTGTAATTTTGGAAAGCCCCCTAGGGACGAGAATTATGCAAACAGTGGTGCTGCACTTCCCGATCACTAATAACCAAGCCGAATACAAGACCGTAATAGCAGGGCTGCGTCTTGCCAGGGAGCTGCGGGTGCTTGACATGGAGGTCCTCACTGACTCCATGGTGGTGGCTTTCTAGATCAACGGGGAGTTTGAGGCGAGGGAGCCTACACTCCGGTTATACTTATCAAAAGTGAAGGGAGTCATCAGGATGTTCCAGACCTTCTCTATCCGACACGTGCCCAGGGAGGAGAATGAACAGGTAGATCAACTAGAAAAGCATGGCCCCCAGGTGGGGGGGGGGGGTACCATCAATGATCTATTCCGCCCCTCCATTGAAGAGGGAGAGCTGATGGAGGTGGATCAACACCACTCGTGGATGGACCCATTCACGACCTTCCTTTCCACAGGAGAGTATCCAGAGGGGATGGACAGAAAGAAGTTCAGATACAAGTCGACCTACTATCTCCTGCGGGATGCGCAGTTATATCGGAAGACTCTCTCGGGGATGCTGTCCTGTTGCGTCGCGGAGAGGGAAGTGCAGAGGATCTTAGAAGAAGTCCACTCCGGGAAGTGTGGGAGCCACTTCGGGAGCTGAACCCTAGAAGGGAGGATTGTCAGACAAGGATACTTATGACCTACCCTGGGCCACGACACTGCGGAGTTCACGAGAAAGTACTAGAAATGCCAATTGTTTACCCCCCTCCAACTACAATCGGCACAACATCATATAAGCATCGCGGCCCCATGACCCTTCGTCATCTGGGGGATGAATTTGGTAGGGTCGTTTCCCCAGGCCAGCGGGCAAAGGAGGTTCCTATTAGTAATGATAGATTATTTTTCTAAGTGGTTGGAGGTGAAGGCGCTGGCCAAGGTGACGTCCCAAGTCATCGGAAATTTTGTTTGGGGGGAGATCATTTGCCGCCATGGGTTGCCACAGGCCATCATCATGGACAATAGGCATTAGTTCACCAGTGCGGAATTCACTAGTTTCTATGAGTAGCTAGGAATTTACCTCAGATTTGCCTCGGTCCACCACTCCAGGAGCAATGGACAGGTGGAGGCGGCGAACAAAATCATTGTGAACCTCCTGAAGTAGAAGGTTGAGAACCTGAAGGGGAGCTGGGTTGAGCAGCTTCCCTCGGTCCTCTGGGCCCTGAGAACCACTCCCAACACATCTACAGGGGAGACCCCCTTCAAGCTCTCCAATGGCTGCGAAGCAGTACTTCCCATAGTATTGGAAGTGCAGATACCTCGAGTGGCAGAGGCCCGAGAAGGCAGGGAGGAGTGGCAGATTGGATACGAGGAGGATCTGCGGCTCTCCCTCGACATGGTGGAGGAGCTGCGTGACCTCTCCGCCATTCGATGGGAAGAAGTGAAGAGGAGAATAACTAAGTACTTCGACAAGCATGTCAGAGTCAAACAATTTGTGGAGGGAGACTTAGTCTTGAAAAAGGTAGATGCAGCGGGAAGATCAACAGCTGTGGGAAAGCTCATCCCCAACTGGGAGGGTCCATACATTATGAAAGAGGCATTGAAGTCAGTTGGGTATTGTAACACCCCAATTCCCAAAATTGGGTTCAGGCTGGGCAACACAGCCTGGGACATAGGCATGTCCCAAGCCATGTCCTGCTCTGTGTGGTCGAGTTGACACACAGCCTGTCGAGTGCTCGACGAAATGCACTCGACGTGTGTCTAGAGGGAACACGGCTAGTGATACGGGCGTGTCCTAGGTCGTGTCCTCATCTGGGTCGACGAACTCCACTCGACGAAATGCACTCGACACTTCTTGAGAGGTGAGTCGAGTTGGGCACACGATCTGTGACATGGGCGTGTCACATGGTCGTGTCCTTCTCTGGATTTGTCCAAGACAATGAGGCCTGGTAAACACGGGCGAGACACATGCATGTCCAAAGCCGTGTCAGGGCACACGGCCTGTGACACGGGCGTGTTACGTGGCCGTGTCCTGTTCGGGTTAAGTCGATTGTGTGTCGCTTAAGGTACACGGCCTGTGACACAGGCGTATCACAGGCCGTGTTCAGCCCAAAATAGACATTTAGGGCGATTTGTGGCCGTTCATTTCCTTCAACTAGGATCCAATGGTCCAAGCTTCTCCCTGCTCAGTAAATACCAAGAATTGAGAAGATAATTCTCATTCAGCTTGGCTATTCTCTTTCTAAAAGAGATAGAGAGAAGGGAGAGCAAGGAGGAGGAGGAGAAAGGATCCAGCCGCCGGTGGAGCTTTAGAGTTCCGAATCGAGATCCGAGGCCAGATTTGTGGAAGCAAGGCCGCTGCGGTGCTTTCCAACTGGCTAGATTTCCATGGATCCAAAGCGGTCGTCAAGGGTAACGATCTTCCTTCTTGGACATGTGAAGTCCTTCTTTTGGCATGTGCATGGATTTCCCCCACCAGAGGGTGGATTGCGGAGGGATTTCCTTTGGGTTGATTCTTGAAATCCCCAATAGTCTTGCATATAGATCCGAAAAAGTATAGTACGGAATAGGCATGCTGTGTGAAGCACATCTAGAAAGGTTGGTCTGGATTGGTGATATTTCATTTGCGCACCGTAGAAGACTCCGCGTTTAAACATGTAGTTTGTGGGGTCGATGGGTTGGACCTGTGAAGGGTAGTAGCAGGAAGTACTGGAATGGTATTCCCGGAAAATACCCTTTTGATGCTTGTGTTGTGTGTTATAGCATGACCAGTTTTCTGGCACTGCACGATGTTGCAGGGTGAGGTTGAGTTGGGTGCAGAAAGAGAGCTTCTGCTGAACCCGCTAACCGATCACGAAGGATGCCAGCATGAACCTCCCCTTTTTGGATTGTGAAGCCAGTCCTTGGTGGACAGCTTGGTTATTGTGAGCTGCGAGCTCTTAAAAAGGCTTCGTGCCGAACAGGAAAGGTGAAACCGACACGCGTCTTCAGTTTTGGCCTCGAGTACATTGGTATTCAGTGGTGGTAAGGCTACTTGATCAATGGGGGGTGGATGATCCGTACCTGCGTTATGTCTGACCGACTTGGAGACCTGAAAGATTGGTCTAGTTGGAGTGCATAATGAGAGTATTAGGTCTATGCACCGTTAAGACTAAATGCTCAAATTTTACCGTCGGGTTTCGGGCCTTGAACGGTGGTGTTGACCCTGGTTTTCCGGTATACCAGGAATGCGCCCTGAGTGCACGGAGCGTAGGGCCGGTGGCCGGCGTTTGTGATGTAGTGAGTGTGCATGAACACACATCGTGTGATATATCTGCTTGTGAAATGCTATGCCTGTAGGGAAGAAATACCACTACACTGGGAAAGGGGTAGGGTCGTTATAAATTGGTCAGCTGAATGCTGACCGTTGCTTTGTTTGCCACCATATTGGTGGGTTGACTTGGTGCAAGTGCTGAAGTGTCGAGCGGGAAGTAGAGGGATGAAGCCCCTGCTGTTGTTGTTGTGGTTGTTGCTGCTGCTGGCCCTCGAAGGCTGTGGAACAACTGCTTTATGTTCATGTGTGGCCAGCCTGCGCGCCGATGTCTGTAATCCACATTTATAAAGCTTAACTGTAAGGCCTTAAGGCCAAACCTTTGTGTATTTGTTGTAAATTCCTTTGGGTGATATAAAAATATGGTTGTTTATATATAGTGGACATTCGTTGCTGTTGAGTTCAATTCTAACCTTAAGCTTCCGCGAGCATGCTCTAAGTTAGGATGCGATTATGCCTTGGTATTAACCTGTAACCTTGCTGACTGTTTTGTGGCATATGGTGTGGGGCCCCGGCCGGACCTTATATTATATGCTATTGAACGGATGGGGTCGTTACATTTTGGTATCAGCTTGTCTCGGTCTTCCTCCTTCGAATTCGTGGTCGAATTCTTTTGTGGGGTGGCGAGCACATGTAAGTGTGACCCGTTGTAACATAAATGAACTCAAGAATGTCCACTTAGGAATGCAAATACACATATTTGGGGTGCGTTCCTGGTATTGCTTTGTGCAATAGTTTGGCTACTTACTTTTGTGTTTCACAATTGTAGGCAACTAGCAGTAGTGAGGAGCAGCAAGAACCCCAGCATTCGATGGGGGTTACTGAGCCAACTGCGGAGCCAACACCTCCTCCTTCGGTAGAGACGGTCCGGTTGATCGTTGATGTGGTCTTCGCATTGATTAAGGCCCACCATGAGGGACATGTACGTCCCATGCCGGTTGGTTTACCGGAGCAGATGGCAAGGGAAAGAGCATCGGCCCCGCCATTAAATATGTGTCTGATCCAAGGACCATACACGGTCGAGGAGTACTTTCATGCATTTGTTTCGCTGAGACAACATGCAGAGTTTATGTTTGAAACCGAGGAGACTAAGAGCAACATATTTTACGATGGTCTGCACGATGAACTACGATGTTTATTGGTGGGTCCAAAGTTGCATGGATTTTGTTCCTTGGTAATGGCAGCTAGGTCTTTGGAAATGGAGTTAAATCAGTTCAGGGTGAGGCACAGTTTCAATATGGCAACCATTGCAAATGTGTTAAAATCAAACTCTTCTAAGTGGAAGAAGAAGTTACATCTGTTGGAATCACCTTCTTCCACCATCATGGGAACAAAAAAAGGTGTGGTCCATAAGTTTGTTTTTCTTGTGGTAAGGTAGGACATTGTGCCCAAGAATGCCATGGTAATGCACCAAGGACAAAGAAAGCTAAAGTTGGAGCAGTTGTAGGGCACAGTCCACTCATTTGCTACTCGTCCGAAAAAAACCGACATAAAGCCTGAGACTGCCATGGCGGCCCTTAGACTACACTAAATAAGAAGGGAAAGAATTTATGTACATAAATAATTGTAATTATGTACCGTGTATCATGATGTATACAATATATATTTTGTGTATATATAAACATGTTGTGATGAATAATCAAGAAGTTGTTGGTTTAAAGCTTTTGATGCCCTGTGTACTTATCTTGGTATCACCGACAATAGTGGAATGACATGACCGTGGTGAAAAGAGTGATTCTGGGTCAAAAGTGATATATTACAGTGTCGTTATGAGGTCATATCAAGATGTAGGAGCATCTGTGCTGACAATAGTTGTGGTTGTTGTGATCATAGGTATGGACTCGCTCTTGGAGCAGCGTACCGGTGTATATTACACCTTCACATAAGTTATAGTGGGAAAGCACACCAAACGAGAGACCAAGTTTGCTTTTGTGCGAGGATTGAGCAGGATGTTGATGTCTGCTCTCCAAGTCGTCAAACTTGTTCGGCCGTGCATAAAGTAATTCTTCATGCCTATAGCGGCCATTAGGCCGAAGACCGGTTGAGTGACTCTTCGATTATATTGTATTATAGAGATGTGTTTCCTAATGACCTTCATGGGTGATGAAGCCCACAGGAGACCAACGACACTATTGCGGTGGTGCCACGTGTGAAACCTGTAAGTTGTCAGAGAAGAACATGTATCCGATTCCGCGGATTAATAACGTGTTCGATCAGCTAGTGGGATCGATTGTCCACTTTAAATTGGATTTGAAATCTGGATATTACCAATTGAGAATTCGGGAAGGTGACATTCCCAAGACAGCATTTGGAACACGATATGGTCATTATGAGTTCACTGTAATGTCGTTTGGGCTATGTAATACGCCATCGGTGTTCATGGACCTAATGCACCGAACATTCCGAGAGTACTTGGACTTGCTTGTGATTGTATTCATTGATGATATCTTGTTGTACTCTAAATCTGAAGCTGATCATGCAAACCATTTGCGATTGGTGTTGCATACCTTGCGGAGGAATAAGCTCTATGCCAAGTTATCAAAGTGTGAGTTTTGGCTGTCGTCGGTGGCTTTTCTTGGCCATGTGGTAAGTGGAGAGGACATAACATTGGATTTGTTAAAGATAAGAGCCATACAGGAGTGGTCGGTGTTGTCCTCGATGGCCGAAGTCAGGAGTTTCCTTGGACTGGCAGGCTACTACAGACGGGTTATAGAAATTTTCTCACGGATCGCTTTGCCTCTTACCACAGTAACGAGGAAGGATCATAAGTCATTTGGACGCCGGAGTGCACGCGAGCTTTTGAGGTGCTAAAGAGTCGTTTGACCATGGTGTCTATTTTAACATCGCCAAGTGGTACAGACAGCTATGAGATCTATAGTGATGCATCAGGAAGCATCTTAGGCTGCGTTCTTCTGCAGTTTGGAAACGTAATTGCTTATGGCTCATGCTAGTTGAAAGTACATAAGCGAAACTATCCCGTCCAAGATTTGGAGTTGGCGGCGGTGATCTTTGATCTTAAGTTGTGCCGTCACTATTTATATGGCGTAAAAGTGGATATCTTTAGGAACCATAAGAGTCTAAAGTACCTATTGGATCAGAAGGATCACAATATGCGACAATGAAGGTGGATGAAGTTCCTTGGGGACTACACCATTGATATTCATTATACTCTCGGGAAGGGAAATGTGGTCGCAGATGCCTTGAGTCGTAGGACTCCGTCAAGGGCAAATTGGTTGCAGATGCATGATGAGCGCCTGATCCAATAGTTAGAAGTGTTAGAGATTTCTTGTGTTGACAATAATTCCACAACATGCTTGAACTGGATGGAGGTACAATATGATCTTGCGGACAGGGTTCGGCGAGCAATGGAACTGGATGAAAGTCTTCAACGCTATGCAAAGGATGGGTCAAACGACCAATTTTCCTGGGATGACGACCTTTTACGGAAAGATGGCTAGTTGTGCGTCCCTAGTATGGCCGGTAAGTTAAGGGAAGAGTTGATGTATGCAGCTCACTTTACAAAATACTCAATTCACCCTGGGAGCACAAAGATGTTTAAGGACATGAAAAAGTTGTTCTTGTGGCTAGGATTAAAGAAAGACATAGCATATTATGTGGCTATATGTCAAACCTATTCCTTGGTGAAAGCGGAATGCTAGAAGCCTGGAGGTTTCTTGAAGTCGTTACCAATGCCGGAATGGAAGTTTGTTGATATTGCGATTGATTTCGTACACGGTTTGACGAGGTCTCAATGCGGTAATGCATCGTTTTGGGTGATCGTAGTCCGGTTGATGAAAGTGGCTGACTTCCTTCCGAACAAGAGGGACGATTCAGTGGAAGTCTTGGTGAAATGTTATGTTGAGCAAATCGTACAATTATACGGTGCTCCCCGTAGCATCGTACATGACTATCATGGACGCTTTACTTCGAATGATTGGAGGTTAATTCATCAATTGTTGGGAACAAAGTTCATGTTCAGTACGGCCTTTTATCCCTAAATGGATGGCCAGACTGAGAGGACCAACAGAACGATGGAAGATATGCTCTGAATGTGTGCCTTGGATTTAGGAAAGAGGTGGGAAGATCATCTCTATATGGTAGAGTTTGCCGACAAGAATAGATACCAAGCGAGCATAAGAATGGCATCGTTTGAAGTTTTGTATGGTCGAAAATGTCGTACACCGTTAGCCTGGGCAGAAACAGGTGAATGTAAACTCTATAAGTGTAAGGGAGTTGAAGAATCTAATTCGACGATACGCTCTAGTCGGGAAAGGCTATTGAGAGCCCATGATAGACAAACAAGTATTACAACGTCATGCACCGAAACGTTGAGTTTGTATTTGGCAATTGGGTATATTTGACAAACAAGCCCTTCAAAGGCGTGTCCAGTATTCGGCGCTTGGAAAAGTTAAGTCCGAGGTATCTTGGTCCATTTGAAGTGGTTGAGCGAATTGGGGAAGCGGTATATCGTCTAGCTCGTTCGACAGAATGGAGTGGATTACATGATGTGTTCCACATATCAGTGCTTTCGAAAGCCGTAAAAAATCCAGCTCGAGTGTTTGCGAATGATCGCATACCGGTTGAATATGGGCTAACGACGAAGGTTATGCCCATTCAGATCGAGGATAGCGCCGATAAACAGTTGCGGAACAAGACAATCGGGATGGTCAAAGTCCGGTGGGACAATTGTGGCCGTGAGGAGCTAACATGAGAGCGGGAGCAAACCATGCTAGCTGAATTTCGCAAATTGTTTGTTTAAACTGTTGTACATTGCATCTCTTGTTGTAACTAACATTTTGAAGTTATAACATTTTGACTGCTGGGTTCCTTGCTGTGTGCAAATTTCGGGACAAAATTTCTTGTAAGGAGGGGAGGGTTGTAACACCCCAAATCCCAAAATTGGGTTCAGGCTGGGCAAAACGGCCTGGGACACGGGTGTGTCCCAAGCCGTGTCCTGTTGTGTGGTCGAGTTGACGCACTGCCTGTCGAGTGCTCGACGAAATGCACTCGACGAGTGTCGAGAGGGAACATGGCCAGCAACACGGGCGTGTCCTAGGCTTTGTCCTCCTCTGGGTCGATGAACTCCACTCAATGAAATACACTCGACGCTTCTCGGGAGGTGAGTCGAGTTGGGCACACGGCCTGCTACACGGGCGTGTCACATGGCCGTGTCCTCTGGATTTGGCCAAGGCAATGAGGCCTAGTAAACACGGGCGGTACACGGGCATGTCCAAAGCCGTGTCAGGGAACACGGCCTGTGATACGGGCGTGTCAGGTGGCCGTGTCCTGTTTGGGTTAAGTCGGTTGTGTGCCGCTTAAGGTACACGACATGTGACACGGGCATGTCACGGGCCGTGTTCAGCCTAAAATAGACATTTTTAGGGAGATTTGTGGCCATTCATTTCCTTCAACTGGGATCCAATGGTCCAAGCTTCTCCCTGATGAGTAAAGATAAAGAATTGAGAAGATAATTGTCATTCATCTTGGCTATTCTCTTTCTAAAAGAGATAGAGAGAAGGGAGAGCAAGGAGGAGGTGGAGAAAGGATCCGGCCGCCGGTGGAGCTTTAGAGTTCTGAATCGAGATCCGTGGCCAGATTTGTGGAAGTAAGTCCGCTGCGGTGCTTCCAACCGGCTAGATTTCCATGGCTCCATAGAGGTCTTCAAGGGTAACGATCCTCCTTCTTGGACATGTGAAGTCCTTATTTTGGCATGTGCATGAATTTCCCCCACAAGAGGGTGGATTGCGCAGGGATTTCCCTTGGGTTGATTCTTGAAATCCCCAATAGTCTTGCATATAGATCCGAAAATGTGTAGTACAGAATGAGCATACTGTGTGAAGCTCATCTGGACAGGTTGGTGTGGATTGGTGATGTTTCATTTGCGCACCGGAGAAGACTTCGCTTTTAAATGTGTAGTTTGTGGGGTCGATGGGTTGGACCTGTGAAGGGCAGTAGTAGGAAGTACTGGAATGGTATTCCAGGAAAATACCCTTTTGATGCTTGTGTTGTGTGCTATGGCAAGACTAGTTTTCTGGCACTGCAGGATGCAATAGGGTTCGGTTGAGTTGGGTGCAGAAAGAGAGCTTCTGTTGAACCCGCTAAGCGATCGCGAAGGACGCCAGCATGAACTCCCCTTTTTGGATTATGAAACATGTCCTTGGTGGACAACATGACTATTGTGAGCTGCGAGCTCTTAAAAAGGCTTCGTGCCGAACAGGAAAGGTGAAACCGACCAGCGCCTTCAGTTTTGGCCTTGAGTACGTTGGTATTCGGTGATGGCAAGGCGACTTGAGCAATGAGGGGTGGATGATCCACACCTGCATTATGTCTGACCGATTTGGAGACCTGAAAGAGTGGTCTAGTTGGAGCGCATAATGAGAGTCTTAGGCATGCGTGTCGTTAAGACTAAATGCTCAAATTTTACCATCGGGTTTCGGACCTTGAACGGTGGTGTTGACCCTGGTTTTCCGGTACACCAAGAATGTGCCCTGAGTGCACGGAGCGTCGGGCTGCGTGGTCGGCATTTGTGATGTAGTGAGTGTGCGTGAGCACACATCATGTGATATATCTGCTTGTGAAATGCTATGCCTGCAGGGAATGAATACCACTGCCCCGGGAAAGGGGTAGGGTCGTTATAAATTGGTCAGCTGAATGCTGACCGTTGCATTGTTTGCCACCATATTGGTGGGTTGACTTGGTGCAGGTGATGAAGAGTCGAGCGGAAAGTAGAGGGTTGAAGCCCCTGCTGTTGCTATTGTGGTTGTTGCTGTTGCTGGCCCTCGACGGCTGAGCAAAAACCTCTTTATGTTCATATGTGGTGGCCTACGTGCCGATGTCTCTAATCCATATTTATAAAGCTTAACTGTAAGGCCTTAAGGCCAAACCTTTGTGTATTTCATGTACATTCCTTTGGGTGATATATAAATATGGTTGTTTATATATAGTGGACATTCGTGGCTGTTGAGTTCAATTATAACCTTAAGCTTCCACTAGCATGCTCTGAGTTAGGATGCGATTATGCCTTGGTATTAACCTGTAACCTCGCCGACTGTTTTGTGGCATATGGTGTGGGGCCCCGGCCGGACCTTCTATTATATGCTATTGAACAGATGGGTTTGTTACAGGTATCGCTTCCAGAATGTCGAGGGCCAGACCCTAAGTCTCACCTGGAGTGGTGATGACCTGAAACGTTTTTACCCTTAAGACATGTAAGTGATGTCTTGTTTCTGATAAAACTTCTTGATGCGTTGATTATCCTGCAGTGATTAGTGAATAAGTGAATTGTTCATTTAATAGTCCTCGAGCAGATCTCGCTGCGAGGCTCTCACATTGTTGGCAGTGCTGGATGTCACTCGTGTGTGTCTATCGGGACCCCGAGCAGATCCTGCTGCCAGGCTCTCACCTAGCTGCCGGGGCTGGATGTCACTCGTGTGTGTCTACCCGAACCCCGAGCAGATCCCGCTGCCAGGCTCTCACCTAGCTGGCAGGGCTGGATGTCACTTGTGTGTGTCTACTCGGACCCCGAGCAGATCCCACTGTCAGGCTCTCACCTAGCTGGCAGGGCTGGATGTCACTCATGTATGTCTACCCGGACACCGAGCAGATCCCGTTGACAGGAACTCACCAAGCTGATAGGGCTGGATGTCACTCGTGTGTGTCTACCTAGACCACCAGTAGATCCCGCTGATAGGCTCTCCCCTAGCTGGCAGAGCTGGATGTCACTCGTGTGTGTCTACCCGGACCCCGAGCAGATCCCGCTGCCAGGCTCTCACCTAGCTAGCAGGGCTGGATATCACTCGTGTATGTCAACCCGGACCACGAGCAGATCTCTCTGCCAGGCTCTCACCTAGCTGGCAGGGTTGGATGTCACTCTTGTGTGTCAACCAGGACACCGAGCAGATCCAGCTACCAGGCTCTCACCTAGCTAGCAGTGCTGGATGTCACTCGTGTGTATCTACCCGGACCTTGAGCAAATCCCCCTGTCAGGCTCTCACCTAGCTGGCAGGGCTGGATGTCACTCGTAAGAGTCAACTTAGACCCCCAACTGGCTAGCGGGATAGACCTAGATGAACGAAATGAGGTCGGCAAGCTAGGAGTGCCGAGTCGAGACTCTGGCAGGTCGGTGAGCCCATAACTATGGCCCGACGACGCTAGCGCTCGGGACCCAACGTATTCGCCGGACACCTAAAGCAACCACCAAGGTCATGAGAACCCAAGCCACATCGCTATCTCATGGGGGTCAACTTGCGTAAAAGCAGGCGACCCGGGCGTGGGACAAGCCGACACACTCCTTCACTATCACAGGTATCGAGAAGAATCTGGGCTAAAAAGGCAAGTCGCAATTCGCGGTTCGGCTAACTAGGGCCCCATATGCCTCCTAAGCTAAGTCGTTAGGGGATGCACGATCTCGCTAACATGACACGGGCCCGGAGGCAGCGAGCGGGAGAATCAGGCCATGCCACGAGTATGAAGTAAAGAGGGAGAGAGACGACTTCATATCAGAATGAAACATATATATATATCATTGATTGGAAAAAAATAATTACAAGTTTAGGGGATCGGCCCGCGCTTACATTTAAGAACAAAAAATTCAATAGAGGTGAGGCGCTGTGATTCAGCGAGACGAGCTCTCGGGCGGCAAGTCCTAAAGGTGCTGGTAGGACTTGTCTCCTGGCTTCGGTACTGGAAGGAATAGTGCCGGCACCACGTCGCTCGCAAAAGGGCCCGCACCCTCACTCTTGATGAGGTCCACCTGCCATAACGTTTGGAGGGTATACTTCGCCGCACAAGTGGAATTCTTCTGCATCATTTCCTCCAACTCGTACTCGGTATAGTGCGCGAGTTGACATCCACTACTGTAGGGCGGCGGGTCTGCTGCGGCGGCTTCCAGCTCTCGCACTGGCGCTTGTAGTGCCTCTTTTTATTCCTCCAATGTGGCAACGACGGTGTCGGCCACGTCCGCCCTCTCTCTATCACTCCGCCTCCTCCTGGGCGAGACGGCGGGCCTCCTCATTCTCGTCCACCAGCCTCTTGAATGAGGGGGCATTTTTCTCCATTTGGGTGCACCGCCGGCCGACCATGTGGGCCAGCTCCAGGCTGCAGAGCTGGGCCCGCGCGCTCTCATGGACCAGCACCCGCACGGCCTCCTTGTCATAGATGGCGGCGTCTTCCCGGGAGTAGAGGTCGAACGAGAAGTTGTTGGCCACCTCGTTGGTAGTCTCCTGCTTTAACTAGCTCGGCAGCAAGGTGAAGATGATGACCCTGTTTGATTCCATGTCCCACAGGAGAAGGGGGATGCCGAGCTCATCTAAGCACTTCTCGCCATAGCTAAAGTTGCGGTGCCCTCTTGGCAACGGATTCGGGGCGGTCTGCTCTTCACCCTGCGGTCTAGATGTGTCGGCCACTCCGTCGGGGGTGCTGCTGGTCGAGGCAGCCGCAGGGGCGGGATCCCAGGTTGGTTGGCCGACTGGGGCCTTGCCTTTCACCCGAGCTGCGGGAGGTACTCCTCTCGCGGTCTTCGATTTCTTGGGTGGCGGCGGCAGAGGATGCGATCCGCGGCTATGCCGCTTCGGAGAAGCAAACGCCAGGGTCTCGTGGCGAGCGGCGGCACCGACCTCGGTACTAACAAGCTTGCTGGAAGCAAGTCACGCACTCTTATAAGGAGGGTGCAGGGGGATGTCCCGCTCACCTGCAGAAAAGGAAAGTTAGAGCAGGAAAAATAATGAAGTAGAAAGGAGAAGCGTGAGTAGCTTACCTCCCCAAGGCGGGACAGGGGCAAGGTTGTCCAGATTCTTGCGCATGAAGGCGACTTCAAAGTTCTTCCCGGCAAAGAACCCGAACAACTCCGCTTCATGGCCCCCCAAGCTAGGGGCGGTAGCTTGCCTCGCTGAGCTAGACCAGCGAGAAAGGGACGTTGCCAAAGTCCCCCTTGACAAAGACGAATTTCTTTAGCCAATTATGGCTCGTATTGACGGTCTCCCGCACCATGACGTGGCCGCTGGAGAATTAGGCGGTCCCCTCCTTGTTCGCCCTGAAGGAGAACAACTTGCGGAAGACTGCGAGGCTGAACTCGATCCATTCTTCTCGGAGGAAGCACGCAAACCCAATCACCACTGAGATGGAGTTGGGCATCATCTGCCCAGGGACGACCCCAAGGTATTTCAATATTTGGCAGTCCTCCGGCCATAGGGGAACCCGGAGACCCGCCTCGAAATGCTCCATTAGGATGGGGAGCTCCTCCCCCGAGAGTTCAATGATCTTCTCTCCCTCCCCAAGTCGCCTCGCCACAAAGCCTGGCAGTATGTAGTCACCTATGGAGTCGAAGAACTCAACTTTGGAGATGACGACATGGGAGAAGTTGGGCTTAGATAAGGACCAGGCACACTTGCTCCGACCATCCACATCGCCGCTACCACCACCCATCTCGCAGAAAGCTTTCTAAGCAGGATGAAGAAGTTCTCATAAGAAGCGGGCGAGCCGAGGGTTGCAGGAAGCAAGGGAGAAAGGGAAATCTTAAATGAGGTGGGTGAGAAAGAGTCGGAAATGCCTATTTATAGAAAGGAAAAGTGCGGGAAAATATTTCGCCGGCGGGAAAAGTGCGAATAGCAAAATATACCCTGACGTTTCGTCTTCCCGACTCGCAGCCACATTACAAAGACTGTTCGGCAACAAACAACGCTCACCCGCGTCCGCCCAAGAAGCGTGCGAGCTACGACTCACGCCGGCCGGTAATGGTAGACGAGACGAACAGACTCGCAATCTGCGAGGTCCCGGCCCGCTCCCACCAAGATTAGACAGACGGGCTGGGCAAGTGGATTCGATAATCTCGCACCAGCTTAAAGAAGAGGCAGACGAACAAGAGAGCTTCATCCGCGTTCACCGAGAGAAAACTAAGAGGCAACACAATAAAAGTAACATATAACAAGCACTCTGCCCATGGGCGGGCGAGAAAGTCTCAAATTATTACAAACATTAAAAATTTTCCAAGATGGAAGACCCTCCTAAGCGAACTGGACTGAGATGCGGGTGTGCCCTGTCCTGACGATCAATAGTGGGGAGGGGGTAGATGGCTCAGTACTGGATCCACTTCCACCTGCCCCGCCTCCGCGTCCCAGATCGGGGCGCCACGTGAGGATAGTGGTATTTGCGAACTGCCACCAACTCCTGTTGTGCCAGGCCGTCTTGCACCATGGCGTGGCTGAGCCGCTCCTCTGCCAGTGTTATGTGCACCCCAGGAGAAGTAACCCCATCTCCGTCAGCTGGATGCCTCGCTCCATCAAGGACTACAAACAGCTCTTCCGCTGCGGCCTTATCCTTGTCAGCCCTATTGAAGAACTCCTATAGCAGTAGCGTGTGCTTCTGGAATAGCCGCGTCACCTGCCTCTTCATTCCCCTCTCATCTGTCGGGTCACCCAGATACTCGGAAATATGATCTGTATGAGGGGGAGGCAAATATCCCTCACTCATTTCAACATCGGAGGAGAATATCACGTTGAAACCTGTAAAGGGAAAGGTCAGAAGGAGCGAGCGGTAACAAACATGCATGAGTATGAGCTCACTAGGTGTCGACACGTCGTCCGCACCAGCTGATGGCTGAGAAGTGCCCGACCGATTTAAGACCCCCCAACCTTTGCCCCAAGTCGGGCCGTAGGGCGTCTTACTTGCCCAAGACGTCCACCCAGTGCTCCTTAAGGGGTAACAACCCACTCTGCTAAGCACTAGTTGGCCGCCTTGCTCGGCTTGAATCACAACATTCACATCACATCATAGAGTATTGCGTAAGCATTAACAGGAAACCACAACAAATAAATATAACCATATATATTTAACAAAAACCGCAAAATGTCGTAGCCACAGTGTATACATGGTGCCCGTAGGCTATATAATACTACAACTAACAACTCCTTTCTCTCTCAACTCTGCTTGCTAGTTCTCACGTCTCGAAACTCTAGAGACGATGAGGGTGCCTCTGCTCGGGTAGTCCTATCAGCTGGCATATCATCCCGCAGCAGCTGGTCGCTATGGTGCTTCATCTCCTGTGAATGGTTATTTAAATAACCGTTAGTCACAGAGTTAAGTAGAAACAAATCTCCTCCCCGGATCCATATCCCCGGGATGAGCTCACGCACCCAACAAAAGCAGATAGCCGAAGCATGAGAGGGTTAGTATAACATTTCATGAATAAGATAGGAGCAACCAAAAAGAGGCACAACATGGTATAACTGTACTAGCAACGATAATATATGTCAGTTATAATTTAGGCTCCACTAGCACAACAACGCAGCAGGTATTCAAAACATTACAGGCTTTCACAGCCGCGTACACGTCACATGCATTCACAGCCGTGCACACATCGCATGCATTCACAGCTGCGCACATATCGCAGACATTCACAGTCGCGCACAACACCTTATGTCGACATAGTATGTACCGCTTCTTTTCAAGCAGGGTAGCGAGCCCCGCGGGCCTCACCGATGTGGTCGTCGGTGATAGTGTCCAATCCTGCCACTTTTGGGGGTGGTCATACCGCACGACGCAGTTCCTAACGTACAACCCCATGTTCTCTTGGATATGAGCGATATCCGGCAATTCAACATTTCGGCCAACAAGCGGAGGAAAACCTAACGGGGATAACATAACGGTCGGTCACCCGTGATACACATATCCCAATCGCCTTGAGCCATTGACCTTCTCGCACCAGTATGAACGGTCAGCGAAAGGGGCTGACGCGCTATAATTTACCGCAAGTAATTCAGAAGCAATCAATCAAATAATCATGATACTACACACCGGGTCTGCGACGGTCTGCCCTACTATACGTTAACATTCAGGCAAGGATGCTCAGCTCAACTTTCGACCAGGATCATTGGAGCGCTTTATTTGAGGCTAAACCCGGAGGGACACCTCCACTCCGGTTATCCAAAACTAAGGCTCAACCTTAACAAACAACTATTTGTCAAAGCAGGACCCGTGCTTATAATAGTAAAGTGCAGTAAAGAAAATGCAGTAATTAAAGCTGCTGAGAATAAACACTGCATAATGAGAAGTGACCAGTACGAAACTGTAGTAGTACTGAAACGGAAGTACTAAACTGAAATGAACTTGACCAGTACGAGACTGGAGTAGTACTGAATTGGAAGTACTGAACTGAAATGAACTTGACCAGTATCATACTAGAGTAGTAATGAATTGAAAGTACTGAACTGAAATGAACTTGACCAGTATGAGACTTGAGTAATACTGAATTGAAAGTACTGAACTGAAATGAAATTGACCAGTACGATACTGGAGTAATACTGAATTGAACTTGACCAGTACAAGACTGGAGTATAACTGAATTGAAAGTACTGAATTGAAATAAATAGAGGAAATAGACCAGTGCAAGACTGGAATAATCATAAATAAAATGGTTAGTAGTCCAATCACTCCATTCAGGAGGTTTCAGTTCCATCTCCATTCTCAGGAGGTGTATTCAGTTCCTTTTCAGTTCTCATGAGGCATGTTCGGTTCCTTCTCCGTTCTCAGGAGATTTTTTTAGGTTTTACCCATTATTAAGATCCGATCACAATTCAGTTGCTCCCTTTTAATCACGGCTTAATCGGATTAGGGTAAGCTTATTATGAGATACATCTTTATTATTCATGCGAGAATAGATATCAATTTGATTTCTTGCGTCGGATCGAATTCGAGAATCTCGTTAGTGGGCACATTCTTACTCAAATTTCAACCTTGAAAATCCTTTTTAACACATGAGGGAAATTCTTCACCCAGAACGAGGTTGTGATTTATTTTTCTCGAAACTCGTACTTTCAACTTCTGAGTCTACCCAAAATGTTCGAGAGTTATTTGAAAATGAGGTGCCAGTGATTTCGAAAAACCCTAAAATACTCAAGGCTGAAAATCTTGCCTCGATAACTCTCATCTGTTGTTTAATTGAACTTAATATTCAATATATAAAATGATCGCGCCCTTACATTTCCATTTTCGAAGAATTCGAGCGCGTAAATTTTCGAGCGCGACTCTAGGCTGCAAGAAATTGGAAAAATTTCAATTTTTATTCCAAGGTTTCCAAATTTTAATACAACCTTTAAGAGAGCCTAACAAGAGCCTAGTAATTTTTCCATAATTTTTCGAACAATTTTAGGCCTCTAAATTGGCCAAAAAATTCTTATTTAGGCTTTTAAAAATACCAAATTAACTCCAAAAATCTCCAAGCTTTTTGTGTAGACTGAACTCATTAATGGGAACAATTTTTATGTTCAAAACTTTTTCATCATGGGCTTATATTACTCTCTAGAAAATAAAATACCTATTTTTATTATAATATTATAATATTTATAAAAATTATAGTATATATATCTATACTATATTAAAAAGAACTATCAACTTAAGCTATTTGACTAGCTAATTAAGACATCTAATCAATCGTAGCCGTTCATCTTAACCCCCATCAACTGTACTCCCCCATTTTGCGTTGAGATCCCTCGCCATCGCTCTCCTTCGCCCCGACCCCTCTACCATCGCGATCCTCTCCGCCAAAACGAAGGTCCGGACCCTCTCCTCTCTCCACCAAAACGAAGGTCGCAACTCCTCATGCTCTCCTCCGCACCAAGCAACTAGGTAATGGTTTCTCCTCCTAACCCCGATCCCTCAGTCTCATCTTCTCTGCTAGGGCATCAAATAAATGTCATTACATAGAGGGAGGAATAAATAGATGACTGAACACTCGCAGTCTGCAACCAAGATCGCTTCTCACCAACGACCATGCCTTTACCTCTCTTCTTCCATCCTCATCGTGAAAGTTAGTCCAACATTCAAAGATCGAAAAAGGTTAGTCCAACATTCAGAGAGGAAAAACGCTAAATTTCACCTCCACCACACTTCCAGTTTTATTTTTTAAAATACTTCCCAGTTTTCAATTTCATTTTCTTAAATTTTTTCCAGTTTATATTCCGGCCCATCTTAGGTTCCTGCATCGGTTTTAACACCTATCGTCCAAAGACCAACATAAGAAAGAGGGAATCACCCATGGATGCCCATTGGACACTTCCACGCCCTCCCATGTATGCCCAATGGCACACTTCCAGGCTCAATTTTTTATTTTCTCTGATGCATCAAAGTCCAGCCACAGGAGAAATTTTTGTGTTCTATCATCTGTTTCATACTTCTTAGGACACATTAACTTTTTCAATTTGCTTCAAAGCTCTCAATTTCACTTGGATTTTTGAGGTTTGTGCTTCCCTTATGCGTTCCAGCATGACAACTATTGACTCACTGAAATTGTTTTGTACAACATGCTTTTTTGGGTCATTTATACTTCTACAATTATTGGTCACTTAATATGTTGCGATATATTTGCCGTTTTACTTTTTAGCATTTTTAGTATTTTTATTCTTCGTTTAGGGCTTGCTATCCTGTTGGAACATATGTTGTGCTTTACTTGAGAAGCAGAAAATTTCAATTGTCAAATTGAGGCTTAAAGAAGCTTCATTGTAACAACAGACCAGAAGTCGATTTTTTTGATAATTAAGGGGTTGAAAAATTTAATTGTAATTATTGTTGAAATAAGAATGACATCTATTTTCATTCTAAATTATGTGTAATTTAGCTCCAAAATAGTATTTCCTTCATAACTGCATTTATTTTCATTCTTAATTAAACATTTAGAGTAAGTCAGAATATGATTTCTTCTAGGATATTTTTGATTATTTCTTCAAAAGGGAAAAAATATCATGTCAAGTACATGCGTAAGATGTTGCACCCTCTAAGATCCGGGCGCAACCCATTTAGATGTAAGCTCAACCTGTTTAGATGAGGGTGCATCCTGCTTAGATGCAACGTCCGTTAGGAACTTAGGTCCTGCATCATGGAAGCTTTCTCTCGAGGCGTTTTATCACAGTCGACCATAATTTATTCTAGAATTACACAATCCAGAGTCATGAGACTACGCACGTGAAAAACATGGTGTTCAAAGGAGATATTTTATTGTCTCCAAATGTTGTCGACCGTCGAATGTTGCCACCCATGACAAATGTTGTCTGTCGCGACAAAAGTTACCCCCACGACAAATGACACCCACCGCGACAAATGTCGCTCACATAACAAATGCCGTCACCATGGCAAATGTCATCCACCACGACAAATGTCTCCCACACAACAAATGTCACACTCACGACCAATGTCGCATCCACGAGACAACGACCAGTGTCCCCCCCACGACAAATGTCTCCCCACGAGAAAAGTCACACCCACGACAAATGTTGCACCCTCGACAAAAGCCCCGGGCCAAACGGAAGGAGAGCATTCAGTTGATGATTTAATAAATTTTATTTTTCCCTAATATGCAAATGTACAATATCGACAGTAATGATGTCGAGTACATGGAGACAAGGGCCCTGATAAATCCATTGAATGAAGATGTTAACAACCTGAATGAAAAATGCATGTTTATGTTCCCGGGGGATAGTACAACTTACTATTCTTTTGACTCTATCTCTGATGATAACCATAACTTATATCTCCCATAATTTTTAAACTCAATTAATCCCAGAAATCTACCCCCGCACAAACTAACATTAAAGCGTGGCAGCCCCATTATGCTCCTCCGAAATATAGATCCGAAAATTGGTTTATGCAACGGCACTATACTAATATGTCGTAGATTTGGAAGAAATATCATTGAGGCAAATATATTGGTAGGACATTTCAAGGGTTTAAGAGTTTTTATTCCACGCATACCACTTAAGAGTGCAGAGGATTACAAGATGCCGTTTGAACTAACGAGAAAACAATTTCCTGTCAGATTGAGCTTCGCTTTAACAATTAACAAGTCTCATGGACAAACGATAGGGAATATCGGGATCTATCTTCCAAATCATGTATTCAGTCATGGTCAATTGTACGTTGCTTTATCTCGAGTGGTTTCAACACATACCACAAGAGTATTAGTAAAAAACTATGTTATCGAGGGTCATGAAGGCGTGTTCACTAAAAACGTGGTATTCAGAGAAATATTTGATCGAGTTGACTCCACAACAATGAGAAGCGCGGTATGATATCAAATACAACTAAATTTTATTTCATAAATAAGAACTACTTCAATTGGTCGAAGACTAAAATAAAGATTCATTTTCATTGCTCACTGCAGAATTATGACGTTGATTGTTTTTAGCTATATTTTCAAGATCTCGCTGCGTATGATCTCATGGTGCCTCTGATTGAATATGCACAAGGTACAGTAAAGTTCTGATATTCTTTGTCATTGCAGATTGTTTTTTGCAGAAAGACTGAAATTTAAAATTAATGTACTTATTTTTAAAAATTTCTATTTTTCAGATCATACGTTCTGTTAGATGATTAAAAGACTACACTTCATTTGGGTTAAAAATGATGGGCATGAGGATATCAATTGTGGTATATGTTCAGGTAAGATGCATGTATGTTTTTGTGAATGTGTTTTGTAAAGAACTTATATTGTTATAAAATCATCATATCTTTAATGAATTCAAAAACTCTATCGTCAATATCATTTTCTATATAACCAAACATTGTTGAGACTAATTTATAGTTGGAAGTCATTCTTAGATGGTTATTGTTCCCCACGACAAATGTCGCACCCACGGCAAATGTCGCACCAGTCGACGAATGTCGCACCCACGACGAATGTCGCACCGACGACGAATGTCGCACCGACGACGAATGTCGCACCCACGACATATATCGCACCCACGACATATGTCGCACCCACGACATATGTCTCACCCACGACATATGTCGCACTCACGACATATGTCGCACCCATGACATTTGTCGCACCCACGACATTTGTCGTACACACCACATTTGTCGCACCCACGACATTTATCGCACCCACGACATTTGCCCCCCGGGCCGAAGGCCCGTTCCTGTCACTCGTATATATATATTATTTTTATCATCCTTAGTCACGAACATGCATCGCACCGCCACCCATACGGGCTTTCCCCGCCGCCGGCCGGCCGTGGCTCCGCCCCCAGCCGACTACCCGGGGTCGGGCGCTCCCTCCGGCAGTGGTCCGACGGCCTGTCGCCGCCGAAGCCATTTTTTTTATTTTTGAACCGAAGGGAGGGTGTGACGGCGGTGGCGCTCTGGCCGCCGGAGCTCGTATGCAGATCATCTAGAAGAAAGGGAAGAAGGAGAGAAGTTTTCCACCTTGTTTGGGGACCTCTGGTGGCTCTCGATGAAGTTGCCATGAGAGGTGACGGTCGAGCTCAGGTAGGCTATTTCCGGCGAGGTGGGGCTCTGGCAGGGGTATGATGGTGGCTCGTTTTGAGCTAGGAAGAGGGGCAAGTTCATCTAGAGGGGTAGGGGTCCATATATAGAGTGAGGATAGAGTCCCCTTACTCTTCTTTTTGGTTAATCAAATCAAGAGGGTGAGTTTGGCCAACCCTTGTAGGGTTAACTCACCAGCTGTATGGGGGCACATGTCATCCTACTAATGGTTGGTTGTACCACCTAAGGGCCTAGACTAGGGTATTAGGCACGTGGGGAGTTTGTTCTTAACCAATAGAAATAGAGGGAGAGAGGGAGGTGGAGTTATTTGATTGGCCTCCCTTCTCTTATTTAGGGTTATAGTGGTTGCTGTCAGCCATCTATTGGAGAAGGTACAACCATGTGTCTCCATCTTGGAGGTTTGGAAGAGAGAGAGAAGGAGAGGGGTGTGGAGGGAAAATATTGGTGGGCCTCCATTTGGGCCCATTCCTCTTCTTTTCTAATTGATTTAGGGCCCCAAGGAATGAGGGGGAGTAAGTCCATATTCATCCATGGAGAGGGGATGTGCTCCTCCTTAGGAAAAATTCCAAAAAAAGAGAAAGAGGAGGGTTTGATAAAGTCAACCATGTGGTGGGTCCCCATGTGGGTCAAAGTCAAAGTGAGTCCAAGTCATTGGGATCGGATCAAAGTTGGAGTCTCGTGTCACAATTGGTGTGCACACGCTTTTCAGTGCACAGTTGTGCTTGATTTGACCTTGGGTTGACCACTTGTCAAAATTTCCCGAGACTACTTATGTTGACTTTATATTGACCACATGAGTCCAACGCCACTGACTGAGGTTGAATCGGAGTCCGTTTGGCAAAAATCCAAAATCTGTGCGTCGCATCGCGCTAAAACGGTCAAAATGTTTATATTTGTCATTAGACATCAGATTGCGATGCGATGCATTCTGATGCACTCGTATGGGTCATACGAGGCCACAGGAACTGACAGAACTCAAATCGGAGTTCTCTTGGCAGATATTCAAAATCTTGCTATCATGATGTTTTACGAGAAGCGGTCACATCCACCATATGACCTTAGGGTCTAACGGAACGAGTTCCGACACGCACATATTGACTATACGACGCCACATGAACTGACAGAACTCAAATCAGTGTTCTCTAGCTCCATTTCCAGCCTAGGGTTACCTCTATTGGGTCACGAGTAGGGGTTAAAGTCACTTTTATTGGGCCCACTAAGGTTCTGGTGGCCCAATAAAAGTCCGGATGTTACAATCCAATAAAAATAAATGGATTTTCATCCCCAAAAATTTGCTCGAAGTAGGGGGAAAAGTAACATATCTGGGGAAAGAGCTCTGGGTGATTTCTTGGACGATTGCTTCAGGTTCCCATGTATACTCATCTCGTCCGCAGTTTGACCACGATATGTTGACCATCAGAATGGTTTTGTTGCGCAAGGTCTTTGCCTTGTAATCAACTATTCTGACAGGTTCGAGCTGGACAGATCTATCTGACTACAACTATACTGGCGGTGTCAGAAGGTGCTGTTCTGGTTGCAGGAGGACTCATCTCAAGGAAGAAACATGAAACACATCGTAAAGATTTTCCAAATTCTGGGGCTGGGCTAACTGATAGGCGATGGGGACAACATGCTCTATCACCGTATAGGGTCCCAGGTAGCGGGGATCTAGCTTTTTATGCTTCCTCAACCGGGAGACACCATACATGGGCTTGATTTTCAAAAACATCATTTCTCCCACGCTGAACTCCACCGGTCAGTGTCGTGCATCATAATACTTGGCCTGCCGGCTCTACGCCTCCCACATCTGTTCCTGGATCAGCTGTATCGCTGTCGTAGTGTCATCGATGTAAGCTACTCCTAAGGCTTCCGGGTCCTCTTCCCGAGGCCAAGTCAACGGGATTCAGCAATGCCTCCCATATAATGCCTCGTACGGAGCCATTTTGATGTTTTCCTGGTAGTTGTTATTGTAAGAAAACCCAACTAGAGGTACCAGTTGCTCCCATGGTTCATTGTGCTCCACTATGCAAAGTCGAAGCAGATCCTCCATCATTCGATTCATCCTTTCCACCTGTCCATCTGTCTAAGGATGGAAGGCGGTGTTAACGGCCAACTTGGTCCCCATGTATGCATGCACCCATCTCCACTCCTTAGATGTGAGACGTCCGTCACGATTTGACATGATAGACTTTGGCACTCCGTGGAACCGAACTACCTGCTCTAGGAACATTCTGGTCAAAATGTCAACTCTGTCACCCTGTCGATTTGGATTGAACCGCGCTACCTTGGTAAGTCGATCTATAGCCACCCATACAGAGTCGTTTCCGATATGGGATCGAGGTAGGTCGTAGACGAAGTCCATGGAGATGTCTTCAAATTTCCATTCTGGTATTGGCAGGGGCTGCAATAGGCATCCTAGGTTGCGACATTCGGCTTTAATCTTCTGACATGTTTGATATAGGGCCACGAAGTTAGTGACGCCTCTTTTCATTCCGGGCCAGTAAATGCTCCTGCAAAGATCAACATACATCTTAACCACACCAGGGTAAATAGAATACCACGACTGATGCGCTTCTCGAAGAATCTCATCTTCGACTCCTTCGGTAGAGGGAATAAACATGCGATGTCTGAACTGCAAGATTCCATCATGCAAGTCTAACTCCTCTTCTGCTCTATCCTGTAGGGACTGGATGATTGAGACAACTTCCGGATCGACCTTCTGGGTTTCTCTTATTCGATCCCGGTTGTCGCACTGAATTTCCATCCAATATAGTTGTGCCTGGTACTATTCGGGATCCCTACGAGCAACAAGAGTAATCTTCAAGTCTAGCAAATACTGAAACCATTCCCATAGAATCTGCTTCATCCAGCTCCCGGCTATCGAGGGCTGGCGGCTCAACGCGTCAACAACTTTATTAGCCTTCCCAGGGTGGTACTGGATAGAGAAATCATAATCCCCAGAAATTCCAACCATCGGCGCTGCCGAAGGTTAGACTCTTTTTGAGTAAAGATGTATTAGATGCTCTTATAGTCGAATAGGATCTCCCATCTTACTCCGTACAAGTAGTGCCACAAATATAGAGGACGAAAATAACGACGCCCAACTCTAGATCACGGATTGCGTAATTCAGCTCGTTTGACTTTAGCTAGCGAGGTGCGTAAGCCACCACCTTACCATGCTGCATCTGAATAGCTCCTAATCCTTTCAGGGAGGCATCAACATAAATCTGGAGTCCTTCGATTTTCTAGGGGATCGTAAGGATTGGGGTAGAAGTTAGCCTCTTCGAACGCAATTACACATTCCGGAATTTATTGAAACATAATATCTTTTCTTGTAAGAGCTAGGAGGGGTAACACAATTGAAAAATACAAAAAATTTAATTTAATACCCGGCAAGATAAAGGAAACTTCTTATGTCTGATGACGTCTTAAGCGGTGACCAGCCTTGAACTGCCTGGATTTTGGCCTGATATATTGCTACCTCACTTTTGTTGATGGTGTGGCCCAAGGATCCGACCTCCTCTTACCAGAATTTACACTTACTGAACTTGGCGAAGAGAGAGTGTTCTCGAATTTTAAGTGACACCATCTGCATGTGTCTAGAATGGTCTGCCATGGTCTTTGAGTAGATCAATATGTCGTCGATGAAGACGATCATGAAATGATCTAGGAAGGATACGAATACCATAACCATCAGGGCTATAAATGCAGAGGGGCATTAGTGAGCCCAAAAGGCATTACCATGAACACCTATAGACCATAGCGGTAGCTATAGGCAGTTTTGCAGATGTCTTCCTCCCGGATCCAAAGCTGATTGTAGCCTGATCTTAGGTCCATCTTGGAGAATACAGATGCACCTTGCAATTGATCGAATAATTCGTCAGTCCTTGGAAGTGAATATGTATTCTGTATTATAAGCTAGTTTAGTTCCTTGTAATCTATTCACAAGCGCAGTGTCCCGTATTTCCTTTTTACAATCATTACATGGATCCCTTGGGTGAGGAACTTAGGCGAATGAATCCATCATCTATCAGTTCCTGAAGTTGAATCTTCAATTCGGCCAACACCTTAGGGGCCATTCGATGGGGTGCTCAGGACACTAGTCGAGCTCCGGACACAAGCTCAATCTGAAGGTCAACCTCTCGCTGTGATGACAAACCTAGGAGGGACTCCGGAAACACATTCGAAAAATCACGTACCACCGGTACCTCGGCGAGTACTTGAACTTTATTCTTCATTTTGAAGTAGATGAGGAGAATATACGTATCATACAACAACGCATACATCCGATGCAGGTATACATATGCATATAGTATATAACATAGGTATCAATATCTGGCATCACTCTAGCGTTTAAGATATATACCTATCACTACATCAGGGGCCGGTCAATGCTGAAGATCCAACACATAACCTTCCAAGGGTGCTGCTCGGCCCTGTTGACCTTTTCTACCATCTCTACCCCTTCGGCATCTTTGTACCGACTGCCTGTCCTCCTTGAACTGCTCCTAATCCTGGCCTTCCTACCGCTTGCGGGCAGAAATCTCTCATGTGTCCCGACTGCTGGAACAAAATAGTTCCCTGCAATGTGAACGTCTCGTCGAGCTACTGGCGCGGGCTGTGGTACTAGTGCTGGCCTGGGCTCCTACTCTGGTGTTAGGGGTGCTGGTGGGATCCTGTGTTGGAACACCCTATTACTAATTTGGGTCAGGATCACTATGTCTCTAGGAAACCTATTTTGACCTCCTGTATAGCTCTAAAGGTCAATTAGAATTGAGTCTAAGGGTTAGTAGTTAGGTTTGGAAGCTGCCCTCAAGACCAAGGATTTTCAGTTTGAAGACTAAGTCATATCGTCGAGCTCAGTACGACGAATCGTCGAACTCCAATCGACGATCATCTAGCTCAACTTCGACAGATCGTCGAACTCCATTCGACGATCGCTGAGCTCAACTTCAACAAATCGTCGAACTCCATTCGACGATCTTCGAGCTTAGTTCGACGATCTTGACTCAGTATTGATTATCTATCTCTGATCTCAGTTCGACGATAGTTGAGCTCAGATCGACGATCTCTGTTGCTGTCTAAATCCAAATCGCTGAGCTCAGTTCGACGATAGTGGAGCTCAGTTCGACGATTTTCTGAACGAGTTGAATATTTTTCAAGATTCAAATTCAGAACAGTTAAGGAGTTATTCAGCAATTAATTCAGAAGATTTTCTAGCCGTTTTCATTTATTCTGGACCAAGTTTCAAGGGATTATCAAGGAATATTTCTTTGGACTTTCCCCCAGAAGACATTTGCAATTAAGGATGTAATTAATGACAGGCCAACGACTATTCTTGACAGAGGATGATTTTCTATTCAGAACCAGGGAATAAAACATAAGATTATTTGAATCTCTCTAACACTCAGCACACAGCACAGATAAGCAGAACAAGAAGAAGAAGAACAATTTATTCTCTGTAACAATATTCTCTGAACAACATCTTTTCTGATCACCAACTGTTCACAAGAGAAAGTGTTGTAGACATTCTCTGTCTCAAAGAATTCATACAAGAACACACACCAAAGGAGATCAACAAATCTGAAATCTTCAGATCACCTTTGATTCAAGTGTTCAAGGCCAACATCTTTCAAGACTCCAGACACCTAACATTTCAGCTGTTGCTTAAATTATCATTTGCTGGAGATCAACTTCTGAAGGCCTATCACCCTACAGCAAAGCTTCATTCCTGAATATCTCAAGAACTCAGGGGGAGCTTTGACAACATCAAAATCCACATAGTCTTCTCAGCTGCTTTGAGAAAGAGAAGACTTCCATCATTCTCTCATCCCCATCTCTGTAAAGGGTTTTTCAAACTCCCTTCAAAAGTTTGTGCTTGGTTTTTGAGCACCTTATCAAAAGCTCATTGGTGGCAAGACACCTGATCAAAAAATCTGATTTGGTTTTTGAGCACCTTATCAAAAGCTCATTGGTGCCCAGGACACCTGATCAACTCATCCTGCAGTGGATTCCTACCTAGGGTGGTAGAAGAGTGGATGTACCAAGTTTAGGGGAACCACTATAGCTCCTTGTGTCTTTTGGCTTGCTTATCTTTATTTTTGTTTCTGGCTGTGATCGATCTGTGATTAGTTAGGATCTGTGATTAGCTTCTTTTGTAGGTTACTTCAATTGTTTAGATTTAAATATTTGCTTCCCTGTTCACTCAGATTACAACAATTGTTGTAAAAAGTTTTTAAGCACCATACTCTATTCACCCCCCCTCTAGAGTATTTCAGATCTAGCTGCACTTTCAATTGGTATCAGAGGCAGGTTGGTTAAATATACCACACCTTGGTGGTTGCACAGACTAACACCTGAACCCAAAGATTCCTAGTTAGATCTGTTTTCTTTTGAGTTTATTATTAGATTTTGTTTTCACCAATCATGGCCCAAAACAAAGATTATGCTAGCACCAGACCTCCAGTGTGCAATCTGTCTAAGTTTGCACTTTGGAAAGCAAGGATTAGATTATACATGAATTCTATTGACGAGGATATTTTTAATTCTGTTTTGACAGTTTGTCCAAGACCTCCAGAGAACACAAGTACAAATGCTGTTCCACCTCCATCAGGAACAGATGCTGATATCAAGAAGTGGAAGCTAGCTGATGCAAAGGCTATGAACATCTTAGCACAGACCATGTCTGATGACATCTTCCAAAAGGTGGCTGAATGTAATTTAGCAAAGGAAATCTGGGATAAACTCTCTGAAATAGTCTCAGGCTCAGCTGATGAAAGAAAGGATAGGAGATCCCACCTCATATCTCAATATGAGAATTTCAAGAAGGGAGAAGCTGAGTCAGTTGGAGATATGTACAATAGACTCAGTCTGATTGTCAGTGAACTCGGGACTTTGGATAAGGAGATATCACTAACTGAACTTAATGACAAAATTCTAATGTGCTTCCCAAGCACTTGGGATTCAAGAATCTGGCCAATCAAGGATGCCAGAAGTTTGAATGAGATCACCACAGAAGCTCTTTTGGGCAAGCTCAAATCCTATGAGCTGCTCATTAAGAACAGAGAAGAAGAGTAGAAGGCTGCCTCACCAGCCACAAGGAAAGAGAAGACAATAGCCTTCAAAGCAACTGAAGACCAGCATGAAGACAAAGTCACAGGCAATGATGAACTGCTCAGTCTATTGGCCAAAAGATTTTACAAGATGGCCAGAAAGGACTTCAGAAAGAGATCATACAAGGAGCATGATAAGTCAAGGTATGATAAGTCAAATAATAAGGAAATTGTCTGCTTTGGTTGCAGGAAACCAGGGCACATTGTACCTGACTGTCCAGAAAACAAAAACAAGGACAGAAGGGACAAGAAAGAAAGAAGAAAGGAGAAAGACTTCAAGAGGAATGGCAATGGAAAACCCTCCTCCAGCAAGAACAAACACACAAGGAAGGGATTTGTTGCTGAATCTTGGAGTGATACTGAAGAAGAATCAGAAGCATCATCCAGCTCAAGTGATGATGAAGATGATGCAGAAGAGAAGGAGTTCTGCATGATGACAATCAATGTCTCACAACATAATTCAGATGAAGAAGACTCAGAGTCAGATTCAGAGACTCAACTTGAAGAAAACCAGGTAATTAGTTCATTTGATTTCAATTCAGAGGACTTTAAATCTGAGTTTAAAGCATTATGTTTAGACTTACTAAAATCTGAGAAGGAAATTATTTCTCTCAGAAATCAATTGTCTGAACATAGTTCCTTAAAGTCAGAAAACCTCAAACTCTCTCAGGAGTTGGAATGCTGTAGGGAGCAGATAGCTTCACTGAAAGGTGAGCTATCAGAGGCCAAGAAGCTTGAAGAATCCCTTAATGGGAGAAGTATCAAGCTGATGGACATCACAAGCACAGTGAACTCCAGATTTAATAGTACACTGGGCTTGAGTGCTTCATCCAGCCAACCTATAGTTCTAACAACCCCAATCAAGTTCATTTCTGATAAAGGGAAGGGATTTGTAGAGGTAGCTAGGAAAAATTCTGATCTGCCTAAGAAAACTAAGTTCCAGCAGAAATCGCCGAACAGAGCTCAACGATCGCCGAACGCAGATCGACGATCTCAGGCAAAATCGTCAAACTCAGGTCGACGATCTCAAATTCCTGAACTCTGCCACAGTCGACCGTCGAACGGAGCTCGACGATCTGACCCAAGATCGTCGAACGCAGCTCCACGATCGTCAAACAGAGATCAGAGCTCCGAAAATTCCTTCAAGGGCAAATCAAAATCCAATCCTAGGGGTCTTTCATCCCAAATCTTTAACCCTTATACTGAATGGATAATACCTCCAAGGAGATATCATCCTGAAGGTTATAAGAGTCAACCTGGGATGTCTTTCATTTCTGAGTTTAAAGGTTATCAACCTAGGCCCAAGGTAAACTGGGTCAAAAACAAATGAATTATTTTATGTGCATGTGAAGACCTATCCAACATCTAACCAGCAATGGTACTTGGATAGTGGGTGCTTTAAGCACATGACAGGAAACAAGGACAACCTCACATCCTTTAAAGCCAAGCTTGGACCCAAAGTTATCTTTGGTGATTCAAACTTTGGACAAACTAAAGGATATGGTGCAGTCCAGATTGGGACAGTAACATTCAAAAAGGTAGCTTATGTGGAAGGACTGAAGCACAATTTGATAAGCATCAGTCAGCTATGTGATGAAGGCTACCAGGTGACTTTCAGCAAAGCATTATGCAAGATCAAGTCAAAGGACAACATAACTGTGTTGACAGGTAAAAGGAAAGGTAACATCTATCTAGTAGATTTTCTTTCAATAGATGTAGACATTTGTTTGTTTAATTCTGTCTGTAGACCTAATGTTTTATGACATAAGAGACTAGGACACTTAAACCTTAGAACTATTGCTAGGCTATCCAAGGACAACCTTGTTAGAGGACTACCTTCTGGCCCCTACAAGAAGGAAGGACTCTGCAGGGCTTGTCAATTAGGTAAGCAAACTAAAAATAGTTTTAAGTCACTTAATAAGAGTGATTCACCTAGGATATTGCATCTGTTACACATGGATCTTTTTGGACCCATTACAGTACAAAGCCTATGAGGGAAATCTTACACTTTAGTAGTTGTAGATGACTTCTCTAGATTCACATGAGTGTTCTTTCTGAGGATGAAGTTTGATAACTTTAAGTGATTGACAGAGTTTCTCAAATGCATACAGATTGAGTTCAATACTCACATTGCCCTGATCAGAAGTGATCATGGGACAGAGTTTGATTCTCTTCTTATGCAAGAGTTCTGTCAGAGTGAAGGGATCAGGCATACTTTCTCAGCTCCTAGAACTCCTCAACAAAATGGGGTAGCTGAAAGGAAAAATAGAACCCTTATTGAATCTGCCACTACATTGTTGTCAGATACTCACCTTCCACTATCTTTTTAGGCAGAGGCAGTGAACACCTCCAACTATGTGCTGAATAGAAGTTTGATACATAAACTAAAGGGGAAGACTCCCTATGAATTACTCAAAATGAAGAAACCTAAAGTTGATTATTTTAGAATTTTTGGCTGTATTTGTTATATACACAATAATGACAAGAGATATTTAGCAAAATTTCAAGCTAAAGCTGATGAAGGAGTGTTTCTGGGATACTCCATGATCAGTAAGGCTTATAGGGTTTATAATAAATCATCTCTTAAAATTGAAGAATCTATTCACATATCATTTGATGAATCTAACATGTCTTTCAAGGAGAAGAACACTTCTACCATAGAACCTTTGCAGGTACATTCTCTTGTTGAAGACTTGAACAAGTTACAGGTTACTCAAAAAGAGGAAAGCAGTGAAGATGAAGAAAGCATTCAACATATTGAAGAAAAACAACTTGAAGAGCCAGTTGTTGTACCACAAGAGGAAACAACAACACAGGTTGGTGAACAATCAACACCCCCTGTTGATTTAGTAACATCAAGAGACCATCCAATTTCCCAAGTAATTGGAGATATCTCAGCTGGTGTGCAAACCAGAAATCAGGTCAACCAAAACCTGTTGCACACTTGCTTCCTATCTCAAATTGAACCTCAATCCATTCAAGATGCAGAGCAAGATCCACATTGGATCATTGCAATGCAAGAAGAGTTGCATCAATTTGAAAGGAACAAAGTTTGGGAACTAGTGTCAAAGCCTAAGGATCACTCCATTGTTGGAACAAAGTGGGTGTTCAGAAACAAATTGGATGATCAAGGAGTAATTGTAAGGAACAAGGCAAGGCTAGTTGCTCAAGGATATTCTCAAGAAGAAGGAATAGACTATGACCAGACTTTTGCACCAGTTGCAAGATTGGAAGCCATCAGAATCTTCTTAGCTTATGCAGCACACAAAGGCTTTAAGGTATATCAGATGGATGTCAAAAGTGCATTTCTAAATGGAGACATCAAAGAAGAAGTATATGTCAGACAACCTCCAGGTTTTATCTCTCCAACCCATCCCGATTATGTTTTTAGGTTGAACAAAGCATTATATGGTCTTAAGTAAGCTCCTAGAGCATGGTATGAGACCCTAGCATGCTTCCTTCTGGAAAATGGATTTATAAGGGGTAGATTAGACCAAACTCTTTTCATTAGAACCCATAAGTCTCATACCCTACTAGTACAGATTTATGTAGATGATATTATTTTTGGTTTTACTGATTCAAAATTGTGCAGAAGGTTCTCCAACCTAATGCATTCGAAATTTGAAATGAGTAGCATGGGTGAGCTATCTATCTTCCTAGGATTGCAAGTCAAACAACATGCTGAAGGCATCTTTATTTCTCAAACCAAGTATGCAAATGAATTGGTTAAGAAATTTGGCATGTCTGAAGCATCTTGCATGAAAACACCTATGCCTACTAATGCTGTATTGGATGCTGATGAACATGGGAAACCTGTTGATCAGACAACATATAGAGCAATGATTGGCTCTTTACTGTACCTTACAGCTAGTAGACCAGATATAATGTTTGTTACATGCATATGTGCTAGGTTCCAAGTAAGCCATAGAGAGTCACACCTAACATTAGTTAAAAGGATTCTCAGGTATGTTAAAAGTGGTCCAAATCTAGGTCTCTGGTATCCAAAAGATTCAGCATTTGAATTAACTGGATTTTCTGATGCTGATTATGCTGGATGCAGAATTGACAGGAAAAGCACCAGTGGAACTTGTTAGTTTCTTAGTGACAGACTTGTCTCTTGGTTTTGCAAGAAACAAACTTCTGTGTCAACTTCAACTGCTGAAGCTGAATATATGGCTGCAGGCAGTTGTTGTTCACAAATCTTGTGGATTCAAAACCAACTCCTAGACTATGGCTACAACTTAGAGAAGTCAAAAATCTTTTGTGATAACACCAGTGCTATTTCTATAGCTCAAAATCCTGTCCTCCATAGTAGGACAAAACATATAGAAATTAGGCATCACTTTTTAAGGGATAATGTTGAGAAAACAAAATTAAACTTCAATATATCACAACTGATTTGCAAAGGGGAGATATTTTCACCAAACCCTTGGATGAAAAGAAACACACCTTCTTCCTAAATCAGTTAGGAATGTTAGATGGAGGAAGTCTAAAATAATATCCAAGATTTTAAAACTTTAAAAATTGACCAATAATAGGCAAACATCTTGATTTTTCTTAGTGTCTAGTGTATTTCTGGACTCTGAACTACGCTCGACGATTTTCTCTCAGATCGTCGAACGGAGATCGACGATTTCCGAAATCGTCGACCTGAGTTCAGCGCTTCTCAGATAGTATGAACTATCTCTTCCGGTCAACGATCGTCGAACGACGCTCGATGATTTTGTTCTCTGAACGATCGTCGAACAGAGCTCGACGCTCTCCAATATTGTCGAACGGAGATCGACGATATTGAAGACTCTTCAGATTCCTTTAAGAGCCGCGATCGTCGAACTGAGTTCAACGATCTTTCCTTTCCTGCGTCGAACCCTAATATAAAATTCATTTTTCGCCGTCGTTCTCCTTTTGCGCTTTCGATTTCTCTGCAAAAACTCTCTTTCCCTCCAAACATCTCTACACTTGGTCGTTTTGTTTGTTGATTTTTGCAGGTGACAATGGCCGTTTCTGTTGCTGTTCTTGCCGCAATGAAATTCGATGCTGGATTTGACATTGACATGGAGTCTATCAGCACTACTGATCAGGTTTTTCAGGATATTTTGGAGTTGTTCAAGGAGAAGAAACTTGCTACCATCATGTCCACCAGGATCAAACTTGCTGCTGATGAGATTAAGGAGTGGGTCTACACTGCCCACAACCAGGATCAAAACACAATAGTTGGTTCAATTTCTGGAACCCAGGTACCCTTGACTCCAGCCTTTCTGACAGAAGTTTTTGAGTTAAGTTCTGGAAGAGACTCTGCTGATTTATCTAGAGAGGAATTTGCTGATCTGCTTGCAAGAATGGGTCACTCTGAGGCTAACTCTAGCAAGCTGCTGAAGAAGCACCTAGCTGTGGAATATAGATTTTTGGCAGATGTAGTAGGAAAGGTTTTGCTGGCCAAGCATTCAGCACATGATACTATCTCTAGGTATCAGCTGTGCTTGATGGGAGCCATTGTGGATAAGAAGCAATTGAACTGGGGAGAGGTCTTCTTTGACCTGATTAAAAAGAAAATCAATAAGAACTTTGTGAATTTTGGGAGGATCCTAGGGCTCTTCCTTCAGAACAGATGTCTTACTCTGCTTGTCTCTTCTGGGATACATATGAATGCCTCAAAGAGATTGTCCTGTGCCCTATTTGGCAAATGGGAAAGGCAGATAATTGTTGAGACTATATTTGCCAGCAGGACACGTGTGTGTGGGACCGCATGTTTGGGCTTTCCCCATCGCGTTCCAGGTCTGGGTGTTGACCCCGGTGGGCCCCCTTGTGTGGCGGAATATCCCCGCGATCCTGTGGTTGGGGTTAGTCCCACATCGCCTGCAGACTTCTCCACTTTGTGTTCATGTACCCCGCCACCCTTCATCTCAACACCTGGGTTTTGAGATGAACTAATGGGTTGGCGGGTTCTAACATGGTATCAAAGCGAGGTTGTCCTGCTGCGGGGGTGTGTTGAGACTATATTTGCCAGCAGGACACGTGTGTGTGGGACCGCATGTTTGGGCTTTCCCCATCGCGTTCCAGGTCTGGGTGTTGACCCCGGTGGGCCCCCTTGTGTGGCGGAATACCCCCGTGATCCTGTGGTTGGGGTTAGTCCCACATCGCCTGCAGACTTCTCCACTTTGTGTTCATGTACCCCGCCACCCTTCATCTCAACACCTGGGTTTTGAGATGAACTAATGGGTTGGCGGGTTCTAACTTGGTATCAAAGCAGGTTGTCCTGCTGCGGGGGTGTGTTGAGATTATATTAGCCAGCAGGACACGTGTGTGTGGGACCGCATGTTTGGGCTTTCCCCATCGCGTTCCAGGTCTGGGTGTTGACCCCGGTGGGCCCCCTTGTGTGGCGGAATATCCCCGCGGTCCTGTGGTTGGGGTTAATCCCACATCGCCCGCAGACTTCTCCACTTTGTGTTCATGTACCCCGCCACCCTTCATCTCAACACCTGGGTTTTGAGATGAACTAATGGGTTGGCGGGTTCTAACAATAATCAAGCCCAGCAGGCCTTCTGCAAGCACAACTTCAGGCACCAGGACTGTAACAGTCACTTCCCCTCAAGTCTCTGCCCCTGCAGATGACTTGCCTGCTGCTGCTTCTCCTCCTCCAACTCCAATTTCATCTCCTCCAGTTCCATCCACCATTCAAACTCCATCCACTATCATCATCTCCAGGCCATCTCCAACATCAATACCATCTCCAATTCCAACTCTACCAGTCACAGAAGAAATCTTCCATCCATTATATTCCTACCCTCAACCAGATATTGAAACATCATCCACCATTCCCTCATTCACTCTCCTTGATGATTCCTTCATGGATGATTCACCCTCATCTCCTCCTGAGCCACCCTCCTCATCAACATCATACCAACAACTTCTGCAAGAAATTATTGATCAACCCACCTTCACACCCTCTATCTCAATCCCCCTGTCTTCCATCTCCACAATACCCTCACCTCAACCATCACTTCTACCATCCACCAGCTCTCCATCACCATCACCTGTTGCTCCACCTCCATCCTCTACCTCTGCTCAATTGCCTGCTGAGCAAGTAGATCTTCCAGCCCTGGCTGACAAGATATATGAACTGATAGCTCCCAGGCTATCTCTTCTATTGGAGACCTCCTTGGCTCCATTACTTCAGTCAGTGGCAGCCCTTTCTGCCAGGCTATCCTCCCTATTTCCTCAGGCAATCCCTTCATCAGTGTGCCTTGATCCAGCCTTATCTGAATCCAGGCAGGGGGAGATTCCTAATGAAGTTGTGAGATTGCCTGCTGCTATTTCTTCAGCTCCTGCTGCTGCTACTGATGTTACTCAAGCTCCAGTTCCACCTCCAGTTGCAATCTTTTCAGTAGACCTCAGGTCCTTGCTATCAGAGTTTGATTCAATGTATTTCAGTTGTCTTCCAGAGAAAGTTGGTCTTCCAAAGAGAGTTGTTGTCCAACCCTCAGAGGATCTTTCCAAGGCCATTGTGCCCTTCTCAAGTTGTGACACCAGGGTTATAACTTCTTTTGTCAATTCAGTATATGCTGCTGCTACTCCTGCTGAGAATATGGCTGCTATTCCTGTTGCTGCTGCTGTCAGTAATGATGCTACTGTTGTTCCAGTTTCTGATGATATACATATGACAGAGGCATATGAATTTGAGCCTGCTGCTATTGCTGATGATATTGATGCTACTGAACCTATTATATCTGAAACTGCTGTTGCTGATGTTGTTGTATCTGAAAGTGTTCTATCTAAAACTGTTGCTGCCCCAACTGCTGCTGATATTACTGTTGTTATAACTTCTAAGAGTGTTGCGCCAGAAAGCTCTATATCTGTTGTTACAACTGCTGCTACAACTTCTGTTGCTATTAGTGTTGTATCTGCTGTTGTCACCACTGCTGTTTCATCTGCTCCAACTCAACTTCAAAAAGAATATTTGAAAAAGATTGATGTTCTATATGATGATCAAAGTTCTGAAAGTGATGAATTCAAGACTGATTCTGATGACTCCTTTGCCACTATTGCCAGGAAGAGAAAGGCAAGGAGCAAAGCTATGAAGAGAGTGCCTCCAGCCAAAGTAAAGGACACTAATGACATTCCATATTACATTCTTCATGACTGCCCCATAACTGAGCATTGGATGCAGTATTCCAAGAACCAACTTAAAGCCATGAAGAAGAAGAGGAAGTATGAAAAAGGATCTTCCCAATTTCATCATTCTCATCCTCCTCCACCACCTCCTCCTGATGCAGGTGCAGGTGGAAGCTCAGCTGCTCAACCCTCTGCCAAAAGCCAAACCCCCTATCAGCCTCACGCAAGATCTTATCATAGGGGAAGCCAGTCCAGAGGTTCTCAATCTAGAAGAGGAAGCTACAGAGGAAGCCAAAGGGAATTCCAAGTCTATTCAAAAGGCTATTCAAGGCAACATCCTTACTCTAGGGAAGGACAAGCTTCATCAGACACAACTTCAGGTACTTTTCCATAAAAGTTAAAAGAAGTAGTCTCATCCAGAGCTCCTCAAGATAATCCATCTAACAGATATGAGCCTCTAGTGCCCTTTGAGGATCCTGAAAATAATCTAACTGCTTGGACTGCCAGGATGAAAGAGCTTGCTGCACTGGATCAAATTAAGAAAGCTAAAGAGCAAGACAGAGATTCTTCCAACATTACTACATTGTCTGAACAAAGACAGAAAGAACTGGAAAGATATGGCTCAAGCAAATTCTTTGACTCTGATAGATATATGGAGCTGCATCCTGAAGCTGTAGTACCAAGGCCCAAACAGCAAACTTCTTTAGGTGCAGCAGATGACAGAAGGTCAAAGAAAGAAGCTCTCAATCCAAATAGAGAAATCAAACTTATAAAGAGCAAGGAGAAAGAATAATTATGTAAGGTGACAATTATTCTGGTTTCTGATTTCTATCTGGGATAATATATCTGTGCTTCTGCAATGTCCTGCTTATTGCATTTATGTATTGTTGCTTTGTATGTTGTTATTTAATTTTTCCAAATTCTGTAAATAGTAATCCTAACCCAAATAGGGGGAGATTGTTGGAACACCCTATTACTAATTTGGGTCAGGATCACTATGTCTCTAGGAAACCTGTTTTGACCTCATGTATAGCTCTAAAGGTCAATTAGAATTGAGTGTAAGGGTTAGTAGTTAGGTTTGGAAGCTGCCCTCAAGACCAAGGATTTTCAATTTGAAGACTAAGTCATATCGTCGAGCTCAGTACGACGAATCGTCGAACTCCAATTGACGATCGTCTAGCTCAACTTCGACAGATCGTCGAACTCCATTCGACGATCGTTGAGCTCAACTTCAACAAATCGTCGAACTCCATTCGACGATCTTCGAGCTCAGTTCGACGATCTTGACTCAGTATTGATTATCTATCTCTGAGCTCAGTTCGACGATAGTTGAGCTCAGATCGACGATCTCTGTTGCTGTCTAAATCCAAATCGCTGAGCTCAGTTCGACGATAGTGGAGCTCAGTTCGACGATTTTCTGAAAGAGTTGAATATTTTTCAAGATTCAAATTCAGAACAGTTAAGGAGTTATTCAACAATTAATTCAGAAGATTTTCTAGCCGTTTTCATTTATTCTGGACCAAGTTTCAAGTGATTATCAAGTAATGTTTCTTTGGACTTTCCCCCAGAAGACATTTGCAATTAAGGATGCAATTAATGATAAGACAACGGCTATTCTTGACAGAGGATGATTTTCTATTCAAAACCAGGGAATAAAACATAAGATTTTTTGAATCTCTCTAACACTCAGCACACAGCACAGATAAGCAGAACAAGAAGAAGAACAATTTATTCTCTGCTACAATATTCTCTGAACAACATCTTTTCTGATCACCAACTGTTCACAAGAGAAAGTGCTGTAGACATTCTTTGTCTCAAAGAATTCATACAAGAACATATACCAAAGGAGATCAACAAATCTGAAATCTTCAGATCACCTTTGATTCAAGTGTTCAAGGCCAACATCTTTCAAGACTCCAGACACCTAACATTTCAGCTGTTGCTGAAATTATCATCTGCTGGAGATCAACTTCTGAAGGCCTATCACCCTACAACAAAGCTTCATTTCCTGAACATCTCAAGAACTCAGGGGGAGCTTTGACAACATCAAAATCCACATAGTCTTCTCAGCTGCTTTGAGAAAGAGAAGACTTCAATCATTCTCTCATCCCCATCTCTATAAAGGGTTTTTCAAACTCCCTTTAAAAGTTTGTGCTTGGTTTTTGAGCATCTTATCAAAAGCTCATTGGTGGCAAGACACCTGATCAAAAAATCTGATTTGGTTTTTGAGCACCTTATCAAAAGCTCATTGGTGCCCAGGACACCTGATCAACTCATCCTGCAGTGAATTCCTACCTAGGGTGGTAGAAGAGTGGATGTACCCAAGTTTAGGGGAACCACTATAGCTCCTTGTGTCTTCTGGCTTGCTTGTCTTTATTTTTGTTTCTGGCTGTGATTGATCTGTGATTAGTTAGGATCTGTGATTAGCTTCTTTTGTAGGTTACTTCAATTGTTTAGATTTAAATTTTTGCTTCCCTATTCACTCAGATTACAACAATTATTGTAAAATGTTTTTAAGCACCATACTCTATTCACCCCCCTCAAGAGTATTTCAGATCTAGCTGCACTTTCATCCTGTATGGCTACATGCGCTGTCTCTATCTGCGCTCTCTCTCCTGTCGGCAGGGAGCAACTCCTCTATCTTGTTCCTGACCTCTGGGGACCTCGAGCTGTCCTTAGCGCTGCTGGGCCACCATCCTTTGGTCTAACTCTAACGTCGCGGTGTGAGTCGCTATGGTGTAGAAGGTGGACTGAGAGATCATGTTCAAGGCCTGTCTCAAGTTAGTGGCTGCAAGGTTCCCAACAAAATGGGCTAGGCAGATGAACTCTCTCTCATAGTCTGTTACCGTCCGGTCACCCCGACGGATGTGCAAGAACCTCTCCTACAGTACAGCTCGATCGGCATCCGAGATGAAGTGCTCCAGGAATGCTTTTGAGAACTCCGCCCATAGGATAGTGTTCGACGGTAGTCCTCAGAATGTCGAGCAGGTGGCCGCTCTCCACTAGTCTCTAGCATATCACTTTAACAAGGTCACAACTAGCAACATTGCAGCTACTTCCTGGCACATCATGCCTACTAACAGCTCCTCTACTTACTCAACCCACTCTTCTACATGTATGGCAGTCTCCGTGCCTCTGAAGGTAGGAGGCCTCAACCCCGAAAGGTTGTCAGTAGGTTAGTGGGTACCACCAACTACTGTGGCGGTTGTGCCATAACTGCCTTGAACGTCACCAGAGTAGCTATCAACATTTTCCCCAAGTCTATCTTGGCTAACGGTACAGCTGCAGGGGCAACTGGGTCTGGAGGTGGGGTGGTGGGGACATATCCTCTAGAGGAGAATCTCCTGTTACTGGACTCTGGTATGTCTCGAGAAGTAACAGGAAACAAGTGTGAGAATTTTGGAAAAATCGAGAAAATTTGCAAAAAACTAAAATGCGGAAACAAAGGTGTGTGGGCGTGCTATCACACAGTCTAGAATCACTAAGCCTCTGGAGGAGGATCTCCCGTTACTGGACTCCAGTATGTCTCAAGAAGTAGCAAGAAACAAGTGTGAGAATTTTGCAAAAATCGGGAAAATTTGCAAAAGACTAACAAAGCGGAAACAAAGGTGTGAGGGCGTGCTATCACATAGTCTATAATCCCTAAGCCTCTATACTAGGGTCTTCTAGGCATCCGCTGCATGGTTCATCCCAAACCAAAGAACGAAGCGAGGGACAGAGGGATCCTGAGACTGCTCCACAAGGACGGATCGTGATCGCTATGATCTCTTTGTAAGACCCCCCAACCATTACCCCAAGTCGGGCCGGAGGGGGTCTTACTTGCCCAAGACGTCCACCCAGTGCTCCTTAAGGGGTAACGACCCACTCTGCTAAGCACTAGTTGGCCACCTTGCTCTGCTTAAATCACAACATTCACATCACATCACAGAGTACTGCGGAAGCATTAACATGAAACCACAAAAAATATATATAACCATATATATTTAACAAAAACCGTAAAAGGCTGTAGCCACAGTTTATACATGGAGCCCATAGGCTATACAATACTACAACTAACAACTCCTTTTTCTCTCAACTCTGCTTGCTAGTTGTCATGTATCGAAACTCTAGAGACGACGGGGGTGCCTCTGCTTGGGTAGTCCTATCAGCTGGTGTATCATCCTGCTGCAGCTGGTCACTACTGTGCTCAATCTCCTGTGAATGGTTATTTAAATAACTGTTAGTCACAGAGCTAAGTAGAAACAAATCTCCTCTCGGGATCCATATCTTGGGGACGAGCTCACGCACACAACAAAAGTAGATAGCCGAAGCATGAGAGGGTTAGTATAACATTTCATAAATAAGCTAGGAACAACCAAAAAGAGGCACAACATGATATAACGGGACTAGCAATGACAATATATATCAGTTATAATTTAGGCTCCACTGGCACAGCAGTGCAGCAGGTATTCAAAACATCGCAAGCTTTCACGGTCGTGTACATACCGCAGGCATTCAAAACCGCGCACACATCACAGCATTCACAGCCATGCACATATCGCAGGCATTCACAACCGCGCACAACACCCTATGTCAACATAGTATGGATCGCTTCTTTTCAAGCAGGGTAGCGAGCCTTGCGGTCCTCACCGATGTGGCCGTTGGAGACAGTGGCCAGTCCTGCCACTTCTGGGGGTGGTCGTACCGCACGACCCAGGCCCTAACATACAACCCCATGTACTCTTGGATATGAGTGATATCCGACAATTTAACATTTCGGCCAACCAGCGGAGGAAAACCTAACGGGATAACATAACGGGGATAACATAATGGCTGGTCACCCGTGGTACCCATCTCCCTATCACCTGTAGTCGTCGGCCTTCCCACACCGGTACGAACGGTCTGCGAAAGGGACTGACCCGACACAATTTACCGCAAACAATTCATAAGCAATCAATCAAATAATCATGATACTACGCACCGGGTCTGTGACGGCCTTCCCTACTATACGTTAACCTTCAAGCAGGGACGCTCAGCTCAACTTTCGACAAGGAGCATGGGAGCGCTTTATTTTAGGCTAAACCCAGATGGACACCTCAACTCCGGTTATCCCAAACTAAGGCTCAACCTTAACAAACAATTATTTGTCAAAGAAGGACACATGCTTATAATAGAAAATTACAGTAACGAAAATGCAGTAATTAAAGCTGTTGAGAATAAACCCTGCATAATGAGATGAGACCAGTATGAAACTGCAGTATTATTAAAACGGAAGTACTAAACTGAAATGAACTTGACCAGTACGCGACTGGAGTAGGACTGAATTGAAAGTACTGAACTGAAATGAACTTGACTAGTACCAGACTGGAGTAGTACTGAATTGAAAGAACTGAACTGAAATGAATTTGACCAGTACGAGACTGGAGTAATACTGAATTGAAAGTACCGAATTAAAATGAACTTGACCAGTATGAGACTGAAGTAATACTTTATTGAACTTGACAAGTACGGTGTAACACCCCGAAACTCGAAAGAGGGCAGGACAGCGTTTAGAGCCAAGTTTGGTTCTTGGTAAGGGTCACACGGCATGGGACACAGTCGTGTCCAGGGCCGTGTCATGCTCGGGTTTGACAAATAACTCGAGTGGCCGACGAACTGCGCTCGACGAAGTGTCGAGACAGTGAACATGGCCTGAGACACGGGCATGTTCTAGGCCGTGTCGTGCTCGGGTTCGAAGAATTTTTTGAGTGGTCGACGAAAGTACAGTCGACGATCGTCGAGCAGCGTACGCGGCCTGAGACACGGGAGTGTCCTAGGTCGTGTCCTGCTCTGGATGTTTGTCGTGCAGTGTCGTGGGAGGAACACGGCCTGGAGCCTAGGCATGTTCGGGTTTGACACGGGCGTGTCAAAGGTGATACGGGCGTGTCACATACCCGTGTTCTCTTCGAGCTGTGTTTGGTCCGTTGTCGATGGAGGAACACGCCCCTCAACACGGGCATGTACTGGATGTCACAAGCGTGTCAAGTTTGACACGGGCATGTCTGTAGCGCCCCCGATTTTTCGATGATTTTATTTGAATGGGCAACGTCATATTTATGATGTCGTTGCATTACTTTTAACGTCGAGTTGACGACGCAATGCCATTAAGGCATTTCGCGTCTGTGCGGTCGAGTCGGCCGAATTCTTGTTGTAATGGGAAAATTTTGCATTTGAAATTTAAGTTATGTAATTTTGGACTTGCTCGTCAAGTTTCGTCGCAATCCAAGCATTTTTGGAGTCTCGACGCGCGATTGAAGTTTTGGAATGTTTATATTCGCCGTATACTTTGAAGGTTAATATCTCGGGAATGACTCGTCAGATTTTGGTTTTGACTTCGTCGTTGTGTTTGTAGCGTTAGTGTTCACCTACGGTGGGAATTTCGTTTGATTCGGTGCTCGTTCGGGCCTCCATTTTGATATCGTAGTTTCCTTATTCAAAAATATATAAATATGAATATTTTATTAATAAAGTACTATTCAAAAATGTGATTTACTATTCATTCGTATAGTTTGATCAAGAGTTATATTTGTAAAAAAAAATTGTTGTTTATGCAATTTTTTTTCTGATGAACAGTAATTTCACTCGAGTGTTGCTTCTGTATACTCGAGTACTCCTTCTCTGTAACTCGAGTGAATTTTTCTTGACTCGAGTACTTCTTTTTCTATTACTCGAGTGTTTTTCTAATACCTACACGAGTGCTCCTTCAGTTACTCGAGTAGTCATTTTGAACTACTCGAGTAGTCATTGTGAACTACTCGAGTAGCCTTTCTGAACTACTCGAGTAGTCTTTCTGAACTACTCGAGTAGCCTTTCTGAACTACTCGAGTAGCCTTTCTGAACTACTCGAGTAGCCTTTCTGAACTACTCGAGTAGCCTTTCTGAACTACTCGAGTAGCCTTTCTGAACTACTCGAGTAGCCTTTCTGAACTACTCGAGTAGCCTTTCTGAACTACTCGAGTAGCCGTTTTTTGCCTCTCGAGTACCCGTAAGCTTGTTCTCGTGTAGTCCGTTGTAGTTTATGTTCGGGAGCCTTTTTGAGCATCAAACCTATGTTGTATGGAAAAATGGTTAACATGAAATTTGTGCGTCTTGACGAGATCTACAACTTTCATGTTGGCTACTTTTCGATTTGAAGCAATCCTAAACCTTTATTTTCATCTTTCGCGCACCGGAGCGTAAATATTCCATTTTTAGACAACATTTTATAAACATATATATTTATATATATTTATATATCTTTATATGTATATATATACATATTTCTATCAGAGAGAATTCCATCATCTTCTCCGATTCTTTTTCTTCCCGAACCAGTGCGGCGTGAGCGTGAGAGAGAAATATTTCGTGAACCTTCCGGTGGCCGCCGACGGTGCTCCAATGCTCGAAATCTTCATCCAAACATAGATCCGGAAATCTCTCGCCGAGAGCTACGCCATCGTGGTAAATTTTTCCCCGTTCCTTGAGATTTTTCGTTAGGGTTTTTTCGGCCCGAACCTCCTTTTCGGCCGTTCTTGTTCAAATTTCAACTCCTCTCGCATCATTTTGCCCCGATCTACGACGTGGAGTGATTCAGAGGACTTTTTAGGTAAAACCAAGACACGTGGTGGTTTTCCCTCGTTTCTCCTTGTCTGATTTGATGGTAACGGCTATATTTTCATGTCTTTAAAAATTGCTGCGCTTATTCTTCCAAATTATTATTATAATTAACCGTTTCAACGATCTCATGATGTTGTAAGGTTTTGTCATGGTAAGCTCAATATTGTCTGGTTATGTTTAATCGTTCCTGATGCGTCTTAATGATGACTAAATTCCTTAGCTTTCGGTATTAAACGCGTTAGAGTTTATCTAGGATTGTAAATTTCTCCTAGAGGTTGACCAACTGCGTCCTGAATCTGGTAATGTCAAGTAGAATCTGTCGAGCCATATCTCGAGATATTTGCGTTATGGTTTTCTTGGGGTTTCTTGATTGCGGGAGTTAGTGGACGATTCCACCTCCGCAGTGGTTGTTTCCTTCATTAGTGCATTGTGGAAGTCTACCCGGCTTTTGGATGTCTGCGGTGTATGGTGGAGAGTATGAGACTCCCTCGCAGTTAGACGGATTTTATATTAGTGTTTTTGGGTAGTGTGACCAAGAGTGACCACCTCGCCCGTGTTTTTGGGTGGTGTGTCCACGAGTGACCACCTCGCCCGTGTTTTTGGGTAAAGTCGACCACAGGTGCCTGATAAAGGATTTGTATTTCTTCCTTACGAATTATTCATGTTGTCACCTTATAGCCTCGTGGGTCTGGTGTACTATTGTTGTACGTGACGAATCACGTAAGAGTTCTTCTTCATGATGATGACTTGTTTCGCTTTTGTACTTTATTTCAGTACTGCTGGTCTTGGGTTGGTACCCCTTGACCTTTGTTTATTTGGGCTTATTATTTTCTGCCACCATTTGTTCCTTCTTGCTGAGGTGTTTTGTATTTGGAATGCCTCAGGTTCAGAGCAGTAGTAGGTAGCAGAGCTAGTTTTGGAGTTTCTGGGCGGCAGTGTTGGCCGTGGTTGTTAGCTCGTCTCAACGAGGTAGTTTGTTGTTTATTTAGTTACTGCTTTTTTGTATGTGGGTTCGTGTCAGTTTGTTGACGCCCACAGTATTATTACTTTTTGATACTTGCTAGCTGCTTAGTTTTTCTATATGTGGATGTGGTTTGCTTGCTCTCTGGGATGATTTATACTAGTAATGCATGTTAGGTATTTTTAAGAATAAAATCTACTACTATTACTTCATACACCTACTAAAACATGAAGAAAGATTCTTTCAGTTATTTTAAGGAAAATCAGCTAAGTGCAATAGTTAGCCGTATCCCTCGGCTTAGTGGCTCACTTAGTCCACGAATCAAAATATAGTTATACGCTGCGGAAAAATACTTGTTTAGATTGACTCAAACATCCTACATGAGTATAAACGTCCCCAAAGGACAACTCATGCTATGCAAGACTCTAAATTTATAATAGTAGTAAATTTAGAGTCAATCTGATGCAGTTATCCCCTGCTGACGTGGCATCATGATGTACATTTTCCCTTACTCTGATACGTTATTATATGCGGTGAAAATGCAGGTTGTGACAGTGTCGGGTGCCCGTGTCATTTTCTGGGTGCGACGGTTTCAGCGTCGATTGAGGCATACGGCCTTGGACACGGGAGTGTCTCAAGCCGTGTTCGACCCAGGAATTTGGTTTTAAGTGTGAATCATGGCCGTCCGATTCCTTTTAATGGGATCTGATGGCCCAGAGCTGTCCTTGCTGTGATGAGTCCGGGAATAGGGTTTGAAACCCTCATTCATCATCAAGATTTCTCTTTCTAAAGTTTTAGAGAGAAGGGAGAGCAAGGAAGAAGGTGTGGAGAGATCCGGCTGCCGGAGAATCTTCGGAGCCCCAAATCGCGAGTCGAGTCTAGATCCGCAGAGGCAAGTCCGTTGTGGTGGTCTTCATCCGGCTAAGTTTCCCATGGCTAGAAAGAGGGGTTGTAAGGTTGTAAGACCCCCTTTTTTTTTCCTTTTAAAACCCCGGGGTCTTAGGCCCAGAACCGCCGCCTTGCGGTGACACCTTCGCACCCGGGAAGGTCGACACTACAAGACGCCGATCCTGCCGGCCAAATCGATCGCAGCTGGCGCTAAAGTAGCAGTACAAGAGAAGACAAGTCCACAGCATATCACATATATATATAAAAATCTCCCCGAAGGGAGTGTCCATAGAATAGTAAAGTGTACAGAAATAAAAAGGGCTGAAGCCCGGTACATCAATATCCTCACTACAGATCTCTCATGCGGAAGCAAAACAAAACAACTACTAGAAGACGGAACTCACGGTCCCAGTTGGCTGTACTCCTGAGCTAGACTGCCCTATCTCCAACTGCACCGGTCTCCTGGGCTGCTCCTCCATACTCGGCTCCACGATCCCCTAATATGATGTGGTTCGAAAACCATTAGTCTAAAAGACTAAGCCCTATCGTCCCCCACCCCTTCCCCCATGCTCCTAGGTACCGAGCGGGGAGGAAGAAAGGAAAGGACGTGAAAGAGGAGAGAAATCAAAAACAGGTGACAGGGGGACCTAGCTAGCAATTTATAATCAGGTTATAATGAGTAAAGTAAGAAAGGAATATAACCTTCACTTATGTGAATACACATAAGCCAATGGATCTTCTACAAGGCTCCCATCGTATAAAATGTCTCATACCACTTTATACGTTGAGGTGTCGGTTATCACAAGCAGCATATAAATATTGAAATAACCTTAATTTATAAACTTGCCCACACAAGCTTATAGACCAAGGGGTCGTTTTGCAGGGCCTAATGTATAAGCATCCCATACCACTTATACTTTAGGTGTCAGGGTTAAATGAATCGATTATGCTATGACATGCAAGTGGGTATGATGGACATGCAAGTGCAACACACACACACCCGACTCTGTGTACACAGACCTTTAGTTCCCACTTTTTGAGAGCTAGCATCACTCTCGGGTACCACCGCTGTGGCTACGGCAGCAGCGGAGCGGGCGTCTCCGCTTCTAGGCCGGTATGCACACTACCAAGCCTTAGACCCCTCTCATACGCCTCTGTACACGTCCAAGGTGCACTCTAGAGTCTTGCGTACGTACTTTGCTGACAACCCGTCAGTCTTGTTGGGTCGGATGTGCGTTATCGGGGGTCGTCCTCCAGACCGTAGTGTAAAACAAACCACTGGCCCCTCTAACTCTCACAACCGCCTGGTGCACCGTACTGCCATCGGTGTGACGAACGGCCAGTACCGCATGCCCCGCCACTAGATTTATGCACATGCAAGTTTATCGTATCAGAACCGAGCCAAAGCTCCCCGGACCATCCCGTCCGTCACAAGTATCAACCGAGCCAAAGCTCCCCGGACCATCCCGTCCGTCACGAGTATCAACCGAGCCAAAGCTCGCCGGACCGAAACGTCCGTCTCTTATTCCAAATCTCATCCCTTTGAACATCGCGGGATGGCGCCCCTTTGAACACCTCGGGACGACTTAACCATTTCCAATACTTGCCCAACTAGTGAGTGCAGTGTGAAACCCTATTTACTAAATTACTCTTTTGATTTGTTCTTTAAGGTTTACGTTAACCCAGGACTGCCCCCGGTATTCCCTGTGAAGGGCTCTCAAGGGGCACTAGGAACTGTGTTGGGATTACGCCCATCGTTCCCTTTCGCAAGGTACTTATTAATATTATTGGTTGATTTCCTTTACCCATTACCTTCTCATATTGCGATAGGCTAATCCTAAGGTAGTTTAGGCCTTTCACTCTCGCGGGCACGACGATCTTTCGTCGAACTCGCTTACCTTCTAACACACATCCACACGATTCCCACCACTCCTTAGAACTTTCTAGGTGACTCATCCACTTTTATTCAAACAATTCAACACGACTAACTCCACCCTATTCCAAGTCTTATCCTAATACAACTTTTCCCCAAATTACTATTTGCAGACCGACCTATACTGAGTGATGTTCATGATAGGATGTCCTTCGAGTTTTCATCCGAATGACCTAGGATTATTACTGGTGTCCTATCATGACATAAATGATTAAATTCCAGAATATTATATTTTTCTCAATTAATCTCCTATTTAAATAATTTCTTACAAATGTCAATTATTGCCAAGTTGATCATGAAGTATCTTAAATTATGATCCCACTGACACAAGGAATTTTTCATAAGTTGTAGAATGGTAAAAATAATACTGTAAGCCAAGTTTTATAATTTTCTCTTCAATTTTTTCTATTTATCTCCTAAATAATTCAAAATTCACATATTGGATATTTTTCAAAGGAGGTATAAGGAATTCATTTCCAAAAATTCTAAGAAATTTCCAGCAAGCTCATAATGTTAAAAGAGTGCCACAAACAGAATTTCACTAATTTTCAAGTAACAATGGCTATAAACTTTTATTTCTAAATAATTTACCAAAATGCCATTATGAAGACTTAAAAATTTGTGGTTCATCCAAAAATGCTGAGAAAATTAATCAAGGCTATTTATACTCAGATATGTCATCAATAAGTTTTTCATAATTTTCTACTGAGTATTTGCAATAATTATAAATTAAATGAAATAAGGGCAAAAATGTAATTTCCACATTCCTCTTATCAATATTCCACAAACAGAGACATAAAATTTTTAGGAGTTAAACATGTCATGATATTATTCTTGACAAAATTTGGGGAAATAACTAAGTGACAAACCTAATTTCAACATTTATTCTTCAAAAGTCCTATTAATTCAATAATTCCAAATAATGGGATTTTTTGATTCCAAAAATCCCATTATTTCAATGAGGGGTAAAACTCATCCTAATAGGCCACTGAAATTAATTACATGAATTTAGCATGATCCAAATGGGCCTAATACTCAAAATTTCAAAAATTACTATTGGCACCCCAAGCCTAAGCATGTTCATCATTTGCATGTGGGATTACCCACCATACATTGGTCCAAACTTGATGAAATTTAAAACATATATTTATAATGTCCTGAAGTACAAGCCACCAAAATTTGGGGCATTTTAGAGTTGAATTAACCCAAGAATCGCCTAAACAAACCTAGGGGTAATTTGGTAATTCCACCCTAATTTTAATTCCAATTACTCCCATTTTTTGGCAGGACCTCAATATGCCCTAAACCAGTTACTCTCCAAAATCTCAGGTCCTTTGGGCCTCTGGATGGGCTTGGGCATCACTTTCAAATTTCTGCATTTTGTTATTTGCAGCCCAAGGCCATTTAATTTTTAGATCTTGCATGTGAGATATCTCAACATGCAGAGGGTTAAATTGTCTAATATTTCTACCATATGTCTAATATACTACTAAGGGCAGGCCACCAAAATTTGTGGCATTTTGGAGTTGATATGCTCCAAATATCAACAATATTTAATTTATCATATTTGGACTAAAACTATATACTTATATTCCCCAAAAATTCCTATTTTTGGGTAGGGCCTAGATATACCTAATTCGGCCACATGACCAAAATATCAGCCCATTTGGACTTAGGGTTTGGGCAGGGCACCCATTTTAGTTTCTGCCCTACTCTAGGACCAGCCCTAGGAAAATGGCTCTATAGGGCAGTACACTTAACCAAATATTATTTGTAACATGTCAAATTAAAGGTGACTCCAAGACCTACAATTTTCATGTTGATAACATTTTATGAAAAAGGATGTAAGGGCCTAAATATTGACATGCAAAAATCGGTTTAAAAGGGGCAGAAAATAACACTATTCATATGATTAAAATAATTCCAGAATTTAACATTTTGCATGGCACGGATCTTGACGCAATCCGACGGCTACTGCTCATCTTCTCCGATTTGCCTGGATTCCTACCCGAGTTTCACGGGGCTTTTCCCGGCCGCCTCCGGCGGTGCCACCACCGGCGATCATCAGCTCCCCTCTCCTGGTGGTGGGGGCAAGCTTCTACCGGCGGCTAGGGCGGCCGGAGGTGGCGGCGCCACCTCACCCGAGAGCTCCAAATAAGCCATTAATGGCGGGAAAATAAGGTGGTGCTCGGGCTCATTCGATCCCGAACCCTAACCTAGGTATTCCTAAGATCTAAGCATGAAGAGAGAGGTGAGGGAGGACCTTCCCGGCGGCCTTGCGACGTGAGGAGCGGCGGGGAACCATGGCGGCGGCGGCGGCGCTTCTCCCTTGGTTTTCACGGCTAAGGCTCGGTTTTCTCTCTCACTCTCTGCTGCTCTCCTTGTCCTGGGAGAGATGGAACTGAAAGGAGAGAGGGGAAATGAGGAGATGAAGTATAGAGGTGGGTGGGTGATAATTCCTATGTGAGAGGTGGAGGGTTTACTTTGTTATTGTCACCATGCATGCATGGGTGGGCCCCACTCCATCCAACTCCTCTCATGACTTCCAAGGGTCGGCCAACCCATGTGGGGGCTGATGGCATGGGTCCAAGTGGCTTATTCCACTAAATACCCTTAAATATACCTCTTTCTCTCTCCTAAATTATTCTTTAATTTTGAGATTCTCTCTCTCTCTCTCCTAGTCACTAAGTTGGCTGGTAAATCTCATATTGGCAGCCCACATGTTTATTTCATCCACCAAAATATTGTTAGCCCAAGTGAGTTGGGCTTGAGCTTGAGTTAGCCCATTTGGGTTAGCTTGACCCAAACCTTGGCTAGGGTTGACTTAGGTCAATTTGGTCTTTGAGGTTGGCCCAAATGGGTCCTTAGTGACCCATTGGCCTCCCTTGAGGCCTAGGTAGGGTTGTATTGGCCCTTTAGAGGTCACTTGACCCTTAAGTAGGGTACCTTGACTACTTTAGGGCTAGAGTTGACTTTGGTCAACTTAGCCTTTTTGGTTGGCCCCAATGGGTCCTTGGTGACCCGTTGGTCTCTCACTATGGTTATGAAGGTATGTGTGGGGTCCACTTGGCTAAGGGAACTTCAATTGGCCCTTGTGTAGGCCAGTTTGACCCAATGTAGGCTAGGTTGACCCATTTAGGGTTAGAGTTGACTTTGGTCAACTTAGCCTCTTGGGTGGACCCCAATGGGTCCTAGGTGACCCATTGACCTCACTCTAGGGTTAGGTGGGCTTGGATGGGGTCCACTTGGCTTGGGGATGGTCAATTGACCCTAAGTAGGTTGGTTTGACCCATTTAGGGTTAGGGTTGACTTGGGTCAACTTAACCCTTTTGACTGCCATCCATGGGTCCTTATTGATCTAATGGATCTTACCATGGTTTGATGAGAACATGGTGGGGTCTTGAAGTCTTGGTGAAGCCTCATGGTTATCTTAAACAAAGGTTCAGGAATTTACTATTTGCACACCATAGTGGTCTCAACCACATTCATAGGTTTCCTTGGTCTTCTTGGGCTTCCTAGGGTTTGATCATGACCTAGTCATGGCCAATAACCACACTTAGGGGTCTAGTTGGAAATGGGATGTTACAAAGGTAACGACACTTCTCCTCTTGGTTTCTAGGATGCGAGCATAGCATCTTTTACTTTCAAACATTTGGGCACCAAGTCTCTCAAACGAGAGGGGTTTGGGTCGCCATGGTTCAAGAGGAACCTCCGGGTCGATTGAGTCCGTCCCCGACGTGTTTTTTGCATTAGAGATCCGCTTCATTAGTGGATTAGGCATTATGGGTGAAGCCGTAGTCGCGACCGTTAGTCCGACTATGTGATGTTGCATAGCGAGCCTTTAGGATTTTGTAGAAATCCGTTGCGGCAAGATGTCATTTGTGATGTGTGTGTTTTCCCCACTTTTCTCGAGTGAGTACGTGTAGCCGGAACATGATAAGGTTAGCTCCGCAATGGCGATAAATGCTTTCCTTGGTGGGCAAGGTTAGCTCCGCATTGGCGGTAGATGGTTTCCTTGGTGAGCGGGGACGTTGCAGTACAAATGATGGATTAGTGTGGGAATGATTATGGATTGTGATATGCTAAGGCGCGGCTTTGTCTCCATGGTCGGCTGGCTATCCCGTGACGTGCAAGTCATGTGGGGAGAGTGTCCCGGCGAGACTAGTCCCCTTCTGTGAGACTGACGAGAACGCCAAGCATAGGACAAGCCTGGGAAATGAAGCCGTGAGCGGGCGTGGTCCAGCAAGGGTTCTTAGAATCGGTTTGTGTGTGAGACAGAATCCTGACGCGAGAAGTCAGAGTTTGCAGGTACGCCCTGGTCTAAGATCCACGAGCGGGTGGGGCCTTGGCAAGATTTCCGTGTCGCGGCTTTTATGTCGTTGGGGGAATTGCAGTACCCTTTTGTTTGCAGCTTTACGCCAATGGGGAAATTGAGAGTACCAAGATGTTATGATGATGTGCTATTTGCATACGCGATAGGGTGCCTCGGGTGAAGCCCGAGTTTGCATACATGCTGCATAGTAGGCCCCCTTTTTATTATATGATACACATAGAAAACGTGTTTGTTGTTTAAGACATCCAAACCTGTTTTTAGAGTTTTATATGTTTATTTATATGGCATACGAAGTGCTAACTTGCAGGTTGAAGGGGTACCCCGGGGTCCGTTAGGGGTGGTCGGGAGGAGATGTGTTGGTTACACAGTTGAGGTCAACCTTTGCTGACCCACGTTTCCACCAACTTTTTACAGGGCAAGGATCGCAAGCAGGAGCTAGCTCGCCGGCCAAAAGGGCCTAAGCCTCATGAAGTGCTACAAGTTTGTTCTAGCCCTATTTGTGTGGCATTGTATGTTGGTTGCTCTAGTTTTTCGGCTTGAATGTCGGGGTTGCCTATGAGTGCTTATGCACGTTGGTGTTTGATTTTAGCATTTGAGTTTGGACTCTCTATTGTTGTAAGGCCTTAAGGCCGTTTGGATACTCTTATGTATGTGGATAATTTCTGGTCATGTTTTATGTTTCCGCTATTGTTTGATACTGAGTTTTGAGATTGGTTAGTTAATATCATCTTTTATCGCTAAAGCTGTTGCATTTGTATGTTGTGGGGCCTCGGCCGGACCCATATTATACGGACAATACAGGGGAGGTGTTACAATTTGGTATCAAAGCCAGGTTAGTGTCCATGGTATGTCTTCCTGGATGAATGTCCTAAATGAAGTGCGTTAAGAAGTTATCCACATAAGAGTATCGCGGGACCGTGAGTGTCCTGGTGTCTAGTTGTGTGACTAGAAGCAAGTTGAGTTGCAAGTTTCATGTTGGAGGGTGATGCTAGCTGTGGTAGGTGAACCATATCGGTCGTCAGTTTTCTGGATGCACCCCGTCCATGGAAGAGTTTGGGAATGCTTTCTTGAAAAGTACATTCCTGTGTCGACGAGGTTAGCCATTCAGAGGCAATTCCTACACTTGGTGCAGCGTGTCAAGACAGTGGATGAGTATGATCATGAGTTTACTCGGTTGGGCCGTTATGATGAAACGACCATGACTGACGATGTGATGAGGGACAACCTCTTCTACCATGGATTGAGGGAGAATCTGAGGCAACCCCCCATATCTATGAAGAATGCTGGTTTCAAGGAGCTGGTTGAGGCTGCCAGAACACTAGAGAGTGATTTGGAGTGAACCCAACATCGTAAGGGTTTCGCAGCAAAGCAGGGAGAAGGAAAGCCTTCACAATCTTAAGGAAGAACTGAAAGGAGTAAGTGGAAGAAGAAGTCCCATCCATACAAGAATTCGGAGAAAGGAATAATAGCGGAGTCTAGCACTTCTCTTTTCCAACCCGTGCAGCCAAGGGCGTATAACCTTGGGCAGCAGGAAGCGATCCGCCAACCCGGTATGGTGACATGCTTTGTGTTAGTTTCTGAGTACCCCGCTAAGGTACGGCTTGATACGGGTGTGTCACACTCCGTCCTTGCGGAAAGCTTTATCCGGAGGATTGGAGTTGAGCCATGCTTGGTGGACGCAAGGATGAAGATGCGCATGCCCAATGGGTCATCCATGACCACCGGGGAAAAGGGGCGCAGTTGTAGGAGTCTAGACGGAGTTGACTTCACGGTGATAGCAGCAGTTTTACCGTTGGTGGAGTTCTATGTTATTTCCGGAATAGACTGGTTTGCACAGCAACGTGCCAATATTGACTGTCTGTCTAAGATAATGACCCTGAGGCGTGAAGTGCGGTCAGAAGTAAAGTTTGAGGGTCTCAGTGGAGTGGCCTTTTCTATGATTTCGGCCATGCAGTTAGTGCGAGCGGTTAACCATGGGGCGTAGCTCTTGTAGCATTATTGGAGGTTCGTCTTTCCAAGTTATCACTTGGGGAAGTGCCCGTAGTGGCAGAGTTCGAGGATGTGTTTCCTGATGAACTTCCTGGAGCACCTCCTCGACGAGAGATTGATTTCTCGATTGAGTTAGTTCCAGAGGCTAGGCCGGTGTCACGTCCTCCGTTTAGGATGTGTTGGAACCCTAGTTCTGATTTGGGCATGGATCACTATTAGGATTGTTTAGATTGACCCAAAATGTATAGTCATGGGTCAAGGTTTATCTCCAGATTTACTCAGAAGAATTCCAAGTTATGCAGCAGTCAGAATATCAGCTCGACGATAGTCGAACTGAGTTCGATGAACGTCGAACTCAGGTCGACGAATTCTGAGTTCATTCCCTGAACTCAGGTCGACGAACTCAGGGCTCAAGCAAGACCGTCAGCTCGACAAAATCATGCTAAGTTCGACGAATGTCGAACTCAGGTCGACGATCGGTGAACTCAAGCCAGTTATCAGCTCAATGAACTTCAGACAGAAAAGGAAAAGGTTTAGAAGCCAATACAGCTCTAATTCAGATCGACGATCTTGGAACTCAGCTCGACGAACAGAAGTTATCTGGTTGACGAACACAGAAGCTGAGCTCGACGAACTGCAGGCTCCGATCGACGAATTTTGTGCAGAGTTTCCAGGCATATTAGTTACAGCTGGCGAAATTAACTAATGCTTAATTAAAGCAGATTATTGCCATCAAAATTAATGCTAAATATTCTGCTGAATATAGCCGTTTGGAGGCTGCATTAATTATGGAGTAAATCAGGATTTAATGCAAATTGATTCCCAAAGCAATTACCATTCTCAGGAATCAATTAGTCATTACAGCCATGATAAATCAATTAAAATGTTTTTGAATCAGACAAGATATAGAAGCAACAGTGCACAACAACAAGAAGAATAGAGAACGACAGTAAAGGCTTTCTACAGAGAGAGAAACTTTGCATCATCAATCAACATACTCATAAGAGTTCTTCATCTACTCCAGGCTTCTACAGAGACACGCAATCAATATCAGTCTAAGAAGCTTGCTGGAGACATCATCAATCTGAAAGCCTATCACCCTGAAGTAAAGCTCCAGATTTCCCTGAACCATTCTACATCACAGGGGGAGCCATTTACTAACATCAATAATCCACAAGTCTTCTCTCTGATTGTTGACAGAGAAGACACCATCATCTCTTTCCCCCTCCTGTATAAAGGGTTGTCATCTCCCTTCAAAAGTGATTCCTGGTTCACAAGTCTCCTACCAAAAGACTTGAGGTTTGGTTTTTGAGCACCTGATCAAAGCTCATTGGTGTCAGGCACCTGATCAAAAACCTGAGTGGATTCCTACCAGGGTGGTAGAAGAGTGGATGTACCCAGGTTGGGGAACCACTATATATCCTTGTGTCTTCTATGTTGCTTGATTTCTTTGTTTATTTTGTTTGTGTTGTGATATATATACATAGAACTCTAATTAGTGTTAGTTAAGATTTATCCCCCTTTACTTTCAATTTGTATCACAGCATATAACTTTGGTTTTACAGGCTAACACCTGAACCAAAACGATCTGATAGATCTTAAATATCTTTAGAGTTATCATGGCACAAATTGATGAGTTTTCAAGCACCAGACTACCCATTTGCAATCTAGATAAGCTTGCACTATGGAAGACAAAGATTAGGTTTTATATGAACTCCATTGATGAAAATATTTTTAATTCCATCTTATCAGGTCCTTATCAATCAGTGGATACAACAAGTCCAAATGCTGTTCCATCATCTCAATGGACAGAAGACCAGAAAAGATTAAAGATTACTGATGCACAAGCAATGAACATTCTTGCATAATCAATGTCTGATGACATTTTTCAGGAAGTGGCTGAATGTTCATCTGCAAAAGACACGTGAGACTCTATCACAGCAATGGCTGTTGGATCAGCTAAAGAAAGAATAATTGATGTTGAAACCTAGAGTGACTCTGAAGTCTCATCCTACACAACTAAAGAGGAAGAAGAGGCGAGGGCAAGAGAATTTTGCCTAATGGCAATAAATGCCTGTTGCAGCAACCCTGATGAAGAATCTGACTCTGAAGAAGAATCAGAAGAGGATCAGGTAATCTCTTTCTTTGATTTTTCTTTAGATCATTTTAAAGAAGATTTTAAAAATATGTGTAAAGATTTGATCCAATTTGAGAAGGAAATAAAACTTCTCAGAGAAAAATTAAATAATGTTTCTTCAGAAAACATAAATCCTAAAGAAAATTTGAAAAATGCTCTTAAACAATAAGTTATTTAGAATCAGTTAAAGGCAAAGAAAAGATGATAGATTTAGATAAAATAACTGAATTTTTACCAAAACAAACTAAAATATTCAGAAATCTTTTGTTCAAAATAAGTTAACGAACCAAGATCGACGAGCTCAGTATAAATCGTCGAACGACGATCGACGATCTCTGAACCCAGAGGTTGGGTTTAACTACCCAGCAAAAGGAGATCGACGATATCATCATTTTTCATCGAGGAGAGATCGATGATCGTGGAACACAGATAGTAGTCATTATTGCTTTGTGAACCGAGATCGACGATATCAAAACTGGTCGTCGAACGCAGATCGACGATCTCAACATAAATCGTCGAACTCAGAATTTCAAAACAGAAATTTGTATCCTTTTGAAAACTATAATCAAACTCAAAATTTTGTCAATCCTTTTACTGAGTGGATAATCCCTCCTAGGAAATATCATCCACTTGGTTACAAGGATCAACCTACATGTTCCTTTATTTCTAATTATTATTGATGGTTAAAACTCCAAAATTATTTGCGGTCACGCGGCGACCCGGCGGTTTTATTTGCGAAAAAAGGCGAAAGTGAATTTATTTAAGAAAACGGGGCGCGCGTATTTATTTTATTTATTTTGGATATAAAAAAGGTTTAGAAATCGAGTTTTAACGAAAGGAGGCAAGTGCACCTATCGTGAGTAGTACAGGATATTCCGGGTGGAATATCGAGGTCGTATTGTTCTCGGGTCCGGTTCGATTATTTCTACTCTTCCCTGGAGGGGACTATTATTTTACCGATAATTATCTTGTCGGGATATTTATATATAATAAAATACAGAAAATGGCGGAAAGAAAATGAAAGCAATAAAAAGAAAGCTTGAAGGTGGTGCCGATGAAGAGCTTAGCTCGATGGCACCGAGAAAACAATTGAACTAAAATAGACTTTAAATAAAAAGAGCTCCTAAATTTCTAATTAATTAAGGCGGAGACTTGGCCGTGGAGGTTCCACTAAAATGAGCTCACCTATCTCTAGGACTATCGCTCACCTGAACGCTAAGACTATTCGACCGGGCTCTCGTCCGACGAAGGATTCCTCTTAACGCCCGCATTACGCTAAGAACCCCGCTATTGGGTGGGGAACCCAATCTGGTAGAGTTGGCGCGCCTCCTCTCTCGAGGGTTAGTGCGGAACTCTCTTTGCCAAGGGGTGATCTGTCCATACGCACGGCCTCTCGGCGAGCGTATGGAAAACGGAAATAGGGCCCACACATCGATATGTGGTCCTACGCGTCGTTAACCCCGGGCAAACCTTAAGTACTTTTAATTAATTAGAAAGATTAGACCTTTAGTTATTTTAAGCTATTTTATCTGTCCCAATGCTCTTCGATGCCGAGGGCTAAGAACGATTAGCCACTCATCGGAATGGGGACGGCTTGCGAGGAAAGCAATAAATAAAGCAGGAAAGAAAGCAGTAAATGAAAGCAGTAAAATGAAAGCAGGAAAATAAAGCTGAAAATTGCAAGTCCTACCCAAACGAGTAGGACTGAAGAAAGCAGTAAATTGCGAGTCCCGGCGCAAATGCGTGGGCGGGAGAAATGAAAGCAGTAAAACGCACACACGCAAGTCCTACTCAAATGAGTAGGAGAAAATAAATACGGGTCCTACTCAACCGAGTAGGACAAAATAAATGCAACGCACGCACACACTCTCTCGACATAAATGAAAACACACGCACTCTACAAGAAAATAAAACACACTCACACACACGACAGAATTGAAATAAAGCAAAGCGCCATTTAACTCTTAACGAGTAGGCGGAAATAGATGCACAAGTACAAAAGTTGCAAAAAAACTAAGTTATCTAAAATTGAAAACAACTGCATTTCTACCGCTAGAATGCGGTAGAAATGCATAAAAAGCGAAAATAAAAATTAAACGGGAAGAAAGTTTGCAAATAAAAATGAAAATGCAAGTGATCGAAAAATTAAAACGAATACATTTCTACCGCTAGAATGCGGTAGAAATGCGTAAAAAGAAGACGAAAAAATTAAATAAGGAAAAAGTTTTGACAATAAAATTGAAAATGCAAGTGTTCGAAAAAGCAAAATAACAACTTATCCATTCTTATAATGCTATAAAAATGCCTAAAAAGTGGAAGAAAATTTAAAAGCATGAAAAGTTTTACAAAAATAACGAAAAGGTTAAGTAAGAAAGTTAAAAAACTATCTTTATAACCATTTTTATAGTTTATAAGGATGGATATGAAAGTGCAGAAAAATCCTAGCACTAAACTAAGCTAAGTAAACGAAATAATGAAAACATAAAAGTAAAAAAGTACACTCATACACACACACACCCTTCTTAAAGAGAACAAAAACTAAGTTAAAACAAAAACAAAAAAAAAAGATTGCATGAGGGTTGAAACATAGGTGAAGTCCAAGGGTTGTAATGGAAAAAAAACTACAATTGCATTAATAAAAAAGTTATTACAAAGCTAAAAAAAAAGAGAAAGAGGGAGAAAATATCCCTTACAACACATTTGGAACTCATCCGAGCAGCACCTCCCCTTACAAAATGGATCCAAAAAGTGGAACAGGAATCCTAAGCAGCAGCTCTGAATTTATAGAAAAAATTTACATGGGTCACGCCCTTGGTCACGGGCGTGACAGGGGGCGTGACAGTACTATTTGCGAAGGCGGCCGGCGATTTGACGGGAAAGTTGACTTCGGGCTGGACACGTGTCGGTCTCGCAGTGGTCACGCCCTTGGTCACGGGCGTGACAGGGGGCGTGACAGGCAGGTGGATCTGGGCGCGGTGCGCCAAAAAGTCGTCGCGCGGGTCTTGTCGGGCTAGCTGGAAAGGTCACGCCCCAGGTCACGGGCGTGACTCTGGGCGTGTCGGCAGGTGTCGACACTCGACGATCGTCGAGATGAAATCATCGAGTTGAGTGAACACGGGCTTGGGTCACGCCCCGTGTCGGGTGACACGGGCGTGTCGCCGGGCGTGTCAGCTGGGTCGCCGATCGTTGAGCGCGACTCCGTCGATCTGGATGGTCACGGGCATGGGTCACGGGCGTGACTCGGGTGACACGGGCGTGTCGACGCTTTGCTCCTCGAAAATTGCAGATTTACTGGAATTTGACGTGTCACGCCCTGGTCACGGGCGTGACCAATATGTCACGGGCGTGACATGTCAATTTTTGGCAGATTTTGATTTTTTCCTGAAAAATAAAATAAAATAAGTTAGTATAATATTTACAAAAATAGGAGCATTTTATTGAATAAAAATAAGTAAAAATGACAAAAATAAATGAAAATAACTAAATTAATGTACACAAAAATAGGTATATTTACAATTCATCAAATACCCCCATACTTAAGCTTTTGCTATTCCAGAGCAAAAGTTGGAGATGAACTTATAAGGAATAAAAGAAATCCTAAGTTTAGCTACCGCTTGAATTAATTAAAAGTAAGATCAAAATAAACATCCGGGGTTAAAGAATTAAATCCTAATTTATGAAATGTTATGAATAGAGGAAGAGTTTCAAAAAGACTTCTACATAAAATAAAATAGAAAGCAAAAATTTATTTTTGTTAGTTTAACAAAGATGGATTGGATTTATATAAAAAACCTTAGCTTAAAAGAAGTTAAAGGAAATAATGCAATTTTAAAAATTATGCTCTCAAAAAAATTTTAAATTAAGTCTAGAATCATTGAAATAGGCTAAGTGGTTTGGTGGCTTATGAAGAAGGCTTGAATATTGAGGTGAGGTAATTTTTTCTCGAACCTCCATTTTTTTTCTTTTTGGATAGTTAGGAAAACGAAATCTTATTTTCCTAACACAAAATTTTTTTTTCTTCATAAATAATAAATTAACCCAATGTATATTTGTAGGAGTAATGAATTTTATCCTCTTACTCCATATATAATCTTTTTAAATTATTGGGTGCCTATGTTTACGGAACGAAATCTTATTCCCATTGACATAGGATCTTTTAAGGGATAGGGGGGAATCATGTCAATTAAGACACGAAAAAAAATGGAAGTGGGTTTAGTTTTTCAGAAATAAAACTAGCTTTTAATCAAAAAGTTTTGAGAGCAACCTTTTTAAAATGAACGTTCCAATGTTTCTAAAAGCATGAAGTAGAAATAATTGAAATCCATGGATGTTATTTTCTAACATAAAAACGAGCTTCTATTTATAAAATTAGAAGTGGTGGTGAAAAACAAGTTCCCTATTATAAGGAAAAGACATAAAAAATTCTTTAAATCTTAACCCCAGACACTTAAATCTATCGAACTTTAATTAATAAACGAATAGTAAGCAAAGAATAACTAAAATTCGCATATAAATTAACTCGAAACTGGATTTTTGGAAAGCAAAAAGGGTTAAGATATGGTGTATTCGAATTATTTTGTTATATAATTAAACAAAACATTTTTTTTTGATTTTTTTAGAGTTTTATCATTTTTTTTGTGTTTTAATTATTATCTTTTTAGGATTTTTTGATTTTTTATCTTTTTAGGGGTTTTTGGGTTTTTCTAATTTTTTTGATGTTTTAGTTTTTAAAGATAAATTATTTACAAGAATGAGGAGAGAAAGAAGAGTTATTTACAAAGAAGATAGGGGGGAAAGACAGATTTTTTTTTTACAAAAAGCAAAGTAAAAACTCGATTGCAGCCCCGCGAACAGACTCTTATTTGAATGGTTGGTTCGATGAGTCGACCGTCGCGGGCAGGCAAGACGCAAGTTTTTACAAAAAAGAAGATGAGGGGGGAAGAGAGATTTTTTTTGTTTTTTTTTTTTTGAAGTTTTATGAAATAAAAACAAGGAAAAATAAAAAAATTTTCAGTTTTTTATTTTTTTGATGTTTTTGTAATTTTATGCGTTTTTATAAAGTGCAGAAATAAAGAAATACGAAAACACCCCCATACTTAAACCCAACATTGTCCCCAATGTTGCAATCTAAGTATGCGGAACAGATAATATACAAATTAAAAGAAGTACAAAAAAGAAAAAGGGAGGGTAGGAGCTTCCCTAAGACGAGTCCGGGAGGCCCAAGTGGAAACCCTGCATTATTTAGAAAAAAGCAAAAAGATAACAAAAAAAATAAGAAAGATAAACTCGGCCTAAAGATCGCGGGTGGTAGGGGGGCGATGTGCGTGGGGGAGTCGGAGGTAGCTAAGGCCTTAGCGACCACTACGTGATAAAGATGTGATCCCCTAGCGCGCATAAGAGTGAGGACCGCGCCGAATCAAAATAAAATAAAATATAAGAAGTTAAATTAAAATATATTTTTTTTAAAGCTTTGTCAAAAACAAGAATGAAAATAAAAATATTTTTTTTTTGTTAAGTTTTTTTTCATTTTGGATTTTTAGTTTTTTTTTTTAGTTTAGTTTTTTTAGTTTTATAGTTTTTTCAAATTTTTAATTTTTAAGGTTTTTCAAATTTTTTTTGTTTTGAGTTTTTCAATTTTTTTTGGTTTTATAAATTTGTAAATATATATATATTAGTTTTTATTATTATTATTATATTGGCCATATTTATATATATATATATATAGGTAAAATTAATAGATTTCCAGGGTTTAAAATAACGAACCTAAAGATCCCCGGCAACGGCGCCAAAAACTTGATGTAGGTTAAACACTCGGAAATTATTTGCGGTCACGCGGCGACACGGCGGTTTTATTTGAGAAAAAGGCGGAAGTGAATTTATTTAAGAAAACGGGGCGCGCGTATTTATTTATTTATTTTGGATATAAAAAAGGTTTAGAAATCGAGTTTTAACGAAAGGAGGCAAGTGCACCTATCGTGAGTAGTACAGGATATTCCGGGTGGAATATCGAGGTCGTATTGTTCTCGGGTCCGGTTCGATTATTTCTACTCTTCCCTGGAGGGGACTATTATTTTACCGATAATTATCTTGTCGGGATATTTATATATAATAAAATACAGAAAATGGCGGAAAGAAAATGAAAGCAATAAAAAGAAAGCTTGAAGGTGGTGCCGATGAAGAGCTTAGCTCGATGGCACCGAGAAAACAATTGAACTAAAATAGACTTTAAATAAAAAGAGCTCCTAAATTTCTAATTAATTAAGGCGGAGACTTGGCCGTGGAGGTTCCACTAAAATGAGCTCACCTATCTCTAGGACTATCGCTCACCTGAACGCTAAGACTATTCGACCGGGCTCTCGTCCGACGAAGGATTCCTCTTAACGCCCGCATTACGCTAAGAACCCCGCTATTGGGTGGGGAACCCAATCCGGTAGAGTTGGCGCGCCTCCTCTCTCGAGGGTTAGTGCGGAACTCTCTTTGCCAAGGGGTGATCTGTCCATACGCACGGCCTCTCGGCGAGCGTATGGAAAACGGAAATAGGGCCCACACATCGATATGTGGTCCTACGCGTCGTTAACCCCGGGCAAACCTTAAGTACTTTTAATTAATTAGAAAGATTAGACCTTTAGTTATTTTAAGCTATTTTATCTGTCCCAATGCTCTTCGATGCCGAGGGCTAAGAACGATTAGCCACTCATCGGAATGGGGACGGCTTGCGAGGAAAGCAATAAATAAAGCAGGAAAGAAAGCAGTAAATGAAAGCAGTAAAATGAAAGCAGGAAAATAAAGCTGAAAATTGCAAGTCCTACCCAAACGAGTAGGACTGAAGAAAGCAGTAAATTGCGAGTCCCGGCGCAAATGCGTGGGCGGGAGAAATGAAAGCAGTAAAACGCACACACGCAAGTCCTACTCAAATGAGTAGGAGAAAATAAATACGGGTCCTACTCAACCGAGTAGGACAAAATAAATGCAACGCACGCACACACTCTCTCGACATAAATGAAAACACACGCACTCTACAAGAAAATAAAACACACTCACACACACGACAGAATTGAAATAAAGCAAAGCGCCATTTAACTCTTAACGAGTAGGCGGAAATAGATGCACAAGTACAAAAGTTGCAAAAAAACTAAGTTATCTAAAATTGAAAACAACTGCATTTCTACCGCTAGAATGCGGTAGAAATGCATAAAAAGCGAAAATAAAAATTAAACGGGAAGAAAGTTTGCAAATAAAAATGAAAATGCAAGTGATCGAAAAATTAAAACGAATACATTTCTACCGCTAGAATGCGGTAGAAATGCGTAAAAAGAAGACGAAAAAATTAAATAAGGAAAAAGTTTTGACAATAAAATTGAAAATGCAAGTGTTCGAAAAAGCAAAATAACAACTTATCCATTCTTATAATGCTATAAAAATGCCTAAAAAGTGGAAGAAAATTTAAAAGCATGAAAAGTTTTACAAAAATAACGAAAAGGTTAAGTAAGAAAGATCAAAAACTATCTTTATAACCATTTTTATAGTTTATAAGGATGGATATGAAAGTGCAGAAAAATCCTAGCACTAAACTAAGCTAAGTAAACGAAATAATGAAAACATAAAAGTAAAGAAGTACACTCATACACACACACACCCTTCTTAAAGAGAACAAAAACTAAGTTAAAACAAAAACAAAAAAAAAATAAGATTGCATGAGGGATGAAACATAGGTGAAGTCCAAGGGTTGTAATGGAAAAAAAACTACAATTGCATTAATAAAAAAGTTATTACAAAGCTAAAAAAAAGAGAAAGAGGGAGAAAATATCCCTTACAACACATTTGGAACTCATCCGAGCAGCACCTCCCCTTACAAAATGGATCCAAAAAGTGGAACATGAATCCTAAGCAGCAGCTCTGAATTTATAGAAAAAATTTACATGGGTCACGCCCTTGGTCACGGGCGTGACAGGGGGCGTGACAGTACTATTTGCGAAGGCGGCCGGCGATTTGACGGGAAAGTTGACTTCGGGCTGGACACGTGTCGGTCTCGCAGTGGTCACGCCCTTGGTCACGGGCGTGACAGGGGGCGTGACAGGCAGGTGGATCTGGGCGCGGTGCGCCAAAAAGTCGCCGCGCGGGTCTTGTCGGGCTAGCTAGAAAGGTCACGCCCCAGGTCACGGGCGTGACTCTGGGCGTGTCGGCAGGTGTCGACACTCGACGATCGTCGAGATGAAATCGTCGAGTTGAGTGAACACGGGCTTGGGTCACGCCCCGTGTCGGGTGACACGGGCGTGTCGCCGGGCGTGTCAGCTGGGTCGCCGATCGTTGAGCGCGACTCCGTCGATCTGGATGGTCACGGGCATGGGTCACGGGCGTGACTCGGGTGACACGGGCGTGTCGACGCTTTGCTCCTCGAAAATTGCAGATTTACTGGAATTTGACGTGTCACGCCCTGGTCACGGGCGTGACCAATATGTCACGGGCGTGACATGTCAATTTTTGGCAGATTTTGATTTTTTCCTGAAAAATAAAATAAAATAAGTTAGTATAATATTTACAAAAATAGGAGCATTTTATTGAATAAAAATAAGTAAAAACGACAAAAATAAATGAAAATAACTAAATTAATGTACACAAAAATAGGTATATTTACAATTCATCAATTATAAAAGAGAACCAGGACCCAAGGTAATCTGGATCCAGAACTCCTAACATCTCCTTGTAGGAAAAGAATTCAGCACCAACCAATATAGAGGATATATCAGTGGCTATTTAATTTGAGCAAGGAAATGTATATAGGGGGAGATTGTTTACTTTATAAAGGGGAAAGTGCTTAAGAGATTGCAGCAGTAGTTTTCTTTTATTTATTTTTTTTTCAAAGCAACCATGTACATCTGTTGAACATTCTTATAATTCAGACAGATTATTTTTTCTTTGCATTTTTACTTGTTTTTATGTAAATAGTGTCCTTACCCAAATAGGGAGAGATTGTTGGAACCCTAGTTCTGATTTAGGCAAGAATAAATATTAAGACTGTTTAGATTGACCCAAAATGTATAGTCATGGGTCATAGGTTTGTCTCCAGATTTACTCAGAAGAATTCCAATTTATGCAACAGTCAGAATATTAGCTCGACGATAGTCGAACTGAGTTCGATGAACGTCGAACTCAGGTTGATGAATTCTGAGTTCACTCCCTGAACTCAGGTCGACAAACTCAGGGCTCAAGCAAGACGGTCAGCTCGACGAAATCCAGCTAAGTTCGATGAATGTCGAACTCAGGTCGACGATCGGTGAACTCAAGCCAGTTATCAGCTCGACAAACTTCAGACAGAAAAGGCAAAGGTTCAGAAGCCAATACAGCGCTGATTCAGATCGACGATCTTGGAACTCAGCTCGACGAACAGAAGTTATCTGGTCGACGAACACAGAAACTGAGCTCGACGAACTACAGGCTCCGGTCGACGAATTCTGTGCAGAGTTTCCAGGCGTATTAGTTACAGCTGGCGGAATTAATTAATGCTTAATTAAAGCAGATTATTGCCATCAAAATTAATGCTAAATATTCTGCTGAATATAGCCGTTTGGAGCCTACATTAATTATGGAGTAAATCAGGATTTAATGCAAATTGATTCCCAAAGCAATTACCATTCTCGGGAATCAATTAGTCATTACAGTTAAGATAAATCAATTAAAATGTTTTTGAATCAGACAAGATATAGAAGCAACAGTGCACAACAAGAAGAAGAATAGAGAACGACAGTAAAGGCTTTCTACAGAGAGAGGAACTTTGCAGCATCAATCAACATACTCATCAGAGTTCTTCATCTGCTCCAGGCTTCTACAGAGTCACTCAATCAATATCAGTCTAAGAAACTTGTTGGAGACATCATCAATCTGAAGGCCTATCACCCTGAAGCAAAGCTCCAGATTTCCCTGAACCATTCTACATCATAGGGGGAGCCATTTGCTAACATCAATAATCCACAAGTCTTCTCTCTGATTGTTGACATAGAAGACACCATCATCTCTTTCCCCCCTCCTGTATAAAGGGTTGTCATCTCTCTTTAAAAGTGATTCCTGATTCACAAGTCTCCTACCAAAAGACTTGAGGTTTGGTTTTTGAGCACCTGATCAAAAGCTTATTGGTGTCAGACACCTGATCAAAAACCTGAGTGGATTCCTACCAGGGTGGTAAAAGAGTGGATGTACCCAGGTTGGGGAACCAATATATATCTTTGTGTCTTCTGTGTTGCTTGATTTCTTTGTTTATTTTCTTTTTCATGTGATATATATACATATAACTCTAATTAGTGTTAGTTAAGATCTATCCCCCTTTACTTTCAGGATGGCACCAAAAGAGTTAGCTGAACTCAAGGTACAGTTGCAGGAATTGTTGGAGCAGGGGTATATTAGACCCAGTTCTTCACCGTGGAGCGCGCATGTGTTGTTCGTGAAGAAGAAAGACGGTATTATGCGGTTGTGCATAGACTACCGAGAGTTGAATAAATTGACTTTCAAGAATAAGTATCTGATTCCTTGGATAGACGACCTGTTCGACCAGTTGGTGGGGTCGGTGGTGTATTCAAAGTTGGACTTGAAGTCAGGATACTATGGGTTGCAAATTCGGGACAAGGAAATACCCAAGACAGCATTTGGTATGAGGTATGGTAACTTTGAGTTCTCGGTGATGTCGTTCGGGCTGACAAACGCACCATCCGTATTCATGGATTTGATGAATCAAGTATTTCGGGAATACTTGGACTCTTTTGTCGTTGTCTTTATTGACGACATTCTGGTTTACTCTAAATCGGAGGTGGAGCATGAGACTCACTTGAGAGTAGTCTTGCAAGTGTTGAGAGAGAACCAGTTTTATGCAAAGTTCTCGAAGTGTGAGTTCTGGCTAGAGAAGGTGGCATTTTGGGTCATGTGATTAGTGGTGATGGGGTGGCGGTGGATCCGCCGAAAGTTGAAGCCATCAGAGATTGGCCAATTTTGAGAACCGTGGCAGAAGTCCGAAGTTTTCTTGGACTAGCCGGATACTATAGAAGGTTTGTGGAAAACTTTTCACAGATAGCCCAACCCCTCACCTCTCTAACTCCTAAAGAAAACAAGTTCATTTGGAATTCGGAGTGCAGTCATGCGTTTGACACTCTAAAGGGGAGGCTAATGGCAACTCCATTCCTAAGCCTTCCTACAAGGACTGAAGGATTTCAGATTTTTAGTGACGCATCTGGATGCGCTTTGGGTTGCGTGTTGGTGCAACATAATAGCGTGATAGCTTTTGGGTCTAGGCAGCTAAAGCCTCACGAGAGGAATTACCTCGTCCATGATTTGGAGTTGGCGGCGGTAATTTTTGCTTTGAAGTTATGGCGGCACTATGCGTATGGTGCGAGAGTGGAGATCTTCATGGATCACAAGAGTCTGAAGTGTTGAAATTTGTGAAGTGGAAGTGGTTAACGGGACAGGCCGGGCGGCCTGGGTGGACAGCTTTGGCAGACTAGGCGGACTGGGCGGACTGTGTTGTGTGGCCTGGTGGAAGGTCTAGTGAAAAGCCGGCTGTCTTCTGAGCGGGTTGTTTGCTTGAAGTCCGCAGAATATGCAGCCTGGTGTCTGCGGATAGAGAGGCTTACGGACTGGTGCATTGCTTAGTGGCCGTGGTGCAAGCTTGTGCTGTTTGGCGGTTTGGCTCGTGTCCGCGGGAAGCTTGCGGACTGGTATGTCCGCGGTGTGGGTTGTTGCGGACTGAGCTTAGATCTTGGCTGAGGCCTTGTCGAGCTCTGGTGTTACAGCAGGTGCTTTGCTGTGGAGATTGATTGGCGGACTGATTTTGGAGTCCGGGGATGGTTGATGCGTTGGACAGGAGTGCGAGGAACTTGCGGACTGCTGGTGGTCTGTGCTGCGCTGTTTGGCGGACGGGAGTTTGTGTGCGCCATGCTCGCATTGGCCTTTGATGGTTTTGGACTTGGTCACACTTTGTGCCAAGACCATGGTGTCCGCGGTATCCGCCAAGTCCGTTGTGACCGGGCAGACTGTTGCTATCTGCCTTTGGTCGTGGACTTGTGGCGGATTGAGGTGTGAGTCTTGCGGACTGCCTCGGGTTGGTGCGGATAGCCATTAAAGGGGGATTGCTGTCCTGCAGTGATTGGAGCTTTGCGGGCTGATGCCTTGTCCGCATAGCTTGGGCGGACTGGAGAGGTTCACCAATGTGGTCTTGCTCCTGGCAGTTTTCCTTGGTATCCGGCTAAGTTCTTGTGGACTCGGCGGACGGTGTTTTGCTATCGCGCGGGCAGGGGCGGTGTCTCTATCTCTAGGGCGGTGACCACACTCCTCACCTCGCCTATAAATAGGACCCCCTGGCAGGTCTACAGTAACTTGAGTGAATAGTAAGTTGGGTTGGGCAAGGAACTGCGGTCTCAGTTTGTCTGTCCGCGCGGATTGTTTCAGTGCTGACGTTTGCTGTGTGCAGGTCGCGCAGGTAGCTTCAAGGAGCCAGGAGTTTGGCTGTGACTTCGGTCAAGTACTTGGAAGTGTACGGTCTCTGCGGATTCAGCAGGAGGTCGCTCTGCGGCTTGTCAGCTCTGTTTCATCTTTGCCAGCTTCAATAACCAGTCCACCAGCTTCAGGCGGGTAGGGGGTGTTCCTCAGTTCAGCTTCAGCAGGAGACGAATAACGGTGTGTCCGCGCGGCCTCGCGGCTTCGGCGGACTCCGTGGCTATTCGGCGGATTGCAGCTAAGTTTGGGCGATCTCAGCGGACTCGGCTACCTCGGCGGTCTCGGCGGACTCCGATGCTGTCTGCCCGGCTTGGTTTTTTTGGTGTTTTTTGTTTATAGCTGTTATACTAGCGAAATCATGTCTCGCTATGTATGCCTCGTGTTGTAAAGAAGTGAATGAATAAAAGACCTGCTTGTGCTTCCATTGTTTGTTGGGATTAACCTTTGTTCCTTGGTTTTCCGCTGGTTCAACGTGAGAACTGGGTAGTTCCGAAGATATTAATTTGGCGTTTGGGCTATCTTGCTGACCACGTTGAGAAAATTTAACATGGTATCAGAGGGAGGTTCAGTTGCATGAGAGGAAGTCAACCAGTGTTGTTACTCAGTGATTGAGTGGTGCTCAACCTGTGTTGTTGCTCGGAGCTTCTAAAAGGTTGCCAACAGGTGTTTGCAATGGAAGGGAGTTTTGCAAGAGATCTTGGCATTGAAATCTTAACGCCGACTAACTTCAAGAAGTGGAAGTCGTGCATGAAGAGTTATCTTCTTGGCGAGGAGCTGTGGGAAGTCGTCGGTGGTGACGACAGATAGGAAGTCACTACTGCGTTCGGTACTGCTGAGCAGGTTAGGCTCTGGAGAAGAACAAATGCTAAGGCGGAGTTCATTCTGAAGAGGGCCGTGTCTCCGGAACTGTTTGATCACATTGTTGGATGTGAGTCGGCTGCTGATATTTGGACAACCATTGATGAGTTGTTCAATAGGAAGAATGTGGTGCGGCTTCAGTTCTTGGAGAATGAGTTGGCCAGGGCAACTCAGGGAGACCTTTCCATCTCCAAGTACTTCTTAAAGATGAAGAGCTTGTGTTCTGAGTTGTCGGCACTGGATCCTGATGAGCCTATCTCTGAGGCGAAGATGAAAAGGCACATTATCCGCGGCTTGCGGAAGGAGTATGTGGCCTTTGTAACATCTGTTCAAGGGTGGGCTACTCAGCCGTCTTTGCTGGAGCTGGAGAATCTGCTTGCATCGCAGGAGAGCTTGGCAAGGCAGATGGCTGGAGTGAATCTGAATCAGGAAGGCAGTGAAGCTCTCTTCTCAGGCAAGAAGAAAGGATGGGAAGGGAAGAAGAAGAAGAAGGTGCAGGTCGTTGGTGAGAAGGAGACTTCAACTTCATATCAGCCGGAGAGGAGCAATGCTCCTAAGGACTGGAAGAAGAACTTGAAGTGCTACTGGTGTCATCAGCGAGGGCACTTCAAGCGGGACTGCAAGGTCAAACTGTAGCCTGGGCATGCTGCGGGAAAGGAGGAAGCTTGCTCGAGAAGTGAAGAAGCAGAATGGGGCGGAGCTTTTATGATGGGCACTTGTGTCCGGGCCTTGTCTACTGAGGACTTCAACGGCGAGTGGATCGTGGACTCCGGGTGTGGTCATCACCTCACCGGAGACAAATCGAAGTTCACCTCCATGCAGGCTTACTCAGGTAATGAAGCTATTATCACTGCTGATAATACTGTTTATGCAGTAGAGAAAGAGGGGGTCGTGTCTTTGGGTAGTGATCAGGGGCCACTCACGTTAAGGAGTGTGTATCACGTGTCGGGCATGAAGAAGAACCTCTTCTCAGTGACCAATGTGGTGGACGCTGGGTATCACGTTCTGTTTGGTCCAACAGACGTGAGGTTCCTTCGCAACGTATCAGCGGTGAAGGCTGATGTTGCTCATGTAGGGAGGAGGGTGAAGAACTTGTTTGTTCTAGCCACCAATTCTTATGTTGATAGAATGAGGGCCAATGATAGCGCTGCTATCTGGCATGAGAGGCTGGGGCATGTTGGCATGGACAAGCTGAAGGCGATGGCGAGTAGAAGTCTGGTGAAGGGGTTGCCGAAGTTGTCCTCCTTTGGTGATGGTCATGTTTGCGCGGGCTGTCAATACGGTAAGGCACATCGCCTTCCGTTTGAAAAATCACAAACAAGGAGCAAGAAACCATTGGAGTGTATTCATGGCGACCTGATGGGACCGACGGTTACTGCCAGCCTTGGTGGAAGCAGATACATGCTTGTCTTGGTTGATGACTACTCAAGGTATACTTGGGTGTACTTCTTAAAGGAGAAGTCGGAAGCCTTCCGTTTGTTTGTGGAGTTTAAGGAGTTGGTAGAAGGCCGGCTTGGCTTGCGGATTAAGAAGCTTAGAACTGATAACGGGGGTGAGTTTGTCTCCTCCGAGTTTTCTAACTTCTGCAGGAAGCACGGGATCCAACGGGAGCTTACTTGTGCTCACACTCCACAACAAAATGGGGTAGCGGAGCGGAAGATCCGTCATCTGACGGAGACCTGCAAATGTTGGCTTCATACGAAAGATATCCCAAGGTCCTTTTGGGCGGAGGGGATGTCTTGTGCTGCTTATGTTATCAACCGGATGCCACTCAGCCCTATCAACATGAAGACTCCTATTGAGCTGTTGCTGAAGGAGAAGCCGAGTGTTGGACACCTTAGGGTGTTCGGTTCAACTTGCTACGTGCATGTCCCGGATGCTTCACGGACAAAGCTGGATGCGAAGGCAAGGAAACTTGTCATTGTTGGCTACGATGAGCGGAAGAAGGGATGGAAATGCATGGACCCTGTGACGAAGAAGTTCGTGGTGTCAAGAGACGTTGTCTTTGTTGAATTCTGTGAAGTGAAAGTGGGTGAATGGAAGGCTTGGGAAACCTATCCGCGCGGACTACGCGGACTGGGTTGGCGGAATGCTAGGTCGGCAGGGATGTTGCAGGCGGTTTGCTCTGTGGCGGCCTGGGCGGTCTGTTCGCGCGGACTGCGCGGACAGCAGCGGCGTTCTGACAGGCCAGTGTATGCTCAGCAGGCGGTTTACTCCCAGGAAGTAACCGGGCGGATAGGAATGTTATCCGCGGAGTCCGGCTTGAAGCGGACTGAAGAACTGGAGCTCGGCAGACCGGTTTGGCAGATGCCTTGGTCTTGCTCTAGTGAAGCGGCAAGTGAAAGCCGTGGAGACCGCCGGTCAGCGCGGACAGGAACTGGAGGTCGCCCGGTATGGCGGGCTAGATCCAGTGTCCGCCTGTAAGTGCGGACTGGCCCTTGCGGCCAGTGGGCTGGACTTGGTGGGAACTGAACCAAGTCCAGGAGGCTCAGTCCGGGGAGATCGCGTAGTGGAGCGCGGGCTGGTTTCTCAGTCCGCCAAGCGTAGTAGAAGTGCAGTTGCCTTGTTTGCTAGCTTGGGAAAAGCGGACTGGAGAATTGCTTGTGCAGGAGCGTGCGGACTGGAGCCAGAGTCCGCTGAGTCCGGTTGAGCCTTGTGATGAGGTTATGGACTCAGGGAAGCGGACTGGAGTTCGCTGTGTACACGGACTGGATCGGCGTGTCCGCTGAGTCCGGCAATGCCTTGGTGATTAGGCAATGGACTTGGGATATGCGGACGGAAGCCGGGTGTCCGCTGAGTCCGGCAGGCGTCTTGATGGCGAGGCTGCGGGCTCGAGTTTTACGGGCTGATGCCTTGTCCGCAGAATGGCGGACACGGCTGTTGTGGAGTCCGGCTGTGGTGGTCCTGGCTTGGTCTCTGGCGGCAAGGCGGACTGGATATTGGAGTCCGGCCTTGGAGAAGCTGGGGCGGACTGGCTATCTGCACAGGAGCGGCGGACTGGATTGTGTGTCCACGGGCTGGCGGACACACTATGTTCTTGCTGCGGGTTGTGGCGGTTATCCTATCGGGAAGGGCGGTGACCATACTCATCGTCGTGCCTATAAATAGGACCCATGTCACATCAGAAAAAAGGAACCTAGACCGAAGTAAGTGAACAGTATCTGAGCTCGCGTAAGTTGCTGCGGCCTGGACTTTGTGTCCGCGCGGATAGAGAGTTGACCTGGTTGTGCTGTGCAGGTTGTGCGGATAGCGCTGGAAAGCCAGGACTTGGCTCTGATTGCGATCAGGGACAGTGCGGACTCTGCGGTTAAGCAACATGCGGTAAACAGCAGGTCGCGGATAGCGACCAGGCGGTCTTCTCTTTGGTGACTTGGTTCGGGGTTCAGAAAGTCGCCTGCTTCAGGCAGACTGTTCCATTCGGTGACGCAGCTTGTGCGGTCTGGCGGCGTGCAGACCGGCGGTGAAGAGCTAAGCATTGGAGTAAGGGTGAGTCCGCGCGGCTTGGGTTGCGGTCTGGCGACCTGGCGGACTGAGCGGACTCCACAGCAGTAGGTCGGCGGCTTGTTGATTGAGTCCGCGCGGCTTGTTTTTTGTTCTTGTCTTTGTAACTGTCTCTGCTCTCCCGGTGTTGGGTTGTGGTGAAGCATGTCTCGCCATGTATGTCTCGCCTTGTAAAGAAGTTTGCTCTTGATCAATAAAGAAGCTTGTGCTGCATGTGTTGCTGGTTGTTACTGCTTTGTTGAGATAACCCCTGCTAACTCCACGATCCGGGAAAACTTTCAACATATAAGTGGGCGTATTCTCCTTCGGTTTGTTGAGTTTTCAGCAGGGTATCCAAGGGGGCGTCTGCGGTTTGTTGAATTTTAACATGGTATCAGAGCCAGGTTGTTGGAGTGGTCAAGCAGTGCTCAATGGAAGTAGTTGCTCTTCTGAAGAGGAAACCAGTGGTAGAACCATGGCAGTGGAGGATGCAAGTTGTCTTGGTATTGATCTTCTTACAGAGGCGAACTGTGAACGGTGGAAGTCCTGTATGAAGAGCTTTCTTCTTGGCGAGGACCTTTGGGAGGTTGTATGCGGAGCAGGAAGACAAGAGGATACTGCTGGCAATGCTGAGGCGATGAGAGCTTGGAAGGAGGCAAATGCGAAAGCGGAGTCTATTCTCAGGCAGGTGATCTCATCGGAGCTCTTGGACCACATCAGTGGATGTCGGTCAGCTGCGGAGGTCTGGACTTCCCTTGATGGGTTGTTCAGGAAGGAGGTGAAGATTACTGCGGAAGATGGTCCCTCTACTTCATATCAGGAAGAAAGGAGTGTTTCTCCTAGGCGTGATAGGAAGAGGAAGGAAGGACCACGGTGCTATAAATGCAAGCAGCAAGGTCATCTTCGGAAGGAGTGCAAGGTTACCTTGCTCTCGGCGAATGTTGCTCAGGTAGGGAGGAAGGAGAAGAACGTAGTTGGGACTTCAACTAGTTCTGGATCTGATCGGCTGGATGCCAAGGATAGTGCTGTTATCTGGCATGAAAACTGGGGCATGTAGGGATGGACAAGCTGAAAGCAATGGCGGAAAGAAGACTCGTAAGAGGCTTGCCTAGATTGTCATCCTATGGCGATGATCGGGGGTGTGCGGGATGTCAGGAAAGTGGAGCCTATCGCTTCATGGTCGACAAAGCACAATCCAGGAGTAAAGCACCATTGGCGGTTGTCCATTGTGCTCTGGTGGGACCGACCGTCACGGCCAGTCTTGGAGGCAGCAGGTTCATGCTGATATTGGTTGATGACTATTCTGGGTATACTTGGGTATACTTCATGAAGAAGAAGTCCAACATGGTACGCTTGTTTGTGGAGTTCAAGAAGCTTGTCGAAGGCCAGCTCGGCCGGAGGATCAAGGTGTTGAGGACAAGTATCGGTGGTGAGTTTGGCTCAACCGAGTTCTCACGCTTTTGCAGGAAGCAAGGGATCCGGATGGAGCTTTCTTGTGGACATACTTCACAACAGGGTAGTATTGCAGCTCGGATGATCCGTTGGTTAACGGAGACCTGCAAGTGTTGGCTTCGGAGTAAAGGCGTTCCGAAGGCTCTTTGGGCGGAGGGAATAGCCTGTGCTGCTCATGTCATCAACCGGATGCCTCTTAGTCCGATCATAATGAAGACTCCTTATGAGCTAATGTTCGGAGTGAAGCCCTCAGTGAAGCACCTTCGGGTGTTTGGATCTACCTGCTATATACACTCTCCGGGTGCTCTCAAAACAAAGCTAGTCTTTGTAGGGTATGATGAGCAGAGAAGAAGATGGAGGTGTATGGATCCTGCGACGAAGAAACTCATAGTGTCGAGAGACATTGTTTTTGATGAGTTGACGCCGTATTGGGGTAGCTCTTATGTGGAGCTAGAGATAAGCATGTCAGATGATGGGCTGAAGGAGGCTGCTGCTAAGGAAGTGGAGTTGCCTGAGTCACCAGGTGCTCCAGGTTGTTCTAGCTCCGGGGCAAAGGCATCAGAGTCGGGAAGAAGGGGGAGCGATGCTCCAGGACCTTCTGGCTCGAAGGCGGAGGCTTCCGGTTCAGGAAGCAAGCGGAGCAATGTTCCAGGCTGTTCTTGTTCAAGAGGGGAGTCTTCTGGTTCAGGTAGCAGGGGGAGCGTTGCTCCAAATGCTTTTGGTTCCAGTAAGGAGGCGTCTTGTTCAGGGATCAAAGGGAGCAATGTTCCGGGTTTGCCCGGGAACGGAGCTGGTTCAAAAGCAGCGGAGGTGGTTAGCCATGATCAGGTTCTTCGGAGATCGAAGAGGATCAGTAAGCCACCAGCTCGATATAGTGAAGGGAACACGGCGGACTTGGTCCCGTGTTTCCTTGTTAGCCCTCAGGTCGAGCAAGGGACTTCTGGCTGTGATGACCCCACTAGAATCAATGAGGTGGTTGACACCAAGTCTGAAGAGGTGACTTCTCTCAGAGGCAACGAGGCTTGGGCTTCTAGGTCCAAGGAAGTTGGTGATACTCCTATGATGCATGAGTGGAGGTTGAAGCTGAAGAAGGCAGAGGGAAGCATGGCTCCTTTTGGGAGATGCTGGAGGGCTCCCTCATGGTCCATGATATGCGGGGCGAGGACTATGTCTTGGACATCTCTTCGTAAATGCTATCGGAAGGACCAGGTGCAAGGTTACGGGAGCTGCTGGAGTTATTCACCACTTCTCACTTCAAGGGGGAGTGTTGAATTCTGTGAAGTGAAAGTGGGTGAATGGAAGGCTTGGGAAACCTATCCGCGCGGACTACGCGGACTGGGTTGGCGGACTGCTAGGTCGGCAGGGATGTTGCAGGCGGTTTGCTCTATGGCGGCCTGGGCGGTCTGTTCGCGCGGACTACGCTGATAGCAGCGGCGGTCTGACAGGCCAGTGTATGCTCAGCAGGCGGTTTACTCCCAGGAAGTAACCGGGAGGATAGGAATGTTATCCGCGGAGTCCGGCTTGAAGCGGACTGAAGAACTGGAGCTCGGCAGACCGGTTTGGCAGATGCCTTGGTCTTGCTCTAGTGAAGCGGCAAGTGAAAGCCGTGGAGACCGCCGGTCAGCGCGGACAGGAACTGGAGGTCGCCCGGTATGGCGGGCTAGATCCAGTGTCCGCCTGTAAGTGCGGACTGGCCCTTGCGGCCAGTGGGCTGGACTTGGTGGGAACTGAACCAAGTCCAGGAGGCTCAGTCCGGGGAGATCGCGCAGTGGAGCGCGGGCTGGTTTCTCAGTCCGCCAAGCGTAGTAGAAGTGCAGTTGCCTTGTTTGCTAGCTTGGGAAAAGCGGACTGGAGAATTGCTTGTGCAGGAGCGTGCGGACTGGAGCCAGAGTCCGGTTGAGCCTTGTGATGAGGTTATGGACTCAGGGAAGCGGACTGGAGTTCGCTGTGTACGCGGACTGGATCGGCGTGTCCGCTGAGTCCGGCAATGCCTTGGTGATTAGGCAATGGACTTGGGATATGCGGACGGAAGCCGGGTGTCCGCTGAGTCCGGCAGGCGTCTTGATGGCGAGGCTGCGGGCTCGAGTTTTGCGGGCTGATGCCTTGTCCGCAGAATGGCGGACACGGCTGTTGTGGAGTCCGGCTGTGGTGGTCCTGGCTTGGTCTCTGGCGGCAAGGCGGACTGGATATTGGAGTCCGGCCTTGGAGAAGCTGGGGCGGACTGGCTATCTGCACAGGAGCGGCGGACTGGATTGTGTGTCCGCGGGCTGGCGGACACACTATGTTCTTGCTGCGGGTTGTGGCGGTTATCCTATCGGGAAGGGCGGTGACCAAACTCATCGTCGTGCCTATAAATAGGACCCATGTCACATCAGAAAAAAGGAACCTAGACCGAAGTAAGTGAATAGTATCTGAGCTCGCGTAAGTTGCTGCGGCCTGGACTTTGTGTCCGCGCGGATAGAGAGTTGACCCGGTTGTGCTGTGCAGGTTGTGCGGATAGCGCTGGAAAGCCAGGACTTGGCTCTGATTGCGGTCAGGGACAGTGCGGACTCTGCGGTTAAGCAACAGGCGGTAAACAGCAGGTCGCGGATAGCGACCAGGCGGTCTTCTCTTTGGCGACTTGGTTCGGGGTTCAGAAAGTCGCCTGCTTCAGGCGGACTGTTCCATTCGGTGACGCAGCTTGTGCGGTCTGGCGGCGTGCAGACCGGCGGTGAAGAGCTAAGTATTGGAGTAAGGGTGAGTCCGCGCGGCTTTGGTTGCGGTCTGGCGACCTGGCGGACTGAGCGGACTCCACAGCAGTAGGTCGGCGGCTTGTTGATTGAGTCCGCGCGGCTTGTTTTTTGTTCTTGTCTTTGTAACTGTCTCTGCTCTCCCGGTGTTGGGTTGTGGTGAAGCATGTCTCGCCATGTATGTCTCGCCTTGTAAAGAAGTTTGCTCTTGATCAATAAAGAAGCTTGTGCTGCATGTGTTGCTGGTTGTTACTGCTTTGTTGAGATAACCCCTGCTAACTCCACGATCCGGGAAAACTTTCAACATATAAGTGGGCGTATTCTCCTTCGGTTTGTTGAGTTTTCAGCAGGGTATCCAAGGGGGCGTCTGCGGTTTGTTGAATTTTAACAGTCTTTGACGAGCTGACGTCATATGGAGGTGGCTCGGTTGAGCTAACCGGAAGTAGCAAGGTTGATGAAGCACCGGTGGTGGCTGCTGAAGGCTTGGAAGAGGAGCTTGCTGTTTCACCAGCAGCTCCTGTTGCTTCTAACTCCGAGGCTGAGCCTTCTGGCTCAGGAAGCAAGGGGAGCACTGCTCAATGCTTGCCCCGGGTAGGAGTGGAGCTTGAAGAAGCAACGGAAGTAGTGAGCAAGGAGCCGACCCTTCGGAGATCGAAGAGGATGGTTAAGCCACCGGCTCGGTACTGTGATGGGAATGCAGTGAGCTTTGTCTCCTGTTTCTTTGCAGGTCTTCTGGATGAGCGAGAGCCTGCAAACTTCAACGAGGCCATTGGAGTGAAGGAGTGGGAAGGTTCCATGAAAGAAGAGATTGATGCTCTGAAGAAGAATGAAACCTGGGATCTTGTGCCCAAGGTTGATGGCATTACTCCGGTTACTTGCAAGTGGGTATATAAGTTGAAGAAGAAGGTTGATGGGAGCATTGATAGGTTCAAGGCTCGCCTGGTCGCTAGAGGATTATCACAGTAGTATGGAGAAGACTATGAGGAGACATTAAGTCCAGTTGCGAAGATGACTTCAGTAAGGGTGGTGATCGCCTTGGCTGCTAGCAAGGGATGGAGGTTGTGGCAACTCTATGTGAAGAATGCCTTTCTTTACGGAGAGATTGACAAGGACATCTTCATGGATCAGCCTCCTGGTTTTGTCTCTGAAAAGCATCCGGACTATGTCTGCAAACTCAGGAAGGCTCTCTATGGGTTGAAGCAAGCTCCTAGAGCGTGGTATGGGAAGATTGCAGAGTACTTGCAATTCTGTGGATACCTTGCTTCTAACTCGGATTCAAGCTTGTTCGTCAAGAAAAAGGGAGAGCTATGAGTCTTGGTCCTGCTGTGTGTGGATGACATGATCATCACAGGGAATTCGGAGGGGGAAGTAGCAAGGCTCAGGGCTGAGCTTGCTATACGCTTCGAGATGAAGGACTTGGGAGAGTTGCATCACTTTCTCGGTCTGGAAGTGGAGAGGAAGGAGTGCGGGGTTCTCATTTGCCAGAAAGGGTACGCTGATCGCATTGTGAAGCGGTTCGGCATGGGCGAAGGGAAGAAGTGCTCTACTCCACTGGAACCTGGGCAAAAGCTTCGACGAGATGAGGGAAGGGATCTTCATGATCCTTTGGTGTTCAGGGCACTTGTTGGGAGCTTGATTTATCTGACGATTACAAGGCCAGACATTGCTTATGCTGTTGGCCGAGTAAGTCGGTATATGGCTGAACCAAGGCAATCTCATCTAGTGGCGGCAAAGGGTATTCTGAAGTATGTCAAGATGACTTCTGACATGGGACTCCTCTATGGAAGGGACTCGGAGTTTGCGTTGCTCGGGTACACGGATGCTGACTATGGCGGTGATTCGGATGATCGGAGGTCTACTTCAGGTTATGTGTTCACTTGCGGTTCAACTAGCATCTCGTGGTGTAGCAAGAAGCAGGACTCGGTGTCGTTTTCAACCACGGAGGCGGAGTATAAGGCTTCGGCCTTGGCTGCTCGGGAAGCCGTTTGGTTGAGGAGGCTTATAGAGGATGTTCATGAAGAAGTGCAAGGGCCTACTTTACTCCGGGGTGACAATAAGAGTGATCTCAAACTGGTTAACAATCCAGTGTGTCACGGCAGGACCAAGCATATAGAGATTGATCACCATTTCATCAGGGAGAAGGTGTTGGAAGGATCTCTGTTGGTCGGGCATGTTCTGAGTGAAGATAATCTAGCTGACATCTTCACGAAGCCACTGTCGAAGGGGACTTTTGAACGCTTGCGCAGCTTGCTGGGCTTGGTCACCACTTCACACTTCAAGGGGGAGTGTTGAAATTTGTGAAGTGGAAGTGGTTGACGGGACAGGCCGGGCGGCCTGGGCGGACAGCTTTGGCGGACTAGGTAGACTGGGCAGACTGTGTTGTGCGGCCTGGTGGAAGGTCTAGTGAAAAGCCGGTTGTCTTCTGAGCGGGTTGTTTGCATGAAGTCCGCAGACTATGAGGCCTGGTGTCTGCGGATAGAGAGGCTTGCGGACTGGTGCATTGCTCAGTGGCTGTGGTGCAAGCTTGTGCTGTTTGGCGGTTTGGCTCGTGTCCACGGGAAGCTTGCGGACTGGTGTGTCCGCGGTGTGGGCTGTTGCGGACTGAGCTTAGAGCTTGGCTGAGGCCTTGTCGAGCTCTGGTGTTACAGCAGGTGCTTTGCTGTGGAGATCGATTGGCTGACTGATTTTGGAGTCCGGGGATGGTTGCTGCGTTGGACAGGAGTGCGAGGAGCTTGCGGACTGCTGGCGGTCTGTGCTGCGTTGTTTGGCGGACGGGAGTTTGTGTCCGCCATGCTCGCATTGGCCTTTGATGGTTTTGGACTTGGTCACACTTTGTGCCAAGACCATGGTGTCCGCGGTATCCGCCAAGTCCGCTGTGACCGGGCGGACTGTTGCTATCTGCCTTTGGTCATGGACTTGTGGCGGATTAAGGTGTGAGTCTTGCGGACTGCCTCGGGTTGGTGCGGACAGCCATTAAAGGGGGATTGCTGTCCTGCAGTGATTGTAGCTTTGCGGGCTGATGCCTTGTCCGCATAGCTTGGGCGGACTGGAGAGGGTTCGCCAATGTTGTCTTGCTCCTGGCGGTTTTCCTTGGTATCCAGCTAAGTCCTTGCGAACTCGGCGGACGGTGTTTTGCTATCGCGCGGGCTGGGGCGGTGTCTCTATCTCTATGGCGGTGACCACACTCCTCACCTCGCCTATTAATAGGACCCCCCTGGCAGGTCTACAGTAACTTGAGTGAACAGTAAGTTTGGTTGGGCAAGGAGCTACGGTCTCAGTTTGTCTGTCCACGCGGATTGTTTCAGTACTGACGTTTGTTGTGTGCAGGTCGCACGGGTAGCTTCAAGGAGCCAGGAGTTTGGCTGTGACTTCGGTCAAGTACTTGGAAGTGTGCGGTCTCTGCGGATTCAGCAGGAGGTCGCTCTGCGGCTTGTCAGCTCTGTTTCATCTTTGCCAGCTTCAATAACCTGTCCGCCAGCTTCAGGCGGGTAGGGGGTGTTCCTCAGTTTAGCTTCAACAGGAGACGAATAACGGTGTGTCCGCGCGGCCTCGCGGCTTCGGCGGACTCCGTGGCTATTCGGAGGATTGCAGCTAAGTTCGGGCGATATCAGCGGACTCGGCGACCTCTGCGGTCTCAGCGGACTCCGGTGCTGTCCGCCCGGCTTGGTTTTTTTGGTGCTTTCTGTTTACAGCTGTTATACTAGCTAAATCATGTCTCGTTATGTATGCCTCGTGTTATAAAGAAGTGAATGAATAAAAGACCTGCTTGTGCTTCCATTGTTTGTTGGGATTAACCTTTGTTCCTTGGTTTTCCGCTCGTTCAACATGAGAACTGGGTAGTTCCGAAGATATTAATTTGGCGTTTGGTTTATCTTGCTGACCACGTTGAGAAAATTTAACATGAAGTATCTTCCAAATCACAAGGAGTTGAATATGCGGCAGCGCAGATGGGTCGAGTTCCTTGGAAACTATGAAGTGGCGATTCAGTATACGCCAAGCAAAGCCAACGTGGTGGCAAATACCTTGAGTAGGAAATATTCTGGTCAAGGGAGTTGGATCGAAGCTCATGATGAGCGCTTGATGCGGGACTGCGAGTCCCTTGACATGGAGTGTGTAGCAAGAGGCGAGTTTAGCGTGGCTTGGTTGAACTAGATTGAATTGCAGAACGACTTGTCCGATCGTATTCGGTAAGCGACCTGTTTGGATGTGGAGTTCCTGTCATACGTGGTGGAAGCTCAAAAGGGCAAAAGTAGCGCCTGAGAGTTGATTGATGGTATTCTGAGGAAGTTCGGAAGGATTTGTGTACCGCAATTCTGTCAGCTCCGTGAGAAGTTGATGTTTGAGGCTCACTTCACAAAGTACTCCATTCACTCGGGCAGTACAAAGATGTACTTGGATATGAAGAAATCTTTTTGGTGGCCTAGACAGAAGCGGGACGTAGCTTTGTACGTGAATCGATGCCAAACCTATGCCTTGGTGAAGGCCGAGTGTCAAAAACCGGGTGGGTTCCTGAAGCTTCTTCCTATTCCCGAGTGAAAATTTGATGACATCTTCATGGACTTTGTACGTGGGTTACCAAGGCCGCAGCAGGGTAATGACGCAATTTGGGTGATTGTGGATCGCTTAACCAAAGTGTCTCACTTCATCCCAAATCGAAAGCAGGACAGCGTGCAGAAGCTGGTAGAGTTGTATGTTCGCAACATTGTGCGACTATATGGGATTCCCAAGAGTATAGTTAGTGATCGCGATGGATGTTTCACGTCCAAGGACTGGAGGTTGGTTTAGAAGAGTCTGGGCATGAAGCTCAAGTTCAGTACGGCTTTCCATCCTCAAAATGACGGGCAAACTGAAAGAACGAACCGTACTATGGAGGATATGTTGAGTATGTGTATTCTTGACTTTGGCAAGAAGTGGGAGGATCACCTCTTCTTGGTAGAGTTTGCTTATAACAACAGTTACCAAGCAAGTATAAAGATGGTGCCATACGAAGCTTTGTATAGGAGACGGTGTCGAACACCGATGTCTTGGACAGAGGCGGGAGACACAAAACTTTTGGGAAAAGAAGTGGTAGCTGATGCATGTGATTTGGTGCGAACCATTCAAAAGCGCATGAAGGTAGCTCAAGATGGAAAAGCAAAATATTTTAATGCTCGCCACAGGAAGCTGGATTTCGTGGTATGCTACTGGGTCTATCTTAAGATCAAGTCATTCAAAGACGTTTTGCGGATTTGCCGACTCAAGATGTTGAGTCCGAGGTTTTGGGGACCTTTCGAGGTTAGAGAATGGGTGGGAGAAGCAGCGTACCGGTTAGCTTTGACCACATGACTGAGTGGATTACACGACGTCTTCCATGTCTCCGTCTTAAGGAAAGCCTTAATAGATGCTAGTGTGGTGATCGAATAGGCATCAGTGCCGATAGAAGAGGACTTGAGGACGTGAGTTCGTCCAGTTACTATAGAGGATTAAGAAATTCGGCAGTTGTAGAATAAAGAGGTCAAACTTGTAAAAGTCTGATGCGATAACTGCGGTCGTAAGGAGCTCTCGTGGGAGAGAGAACAGAACATACTTGAGGAGTACCCAGAGTTATTCCTTTCAGGTATCATTTAAGTTTGTGTATCTTTTACTTTCTGTAATTTTGGGACGAAATTCTTTTAAGGGGGGAGAGAGTTGTAATGCCCTGAAACTCAAAAGAGCGGAGGACAGCGTTTAGAGCCAAGTTTGGGTCTTAGTAAGGGTCACACAACCTTGGACACGGGCGTGTCTAGGGCCGTGTCGTGCTCGGGTTTGACAAACAACTCGAGTGGCCGACGAACTGCGCTCGACGAAGTGTCGAGACAGTGAACACGGCCCGAGACACGGGCGTGTCCCAGGCCGTGTCGTGCTCGGGTTCGACGAATTTTCCGAGTGGTCGACGAAAGTGCAGTTGACGATTGTCGAGCAGCGAACACGGCCTTGGACACGGGTGTGTCCCAGGCCGTGTCTTGCTCGGGATGTTAGCTGGGCAGTGTCGAGGGAGGAACACGGCCTAGAGCCCAGGCGTGTTCGGGTTTGACACGGGCGTGTCAAAGGTGATACGGGCGTGTCGCATACCCGTGTTCTCTTCGGGTTGTGTTTGGTCCCGTGTCGATGGAGAAACATGCCCCTCAACACGGGCGTGTACTGGATGACACGGGCGTGTCAAGTTTGACATGGGCGTGTCAGGTGCCCGTGTCCGTTTCTGGGTGCGACAGTCTCAGCGTCGATTGAGGCACATAGCCTTGGACACGGGCGTGTCTCAAGCTATTTTTGGCCCAGGAATTTGGTGTTAAGTGCGAATCGTGGTCGTCCGATTCCTTCTAGTGGGATCTGATGGCCCAAAGCTGTCCATGCTGTGATAAGTCCGAGAATAGGGTTTGAAACCCTCATTCATCATCAAGCTTTCTCTTTCTAAAGTTTTAGAGAGAAGGGAGAGCAAGGAAGAAGGTGTAGGAGAGATCCGGCTGCCGGAGAAGCTTTGGAGCCCCAAATCGCGAGCCGAGTCCAGATCCGCGGAGGCAAGTCCGTTGCGGTGGTCTTCATCCGGCTGAGTTTCCCATGGCCAGGAAGAGGGGTCGTAAGGTAACAACAGTTCTCCTCTTGGTTTCTAGGATGCAAGCATAGCATCTTTTACTTTCAAGCTTTTGGGAACCAAGTCTCTCAAACGAGAGGGGTTTGGGTCGCCAAGGTTCAGGAGGAACCTCCGGGTCGATTGGGTCAGTCCCCAGCATGATTTTTGCATTAGAGATCTGCTCCATTAGTGGATTAGGCATTGTGGGTGAAGCCGTAGTCGCGACCGTTAGTCCGACTCGGTGATGTTGCATACCGAGCCTTAAGGATTTTACAGAAATCCGTTGCGGCAAGATGTCGTTTGTGATGTGTGTGTTTTCCCCCCTTTTTATCGAGTGAGTATGTGTAGCCGGAACCGGACAAGGTTAGCTCCTCAATATCGTTATATGGTTTCCTTGGTGGCCAAGGTTAGCTCCGCATTGGAGGTAGATGGTTTCCTTGGTGCGCGGCGACGTTGCAGTACAAATGATGGATTAGGGTGGGAATGATTATGGATTGTGATGTGCTAAGCCGCGGATTTGTCTCTATGGTCGGCTGGCTATCCCGTGACGTGCAAGTCATGTAGGGAGAGTGTCCCGGCGAGACTAGTCCCCTTCTGTGAGACTGACGAGAACGCCAAGCATAGGAAAAGCCCGGGCAATGAAGACGTGAGCGTGTGGGGTCCAGCAAGGGTTCTTAGAATCAGTTTGTGTGTGAGACGGAATCCTGACGCAAGAAGTCAAAGTTTTCAGACAAGCCCGGGTCTAAGATCCACGAGCGGGTTGGGCCTTAGAAAGATTTCCGTATGGCGGCTTTTATGTCGTTGGGGGAATTGCAGTACCCTTTTGTTTGCGGCTTTAGGCCAATGGGGAAATTGAGAGTACCCAGATGTTATGATGATGTGCTAGTTGCATACGTGATAGGGTGCCTTGGGTGAAGCCCGGGTTTGCATACATGCTGCATAGTAGGCCCCCTTTTTATTATATGCTCAACATAGAAAACATGTATGTTGTTTGAGACATCCAAACCTATTTTTAGAGCTTTACATGTTTATTTATATGACATACGAAGTGCTAACTTGCAGGTTGAAGGGGTACCCCGGGGTCCGTTAGGGATGGCCGGGAGGAGATGTGTTGGTTACATAGTTGAGGTCAGTCTTTGCTGACCCACGTTACCACCAACGTTTTACAGGGCAAGGATCGTAAGCAGGAGCTAGCTTGCCGGCTAAAAAGGACTAAGCCTCATGAAGTGTTACAAGTTTGTACTATCTCTATTTGTGTGGCATTATATGTTGGTTTCTCTAGTTTTCCGGCTTGTATGCCGAGGTAGCCTAGGAGTGCTTATGCACTTTGGTGTTTGATTTTAGCATTTGAGTTTGGACTCTCTATTGTTGTAAGGCCTTAAGGCCGTTTGGATACTCTTATGTATGTGGATAACTTCTGGTCATGTTTTCTTTTTCTGCTGTTGTTTGATACTGAGTTTTGAGATTGGGTAGTTAATATCATCTTTTAACTCTAAAGCTGTGGCGTCTGTATGTTGTGGGGCCCCGACCAGACTCATATTATACGGATATTACAGGGGAGGTGTTGCATACGGGACTATAGTATAACTAAATTGAAAGTACTGAACTGAAATAAATAAAGGAACTGGACCAGTGCAGGACTGGAATAATCATAAAGAAAATGGTTAGTAGTCCAATCACTCCATTCAGGAGGCTTCCGTTCCATTTCAGTTCTCAGGACATGTATTTAATTCCTTTTCAGTTCTCAAGAGGCATGTTCAGTTCCTTCTCCATTCTCAGGAGATTTCTTTGGGTTTCACCCATTATTAAGATCCGATAACAATTCAGTTGCGCCCTTTTAATCATGGCTTAATCGGATCAGGGGAAGCTTGTTATGACATACATCTTTATTATTCATCCGAGAATAAATATCAATTGATTTCTTGCGTCAGATCGAATCCAAGAATCTTGTTAGAGGGCACATTCTTCCTCGAATTTCAACCTCGAAAATCCTTTTTAACACATGAGGGAAATTTTTCACCCAGAACAAGGTTGTGATTTATTTTTCTTGAAACTCGTACTTTCAACTTCCAAGTCTACCCAAAATGTTCGAGAGTTATTTGAAAATGAGGTGCCTAGTGGTTTCGAAAAAACCCTGAAATACTCAAGGCTGAAAATCTTGCCTCGATAACTCTCGTCTATTGCTTAATTGAACTTAATATTCAATATATAAAATGGTTACGCGCTTCGATTTTCATTTTTGAAAAATTCGAGCGCGACTCTAGCCTCCAAGAAATTGGAAAAACTTCAATTTTTATCTTTAGGTTCCCAAATTTTAATACATTCTTTAAGAGGGCCTAAAAAGAGCCTAGTAATTTTTCCATAATTTTCCGAGGAATTTTGGGCCTCTAAATTGGTCAAATAATTCTTATTTAGGCTTTTAAAAATATCAAATTAACTCCAAAAATTCCCAACAGTTTTGTGTTGACTGCCCTCATTAATGGGAATAATTTTCATGTTTAAAACTTTTCATCATGGGCCTATATTACTTTGCAGAAAATAAAATACCTATTTTGATTATAATATTATAATATTTATAAATATTATGATAATTATAATATATATATTATTTTTATCATCCTTCTTCACGAACCTGTACCGCCCCGCCGCCCTTACGGGCCTTCCCCGCCACCGGCCGGCCGTGGCTCCTCCCCCAGCCGACTACTCGGGGTCGGGTGCTCCCTCCGACGGTGGTACGACGGCCTGTCGCCGCCGGCCATTGCATCAGCCATTTTTTTAATTTTGAACTGGGAGGAGGGGGTGACGACGGCGGCGCTCCGGCTGCCGGAGCTCGCATGCAGATCGTCCAGATGGAAATGACGAAGGAGAGGAGAAGTTTTCCACCTTGTTTGGGGGCCTCCGGTGGCTCTCGACGAAGTTGCCATGAGAGGTGGCGGAGGTGGCGGTGGAGCTTGGGTATGCTGTTTCCGGTGATGTGGGGATCTGGCAGGGGTATGGTGGTGGTTCGTTTTGAGCTGGGAAGAGGGGAAAGTTCATCCAGAGGGGTAGGGGTCCTTATATAGAGTGAGGAGAGAGCCCCCTTAGTCTTCTTCTTTGTTAAGAAAATCAAGAGGGTGAGTTTGGCCAACCCTTGTAGGGTTAACTCCCCAGCTGTATGGGGGACATGTCAGCCTACTAATGGTTGGTTGTACTACCTAAGGGCATAGACTAGGCTATTAGGCATGTGGGGAGTTTGTTCTTAGTCAATAGAAAAAGAGGGAGCGAGGGAGGTGGAGTTCTTTGATTGGTCTCCCTTCTCTTATTTAGAGCTATAGTGGCTGCTGTCAGCCATCTATTGGAGATGGTACAACCATGTGTCTCCGTCTTGGAGGTTTGGAAGAGGGAGAGAAGGAGATGGGAGTGGTGGGAAAATATTGGTGGGCCTCCATTTGGGCACATTCCTCTTCTTTTTTAATTGATTTGGGGGCCCAAGGAATGTGGAGGAGTAAGGCCATATTCATCCATGGAGAGGGGATGTGCTCCTCCTTAGGAAAAATTCCAAAAAATAGAGAAAGAGGAGGGCTTGACCAAGTCAACTATGTGGTGGGTCCCCAATGTGGGTCAAAGTTAAAGTGAGTACAAGTTATCGGGATCGGGTCAAAGTTGGAGTGTCATGTCACAATTAGAGTGCGCACGCTTTTCAGTGCATAGTTGTGCTTGATTTGACCATGGGTTGACCACTTGTCGTCAAAATTTCCCGAGACCACTTCTGTTGACTTTATATTGACCACATGAGTCCAACGCCACTAACTGGGGTTGAATCAGAGTCTGTTTGGCAAAAGTCCAAAATCTGCGCGTCGCATCGCGCTAAAACGGTCAAAATGTTTATATTCGTCGTTAGCCATCGGATTGCGACGCGATGAGTTCTGATGTGCTCGTATTTATCATACGAGGTGTAACATCCCAAAATTTGGTAAACTTTGGGTGACACGGCCTGCGTGTCCCAGGGCGTGTCCTTCTTGGGTGAGCAGTCGATGACTGGTTGACTAAATGCGGTTGACGATTGTCGAGTGCAGCGTACACGGCCTGTGACATGGGCGTGTCACAGGGCGTGTCCTTGCGGTCGACGAACTCAGCTCGACAAAGTGGAGCTGGGGCGTGTCTGGTGCCGTGTATGGGCACACGGCCTGGGACACGGGCGTGTTACAGGCCGTGTGACTCTCGGGTTGATTTCGATGTTGTGCAGCCTGAAGAACACGACCACAGATACGGGCATGGCTGAAGGCATGTCAGGTGACACGGCCCGTGACACGGGCGTGTCACATGGGCATGTCACTTGATTGGATAAGTCGGTTGAGCACCGCTTGAGGCACACGGCCTGGAACACGGGCGTGTCATAGGCCGTGTCAGGCAAAAATGTGATTTTGTGGCAAAATCGTGGCTGTCCAAATCTTCAGCTGGGATCCAATGGTTGAGCTACCTCCCTGCTTCCTTAAGGCCGAGACTTGAGAAGGAAAGTCTCATTTGATTATTGCCTTCATCTTTCTAAACACTTAGAGAGAGAAAGAGAGGAAGAAGGAGGAGGAGGAATAGGAGTTTGCCACCGGTGGTGCTGCGGAGTTCCGACGAGAGATCCAAGCCCAGCGTTGCGGAGGAAAAGTTGTTGCGGTTCTTTCTAGCTAGCTAGGAACTCATTGCACCGAAGCGGTATACAAGGGTAACGACCTTTCGTTCTATCCATGTGAAGGCTTCCTTTTTGGCATATGCATATGATTTCCCCACCAGAGGGTGGCTGATTATGGGAGTCTTTTGGGTTGATTCATGGAATCCCCAATTGGGCATATAGATTTGGAAATGGAGTACGGAATACTCATGTTGTGTGAAGCCCATTTGGACAGGTTGGTCTGGATTGGTGATGTTGCATATACGAATCGGAGAAAACTCCGTGATAAACGTGTAGTTTAGGAGTCGATGGGTTAACCCTGTAAATGGCAGTAGCAGGAAGTACTGGAGTAGTAGTTCAGGAAAATACCCTTGTGATGCTTGTGATGCCTGTGCTATTGGGTTGTACCTGCGAAAGGAAGTAGCAGGAAGTACTGGATTGGAGGTCCAGGAAATACCCTTTGTCATGCTTGATGTTCATGGGTGGACCTGTGAAGTGAAGTAGCAAGAAGTACTGGCGTGGTAAGCCATGGAAATACCCTTGACCCACATGATTTGCGGGATCATACCTGTAAAGAGAGTAGCAGGAAGTACTGGTGTGCCCAGGAAAGACCCGCTGATGTGTGAGATGAAATGGGTGTAAGAGTAAGTACTGGTGCGCCCAGGAAAGCATCCAGGCTTGAATGCCAAAAAGGTTCGGTGAAACCGACCCGCGCCTTTATATAGTCGCGAGTACACTGTGTTCGGTGATGGCAAGACGATTTGAGCAACGGGGGGTGGATGATCCGACCTGCGTTATGTCCGTCCGGCACGAGACCAGAATGTGCAGTCTATTGGAGCGCATAGCGAGAGTCGTAGGCCTGCGCGCCATGACACAAAGGGGGGCTACGGGCCAATCCCGGTGCATTACGACTAGAACTTCGGCTGCACGCCATGAAGTTAAAAGCTCAATGTTTTACCGTTGGGTTACGACCCTGATACGGTGGTGGGACCCGAGTTCGCCGGTACACCAAGAATGTGCCCTGAGTGCACGGATCGTCGGGCCGAGTGGTTGACGGTTGTGATGGAATTTGTGCATGAAAGCACATTATATGAGATATATATCTATGCTTGTGAAATGCTATGCCTATAAGGATGAATACCACTGCACCGGGAAAGGGGTAGGGTCGTTATAATATGGTCAGCTGAATGTTGACCGTTGCCTCTGTTTTCCCACCGTTGGGTGGGCTGTCCCTGTGAAGGTGTTGGAGAGCCGAGCGGAACGCATAAGGGCTGAAGTCCCTGCTGCATTTTCTACTGCTGTTGCTAGCCCTCGAAGGCTAAACTTATAAATGTTGTGCTTTATTTATACGTGGCCGGCCTGTGCGCCGATGTTGAGGCCACTGTTGTGAAAGCCCTGTAAGACCATATGACCTCAGGGTCTAACGGAACGAGTTCCGACACGCTCATATTGACTATACTGAAAGTACAGCTAGATCTGATATATACTCTAGAGGGGGGGGGTGAATAGAGTATATGGTGCTTGAAAACTTTTTACAACAATTGTTGTAATGTGAGTGAGCAGGGAAGCAATGAATAAATCTAATCACAAAATTAAACTAATCACAAACTAAACACAGAACAATCACAGACAGAAACAAAAATAAAGACAAGCAAAACCAGATGACACAAGGAAATATAGTGGTTCCCCTAAACTTGGGTACATCCACTCTTCTACCACCCTAGGTAGGAATCCACTGCAGGATGAGTTGATCAGGTGTCCTGGGCACCAATGAGCTTTTGATAAGGTGCTCAAAAACCAAAGCAGATTTTTTGATCAGGTGTCTTGCCACCAATGAGCTTTTGACAAGGTGCTCAAAAACCAAGTTCAAACTTTTGAAGGGAGTTTGAGAAACCCTTTACAGAGATGGGGGTGAGAGAGTGATGGAAGTCTTCTCTTTATCAGATCAGCTGAGAAGACTATGTGTATTGATGGTGTCAAAGCTCCCCCTGAGTCCTTGAGATCTTCAGGAAAAGAAGCTTTGCTGTAGGGTGATAGGCCTTCACAAGTTGAGCTCCAGCAAAAGATGATTTCAGCAACAGCTGAAATGTTAGGTGTCTGGAGTCTTGAAATATGTTGGCCTTGAACACTTGAGACAAGAGAGATCTGAGGATTTGAGAAAGTTTGATCTCCTTGAATGTGTCTTCTTCAGAAATCTTTGAGACAGAATATTTTTTTGTTCTTGTTCTGAAGATTACTGATGTCTGTATTTGTATCTGTGTATCTGTAATCTGTGTGTCTGTGAGATTCAAAAATTCTTCTCTTTTATTCTCTGGTACAGAATGGAAAAACATCCTCTATCAAGAATAGCCGTTGGCCTGCATTAATTGCATCCTTAATTGCAAAATATCTTCTGGAGGAAAGTCCATAGAAATATTCCTTGAAAATCCCTTGAAACTTGGTCCAGAAATAAATGAAAACGGCTACACAATCTTCTGAATTAATTGCAGAATAACTCCTTAACTGATTTGAATTTGAATCTAGAAACATCCTTGAAGTTATCTGAAAACGACGAACTGAGCTCTGCTATCGTCGGACTGAGCTCAGCGATATGGATTTATACTGCAACAAAATATCGTCGATCTGAGCTCAAAGATCGTCGAACTGAACTCAGAGATAGAAATCCAATACTGAGTCAAGATCGTCGAACTGAGCTCACCGATCGTCGAATGGAGTTCGACGATATGATGAAGTTGAGCTCAACGATCGTCGAATGGAGTTCGACGATCTGTTGAAGTTGAGCTAGACGATCGTCGATCGGAGTTCGACGAATCGTCGTGCTGAGCTCGACGATATGACTTAGTCTCAAACTGAAAAAGTCTTGGTCTTGAGGGCAGCTTCCAAACTTAGACTTCTAACCCTTAGACTCAATTCTAATTGACCTTTTGAGCTATACAGGAGGTCAAACACTGGTTTCCTAGAAACATAGTGATCCTGACCCAAATTAGTAATAGGGTGTTCCAACAATCTCCCCCTATTTGTGTTAGGATTAATATTTACAGAGTTTGGAAAAATTAAATAACAACATACAAGCATCAAAACAGAAAAGCAACAAGCTAGTCATTGCAGAACCACAAATATATATATCATCCCAGATAATAATCAGAAATCACAGAGATTGTCACCTTACATTGTCATTTCCTTTCCTTGCCCTTAACAAGTTTGATTTCTCTGTTAGGGTTGAGGGCTTCTTTCTTTGATCTAGTATCATCTGCTGCACCTAAAGATGTTTGTTGTTTAGGTCTGGGAACCACAGCTTCAGGATGCAGTTCCATGTACCTGTCAGAATCAAAAAATTTGCTTGATGCATATCTTTCTAACTCCTTCTTTCTCTGTTCAGACATTGTAGAGATGTTAGAGGAATCTCTTCCTTGCTCTTTAGCCTTTTTGATCTGATCCAGTGCAGCAAGTTCTTTCATCCTTGCAGTCCAAGCAGCTGGATTGTTCTCAGGGTCTTCAAAAGGTACTGGTGGCTCATATCTATTAGAAGGATTATCTTGAGGAGGCCTGGATGAAACAGTTTCCTTCAGCTTATAGGGAAAAGGACCAAATGTGGTGTCAGATGAAATTTGTCCTTCCCTGGAGTATGGATGTTGCCTGGAGTATCCTTTAGAGTAGACCTGGACTTCTCTTTGATTGCCTCTGTATCCTCCTCTCCTGGATTGAGAACCCCTGGATTGGCTTCCCCTATGGTAGGATCTAGTATGAGGCTGATAGGGGCCTGACTTCTAGCAGGGGGTTGAGCAGCAGAACTTCCACCTGCACCTGCATCAGGAGGAGGTGGTGGAGGAGGATGAGAATGTTGGAATTGTGAAGAACCCTTTTCATATTTCCTTTTCTTTTTCATTGCTTTGAGCTGATTCTTAGAGTACTGCATCCAGTGCTCAGTGATAGGGCAATCATGAAGAATGTAGTATGGTATGTCATTGTTATCCTTGACCTTGGCAGGAGGTACTCTCTTCATGGCTTTGCTCCTTGCCTTTCTTTTCCTGGCAATGGTAGCAGAAGAATCATCAGAGTCTGTTCTGTACTCATCACTTTCAGAACTTTGATCATCATACAGGGCATCAATTTTCTTCATCAAATCTTTCTTGAGCTGTATAGAAGCAGATGTGGCAGCAGAGGGTGTAGCAGCTGAGGTTGAAGCAGTAACAGTAGTGACAACAGCAGATACAGAAGTTGTTCCAACAACAACAGTTTTAGTTGAAATAGAAACAGTAACCACAGCAGCAGATACTGCAGGTTCTGGAGAAGTAACAACAGCAGCAACAACAGTTTCACTAACAGCAACATCAACAGTAGAAATATCATCAGAAAATGCAGAAGTCTCAAACTCAGGTGCCTCTGTCATAAGGATCTCCTTAGTGATTGGCTCAATAGCAGTAATAGGAGTAGCAGCAGCAGTATCAAAACTTTCAGCAGCAGGAGGGGCAGCAACATCAGAAACAACAGCAATGCTTTCATCAGTAGAAGCAGCAGCATATACTGAGTGGACAAATGAAGTGATGATGTTGGGGTCACAGCAAGAGAATGGCACAAGTGCCTTGGACAGATCCTCTGGGGGATGGATAGCAATTGTCTCTGGCAGACATCTGAAGTATATAGAGTCAAATTCTGAGAGCAAAGACCTGAGGTCTATTGCAAAGATTGCAGCAGGAGGTTGAACTGAAGCTTGAGACACAGCAGCAGGAGCAGCAGGAGCAGCAGCAGCAGCAGCAGGTAGACTCACTTCATAGGGCATCTCCCCCTACCTAGATTCAGACATGGCTGGATCAAGGCACACTGCAGAAGGGGCTGCCTGAGGGAAAAGAGATGAGAGCCTGGCAGAGAGGGCTGCCACTAACAGGAGTAATGGAGCAAAGGAGGTCTCCAAAAGAAGAGATAGCATGGGGGCTAGCAATGCATACAGCCTGTCAGCAAGGGCTGGAATGTCTACTTGATCAGTTGTGACTGGAGCAGAGGTAGAGAATGGAGGAGTAGCTGTTGGTGAGGGTAGTGGAGAGCTGGAGTAGTGGGGCAGGGATGGTTGAGGTGTGGGTAAAGTGGATATGGAGGACAGTGGGATGGAGATAGATGAGGTGAAGGTGGGTTGGTCAATGATTTGTTGCAAGAGATCTTGATAAGAGGTGGAGGATGAGGGTAGCTCAAGAGGAGAGGATGGTGAATCATCCATAAAGGAATCATCAAGGAGGTTGAAGGATGGAATGGAGGGTGATGAAGTGATATATGGTTGAGGGTAGGAGAATAAGGGATGGAATTGTTCTTCTGGGAGTGGAAGAGTAGGGACTGGAGATGGTGTAGATGTTGGAGAGGGGCTGGAGATGATGATGGTGGATGGAGTTTGAATGGTAGATGGAATGGGAAGAGATGGAATTGGAGGAGGAGGAGGAGGAGAAACATCAGCAGGCAGGTCATCTGCAGGGGCAGAGACCTGTGGGGAAGTGACTCTGAGAGTCCTGGTGCCTGAAGGAGTGCTGGAGGAGGGCCTGCTGGGCTTGATGATTTGTCTGTCCCATTTACCAAACAGGGCACAAGACAATCTCTTGGATGCATTGATGTGGATTCCAGAGGAGACCAGCAATGCAGGGCACCTATGCTGCAGAAACACCCCTATAATTCTTCCAAAGTTTACAAAACTTTTGTTGATCTTCTTCTTAATGAGGTCAAAGAATACCTCTCCCCAATTCAAATTCTTCCTGTCTACTAGGGCTCCCATTAGGCAGAGCTGATACTTGGAGATTGTGTCATGAGCAGAGTGCTTAGCCAGTAGCACTTTCCCAACTACATCAGCCAGGAATCTGTATTCCACAGAAAGGTTCTTTTTCAATAGCTTGCTAGGGTTAGCCTCTGAGTGACCCATTCGGGCAAGTAAGTCAGCAAATTCTTCTCCAGACAAGTCAGCAGAATCTCCACCAGTACTCAACTCAAAAACCTCTGTTAAAATATCTGGGGTCAAAGGTACTTGAGTGTCAGATATTAATCCAACAATGGTGTTGTTGTCCTGATTGTGGGCAGTGTAGACCCATTCCTTAATCTCATCAAAAGCAAGCTTAATCCTTGTGGTCATGATTGCAGTCAGGTTCTGCTCTTTGAATAACCCCAAGATATCCTGAAAAACCTGGTCGGTTGTGCTGAAGGATTCCATGTCTATGTCGAAGCCAGCATCAAACTTCATGGCGGCGAGAACATCAACAGACACGGCCATAGGTACCTGCAAAAATTCAACAAACACAACGACCAAGTGCAAAAATGTTTGGAGGGAAAGAAGGTTTTTGTAGAGAAATCGAAAGCGCAAAGGAGAACGACGGCGAAAAATGAATTTTATATTAGGGTTCGACGCAGAAATGGAAAGATCGTTGAACTCAGTTCGACGATCGAGGCTTCTAAAGGAATCTGAAGAGTCTTCAACATCGTCGATCTCCGTTCGACGATATTGGAGAGCGTCGAGCTCTGTTCGACGATCGTTCAGAGAACAAAATCGTCGAGCGCCGTTCGACGATCGTTGACCGGAAGAGATAGTTCATACTATTTGAGAAACGCTGAACTCAGGTCGACGATTTCAGAAATCGTCGATCTCCGTTCGACGATCTGGGGGAAAATCGTCGAGCGCAGTTCAGAGACCAGAAAAACTCTAGACACTAAGAAAAATCAAGATGTTTGCCTAGTCTTGGTCAATTTTTAAGCTTTTGAAATCTTGGATATTATTTAAGACTTCCTCCATCTAACATTCCTAACTGATTTAGGAAGAAGGTGTGTTTCTTTTCATCCAAGGGCTTGGTGAAAATATCTCCCCTTTGTAAATCAGTTGGGATATATTGTAGTTCAATTTTGTTCTTTTCAACATTATCCCTTAAGAAATGATGCCTAATCTCTATGTGTTTTGTCCTACTATGGAGGACTGGATTTTGAGCTATAGAAATAGCACTGGTGTTATCACAGAAGATTTTAGACTTCTCTAAGTTGTAGCCATAGTCTAGGAGTTGGTTTTGAATCCACAAGATTTGTGAACAACAACTGCCTGCAGCCATATATTCAGCTTCAGCAGTTGAAGTTGACACAAAAGTTTGTTTCTAACAAAACCAGGAGACAAGTCTGTCACCAAGGAACTGACAAGTTCCACTGGTGCTTTTCCTGTCAATTCTGCATCCAGCATAGTCAGCATCAGAAAATCCAGTTAAATCAAATGTTGAGTCTTTTGGATACCAGAGACCTAGATTTGGACAACTTTTAACATACCTGAGAATCTTCTTTACTAGTGTTAGGTGTGACTCTATAGGGCTTACTTGGAACCTAGCACATATACATGTAGCAAACATTATATCTGGTCTACTAGCTGTAAGGTACAGTAAAGAGCCAATCATTGCTCTATATGTTGTCTGATCAACAGGTTTACCATGTTCATCAGCATCCAATACAGCATTAGTAGGCATAGGTGTTTTCATACAAGATGCTTCAGACATGCCAAATTTCTTAACCAATTCATTTGCATACTTGGTTTGAGAAATGAAGATGCCTTCAGCATGTTGTTTGACTTGCAATCCTAGGAAGAAGGATAGCTCACCCATGCTACTCATTTCAAATTTAGAATGCATTAGGTTGGAAAACCTTCTGCACAATTTGGAGTCAGTAGAACCAAAAATAATATCGTCTACCATAAATCTGTACTAGTAGGGTATGGGACTTATGGGTTCTAATGAAAAAAGTTTGGTCTACTCTACCCCTTATAAATCCATTTTCCAAAATAAAGCATGCTAGGGTCTCATACCATGCTCTAGGTGCTTGCTTGAGACCATATAATGATTTGTTCAATCTAAAAACATAATCAGGATAAGTTGGAGAGATAAAACCTGGAGGTTGTCTGACATATACTTACTCTTTGATGTCTCCATTTAGGAATGCACTTTTGACATCCATCTGATATACCTTGAAGCCTTTATGTGCTGCATAAGCTAAAAATATTCTGATGGCTTCTAATCTTGCAACAGGTGCAAAAGTTTGGTCGTAGTCTATTCCTTCTTCTTGAGAATATCCCTGAGCAACTAGCCTTGCCTTGTTCCTTACAATTACTCCTTGATCATCCAGTTTGTTTCTGAATACCCACTTTATTCCAACAATGGAGTGATCCTTAGGCTTTGGCACTAGTTCCCACACTTTGTTCCTTTCAAATTGATGCAACTCTTCTTGCATTGCAATGATCCAGTGTGGATCTTGCTCTGCATCTTGAATGGACTGAGGTTCAATTTGAGATAGGAAGCAGGTGTGCAACAGGTTTTGGTTGACCTGATTTCTGGTTTGCACACCAGCTGAGATGTCTCCAATTATTTGGGAAATTGGATGGTCTCTTGATGTTACTAAATCAATTAGAGGTGTTAATTGTTCACCAACCTGTGTTGTTGTTTCCTCTTGTGGTACAACAACTGGCTCTTCAAGTTGTTCTTCAATATGTTGAGCACTTTCTTCATCTTCACTGCTTTCATCCCTTTGGGTAACCTATAACTTGTTCAAGTCTTCAACAAGAGAATGTTCCTGCAAAGGTTCTATGGTAGAAGAGATCTTCTCCTTGAAAGACATGTTAGATTCATCAAATGATATATGAACAGATTCCTCAATTTTTAGAGATGATTTATTATAAACCCTATAAGCCTTGCTGATCATAGAGTATCCCAGAAACACTCCTTCATCAGCTTTAGCTTGAAATTTTGCTAAATATTTCTTGTCATTATTATGTATATAGCAAATACAACCAAAGACTCTAAAATAATCAACTTTAGGTTTCTTCCATTTGAGTAATTCATAGGGAGTCTTTCCCTTTAGTTTATGTATCAAACTTCTATTCAGCACATAGTTGGAGGTGTTCACTGCCTTTGCCCAAAAGGATAGAGGAAGATGAGCATCTGACAACAATGTAGTGGCAGATTCAATAAGGGTTCTATTTTTCCTTTCAACTACCCCATTTTGTTGAGGAGTTCTGGGAGCTGAGAAAGTATGCCTGATCCCTTCACTCTGACAGAACTCTTGCATAAGAAGAGAATCAAACTCTGTCCCATGATCACTTCTGATCAGGGCAATGTGAGTATTGAACTCAATCTGTATACATTTGAGAAACTCTGTCAAACACTTAAAGTTATCAGACTTCTTCCTTAGAAAGAACACCCAAGTGAATCTAGAGAAGTCATCTACAACTACTAAAGTGTAAGATTTCCCTCCTAGGCTTTGTACTGTAATGGGTCCAAAAAGATCCATGTGTAACAAATACAATATTCTAGGTGAATCACTCTTATTAAGTGACTTAAAGCTGTTTTTAGTTTGCTTGCCTAATTGACAAGCCCTGCAGAGTCCTTCCTTCTTGTAGGGGCCAGAAGGTAGTCCTCTAACAAGGTTGTCCTTGGATAGCCTAGCAATAGTTCTAAGGTTTAGGTGTCCTAGTCTCTTATGCCATAAAATATTTTGTCTACAAACAGAATTAAACAGACAAATATCTACATCAGTTGAAAGAAAATCTACAAGATAGATGTTACCTTTCCTTTTACCTGTCAATATAGTTGTGTTGTCCTCTGACTTGATTTTGCATAAAGCTTTGCTGAAGGTCACCTGGTAGCCTTCATCACACAGCTGACTGATGCTTATTAAGTTGTGCTTCAGTCCTTCCACATAAGCTACCTTCTTGAATGTTACTAATCCAATCTGGACTGCACCATATCCATTAGTCTGTCCAAAGTTTGAATCACCAAAGATAACTTTGGGTCCAAGCTTGGCTCTAAAGGAAGTGAGGTTGTCCTTGTTCCTTATCATGTGCTTAGAGCACCCACTATCCAAGTACCATTGCTGGTTAGATGTTGGATAGGTCTTCACCTGCACATGAAATAATTCATTTGTTTTTGACCCAGTTTACCTTGGGCCTAGGTTGATAACCTTTAAATTCTGAAATAAAAGACATCCTAGGTTGACTCTTATAACCTTCAGGATGATATCTCCTTGGAGGTATAATCCATTCAGTATAAGGGTTAAAGATTTGGGATGAAGGACCCTTAGGATTGAATTTTGATTTGCCCTTGAAAAACTTCCCAGAGCTCTGACCTCTGTTCGACGATCTTGGAGCTGCGTTCGACGATCTTAGGTCAGATCGTCGAGCTCCGTTCGACGGTCGACTATGGCTGAGTTCAGGTACTTGAGATCGTCGACCTGAGTTCGACGATTTTGCCTGAGATCGTCGATCTGCGTTTGGCGGTCGTCGATCTGCATTCGGCGATCGTCGATCTCCGTTCGATGATTTCTGCTGGGACTTGGTTTTCTTGGGCAGGTCAGAATTTTTCCTAGCAACCTCTACAACTCCCTTTCCTTTATCAGAAATGAATTTGATTGGAGTTGTTAGAACTATGGGTTGGCTGGATGAAGCACCCAAGCCCAGTGTACTATTAAATCTGGAGTTCACTGTGCTTGTGATGTCCATCAGCTTGATGCTTCTCCCATTAAGGGATTCTTCAAGCATCTTGGCCTCAGATAGCTCACTCTTCAGTGAAGCTATCTGCTCCCTACAGCTCTCCAACTCCTGAGAGAGTTTGAGGTTTTCTGACTTTAAAGTATTATGTTCAGATAAATGATTTCTGAGAGAGATAATTTCTTTCTCAGATTTTAGTAGGTCTAAACACAATGCTTTAAATTCAGATTTAAAGTCCTCTGAGTTAAAATCAAAAGAACTGATTACCTGATCTTCTTCAGGTTGAGTCTCTGAGTCTGACTCTGACTCCTCTTCTTCTGAATTATGTTGTGAGGCATTGATTGCCATCATGCAGAACTCTTTCTCTTCTGCATCATCCTCATCATCACTGGAGCTGGATGAGGCTTCTGACTCCTCTTCAGTCTCACTCCAGGATTCAGCAACAAACCCCTTTCTTGTATGTTTGTTTTTGCTTGATGAGGGTTTGTCATTGCCATTCCTCTTGGAGTCTTTCTCCTTTCTTCTTTCTTTCTTGTCCCTTCTGTCCTTGTTTTTGTTTTCTGGACAGTCAGGAACTATGTGCCCTGGTTTCCTGCAACCAAAGCAAACAATTTCTTTATTGTTAATTGACTTGTCATACATTGGCTTATCATGCTCCTTGTATGATCTTCTTCTGAAGTCCTTTCTGGCCATCTTGTAAAATCTTTTGGCCAACAGACTGAGCAGTTCATCATTGCCTGTGACTTTGTCTTCAGGCAGATCTTCAGTTGCCTTGAACGCTATGGTCTTCTCTTTTCTTGTGGCTGGTGAGGCAGCCTTCTGTTCTTCTTCTCTATTCTTGATGAGTAGCTCATAAGATTTGAGCTTACCCAATAGAGCTTCAGTGGTGATCTCATTCAAACTTCTGGCATCCTTAATTGGCCAGATTCTTGAATCCCAAGTGCTAGGGAAGCACATTAGAATTTTGTCATTGAGTTCAGTTAGTGAGATCTCTTTATCCAATGTCCTACGTTCACTGACAATTAGACTGAGCCTGTTGTACATATCTCCCACTGACTCAGTTTCTCCCTTCTTGAAATTCTCATATTGAGATATGAGGTGGGATCTCCTATCCTTTCTCTCATCAGCTGAGCCTGAGACTATTTCAGAGAGTTTGTCCCAAATTTCCTTTGCTGAATTGCATTCAGCCACCTTTTGAAATATGTCATCAGACATTGTCTGGGCTAAGATGTTCATAGCCTTGGCATCAGCTACCTTCCATTTCTTGATGTCATCATCTGTTCCTGATGGAGGTGGAACTGCATTTATACTTGAGTTCTCTGGAGGTCTTGGACACACTGTCAAAACAGAGTTGAAAATATCCTCGTCAATAGAATTCATGTATAGTCTGATCCTTGCTTTCCAAAGTGCAAACTTGGATAGATTGCACACTAGAGGTCTGGTGCTAGCATAATCTTTATTTTGGGCCATGATTTGTGAAAACAAAATCTAATAATAAACTACAAAAGAAAATAGATCTAACTAGGGATCTTTGGGTTCAGGTGTTAGCCTGTGCAACCACCAAGGTGTGGTATGTTTAACCAACCTGGCTTTGATACTAATTGAAAGTGCAGCTAGATCTGATATATACTCTAGAGGGGGGGGGGTGAATAGAGTATATGGTGCTTGAAAACTTTTTACAACAATTGTTGTAATGTGAGTGAGCAGGGAAGCAATGAATAAATCTAATCACAAAATTAAACTAATCACAAACTAAACACAGAACAATCACAGCCAGAAACAAAAATAAAGACAAGCAAAACCAGATGACACAAGGAAATATAGTGGTTCCCCTAAACTTGGGTACATCCACTCTTCTACCACCCTAGGTAGGAATCCACTGCAGGATGAGTTGATCAGGTGTCCTGGGCAACAATGAGCTTTTGATAAGGTGCTCAAAAACCAAAGCAGATTTTTTGATCAGGTGTCTTGCCACCAATGAGCTTTTGACAAGGTGCTCAAAAACCAAGTTCAAACTTTTCAAGGGAGTTTGAGAAACCCTTTACAGAGATGGGGGTGAGAGAGTGATGGAAGTCTTCTCTTTCTCAGATCAGCTGAGAAGACTATGTGGATTGATGGTGTCAAAGCTCCCCCTGAGTCCTTGAGATCTTCAGGAAAAGAAGCTTTGTTGTATGGTGATAGGCCTTCACAAGTTGAGCTCCAGCAAAAGATGATTTCAGCAACAGCTGAAATGTTAGGTGTCTGGAGTCTTGAAATATGTTGGCCTTGAACACTTGAGACAAGAGAGATCTGAGGAATTGAGAAAGTTTGATCTCCTTGAATGTGTCTTCTTCAGAATTCTTTGAGACAGAATATTTTTTTGTTCTTGTTCTGAAGATTACTGATGTCTGTCTTTGTATCTGTGTATCTGTAATCTGTGTCTGTGAGATTCAAAAATTCTTCTCTTTTATTCTCTGGTACAGAATGGAAAAACATCATCTGCCAAGAATAGCCGTTGGCCTGCATTAATTGCATCCTTAATTGCAAAATATCTTCTGGAGGAAAGTCCATAGAAATATTCCTTGAAAATCCCTTGAAACTTGGTCCAGAAATAAATGAAAACAGCTAGACAATCTTCTGAATTAATTGCAGAATAACTCCTTAACTGATTTGAATTTGAATCTAGAAACATCCTTGAAGTTATCTGAAAACGTCGAGCTGAGCTCTGCTATCGTCGGACTGAGCTCAGCAATATGGATTTATACTGCAACAAAATATCGTCGATCTGAGCTCAAAGATCGTCGAACTGAGCTCAGAGATAGAAATCCAATACTGAGTCAAGATCGTCGAACTGAGCTCACCGATCGTCGAATGGAGTTCGACGATATGATGAAGTTGAGCTCAGCGATCGTCGAATGGAGTTCGACGATCTGTTGAAGTTGAGCTAGACGATCGTCGATCGGAGTTCGACGAATCGTCGTGCTGAGCTCGACGATATGACTTAGTCTCAAACTGAAAAAGTCTTGGTCTTGAGGGCAACATCCAAACTTAGACTTCTAACCCTTAGACTCAATTCTAATTGACCTTTTGAGCTATACAGGAGGTCAAACACTGGTTTCCTAGAAACATAGTGATCCTGACCCAAATTAGTAATAGGGTGTTCCAACATATATGAGGCCACAGGAACTGACAGAACACTAATCAGAGTTCTCTAGCTCCATTTCCCGCCCAGGGTTACCTCTACCGGGTCACAGGTAGGGGTTCAGGTCACTTTTATTGCGCCCACAAGGGTTCTAGTGGCCAATAAAAGTCGGGATGTTACAACCGGCCCTGGAAGAGTCCTCCCATAAGAACCGCGAATGATTTTCCCAGCCCAGGGGTAATTGTCCACTAGGAAATCTCCGGAGGGGGGTGTCCCAGGCCCGAAGGGCTGGCGACCCGCTCAGTTGATAGCGGGAGGGAATGGCCCCTCTCCCCCTCCGTCATCTTCGTCTTCGCGGGGCGGCACCTGCAGAAAGAGTAGTTAGAAGCAAAGCGACACATCAGGAGGAAGGTGCGCATAGATCATGGGCAACCTCGGCACCAGCCGCCGAGTTGGATCCCGGGATGTCGTTTGTCGGGGACCGCCTGACGATATTCCCTTTTACCGGCCTGAAGAGGCGGCCGGGAGATCCATGCACCAACCATTGGGCGGCCTCGAGAGCTTCCTCCCTAGTCCTATCCCTCGCGGCCGCTAGGCGCGCTGGCATCTCCTCGGACGCAGGCATCGTGCAGCTGCTACTCACACAGAAGGCCGAAAGAAGGCGGGATTTATCCAAAGGGCCCGATGGAATATTTATAGTGTGAAGGTGGGACCCACCAAAATATTCCCACCAACTCAGCAAAGCACTCACCGAACACGTGGGTTGGAAGGTTCTTACCAAGCTTGGCCAAGCTTGAAAAGAGTGGGGATTGTGTACAACCCCGTGTTCGCCGAGTGGGTCCACCAGACAGTTCGAGCAGACCAAGGTGATCTGTTCGCACCAGAATAGCAGGCGGGTGAACTCAAAATGGCTAGCCCGCTCCTGCCAAGGCTAGGTGCGTGAGCTGCATGGGCTGGCCAACCCAGCCCGCATCCGCTCGGGGTTCGTCGAACCAAGTCGGGTTTTCTCCAAACTGAGATTGAGTTAATATTAACGTTCATCGAACGGAGCTCAGCGTTCGTCGAACGGAGCTCGACATTCCTCAAACGGGGCTCGGCGTTCATCGACCGGAGCGCGACGTTCGTCGAACGGAGCTCGGCGTTTGTCGAACGGAGCTCAGTCGGGGCAAGGCGTTCATCGACCTGAGCACGGCGTTCGTCGAATGGAGCTCGGCGTTCGTCGAACGGAGCTCTGCGTTCGTCGAATAGATCTCGGCGTTCGTCGAACGGAGCTCGGCATTCGTCGAACGGAGCTCGATATTCTTCGAGCTAACCTCGGGAGTTAGAATCCTAGATTCGTCGAACTAAGCTCGGCGAACCCAATCCTTCTGGAATTCCTTATGCAGTAATAGTCTCAGACCTGCAGCCAGCTCTCCCATTGGCGACCTGGCCGCTTAGCCGCCTCAGAGCAAGGGTCGGCGGGCTGCGGTGGACTGGCTCGTGTTCGCCTAAGGAGAGAAGGCGAGCTGCGAGATCCATATCGCCCCCGTCCCAGCGAGGTGGAGGGTCATGGCGAGCTAACCTCTAGATCCTTGGAATTCCTTCTATGGAAATAATCCTTCCCAAAGGCCAGGCCCACACTCGCCCAGTGCCGAGCAAAAGCGGTGAGTGCCAGCTCCATCGAGCACTCACCGCCCGAGCGAGTGAAGGTATCACAAGGTCACTCGCCCTGCTATTTTATGAGGCCTCATTTACATTTTATCCCCGCTGGCGCCCTCCTGACTTTGGCGTTGAGTGATGTTGCTCCACTCGACGCTCTCGGCGCCTTCAAGGCAATAGCGTTAAGTGATTTTGCTCCACTCAACGCTCTCAGCGCCCTACTGGCAATGGCGTTGAGTGATGTTGCTCCACTCCACACTCTCGGCGCTCTCCTGACCATGGTGTTGAGTGATGTTGCTCCACTCGATGCTCTCGACGCCCTCTTGACAATGGTGTTGAGTGATTGTTGGATCCCTAGTTTGATTTGGGCTAGGTTCACTAACTTAGGATAATGTGACCCAACATGTATAGCCTGGGTCAAAGTTGTGTCCTAGAGTCTAGGCCAAGTCCTCAGTAACAACACCACATGGACAAGCCATCATCAGACGGTCAAAGACTCAAGACATAGAGTTTTCCTCAAGATTCAGAGATTTCTCAAGAGACTAAGTAAAATAAGTTCGACGTTCATCGAACTCAGGTCGACGATAGTCGTTCTCAGCTCGACGATCTTAGAGAAATATTCTATGTGCTGAGCTCGACGAACTTCAGTCCAGATCGACGATCCTTGGATTCCACCTTCAGAATTCTAAGTCCAGACTGTTCTCTAGACTCAGGTCGATGAACCTAGTTCTCAGGTCGACGAACTTCATTCTTTGCTCGATGATTCCTGGACCTCCACTTCAACTCTATTTCCAGAGGTTCATCAAATAGTTTCTAAGTTCAGAATAATTCTCAGCCCGACGAATTCAAGGTTCTCCAGACTTAGCTCGACGAACAACATTCTTCGGTCGACGAATCTTTGGACTATCACAGCATTCTGTCGAGACTATGTTCTCTAGTCTCAGGTCGACGAACCCTGTTCTCTGTCCGACGAATTCTGGAACCAGAAGACTTATGTCGACACTAGAAGAACTTATGTCGACACCAAGATCATCAGTCGACATTGTGGAAAGGCTATGTCAACACCACACAGAAGATTTGTGTGGACACACAGGAGCAATTGTGTTGACACAGGATATTTGACAACTCCAGAATAAATTGCTGAACTCCAGTCGACGAACATATGTACCAGCTCGACGAATAGGCAAAGATCAAAAGAGACAGCAGTTCAGTTTTCAGTTCGACGATCATGGAACTCAGCTCGATGAACAGAAGTCTTCTGGTCGACGAATACAACATCTCAGCTCGACAAACTGTGAACTCAGTTCGACGAATTCTGCCAATTGCTCGACGATTCCAGACTTAGTTATTTCCAGCATTCTGTCCCCACTCTAGTGCGATAATTCCTGAGTAATTAATGCTCTAACATTCTCTGATTATAACCGTTAGAAGGAGCATTAATTATGGTCTTCTTCAGGATTATTGCTTGTCGTTTTTCCACGGGACAGTTGGGGAAATAAATCAATGCCGGTTATTCTCAAGGCTGTCAACATTAATTGCAGAGAAATTCAAATGTTTGAAAGACAGAAAAGAAGAGAATAACGGATACAGACACACATATACACATAGAATTAATCAAGAGAGATACAGAGAAAGCTTTACACAGAATACAACTGACTGAGAGGCATACAGATACAGTGACGAAAAAGATCATTTCTATTTTTCATAAAAAGATATTCTGAAGCAGATCATCATCAGCTTTCTCATTCTGTCAGTAATTTGAAGAAGAAGCAAGAAGAACACATTTTTCAAATCAAGAGTCTTCATGTTCTTCGTCTCCAGGAACTTGCTAAAGACATTCAAGCACTATCAGTCTAAATCTCCTGGATCATGTCTCTCAATTGAAGGCCTATCACCCTGTGCAAAGCTCCAATTCTCCTGTACCCTTTTTCATCTCAGGGGGAGTTTTGACAACATCATTGAATCCACATAGTCTTCTTATTGTGATTGAGAAAAGAAGACTTCCATCACTCTTTCACTCCCACCTCTGTAAAGGGTTGTCATCTCCCTTCAAAAGTGATTCCTTGGTTGCAAGTCTCCTGATCAAAATACTTGGGTTGGTTTTTGAGCACCTGATCAAAAGCTCATTGGTGTCAGGCACCTGATCAAAAATTCGAGTGGATTTCTACCAAGGGTGGTAGAAGAGTGGATGTACCTAGGTTGGGGAACCACTATAAAATTCTTGTGTCGTCTGGTTGTCTCCTTCTCTTTTGTTCTTACTGTGCTTGTGATTTAGATTTATTGTTTGCTAAGTTATTAATTTTTGCACTTTTGATTTACAGCAAAAGCTGTAATAGTAGGTAAGAAATTTTTAAGAATACTCTATTCACCCCCCCCCCCCCCTCTAGAGTATTTCTGATCTAACACTCACTTTCAATTGGTATCAGAGGAGGTTCATTTGGTTGTACAAGTTAAATCTTGAACCAAAAGATCCTTTGTTAGATCTACACAGTATTTTATTTTCATTTACATTATAAACACAGCATGACACAGAACAAGGACTATGCAAGCACCAGAACTCCAGTTTGCAACCTTAATAAGTTTGCCATCTGGAAGGCAAGAATGAGGTTATACATGAATTCCATTGATGAAGACATCTACAATTCTGTTGGGTACATTGGTTTAAATGTACCTGATTTGAAGAAGCCTCACTCTACTCAATGATATACATCAAAATGTATTTGATGTATGTTGAGTTTAGTTGTGCAGGTTAAGTATTTGCAGGAAAGCAGAAAAGATTCTAAGTCCATGTGTCGACACCCAGAGGAAAAGTGTCGACACATAAGAAGACTTGTGTCGACACCCAGACAAGCAATGTCGACACTTGGAGTACTTGTGTCGACACCAGGGATGCAGAGTCGACACCAGACAGAAAGTGTCGACACAAGGAGCTGTGTCGACACTCAATGAAGAAAAGTGCAGTGAAGCAGTGTCGACACTTAGCAGTTGTGTCGACACCCAGAGGAACTGTGTCTACATCAGAAAGTGTCGACACTTGGAGGTTGTGTAGACACTCAGCAAAAGTCAGCAGAGTCTAAGTATAAGTGTCGACACCCAGAGCAATGTGTCAACACACAGCAGAAGAGTCAACACTTGAAGAAAGTGTCGACACAAGAAAGAATGTGTCGATACTCAGCTGAAGACTCAACACTTGAAAAAAGTGTCGACACAAGAAAGAATGTGTCGACACTCAGCTGAAAACTCAACATTTGAAGAAAGTGTCGACACAAGGAGCTGTGTCGACACTTAGCAAAGTTCAACAATATTCTAAGTACAAGTGTCGACACAAAGGAGAAGTGTCGACACTCAGCAAAAGTCTCAACATAAGAAAATGTGTCGACACAAGGAGATGTGTCGACACTCAGTAAGTATCAACACAGAAGGCATGGCATGTGTCGACACCAAGAATATATGTCGACGCTGAACAAGTTCAACACATGAAGATGTGTCGACACAAAGGAGTTGTGTCAACACTTAGAAGAATTCAACAAAGTGCTGAAGAACAAAGTATTGTGCCGACACTCAATATCAGTGTCGACACATGATGAAGAAGCAGTGTCGAGAAGTGAATTCTACAACACAAGGAGTTGTGTCGACACCTTGAAGGCTAGTGTCGACACTTAGCCAACTTGTGTCGACACTTAGTCTATAAGTGTCGACACTTAAATACAGGCAGTCTCGACACTTTCAAACAGTTACAGAATTTTCAAGAACTGACTGGATGACTTGACAGCTGCCATTCCAGCTGGTCTACAGCACCTGTCAGAGTTGTCAGAAATCAGTTATGAACCGGACCAGCCGGTTACCATGAAGAAGACCTATATATAGGCTTATACTGTCTATAGAAGTAGTTAAAAAAGGTGATCATTCACAAGATCAACACATCAAGTTATACAAAGAAGATCTAGCTATTCATTGAAGAATTTAGTGAAGATCTAAGAAGTTGGAGAGAGAGAGCTCCATCCAAGAAGACAGCCGTTGGAACCAGGCTGAGAAGAAGGGTTCAGATTTTGTTCTGAATCTTAAGTATCAGAGATCAAGGATCAACTGCAGAGGAGATCAATCTTATTGTGTTCTACATTCAAGAAGCTTTGAAGAAAGCCAAGTCAGATTGATCTCAGTAGAGTTCTTCCAAGAACTCATCAAGAAACTCTCAACTCTTCTCTCTTTTCTCTGAGTTGTAGGGTTACATTTTGTATTCATATTATCTTGTAGGATCCTTAGGGATCTGAGTTTGTAAGCCTGTAATTATAAAGGCTGAGTGTAGGGCCTGTGTGCCTGAGTGTAGGAGATTTGTATCTCTGAGTGTAGGCCTGGTATGGCTGAGTGTAGGCCTTGGTGGCTGAGTGTAGGCTTTGTGAAGAAGCTGAGTGTAGGCTTTGTGAAGAAGCGGAGTTGTAGGGCCTTGGGCCTGAGCTGTAGGAACCTGGTTGAGGTTCTGAGTGTAAGATCTGAGGATCTGAGATAGTGGAGGAGTTTGGCCGAATCTAGTACACTACTAGATAGGCAAAGGGGGAAAGTGGATGTACCCAAACATTGGGGAACCACTATAAACCTGTGTGTTCACTGTGTGTATGTGGTTTGCTGTGATTACTGTTTGATTGCTTGGTAAAAGTAGTTATAACTCTGAGAATTAATTTGAATTCTGCCTAAAAAATTAAAAAGATTTAAGTCACCTATTCACCACCCCCCCCCCTCTAGGTGATTAGGTACAATATCTTTCAAGTGGTATCAGAGGGAGGTTACTCCAAAAGGACTTAATAGTTTGAGTAGTTCCTGTTGGCAGAATCAGTCTTAGCACATTACAGAATCAAGAAAATCAAGAACCATGGGTTCCACTGAGAATCATAAGGAATTGGGATCCATGAAGCTACCCATTTGCAGAAAAGAAATATTTGGCATCTGGAAGGAAAGGGTGAGACTATTTATGGAAGCCTCAGACCCTAGGATATATATCACAGTTAAAGAAGGGCCATATGTGCCCATGAAGGTTTCAGTCTTAGATGCCAATCAGAGAACACCTAAGGATTTCTCTGAAATGACAAAGGATGAGATAGTTCTAGCCACAATGGACAAGAGGGCTCAGAATATCATTGTGAGTGCTATAGATGATGCTACCTTTCAGAATTTGATACACTGTAAGACATCCAAGGAGATGTGGGATACTCTTATTGTGTACATGGAGGGTTCTAAAGAAGTGCGGCAAGACAGAAAGTCCTTATTAAACCAAGAATATGAAAGCTTCAGGCAAGGTAGATCTGATAGCATAACTGAATGCTATAAGAAGTTCTATAGGATTGTGAATGAGCTAATGTCCTATGACAGAGAGTTCAGTAATTATGAGCTTAATGATAAGTTCTTAAGGTCCCTTACAAAATATTGGGACACCAAGATCTTTGCCATAAGGGAAATGGCAAAGTTAGCAGAAATTCCTCCTCCAACTTTATTTGGAAAATTGATATCCTATGAAATGCAATTAATGGTGAGGAAAGAAGAGGAGAAGACTACAAGAAGTGAACATAAAGAAAGAACAGTGGCTTTCAAAACAGAAGCCCCCAGAAAATACAGAAGTAAGTCACTATCTCCACCACCAAAGGCAGCTGAGACTGAGTCTGAAGAGTCAGCAAGTAGAAAGTCTGAAAGCAGTGAAAGTGATGAGGACTTTGCTGCCTTCACAAGATATTTTCAGAAGTTCTTAAAGAAGAAACAGTGGAGGACAAAGCCATCTACTTCACAGGGTAAAGAAGACTATTATCAGAATAAAAAGTCATCAAAGAAAGACAGGAAAAAGACCAAGTCAAGCAAAGCAACTCTATCAAAAATTGTTTGCTATTGCTGTAATAGACAAGGACATGTTATTGCAGACTGTCCAGAGAAAAGGAAGGAGTCTAATGATAAGAAAAAGACTCAATTTAAGGGCAAGAAGGAGAGATCTTTTGTTGCCAAAAAGGATAAGAGTCTGTCAGACATTTCTTCATCAGAAACTGAGTCAGATGCTGAAGCATACATAGGACTGTTTGCTGAGGAAGAAGAAGAAGAGTTCATTCAGATCATGAACTCTATACATGAACAAGAGGACAGTCAGTGCCAAGGACTGATGGCATTGACAGAAAGTGACAAAATCCAGGAGCAGCCTGGACCTAGTAAGGAACAAAATTGTTCTTTCAGTTCAATTTCATGTGCTAGTTCAGAATCAGATTCATCATCAAGTGATGAGAGTGCATCTGAGTCTGAAGAGGATATTCATCAATTGATAGATGAATATAAAGTTCTGTTGCAAGCTTTTAAGAAGAGCAAGTCCCTAGCCAAGAGTCAGGCAAAGGAAATTGCTAGTCTCAAAGTTGCTGCAACTGATTTTGAGAAGATGATTGATCAAAAGCTAAATGAAATAGCCAGACTGAAGCACATAACTGTGATTCAGATGGGGACTATATCATTTAAGAATGATCAAATCAAAAGTCTGGAGATTAGTCTTCAGAAGGAGAGAGATTTAGTTGCTAGGTTTTCTAAACCAAAGTCTGTTCTACCCTTAATTGATGAATTTGTTCATCAAAAGGTAAAGCTGGACTGGGGTTTTCTAAACCTGCTAAGACTGTTCAGTCCAAGTCCAAGGGCAAAGCCCCAGCTCTCAACAAGCCAGCTGTAAATAAAACAGCTAGGGATGTACCTAAGCAAAGGTACAATAGGTTTGAGTGTTGGTGCTATGGCAAGGTAGGACACTTTTTCATGGACTGTTGGCACAATGCTAGTGCCAAAGTGAGTAGAAAACTGCCTGTTGGAAAACCTGCAGGTAGCTTTGTTAGGAAGCAAACTAACCAGTACCAAGGACCCAAAAATTCTTTGGGTTCTAAGGTTCACTAATCTGTTTTGCAGGAGAGTCCAAGTGGCCATGCCCCAATATGATACTTGGACAGTGGTTGTTCCAGACACATGACTGGAATAAGGGGATTGCTAAAGGACTACACACCCATCAAGGATGATCCAACAGTCACCTTTGGTGGTTCTGAAAAAGGGATCATCAAGGGTTTTGGTAACATTTCTAGCTCCCATATTACTATTACTCAAGTGGCTTATGTTAAAGGTTTGAAACATAACCTTATTAGTATAAGTCAATTGAGTGATGTGGGATATGATATCTCATTTGTTAAAAATGGTTGTCATATCAGGAGGTCAAATGATCAAGAGATCATTTTGACAGGTTATAGAAAAAGGAATGTCTATTGCCTAGACATTATGTGTGAGACCAATGGTTCTTCAGTGTGTCTTGTAGCTGATGAGAAAGTCTCTCATTATGTCAAATGGCACAAGAGGCTAGCTCATCTCAACTACAAGACAATTGGCCAACTCTTTAGCAAAGAGTTAGTGAGGAATGGTCCTCATGTTAAGTGTATTAAAAATGGAATATGTTCAGCTTGTCAAAAGGGCAAGCAGACTAGATCCAGCTTTAATAGCATTGAAAACAAAGATGCTGTGAGGTGTTTATACCTCTTGCATATGGATCTCTTTGGTCCTATGCCAGTTCACAGCCTAGGTAGGAAGGTCTATACCCTTGTAGTTGTAGATGACTACTCAAGGTTTTCCTGGGTGTTCTTCCTTAGACAGAAATCTGAAACACCTAGTATCTTCTATAGCTTTGTAAAACAAATTCAGAATGAACTAGCTAGTACAGTGGTCAAAATAAGAAGTGACCATGGTACTGAATTTCAGTCTGATAGTATGGCAAAACTATGTGAAGAATTTGGGATACTTCAAGAGTTTTCTTCACCAAGAACATCTCAGCAAAATGGCATTGCTGAGAGGAAGAATAGAACCTTGATTGAGGCTGGTAGGACCCTATTAAGTGATACATCACTACCAGAATATTTCTGGGCTGAAGCAGTGAATACTGCATGCCATGTAATTAATAGGGCTACCATTACTAAAAGCCGCAACAAGACCCCCTATGAGGTTGTGAAAGGCAGAAAACCAAACCTATCCTACTTCAGGATCTTTGGTTGTAAGTGCTTTATACTTAACAATGGAAAGTCTTACTTGACTAAGTTTGCTGCCAAGTCCCAAGAGGGGATCTTTGTTGGGTACAGTAACAATAGTAAGGCTTATAGAGTCTATAACTTGTCTACTCAAGTTATAGAAGAGTCTGTACATGTAGTATTTGATGAAACTAGACTTATTAACAATGAGTTGTCTAGTAGTATATGCAGCTCCACAGGTATAACTAAGAAGATGGACAAGCTCACTATAGAAGAGGGATCTACTGCAAGACAGCAAGTAGAAGATAGTGTCTATTATCCAGGGGGAGTACTACATGTACCTAAAGCAGAAGAAGTTCAAGGAGTGCAGCAAGATGAAGAAACTAAAGAAGTTCAACCTGAAGCCAGGATGCCTCCAGCTAATAGGCATCTAAGAGATCATCCAGCAGAGCAAATCATTGGTGATCTAAGATAAGGGGTATAAACAAGGAGCAGAAATCTGAATGCAGTGCTCTTCTCCAGTTTTCTATCCCGAGTAGAGCCAAAGAAGTTTGAAGAAGCCATTCTAGAGCCTCATTGGATTGAGGCAATGCAAGAGGAGCTGAATCAGTTTAAGAGGTGCAAAGTTTGGGAGCTTGTTCCTAAACCAAAAGACCACAATATAATTGGAAACAAGTGGATCTTTAGGAACAAGATGGATGAGCATGGAGTAATTGTCAAGAACAAAGCAAGATTGGTTGCCAAAGGATATAGGCAGGAAGAAGGTATTGACTTTGATCAAACCTTTGCTCCAGTAGCTAGACTGGAAGCCATAAGGATGTTCCTGGCCTATGCAACCTTTCAAGGATTTAAAGTTTACCAAATGGATGTTAAGTCAGCCTTTTTGAATGGTAATCTAAAAGAGGAAGTCTATGTGGAACAACCATCAGGTTTTGTTGATTCAACTCAACCTAATCATGTCTATAGACTTAGGAAAGCATTATATGGGTTAAAGCAAGCCCCTAGGGCTTGGTATGAAACCCTGTCTAGCTTCCTCATTAAGAATAAGTTCACATGGGGGAAAATAGACAAGACTCTATTCCTTAAGGAATTCAGAGGCAAAGTAATACTTGTCCAAATATATGTAGATGACATAATATTTGGGTCTACTGAAAGTAGTCTTTGCAAAAAGTTTGCAAAACTAATGCAAGGACAATTTGAGATGAGTAGTATGGGGGAACTTAAGTTCTTCTTGGGTCTCCAAGTTAGACAGACTGAGAATGGTTTATCCATATGCCAGTCTAAGTTCACCCTAGAACTCATAAGGAAGTATGGTATGGATTCATCCAGTACCATGAAGACTCCTATGGGGTCAAGTATGTCTCTTAGCAAAGATGATGCAGGGAAACTTGTAGATGAGACTTTGTATAGAGGGATAGTTGACTCCCTAATCTATTTAACTACAAGTAGACCAGATATCATGTATGCTACATGTGTCTGTGCAAGGTATCAAGAATGCCCTAAGGAGTCTCATTTGACAGCAGTCAAAAGGATACTGAGATATCTAAAGGGCACTCCTTATCTAGGCCTTTGGTACCCTAGGAATGGGGATTTTGATCTAACAGGTTATTCAGATGCAGACTTTGTAGGCTGCAAAGAAGACAGAAAAAGTACAACTGGAACCTGTCAATTCCTAGGTGGAAGACTGATTTCATGGAGTAGCGAGAAGCAAACAAGTGTGGCTATCTCCACTGCAGAATCAGAATATATGGCTGCAGGAAGTTGCTGTGCTCAACTTCTATGGATACAACATCAGCTTGAGGATTATGGAATTCAGGTAAGTAGAACACCATTGTTTTGTGATTCTACTAGTGCTATATCAATTGCTAACAATTCTGTTTCCCATAGTAGAACTAAACATATTGAGATAAAATATCATTTTCTAAGGGAACATGTAGAAAAAGAAGATATATCACTTGAGTATGTAAATACTGATAATCAACTAGCTGATATGTATACTAAGCCCTTAGAAGAAACTAAGTTCAATAAGTTTAAAATTGAACTAGGTATGATAAACTTAGAATAAGTTTACAGAAATGGCTAAGTAAAAAGGTGTCGACACATAGAGTTATCTGTGTCGACACAGAATAGTGGTGTCGACACTTCAGGGAAAAGGTGTCGACATATCTAGATTGTTGGTGTCGACACTTCAGAAAATTAGTGTCGACACATACAGGGTCAGTGTCGACACAACCAAGGTGGTGTCGACACTTAGTGTTTACTCAGAATTATCCAAGTAAAGTCTCGACTAAATGTCGAGTTGAGTGGTCTCGACACATAAACAAGTGTTGACACATATATTTTGTTGACTAAACTTGTGTCGACACATAGGTGTCGAGACATTATAAGTCTGTGTCGACACTTTTCCACAGTGTCGACACAATTTAAGTTAGTTAACCTGCCCTTTCATCTTCAAACCTAGAAAGGTATAAATAGGATTTCTCCATTGTCTGTCGACACGCTCACCAAAGTTTCGAGACCAAACTTATGTGTCGACACCTCTCTTCTCTCCAGTCAAATTCTTCAAACCCTAATGGCGCCAAAGCTCGAGGAGAACGTGAACGAAGGCTACGAACTGGTGCGACATGCGTTTGATGATGCAGATCAGGAGATCAAGAAAGTGGTAACCCTAGTTGCAGACTCTGGGTTAGATTTTCTTATTTCAGAGCCAACAAAGATTTGGAAGAAGGAAGTTCTAGAGTTTCTGAATGGAGATAAAGTAGACGAATCTGGACTCAAGATCAAGTCTAGGGTTCACGGTGAAAAGGTGAAGGTATCACCTAAAAGTTCGAGAAAAGTCCTAAATTTACCAAGGACAAAAGAAGAGGATGAGGTTACTGCTTCTAAGACCAGAGAAGCATTAACATGGTGTGGACTGGATGCAAAGATTAAAATTGGATCAGTGTTTAATAGGAAAGGCATGAAAAGCCAGGGAAAATTTCTATCAGAAATTGTTGGAAAAGTAATCTTGAGTAAGCCTAGAAGGCATGACAGGGTCTCAGCCCATATGTTCAATCTTATGACAAGGATAATCTTCACATTGAATACAGATTGGTCTGTTGTTGTCTTTGAGAAGATTAAATAAAGTCTAAAGAAACCCAATTTGGGTAGGATCTTAAGTCTATACTTGGCTGGTAGTATACCAGAGGTTATGAGTCAAGCTGCTGGCACTAAGATCAACCATATGAGGAAGATGGACTTGAGGATATTCTCTAGATGGGATAGGGTTTTGTCTAAGGAGATGCCAACCCCTGAGAAAATAACTCCTGAGAAAGTAACACCCCTAAAGAAGAAGAAGAAAACTGCCCCAGTGGCACAAAATTCATCTAGCAGCTCTGGTAGTGAAGAGCAAGTTGTCTTTACACCTGATGAGGATGAAGAAGGGAATGCTGGGAAGTCTCCAGCTCACCAAGATGCTGCAGAAAGGCAGGGGGAGCTACCTCTAGCTAGCCCCATTAACCAGGATTCTGTCCAGGGGGAGCCTCTAATAGTGGAAGAACCAACTCCACTAGAGAGTGAGCAAGCAACCAACATCATCCTTGAGGTAATCACTGAGCTTAATGCTTTAGATTTCCCTATAGAGGATAATGTTTTGTCTGATTCCTTAAATAATGTTAATCAGCAAACTCAGATTGATAGTCAAGTCCCAGATGTTGTCATGGAGGACACATCTATTTCAGTTCAAGTAGTATCTGATCAAGTGGTAGATGAGCCAAGAGTTTCTCCAGCCCATTCTCCACAAGAATTTACTATGGAAGATCTCTTCCTTAATCTGGATCAAGCAGACCTTGAGAAGGACAGTGCTGCTGCTGAGGGGGAGCCAGTGGAAATTCTAGAAGAACCTACAAGGCAAGAGCCTGAGAAGCCCAAGGAAGTTGAGGAGCTACCAAGGGAGAGGATAGACATAGCAAGCACATCAGCATCTGAGGATGAGGAGGCAGCAAGAGCTAAGAAAAGGAAGTTTCAAGTCTTTAAAAGAAGAAGCCAGAATTATAAGAAGGCTTTGCAAACTATAGCACCACATCCTACACTACAGCCAGCACCAACTGTAGATTACAGTGCTTTGATGGTTGCTATGCAAATCAAACTTGATGAGCAAAGACAAGCATTGGAAAAGTATGTAGATGAAGGACAAAAATCTCTACAATTTGATCTGGCACAGGACATAAAGTTCATAAGATTTGAGATGAATCTCAATAAGAAGGAGATGACTGACTGCTTCCACAAGGGAGGGAATGCAGTAGTCTATCTAGCCACTCATCAAGAGAAGATCAAAGCTCAAGTGGATGAACTTGAAGTCAAGCAAGGCTATGTACTAGAGAATCAAATCAGAATGAATGACAACTTAACAGCTTCTCACAATGCTGTTGTCACTGAGCTTAAGAAAACAGCAACTACACAGAATGCTGCCCTGACTACTACCAAAGAGGAATTTGATAAGGAATTGCAAAAGAGTTTAACTGATGTTACTTCTGCAATTCAAGACTCTCAGAAGCTGATCACTGAAAAGCTCCAAAGATTAAAACCTTTCTTTAAAGATGGAGTCAATTATTTGGATAACCAAATAAGATTTCAAAAGGATGATCTAAGGGATCACATGGAAAGAGAAGTCATAAAGGGGGAGAGGGTGTTAGTCAAAGTCAGCTCTGATCATGCTAAGTGGATTTCTAATTCTATCAGAGTAACTCTTGGTTATCCTCCTTTATGTGATGATGATAATGTGGCAGAATCTGGGATACATCCTGCATATCTAGGAGGGGATCAACCTGAAGTGGCTCAAGTCATCTACCCTCCTCCAGATTTTGATATGGTACAAGCTGAGATCCAGACTATGTATAGCCCATCTGAGGGTAAGCAAAATGTTATTCTAGAAAAGGTGGTTCAGCCAGTATCTGAGGCTATGCAAGAAGCTCTGCAGAAAGAACAAGAAGCCAGATTGTCTAAAAAGCGGTTCAGAGAGCAAGCTGAACAAAGACCAGACTTTGAGCAGTGGAGCCCTACTTCAAGAAACATTATCTTAACTGCATGGAAAGCTGCAAAAGATAACATTCAAGACAGGAATAAATGGTTTTCTGAACTAGAATGGAGGAAGCATGAGACAAGGCAAGAAGCCATAGTGCAATACAGGAGAAAGGCCAAGATGGGAAAGCTACCTCCTACTGCTCAGGAGCCAAGCAAGTACTTTCCCAAGCCATATCATTATTTTGAGAGGCAAAAGATTAAGGCTGAAGAGCTAAAGAAGAAGGAGCTGAAAGGCAAGAAGCCTGCTGATACTGAAGTTGTTGAAGCCCCTGTTCAAGCCAAAGTACAATCAGGAAAAGGGATAGTGATCAAGGAGGCTGAACAAAAATAGAATAGCATTATCTTAAGTTTACTATGTAATCTTTTGATGATAAACATTCTGTAAACTTTTAAATAATGAATATGACATAATTGTTTAGAACAATGTGCTGTGTGATATATTTAATTCATAATTGTTCTGTGATATCTGTGTTTACATGTTTTGATTAATACATGTTTATGAATTTGCCCTGTTATATAATCCTGCTTTACATCATGCTATGATTTTATTCTGTATGGTGTATATCATTGACTAAGGGTTATGACTTCTCCAAATAGGGGGAGATTGTTGGGTACATTGGTTTAAATGTACCTGATTTGAAGAAGCCTCACCCTACTCAATGATATACATCAAAATGTATTTGATGTATGTTGAGTTTAGTTGTGCAGGTTAAGTATTTGCAGGAAAGCAGAAAAGATTCTAAGTTCATGTGTCGACACCCAGAGGGAAAGTGTCGACACTTAAGAAGACTTGTGTCGACACCCAGGCAAGCAGTGTCGACACTTGGAGTACTTGTGTCGACACCAGGGATGCAGAGTCGACACCAGACAGAAAGTGTTGACACAAGGAGCTGTGTCGACACTCAATGAAGAAAAGTGCAGTGAAGCAGTGTCGACACTTAGCAGTTGTGTCGACACCCAGAGGAACTGTGTCTACATCAGAAAGTGTCGACACTTGGAGGCTATGTCGACACTCAGCAAAAGTCAGCAGAGTCTAAGTATAAGTGTCGACACCCAGAGCAATGTGTCGACACACAGTAGAAGAGTCAACACTTGAAGAAAGTGTCGACACAAGAAAGAATGTGTCGACACTCAGCTGAAGACTCAACACTTGAAGAAAGTGTCGACACAAGAAAGAATGTGTCGACACTCAGCTGAAGACTCAACACTTGAAGAAAGTGTCGACACAAGGAGCTGTGTCGACACTTAGCAAAGTTCAACAATATTCTAAGTACAAGTGTCGACACAAAGGAGAAGTGTCGACACTCAGCAAAAGTCTCAACATAAGAAAATGTGTCGACACAAGGAGATGTGTCGACACTCAGCAAGTATCAATACAGAAGGCATGTGTCGACACCAAGAATATGTGTCGACGCTGAACAAGTTCAATACATGAAGATGTGTCGACACAAAGGAGTTGTGTCGACACTTAGAAGAATTCAACAAAGTGCTGAAGAACAAAATATTGTGTCGACACTCAATATCAGTGTCGACACATGATGAAGAAGCAGTGTCGAGAAGTGAATTCTACAACACAAGGAGTTGTGTCGACACCTTGAAGGCTAGTGTCGACACTTAGCCAACTTGTGTCGACACTTAGTCTATAAGTGTCGACACTTAAAGACAGACAGTCTCGACACTTTCAGACAGTTACAGAATTTTCAAGAACTGACTGGATGACTTGACAGCTGCCATTCCAGCCGGTCTACAGCACCTATCAGAGTTGTCAAAAATCAGTTATGAACCGGACCAGCCGGTTACCATGAAGAAGGCCTATATATAGGCTTATACTGTCTACAGAAGTAGTTAAAAAAAGTGATCATTCACAATATCAACACATCAAGTTATACAAAGAAGATCTAGCTATTCATTGAAGAATCTAGTGAAGATCTAAGAAGTTGGAGAGAGAGAGCTCCATCCAAGAAGACAGCCGTTGGAACCAGGCTGAGAAGAAGGGTTCAGATTTTGTTCTGAATCTTAAGTAGCAGTGATCAAGGATCAACTACAGAGGAGATCAATCTTATTGTGTTCTACATTGAAGAAGCTTTGAAGAAAGCCAAGTCAGATTGATCTCAGCAGAGTTCTTCCAAGAACTCATCAAGAAACTCTCAACTCTTCTCTCTTTTCTCTGAGTTGTAGGGTTACATTTTGTATTCATATTATCTTGTAGGATCCTTAGGGATCTGAGTTTGTAAGCCTGTAATTATAAAGGCTGAGTGTAGGGCCTGTGTTCCTGAGTGTAGGAGATTTGTATCTCTGAGTGTAGGCCTGGTGTGGCTGAGTGTAGGCCTTAGTGGCTGAGTGTAGGCTTTGTGAAGAAGCTGAGTGTAGGCTTTGTGAAGAAGCTGAGTTGTATGGCCTTGGGCCTGAGCTGTAGGAACCTGGTTGAGGTTCTGAGTGTAAGATCTGAGGATCTGAGATAGTGGAGGAGTTTGGCAGAATCTAGTACACTACTAGATAGGCGAAGGGGGAAAGTGGATGTACCCAAACATTGGGGAACCACTATAAACCTTTGTGTTCACTGTGTGTATGTGGTTTGCTGTGATTGTTGTTTGATTGCTTGGTAAAAGTAGTTATAACTCTGAGAATTAATCTGAATTCTGCCTAAAAAGTTAAAAAGATTTAAGTCACATATTCACCCCCCCCCCTCTAGGTGATTAGGTACAATATCTTTCAAATTCCATTTTGACAGGTCCCCCACAGGCATCTACAGCCACAACATCTTCCAGCAACAATGCAGTCCCACCACCTGAGTGGACTGAAGCTCAGAAGAAAGCAAAGATTGTTGATGCCAAAGCCATGAACATATTGGCTCAGACTATGTCAGATGACATCTTTCAGAAGGTGGCTGAGTGTACCTCTGCAAAAGCAATCTGGGATTCACTCAATCAAATGGTTGCTGGCTCAGCAGATGAGAGGAAAGATAGAAGATCACACCTCATCACACAATATGAAAACTTCAAGAAGGATGAGGCAGAGACAGTTGAAGTGATGTACAACAGACTTAGCTCCATCATCAGTGAGCTAAGGACCTTAGATAAAGAAATCACTTTGACTGAAGTTAATGACAAGATCCTAATGTGCTTCCCAAGCTCATGGGACACCATGATTTGCCCCATCAAGGAGGCCAGATGCCTGAATGAGATTTCAACTGAATCTCTGTTAAGAAAACTGAAGTCATATGAGCAGCTAATCAAGACCAGAGAGACAGTGGAAAACAGGACTCCTCCCCCAGCAAGGAAAGAACAATCCATTGCATTCAAGGCTGCTGAAGAAACTGAAACCCCAATAGTCAATGAAGAGCTGATGAGTCTCTTTGCCAAGAGATTCTTCAAACTGGTAAGGAAAGACTTCAGAAGGAAGTCATCCAGAAATGACAGCCATCCAAGGTATGACAAAACCCCCACTAAAGAGGTAGTGTGTTATGGGTGCAGGAAACCAGGACATTTCATATCTGAATGTCCTGAAAATCAAAAAAGGAAAGAAGAAAAGAGAAAGAATCAAGAAGCAAGCACTACAGCAAGCCCTCTTCCAGCAAACATAAAAAGAAGGACAAAGGATTTGTGGCTGAAACATGGAGTGACACAGAAGATGATCCACATATTCCAGCTCCAGTGAAGAAGAAGAGGAGGCCACGGCAAAAGGAGGTGTGCCTCATAGCAATTGGTGCAAGTAGTAGCAGATCAGATACAGATGAATCTGATGATGAAGAAAATCTGTCAGATGAAGATCAGGTAATATCATCTTATGATTTTGAATCTGACGAATTTAAATTTGAATTTAAAAACCTATGCTTAGATTTGATAAGCTCTGAGAACGAAATCAAACTTCTCAGAGATAAATTGAATGACCTAGATAAAATCACCTCTGAAAATGCAACTCTATCTAATGAACTAAAATTTGCAAATGAACAAATCAGTTTTCTGAAATCAGAACTTAACAAAGCTAAGATGTTAGAAGAATCATTAAATGGCAGAAGTTTGAAATTGCTAGATATAACCAGCACACCTAATGCTAGAACAAATAACTGCAGATTAGGATTAGGAGCCACATCTAGTGAACCAACCCTAATCGAAAGGAATCATTTTTCAAAACCAGTAAATTTCATCTCTGATAAAGGAAAGAAAAACACTGAACAAGTAAATAATGTTAATAAAATTCTGGAACAAATTGAAGCTAAGGATAAAATTAGAAATCAGAAGAATGATAAAAATAACAATGTTCAGCAGTTATCATCGAACCCAGATCGATGATATAGGAACAGATCGTAGAACTCCGAACGACGATCTCTGAACGCAAACTACAATAATAATCATTCGTCTAACTGCGATCGATGAACTTTGTATGGTTCGTCGAGCAGAGGTCGACGAACGTGGGGCACAGAAAATGAACATGTTCATTCTCTGGGCAGAGATCGACGATATCAACCCAATTCGTCGAACTCTGGTCGACGAACTTACAATAATTCGTCGAACCCAGGAAGACTTAATCAAAACTGTAACAACAACTCACATATTTCTAAGAAACCATTTAATCCACTAGCTGACTGGATCATCCCACCTAGGAGATATCACACCCTAAGATATAAGTCCCAACCTGAATTCTCAATCATTTCCAGTTTTTCTTATCAGCCATACAAAGGACCCAAGGTAACCTGGGTCAAAAACCATTAACTATTTCTTATTGTAGGTGAAGAATTGTCCAGGGGTAAATCAAACTTGGTACCTGGACAGTGGCTGCTCCAAATACATGACTGGCAGCAAGGATATTTTAATCAACTACAAGTCCAAGCTGGGGCCAAATGTTATCTTTGGTGACTCCAAATGTGGTCAGTCAGAAGGGTTTGGAGAAGTGAGAATAGGAGATGTCACATTCAAAAAGGTGACATATGTAAGTGGACTCAAGCATAACCTCATCTCCATAAGTCAGTTATGTGACGATGGTTATCAGGTATACTTTAACCCATCAACTTGTTATATTATTGATAAAAACAACCAAACAGTTTTAACTGGAAGTAGCCAAGGCAACATATACTTTGTAAATTTTCTTTCTGCCAAAACTGATATCTATTTACTTAACTTAACTAGTAACCAGAATGACTTATGACACAAAAGACTAAGTCATGTAAATCTGAAAAACATTGCTAGGCTATCTAAGCACAACCTTGTTAGAGGTCTACCTTCTGGTCCCTACAAGAAGGAAGGTCTCTGCAGGGCTTGTCAATTAGGCAAGCAAACTAAAACTAGTTTTAAATCTATTAATAAGAGTGATTCACCTAGGATCTTGTACTTGCTACATTTGGATCTCTTTGGACCCATTGTTGTACAAAGCCTAGGAGGGAAATCATACACTTTAGTCATAGTGGATGACTTCTCCAGGTTCAGTTGGGTATTATTTCTGAGATCAAAGTCAGATACATTCAAGGTTTTTACAGATTTTCTCAGGACCATACAGATTGAGTTCTCCACTCATGTTGCATTGATCAGAAGTGATCATGGCACAGAGTTTTAGTCTCTTCTTATGCATGAGTTCTGTGAGAAGGGAGGTATCAGGCATTGCTTCTCAGCTCCTAAAACTCTCCAACAAAATGGGGTAGCTGAAAGGAAAAATAGGACACTCATTGAAGCTGCAGGTACATTGCTTGCAGATGCTTACATGCCCCTAACCTTTTGGGCAGAGGCTGTAAGCACAGCAAATTATGTCCTGAACAAGAGCTTAATTCACAAGCTAAAAAATAGGACTCTCTATGAATTTCTCAAAGGAAAGAAACCTAAAATAAACTATTTAAAATATTTGGTTGTACCTGTTACATACACAATAACAACAAAAAATACATTAGAAAGTTTGAGGCTAAGGCTGAAGAGGGAGTTTTTCTAGGATACTCCCAAGTAAGCAAGGCCTATAGGATTTTTAACAAATCAACATTGAAAATTGAAGAGTCTATTCATGTTTCATTTGATGAGACTAATATGTATTGCAAGGAGAAAGAAGTTTCTACCAATAGCAACTTGTAGGTACCCCATTTGTGTGAGACCATGGATGGACTAAACCTTACCCAAGAGGTGACAACTCATCCCTCTCCACAAGCTATTGAAGAAAGTGAAGAAGAAGAAGTTAAAGAAAATGAATCTCTACCAATAGCACATACAATTCCATAGGAGGATTTAATTCCAAATGCTGTTGCACAACCAACTCCACCCACTGATTTTGTCATACTTAGAGATCACCCCAGATCTCAAGTGATTGGAGACATATCAGCAGGTATACAGACAAGGCATCAACTCACCCAAGATTTGATGCATGCCTATTTTCTCTCTCAGATTGAACCTCTTTCTATTCATGATGCTGAGCAGGATCCCCACTAGATCCTTGCAATGTCGGAGGAACTAAATCAATTTGAGAGATGTAGGGTTTGGGATTTGGTTCCAAGACCCCAAAACTACCCAGTTATTGGAACCAAATGGGTTTAAAGAAACAAGCTAGATGCCCAAGGAGTCATTGTGAGAAACAAGGCTAGTCTTGTTGCTCAAGGATATAGGCAAGAAGAAGGAATTGATTATGATCAAACCTTTGCAACTGTTGCAAGGTTGGAAGCCATAAGAATATTCCTTGTCTATGTAGCATACAAGAGATTCAAGGTCTTCCAAATGTATGTGAAGAGTGCTTTCCTAAATGGAGTGCTATAAGTAGAGGTTTATGTAGAACAACCTCCATGTTTTGTTTCTCCAACTTACCCCTCTCATGTTTTTAAATTGCATAAGGCTCTTTATGGTATAAAACAAGCTCCAAGAGCTTGGTATGAGACCTTAGCTAGTTTTTATTAGAGCATAAATTTACAAGAGGAACTATAGATAAAACTCTTTTCACTAGACATCATAAGGACCAAATCTTGTTAGTACAAATTTATGTGGATGATATTATATTTGTCTCTACAGATTTCAAATTATGCAAGAGATTATATGTAACACCCCAGTTTTTGAGAGAGGGTCGATTTGCGTTTCTGGCCAATTTTTGGTTTCTAGCAGGGGGCACACGGCCCGGGACACGCCGTGTCCCAGGCCGTGTCAGGCTGGAGTCGACGACTTGGCCGCATTGTCGACATTTTTTTTCGCTCGACGAAGTGTCGAGACAGGGCACACGGCCTGCGACACGGGCATGTCGCAGGGCGTGTCGAGCCCATGTCGACACTCGGCCCGGGGTGTCGACATTTTTCGCTCGACAATGTGTCGAGACAAGGAACACGGTCTAGGACACGGGCGTGTCCAAGGCTGTGTGGGTCTGTCGACGAACTTCAGTCGACGATTTTCACTCGATGAGTGTCGAGTGTCGAGTGTAGAGACTGGGGCACACGGCCTGCGACACGGGCGTGTCACAGGGCGTGTACCGCTTGGTCGACGATCTTCACTCGAAGTTTTTCTGCGGTGTCGACACAAAGGCTGTCGACGAGTGTCGAGACTTGGCACACGGCTTGGCACACGGGCGTGTCCCAGGTCGTGTCCCTTCTCGGGTTGTTTTGGGGCCGTGTCGCTGGAGGCACACGGCCGAGTGCATGGCCGTGTCAGTTGGGACACGGGCATGTCGGGTCGAACACGGGTATGTCGAATGCCCGTGTGCTATTCCAAGCGCGTCGATTTGAGATGGCGAATGGGGGATACGGCCCTGGACACGGGCGTGTGCCAGGCCATGTTCGGCCCAGGTATTTTATTTTTCAGACGGATCGTGGCCATTCCTTCCCATATTTTGGGATCTGATGGTCCAGGACTGTTCTTGGGGAGTTAAGTCCGAGAATAGGGTTGGAAACCCTCATTCTTCTCCAAGCTTTCTCTTACTAATTTCTAGAGAGAAGGGAGAGCAAGGAAGAAGGTGAAGGAGGGTTTGGGCTGTAGGAGAAACTTCGGTGCTCCAAATCGCGAGCCGAGTCCAGATCCGTGGAGGCTTGATCGTTGCGAAGGTTTCCATCCGGCTATTTTGCCATGGGAAGGAAGAGGAGTCGGAAAGTAACGACACTTCTCCTCTCGGTCTTAGGATGCATGTTTTAGCATCATTTCTTTTCTAGTTTTGGGCACCAAACACTCAAATGAGAGGGGTTTTGGGTCGCCAAGGTTCAAGAGGGACCTCGGGTCGATTGAGTCCGTCCCCAGCATGATTTGCATTAGAGATCCGCTCCGTTAGTGGATTAAATGGTGGGTGAAGCCGTAGTCGCGCCGTTAGTCTGACTCGGTGATGTTGCATACGAACTTTAAGGATTCGTAGAGTTTCCGTTGCGGCAAGATGTCATTTGTGATGTGGTGATGTTTCCCCTTTTTCTCGAGTGAGTACGTGTAGTCGGAATCGGACAAGGTTAGCTCCTCGTGGCGATAGATGGTTTCCTTGGTGGACAAGGTTAGCTCCGCATGAGTTGTAGATGGTTTCCTTGGTGCGCGGGAACGCTGCAGTACAAATGAGGGACTAGGGTGGAATTGTCTTGGTTTGTGATGAGCCAAGGCGTGGCTATGTCTCCGTGGTCGGCTGGCTATCCCGTGACGTTCACGTCATGTGTGGAGAGTGTCCCGGCGAGACTAGTCCCCTTCTGTGAGACTGACGAGAATGCCAAGCATGGGGGCAAGCCCGGGCAACGAGGCCATGAGCTGGTGGGGTCCGGCAAGGCTTCTTAGAATCGGTCAGTTTGTGTTTGTTGGAATCCTCACATGAGACGTCAGAGCTTGTAGGCAAGCTCGGGTCTAAGACCTTGAGCGGGTGGGTCCTTTGCAAGAGTTCTATTTGGCGTCCTGTATTCCGTTGGGGGGGGGGGAATTGTGTTACCCCCTTTGTTTGTGGCTTTATGCCAATGGGGAATCGATGAGTACCCATATGATGTGATGATGTGCTAGATGTATACGAGTTAGGGTGCCTTGGGTGAAACCCGGGTTATTGCATACATGTTGCATAAGTAGGCCCTTTTTATTATATGCTCAACCCGTAGAGAACATGTATGATGTGTGTGACATCCAAGCCTGTTTCTGTAGATGCTTTTCTTGCTTATGATTATTGCGTACGAAGTGCTAACTTGCAGGTTGGAGGGGTACCCCAGGGTCCGTTAGGGGCGGCCGGGAGGAGATGTGTTGTTACACAGCTTGAGGTCAGCCTTTGCTGACCCACGTTACTAATAAATTTTACAGTGCAAGGATCGCATGCAGGAGCTAGCTCGCCGGCCAGAAAGGCCTAATCCTCATGAAGTGCTTTTCTCTTTTGTAGCTCTACTTATATGATGTTGTATGTTTGAGATTCATGTTGTCCGACTTGCATGCCGAGATAGACTAGGTGTGCTATGCACTTTCTTGACTGTTGTATTATTTGAGTTTGGACACTTGTTGTAAGGCCATAAGGCCATTGTTATTACTCTTCTTATAGTGGATAAATTCTAGTCTTGCTTTTGTTTCCGCTGTGCTGTGCAAAGTGTTTTGAGTGTGGGTAGCTATATCAACTTATAATACTAAAGCTGTGGCGTCCGTTTGTTGTGGGGCCCCGGCCGGACCCATATTATACGTTCATTACAGGGAAGGTGTTTCAATTTGGTATCAGAGCCAGGTTAGATTCAAGGTCAATGCGTCGAGAAGTTATCCACAAAAGAGTAACGCGGGACCATGAGTGTCCTTATGTTTAAGTCTTGAGATTAGAGACTGATTCCTTGTTTCTTGTTTTCTTGAAGAGTGCAAGCAACGAGGCGGGTATGTCGAGAGTAAGAGAGGAACTCTCGGCGAGCATTGCCACTGCTCCGGGTCTTTTGGGCACGGGTTTTAACCCAGCCGATTTCTGCCGCATGCTCGCAGAAGCGATGGTGGCGGCCCAAGCTGCAGCGGCAGCTCAAGTATCAACCCCTGCTACACCAGATACGGCGACGACCATGCCAGGAGGAGAAGCCAGGCGAGTGGAGCCTTTGGTAGAAAGGGTGGTTGTCAGACATGGAGACCGACACATGAAGTATTTCCTGAGCTTCCATCCCCCGTCATTCAAGGGAGTTGTTACACCAACGGATGCGGAGGACTGGTGGGTTCGAATTCAAGATCTTTTGAGGGCGGCAGAGACGCTAGAAGAAAAGAAAGTTGAGTATGCGGCATTCATGTTGGAAGGAGACGCTAAGTTGTGGTGGGTGAGCCATAGCGGCCGCCAGTTCCCGGGACGCACCCGTCGGTGGAGGAGTTTGGGGATGCTTTTCTTAAGAGGTACATTCCCGTTTCTACACGGTTGGCACTTCAGAGGCAGTTCCTACACTTAATGCAGCGGGACAAGACGGTGGACGAGTATGTGCCGGAGTTCACCCATTTGGGTCGTTACGCGGGAACGATGATGGCGGATGATGTAGAGAGGGATAACCTCTTCTACCAGGGGATAAGGGAGAATCTGAGGCAACCCCTCATTTCTATGAAGAGGGCTGGATTTAATGAACTAGTTGAGGCTGCCAGGATATTGGAAAGTGATTTGGAGCGAACCCAACGTCTTAATGGTTTCACTCCCAAGCAAGGGGAAGGGAAGCCTTCCCAATCCCATGGAAAGTCTGAAGGGAGTAGGTGGAGGAATAAGCCTCACACATCCAGGTCCGGCGAGAAGAGCAAGTGGACACCTGGAGGTTCTCACTCTAGGGGACCGCCGACGTGCTACAACTGCGGTAAGGTGGGGCACATAGCTCGTGTTTGTCCCCAAGGAGGAGCGGGGCAAGAGGCAAGGCAGGAGCAAACTGTGCGCTCCGGCCCCAGTGCTGCGGAGAAAGGGAAGATGGCGGAGTCGAGCGCTTCTCAGTTCCAACCGGTGCAACCAAGGGCTTACAACCTTGGACAGCAAGAAGCGATCCGCCAAACCGATGTGGTTACAGGTATGAAGAAAATTTAAGTTGAAATTTTGTGCTTCATACTTTTAGACCCTTTTTGTGTGATGTCTATGTTGTAAGTTTCATTTTAGTTTCTGGATACCCTGCTAGGGTATTGTTTGATACGGGAGCATCGCACTCCTTTCTCGCGGAGAGCTTCATCCGGAGAATAGGAGTTGAGTCTTTCTCGTCGGGCGCAGAGCTGAAAGTGCGCATGCCCAATGGGTCATCCATGACCACCGGGGCCAGAGGGCGCATCTGTTGGGAGCTGGACGGAGTTGACTTCATTTTGGTAGCAGCGATTTTGCCATTGGTTGAGTTCGATATCATTTTGGGCATGGACTGGCTTGCAGAGCAGCGCGCCAGTATTGATTGCCTATCTAAGGTAGTGACCCTAAAGAGCAAAGGGCAGGCGGAGGTCAAATTTGAGGGCCTTTGTGGAGTGGCCTATTCCCTGATTTCGGCCATGAAATTAATGCGAGCGGTTAACCAGGGTGGTGTAGCGCTTGTAGCATTATTGGAGGTTCGTCTCTCTCACCTATCTATTGAGGAAGTGCCCGTAGTGGCATAGTTCAAGGATGTGTTTCCGGATGAACTTCCTGGAGCGCCTCCTCGGCGAGAGATCGACTTCTCGATCGAGTTAGTGTCGGAGGCTAGGCTGGTGTCACGTCCTCCGTTTAGGATGACACCAATGGAGTTGGCTGAACTTAAAGTACAATTACAGGAACTGTTGGAGCAAGGGTATATCAGACCCAGTTCGTCACCGTGGAGCGCGCCGATGTTGTTTGTAAAGAAGAAAGACGGTAGTATGCGGCTACGCATAGACTACCGAGAGTTGAATAAATTGACCGTGAAGAATAAGTATCTGATTCCTCGGATAGATGACGTGTTCGACCAATTGGTGGGGTAAGTGGTGTATTCAAAATTGGACTTGAAGTCAGGCTATTATCAGCTGCGAATTCGGGATGAGGACATACCCAAGACTGCCTTTGGTACGAGGTATGGACACTTTGAGTTTACGGTGATGTCGTTCGGGCTGACGAACGCACCATCTGTGTTCATGGATCTTATGAATCGAGTGTTTCGTGAATACTTGGATGCTTTTGTGGTTGTCTTCATCGATGACATCTTGGTGTATTCCAAATCAGATGTGGAGCATGAGACCCACTTGAGAGTGGTCTTGCAAGTGTTGAGGGAGAATCAGTTGTATGCAAAGTTCTCCAAGTGCGAGTTCTGGTTAGAGAAGGTGGCATTTTTAGGCCACGTGATTAGTGGGGATGGGGTGGTAGTGGATCCAATAAAAGTGGAAGCCATCAGAGATTGGCCGGTTTTGAGGACCGTGGCGGAAGTCCGAAGTTTTCTTGGACTAGCCGGGTATTATAGGAGATTCGTGGAGAATTTTTCGCGGATAGCTCTACCTCTCACCTCACTCACTTGTAAAGATCATAAGTTTGTGTGGACTCTAGAGTGCAGTCAAGCATTTGAGGCACTGAAGGAGAGACTGATGATGGCTCCAATCCTAAGTCTACCGCAAGGGACCGAGGGATTTCAGATCTTCAGTGACGCATCGGGATGTGGTTTGGGTTGCGTTTTGGTGCAACATGGCAAGGTGATAGCTTTTGGGTCTAGACAGCTGAAGCCTCATGAGAGGAATTACCCAGTCCATGACTTGGAGTTGGCGGCGGTAATTTTCGCGTTGAAAATATGGCGGCATTATGTTTATGGTGCAAAGGTGGAGATCTTCACGGATCATAAAAGCCTGAAGTATCTCTTGGATCAAAAGGACTTGAACATGCGACAACGCAGGTGGGTTGAGTTTCTTGGAGACTACGAGGTGGCGATTCAGTATACGCCAGGTCAAGCCAATGTGGTGGCGGATGCCTTGAGTAGAAAGTACTCGGGGCAAGGGAATTGGATCGAAGCTCATGATGAGCTGTTGGTACGGGAATGGGAGTCCCTTGGTTTGGAATGTGTTGTGAGAGGCGAGTTCAGCGTGGCTCGGTTGAACTGGATTGAAGTGCAGAACGACTTGACCGATCGCATTCGGGAAGCGACTCGGTTGGATGTGGAGTTTCAACCATTTGTGTTGGAAGCTCAAACGGGCGAGAGCAGCGCCTGGGAGATGATTGATGGGATTCTGAGGAAGGACGGAAGGGTTTGTATACTGCAGTTCGGCAAACTCCGTGAGAAGTTGATGTTTGAGGCTCACTTCACAAATTACTCCATTCACCCGGGCAGTACAAAGATGTACTAGGATATGAAGAAATCCTTTTGGTGGCCGGGGCTGAAGCGGGACGTAGCTTTGTATGTGAATCGTTGCCAGACTTACGCCTTGGTGAAGGCCGAATTTCAGAAGCCGTGCGGGTTCCTGAAGCCCCTTCCAATCCCTGAGTGGAAATTTGATGACATCTCCATGGATTTTGTGCATGGTCTGCCTAGATCGCAGCAGGGTAATGATGCTATTTGGGTGATCGTGGACCGCTTAACCAAGGTGGCCCAATTCATCCCAAATCGTAAAGAGGACAGCGTGAAGAAGCTGGTGGAGTTGTATGTTCGCAACATTGTGCGACTGCACGGGATTCCAAAGAGTATAGTCAACGATCGAGATGGACGGTTGAAAGATATTGTACCTAATCACCTAGAGGGGGCTGAATAGGTGACCTTAATCTTTTTAAACTTTTAGGCAGATTTAATCACAGATTTCACAGAACATAGATCAGCAACCACAGAAACATACACACACAGAGTACACACAATTTTATAGTGGTTCCCTAAGGTTTGGGTACATCAACTTTCCCCCTTCGCCTATCTAGTAGTGTACTAGATTCGGCCAAACTCCTTCACTATTCCTCAGATCCCCAGATCTTACACTCAGAACCCCAACCAGGTTCCTACAGCTCAGAGTGAGCTCACTCCTACAACTCAGGCTCAACAGCCCTACCACTCAGTCTTCACAAAGACCTACACTCAGCCACAAGGCCTACACTCAGAGAAATGAATCTCCTACACTCAGGCACCCAGGCCCTACCACTCAGCCTTTATAATTTCAGGTTTACAACTCAGATCCCTAAGGATCCTACAAGAAATTAAAAATACAATGTATATAACCTCAACTCAGAATAAGAGAGAAGAGTTGACAGGTTTCTTGATGAGTTCTTGAAAGAACTCTGCTGAGATCAACCTCCCTTGGCTTCCTTCAAAGCTTCTTGAATGTAGAACACAGTAGGGTTGATATTCTATGCAGCTGATCTTCAATCACTGCTAACTTAAGAATCAGATCTCAATCTGAAACTTGTCTTCACAGCCTGGTTCAATAGCTGTCTTCTTGGAAGGAGCTCTCTCTCTCTCCAACTACTTAGATCTTCACTTGAATTGATTCTTCAATGAATTGTTAGATCTCCAACAACTGATTAACTGTTGAATGTATAAGCCTTTTTATAGACTTTCTTCATGGTGACCGGCTGATCCGGTTCCTAACAGCTTTCTGACAGCTCTGACAGTTGCAGTAGACCGGCTGGAATGGCAGCTGTCAAGTCATCCAGTCACTTCTTGAATTTTCTGTAACTGTCTGAAAGTGTCGAGACAGTCTGTCTTTAAGTGTCGACACTTATAGACCAAGTGTCGACACAAGTAGACTAAGTGTCGACACTAGTCTTCATGGTGTCGACACAACTCCTTGTGTTGTAGAATCTGCTTCTCGACACTGCTTCTTCAACATGTGTCAACACTGATATTGTGTGTCGACACAACTCCTTGTTCTTCAGTACTTAGTTGAATTCTGCTAAGTGTCGACACAACTCCTTTGTGTCGACACATCTTCTTGTGTTGAACTTGTTCAGTGTCGACACATCTTCTTGGTGTCGACACATGCCTTCTGTGTTGATACTTTTGCTGAGTGTCGACACATCTTCTTGTGTTGAACTTGTTCAGTGTCGACATATCTTCTTGGTGTCGACACATGCCTTCTGTGTTGATACTTTTGCGAAGTGTCGACACATCTCCTTTGTGTCGACACTTGTACTTAGAATTTGTTGAAATTTGCTGAGTGTCGACACTTTCTTCATGTGTTGAGACTTTTGCTGTGTGTCGACACATTCTTCATTATGTCGACACTTGTACGTGAACTTTGCTGAAGTGTTGTTGAGTGTCGACACAGCCTCCAAGTGTCGACACTTTCTGATGTCGACAAAGTTCCTCTGGGTGTCAACACTGCTTCTTAGTGTCGACACTGCTTCTCTGGACATTTCTTCATTGAGTGTCGACACAGCCTGTATGTGTCGACACTTTCCTTCTGGTGTCGACTCTGCATCCCTGGTGTCGACACAAGTACTCCAAGTGTCGGCACTACTTCTCTGGGTGTCGACACAAGTCTTCTTAAGTGTCGACACTTTTCTTCTAGGTGTCAACACATGTGTTAGTAAGTAGAGAAAAGAAGCGAAAGGAAGAGAACAAGCCGAATAAACTTTTGAATAATCGAAATTTTATTATCCAAAAAAGATAACTATTACAAAGGTATGCCCTCCCTTATATAGAATGGAGGAGAGAAGAGAGAATACAAATAAGAGATGTGGGACTAAAATTTACAAGCTAAGCGGACTGTACAAAGTAAACCGCACAGGCCGCGCGGTTAGACAGAAGGACTAACCGCACGGCTTACAATAAGAGATGCAGAGAGGTCGCCTGTGAAGATTGCTAGACCGCCCGGTTTACAAGTCGCCGAGTCAAACCGCCAGACCGCGCGGTCTCCAACCCGCCAAGACAGACCGCCCGGTCTCCAACTTCAACACTCCCCCTCAAGCTGGAGCATATATATCAATCATGCCCAGCTTGTCGCAAACATGCAGAAACGAGGCGGAGACTGGCTTGGTGAAGATGTCAGCTAGCTCTTTATCAGATGTGACAAACGGAGTGCAAATCTGTTCTTTTAAAATCTCTTCACGAATGAAATGGCAGTCAACCTCAATGTGCTTTGTTCTTTCATGGAATACCGGATTTTTGGAGATGTATATGGCGGCCTTGTTATCACAGAACATAGGTAGAGGATGGTTGTACACCTCTCCTAAATCTAGCATGAGAGCCCGCAACCATTTCAACTCACAAGTGGTTGACGCCATACTGCGATACTCAGCTTCTGCACTGGACCTGGAGACAACAGACTGCTTTTTACTCTTCCAGCTCACCAGATTTCCCCCAACAAAGGTGCAAAAACCTGAGGTAGACTTGCGATCCCCTTTGTCATCAGCATAACTTGCATCTGAGTAGGCTTCAATCTTCAGATGACCATTCTTCTGAAACAGTAATCCTTTCCCAGGCGCTGCTTTGATATATTCCAAGATCCGCAACGCGGACTGAAGATGACATTCCCTGGGCGCTTGCATGAATTGACTCACCTTGCCCACAGCATAAGAAATGTCGGGTCTGGTCACTGTGAGATATATGAGCTTACCAACCAGACGCCTGTACCGCGAACTATCTGAAAGAAGAGGCGAATCATCTGTCCAGGTTTTGTCCTCCCCAATAGCCATGGGACATCGGGCAGGTTTAGCTCCAGTCAATCCTGCCTCTTTTAAAAGATCAAGGGCATACTTACGCTGAGAGAGAACTAAGGAGTCGGGCTTCCGAGAGAGTTCGATCCCCAGAAAGTACTTTGGAGAGCCCATATCTTTAGTGATCAGATGTTGGCGAAGATGTCGCTTTGTCAGGGCTACCCCTTCCTGGTCATCGCCAGTGAGAAGAATATCATCGACGTATACAGCAAAAACAACCAGCCCAGAAGGAGTTTTGCGAATAAAGAGAGAGTGATCAGCAGAGCTTCGCACAAAACCAACAGCCGCCACAATACCGCTGAACTTTTCAAACCAAGCTCGAGGACTCTGCTTGAGGCCATAAATTGCCTTCTGCAGCCGGCATACTCGTGTCTCCCCCTGAGCAACATACCCAGGAGATTGCTCCATGTAAACGGCCTCGTGAAGATCACCATAAAGGAAGGCATTCTTGACGTCCAGCTGAGAAATTGGCCAATCCCGATTGACGGCCACAGAGAGAAGAACCCGGATTGTGCTGAGACGAGCCACAGGGGAGAAGGTGTCAAAGTAATCAACCCCATAGGTCTGAGTAAAGCCCTTAGCCACAAGGCGAGCCTTATACCGATCCACAGTGCCGTCTGGGCTAAATTTGACCACAAAGACCCAGCGACAGCCAACAACATCAGTGCCAAAGGGAGGAGGAACAAGAGTCCAGGTACCCCGCTCAGTGAGGGTCGCCATTTCCTCATCCATGGCCATCTTCCAGTGAGGAATAGCAAGGGCCTCCTGATAGGAGCGGGGTGTGGCAGTGGCAGAGATAGCCAGTGCAAAGGCCCTGCGAGAAGGAGTAAGACGATCATAGGAAACAACAGCAGCAAGGGGGTGTAAGGTGCACGTCCGCACCCCTTTGCGAAGAGCTATAGGAAGATCCAGGTCAGCCGGGCCCGCGGCATCCGGAGCATCCGTGGTAGAGAAAGCTGGCCCGGGAGAAGAGAGCGACGGCAGCGGAGAGGAGGGAGAGGGTGGTGGGGAAGGGAGAGAGAGAGGAGGAGGAAGAGGAGGGGGTGGAGACGTTGTAGTGGTGGAGAGGGTAGGAGGAGACGAGGGAACGAAGGGAACGGCAGGAGAATCAGAAGCTGGGAGAAGAGGAGAAGAGGCATCCGAGAAGTAGGAGGTATTCTCGAAGAAGGTGACGTCAGCAGAGACGAACTGCTTACGAAGGACGGGATCAAAGCAACAGTAGCCTTTCTGAGTGGTGGAATACCCCAGAAAGACACATTTGGTGGAGCGAGGGGAGAGCTTATCACGGGTGGCAGAAGGGGCATGCACAAAGGCAGTGCATCCAAAGATTTGGAGAGGGAGAGGAAACGGCTCCTTGCCCGGATACAAAATGGAGAACGGGGTTTGGCCATGGAGAACCGTGGAGGGAATGCGATTGATGAGGTAGCAGGCAAGGAGAACAGCATAGACCCAATAGGAGCGAGGAACATGCATCTGGGTCATCAAGGTGCGAGCGACATCGAGCAGGTGTCGGTTTTTGCGTTCGGCTACACCATTTTGTTGTGAAGAATAGACACAACTAGTTTGATGAAGAATCCCATTTTGCATGCAGAATGTAGAGAAGTCACGACTGCGATATTCTGCGGCATTATCAGACCGAAAAACTTTGATAGAAACATCAAACTGAGTTTTGATCATGAGATAGAAGGATGTCCATACAGAGAATAATTCGGAGCGATCTTTTAACAGATACACCCACGTACAGCGAGAGAAATCATCAATGAACGTGACAAAATAGGAACTACCCCGACCAATGGTAAGAGTAGGAGAAGGACCCCAGATGTCGGAGTGGATAAGATCAAACGGACGGGTAGAGCTACGAACGTGCTTTGGAGGGAAGGAGGAGCGGTGATGCTTGCCAAGCTGACAGGCCTCACAGTTGAGCGGAGGACTTTGAGGAGGAAGGTGGGGCAGAAGTTGACGAAGAAGACGGGGAGGAGCATGACCAAGGCGGAGATGCCATTGGAGAAGATCTGTGGAGGTGGAGGAGAAGGTGGAAAAAGCAGAAATGTTGTCTAGGAAGTATAAGCCGTCACTCTCAGTCCCAGTAGCAATCGTCCGTTGGGAGTCCGGATCCTGAAAAGAGCAAGAAGGAGAAGTAAATGTGACGGAACACTGTAATTGCTTGCAAAGAGATGTAACAGATAATAAGTTGCACGGGAACTGGGGCACGTATAGAGTATCCGCCAAGTGAAGAGACGGGGTGACATGAACTATCCCTGTGCCATGAACTGATGATGAAGAGCCGTCAGCGAGAGTAACTAGGGGCAAGCGAGCATGTTTTTCTAGGAGAGAGAAACACGGGAGATGGCCGGTCATATGATTCGTAGCACCAGTGTCGATCAGCCATTTGCCCTGAGTAACAACGTGTGCACGACCAGAAGACGTGACAACCGAGGCGAAAGCCATGAAGGGAGGAAGAAGAAACTGCAGCGGTCTCGGTGACAGCACACCAGCGGCACGAAGGGCCACGATCAAGGTGCAGAGCACAAGCCGCGCGACTAAACCAGGAGGTCGCGGCGACTAACAAGAGAAGCGTCTAAGAGCGAAGAGGCGGAGAGGCCGCTCAAACAAGGAAGAATCCGCGTGAAACCGCGGCGGGAACAAAAGGGAAGAAGCCGCGTGAACACGAGCGGCTAGGATTCAGATCAAGGCACAGCGGGGAAGAAGTCGCGCGGACTGCAAAGGGCCGAGCGAACAGAAGAGAGGAGAAGAGCAGGTGACCGCGACCAAGATGCGGGTAAGAAAGGGACAACCCGCACGGTCAGGCAGATCACAGCAGTTGCGAGAATGCGGTCAAGGGCACAGCGGGGAAGAGGTCGCGCAGACTGAAAAGGCCGAGCGAACAGAAGAGAGGAGAAGAGCAGGTGACCGCGACCAAGATGCGGGTAAGAAAGGAACAACCCGCACGGTCAGGCAGATCACAGCAGCAAACCGCGAGTGCAGAGACAACACACGCGGACAGAGACAGACCGCAGCGACTAGGAAGTCGGAGCGGCAGGAAAGAGCAAGGAGCGCGGCGACACGGAAACAGGTCGCTGCGACAAAGAGCAGTAGAAGAAGAGAAACAAGAAGAGCAAGCCGCGCAAACAGGCAGCGGACAGAAACAAGCCGCGCGGATAGAAACAAGCCGCGCGGACAGAGGAGAAGGCAAGCCGCGAACAAGCCGCAGAACGCGGAAGACAAGCCGCGAACAACAGAGAGCGCACAGAATCAGGAGGAAAAGACCGTGTCCTCTGATACCATGTTAGAAAGTAGAGAAAAGAAGCGAAAGGAAGAGAACAAGCCGAATAAACTTTTGAATAATCGAAATTTTATTATCCAAAAAAGATAACTATTACAAAGGTATGCCCTCCCTTATATAGAATGGAGGAGAGAAGAGAGAATACAAATAAGAGATGTGGGACTAAAATTTACAAGTTAAGCGGACTGTACAAAGTAAACCGCACAGGCCGCGCGGTTAGACAGAAGGACTAACCGCACGGCTTACAATAAGAGATGCAGAGAGGTCGCCTGTGAAGATTGCTAGACCGCCCGGTTTACAAGTCGCCGAGTCAAACCGCCAGACCGCGCGGTCTCCAACCCGCCAAGACAGACCGCCCGGTCTCCAACTTCAACAACATGGACTTAGAAACTTTTCAGCTTTCCCTGCAAATACTTAACCTGCACAACCAAACTCAAAACACATCAAATACATTTTGATGTATATCATTGAGTAGGGTGAGACTTCTTCAAATCAGGTACATTTATTCCAATGTACCCAACAATTTCCCCCTATTTGGAGAAGTCATAACCCTTAGTCAATGATATACACCATACATAACAAAATCACAGTATGATGTAAAACAGGATTATATAACAGGGTAAGTACATAAACATGTATAAACAAACATGTATACACAAATATGTCAGAACAATAATGTAATAAATTTAACACATATCACATAGTTCTAAGAACTTCAACATTTCCATTATTCAAACGTTTACAGAATGTTTTAATACAAGTGATTACACAAAGTAAACTTAAGAAAAATTTTATCCTATTGCTGCTCAGGCTCCTTGATCACAATGCCCTTCCCTGATTGTATCTTTGCTTGGACTGTGGCTTCAGTATCTTCAGCAGCAGCAGGCTTCTTTCCTTTAAGATCCTTCTTTTTCAAATCTTCAGCTTTGATATTTTGCCTTTCAAAGTAATGATAAGGCTTTGGAAAGTACTTGCTAGGCTCCTGGGCAGTAGTAGGTAGCTTTCCCATCTTAGCCTTTCTTCTATATTGCACAATTACCTCTTGCCTGGTCTCATGCTTCCTCCACTCCAGTTCAGAAAACCACTTGTTTCTATCCTGGATATTGTCCTTGGCAGCTTTCCAAGCAGTCAAAATGATATTCCTGGAAGTGGGGCTCCACTGTTCAAAGTCAGGCCTCAATTCAGCTTGCTCTTTGAATCTCTTCTTAGATAATTGGGCTTCTTGTTCTTTCAGTATAGCCTCAGATACTGGCTGAACCACTTTCTCTATGATGACCTTCTGATTTCCCACAGGAGGGCTATACATTGATTGTATGTCTTGATGTACCATATCAAAGTCTGGTGGAGGGTATATTACTTGAGCCACTTCAGCTTGCTCCCCTCCAAGATAAGCAGGATTAATATCAGACTCTGCCATATTGTCATCATCACATAATGGAGGATATCCAAGGGTGGCTCTGATGGAATTTGAAATCCACTTTGCATGATCAGAGCTGGCTTTGACTAACACTCTCTCCCCCTTTATGACTTCTCTTTCAATGTGATCCCTAAGATCATCTTTCTGAAACCTTATTTGTGCATACAAATAGTTTACTCCATCCTTAAAGAAAGGTTTCAACCTTTGGAGCTTGTCAGTTATAGCCTTTTGAGAGTCTTCAATAGTAGTTTTAACAGCAGTTAAGCTCTCTTGCAGTTGTTTGTCAAATTCTTCTTTGGCAGTGGTCAGGGCTGCATTCTGAGCAGTTGCTATATTCTTTAGTTCTGTTACTATTGCATTGTGTGAAGCAGTGAGATTATCATTCATTCTCAGCTGGTTCTCCAGGACATAGCCTTGCTTCACTGCAATATCATCTACTTGTGTTTTGATCTTTTCCTGATGAGTGGCTAGATAGACTACTGCATTTCCTCCCTTATGAAAGCAGTCAGTCATCTCTTTCTTATTCAGATTCATTTCAAATCTGATGGACTTAATATCATGTGCAAGATCAAATTGTAATGACTTATTCCCTTCATCCATATAAGATTGCAAAGCCTGTCTTTGCTCATCCATCTTTATCTGTAATGCAACCATCAGAGAACTGAAATCTGTAGATGGGGCAGGCTGTGGTGCAGGCTGTGGTGCTATTGTTTGTAAATCTTTCTTATATGTCTGGCTCCTCCTCTTGAAAACTTGAAATTTTCTCTTCTTGGCTCTTGCAGCCTCTTCATCTTCAGAAGCAGATGTGCTTGCAATATCAACCCTGTCCTTAGGGCTTGAAGGTAAATCCTTGTCAGTCCTAGGAACCTGCTCAGCATCCTTTGGCACTTCAGGTTCTTGTCTTGCAGTTTCTTATATAATATCCACTTGCTCCCCCTCAATGATTACTTTCTCCCCCTCAGCAGCAGCACTTCCTTTCTCAAAATCAGTTTGGAGAAGGTCTGGGAATAGCTCTTCTAAAGTAAATTCCTGTTGAGTATGAGCTGGAGATTCTCTTATCTCATCAACCACTAGATCAGCAACAGATGTGTCCTCCATGACAATATCTTGGGGTTGGCTATGTGTCTGTGTTTGCTGATTAACATTAGGTAATGAATCAGACAAAACATCATCCTCAATAGGGAAATCTAAGTTATTAATTTCAGTTATTACCTCAAGTATTGTTTGGGTAGCTCTTTCACTTTCTAAGGGAGTAGGCTCATCCACCAGTAGAGGCTCCCCCTGGATTGAATCCTGGTGTATTGGGCTTGTTGTGGGTAGCTCCCCCTGTCTCTCTGCATCTTCTTGTCTAGCAGGTGACTGGCCAGCATGTCCAGTGTCTTCTTCATCAGGAGTGAACACTATATGCTCTTCAAAGCTGCTTGATGATTCTTGAGCAACAGGGGCTGACTTTTTCTTCTTCTTCAGGGGTGTTTCCTTCGGAGGAGTTGGCATTTCCTTGGTTAACACTCTATCCCACCTAGAGAAGATTCTCAAATCCATTCTCCTCATATGGTTAATCTTAGTTCCAGCTGCTTGACTCATCACCTCTGGTATACTACCAGCTAGGTAAAGACTTAGAATTCTACCCATATTGGGTTTCTTCAGGCTCCCTTTAATCTTATCAAACAATACTGCAGACCAATCAATACTAAGTTGGAAGATTAACCTTGTCATTAGACTGAATATATAAGCTGAAATCCTGTCATGTACTCCAGACTTGCACAGGATAACCTTGCCAACAATCTCAGATAAGAATTTGTCTTGCATGTTCATCCATTTTCTATTGAATATAGATCCAATTTTCATGTTGGAGTCCAGTCCACACCATGTCAATGCTTCTCTAGTCTTAGAAGCAGAAATATCTTCTTCTTCCTTAGTTCTAGGTAGTTGTAGTACCTTTCTCAGACTCTTAGGAGATACCTTCACCTTTTCTCCATGAACTCTTAACTTAATCTTTTGTCCAGATTCATCTAGTTTTGCTGCATTCAGAAACTCCATGACCTCCTTCTTACAGATCTTGATCGGCTCTAAAACAAGAAATTCTAACGCAGTCTCTGCGATTAGGGTTATCACGCCTTTGATATCAGTTTCCGCGTCATCAAATGCGTGCCGCACGAGTTCATAACTTTCATTCACATTCTCTTCTAGCTTGGGCGCATTAGTGATTGAAGAAATTTGAATCTAGAGAAGAGAGATGTCGACACACAAGTTTTGTCTCGAAACTTTGGTGAGCGTGTCGACAAACAATGGCGAAAACCTATTTATACCTTTCTAGAATCGAAGATGAAAGGGCGCGTCAAAATACTTAAATTGTGTCGACACTGTTGATAAGTGTCGACACTGACTTATAATGTCTCGACAACTATGTGTCAACACAAGTATAGTCGACAGAATATATGTGTCGACACTTGTTTATGGGTCGACACCGCTTAGCTCGACACTTAGTCGAGACTTTACCAGACTAATGTTGAGTAAATCCTAAGTGTCGGCACCACCTTGGATGTGTCGACATCTACTATTTATGTGTCGACACTAATTCTCTTAAGTGTCGACACTAACTGCCTAGATGTGTCGACACCATTTCTCTGAAATGTCGACACCACTTCTATGTGTCGACACAGACAACTCTGTGTGTCGATGTAACGCCCCGAAACTCATAGGAGCAAAGGGGGACGTTTTGGGCCAGTTTTGGTTTCTGGCTGAAGGCACACGGCTTGGGACACGGGCGTGTCCCAGGCCGTGTCAAGCGCGTGTCGGCACTTAGCCGCAAAGTCGTCGAGTTATACTCGACGATTCGTCGAGAGTGGGCACACGGCCTGCGATACGGGCGTGTCACAGGGCGTGTCGACCTGTGTCGACACTTAGCCGTGAAATCGTCGAGTTATTCTCGACGATTCGTCGAGAATGGGCACACGGCCCGCGACACGGGCGTGTCGCCGGGCGTGTCGACCCGTGTCGACGATCGTCCCGGGAAAGTCGTCGAGATTCACTCGACGATCGTCGAGACAAGGCACACGGCCTAGGACACGGGCGTGTCCAAGGCCGTGTCATCCAGTCGTCGTTCTCCCCTCGACGAAATGTCCCGTGTACACGGCCTGGGGTACAGGCATGTCAATGTGACACGGGCAAGGACACAGGCGTGTCCTAGGACCCGTGCAGTGCTCGGGTTGAAAACGGGGGAAAAATCATGGGGTACACGGCCGGCTACACGGCCGTGTCAGCTGGAACACGGGCGTGTCAGCTCGAACACGGGCGTGTTCGATACCCGTGTGAGGGTCCAGGAGATTCGATTTTGACGGCGAATGCGGCACACGGCCCTGGACACGGGCGTGTGCCAGGCCTTGTTCGGTCCAGATTGGGCATTTCAGCCCCGAATCAAAGCCGTTCGTTTCCTTGATTGAAGATCCAATGGCTGGGGGTTGTTCCTGAGAGGATATACCCGGGAGTTGACTTGAAATCCATCATTTTTCTTCACTTGATCATCTCTCCAAACCCTTGGAGAAAGAGGAAAGCCATTTGAGGAAGGAGAGCTAGATCCGCCATTGGAGGAGCTTCGGAGCTCCGAATCGCAAGCCGACTCCGGATCCACGGAGGCAACGCAAGTGCGGTGATTTCTATCCGATTATTTTTCGATGGCGCCAAAGAGGAACTCAAGGGTAATGATCCTCATCTTGAGCATGAATCGCTCCTTTTCTTAGCATAGGAAGCCCGCTCTCGCGAGTTTGCGGAGAGTTGGAGGCGTTCCTTCGGGTAGATGTGTAAAGTCCCCGTTGTTTAGAGTCCGTATGCGAGAACGGACGTAGGCATTTTTTGGTTGAAGCCTACCCAGACATGTTAGTCCGGATCGGTGATGTTGCATTGCTTAAGACCGGAGAAGACTCCGTGCTATTGGGTGTTTTTCGGGTTTTCTACGCGGTAGATTGCAGCAGGGAGCCTTGGGGACTAACCCAAAGGTGCACCCGGAAAACTGGGCGGATACGAGATCTTGCCAACTTGGTGGCCTGAGTGCCAACTCGAACATAACTGGGTTATGTGTCTTGCGGTAGAATGGGACTCGGTGAAAGTTTGACCCGCGCAAATGGCTTAAATTGTCGTTGCGATGTGAGCACGGGTTAGATGGAACCGTACCCGCTCTATGTCGTTCGGGTTAGAGAGACCTAAAGTTACATGGCACTCGTCGTTGGCATAGATGGGAGTCTTCGGCGTTCTATGGCTTTAATTGACGTGACCCAGGCCAGGAAGACGAATTGCTCATAGGAATGGCCGTCTAAGTGGCGGTGGTGAGTCCGGAATGTTAATGGCTTTAATTGACGTGACATCGACCGGTTCACCGAGAATGTGCCCTGAGTGCACGGGACGTGTGGCCGTACGAGCCAACGTCTGTGATGAAATGGCTATGGTTTATGCATTGCTCGCTTGTGCTAATGAAATGCAGGGAAGGAGCATCGCCGCCCCGAGTTGGGGGCGGGATCGTTATAATTTGGTCAGCATTGCTGACCGTTGCCTTGTTTGCCACCGTGCGGTGGTTTGTTGCTTGCAGGTGCAGCTGGACCAAGCGGTCAATAGTGGGCTAAAGCCCTTTTTGCGAAGCTGGCCCTCGAAGGCCCAAGTGGAAATGTTTTCTGTTTTATTCATGTATGACCGGCCTGCGTGCCGAGGTTTGTAAATCATGTATTATCCAAGTGAAACATTCTGTAAGGCCTTAAGGCCGATTTTGGGTATTTTGTATACATTCCTAATTATTGTACTAGTGGACATTCGTGCTCTAATGTTGGGTTCTTGTTTACAACTTATATAAACTGCTTCCGCTAGAATGCTCTATGTAGGACGTTGAGATTGGTTGGATGGTTTCCATAAGTAACCACCCGGTCTGTCTGTGGTATATGGCGTCGGGCCCCGGCCGGACCTACTGCTATATACTATGCGACGGATAGGGGGTGTTACAATTTGGTATCAGACTACTGGTTTTGGTCGGGCTTAAACTGAATTCGTGGGCGAATTCTTTTTAAGGGGTGGTGAGCACATTGTGTGCGTCATCGTTATAATGGTAAAAGAACCCATGAATGTCCACTTAGGAATGAAAATACTCGTGTTTGAGGAACCTGTGTGTTCCTATAATAGCTGTTTGCCTTATTATGTGGTCGCTTAACGGTGTTTTGTACCACTATAGGTGACCAGAAGTGGTGTTGGGCCATCAGAACGCCGAGTTTCTGAGGCTAGTAGCGCACCAGATGTTGCTCCTGCAACACCTCTATCGGCTGAAAATATACGATTGGTGGCTGAAGCGGTGTTGGCCGTGATAAATGCGCAGCCTGGGAGGCAAGCGCAGCAGCCCGCTCCTGTGATGGAGCAAGTACCTCTGCGAGAGGCTGAGCCGAGGAGGGTGGAGCAAGTGGTTGCAGAACCGATAGTGCCAAGGAGGGCAACTGAGAGGCAGTTGAAGCATGTAATGAGCTTTAACCCTCCGTTATTCTCGGGGTTGGGAACCCCATCTCAGGCTGAAGACTGGCTCTCTAGGGTGAAGAGAGTCATGACGGCGACGGAGACGGAGGAGTGGCAAATGACCACCATCGCTACGTTCCTGCTGGACGGTGAAGCGAGGATGTGGTGGGAAGGATTGGAGCTGCATCATTTGAGAGGTAGACAACTGATAGACGGTCCGATGGAAGAGTTCTCGGGATTGTTCTTAGCAAGATACCTCCCTTCTACTCAGAGGATTTCAATGGAGAATGAGTTCCTGAAGTTGGTGCAGGGTAAGAGGAGCGTGGATGAATATCTCCACGAGTTTACGCGGTTGAGTCGTTATGCTAGCTCCACCATCATGGATGAGGAGCGCAAGACTAATCGTTTTTATGAAGGCTTGAGGGATGAGCTGAGACTATTACTGTCGGGGCCGATGACGCAGGGTTTCCTAACCTTGGTCAATACTGCCCGGTCCTTGGAGAAGGACATGAAGAATGTACAAGCGAAGAAAGGCTTGGCTGATAAAAAATCTGAGTTCAGAGTGCCGACTACTTCAAAGTCCGGCTATCGGAGGTCTTTCAAGAAGCATAGGACTTCGGGTCCAGCTCCTTCTGGTGCTTCTGGGGCGACTACGAGTCGGACCTCGGGCGCGTGTTTTACATGCGGAAAGACGGGGCACTTTGCCCGTGATTGTTGGAGCGGACGTCCTAAGTCCGAGAGGAGGCCGGGAGCCACTTATGAAGAGAAGGGAAAGGCGGTGGAGTCGACCGCATCTCATTATGCTCCGGCCCAACCAAGGGTCTACAATCTTGGCCAACAGGAGGCCATTAAACAAGCTGATGTGGTGACAGGTACGGTTTAATTTATAGCAAGTTAATTCCTTTATATGCTTGTTATGCACATGTTACCTTACTACTACTTGTTTAGGATTTGTATTGATTTGTGAATATCCGGCACGAGCACTCTTCGATACGGGAGCTTCACACTCCTTCTTGTCCGAAGGATTTATATTACGCATCGGGGTCCCTTCCTCGATGGCGAAGGATACGTTGGATGTGTTGTTGCCCAATGGGTGTTCGATGCGAGCGGATAGGATCTGCGATGTTAAGATTTGTATTGGGGAGCAGGAGTTCGACCTGCGAGCGTCTTTACTTCCGTTAGTGGAGTTCGACGTCATTTTTGGCATGGACTGGCTCTCGGAGCAGCAGGCCCATATAGATTGCGGTAGCAAGGAAGTCAAGCTGGGAGCAAGTCGTGAGACGACTTTTACGGGCTTAAAGGGGTCGAGCAAGACATTGATGTCTGCTCTTCAGGTGGTGAAGGCGGTTCGTGCTGGAGCAGAACTGTTCTTTACACTACTGGAGGTTGTAAAGCTGAAGCCCGCATTGGATTGTATTTCAGTGGTATCGGAATACCCTGATGTGTTCCCCGCAGATCTTCCTGGAGCCCCGCCTCAACGGGAGATAGATTTTACGATCGAGCTAGTGCCAGGTGCAAAGCCTGTGTCACGATCTCCGTATCGGCTAGCGCCTAAGGAAATGGCGGAGCTGAAAGTTCAACTGCAAGAGTTGTTGGAGCAAGGGTATGTGCGCCCGAGTTCTTCGCCTTGTAGTGCACCGGTCCTCTTTGTTAAGAAGAAGGACGGAAGCTTGAGGTTGTGTATTGATTATCGGGAGCTAAACAAGCTGACTGAGAAGAACAAGTACCCGATCCCTAGGATTGATGATCTCTTTGATCAGTTAGTAGGGTCGACGGTGTACTCGAAGTTAGATCTCAAGTCTGGGTACTATCAGCTGCGGATAAGGGAGAGTGATATCCCGAAGACAGCGTTTAGTACGAGATACGGGCATTATGAGTTTACGGTCATGCCATTTGGGCTGACTAATGCGCCGTCAGTATTCATGGATTTGATGAACAGGACGTTCAGGGAGTACTTGGACAATTTCGTGATCGTCTTCATCGACGATATTTTGGTGTACTCTCAAAGTGAGGAAGATCACTTCAAGCATCTTCATTTGGTGTTGGAGACGCTAAGGAGAAATCAGTTGTATGCCAAGTTCTCGAAGTGCGAGTTTTGGCTATCCTCAGTGGCGTTCCTCGGGCATATAGTGAGTGGAGAGGGTATTGCGGTGGATCCGGCGAAGATTGTTGCGATACGGGAGTGGCCTGAGCTTGCTACGGTAGCAAAAGTCCGGAGCTTTTTGGGGCTTGCCGGTTATTATAGGCGCTTCGTAGAGAACTTCTCGCGGATAGCGCTACCTCTCACTACTTTGACGAGGAAGGAGCATAAGTTCGTTTGGACGCCGGAGTGCGCGCGAGCTTTTGAGGAACTGAAGTGTCGGTTGACCACGGCGCCTGTGCTGAGTTCGCCTGTTGGGACCGAAGGCTATGAGATATATAGCGATGCTTCGGGCAGCGGTTTGGGTTGCGTGCTACTGCAGCACGGAAGCGTGATAGCTTATGGCTCGAGACAGCTAAAAGTGCACGAGAGGAATTATCCGGTCCATGACTTGGAGTTAGCGGCCGTGATTTTTTCCTTGAAGCTGTGGAGGCACTATTTGTACGGTGTGAAGATTGATATCTACACCGATCACAAGAGCCTAAAGTACCTGATTGATCAGAAAGATCTGAATATGCGGCAGCGTAGATGGATGGAGTTCCTGGGGGACTATACATTCAAGATCCACTACGTGTCTGGCAAAGCGAATGCAGTTGCGGATGCGTTGAGTCGTCGAGCCCCAGCTCAAGCAAATTGGCTATCAGTGCATCATGAGCGGTTGGTGCAGGAGTTGGAGGCGTTGGAGATTGTTTGTGTGGACAGACAATCAAGTGCTGAAGCAGTTCTGAATTGGACTGAAGTCCAATATGACCTGGCTGATCGTATTCGGCAGGCTTTGGATATGGATGCTCATATGAAGCAGTTCTTGATAGAGGCTCTGGATGGGTCAAATTCCCAATTCGTCGTGGAGGACGGATTGCTTTGGAAAGACGGTCGTCTGTGCGTCCCTTGTGTGGGCAATTTACGGGTGGAGTTGTTGTACGAGGCACACCATACCAAGTACTCGATTCACCCGGGGAGCACGAAGATGTACCGCGACGTCAAGAAGCTATTTTGGTGGCCGGGTTTGAAAAAGGATGTGGCGCTATACGTAGCGAAGTGCCAAACCTGCGCCTTGGTAAAGGCGGAGTGCCAAAAGCCGGGAGGATTTCTTAAGTCCTTGCCTATTCCGGAGTGGAAATTTGACGACATCTCTATGGACTTTGTGCACGGTTTGCCAAGGTCGCAAAAGGGGAACGACGCCATTTGGGTGGTCGTGGATCGATTAACGAAGGTGTCGCATTTTATTCCGCATAGGAAGGATGATCCGGTGGAGAAGCTGGCAAAGCTATATGTGGATAACATAGTGCGGCTTCATGGTGTGCCCCGCAGCATCGTGAGTGACCGAGATGGGCGGTTCACGTCCAATGATTGGAGGCTGGTGCAGCAAATGTTGGGAACAAAGCTGAAGTTTAGCACAGCCTTCCATCCGCAAACGGATGGGCAGACCGAGAGGGTCAATAGAACCATGGAAGACATGCTTCGCATGTGTGTCTTGGATTTCGGAAAGCAATGGGAAGACCACCTTTATTTGGTGGAGTTCGCATACAACAACAGCTACCAAGCGAGTATTCAGATGGCGCCCTTTGAGGCCCTATATGGTAGGAAATGTCGCACACCGTTGTCTTGGTTAGAAACGGGTGAGTCAAAGTTGTATAAGCGATCGGAAGTGGAGGATGCTACTTCTTTGGTGAGAACCATTCGGGAGAGGTTGCTCATCGCTCAGGACCGGCAAGCAAAATACTATAATGCCAAGCACAGGAACGTGGAGTTCGCTGTGGGTGATTATGTGTACCTAAAGATCAAGCCGTTCAAGGGTGTCTCGCGGGTGCGACGATTGAAAAAGCTAAGCCCGAGGTACCTTGGACCGTTTGAGGTTCTGGAGCGAGTTGGAGAAGCGGCCTATAGATTGAAGCTTTCAGTGGAGCTAAGTGGTTTACACGATGTATTCCATATTTCGGTGCTTCGGAAGGCGGTGCAAGAGCCTACGCAAGTGATCGCGGTCGATCAAGTGCCGGTGGAAAGTGGGCTAACGACAAAGGTCAAGCCCGTGCGGATTGAGGACTCGGAGGTCAAGCGGCTACGCAATAAAGAGATCAGGATGGTCAAAGTCCGGTGGGACAATTGCGGTCGTGAGGAGCTCTCTTGGGAGCGAGAGCAGACGATGCTTGACGAATATCCGGAGTTGTTCCGCTCAGGTACAAATTTTGTTTTGTACATGTTGTTTTTCCCTTTATGTAATTTCGTGGGCGAAATTCTTTTAAGAGGGGTAGAGTTGTAACGCCCCGAAACTCATAGGAGCAAAGGGGGACGTTTTGGGCCAGTTTTGGTTTCTGGCTGAAGGCACACGGCCTGGGACACGGGCGTGTCCCAGGGCGTGTCAAGCGCGTGTCGGCACTTAGCCGCGAAGTCGTCGAGTTATACTCGACGATTCGTCGAGAGTGGGCACACGGCCTGCGACACGGGCGTGTCGCAGGGCGTGTCGACCCGTGTCGACACTTAGCCGTGAAATCGTCGAGTTATTCTCGACGATTCGTCGAGAATGGGCACACGGCCCGCGACACGGGCGTGTCGCCGGGCGTGTCGACCCGTGTCGACGATCGTCCCGGGAAAGTCGTCGAGATTCACTCGACGATCGTCGAGACAAGGCACACGGCCTAGGACACGGGCGTGTCCAAGGCCGTGTCATCCAGTCGTCGTTCTCCCCTCGACGAAATGTCCCGTGTACACGGCCTGGGGTCCAGGCGTGTCAATGTGACACGGGCAAGGACACGGGCGTGTCCTAGGACCCGTGCAGTGCTCGGGTTGAAAACGGGGGAAAAATCATGGGGTACACGGCCGGCTACACGGCCGTGTCAGCTGGAACACGGGCGTGTCAGCTCGAACACGGGCATGTTCGATACCCGTGTGAGGGTCCAGGAGATTCGATTTTGACGGCGAATGCGGCACACGGCCCTGGACACGGGCGTGTGCCAGGCCGTGTTCGGTCCAGATTGGGCATTTCAGCCCCGAATCAAAGCCGTTCGTTTCCCTGATTGAAGATCCAACGGCTGGGGGTTGTTCCTGAGAGGATATACCCGGGAGTTGACTTGAAATCCATCATTTTTCTTCACTTGATCATCTCTCCAAACCCTTGGAGAAAGAGGAAAGCTATTTGAGGAAGAAGAGCTAGATCCGCCATTGGAGGAGCTTCGGAGCTCCGAATCGCAAGCCGACTCCGGATCCACGGAGGCAACGCAAGTGCGGTGATTTCTATCCGATTATTTTTCGATGGCGCCAAAGAGGAACTCAAGGGTAACGATCCTCATCTTGAGCATGAATCGCTCCTTTTCTTAGCATAGGAAGCCCGCTCTCGCGAGTTTGCGGAGAGTTGGAGGCGTTCCTTCGGGTAGATGTGTAAAGTCCCCGTTGTTTAGAGTCCGTATGCGAGAACGGACGTAGGCATTTTTTGATTGAAGCCTACCCGGACATGTTAGTCCGGATCGGTGATGTTGCATTGCTTAAGGCCGGAGAAGACTCCGTGCTATTGGGTGTTTTTCGGGTTTTCTACGCGGTAGATTGCAGCAGGTAGCCTTGGGGACTAACCCAAAGGTGCACCCGGAAAACTGGGCGGATACGAGATCTTGCCAACTTGGTGGCCTGAGTGCCAACTCGAACATAACTGGGTTATGTGTCTTGCGGTAGAATGGGACTCGGTGAAAGTTTGACCCGCGCAAATGGCTTAAATTGTCATTGCGATGTGAGCACGGGTTAGATGGAACCGTACCCGCTCTATGTCGTTCGGGTTAGAGAGACCTAAAGTTACATGGCACTCGCCATTGGCATAGATGGGAGTCTTCGACGGTCTATGGCTTTAATTGACGTGACCCAGGCCAGGAAGACGAATTGCTCATAGGAATGGCCGTCTAAGTGGCGGTGGTGAGTCCGGAATGTTAATGGCTTTAATTGACGTGACATCGACCGGTTCACCGAGAATGTGCCCTGAGTGCACGGGACGTGTGGCCGTACGAGCCAACGTCTGTGATGAAATGGCTATGGTTTATGCATTGCTCGCTTGTGCTAATGAAATGCAGGGAAGGAGCATCGCCGCCCCGAGTTGGGGGCGGGATCGTTATAATTTGGTCAGCATTGCTGACCGTTGCCTTGTTTGCCACCGTGCGGTGGTTTGTTGCTTGCAGGTGCAGCTGGACCAAGCGGTCAATAGCGGGCTAAAGCCCTTTTTGCGAAGCTGGCCCTCGAAGGCCCAAGTGGAAATGTTTTCTGTTTTATTCATGTATGACCGGCCTGCGTGCCGAGGTTTGTAAATCATGTATTATCCAAGTGAAACATTCTGTAAGGCCTTAAGGCCGATTTTGGGTATTTTGTATACATTCCTAATTATTGTACTAGTGGACATTCGTGCTCTAATGCTGGGTTCTTGTTTACAACTTATATAAACTGCTTCCGCTAGAATGCTCTGTGTAGGACGTTGAGATTGGTTGGATGGTTTCCATAAGTAACCACCCGGTCTGTCTGTGGTATATGGCGTCGGGCCCCGGCCGGACCTACTGCTATATACTATGCGACGGATAGGGGGTGTTACAGTCGACACCATTTTACTTAGCCAATTTTGAAAACTTATTCTAAGTTTATGATACCTAATTCAATTTTAAACCTATTGAATTTGGTTTCATCTAAGGGCTTAGTATACATGTCAGCTAGTTGATTATCTGTATTTATATATTCTAGTGAAATATCTCCTTTTTCCACATGTTCTCTTAGAAAATGGTATTTTATTTCTATATGCTTAGTCCTACTATGGGAGACAGGATTGTTTGCAATAGAAATAGCACTAGTAGAATCACAAAATAGAGATATTCTACTTACTTGAATACCATAGTCTTCTAGCTGATGTTGTATCCATATAAGTTGAGCACAGCAACTTTCTACAGCCACATGCTCTGATTCTGCTGTGCAGATAGCCACACTTGTTTGCTTCTTGCTACTCCATGATATCAGTTTTCCACCTAGGAATTGACAGGTACCAGTTGTACTTTTCTATCTTCCTTGCAGCCTGCAAAATCTGCATATGAATAACCTGTCAGTTCAAAGTCTCCATTCCTAGGGTACCAAAGGCCTAGATAAGGAGTGCCCTTAAGATATCTCAGAATTCTTTTGACTGCTGTCAAATGAGATTCTTTAGGGCAAGCTTGGTACCTAGCACAGACACATGTAGCATACATGATATCTGGTCTAATTGCAGTCAAATATAGTAGGGAGCCAACTATCCCTCTATACAAAGTCTCATCTACAGGTTTCCCTGCATCATCTTTGCTAAGAGACATACTTGACCCCATAGGAGTTTTCATGGTACTGGATGATTCCATACCATACTTCCTTATCAATTTTAGGGTGAACTTAGACTGGCATATGGATAAACCATTCTCAGTCTGTCTAACTTGGAGACCCAAGAAGAACTTAAGTTCCCCCATACTGCTCATTTCAAATTGTCCTTGCATTAGTTTTGCAAACTTTTTGCAAAGACTACTTTCAGTAGACCCAAATATGATGTCATCTACATATATTTGGACTAGAATGATCTTGCCTCTGGATTCCCTAAGGAATAGAGTCTTGTCTATTTTCCCCCTTGTGAATTTATTCTCAATGAGAAAACTAGATAGGGTTTCATACCAAGCCCTAGGGGCTTGTTTTAACCCATACAAAGCCTTCCTAAGTCTATAGACATAATTAGGTTGAGTTGAATCAACAAAACCTGATGGCTGTTACACAAAGACTTCTTCCTTCAGATTTCCATTCAGAAAAGCTGACTTAACATCCATTTGGTATACTTTAAACCCTTGATAGGTTGCATAGGCCAGGAACATCCTTATGGCCTCCAGTCTGGCTACTGGAGTAAAGGTTTGATCAAAGTCAATACCTTCTTCCTACCTATATCCCTTAGCAACCAGTCTTGCTTTGTTCTTCACAATAACTCCATGTTCATCCATCTTGTTCCTAAAGATCCACTTAGTTCCAATTATGTTGTGGTCTTTTGGTTTAGGTACAAGCTCCCAGACTTTGCATCTTTTGAACTGGTTCAGCTCCTCTTGCATTGCCTCAATCCAATAAGGTTCTAGGATGGCTTCTTCAAATTTCTTTGGCTCAACTTGGGATAGAAAACTGGAGTAGAGTACTGAACTTAGATTTCTGCTCCTTGTTTGTACCCCTTGTCTGAGATCACCAATAATTTAATTGGCTGGATGATCTTTTAGATGTCTATTAGCTGGAGACAGCCTGTGTTCTCGTTGTGCTGCTTCAGCTTCTTCAACTTGCTGCACCCCTTGGTCTTCTTCTACATCAGGTGCATCTAGTACTCCCCCTGGACAGCAGCCACTATCATCCACATGCTGACTTGCAGTAGATCCTTCTTCAATAGTGAGCTTGTCCATCTTCTCAGTCACACCTGTAGAGCTGCAAATACTTTTAGACAATTCATTGTTAATGAGTCTAGCTTCATCAAATACTACATGTACTGATTCTTCTACAACTTGAGTAGTCAAGTTGTAGACCCTATAAGCCTTACTGTTGTTGTTGTACCCAACAAAGATCCCCTCTTGGGATTTGGCAGCAAACTTGGTTATGTAAGACTTACCATTGTTAAGTATATAGCATTTACAACCAAAGATCCTGAAATAGGATAGATTTGGTTTTCTGCCTTTCACAATCTCATAGGGGGTCTTATTGTGGCTCTTGGTGATAGTAGCCCTATTAATTACATAGCATGCAGTATTAACTGCCTCAGCCCAGAAATATTCTTGGAGAGATGTGTCACTTAATAGGGTTCTACCAGCCTCAATCAAGGTTCTATTTTTCCTTTCAGCAATGCCATTTTGCTGAGGTGTTCTTGGTGAAGAAAATTCCTGAAATATCCCAAACTCTTCACATAGTTTTGTCATACTATCAGACTGGAATTCAGTACCATGGTCACTTCTTATTTTGACCACTGTACTGTCTAACTCATTCTGAATTTGTTTGACAAAACTATAAAAGATACAAGGTGTTTCAGATTTCTGTCTAAGGAAGAACATACAGGAAAACCTTGAGTAGTCATCTACAACCACAAATGTGTAGACCTTCCTATCTAGGCTGTGAACTGGCATAGGACCAAAGAGATCCATATGCAAGAGGTATAAGCACCTCACAACATCTTTGTTCTCAATACTATTAAAGGTGGATCTAGTCTGCTTGCCCTTTTGACAAGCTGAGCATATCCCATCTTTAATACACTTAACCTAAGGACCATTCCTCACTAACTCTTTACTATAGAGTTGGTCAATTGTCTTGTAGTTAAGATGGGCTAGGCTCTTGTGCCATTTGACACAATGAGAGACTTTCTCATCAGCTACAAGATACACAGGAGAACCATTGTTCTCACACATAATGTCTAGACAATAGACATTTCTCTTCCTATAACCTGTCAGAATGATCTCTTGATCATTTGACCTCCTGATATGACAACCATCTTTAACAAATGAGATGTCATATCCTAGATCACTCAGCTGACTTATACTAATGAGGTTGTGTTTCAAACCTTTAACATAAGCCACTTGAGTAATAGTAATAAGGTTGCTAGAAATGTTACCAAAACCTTTGATGATTCCTTTTTCAGAACCACCAAAGGTGACTTTAGGACCATCCTTGATTGGTGTGTAGTCCTTTAGTAATCCCCTAGTTCCAGTCATGTGCCTAGAACATCCACTGTCCAAGTACCATATTGGGGCATGGTCACTTTGACTCACCTGCAAAACAGATTAGTTAACCTTAGAACCCAAAGAATTCTTGGGTCCTTGGTGCTGGTTAGTTTGCCTCTTAACAAAACTACCTGCAGATCTTCCAACAGGCAGTTTGCTACTCATCTTGGCACTAGAATTGTGCCAACAGTCTATGGCAAAGTGGCCTACCTTGCCACAACACCAGCACTCAAATCTGTTGTACCTTTACTTAGGTACAACCCTAGTTGTTTTATCTACAGCAGGCTTGTTAAGTACTGGGGCTTTGCCCTTAGACTTGGACTGAACAGTCCTAGCAGGTTGTGTAAACCCTAATCCAGTTTTACCCTTTTGATGTACAAATTCATCTATCAAAGGTAAAATAAATTTTGGTTTAGAAAACCTTGCAATTATGTCTCTCTCTTTTTGAAGACTAATCTCCAGATTTCTGATTTGATCATTCTTGAATGTAATAGTCCCCATCTGAATAACAGTTATGTGCTTCAGTCTGGCTATTTCATTTAACTTTTGATCAATCAACTTATCAAAATCTGTTGCAGCAACTTTAAGATTAGCAATCTCCTTAGTCTGACTCTTGGTCAAGGATTTGCTTTTCTTCAAAGCTTGCAACACTACTCTATATTCATCAATTAATTGATGAATATCTCCTTCAGATTCAGAACCACTCTCATCACTTGATGATGATATATCTGAATCTGACTCAGTACCAGAAATTGAACTAGTAAAACAATTTTGTATCTGACTAGGTCCAGGCTGATCCTGGATTTTGTCACCTTCTATTAAGGCCATCAGTCCCTGCCACTGATTGTCCTCATGCTCATATATAGAGTTCATTAACTGGGTGAACTCTTCTTCCTCTTATTTAGCAAACAGTCCAATATAAGCTTCTGCTTCTAAATTAGTTTCTAAAGATGATATGTCTGACAGACTTTTGTCCTTCTTGGCAACAAAGGACCTTTCCTTTTTGCCCTTAATCTGAGTCTTCTTCTTATCAGTTGACTCTTTCCTTTTCTCTTGACAGTCAGCAACAACATGTCCTTGTTTGTTACAACAATAACAAACTATCTTTGAAGATGTAGTTCTACTTGACTTGGGCTTTCTCCTGTCATTCTTTGATGACTTCTGTGAAGTGGATGGCTTAGACCTCCACTGTTTCTTCTTAAGAAACTTCTGAAAATGTCTTGTGAAAGCTGAAAAGTCCTCATCACTCTCACTGCTTTCAGAATTCCTGCCTTCTGATTCATCTGACCCAGTCTCAGCCACTTTTGGAGGTGGAGATGGAGACTTACTTTTATATTTCTTGATGGCTTCTGTCTTGAAAGCCACAGCTCTTTCTTTGTGATCAATTCTTGTAGTCTTCTCTTCCTCCTTCCTAACCATTAGCTGCATTTCATAGGATAACAACTTTCCAAACAATGTTGGAGGAGGAATATTTGCTAACTTGGCCATTTCCCTTATAGCACATATCTTAGTATCTCAGTCTTTAGTTAGGGATCTCAAGAACTTATCATTCAGCTCATAATTGCTGAATTCTCTTCCATAGGACATTAGCTCATTGACTATCCTATAGAATTTCTTGTAGCATTCAGTTATGCTATCAGACCTTCCTTGTCTAAAGCTCTCATATTCTTGGTTTAACAAAGACTTTCTGTCTTGTCTAACTTCTTCAGACCCCTCCATGTACACTATCAGTGTGTCCCACATTTCCTTTGATGTTTTACAGTGAATCAAATTCTGGAATATGGCATCATCTATTGCACTCACAATAATATTCTGAGCCCTCTTATCCATGGTGGCCAGAATAATCTCATCTTTAATCATCTCAGAATAGTCCTTAGGAGTTCTCTGTTTTGCATCCAGAACTGATACTTTCATAGGCACATATGTCCCTTCTTTGACTGTGATATAGATTCTAGGGTCAGAGGCTTCCATAAATAATCTAACCCTTTCTTTCCAGATGACAAAAATCTCCTTTCTACAGATTGGCAACTTCATGGATCCAAGTTCCTTGTGATTCTCTGTTGAACCCATTTTCTTGATTTTCTTGATTCTGCACTTGATTATACTAAATCTGCCAACATGATCTTTTACTCAGACAGTTATGTCATTTTTTGAGTAACCTCCCTCTGATACCACTTGAAAGATATTGTACCTAATCACCTAGAGGGGGGGTGAATAGGTGACCTTAATCTTTTTAAAATTTTAGGCAGATTTAATCACAGATTTCACAGAACATAGATCAGCAACCACAGAAACATACACACACAGAGTACACACAGTTTTATATTGGTTCCCCAAGGTTTGGGTACATCCACTTTCCCCCTTCACCTATCTATTAGTGTACTAGATTCGGCCAAACTCCTCCACTATTCCTCAGATCCTCAGATCTTACACTCAGAACCCCAACCAGGTTCCTACAGCTCAGAGTGATCCCACTCCTACAACTCAGGCTCAACAGCCCTACCACTCAGTCTTCACAAAGACCTACACTCATCCACAAGGCCTACACTCAGAGAAATGAATCTCCTACACTCAGGCACCCAGGCACTACCACTCAGCCTTTATAATTTCAGGCTTACAACTCAGATCGCTAAGGATCCTACAAGAAATTAAAAATACAATGTATATAACCTCAACTCAGAATAAGAGAGAAGAGTTGACAGGTTTCTTGATGAGTTCTTGAAAGAACTCTGCTGAGATCAACCTCCCTTGGCTTCCTTCAAAGCTTCTTGAATGTAGAACACAGTAAGGTTGATACTTTATGCAGCTGATCTTCAATCACTGCTAACTTAAGAATCAGATCTCAATCTGAAACTTGTCTTCACAGCCTGGTTCAATAGCTGTCTTCTTGGAAGGAGCTCTCTCTCTCCAACTACTTATATCTTCACTTGAATTGATTCTTCAATGAATTGCTAGATCTCCAACAACTGATTAACTGTTGAATGTGTAAGCCTTTTTATAGACTTTCTTCATGGTGACCGGCTGATCCGGTTCCTAACAGCTTTCTGACAGCTCTGACAGTTGCAGTAGACCGGCTGGAATGGCAGCTGTCAAGTCATCCAGTCACTTCTTGAATTTTCTGTAACTGTCTGAAAGTGTCGAGACAGTCTTTCTTTAAGTGTCGACACTTATAGACTAAGTGTCGACACAAGTAGACTAAGTGTCGACACTAGTTTTCATGGTGTCGACACAACTCCTTGTGTTGTAGAATCTGCTTCTCGACACTGCTTCTTCAACATGTGTCGACATTGATATTGTGTGTCGACACAACTCCTTGTTCTTCAGTACTTAGTTAAATTCTGCTAAGTGTCGACACAACTCCTTTGTGTCGACACATCTTCTTGTGTTGAACTTGTTCAGTGTCGACACATCTTCTTGGTGTCGACACATACCTTCTATGTTGATACTTTTGCTGAGTGTCGACACATCTTCTTGTGTTGAACTTGTTCAGTGTCGACACATCTTCTTGGTGTCGACACATGCCTTCTGTGTTGATACTTTTGCTGAGTGTCGACACATCTCCTTTGTGTCGACACTTGTACTTAGAATTTGTTGAACTTTGCTGAGTGTCGACACAGCCTCCAAGTGTCGACACTTTCTTCATGTGTTGAGACTTTTGCTGTGTGTCGACGCATTCTTCATTATGTCGACACTTGTACGTGAACTTTGCTGAAGTGTTGCTGAGTGTCGACACAGCCTCCAAGTGTCGACACTTTCTGATGTCGACAAAGTTCCTCTGGGTGTCGACACTGCTTCTTAGTGTCGACACTGCTTCTCTGGACATTTCTTCATTGAGTGTCGACACAGCCTGTATGTGTCGACACTTTCCTTCTGGTGTCGACTCTGCATCCCTGGTGTCGACACAAGTACTCCAAGTGTCGACACTGCTTCTCTGGGTGTCGACACAAGTCTTCTTAAGTGTCGACACTTTTCTTCTGGGTGTCGACACATGGACTTAGAAACTTTTCAGCTTTCCCTGCAAATACTTAACCTGCACAACCAAACTCAAAACACATCAAATACATTTTGATGTATATCATTGAGTAGGGTGAGGCTTCTTCAAATCAGGTACATTTATTCCAATGTACCCAACAACGGTTTACGTCCAAGGACTGGAGATTGGTTCAAAATAGTTTGGGCATGAAGCTAAAGTTCAATACGACGTTCCATCCTCAAACCGATGGGCAAACTGAAAGAACGAACCGTACTATGGAGGATATGTTGAGAATGTGCGTTCTTGACTTCGGCAAGAAGTGGGAGGATCACCTCTTCATGGTGGAATTCGCGTACAACAATAATTTTCAAGCAAGTATAAAAATGGCGCCATACGAAGCTTTGTATGGGAGACAGTGTCGAACACCGATGTCTTGGGCAGAAGCGGGAGACGCCAAAATTTTGGGAAAGGAGGCGGTAGTTGACGCTTGTGAGTTGGTGCGGACCGTTCAAGAGCGTATGAAGGTGGCGCAAGACCGGCAAGCAAAATACTTTAATGTCCGTCACCGGAAGTTGGAGTTTGCGGTAGGTGATTGAGTCTATTTGAAGATCAAACCGTTCAAAGGCGTCTCACGGATTCGCCGACTCAAGAAGTTGAGTCCAAGGTTTTTGGGGCCTTTTGAAGTTGTTGAACGGGTGGGAGAAGCAGCCTATCGGTTGGCGTTGTCCGCGGAGCTGAGTGGATTGTATGACGTCTTCCATGTCACCGTCTTGAGGAAAGCCTTGGTGGAGGCTAGTGTGGTGATTGAGCAGGCATCGGTGCCAATAGAGGAAGACTTGAGGACGCGAGTCCGTCCAATCGCTATAGAGGATTCGGAGACTCGGCAGTTGCGGAATAAAGAGGTTAAACTCGTGAAAGTCCGATGGGACAACTGCGGTCGTGAGGATCAATTTTGGGAACAAGAGCAAGCCGTGCTAGAAGATTATCTAGAACTCTTCATTTCAGGTACCATTTAAGTGTGTTCCCTTTTGTTTTGTAATTTCGGGACGAAATTCTGTTAAGGGGGGAGAGTTGTAACACCCCAGTTTTTGAGAGAGGGTCGATTTGCGTTTCTGGCCAATTTTTGGTTTCTGGCAGGGGGCACACGACTCGGGACACGGGCGTGTCCCAGGCCGTGTCAGGCTGGAGTCGACGACTTGGCCGCGTTGTCGACATTTTGTTTCGCTCGACGAAGTGTCGAGACAGGGCACACGGCCTACGACACGGGCGTGTCGCAGGGCATGTCGAGCCCATGTCGACACTCGGCCCGGGGTGTCAACATTTTTGCTCGACAATGTGTCGAGACAAGGCAAACGGCCTAGGACATGGGAGTGTCCAAAGCCGTGTGGGTCTGTCGACGAACTTCACTCGAGGATGTTCACTCGACGAGTGTCGAGTGTCGAGTGTCGAGTGTCGAGACTGGGGCACACGGCCTGTGACACGGGCGTGTCACAGGCCGTGTCCCGCTTGGTCGATGATATTCGCTCGACGTTTTTCTGCGGTGTCGACACAAAGGCTGTCGATGAGTGTCGAGACTTGGCACACGGCGTGGGACACGTGCGTGTCCCAGGCCGTGTCCCTTCTCGGGTTGTTTTGGGGTTGTGTCGCTGGAGGTACACGGTCGTGTCAGTTGGGACACGGGCGTGTCGGGTCGAACACGAGTGTGTCGAATGCCCGTGTGCTGTTACAAGCGCGTCGATTTGAGACGGCGAATAGGGGACACGGCTCTGGACACGGGCGTGTGCCGGGCCGTGTTCGACCCAGGTATTTTATTTTTCAGACGGATCGTGGCCATTCCTTCCCATATTTTGGGATCTGATGGTCCAGGACTGTTCTTGGGGAGTTAAGTCCGAGAATAGGGCTGGAAACCCTCATTCTTCTCCAAGTTTTCTCTTACTAATTTCTAGAGAGAAGGGAGAGTAAGGAAGAAGGTGAAGGAGGGTTTGGGCTGTAGGAGAAGCTTCGGTGGTCCAAATCGCGAGCCGAGTCCAGATCTGTGGAGGCTTGATCGTTGTGAAGGTTTCCATCCGGCTATTTTGCCATGGCAAGGAAGAGGAGTCGGAAGGTAACGAAATTTCTCCTCTCGGTCTTAGGATGCATGTTTTAGCTGTTAAATTTTCTCAACGCGGTCAGCAAGGTAGCCCAAACGCCAAATTAATATCTTTGGAACTACCCAGTTCTCACGTTGAACCAGCGGAAAACCAAGGAACAAAGGTTAATCCCAACAAACAATGGAAGCACAAGCAGATCTTTTATACATTCACTTCTTTACAACACGAGGCATACATAGCGAGACATGATTTCGCAAGTATAACAGCTGTAAACAGAAGGCAGCCAAAACCAAGCCGGGCGGACAGCACCGGAGTCCGCCGAGACCGCCGAGGTCGTCGAGGTCGCCGAGTCCGCTGAGATCGCCCGCACTTAGCTGCAATTCTCCGAATAGCCACGGAGTCCGCCGAAGCCGCGAGGCCACGCGAACACACCGTTATTTGTCTCCTGCTGAGGCTGAACTGAGGAACACCCCCTACCCGCCTAAAGCCGGCGGACAGGTTATTGAAGCTGGCAAAGATGAAACAGAGCTGACAAGCCGCAGAGCGACCTCCTGCTAAATCCGCAGAGACCACACACTTCCAAGTACTTGACCGAAGTCACAGCCGAACTCCTGGCTCCTTGAAGCTACCCGCGTGACCTGCACACAGCAAACGTCAGCACTGAAACAATCCGTGCGGACAGACAAACTGAGACCGCAGCTCCTTGCCCAACCCAACTTACTGTTCACTCAAGTTACTGTAGATCTGCCAGGGGGTCCTATTTATAGGCGAGGTGAGTGGTGTTGTCACCGCCCTAGAGATAGAGACACCGCCCCAGCCCGCGCGATAGCAAAACACCGTCCGCAGAGTCCGCAAGGACTTAGCCGGATACCAAGGAAAACCGCCAGGAGCAAGGCAACATTGGCGAACCCTCTCTAGTCCGCCCAAGCTATGCGGACAAGGCATTAGCCCGCAAAGCTCCAATCACTGCAGGACAGCAATCCCCCTTCAATGGCAGTCCGCCCAAACCCGAGGCAGTCCGCAAGACTCACACCTCAATCCGCCACAAGTTCACGACCAAAGGCAGATAGCAACAGTCCGCCCGGTCACAGCGGACTTGGCGGATACCGCGGACACCATGGTCTTGGCACAGAGTGTGACCAAGTCCAAAACTATCAAAGGCCAATGCGAGTATGGTGGACACAAACACCTGTCCGCCAAACATCCTAGCAAAGACCGCCAGCAGTCCGCAAGCTCCTCGCACTCCTGTCCAATGCAGCAACCAACTCCCAGACTCCAAAACCAGTCCGCCAAAGACCTCCACAACAAAGCACATGTTGTAGCACCAGAGCTCGACAAGGCCTCAGCCAAGCTCTAAGCTCAGTCCGCAACAGCCCTCACCGCGGACACATCAGTCCGTAAGCTTCCCGCGGACACGAGCCAAACCGCCTAACAGCACAAGCTTGCACCACGGCCACTGAGCAATGCACCAGTCCGCAAGCCTCCCTCCGCTCAGGCCGCTCCTTGGTAAAACCACATCCAACGCCTTATCCGCAGATACCAGGCCGCAAAGTCCGCGTACTCCATGCAAACAACCCGCTCAGAAGACAGACGACTTTTCACTAGACCTTCCACCAGGCCGCACATCACAGTCCGCCCAGTCCGCCTAGTCCGCCAAAGCTATCCGCCCAGGTCGCCCGGCCTGTCCCGTCAACCACTTCCACTTCACAAATTTCAACACTCCCCCTTGAAGTGGGAAGTGGTGACCAAGCCCAGCAAGTTGCGCAAGCGCTCAAAGGGCCCCTTCGACAGTGGCTTCGTGAAGATGTCAGTAAGTTTATCTTCACTCCAAACATGCCCGACCAATAGAGATCCTTCCAACACCTTCTCCCTGATGAAATGGTGATCAATCTCTATATGCTTGGACCTGGCGTGACAAACTGGATTGTTAACCAGTTTGAGAGCACTCTCATTGTCACCCCGGAGTAAAGTAGGCCCTTTCACTTCTTCATGAACATCCTCTATAAGCCTCCTCAACCAAACGGCTTCCCGAGCAGCCAAGGCCGAAGCCTTATACTCCGCCTCTGTGGTTGAAACCGACACCGAGTCCTGCTTCTTGCTACACCACGAGATGCTAGCTGAACCACAAGTGAACACATAACCTGAAGTGGACCTTCGATCATCCGAATCACCGTCATAGTCAGCATCCGTGTACCCGAGAAACGCAAACTCCGAGTCCCTTCTATAGAGGAGTCCCATGTTAGAAGTCACCTTGACATACTTCAGAATTCCCTTTGCCGCCACTAGATGAGATTGCCTTGGTTCAGCCATATACCGACTTACTCGGCCAACAGCATAAGCAATATCCGGCCTTGTAATCGTCAGTTAATTAAGCTCCCAACAAGAGCCTTGAACACCAAGGGATCATGAAGAACCCTTCCCTCATCTCGTCGAAGCTTCAGCCCAGGTTCCAGTGGAGTAGAGCACTTCTTCCCTTCGCCCATGCCGAACCGCTTTGCAATGCGATCAGCATACCTTTTCTAGCTAATGAGAATCCCGCACTCCTTCCTCTCCACTTCCAGACCGAGAAAGTGATGCAACTCTCACAAGTCCTTCATCTCGTAGCGTATAGCAAGCTCAGCCCTGAGCCTTGCTACTTCCCCCTCCGAATTCCCTGTGATGATCATGTCATCCACATACAACAGGACCAAGACTCGTAGCTCTCCCTTCTTCTTGACGAACAAGCTTGAATCCGAGTTAGAAGCAAGGTATCCACAGAATTGCAAGTACTCTACAATCTTCCCATACCACGCTCTAGGAGCTTGCTTCAACCCATAGAGAGCCTTCCTGAGTTTACAGACATAGTCCGGATGCTTTTCATAGACAAAACCAAGCGGCTGATCCATGAATATATCCTTGTCAATCTCTCCGTAAAGAAAGGCATTCTTCACATAGAGTTTGCATAACCTCCATCCCTTGCAAGCAGCCAAGGCGATCACCACTCTTACTGAAGTCATCTTCGCAACTGGACTGAATGTCTCCTCATAGTCTTCTTCATACTGTTGTGAGAATCCTCTAGCGACCAGGCGAGCTTTGAACTGATCAATGCTCATCAGCCTTCTTCTTCAACTTATACACCCACTTGCAAGTAACCGGAGTAATGCCATCAACCTTGGGCACAAGGTCCCAGGTTTCATTCTTCTTCAGAGCATCAATCTCTTCTTTCATGGCACCTTCCCACTCCTTCACTCCAGTGGCCTCGTTGAATTTTGCAGGCTCTCGCTCATCCAGAGGACCTGCAAAGAAACATGAGACAAAGCTCACTGCATTCCCATCACAGTACCGAGCCGGTGGCTTAACCACCCTCTTCGATATCCAAAGGGTCGGCTCCTTGCTCACTGCTTCCCTTGCTTCTTCGGGCTCCACTCCTACCTGGGGCAAACATTGAGCAGTGCTCCCCCTGCTTCCTGAGCCAGAAGGCTCAGCCTCGGAGTTAGAAGCAACAGGAGCTGCTGGTGAAACAGTAAGCTCCTCTTCCAAGCCTTCAGCAGCCACCACCGGTGCTTCATCAACCTTGCTACTTCCGGTTAGCTCAACCGAGCCACCTCCATATGACGTCAGCTCGACAAAGACAACGTCTCTTGATACCACGAACTTCTTCGTCACAGGGTCCATGCATTTCCATCCCTTCTTCCGCTCATCGTAGCCAACAAAGACAAGCTTCCTTGCCTTCGCATCCAGCTTTGTCCGTGAAGCATCCGGGACATGCACGTAGAAAGTTGAACCGAACACCCTAAGGTGTCCAACACTCGGCTTCTCCTTCAGCAACAGCTCAACAGGAGTCTTCATGTTGATAGGGCTGAGTGGCATCTGGTTGATAACATACGTAGCACAAGACATCCCCTCCGCCCAAAAGGACCTTGGGATATCTTTCGCATGAAGCCAGCATTTGCAGGTCTCCGTCAGATGACGGGTCTTCCGCTCCACTACCCCATTTTGTTGTGGAGTGTGAGCACAAGTAAGCTCCCGTTGGATCCCGTGCTTCCTGCAGAAGTTAGAAAACTCGGAGGAGACAAACTAACCCCCGTTATCAGTTCTAAGCTTCTTAATCCGCAAGCCAAGCTGGCCTTCTACCAACTCCTTGAACTCCACAAACAAACGGAAGGCTTCCGACTTCTCCTTTAAGAAGTACACCCAAGTATACCTTGAGTAGTCATCAACCAAGACAAGCATGTATCTGCTTCCACCAAGGCTGGCAGTAACCGTCGGTCACATCAGGTCGCCATGAATACACTCCAATGGTTTCTTGCTCCTTGTTTGTGATTTATCAAACGGAAGGCGATGTGCCTTACCGTATTGACAGCCCGCGCAAACATTCCCGTCACCAAAGGAGGACAACTTAGGCAACCCCTTCACCAGACTTCTACTCGCCATCACCTTTAGCTTGTCCATGCCGACATGCCCCAGCCTCTCATGTCAGATAACAGCGCTATCATTGGCCCTCATACGATCAACATAAGAATTGGTGGCAAGAACAAACAAGTTCTTCACCCTCCTCCCAACATGAGCAACATTAGCCTTAACCGCTGATACGTTGCGAAGGAACCTCATGTCTGTTGGGCCAAACAGAATGTGATACCCAGCGTCCACCGCATTGGTCACCGAGAAGAGGTTCTTCTTCATGCCCGACACGTGATACACACTCCTTAACATGAGTGGCCCCTGATCACTACCCAAAGACACGACCCCCTCTTTCTCTACTGCATAAACAGTATTATCAGCAGTGATAATAGCTTTATTACCTGAGTAAGCCTGCATGGAGGTGAACTTCGACTTGTCTCCGGTGAGGTGATGACCACACCCGGAGTCCACGATCCACTCGCTGTTGAAGTCCTCAGCAGACAAGGCCCGGACACAAGTGCCCGTCATAAAAGCTCCGCCCCATCCTGCTTCTTCACTTCTCGAGCAAGCTTCCTCCTTTCCCACAGCATGCCCAGGCTGTAGTTTGACCTTGCAGTCCCGCTTGAAGTGCCCTCGCTGATGACACCGGTAGCACTTCAAATTCTTCTTCCAGTCCTTAGGAGCATTGCTCCTCTCCGGCTGATATGAAGTTGAAGTCTCCTTCTCACCAACGACCTGCACCTTCTTCTTCTTCTTCTTCCCTTCCCATCCTTTCTTCTTGCCTGAGAAGAGAGCTTCGCTGCCTTCCTGATTCAGGTTCACTCCAGCCATCTGCCTTGCCAAGCTCTCCTGCGATGCAAGCAGATTCTCCAGCTCCAACAAAGATGGCTGAGTAGCCCACCCTTGAACAGATGTGACAAAGGCCACATACTCCTCCTGCAAGCCGCAGATAATGTGCCTTTTCATCTTAGCCTCAGAGATAGGCTCATTAGGATCCAGTGCCGACAGCTCAGCACACAAGCTTTTCATCTTTAAGAAGTACTTCGAGATGGAAAGGTCTCCCTGAGTTGCCCTGGCCAACTCAATCTCCAAAAACTGAAGCCGCGCCACATTCTTCCTATTGAACAACTCATCAATGGTTGTCCAAATATCAGCAGCCGATTCACATCCAACAATGTGATCAAACAGTTCCGGAGACACGGCTCTCTTCAGAATGAACTCCGCCTTAGCATTTGTTCTTCTCCAAAGCCTAACCTGCTCAGCAGTACCGAACGCAGCAGTGACTTCCTGTCTGTCATCACCACCGACGACTTCCCACAGCTCCTCGCCAAGAAGATAACTCTTCATGCACGACTTCCACTTCTTGAAGTTAGTCGGCGTTAAGAGTGCAATGCCAAGACCTCTTGCAAAGCTCCCTTCCATTGCAACACCTATTGGCAACCTTTCAGAAGCTCCGAGCAACAACACAGGTTGAGCACCACTCAATCACTGAGTAACAACACTGGTTGACTTCCGCTCATGCAACTGAACCTGGCTCTGATACCATGTTAAATTTTCTCAACGCGGTCAGCAAGGTAGCCCAAACGCCAAATTAATATCTTCGGAACTACCCAGTTCTCACGTTGAACCAGCGAAAAACCAAGGAACAAAGGTTAATCCCAACAAACAATGGAAGCACAAGCAGATCTTTTATACATTTACTTCTTTACAATACGAGGCATACATAGCGAGATATGATTTCGCTAGTATAACAGCTGTAAACAGAAAGCACCCAAAACCAAGCCGGGCGGACAGCACCGGAGTCTGCCGAGACCGCCGAGGTCGCTGAGGTCGCCGAGTCCGCTGAGATCGCCCGCACTTAGCTGCAATTCGCCGAATAGCCACGGAGTCCGCCGAAGCCGCGAGGCCGCGCAGACACATCGTTATTCGTCTCCTGCTGAGGCTGAACTGAGGAACACCCCCTACCCGCCTGAAGCCGGCGGACAGGTTATTGAAGCTGGCAAAGATGAAACAGAGCTGACAAGCCGCAGAGCGACCTCCTGCTGAATCTGCTGAGACCGCACACTTCCAAGTACTTGACCGAAGTCACAGCCGAACTCCTGGCTCCTTGAAGCTACCCACGCGACTTGTACACAGCAAACGTCAGCACTGAAACAATCCGCGCGGATAGACAAACTGAGACCGCAGCTCCTTGCCCAACCCAACTTACTATTCACTCAAGTTACTGTAGATCTGCCAGGGGGGTCCTATTTGTAGGCGAGGTGAGGAGTGTGGTCACCGCCCTAGAGATAGAGACACCGCCCCAGCCCGCGCGATAGCAAAACACCGTCCGCAGAGTCCGCAAGGACTTAGCCAGATACCAAGGAAAACCGCCAGGAGCAAGGCAACATTGGCGAACCCTCTCCAGTTCGCCCAAGCTATGCGGACAAGGCATCAGCCCGCAAAGCTCCAATCACTGCAGGACAGCAATCCCCCTTCAATGGCAGTCCGCGCAAACCCGAGGCAGTCCGCAAGACTCACACCTCAATCCGCCACAAATCCACGACCAAAGGCAGATAGCAACAGTCCGCCCGGTCACAGCGGACTTGGCGGATACCGCGGACACCATGGTCTTGGCATAGAGTGTGACCAAGTCCAAAACCATCAAAGGCCAATGCGAGTATGGTGGAAACAAACACCTGTCCGCCAAACACCCTAGCACAGACCGCCAGCAGTCCGCAAGCTCCTCGCACTCCTGTCCAACGCAGCAACCAACTCCCGGACTCCAAAACCAGTCCGCCAAAGACCTCCACAGCAACGCACCTGCTGTAGCACCAGAGCTCGACAAGGCCTCAGCCAAGCTCTAAGCTCAGTCCGCAACAGGGCACACCGCGGACACATCAGTCCGCAAGCTTCCTGCGGACACGAGCCAAACCGCCTAACAGCACAAGCTTGCACCACGGCCACTGAGCAATGCACCAGTCCGTAAGCCTCCATCCGCTCAGGCCGCTCCTTGGTAAAACCACAGCCAACGCCTTATCCGCAGATACCAGGCCGCATAGTCCGCGGACTCCATGCAAACAACCCGCTCAGAAGACAGTTGCCTTTTCACTAGACCTTCCACCAGGCCGCACATCACAGTCCGCCCAGTCCGCCTAGTCCGCCAAAGCTGTCTGCCCAGGCCGCCCGGCCTGTCCCGTCAACCACTTCCACTTCACAAATTTCAACATTAGCATCATTTCTTTTCTAGTTTTGGGCACCAAACACTCAAATGAGAGGGGTTTTGGGTCGCCAAGGTTCAAGAGGAACCTCCGGGTCGATTGAGTCCGTCCCCGGCATGATTTGCATTAGAGATCCGCTCCGTTAGTGGATTAGGCATGGTGGGTGAAGCCGTAGCCGCGACTGTTAGTCCGACTCGGTGATGTTGCATACGAAATTTAAGGATTCGTAGAGTTTCCATTGCGGCAAGATGTCGTTTGTGATGTGGTGATGTTTCCCCTTTTTCTCGAGTGAGTACGTGTAGTCGGAACCGGACAAGGTTAGCTCCTCGTGGCGGTAGATGGTTTCCTTGGTGGACAAGGTTAGCTCCGCATGAGTTGTAGATGGTTTCCTTGGTGTGCGGGAACACTGCAGTACAAATGAGGGACTAGGGTGGAATTGTCTTGGTTTGTGATGTGCCATAGCGTGGCTATGTCTCTGTGGTTGGCTGGATATCCCGTGACGTTCACGTCATGTGTGGAGAGTGTCCCGGCGAGACTAGTCCCCTTCTGTGAGACTGACGAGAATGCTAAGCATGGGGGCAAGCCCGGGTAACGAGGCCATGAGCGGGTGGGGTCCGTCAAGGCTTCTTAGAATCAGTCAGTTTGTGTTTGTTGGAATCTTGACATGAGACGTCAGAGCTTGTAGGCAAGCCCGGGTCTAAGACCTTGAGCGGGTGGGGCCTTTGCAAGAGTTCTGTTTGGCGGCATGTGTGTCATGGGGGGGAATTGTGTTACCCCCTTTGTTTGTGGCTTTATGTCAATGGGGAATCGATGAGTACCCATATGATGTGATGATCTGCTAGATGCATACGAGTTAGGGTGCCTTGGGTGAAACCCGGGTTATTGCATACATGTTGCATAAGTAGGCCCTTTTTATTATATGCTCAACCCGTAGAGAACATGTATGATGTGTGTGACATCCAAGCCTGTTTCTGTCGATGCTTTTCTTGCTTATGATTATTGCGTACGAAGTGCTAACTTGCAGGTTGGAGGGGTACCTCGGGGTCCGTTAGGGGCGGCCGGGAGGAGATGTGTTGTTACACAGTTTGAGGTCAGCCTTTGCTGACCCACGTTACTAATAAATTTTACAGGGCAAGGATCGCATGCAGGAGCTAGCTCGTCGGCCAGAAAGGCCTAAGCCTCATGAAGTGCTTTTCTCTTTTGTAGCTCTACTTATATGATGTTGTATGTTTGAGATTCATGTTGTCCGGCTTACATGCCGAGGTAGACTAGGTGTGCTATGCACTTTCTTGACTGTTGTATTATTTGAGTTTGGACACTTGTTGTAAGACCATAAGGCCATTGTTATTACTCTTCTTGTAGTGGATAGCTTCTAGTCTTGCTTTTGTTTCCGCTGTGTTGTGCAAAGTGTTTTGAGTGTGGGTAGCTATATCAACTTATAATACTAAAGCTGTGACGTCCGTATGTTGTGGGGCCCCGGCCGGACCCATATTATATGTTCATTACAGGGGAGGTGTTACATTTTCTTACCTCATGCATTCCAAATTTGAAATGAGTAGCATGAGTGAGATTTCCTACTTCCTTGGTCTCCAAGTGAAGCAGCTCCCTGATGACATCTTCATCTCTCAAGCAAAATATGCTAAAGAACTTCTAAAGAAGTTTGGGATGGTTGATGTCTCAGCAAAGAAAACTCCCATGGCTACCAATGCTGTTGTGGACTCTGATGTACTAGGGAAACTTGTGGATCAGAAACTTTATAGGGGCATTGTTGGGTCCCTATCATACTTCACAGCAAGTAGGTCAGACATTATGTTTGCCACATGTCTTTGTGTTAGGTTCCAAGTGAACCATAAAGAATCTCATCTAATTTTGCTAAAAAGGATTTTGAGATATATAAAGAGTTGTCCTAATCTAGGCCTATGGTATCCTGCTGAATCAGAATTTGAGTTAACTGGATACTCTGATGCTAATTTTGCTGGATGCAAGGTAGATAGAAAAAGTACTTCAGGGACTTGCCATTTCCTGGGTATGAGATTAGTATCTTGGTTTTGTAAAAAGCAAACATCAGTGTCAACCTCAACTGCTGAAGCAGAATATATTGCAGCAGGCAGCTGTTGTTCACAGATGCTTTGGATACAAAATCAACTACTTAATTATGGGTTCAACTTAAATAATTCAACCCTACTCTGTGATAATACAAGTGCTATAACTGTAGCCCAGAATCCAGTTCACCATAGTAGGACAAAACATATTGATATAAGACATTATTTTATTAGGGAGTGTGTAGACAAAAATAAAATCAAGCTTGTTTATATCTACACTGATTTACAAAGGGCTGATATATTCACCAAACCTCTGAATGAGAGAAATCATATGTTCTTTGTGAATCAACTTGGAATGATCAATGGAGAAGACTTTATTTGATTTCTGTCTGCAGTCAACAAATTTTCCAAAGTTCGTCGAACGGAGTTCGACGAACCGTGGAAAGTTTGAGAGATATTCGCCGAACGGAGATCAACGAACTCTCTGTGAGTGAAACAATATTCGTCGAACGGAGTTCGATGAACTTGCTTCAGAAGATATTCGCCGAACGGCGTTCGACGAACTATTTTCAATTCTTCAGGACAAGATCGACGAATTATTTCAGTCAAACTTATTTCGTCGATCTCAGCTCGAAGAATTAATTTCATTTTCATGGAACGGAGTCTGTCGATTCATATTCTTGAAAACCTTATATCTAGGTTTTATTCGACCTCCGTCCCGTGCTTTCTATTCTCTTACAATTGATCGTCGTATCTCTCTTTTACAGGTGATTCCATGGTGATTCCATCAGGATCTCTAGTCGCTATGAAGTTTGATACTGACTTTGATGTCCACTTCGAATAGTTCAAGCACTCGGATCCAATCTTCCTGTATATTCTGGAACTTCTGGAAGAACAAAATCTGAAGAACCTGATGACTACAAAGATAAAGCTGCCAGGAAAAGAAATCAGGGAATGGGTGTATACCTCATCCACTTCTGAAGACAATACCATGACAGAATCAATCGCGGGTAACACTGTCTCCTTAATTCCCGCGGTTTTAACTGAAATATTTGGTTTGACAAATGGCGAAGAGGACTTAGAATTTGATTCTGAAGAGTTTGATATGATGCTCAATCTGATGGGTTATGCTGGTGACAACCCAAATAAATTATTGAAGAAGCATTTATCTGCAGCATACAAGTTCCTGGCAGACATTGTTGGAAAGGTCTTGCTTGGCAAGCATACTGCCCATGAATACATTACAAGACATCAGTTCTTGGTCATGTGTGCAGTAATAAATAAGAAGCAAGTTGACTGGGCTCAGATCCTCTTTGATCTGATAAAGAAGAAAAATAACAAGAAAGAAGTGTGTTTTGGAAGGGTCCTAGGTATATTCCTCAAGGAAAAGGATGTTGAATCACTGGTCTCGCAGACCATATTCATAAATGCTAGTAAAAGGCTCACATGTGCCTTATTTGGCAGGTGGGAGAGGACAATCACAAAGACCACTAAGGCTTCTACCTTTTCCACACCAGCTTTTAAAGGCACCAGGGTTGTTAAAGCCACCCCCTCACCTGCTGAAGAGCTTCGTCCCACACCACCATCTCTTCCAGCTTCCCTTCCAGCAACACAAATTCCTTCCAATCCCATTATCTCTTCAACACCAGAACAATAACAACATCCTCATGTTCCTACTCCACCTCCATCTCAACATGCTTCCCCAGCTTCATATCCACCACTTGACATCACTGACATTCCATCTTCCCCTCTTTAAGAAAAACAACAACCCACATCTCTTGATTCCCCGCCATGACACTTACATTCCTACACCACCACAATCCCATCTTCCCCCACATCTATCTTCAATACCATCCTACCATCTACCAACAGACACCATCATGCAAGATGCCACTCATACATCTCCATCAACATCCACCATCCCTCCAGATGTTCACATCCTTGATGCTCCACTCTCTATCCCTCCCATAGTTCCCACCTTTATACCTTCTGTAACAAAATCTACCATTCCATCATTGGATACCTCCACCATCTCTTCCATCATTTCCATCATCACTCCCCTCCTCAAGTCCCTTATAGCAGAGGCCCTTACACCTCTTGGTACCACCATATCTTCTCTCTTTGACAAAATCTCTGCTCTTACTGCTGCCCCTCCTCAGTCAGGGGCATGGTTTCAGACCCTACTGAAACCATGCAGGGGGAGATGCCTGATGATGAAGCAGCAGCTACAGCTCCAAAGGCTTCAGCTCTAGCTCCAGAACCAGATGTTTTAGCTACAGCAGCAGCAGCAGCTTCAGACACAGCAGCAGAATGTACATCATACATAGATATAGATTTGATTGATAAAGATTTGATTGATTTTATTGAGACTGATATGGATTTTGATAATGAATCAGACTCTGAAGAACCTCATACTGTTGGTGATTTCATTCTTAATCCCACAGTTAATTTAAAACTGTTGAGCATTTTTGATACTGTACATATGCATTATCTTCCAACTGAGATCACTAAGCCATCCTTGGCTATTATACCATATACTTCCCCTATCTCTTCAAAGGTTTTTAAACAACTTAGGGACAGTTTTGCTATTGCACAGTCAGCAATCACATCACCTCCAGAAGTAGTAGCTACTCCCTTTTCTTCAATAATATCTTCAGCACCAACTTTTGTAATGGAAGACTCTCCCATGCCAGATCTAGATGAATTGATCTTGGCAGATATTGCAGACTAAAATAAGGCAGCAACTGAAAGCTCTGTCCAAATTAGTTCTGATTTTTGTGTAGCTTCTCCTCCAACTTCTGCTGAAACTCCAGTTCTTGTTGCAACTCTTGCTCCTGCTCCAGAAAAACTTGTTATTTCTGCTAAAGCTTTGAAATCTCTGGATTCTCTATATGATAACCCTCAGGATTCTGACAATGATGATGATGAAGATGAGGATGAGGATTCAGATGAGGAGGATACCAAGAAGAAGCAAGCTTCAAAGAAAAGAAAAGCTCCTCCTCCTCCTAAGCCCAATCCAAACAATGACACCCCTTACTATATTCTTCAAAAGATAACTCCAGACAAAGGGATGTCAGAATGGATGTGGCTATCTAAGAATCAGCAGAAAGAAAGGAAGAAGAGTAGAAGGTACTCTCCTCCACCAGTTCAAAGGTATAGGAAAGATCCACAACCTCCTCCTCCTCCTGCAGCTGGTGCTTCTGGTTCTAGTTCTCAAAGATCTTCCCCTATGCAAACATATCAAAGACATCAAGGGAGATCTCATCATGAAAGCAGCCAGCATAGGTAACAACCTTCATGAAAACAACATCAACAAGCTGAAAGTCCTAAAAGGCCACCCACTCCTCCTGTTCCTTATGAAGATCCAGAAACATCCAACACAGCTAGAATGGCTAGGTTCTAAGAACTGGTAGGCCTCTCTATGATCAACAAGGCAAAGGCTGAAGGAAAGGATACTTCTGAATACACCACAATGTCCAAGTATAGGAGAGAAGAACCGAAAAGGTTTGATAAGGCTAACAAAATTTTTAATGTTGATGATTATATGAAATTGCATCCTGAAGCAGTGGTCCCTAGAGCTACATCTCTGAAGATTATATGGGTTGCTGACATGACAATGACTATGGCACAAGCTTCAAATCCAAACAGGGAAATAGTCTTCACCAAGCCATGAGACAAGGGCAAGGACATAAAGCATCAGGAGAAAAAGCAAAAGAAGTGAAATATGAACTATTTTATTTCCGTCTTTCTATCTTAAACTATCTCTTATTGTCTGAACAAACCTTTTATGTAAATATATCTGCTGCATGTGTTAATTATCCCTGCCAGATATACCTTTTTCCTGCTTTGTTTACTTTATGTTTTTATTTTGAGTCTATTAGTGACCTCACCCAAATAAGGGGAGATTATTGGATCCCTAGTTTGATTTGGGCTAGGTTCACTAACTTAGGATAATGTGACCCAACATGTATAGCCTGGGTCAAAGTTGTGTCCTAGAGTTTAGGCAAAGTCCTCGGTAACAACACCATATGGACAAGCCATCATCAGACTGCCAGAGACTCAAGACATACAGTTTTCCTCAAGATTCAGAGATTTCTCAAGAGACTAAGTAAAATGAGTTCAACGTTCGTCGAACTCAGGTCGACGATAGTCGTTCTCAGCTCGATGATCTTAGAGAAATATTCTCTTAGCTGAGCTCGACGAACTTCAGTCCAGATCGACGATCCTTGGATTCCACCTTCAGAATTCTAAGTCCAGACTGTTCTCTAGACTCAGGTCGACGAACCTAGTTCTCAGGTCGACGAACTTCATTCTTTGCTCGACGATTCCTGCACCTCCACTTCAACTCTATTGCCAGAGGTTCATCAAATAGTTTCTAAGTCCAGAATCATTCTCAGCCCGAGGAAAACAAGGTTCTCTAGACTTAGCTCGACGAACACCATTCTTTGGTCGACGAATCTTTGGACTATCACAGCATTCTGTCGAGACTGTGTTCTCCAGTCTCAGGTCGACGAACCCTGTTCTCTGCCCGACGAATTCTGGAACCAGAAGACTTATGTCGACACTAGAATAACTTGTGTCGACACCAAGATCAGCAGTCGACATTGTGGAAAGGCTATGTCAACACCATACAGAAGATTTGTGTCGACACACAGGATAAATTCTGTCGACACAAGATATTTGACAACTCTAGAATAAATAACTGAACTCCAGTCGACGAACATATATACCAGCTCGACGAATAGGCAAAGATCAAAAGAGATAGCAGTTCAGTTCTCAGTTCGACGATAATGGAACTCAGCTCGACGAACAGAAGTCATCTGGTCGACGAATACAACATCTCAGCTCGACGAACTGTGAACTCAGTTCGACGAATTCTGCCATCTGCTCGACGATTCTAGACTTAGTTATTTCCAGCCTTCTGTCCCCACTCTAGTGCGATAATTCCTGAGTAATTAATGCTCTAACATTCTCTGATTATAACCGTTAGAAGGAGCGTTAATTATGGTCTTCTCCAGGATTATTGCTTGTCGTTTTTCCACGGGACAGTTGGGGAAATAAATCAATGCCGGTTATTCTCAAGGCTGTCAGCATTAATTGCAGAGAAATTCAAATGTTTGAAAGACAGAAGAAGAGAATAACGGATACATACACATATATACATAGAGAATTAGTCAAGAGAGATATAGAGAAAGCTTTACACAGAATACAGCTGACTGAGAGGCATACAGATACAGTGACAGAAAAGATCATTTCTGTTTTTCATAAAAAGATATTCTGAAGCAGATCATCATCAGCTTTCTCATTCTGTCAGTAATTTGAAGAAGAAGCAAGAAGAACACATTTTTCAAATCAAGAGTCTTCCTGTTCTTCTTCTCCAGGACCTTGCTAAAGACATCCAAGCACTATCAGTCTAGAGCTCCTGAATCAAGTCTCTCAATTGAAGGCCTATCACCCTGTGCAAAGATCCAGTTCTCCTATACCCTTTTCATCTCAGGGGGAGCTTTGACAACATCATTGAATCCACATAGTCTTCTCATTGTGATTGAGAAAAGAAGACTTCCATCACTCTCTCACCCCCACCTCTATAAAGGGTTGTCATCTCCCTTCAAAAGTGATTCCTTGGTTGCAAGTCTCCTGATCAAAAGACTTGGGTTAGTTTTTGAGCACCTGATCAAAAGCTCATTGGTGTCTGGCACCTGATCAAAAATCTGAGTGGATTCCTACCAAGGGTGGTAGAAGAGTGAATGTACCCAGGTTGGGGAACCACTATAAAATTCTTGTGTCGTCTGGTTGTCTCCTTCTCTTTTGTTCTTGCTGTGCTTGTGATTTAGATTTATTGTTTGCTAGGTTATTAATTTCTACACTTTTGATTTACAGCAAAAGCTGTAATAGTAGGTAAGAAATTTTTAAGAATACTCTATTCACCCCCCCCCCCCCCCCACCTCTAGAGTATTTCTGATCTAACACTCACTTTCAGTGACGTTGCTCCACACGCAGCCCCCAGGAGAGTAAAGTCTTCAGAGGGTCAGCTGCCCAGTCTCCTATGAGGTGTTTTTACCATTTTACCCCCATTGGCCTGCCTATAGCCTGTCAGAACAGCGGAGTTACGTTGTTGACAGACCCAGTTGGGCTGCACATAGCTGATCAAAACAACGGAGGTTGGCTATTTGCAAGTCGTCTTCAGAAAACTATAAATAAGACCCAAGGGGCACCTCAAAAAGCATGCTTACTAGTGTTGAAATTTGTGAAGTGGAAGTGGGTGACGGGACAGGCCGCGCGGCCTGTGCGGACAGCTTTGGCGGACTGGGCGGACTGGGCGGACTGAGGTTGCGGCCTGGTGAAAAGTCTGGTGGAAGCCGGCTGTGTTATGAGCGGGTTGTTGCATGGTGTCCGCGGTTTGGTGCGGCCTGGTATCTGCGGATAGAGAGGCTTGCGGACTGTTGCATTGCTCAGAGGCCGCGGGTGCTAGCTTGCGCTGTTGGCGGGTTGGTTCGAGTTCGCGGATAGCTTGCGGACTGGAGTGTCCGCGGTTCTGGCTGTTGCGGACTGAGCCTAGAGCTTGGCTGAGGCCTTGTCAAGTTCTGGTGGCACAGCAGGTGTTTGCTGTGGAGATCGTGGTTGGCGGACTGTGATTGGAGTCCGGCAGGAAGCTACTGCATTGGACAAGTGCGAGGAGCTCGCGGACTGGTTGCGGTCTGTGCTAGGGTGTTTGGCGGACGGGACTTTGTGTCCGCCATGCTCGCACTGGCCCTTGATGGTTTTGGACTTGGTCACACTTGGTGTCAAGTTCATGGTGTCCGCCGTATCCGCCAAGTCCGCTGTGACCGGGCGGACTGTTGCTGTTTGCCTTTGGTCGTGGACTTGTGGCGGATTGAGGTGTGAGTCTTGCGGACTGCCTCGGGTTGGTGCGGACTGCCATTGAAGAAGGTGCTGTCCTGAAGCAGTTGGAGCTTTGCGGGCTGGTGCCTTGTCCGCTTAGCTTGGGCGGACTGGAGAGGGTTCGTCATTGGTTGCCTTGCTCCTGGCGGTTTCCCTTGGTGACTGGCTAAGTCCTCGCGGACTGAGCGGACAGTCGTTTTGTGTTCGCGCGGGCTGGGGCGGTGTCGCTATCTCATGGGCGGTGACCACACTCCTCACCTGGCCTATAAATAGGACCCCCCTGGCACATCTACAGTAACCAGAAGTAACGTGAGTGAACAGTAATTTGGGTTGGGCGAGTGCTGCGGTCTGTGTTTTTCAGTCCGCACGGATTGTTTCAGGCTGACGGTTTGCTGTGTGCAGGTCGCGCGGATAACTTCAAGGAGCCAGGAGCTTGGCTGTGACTTCGGTCAGTGCTTGGAAGTGTGCGGTCTCTGCGGACTCAGCAGGAGGTCGCTCTGCGGCTTGTCAGTTCTGTTTCAACTTTCCCAGCTTCAATAACCTGTCCGCCGGCTTCAGGCGGGTAGGGGAGTTCCTCAGTTCGGGTTCAGCAGGAGGCGAATAACGGTCTGTCCGCGCGACCTCGCGGTCTCGGCGGACTCCGTGGTATTCGGCGGATTGCAGCATAGCTTGGGCGGTCTCGGCGGTCTCGGCGACCTCGCGGTCTCGGCGGACTGGAGTTCTGTCCGCCCGGCTTGTTTTTGGTTCTTTCTGTTTACAGCTGTAATACTAGCGAAATCATGTATGCCTCGGATTGTAATGAAGTGAATGCATAATAAGATCTTCTTGTGCTTCCATTGTTTTTGTTGGGTGCAACCTCTAGTCCTTGGGTTTCTGCGGTTCAGCGTGCGAACTGGGTAGTTCCGAAGATATTAATTTGGTGTTTGGGCTATCTTGCTGACCACGTTGAGAAAATTTAACATGGTATCAGAGCCAGGCTACTGAGGTTGGAGGTTCAGTTGCGTGAGCGGAGGTCAACCAGCGTTGTTACTCAGTGATTGAGTGGTGATCAACCTGTGTTGTTGCTCGGAGCTGCTGAAGGGTACCAACAGGTGATCGCAATGGAAGGAAGCTTAGCAAGAGGTCTGGGCATTGAACTCTTAACGCCGACTAACTATAAAAAGTGGAAGTCGTGCATGAAGAGTTATCTTCTGGGCGAGGAGCTGTGGGAAGTTGTCGGTGGAGACGACAGACAGGAAGTAACTGCTGCTTTCGGTACTGCTGAACAGGTGAGGCTCTGGAGAAGAACTAATGCTAAGGCAGAGTTCGTTCTGAAAAGAGCTGTCTCTCCGGAACTGTTTGATCACATCATTGGGTGTGAGTCGGCTGCTGATATTTGGACAACCATTGATGAGTTGTTCAATAGGAAGAATGTGGCGCGGCTTCAGTTCCTGGAGAATGAGTTGGCCAGGGCAACTCAGGGAGACCTTTCCATCTCCAGGTACTTCTTAAAGATGAAGAGCTTGTGTGCTGAGCTGTCGGCGCTGGATCCTGATGAGCCTATCTCTGAGGCAAAGATGAAAAGGCACATTTTCCGCGGCTTGCGGAAGGAGTATGTGGCCTTTGTTACGTCTGTTCAAGGGTGGGCTACTCAGCCGTCTCTGCTGGAGCTGGAGAATCTGCTTGCCTCGCAGGAGAGCTTAGCAAGGCAGATGGCTGGAGTGAATCTGAATCAGGAAGGCAGCGAGGCTCTCTTCTCAGGCAAGAAGAAGGGATGGGAAGGGAAGAAGAAGAAGAAGGTGCAGGCCGCTGTTGAGAAGGAGACTTCAACTTCATATCCGCCGGAGAGGAGCAATGCTCCTAAGGACTGGAAGAAGAATCTGAAGTGCTACCGGTGTCATCAGCGAGGGCACTTCAAGCGGGACTGCAAGGTCAAACTGCAGCCTGGGCATGCTGCGGGAAAGGAGGAAGCTTGCTCACGAAGTGAAGAAGCAGAATGGGGAGGAGCTTTCATGACGGGCACTTGTGTCCGGGCCTTATCTGCTGAGGACTTCAACAGCGAGTGGATCGTCGACTCCGGGTGTGGTCATCACCTCACCGGAGACAAGTCGAAGTTCACCTCCATGCAGGCTTACTCAGGTAATGAAGCTATTATCACTGCTGATAATACTGTTTATGCAGTAGAGAAGGAGGGGGTCGTGTCTTTGGGTAGTGATCAGGGGCCACTCACGTTAAGGAGTGTGTATCACGTGCCGGGCATGAAGAAGAACCTCTTCTCGGTGACCAACGCGGTGGACGCTGGGTATCACGTTCTGTTTGGGCCAACAGACGTGAGGTTCCTTCGCAACGTATCAGCGGTAAAGGCTGATGTTGCTCATGTTGGGAGGAGGGTGAAGAACTTGTTTGTTCTTTCCACCAGTGCCTATGTTGATAAGATGAGGGCCAATGATAGTGCGGCTATCTGGCATGAGAGGCTGGGGCATGTTGGCATGGACAAGCTGAAGGCAATGGCGAGTAGAAGTCTGGTGAGGGGGTTGCCGATGTTGTCCTCCTTTGGTGATGGGCATGTTTGTGCGGGCTGTCAATACGGTAAGGCACATCGCCTTCCGTTTGATAAATCTCAAACAAGGAGCAAGAAACCATTGGAGTGTATTCATGGCGACCTGATGGGACCAACTGTTACTGCCAGCCTTGGTGGAAGCAAATACATGCTTGTCTTGGTTGATGACTACTCAAGGTATACTTGGGTGTACTTCTTAAAGGAGAAGTCGGATGCCTTCCGTTTGTTCGTGGAGTTCAAGGAGTTGGTAGAAGGCCGGCTTGGCTTGCGGATTAAGAAGTTTCGAACTGATAACGGGGGAGAGTTTGTCTCTTCCGAGTTTTCTAACTTCTGCAGGAAGCACGGGATCCAACGGGAGCTTACATGTGCTCACACTCCACAACAAAATGGGGTAGCGGAGCGGAAGATCCGTCATTTGACGGAAACCTGCAAATGCTGGCTGCATGCGAAAGATATCCCGAGGTCCTTTTGGGCGGAGGGAATGTCTTGTGCTGCATATGTTATCAACCGGATGCCACTCAGCCCTATCAACATGAAGACGCCCATTGAGCTGTTGCTGAAGGAGAAGCCGAGTGTTGGACACCTTCGGGTGTTCGGTTCAACTTGCTACGTGCATGTCCCGGATGCTTCACGGACAAAGCTGGATGCGAAGGCAAGGAAACTTGTCTTTGTTGGCTATGATGAGCGGAAGAAGGGATGGAAGTGCATGGACCCTGTGACGAAGAAGTTCGTGGTGTCAAGAGACGTTGTCTTTGACGAGCTGACGTCATATGGAGGTGGCTCGGTGGAGCCTACCGGAAGTAGCAAGGTTGAGGAAGCACCGGTGGAGGCTGCTGAAGGCTTGGAAGAGGAGCTTGCTGTTTCTCCAGCAGCTCCTGTTGCTTCGAACTCCGAGGCTGAGCCTTCTGGCTCAGGAAGCAGGGGGAGCACTGCTCAATGCTTGCCCCAGGTAGGAGTGGAGCCTGAAGAAGCAACGGAAGCCGTGAGCAAGGAGCCATGTCTTCGGAGATCGAAGAGGATGGTTAAGCCACCGGCTCGGTACTGTGATGGGAATGCAGTGAGCTTTGTCTCCTGTTTCTTTGCAGGTCCTCTGGATGAGCGAGAGCCTGCAAGCTTCAACGAGGCCACTGGAGTGAAGGAGTGGGAAGGTGCCATGAAGGAAGAGATTGATGCTCTGAAGAAGAATGAAACCTGGGACCTTGTGCCCAAGGTTGATGGCATTACTCCGGTTACTTGCAAGTGGGTGTATAAGTTGAAGAAGAAGGCTGATGGGAGCATTGATCGGTTCAAGGCTCGCCTGGTCGCTAGAGGATTCTCACAGCAGTATGGAGAAGACTATGAGGAGACATTCAGTCCAGTTGCGAAGATGACGTCTGTAAGAGTGGTGATCGCCTTGGCTGCTTGCAAGGGATGGAGGTTGTGGCAACTCGATGTGAAGAATGCCTTTCTTTACGGAGAGATTGACAAGGACATCTTCATGGATCAGCCGCTTGGTTTCGTCTCTGAGAAGCATCCGGACTATGTCTGCAAACTCAGGAAGGCTCTCTATGGGTTGAAGCAAGCTCCTCGAGCGTGGTATGGGAAGATTGCAGAGTACCTGCAGTTCTGTGGATACCTGGCTTCTAACTCGGATTCTAGCTTGTTCGTCAAGAAGAAGGGAGAGCTAAGAGTCTTGGTCCTGCTGTATGTGGATGATATGATCATCACAGGGAACTCGGAGGAGGAAGTAGCAAGGCTCAGGGGAGAGCTTGCTATACGCTTCGAGATGAAAGACTTGGGAGAGTTGCATCACTTTCTTGGTCTGGAAGTGGAGAGGAAGGAGTGCGGGATTCTCATTAGCCAGAAAGGGTATGCTGATCGTATTGTGAAACGGTTTGGCATGGGCGAAGGGAAGAAGTGCTCTACTCCACTGGAATCTGGGCTGAAGCTTCGACGAGATGAGGGAAGGGTGCTTAATGATCCCTTGGTGTTCAGGGCTCTTGTTGGGAGCTTGATCTATCTGACGATTACAAGGCCGGATATAGCTTATGCTGTTGGCCGAGTAAGTCGGTATATGGCTGAACCAAGGCAATCTCATCTAGTGGCGGCGAAGGGAATTCTGAAGTATGTCAAGGTGACTTCTGAGATGGGACTCCTCTATGGAAGGGATGCGGAATTTGCGTTGCTCGGGTACACGGATGCTGACTATGGCGGTGATTCGGATGATCGAAGGTCTACTTCTGGTTATGTGTTCACTTGCGGTTCAGCTAGCATCTCGTGGTGTAGCAAGAAGCAGGACTCGGTGTCGGTTTCAACCACGGAGGCGGAGTATAAGGCTTCGGCCTTGGCTGCTCGGAAGCCGTTTGGTTGAGGAGACTCATAGAGGATGTTCATGAAGAAGTGCAAGGGCCTACTTTACTCCGGGGTGACAATGAGAGTGCTCTCAAACTGGTAAACAATCCAGTGTGTCACGCCAGGACCAAGCACATAGAGATTGATCACCATTTCATCAGGGAGAAGGTGTTGGAAGGATCTCTGCTGGTCGGGCATGTTCGGAGTGAAGATAATCTTGCTGACATCTTCACGAAGCCGCTGTCGAAGGGGCCCTTTGAACGCTTGCGCAGCTTGCTGGGCTTGGTCACCACTTCTCACTTCAAGGGGGAGTGTTGAAATTTGTGAAGTGGAAGTGGGTGACGGGACAGGCCGCGCGGCCTGTGCGGACAGCTTTGGCGGACTGGGCGGACTGGGCGGACTGAGGTTGCGGCCTGGTGAAAAGTCTGGTGGAAGCCGGCTGTGTTATGAGCGGGTTGTTGCATGGTGTCCGCGGTTTGGTGCGGCCTGGTATCTGCGGATAGAGAGGCTTGCGGACTGTTGCATTGCTCAGAGCCGCGGGTGCTAGCTTGCGCTGTTGGCGGGTTGGTTCGAGTTCGCGGATAGCTTGCGGACTGGAGTGTCCGCGGTTCTGGCTGTTGCGGACTGAGCCTAGAGCTTGGCTGAGGCCTTGTCAAGTTCTGGTGGCACAGCAGGTGTTTGCTGTGGAGATCGTGGTTGGCGGACTGTGATTGGAGTCCGGCAGGAAGCTACTGCATTGGACAAGTGCGAGGAGCTCGCGGACTGGTTGCGGTCTGTGCTAGGGTGTTTGGCGGACGGGACTTTGTGTCCGCCATGCTCGCACTGGCCCTTGATGGTTTTGGACTTGGTCACACTTGGTGTCAAGTTCATGGTGTCCGCCGTATCCGCCAAGTCCGCTGTGACCGGGCGGACTGTTGCTGTTTGCCTTTGGTCGTGGACTTGTGGCGGATTGAGGTGTGAGTCTTGCGGACTGCCTCGGGTTGGTGCGGACTGCCATTGAAGAAGGTGCTGTCCTGAAGCAGTTGGAGCTTTGCGGGCTGGTGCCTTGTCCGCTTAGCTTGGGCGGACTGGAGAGGGTTCGTCATTGGTTGCCTTGCTCCTGGCGGTTTCCCTTGGTGACTGGCTAAGTCCTCGCGGACTGAGCGGACAGTCGTTTTGTGTTCGCGCGGGCTGGGGCGGTGTCGCTATCTCATGGGCGGTGACCACACTCCTCACCTGGCCTATAAATAGGACTCCCCTGGCACATCTACAGTAACCAGAAGTAACGTGAGTGAACAGTAATTTGGGTTGGGCGAGTGCTGCGGTCTGTGTTTTTCAGTCCGCACGGATTGTTTCAGGCTGACGGTTTGCTGTGTGCAGGTCGCGCGGATAACTTCAAGGAGCCAGGAGCTTGGCTGTGACTTCGGTCAGTGCTTGGAAGTGTGCGGTCTCTGCGGACTCAGCAGGAGGTCGCTCTGCGGCTTGTCAGTTCTGTTTCAACTTTCCCAGCTTCAATAACCTGTCCGCCGGCTTCAGGCGGGTAGGGGAGTTCCTCAGTTCGGGTTCAGCAGGAGGCGAATAACGGTCTATCCGCGCGACCTCGCGGTCTCGGCGGACTCCGTGGTATTCGGCGGATTGCAGCATAGCTTGGGCGGTCTCGGCGGTCTCGGCGACCTCGCGGTCTCGGCGGACTGGAGTTCTGTCCGCCCGGCTTGTTTTTGGTTCTTTCTGTTTACAGCTGTAATACTAGCGAAATCATGTATGCCTCGGATTGTAATGAAGTGAATGCATAATAAGATCTTCTTGTGCTTCCATTGTTTTTGTTGGGTGCAACCTCTAGTCCTTGGGTTTCCGCGGTTCAGCGTGCGAACTGGGTAGTTCCGAAGATATTAATTTGGTGTTTGGGCTATCTTGCTGACCACGTTGAGAAAATTTAACAACTAGTGTTCAGATCTTCTTGCGTTTTATGAGGTAGCTTTAGCTTGTCCTTTGGCTAAGGAGGGGAAACACTATAAGATCTTGCAGGTGTGTGGTGCGATCTTCATGCCGAGCCCTTGGGTCAGTTCCCATTTCTTTTTGTCGTTTGGCTTGCAGTAGAGAATTAGGTGCGCGATCACCCCTTCCCCAAGGATGAACTTCACAAGAGTCCGAGTTTTCGTTTTAAACAAGAACATTATGACATTAAGCATTGAATGACTAGGACGATAGAGCTGAAGTAAGTTTTTAAGATATCAATGAATGAATATGCACAATGTTATTTCTCACTTTATTATATTATGTAAGTTATTTGATGTAGAGTGTGACATAAGTGGGGTGAGAATAAATATGTATTCTCACAAGGCACATGAGATGTTGAAACTGGAACCCAGTCCCAAAAAGTTTTCGGACTCAAAGGGGGGCAGCCTACACATAGTTATCTTGAGCTAGAACTCCTGGCCGAAGACTTTGAACTAAGGAACAGACAATTCTCATGCGAGCAGCGAGTGTCTTCGCTTGAGCGCGAATGTAAGCATCACGTCGATGAGGTAAGGTGAGGAGCGAGTAGCGAGCTGACTTCCCCATGTGTTCTTATTGACAGGATCGGGGAGCACTTACGCCTGGTGCACCTCGATCTAGGAGTTGTCTGTGAGTACAATGATCCGCGCCGACCTCCTAGGGTGGGGTCGCAATGCGGGGGAAGTTGGAAGTGACAAATTCTGAGCCCCTCGACACTCGCTACCCCTCTATAGCCTTTCTTTTTCATGTCACCCCTTCCGCATCGTTATTCTGTATTATGATTCTCCACGGACTCTGATAAGTAGTTTTTATATATAATTTTAATATAATATTTAGTATTAATTTAATATGAATTTTGCTTATTTTAGTTTATAATTAGTTTCTTTTTTATAATTTAGAACTAAATTTATATTTCTGTTTTACAGGTTTTTGGACATTTTGGGCAAAAAATGCATGTATGCGCCCATGCCGTCGACATGTCACGGCGACATGATTTTTCTGGAGTTTTGTTAAAGAAATAAGGTTGCCGCCACGGATTTGGCGATTGATGAATGATGTCGCTTTGATCGAACACCCATACAAGGACGATCCATGTAGTCACGTATTTCATGAGTCCATCGATCTCATGTACGGCCGAACCACACTTATCTCCATGCAAGCCAAATATGCACCTGAACCTCTCCCCATGTAGTTGTTTCCATATATATATTTTTAATTTATTTACATGACATCAACGTGAAATATCTCATAAAATATTGTTCTTTCTCTTTATAATTGGACTTGGTCACGCCATCATTGCCACTACCGCCACCTCCTATACTCATTAACTTCATATGGTCTAAGCCTTCCTCCAAAACGCTGTAGGGAAACCATCCCTTTCGTGCAAATTCGGATCCAAGCAAATTCAGCAATAAAAGAACAGAACAAAGCACACAACAATTTACGTGTAAACCTCCTCACAGCAACATGAGGAAAATTCACGGGGCGGGGTACACAAACAATCTAATTAATAAATAAAGGATTACAAAAACACTAGATTTGCCCAACCTAGTTCCCTCTCCGGATTCACAGACGAATTCCCACTCAAGCTAAGACGCTCCTTCTGAAAACGAGGAAGAACAACCATCAACACGTTGAGGTAAAAATAACCGCTCTTCAACAAGCAACTCTCCGATTGAGACACGATCTTCACACGAAGAAAAAACCGAGAGAATCCTCTCCTTTCACCACCACCGACGCCAAAACCTAATCTGGAAACGGGATCAAGACAGGCCTCCTTCGCATCCGACGAAGGCGACGCTCGCCTCCGCTGCAGTTGTCGCTCGCCTCCGACAAAACCGCCGAAGTCACTGCTGCAGCCGTCGCGAACCTCCGACAGAAAACGTCGCGTCGCCTCCTTCGCCTCCGTCGCACGCCTCTGCTCCCTTTTTTCGCGAATGATGATGTTCCCGTATATCTAAGAATCGGGTTTTGCCCTAATCATATATGCTCACCCAAACCGCCGCGGGCAGCCAAACTGGTTCACTGAACCGCTGAGAGGAGACGGCCGAAATTGGCGAATATTGGCGGCGAAATCCGGCGAATCAGGCAAGGGGCGATATCCGCCGAATTTATTGTTCATGAACAGTAAATTCGACGAGTATCGGGATCGATACTCGCCGAAAATATTGTTAATGGCTGAACAGTACTTTCCTTCTTCGCAAGCCTCCGATCTTCAAATTTAGGGGCTGAACCCTAACAAACCCCACCTTGTCCTCTTCATATTTATGCTACCATAAAATTTCTCCATTTAAATGCATGCACCTGAATGTGTCTCCCTAAAACAGTCATTCAACTTCACCCTCTTATTGCAAAAAGTTGGTATCTCTTTAACTCCAATTAAACAAAACCCTATATTTAACCTTCATTTCCATATTGCAGCCATTCAAATTCCCATGCAGCCCACATTTAATTCACCTCATATTAAAACCATTAAAAGTTGCATCTATGTATATTCCATTGCTTTCCATTCATGGACACCCCTTCCTATTCCAATACATTAAATAATCCACCGCTCCCCTTCCTCTTTAATTTGGTACATCTCCTTCCCACAGAATTATACTTGTGCTTCACGCCTCTTCATTCACTAAATGATACCCTCCACCTCTTGAAATTCCAAATTATTATGCCTACCCATATTCCCCCCTCATAATGTGGACCTCCAACTCTTCTTCTTCTCCTTCCATATCTTCATGTGTCTCTCATATTCATACATCTCTTTTCCTATAAAAGGTCGGTTGGAGTCATGATTGAGGATGACTGATATTTTTCAAAAAGGAGTTTAGAGTGTTCTACTATCGTTGTTATTGTTGTTTTTATTTTACTAGTACTTAATTTTCTCTACTTGTAATTGTTCTTCAATAGCAATAAAATTTAGTTAGCCGAGAGGCTCTCGTACGAATTGATCGGTCAAGAGTAAAGAGAATTTGTACGCAACCCTCGAGAGAGGATGACGTAATTCTTCCATTATGCGGGGTTCATAATTCAAAGCGAGTTTTAGGTGTTGTATTTGAGAACGAAAGTTCAGCTGATTAACTTAAACTCAATTGGGTAATCGTCGAGAGAGGAGCACGCATATTTTGGGAATCTCTACGGTCAACGTATTTTATTAAAGAGAATTAGAGTTTTTGTTTCCTTTGATTACTCTCATCTTGAGGTGAGTCAAGTTCAAGTGCTAGTTTCTTTAAAATAGTTCAAATCAATTTTTTATTTGTAATATTTTTGTTTAAACGCAAAAATAAACTCAAAATCAGAACGATAAAATAATAACAATTTTCTCATAGTAGAAGTAATCGACGCTCCCATATCTAATACAACCTTTATTTTTAATATCCTATGATATAATCGATAAGGTACATTTGCCTTTGTTGAATATAGATTCGAAGAATATCTTTTTATTTAAATCTGAAAAAAAAATTCATCAGACTTCGATAAACATTGTTTAATGACCCACCTCTGGCAGTTGCGCAGTGACAAATCTTTCACTTGTTATTTTTCAATCATTTGGTATTTGTGTTCGACTTGCGTGCATGAGAGGAGCCGGATCATCCCCTTTTTTTCTCCATAACTGTGATCCCCAACAGACTAGTTGGCGAGTGAGGGGGTTGCAAGGGGTCGACCAGGATGGTTTAGGAGAAATGTTGTGAGGTGGCTATCCGCACCCCCTCAGGGTCGCAGGATTGCTATCAGCACACCCCCGCCTACCCTTCCCGACATTTCACCCCCTTCTCTATAAATACCCCCTCCTCCTTTACTCTTCCACCAACCGCATTTATTACCCTGACGATTCGATACTTAGCTCTTTCTCTCACTCGTGGATCTGCTCTTGCACTACCCGGCTCGCTAAGATGGGTAAGAAAAGTGTGGATGATGATGGCAGATCCGAGTGCACAATGTAATTCATAGACCACCCCTTCTTCAAGGTAATACTGACCGAGGAAGAATACTTTAGTTTCGTGGCCGACTACATCCCACCCGGGTTCGAGTCACGCCCTCCTAAGAAAGGTAAGGCCCTCAACACTTTCCACGAGAATGATCTCGCCTTGCCCATCGCGCACTTCGAAGAGGGGATGTGCCTCCCGCTATGGCTGCAAGTGCGTTAGGTTCTCAAGTATTTCAGCGTCGTCCCCGTGTAACTGAACTCTAATGCGATCTCCATGCTGATAGAATTTGTCTGCTACATGCACAAGTAGCAAACTGAATTCAACCTTACCGTCTTCCGCAAGTTATTCATCTACAGAGACACCAGTGACAGCGTTGCCTTCTTCATTGGCTCGCATTTCAAGGTGAGCGAGACGGACAATAAGAATCATCATTGGGCCACGAAATTTGTCTTCATCACAGGGAACCTCGGCAACATCCCCTACTCACCTGAACAATAGTTCGAGGCCACGTACTGCACCCCGACGGTGGCGGGTCATGACGCCAACCTCCACACATATTTTCTTAAAGAAATACCTCGACTCGATCCCTCCCATCCTACCTGGGGAAGGTATTGTAAATGTTTGCTTTATGATTGAGAATGACCTAGAGGGGGTGAATAAGTCCAATTTAAACTATGGCAACCCCTTCTTAAAATTTCAGAGTTATACTTTCATTATGTTGATTAACACAGTCAGATTGACAAGATAATCTTATCAGTAATTTAAAATTATCACAACACAGCAATCAGCAATCACAGCACAATGCACATAGATTTATTGTTGTTCCATAATTTATGGGTACATCCACTTTCCCCCTTCGTCTATCTAGCAATGAACTAGATTTGGCCAAACTGCTTCTCCTTCTTTTACTCAGATCCTCAGATCTTACAGCTCAGAGCCCAGCTGGCTCCTATAACTCAGACTATGCAAGTCTTACGACTCAGATCACCAAGATCCTACACCTCAGGTTCTTCTCAAGAACTCTACCTCAAAATGAATCCACACTCCCACTCCTCAGGCAAATCGTGCCCTACAACTGAGAGAAATACCTACTTCTCCTACCTCAGGCAATACCAACCCTACCTCAGGCTTTATAAAATAGGCTTACAACTTAGAGAGAATGATTCTCCTTCACTCAGATCTACAGGTAGATCTTACATAATTAATGAAGGTAAAAGAAATAGATTCAAAAAAATTCACCCAACAAGAGAGAAATGAGTGACAGCTTCTTGATCTGATCCTGATTAGTTTGCTTCCTTTGATCTTGTCAAGATAGATCTGATCCAACCCTTCTTAGCTTTTCAAAGTTTTTTGAAGATGAAATTAGAATAGATCTAGGCTGGAGAAAGTTGAAGATGATTCTTGATCTGATTTCTCTCCATCTTGTAAATTATAGATGACTTCACCAAATCGTTCTCTATTTTTCTGAGGAGTTGATCCCTTTAAATAGGCTCTATTAGGACTAACCGGCTAATCCGATTAATAACTGATATTTGACAGTTCTGACAGTTGTCAGTACCTCCGTCTTGCTTTTTGTACTTAGGAAACAAATCTACTTGAAGTGTTGGAAACTTGACTGTTGAATGTGTCGACACAAGTCCAGGGTGTCGACACTGCTCTTGTAGTGGTGTCGACATACTTTTGAATGTGTTGACACAACACTTCACCTTATCTCGACACAACTTATGTAGAATGTGTCGACACTAGTCCTGAGTGTCAACACAACTTGCTTCCAGTCATGACTCAGCTTGTGAAGTGTGTCAACACTAGTCCTGAGTGTCGACACAGTTGTCTTAAGTCTCGACACTGCTTGTATAGTATGTGTCGACACTTGTCCTCAGAATCGACACAGCTTCTCTTTATCTAGACACAGCTTGTTTAGTGTGTGTTGACACTAGTCCTGAGTGTCTCGACATAATTATACTTAGCTTTATTTGCCTGCACACATGAACTTAACATCCATCAAATATATTTATGTGTACATCATTGAGCTGAAAGGACTTCTTCAAATCAAGTACATTGTGACCAATGTACTCAACAATCTTCCCCTATTTGGAGAAGTCATAACCCCAATTCAATGATATACAACATGATACCAAAATATAATGATAAAGACATTAAGAATACAGTGAAATACTATATGTGAAATACTACAGATAAAAACAATAATGCTGATAAGAAGATATGACAAACAATTACAATCCTAATTAACAACACATGAATGTTGGGTAAGCCACGATTTTCAATAATTGTTTATCACAAGGTTTACTGCTACAAGCTTTGGTTACACAATAGTTACAGATCAAGTTTTTCTTATGCAATTTAAAACTAAGAACATTCTAACGCAGCTCTGGTTCTTTGATAACTATGCCTTCGATCTCCAGATTGTATCTTTGCTTTCACCTCAGGCACCTTATCATCAACAACCTCCTTTCCTTTGTCACTCTTAGCTTTAGCTTTTGCAATTGCTTCTTCTTTCAGCCATTGTCTTTCAAAATAATGGAATGACTTTGAGAAATATTTGCTGGGCTCAGTTGACTTAGCAGGAAGCTTTTCTTTCTTCAGATCATATCTGAACTTCTAGATAACTTGCTGCTGCTTAAGATATTTGCCCCGTTCATATTCATTATACCATTTTCCCCTATCTATGACATTAGAATTTACAGCCTTCCATGTAGTAAGAATTATTGATCTGGAGGTCGGTCTCCATTGCTCAAAATCTGGTCTAGTCTCAGCTTGTTCTCTAAATATTTTCTTCGATAGCTAGGCCTCTATCTACGGAGCAGTAGAAGGCTTGTCCACTTTCTCACAGATTATAGTCTGATCTAAACCTTGAGGAGGACTATACATGTGTTGGACAGTTGCTTGGATAAACTCAAAAGTAGCTTGTGCTGCAAGATGATTATACATGGTGTGCTCATGATCATAGCTTCCAGGAGCATGAGATGCTTCAAGTTGAGCTGGTTAACAACCAGACTCAGCAGTCTGATCTCCATCAGACCATAGGATAGGAAAGCCTAAAGTGTCTCTGATATTTTTTGATATCCAGGTAGCATGTTTAGAACTGGCCTTAATCATTACCCTCTCCACTTTTATGACTTCTCTTGCAATATGATCTCTTAAATCATTTTTGTGAAATCTCACTTGACCATCTAGATAATTATTTCCCGATGTTACTGTGTTCGTAACTCCTAGTAAATTGCTATGAAAAATCTTATCAGAAGCCTTGATGTCCTTAAGCAGAGATTCTGAATGATTTTTTTAGTTTGGTGTCTATATTTGAGGCAGTGGAATTAAGTTTTGTTTCCAAAGCAGTGGTTTGATTCTTTATTTCCCCCAATGTTGTATCATGGATAATTATCATATTTTCATTCATTCTATTCTGATTCTCAAGGACATAGCCTTGCTTGATTTCCATATCAGCCTCTAATTGTTTGGATTCCTGTTGTTTCTTGGCTAGGTAGACAACAACATGCGCTCCTTTCTCAAAGAACTCAGTCATATCTTTCTTTAATAAGTTTTCTTCAAATCTTATTGACTTGATGTCTTGTGCCAGCTGAAATTGCAACTTCTTGTTGCTTTCATCCACATACTTTTTAAGGTCCTGCCTTTGTTTATCAAGAATGATCTGTAGTTGAATTAGCAGGGAGCTAGAATCCATTACAGGAGCTAATGGTGGTCCAGATTTAAGATAACTTCTTGTAACTCTTACTTCCTTTTTTTAACTCAGATAGTTTTCTTTTCTTAAGTTGTGAAGCTTCCTCTTCCTCAGACTCTGATGAGCAGACCATCTCAATAGAGTTTTGTTATTTTGTACCTTCAATATTTGTGTTAATGCAATCCAAAGGAACATCTGCATGCTGAATTTCAACATCAGGCACCTCAATCTGGGAATTTTCAGCTATCTCCACCTGGATGTTAGATTCCTTAGACAAAAGAAGTTTTCTTCAGTCTCTTTTGGATTCTCTTCATCTATCTCTTTTTCAGATATTTCATGTTCAAGATCTTTTGACTTTTCTAGGTCCAGTACAACATCCATTATAGTAGTAGTAGCTATATCTATTGGCAATTCACGGAGGTTCTCCCCCTCCAATTTGTTCTCTTTCTAGAATGTTCTCTCCCTGCACATATACACTAGTTCCAGGTGAGTACCTTGGAGATCTGCCTTGTTCTTCTTCAACATCCTTATCAGAACTGAAGTTCACCTCTTCTTCAGGATCACTAGAGGATACAACTTCCTCTACTACAGTTTTCTTGCCTGTTACCTCATATCTCCTTTTAGGTTCTACTGTCTCTTTAGACAAGACTCTGCCCCATCTAGAAAAAATTCTCAGGTCCATTCTCCTCATATGATTTATCTTAGATCCATTTTTTCTGATTAATACTATCTGGAAAGACCTTTACCAGATACAAACTAATTATTCTGCCCATATTGGGCTTCTAAATCCCTTCTGTAATTTTATCAAAGACCACCCTGTTCCAGTCAGTTGTGATTCTAAAAATAATCCTTGTCATTAGGCTAAACATAATTTTGGAAATCCTATCATGCGTTGTAGTCTTGTAGAGGAGCACCTTTCCAACTATTTCAGATACAAATTTTCCTTGGGAATTCATTCCCTTCCTGTTTAAGGAATTGCCAAATCTAGTGGTTGGACCTAGTCAACACTATTATAAGGCCTCAGCAGTCTTGCTTGAATACAATTCATCTTCCTGTGCAGTTCTTGGAATCCGAAAGACTTTAGCTAGTCTTTTGATTGTGACATTTACTCTTACTCCATTAACGCTGGATTTAATCTTGCCAGACTTAGGGTTTAGTGAGGCATTAGAGTAGAATTCAGATACCTCTCTCTTACATATTTTGGTTGGTTCTAAAAGTAGATACTCAAGACCTACCTCATTGACAAGATCAATCACATTCTTTATATCTTTTGTAGAGGAGACGAATGAGTTGCGCACCAGTTTGTATCCTTCGTTGATGTTGTCGTCCATCTTGGGTGCCATCCATGTTGAAAGAGATTGAGTTTGAGAGGAGTCGACTAAGGATTTCTAGGTCTCGACACATAATGAACAGTCTCTCAGGATTTCTGGTAAGTGAATTCGAAAAATCCTTATACCTCCTATTTATAATAACTGTCTTTTGAAGGTGAAAAGGCGCGCTGCATTTAGTAATTGTCTAACTATTTCGAAAAATCTAGTGTCGACAAGGAAAATCTATTATGTCGAGATGTGTCGACTTAAGTCAATACACGATTCATGTCTCTCGACTCAGACCTCAAGGTCTCGACAACCTTATGTCTCGACACTAAATTATAATGTCTCGACACACTTTCGCTAATCAATGTTGATACACTGTCAAGTGTCTCGACACACGACTATTTATTGTGTCGACAAACATTCTGGTGTTTCGACACAATACTACCTATAGTGTCGACACACACTGTGGTGTCTCGACACAATTCTTTGACTTAGACATAGTTTGTGTTCTGAATATAATTTCTTGACTTAGACCAAGTTTTTCTTGGTTATTTAGATTTGTAGACCTGGTTAGTCATCTTTTTAAGAGTTGTACAAACTTTTATTGCCACTAATTGTAAATATTTATTCAATGTTCAACATGCCTAGTTCAAATTTAAAGTAATTGAATTTGCTTTTATCTAGGGGTTTTATAAAAATGTCAGCAACTTGTCTTTTTGTTGGAGTATACTGTAAGCTTATATTTTATTTTTCAACCTTCTCTCTGAGAAAGTGATATCAAATTTCTACAGGTTTAGTTCTACTGTGTGAAATAAGATTATTAGCAATAGAAATTGCACTAGTAGAATCAAAAACACATAACTAATTTACTTAACTGTACACTGTAGTCTAGTAGTTGATGTTGAATCCACAACAATTGAGCACAACAGCTCCCGATAGATATGTACTCTGATTCTGCTATAGAGATTGCAACACTTGTTTGCTTCTTGCTACTCCAACTTATAAGTCTTTGCCATATAAAATGATAAAGTTCTAGAAGTACTTCTTCTATCTTCTTTACACCCTACAAAATCTGCATCTGTGTGCCCTGTGAGTTCAAAATCAATATCCCTAGGATATCAAAGCCCAAGATTGGGTGTGCCCTTAAGATATCTCAGTATTCTCTTTGCAGTAGTATAATAAGACTCTTTGGGGGCATGCTTGGTACCTAGCACAGACACAAGTTGAGAACATAATATCTGGCCTACTAGCAGTCAAATACAGGAGTGATCCAATGATGCCTCTATACAAGATTTCATCAAATGATTTCCCAGATTCATCCTTGTGTAGTGACACAGAAGAACCTGATGGTGACGACGGCCCCCAACATGTTGAAGATGATGACGGCATGCATGCGGAAGATTTTTATCCATCTCCAACAAAAGACTTACGGTGCCATGGTGACCTTGTGAAGTGACGCTACAATCTCCGCCCTTAGCGCAAGACGACCAACTAATATTTAGTTACATTTTTATTTTATTTTATTTTGCTAGCTTGTGAGCATTTTAATTATTAATTCATGTGGGAGTGTTTTATTATTATTTGGGCTGCATGTAGCCAAACTTTGTTATGAGCCTATATAAGGCCATGTTTTAGTTAAATTTTATTAGGTTGAATGAAAAGAATTTTGAACCCTAACTCTCCTTGAGATTTCCTCTCCTCCTCTTTCAAAGATTTCGTCCAAGCATCTCCCCTTACTCACCCTAGCCGCCAACCCCTCCTCATCACCCTAGCCGCCTCCTTTTCCTCTTCCCCGACCAAAACCGCCAGCCTCTCCCCTCAACCTAGCTGACTACCTTCACACCACCCCCTCTCCTACTGATCCCCTTTCCTCATCACAAACCCAGCCGGCCATCCCCTCTCCCACAACCCGTCTACCACTATAACACCCCTAGCAACCACCTTTTCTCTCTCCACCATTCTCCATATACCCGACCACATTTTCTCTCTCCAAAATCAGACCCATAGCAATCCTTTTCAAGGCCGGCCAACCTTCAAACATTGGGGTGAGATCCTGCAAAGGCGTGACGCAACGAAGGAGGACAAGTTTTCATCTTCAACCGACACAACTCTGGAGGAGTCGTTGAAGAGCGATCCAACATAGAGAAAATCAGAATCATCCATTCCGATTGGATAACGAAAATCACTACCTTTGTGTGTTTCTTTTCTTAGATTTTCTTGTGGTGGAAAATTTTGGCATTGAATCTTGAAGCGTTAAATACTCGTGATTTTTCTTCGATCGTTTTGTGTTTATCTTGATTGATTTATTTTTCGAGACGATATGCAAACCTCATAACTTTTTGTTGGGAGAGATCTACCGTTTTCCGATTCGTAATTTTTTGGAAGATCTCTTTTGGTACAACCATCGCTCGATCGGACTGGGTGGGTCCTTTTAGCCGGAAAGATTATTGGTATATAGACTATTATTCGATCCTAATCAGTTTGGCTACCCGTACGTTAGCATCTAATTGAAATCATTGTTGCGTGTGCGCTGCATTGAAAAATTGTGCGAGTGTAGAATTCGAATGTTGAGAGACAATCGTGCCTGATTCGTAGATCTTACGGATTCAACGTGTGGGCCTGCATCAATTTGGTGTCAGAGAGAGGTTCACGTCAATTTCCTAATTGGCACCATCCCCCTCTTGCTTGGTTCGTCAACACACACTTTTCTTGCACGACGTTTTGTTAAAATTATAAAAAAAATTTTGGCCTGCCGATAGAGGCTGCAAAGTTTTAATTTTCTGCAAAAAAAAAAAAAATTTTGAATAGTCTCTTATTTATTTTCAGTAAGAATATCAAAAAAATATCTTTCTATCCTAGATATTAAGCGGGAACAATTGCTTCTGTTGTTTCATATCTTAGGACAGAACTACTTTTCTTTGCATGCGCACCAGATTAGGCACGGAGTATTCCCCGTCTTCTTCTAATATGGCGGATGAACGTGATGAGGGTTATGGTTTCACAACGCTTGAGGATCTCCGCCAGAATTTCACTGAACAAATGACGGCTATTAGGAAGACACTTCACGAACTAAGATTAAATCTCACGGCACCGCGTAATCAACCCGCAAACCAACGTGTGAATGGCAATAATAACTATAACATTAATTATAATAATGAACAAGTTTCACGAGCACCATACGAGTTTGATATTACTAGGGTCGTTCGAGTCAAACCCCCATCATACAATGGATTGGGAGAACCCCATGTTTTTCTAGACTGGATTATGGAAATAGAGTGTTACTTTGAGTGGTACAACCCGACTGGCGCTGATAAGGTGCGAGTGGCGAGAATGAAGTTGTTAGGTAGAGATAAGATATTTTGGTTCAATGAGGAGCAACGTATGAGTGTCGAGAATGGTGAATTACCCATTGGTTGGGCAGATATGAAGGCTTTGCTAACTGCGCAGTACGTCCTCACGTACCATCGAATGCAGATGTTTATTGATTTGGCAACCCTTAAGCAAGGTAATAGGTTGGTCTCTGAGTATATGAGTCATCTTAAGGACATGATGGTTAGGTGTGGCGTGAAGGAGATGCCAGAGATCACCCTCTCTAGGTTTCGTAAGGGATTAAATCCCGATATCCAAGGAAAATTACTGCGTTATGGTCACACTGACCTGAACGTCACTTTTAATGCTACATTAGACATTGAGAAGCACAACGTGCATAAAACTAAGTATCGATCGTTTCAGAAGGGAAAGTCCATCTTAGGACTACCTCCCACTTCCTCCTATATGGATAAGGGGAAGTTTCGTTCCACCGACTCAAACTCCATAGTCGTGACAGTCAGGAATAGTAGAAACACAACGAGTGAGAGAGTCCCCGTAGGAAGGGTTAATAAAATGAATGCTACATGTTTCGCTTGTGGGATTCAGGGTCATTATGCTAGTGAGTGTCCTACTAAGCCCAAGCCCTTAGCCCTCTTAGATTCCACTTGTGTGTACGATGACCTTATATATGAGGCTGGAGAAGATAGCGAGTCAGAAGGTGTACCGAGCGATTTGGAGGATGATTCCCATATGATGACTGGAATACGATAAATATCTTTTCATTAAAGTTTAAGAGTGGAGAGAAGTGGTGTAAGTTGATCATAGACAGTGGTAGCTGTATGCATGTAATTTCTGAAAATTTGGTGTCCCGGATGTCATTAGCTACTAAACCGCACCCTCACCCTTATAAGGTGGTTTGGGTAAATAAGACTTCCCTCCTGGTGTCGAAGCGTTGTTTGGTACCCCTTACCATCAAGGCTTATTCTGAAAAGGTTTGTTGTGACGTCATCCTCATGGATGCTTGTCATATCTTACTTTGTCGCCCATGGCTTTATGACCATGATGTTACTCATCTAGGGCGAGCTAACACTTATGAGTTTAAATTTAATGGTAAGATCATTATTTTTAAACTCACTCCGCCTAAAGATCCCTCGGTTTCTTCCAAAGACACTATTGTATCTGTAGAGAAGAAAACATTAAGGTTGATAGGTAAAAAGGAGTTTGAGCGAGAGTCTTTCATATACGGTGTCATATATGCGCTAGTTTGCTTGCAAATTAACGAAGATAGATCCTCTTTCGAGCACTTACCGTTAATGTTGAGGACCCTACTAGAGGAATTTAAGGATGTTTACCCAGATGACTTGCCACCTGAGTTACCCCCCATACGTGACATTCAACACGAGATTGATTTCGTTTCGGGTTCTTCGTTGCCAAATCTTCCCCATTATCGACTAAACCCCTCCGCACACTTTGAGCTGCAAAAATTAATTTCGGATTTGCTAAGTAAGGGGTTCATTCATCATAGTAAGAGTCCTTGTGTTGTACCCGCATTATTGGTCCCTAAGAAAGATGGTTCTTGGAGGATGCATGTAGATTATAGGGATGTTAATAAAATAACTGTTAAATATAGGTTTCTCATCCCTCGATTAGATGATTTATTGGACATGTTAGCTGGGGCCATGATTTTTTCCAAGTTAGACCTTAAGAGTGGCTACCATCAAATCAGTATTAGGGACGGAGATTGTAACGCCCCGAAAATCATTTTTGAGCTGATCGCATCCAAAAGAAATTTTGGTGCCTGTATAGGGGTACAAGGCTGTGTCTTGCTTTGTGTGTTGGCTGGCTGTGTCCAGAGAAGGACATGGCAGGAAACACGGGTTGTGCGTAGTTTTGACACGGGCATATCAGGGGTGACACGGGCGTGTTCATACCCGTGTCCCCACTCGTGTTCAGCAGGAACGTGACGGTTGGCGTGACGGTTATATGTGACACGCCTCCGGTCACGAGCGTGTCAGGTTGAGACACGGGCGTGTCTTAGCCAGTGTAGTTTTCCTGTGTTCGACGATCATGCCTGGATCGAGGCACATGGCCGGGGACACGGCCGTCTGCAAGGCCGTGTTCGGCCCAAGTTTGAGGATTTTTGGGCAGATTTGAGCCGTTCGTTTCCTTTAAGTAAGATCTGAAGGCCCAGATGTGTTCCTGCTTTGTTAAGGCCGGGAATGGTGGGTTAACTCCTCATTTCTCACTTAAGCTTTCTCTTTCCAAGGAGTTAGAGAAAGGAGGAAGAAGGAGGAGGATTCCGGCCGCCAGCGGAGCATCGGAGCACCGTTTAGAGAACCGAGAGCGGATCCGTGGAGGAAATTCCATTGCGAAGACTTCTATCTGGATAATTTTCTATGGCGCAAAAGCGTACTTCAAGGGTAACGATTCTCTACTTGAGCATGTGAAGCTCTCTTCCTTTCTGCATAGGGAAACCCGCTCCTGCGAGTGTGTGGCGAGTGTGCGGTGTTCTCTAGGGTTGACGTGAATAGTCCCCCTTGTGTTGCATATAGAGTCCGGAATCGAAGTACGGACATAGGCATTGTGTATGAAGCCTACCCGGACATGTTGTTCTGGATCGGTGATATTGCATTTGTTATGGTTTGCCGGAGAAGACTCCATGCTTTGGGTTTTTTGGGTTTCTACGCGGTAGATTACAGCAAGGATCCTTGGGGATTAACTCCAAGGCGCACCCGAAAAACTGAGCGGAATCGTTGTTCTGCTAACTTGGCGGTCAGGGAACCGGCCTTGAACATAACCGGGTTATGTGATCGTGCATACGTCTTAAGGTGAACTACGCTGTGTGAGCAACGGGCAAGTGGAATCGGACCTGGGCTATGTGGTTCGGTGCGAGAGACCCGAAAAGGGGACTGGCCATTGACATAGTCAGGAGCCTTAGATGGTGGTCTGAAAGGCTAGAATGCTCACAAGGTTGCCATCCTGGGGGTGGTGGTGAAGACACTGAAGTGTCAGGATTCACCGATAAAGTGCCCTGAGTGCACGGGGTGTTTGGCCATGCGAGCCTACACCTGTGGCGTAGTATGTTTGTTCTATATTGTTTAGCTGGGCTAATGAATTGCAGGGAAGCAGCACCGCCATCCCGAGTTAGGGGCGGGGTCGTTATAATTTGCTCGGCTTTGGCTGACTGTTGCTTTGTTTATCACCGTGCGGTGGAATGTTGCTTGCAGGTGCTGCGGAGCCCAATACCAAATAGCAGGCTGGAGCCCATGTTGCTATGCTGGCCCTCGAAGGCCAAAGCGAATAGTTGTTCTTTATTCTGTCATGTGTGGCCGACCTGCGAGCCGATGTATGTAAAACATTATATTGCTAAGTGAACTCTTGTAAGGCCATAAGGCCAAGTATCTTTCAGTGTATTTGTGTTTCATTCCAGTTGTAGTGGTTGTGGACATTCATGATTATTGGATTACAGTTATGGGTTCTTTCGACTGTTTAAAATCTTCCGCTAGAATGCTCTGTGTAGGATGAGTAGTCTTAATTGGATAGTTTGGTTATCCATACTTAACCCTTCCGACTATCCGGAGTATATGACGTTGGGTTCCAGCTGAACCTTCTGTTATATGTCATACGACAGATGGGGGTGTTACAATTTGGTGTCAGACTTCTGGTTACGGTCAGGCTTAAATGAATTCGTGGGCAAATTATTTTAAGTGGTGGTGAGCACATGCATGCGTCATCGTTATAACATCAAAAAAAACTCATGAATGTCCACATAAGAATGAAAAATACACTTGTTTTGTGGAACCTGAGTGTTCCACTGATTGCTTTTAACAATTTGTTTGTCGTCTAATCGTGGGTCTTTGCTATTATAGGCAGCTAGGAGCGGTGTTGGTCAGTCGGAGTGTCCGCAATCGGCAGAAAGTAGTGCACCGAGGGACGTGCCTACAACACCTCCTTCAGCGGAAATCATTAGGTGGGTGGCTGAAGCAGTTTTTGTGATGATAAATGCCCAACCTGCAGGGCAATTGCACCACGCACCACCTATTGTTGAGCAAGAACCGGTTAGGGAGGCAGAGCCGAGAGTGGTGGAGCGCGCGGCAGTGGATCAGGTAGAGCCGAGGAGAGCTACAGAGAGACAGCTCAAGCATGTAATGGGATTTAATCCTCCTAGATTCGACGGGGTTGGAATGTCAGCTCAAGCTGAGGATTGGCTCTCTACGATAAAGAGGGTCTTGACGGCCACGTTAACTGAGGAGTGGCAGAAGACCACCATAGCGACCTTCCTTTTGGCTGGTGAGGCGAGGCTGTGGTGGGATGAGTTGGAGTTTCATCTCTTAGTGGGAAGGCAGCTTGCTGATGTGCCTATGGAGGAATTCTCAAGATTGTTCTTGGCCAGATATTTACCCTCTGCTCAGAAGCTTGAGATGGAGAATCAGTATCTTGGGTTGACTCAGGGAGCCAGAAGCGTGGACGAGTATCTCCACGAGTTTACACTGTTGGGTCGGTACGCTGGTGTTATGTTTACGGAATAAGAGAGGAAGACCAACCAATTTTCTGAGGGTCTATGTGGCGACCTATAGTTACTCCTTGCTAGGCCTAAGGTGCAGGGCTTCCTAGCCTTGGTCAATTCGACCCGGTCATTGGAAAAGGTTGTGAAGAAAGTGCAAGAGAAGAAGGACCCAGGGGAAAATAAGGTAGAGTTCAAAGTGCCAAATGCAAAGTCAGGATTCCGCAGATGGAACAAGAAGTAGAGGACTTCGAACTCAGCCCCTTCGTCTTGTACGTCGGGGGAAACCACAATTCGAGTCCCATGAGCTTGCTATAATTGTGGGAAGACGGGGCACTTTGCTCGTGAGTGTTGGAGCGGATGTGCAAAGTCTGAGAGGAAGCCTGGAGCGACCTATGTAGAGAAAGGGAAGGCGGTGGAGTCAACTGTGTCCCATCATGCTCCAACCCAGCCTAGAGTTTATAATCTTGGTCTGCAAGAGACCGTAAAGCAAGCTGACGTGGTGATAGGTATGAGTTAAATTTTAGTAGTTTAACTTTATGTAGTTGTTACCTCTTTTATATGTTAGCTTGTTATTCTTGGTGTTAGGCTTCGTGTTGGTTTTCGATTGTCCGGCGAGGGCCCTGTTTGATATGGGGGCTTCACATTCCTTCTTGTACGAAAATTCGTGTCACGCATCGGGGTCCCTTCCTCGATAGCAAAAGACAAGTTGGATGTGTTGTTGCCCAATGAGTGCTCTATGCGCACGGATAAGATCTATGTGGTAAAGATACGGATTGGGGACCAGGAGTTTGATTTGCGAGCATTGGTACTACCATTAGTGGAGTTCGACGTAATCTTTAGTATGGACTGGCTCTCGGAGTAGCAAGCTTGCATCGATTGCAACCGAAAGGAGGTTAAGTTGGGGCTGCATACTGAACAAGAGACTACGTTTGCGGGCATGAGGGGGTCGGGTAAAATTTTGATGTCGGCCCTTCAAGTGATCATGACAGTTCGGTCTGGTGCAGAGCTGTTTGTCACCTTAGTGCAAGCTTTAATGCCTAGGTCAAGTCTGGACAGTATCCCAGTTGTGTCTGAGTATCCTGATGTGTTCCCAGATGATCTCCTAGGAGCCCCTCCTCAGCGGGATATTGATTTTACTATTGAGCTGGTATCGGGTGCCAAACCGGTGTCACACTCTCCGCATCGGATAGCGCCGCGAGAGATGACGGAGTTGAAGGTGCAACTGTAGGAGTTGTTGGAGAAAGGGTATGTGCATCCAAGTTCGTCGCCTTGGAGAGCACCGGTTCTTTTTGTTAAGAGGAAGGGTGGGAGCTTGTGACTCTGTATTGACTATCGGGAGCTGAACAAGCTTATTGAGAAGAACAAGTATCCTATCCCCAGGATTGACTATCTATTTGATCAGTTGGTTGGGTCAACAGTGTATTCGAAGTTAGATCTGAAGTCCGGCTACTACCAATTGAGGATAAGGGAAAACGACATCCCAAAGACAGCGTTCAGCACGTGGTTTGGGCATTACGAGTTCACGGTCATGCCGTTTGGGCTGACCAATGCGTCATCCGCATTTATGGATCTGATGAACAAGACGTTTAGAGAATACCTGGATCGTTTTGTGATAGTATTTATCGATGACATCTTGGTATACTTGCAGTGTGAGGAGGACCATTACAAGCATCTACACATAGTGTTGGAGACGTTGAGGAGAAATCAGTTGTATGCTAAGTTCTCCAAGTGTGAGTTCTGGTTATCCTCAATAGCATTCCTTGGTCATGTTGTTAGTGGAGAAGGGATAGCGGTGGATCCGGCGAAGATAGTGGCGATACGGGAGTGGCCTATTTTGACTACAATGGCGTAAGTCCGGAGCTTTCTGGGGCTTGCCGGCTACAACAGGCGCTTCGTAGAGAACTTCTTGCAGATAGCTTTACCACTCACGACGTTGACAAGGAAAGATCAAAAGTTTGTGTGGTCGTTGGAGTGTGAGCAGGCTTTTGAAGAGTTGAAGACGCGGTTGACCACGACGCCTATTTTATGTTCGTCGAGTGGAACTAGAGGATTTGAAATTTATAGTGATGTTTCGGGCAGTGGTTTGGGTTGTATTCTGCTACAGCATGAGAGCGTGATAGCCTATGGTTTGCGATAATTGAAGGTTCATGAGAGGAATTATTTGGTTCATGACCTAGAGTTAGCGGCCGTGATATTTGCTCTGAAACTGTGGGGGCACTACCTGTACGATGTGAAAGTTGATATCTACATCGATCATAAGAGCCTGAAGTAATTGTTAGATTAGAAGGATTTGAACATGAGGCAGCGAAGGTGGATGGAGTTCTTGGGGGACTACACCTTCGAGATACATTATGTAACTGGGAAAGTAAATGCAGTGGCGGATTCATAGAGCCACAGGGCTCCTGCGCAGGCCAGTTGGTTGTCGGTACATGATGAGAGCTTGGTCCGTGATTTGGAGGCATTAGAGATCTCCTGCGTTGATAAACGGTCTAGTGCCGAGGCAATATTGTGTTGGACAGAGGTGCAGTATGACCTTGTTGATAGAGTTCGACAGGCTGTTGTTCAGGATAGCAGCATGAAGCGGATCTTAGATGAATCTTTGGATGGGTCAAATTCCTAGTTTGCGGTTGAGGATGGACTGCTAAGGAAGGACGGTCGTCTATGCGTCCCTAGTGCAGATAATCTTCGGGAGGAGTTGATGTACGAGGCTCATCATACCAAGTACTCAATCCACCCGGGAAGCACGAAGATGTATAGAGACATGAAAAGTTATTCTGGTGGCCAAGATTAAAGAAGAATGTAGCACTTTATGTGGCCAAGTGCCAAACCTGTGCCTTCGTGAAGGCGGAGTGTCAGAAGCCCGGAGGTCTCCTAAAGTCCTTGCCTATCCCGGAATGAAAATTCGACGACATTTCTATGGATTTTGTGCATGGTTTACCAAAGTCGCAGAGGGGTAACGATGTCATCTGGGTGGTCGTAGATAGGTTGATAAAAGTGTCGCATTTCGTCCCGAATAGGAAGGAAGATCTGCTGGAAAAGTTAGCCAAACTCTATGTGGATAATATCGTGCGATTGCATGGTGTGCCCCGCAGTATTATTAGTGACCGAGATGGACGCTTCACGTCGAAGGACTGGAGGCTGGTGCATAGTTTGTTGGGAACTAAGCTGAGTTTCAGCACAGCCTTCCATCCACAGATGGATGGTCAGACCGAGAGGGTCAACAGGATGATGGAGGACATGCTTCGCATGTGCGTCCTAGATTTCAGGAAGCATTGGGAAGATCACCTGTACATGGTGGAGTTTGCGTATAACAACAGCTTTCAAGCGAGTATTGGAATGGCACCTTTCGAGGCCTTGTATGGGAAGAAATGTCGTACGTCGTTGTCTTGGTTGGAGATAGGCGAGTCGAAGTTGTATAAACGTCAAGCGGTGGAAGACACCACTTCAATGGTACGTACAATTCAGGAAAGGTTGAAGATCGCTCAGGACAGGCAAGCAAAGTACTATAACGCCAAGCATAGGAACGTGGAGTTCGGTGTTAGCGACTGGGTGTATTTAAAAATCAAGCCGTTCAAGGGAGTTTCGCGGGTTCGACGCTTGAAGAAGCTGAGTCTGAGATATCTTGAACCATTTGAAATCCTGGAGCGTGTTGGCAAAGCAGCGTATAGATTGAAGCTGTCGGTGGAATTGAGTGGGCTACACTATGTGTTCCACGTATCGGTGTTGCGTAAGGTGGTACAAGATCCTTCACAGATAGTTGGGGTCGATCAAGTGCTGGTTGATTACGAGTTAATGACAAAGGTCAAGCCTATACATATAGAAGACGTTGAAGTCAAGCAACTCCGCAACAAGTAAATCCGAATGGTTAAGGTCTGTTGGGATAACTGCGGACGTGAGGAGCTTTCATGGGAATGAGGGTAAACTATGATGGAGGAATACCTCGAGTTATTCCACTCAAGTAACATTTAGTTTTGTGTACCCTTACTTAATTTCGGGACGAAATTCCTTAAGGGGGGAGATTTGTAATGCCCCGAAAATCATTTTTGAACTGATCGCATCCAAAAGAAATTTTGGTTCCTGTATAGGGGTACATGGCCTAGGACACGAGCGTGTCCAAGGCCGTGTCTTGCTTTGTGTGTTGGCTGGCTGTGTCCAGAGAAGGACATGGCAGGAAACACGGGTTGTGCGCAGTTTTGACAAGGGCGTGTCAGGGGTGACACATGCGTGTTCATACCCGTGTCCCCACCCGTGTTCAGCAGGGACATGATGGTTGGCATGACGGTTATATGTGACACGCCTCCGGTCACGGGTGTGTAGAGGACCCGACACGGGATGTCAGGTTCAGACACAGGCGTGTCTTAGCCCGTGTGGTTTTCCTGCGTTCGACGATCGTGCCTGGATCGAGGCACACGACCGGGGACACGACCGTGTGCAAGGCCGTGTTCGGCCCAGGTTTGAGGATTTTTTGGCAGATCTGAGCCGTTCGTTTTCTTTAAGTATGATCTGACGGCCCATATTTGTCCCTGCTCTGTTAAGGCCCGGAATGGTGGGTTAACTCCTCATTTCTCCCTTAAGCTTTCTCTTTCCAAGGAGTTAGAGCAAGGAGGAAGAAGGAGGAGGATTTGGGCTGCCGGCAGAGCATCGGAGCATCGTTTAGAGAACCGAGAGCGGATCCGTGGAGGAAATTCCATTACGAAGACTTCTATCCGGATACTTTTCCATGGCGCAAAAGCGTACTTCAAGGGTAACGATTCTCTACTTGAGCATGTGAAGCTCTCTTCCTTTCTGCATAGGGAAACCCGCTCCCGCAAGTGTGCGGAGAGTGTGCGGTGTTCTCTGGGGTTGACGTGAATAGTCCCCCTTATGTTGCCCATAGAGTCCGGAATCGAAGTACGAACATAGGCATTGTGTGTGAAGCCTACCCGGACATGTTGGTCTGGATCGGTGATGTTGCATTTGTTATGGTTTGCCGGAAAAGACTCTGTGCTTTGGGTTTTTAGGGTTTCTACGCGGTAGATTGCAGCAGGGATCCTTGGTGATTAACTAAAAGGCGCACCCGAAAAACTGAGCGGAATCGTTGTTCTGCTAACTTGGCGGTCAGGGAACCGGCCTTGAACATAACCGGGTTATGTGATTGTTTGGAATAGCAGGATCTGAGAGAAGCTTGGCTCGTGAGTACGTATTAAGGTGAACTACGCGGTGTGAGCAACGGGCAAGTGGAATCGGACCTGGGCTATGTGGTTCGGTGCGAGAGACCTGAAAATGGGACTGGTCGCTAGCGTAGTCGGGAGCCTTAGACGGTGGTCAGAAAGGCTAGAATGCTCACGAGGTTGCCATCCTGGGGGTGGTGGTGAAGACGCTGAATTGTCAGGATTCACCGATAATGTGCTCTGAGTGCACGGGGTGTTTGGCCGTGCGAGCCTACACCTGTGGCGTAGTATGTTTGTTCTATATTGTTTAGCTGGGCTAATGAATTGCAGGGAAGGAGCACCCCCGTCCCAAGTTAGGGGCGGGGTCATTATAATTTGGTCGGCTTTGTCTGACCGTTGCTTTGTTTGCCACCGTGCGGTGGAATTTTGCTTGCAGGTGGTGCGTAGCCGAGTACCAAATAGCGGGTTGGAGCTCATGTTGCTGTGCTGTCCCTCGAAGGCCAAAGCGAATAGTTGTTCTTTATTCTGTCATGTGTGGCCGGCCTGCGAGTCGATGTATGGAAAACATTATATAGCTACGTGAACTCTTGTAAGGCCATAAGGCCAAGTATATTTCAGTGTATTTGTGTTTCATTCCAGTTGTAGTGGTTGTGGACATTCATGATTATTGGATTACAGTTATGGGTTCTTTCAACTGTTTAAAAGCTTCCGTTAGAATGCTCTGTGTAGGACGAGTAGTCTTAATTGGATAGTTTGGTTATTCATACGTAACCCTTCCGACTGTTTGTGGTATATGGCGTCGGGTTCGAGCTGGACCTTCTGTTATATGTCATACGCCAGATGGGGGTGTTACAGAGACGGGTGGAAGATGGCTTTTAAATCAAAGGATGGACTCTATGAGTGGTTGGTGCTTGGGGAGGGACTCACTAATGGCCCAAGTATATTTTTGAGGTTGATGACCTTAGTGTTCAAGCCTTATCTAGGAAAATTTGTAGTTATTTACTTTGATGATATCTTAATCTTTAGCTCCTCACCGAACGATCATGAGTCTCACTTGAGGATGGTACTTACCATATTGCGCACAGAAAAATTATTTGTTAATCTTAAGAAATGTACATTTAATGTTCCATCTATGGAGTTCCTAGGTTATATTGTCAGTTCAGAGGGCATCCATGTGGATCCCAAGAAGGTCCAAGCCATCAAAGATTGGTCGGAACCAACTAATATACGGGATGTTTAGAGTTTTCACGGATTAGCAACTTTTTACCGCCGATTTATCAAGGATTTTAGTAGTGTTATGGCACCAATCACGGAGTGCAAGAAGAAGGGAGACTTTAAGTGGACTAAATCGGCCGCCAAAGTTTTTGAAATAATTAAATCCCGAATGTCGGAAGCTCCTCTTTTACGATTACTAGATTTTAATAAAGATTTTGAATTGTCCTGTGACGCATCTGGAGTCGGTATTGGTGGTGTCTTGAGTCAAGAGGGACTTCCTATTAGATACTTTAGTGAGAAGCTCTCGAGACCAAAATTAAATTAGTCTAATTATGACAGAGAGTTTTATGTGGTTATTCGGTGTTTACAACATCGACGCCATTATTTGATCTCTAAGGAATTTGTGATTCTATCCGACCACGAGACATTGCGATTTATTAATTCCCAAAATAAAGTTAGCCCAAGGCATGCTAAGTGGGTCTCCTATCTTTAGGAGTATAACTTTATAATTAAACATCTAAATAGAACTTTAAATCGTGTGGCGGATGCTCTTAGTCGTGTCTCGTTATTGTTGTCTACGCTAGAGGTCAAAGTGATTGAATTTGATAGGATAAAGTATGAGTACATTAATTGTTCGGATTTTAAGGACATCTATAATTCCACTCAAGACAACTCTCCCACTACCATCTTAGCATATTATATTCGGGACGGTTATTTATTTAAGCATTCAAATATTTGTATTCCTCGTTCTTCCCTTAGGCATTTTATCGTATGGGAATTACATAGTGGCGGTTTAGGTGGACTTTTCGGGCGTGATAAGACGATTACATTAGTCGAAGATAAGTTCTACTGGCCAGGCCTAAAATCTACAGTTAATGAAATTGTGGGTAGTTGTCGTGAGTGTCAACTAGCTAAAGGTAATAAAACAAATGCGGGACTTTATACCCCTCTGCCGATTCCTTCGATTCCCTGGGAAGAATTTAGTATGGACTTTATCCTAGGCCTACCAGTCACGTTTCGACGTCATGATTTCATTCTAGTGGTAGTAGATCGTTTTTATAAAATGGCCAATTTTATCGCGTGTAGTAAGACCGATGATGCGTCAAATGTAGCGAAATTATATTTTAAAGAAGTTGTGGGGCATAGGGGCGTTCCAAAAACGATAGTGACCGATAAGGACGTGAAATTTACTAGTTATTTTTGGAATACCCTATGAAGAATTATGGGCACCAAACTATTGTTTACTTCGGCCTACCATCCCCAGACAGATGGGCAAACGAAAGTGGTAAACAGAAGTATGGGGAGCTTACTCCATTGTCTTGTGGGTGACCATTAGGGTACGTGGGACCTCATCCTTCCCCATGCACAGTTCGCGTACAACAACTCGAAAAATAGGTCCACGGGTTTATCACCAAATGAGATCATGCACGGATATAATGCACCAGTGCCACTTGACTTGATTCCGTTACCGCCATCTTATAATTCAAGTCAATTTGCACAGGATTTTGCCTCTCATATTCATAATTTACATAAACACATAAATGAAGAGTTAACCACACAATATGCATCTTATCAAGTTCATGCTAATGTACATAAAAGAGAGTCTCACTTTAAGATTGACGATTTAGTCATGGTGTGTCTCGTCCCTGAACGGATGCCTTCAGGCACTATAAAAAAGTTTGCGAATCGGAGAGCTGGACCTTTTCGGATCTTAAAGAAATTAGGAGAAAACGCATATCTTTTGGAGTTACCCACTGATTGGGGTATTTCTCCTATTTTTAATGTTTCTGATTTAACGTCATATGTTTCTCCACCACTTGAATTATCTAACTGTCTGTTTCGCTCCACTGCACTTTCTAATGGGTTGGGGGGTGAGCTTGTGTCTGGATCGCTCTCTCCATCGGTCTCCAATAGAGGTACGTTGGTTGTTGATGATGAAACGTTTCCTCCTTTATTGCCTAATGCTTTTCCTAGGTTTCCCAAGACAACTTTTTTGCCAAACAGTATCATCAAGGATGAAGTGCTTTCCTCTCTAGGTGGTGATGTTTGCCACTACTTGATTCGATGGCGTGATCGTCCGGCCTCCGATGATTCTTGGCTTCCAGAATCGGAGGTGGCTCTCTTGGATGATGCTCTTCTGTGCCGGTACCTGCGGGATAACTCATCGGTGATGAGTACTTTCGAGTGGGGGAGGATTGATGGAGATGATGACCCCTAACATATTTAAGATGATGACGACATGCATGCGAAAGATTTCTATCCGTCTCCAACAAAAGACTTACGGTGCCATGGTGACCTTGTGAAGCGACGCCACAATCTCCTCCCTCAGCGCAAGACGGCCAATTAATATTTAGTTGCATTTTTATTTTATTTTATTTTATTTTGCTAGCTTGTGAGCATTTTAATTATTATTTCATGTGGGAGTGTTTTATTATTATTTGGTCTGCATGTAGCCAAACTTTGTTATGAGCCTATATAAGGCCATGCTATGGTTAAATTTTTTTAAGTTTAATGAAAAGAATTTTGAACCCTAACTCCCTTTGAGATTTCCTCTCTTCCTTTCCTCCTATTTCAAAGATTTCAGCGAAGCATCTCCCCTTCATCACCCTAGCTGCCAACCCATCCTCATCACCCTAGCCGCCTCCTTTTCCTCTTCCCCTCACCAAAATCACCAGCCTCTCCCCTCAACCTAGCCGACCACCATCACACCACCCCCCTCTCCTACCCGAGCCCCTTTCCTCATCACAAACCTAGCCGACCATCCCCTCTCCCACAACCCGTCCACCACTATAACACCCCTAGCCACCACCTTTTCTCTCTCCACCATTCTCCATATACATGGTCACCTTTTCTCTCTCCAAAATCCGACCCATAGCAATCCTCTTCAAGGCCGGCCAACCTTCAAACCTTGGGGTGAGATCCAGCCAAGGCGTGACACGACGAAGGTGGACAAGTTTTCATCTTCAACCGGCGTAACTTCGGCGGAGCCGTTGAAGAGCGATCCAAGATAGAGAAAATCGGAATCATCCATTCCGATTGGGTAACGAAAATAACTACCTTCGTGTGTTTCTTTTCTTAGATTTTCTTGTGGTGGAAAATTTTGGCGTTGAATCTTGAAGCATTAAATACTCGTGGTTTTTCTTCGATCGTTTTGTGTTTATCTTGATTGATTTATTTTTCAAGAGGATTGGCAAACCTAGTAACTTTTTGTTGGGAGAGATCTACCGTTTTCCGAATCGTAATTTTTTGGAAGATCTCTTTTGGTACAACCATCGCATGATCGGACCGGGTTGGTCCTTTTAGCCCGAAATAATATTGGCATATAGCCTATTATTCGATCCTAATCGGTTTGGCTACCCGTACGTTAGCATCTAATTGAAATCATTGTTGCATGTGGCTGCGTTGAAAAATTATGCGAGTGTAGAATTCGAACATTGAGAGACAATCATGCCTGATTCGTGGATCTTATGGATTCAACGTGTGGGCATGCATCAGAACCCATTAGAGTTCTTATGGTAGAAGAATTCTCCATACCATATTTCTTAATCAACTCCTTAGTGAACTTAGATTGAGAGATGGATATTCCATCTTCTGATTGTCTAACTTGGAATTCCAAGAAGAACTTTAGCTCACTCATGCTGCTTATTTCATACTTGCCTTGCATAAGCCTTGCAAATTTACTACACAGCTTCTCATTAGTAGACCCAAAGATTATGTCATCTACATAAATCTGGACAAGGATGCTTGATCCTTTTATGTCCCTAAGAAATAGTGTCTTGTCTATCTTTCCTTTAAAGAACTCATTCTCTATAAGAAATGTAGTCAGGGTCTCATACCATGCTCTAGGTGCCTGTTTTAACTCATATAAAGCCTTGTGCAATCTAAAAACATAGGTGTTGAGTTTAGGGTTAACAAAACTGGTGGCTGCTCTACATAAACTTCCTCCTCCAGTATATCATTTAGGAATGCTGACTTTACATCCATCTGGTAGACCTTCTATCCTTTGAATGCTGCATGAGCTAAAAACAACCTTATGACTTCTATCCTAGCTACAGGTGCAAATGTTTGGTCAAAGTCTAACCCTTTCTCTTGTTTATATCCTTTAGCAACAAATCTAGCTTTTTTCTTGACTATAACCCCATACTCATCTAATTTATTTTTCTAAATCCACTTAGTGCCTATGACATTGTGATCACTAGGTCTAGGAACTAGAATCCAGACTTTGCATCTCTCAAATTGATTGAGCTCTTCTTGCATAGAAATAATCCAATTAGGGTCTAAATTGGCTTCTTTAAACCTTTTAGGTTCTATCTGAGAGAGAAAACTAGAGTATAGAACATCATTGTGATGTCTACTCCTAGTAGTTACTCCTAATCTGGCATCACCTATTATTTGATCAATAGGATGATCTCTAAGGTGTCTAACTGCTAATAGCAGGTGCCTACCATCACCTAGTACTGTAGGAGGATTAGGATGATTCTCTTCCTCCCCCTGGGCAGTTGCAGTATCTTCTATAGGAATTTCTATATTGTCTCTAATGTGTAACTCTATATCAGGTGAGTCATTTATTTTTTTCTTTTCCATTCTAGAGTTACAACACCTAGGCCAGAGTTATTAGTGATCTCATTAAATAAAACAAATGATTCATCAAAAACTACATTAATACATTCTTCTACAATTTGATATTTCAAGTTGTAGATCCTATAAGCTTTGCTATCAAGACTATACCATACAAAGATTCTTTCATAGGATTTCACTGAGAACTTGGTTAGATAAGTTTTCCCATTGTCCAATACATAACACTTGCTACCAAAAATTTTAAAGTAGGACATATTTGATTTTCTGCCTTTCATTAGTTCATAGGGAGCCTTGTTGTGATTCTTGTTGATCAATGCTCTATTCTGAACATAACATGTTATGTTTACAGCCTCAGCTCAGAAATATTCTGTGAGAAATGTATCACTCAACATTATTCTAGCTGTCTCAATAAGAGTTCTATTTTCCTCTCAGCAACTCCATTTTGCTTGTTGTTCTTGGAGAGGAGAACTCCTGAAATATTCCTAGTTCCTTACAAAAATTTGTCATCTTTTCAGATTGAAATTCTGTACTATGATCACTTCTAAGTTTGACCACAAAACATCTCATTTCATTCTGAATTTGTTTGACAAAATCAGCAAGAATGTCTAGTGTTTCAGACTTTCTGCTTAAGAAGAATACCCAAGCAAACCTGGAGTGATCATCCACAATCACATAGGTATAGGACTTCCTACCCAAACTAAGGACTTCCATATAACCAAATAGATCCATATGAAGTAAGTACAGACACCTCTTAGTGTCTTTGGACTAAATGCTCTTAAAGGAAACTTTTCTCTGTTTGCATTTTTGACATGCAAGACATGATCCTTCTTTGGAGCATTTGAGTTGTGGACTATTTCTCACTAAGTTCATAGAGAATAGTTTACTCATAGCTTTGTAGTTTAAGTGAGTCAGCCTCTCGTGCCACTGTACACACAAAGAGTTTTTCTCACTGGCTACAAGGCATACATGTGATTTTTCATTTATACTTAAGTTTAGAAAATAAATGTTCCCACTTCTAGTGCCTGACAAGATGATCTCTTGAATCACTACACCATGTCATGCATATGGTAGCGCTCAAAAACCGCTATTGTATATAAAAACACCGCTACTGTATGGCTACGGTAGCGGTTGCGCGTGTGTTGCATCTGTTGCCGTGGTCGTAGGGTATGGTAGCGGTTAGCCATTGTATTGTGGCGTTCTTACAACCACTACTATAGGTACATCATTTGTAGCGGTTATGATATTCAATGGTAGCGATTATTCCATTTTACAGCAACGGTTACGATACTCTATGGTAACGTTTATGCTTGTCTTTGACAACATTTATGGCTTTCGATGTCAGCGGTCATCCTCATATATAGTATCGGTTTTTATTGTCAATGACGCTAAAGCGTTTATCCTCATAAAAACGCCACAAAAGCGTCGTCATTGCGAGCGTAGCGATTGAGCATTGCGGCACTTTTCTAAAAACGTCGTGGTATCCCACATAAATGTTCTAATTTTGAACACACAAATATCAACAATATAGGACAACCAATCAGTGTAATTTTATGTCGTATAAGCAAAAGAAAATACCATTAATTAAGAATCCATCACCGGGAAAATGACAATCATCAATAAAAATCTTAATTATAAACAAATGAATGTGTCACTAATAGGATAATTACATTATCGTAAAGAATAAAGAAATTATTAGTAATGCTATACATGAAAACTATAAACATAAATGCTATGTTTGAGCCATGAATAGGTTAAAGTCACAAGGGTTTGGCAGCACACTCATGCATCTGCTATCCATTTGATGTTCGGCTTCAACTTTTTCTGCCAACACATCCAACCAGCAACCCTTTTCTCAGAACATACAGATAATATGACCCTCTTGTGCGGAGCTTGGTGAGGATCTGTGTTTTTCTTCCTTGAAATTTTAGACTCATACCACAACTTGAGCACAAGTTTGATATACCTGTATAAAAAATGATTAAAAATTAACATCATTTTACATATAATAATTCAATGCAATTTTCTACATTGTTCTGCAATTTATTTATTGATAAATGACTTGATCAATATAAAGTATAAACATCATTTTAGGCGTGTCAGAAAAAGTTGTATGGCTTGCTATTGCATGGGATATGTAACAGTTGGGCATTGGTAGAGGTTTAAGTAGGACAATCAAAAACATCAAGTGATTAAAAAAACAGGAGAGAACGAACTTGTGTTGCACAATCATACAGCTAAATTATAAGCACAAACAACCAACCTTGCTAGTAGCTTCAGAATCAATTCTACATATATCTCCTGATACAAGCTTGTATTGGTAGCGGCATTTTGAACATGATGCAACCTGCAAAACACTTGGCCGGATATTTAGTGAGGCTTGCAAAAATGAGTACCGCGAAGTGAAAATTTGGCACTTTTACTTCAGACCACAAATGCTGCACTTCAGTTCAACTCCAAAAAGGTATCAACCAATCATTTTTCATATTGTTGGTTATATTATGATAGTTATTGCTGAGACCATTAACTGAATGAACAAAAGCTTGATAAAGATATACCTAAAATGTTGTTTATTACAGGAACATTATGATTAATGAAGAAAAACTAAATTGTATTTGTAACGTCCACATCCTTTTTTTATTGCTAATTGCTTCTTAATGGCATTGCTCGATTGTAGTAACAATATTGCTCTATGTGTAGAGACAAGAGGAGAAGATTATAAGTCAAGACTCCTGAAAAAACAACAGTCGTTTGAGTAGGACAATCAGAAACTTCTATCGAAGCTAACGCAGAGACAACTAGACAACTAAACTACAACAGATTATTGACAAAAAAGTCAACTATAGACCTCATCCGTTAAACCGTCATTCGTTAAGGATCACCAAACAAACATCACCTGTTTGAAGATAAAAGTGGATAAGTTATTAATATAAATAAGAATACATCAAGTGATTAAAAAAATCTGTAAAATTATTGCATATTTAGTACTCAGAATGAATGGCGATATGCAGGAGAAGCTAACTTGATCCCAACGTCTCTATCTTAAGCCCGGAATTCAAAAATTTTGGTGGGAGACTTGCTGAAGAAGGTAAGAAAATAACTTGAAAATGCAGTTTACCAATTGAAGATTTTGCTGAAAAATATGTGTATCAGTACTCCCGTTTACAGTTTGCTAGCTGAAACCTCATCCGTTTGAACATAAAACCAACAATCACAAGAATTAAAAAAAAAACTATAATGTACATAAAAGATTATGAAATACCTGTGAGTACATTAGAAGTTGCTAGCTATTGAGAAAAGAATAATAGTAAAATAGAATTTGGGGATTTGAGCATAAACAGTGAAGATTAGAAAATGCAGTAATTAGGCATTTATAAAATTATTGTCAAAAACTTAAGCAGGAGATGGGACAGACAACAAACATGGATGCATAGTTTAGGTTTAACACTACATATAACGCGTGATTAATTTTATCAGAACGCGACAAGAAATAGCGGTAGATTAACTAACATGTTATGATTCCTGAAAGTTAAAAGTTATTAAAACATTTTAATTATGCATCTTGCAAACAAAACATCTTTATTTGGCATCCTGCAAACAAAACAGTACTCAAAAGGAACATAAGATGAGCTGCTTGCATTCCTTATCCCTTGTCCACTAACGGCATCTCCTGGAGATTGGATCCTTGTCGCGAATCCAGCAAGAATAGAATCCAAATCAAGATTAGGAATGAGACGTTGGAGGTTGATTAAGACTGTTGAAAGAATCTTCTGCGTCAATTCATCCTTTACCCTTGCTGTGACTGACTTCACAAGGTCTACCAGAACTTTTACATTGATGTCATCAACCAATGTACCAATACTTGATGATGATGCCTTAAAATCAGATTTAGTGACATTTTCCCAAGCGGTTTCCCATTAGCCTAAAATAAGTCCTCCCAAACGGACCTTAGTGATTTCCCATTAGCCTTCCTTCGACATCACAACATTGAACGGATCACTTGTGCTACAATTCTCGCCCTGTTGCGCTTGCATTTCCTCCATTTCAGTATGTATTACAACTTATACATTTTAGTAATTAATAAAACAAATACCAAAGACTTAAGCAAGATAACAAGCATAATTACAATTTTTCTTTGGGTATATTCGAAAGATTTCTTGTACTCTCGGGTGACAACTCTTTTGCGGGTATCGGTAAACATCTGCACTGTCGTGGGAGGTTCTTTGTTTGCATTAGCCTTTTGCTGCAAATGACAATAGAATAAATTTTAAGCTACAAATAGGAAGCTTTGAATTCCTGAATCACAAAATCACATACCAGCTCATTTCTAACGCATGCAAAACTTGTTCGACCGGTTGTGTGCATATTTTTTTGCTTTTTCCGTCATCGCTTATTTCTTCTGGCTAATTTCTGCACATTATCAAAATGTATCAGCTTCCAAATAGCAGAAAAGAAGGAAAGTTCAAATCAAAATAATTATACAAATTCAAAATAGCATACCTTATATAGCTTGGACCCTACCATCTCGATAAATCTCTTGAATTGTTCTTCAAGAATACCTTTTGGTCGATTGAAGAGTCTTTCCTTGTCAATGTCATATGGCTTATAAAACGTCTTTTTGATTATCGTCTTATATCTTCGCCAGCTACCATTAATTGTTGCAAGAACCTACTTCTTCATGTAATATAATCCATAAGCTATATTATCAGATAAAGGCTTGACGCATTATCAAGTCTTTTCAGTGAAATGCCATGAAAGAGCAACTCGATTTTGACCTGGATCAGCTCGTGGAGCTCAGCTGCTCAGGGAAGGCGCTGGATCTGATAGGGGAAAAGAATTGAACATGTTTGATAAGGAAAACCTAATTATGGCAGAAATCAGGAAATTGCAGGAAAGAATCGAATAAGAAGAATAAACCCGGGATCCTTACCTCTGCTTTGGACGCGGAAGAGGCGGTGAATACCCAGCAACGACAGACGAGGCGAGTTTTCGAGATGCCTCGAGAAGACGATGACAGACGCTGACGACGACCGATTTGCCGAGATACTCCGTCTGGAAATCGCGAAAGGGGGGACTGGGGAGGGTCGGCCGACTATCCTGCTTCTCCTCACGAGATTTTTTTACTTAACCGTAGGAATGACTGATTGAGCGACCGACTATCTTGCTGCGCCCCTGATAAATCCAATAATCTGGTAAAGAACCAATTGAACCGTCCAGTTCAAAAATGATTAATACTTTTTTTCCGAAATGATATACCCTTTATATCACCACTGTAACTAGCTTCGCACCTGTCTGCATTAATACAAGTTTCATACTAGTAAAAATGATATACCCTTTATAATATAGATTATGAAATCTAAATGGGGGAAAGTCATGTGAGAGAAAATTTTGGTGAAAAATTAGGGTGTGGTAGCATTTATAATATATAGTAGCGGTTGCAAATGCATCCATAAATTTCTATTGGTAGCGTTTTTGGAACCGCGACAAAATAACTGATACTGTAGGTATGATATGTTATATTAGCGTTTATTTATCTACAGTTGCGGTTATAAACGCTACCATAAATATCTTTTAGTAGCATTTATATAACCACTACAAATTAAGCGCTACCATATGCATGATATGGTGTAGTGAATTCCTTATCAAACACCTGTCATTGTGGAAAACAATTTCATACCCTATATCACAAAGTGTAACGACCTGGCCCGCTAAGTGGCACAACGTCGTTGACCCACCAGTAGCCCGGGTTTAGAGCTCAGAGGCCCGCAGGCATGTCTCTCCCCACGGCGCCACGGTGGTTCAGCCTCAAACATCAAGGCCTTCATGCCCAGTACACCCCAACCCATCACCGTGACTGTTTTTCACCACAGTAGGTTGTTGTTGGGGTTCGAACCCACAACCTTGATAAGACTCTCTTCCACCAGAGCTCATCACCAACTGATCTGCAGCTCAGTTGGTGATGAGCTCTGGTGGAAGAGAGTCTAATCAAGGTTGTGGGTTCGAACCCCAGCAACAACCTACCGTGGTGAAAAACAGTCACAGTGATGGGTTGGGGTGTACTGGGCTTGAAGGCCTTGATGTTTGAGGCTGAACCACCGTGGCGCCGTGGGGAGAGACATGCATGCGGGCCTCTGAGCTCTAAACCAGGCCTGCTGGTGGGCCGGTGGCGCTGTGCCACTCAGCGGGCCAGGTTATTACAAAAAGTGTAATTTTTATGTAACGGCCCGATTTAGAGCTCAGAGGCTACCACACCCAACCATGGGCCGCATAGCGTGTCTCGCCCCGAAGGCCCATTACAGGGCTGCAACCCAATACACCCCAACGCCTCTCCCGCATGTTTTTCAGCAAGGCGCGTTGTTGGCACTAGATATTGAACCCGTAACCCTTGATAACACTCTCTTCCACCAGAGCTCATCACCAACTGAGGTGCAGCTTTGAGTAGAAAGACCGCTAAAATCTTTAATCTGTCGGTACAGTGCTTGGTAGAAGAATTTTTGTTGATGGATATTGAGGTTGGGAGTCGTACTGTGCCTACTAGTTTGGAAGCGAAAGAACCCTCTTGAATTTCCCTTACTCGAGCACATCAGAAGGATAATCCTGATTTGTTGCACCTCAAGAATAGAACCATGAAGGAGAGATACCGGATTTCTCCTTGGATGAGTTGGATACCTTGAGGTATCGGGGTAGATTATGCGTCCCCGCCTTTGGCGACATTCGGGCTAAGATCTGTGCTGAAGCTCATGATAACAGTGTAGCCTACAACCCTGGTTCCACTAAGATGTATAAGGATCTAAAGCAAATTGTTTGGTGGTCAGGGATGAAAAATGATATCGCGAAGTTTGTATCAGAATGTTATACGTGTCAGCGTGTTAAGGCTGATCATAGAAGGCCTCGTGGTAAATTAACACCGCTTGATATTTCAAGTTGGAAATGAGAGAGTATTTCAATGGATTTCATCACCGGTCTACCAAAATCTCCCCGTGGTCAAGACTCTGTTTGGGTGATAGTCGACAAATTAACAAAGTGTGCTCACTTTGTTCCGTTTAAGATTGGGTATTCGATGAAGAAGATAGCTGAGCTATATCTTGAAGAGGTCATCAGGTTACATGGAGTGCCTGTTAGCATTGTATCAGATCGGGACTCCAGATTTGCGTCTCGCTTTTGGAAGAGTTTACAGGAGGGGTTGGGTTCCGATTTGAGTTATTCCACTGCCTATCATCCGCAGACGAATGATCAGACGAAAAGAGTAAATCAAATCGTAGAAGACATGATCAGGTGTTATATTTTGGATCATGGTGGTGCTTGGGATGAGTGTCTCAGACACATGGAGTTTGCATACAATAATAGTTATCAAGAGAGTATGCAGATGGCCCCGTTTGAGGCCTTATATGGGAGGCGTTGTATAACTCCTTTTTTGGGGCTGAAGTCGGTGAGAGACCGTTGCTAGGTCCGGAAGTCCTTGAGGAGATGAATTGTGTCGTAACTCTTATTCGAGAAAATCTCTGTGTGGCCCAAGAGCGCTATGAGAAGTATGCTAATCAACGAAGGGTCGATCTGGAGTTTTACGTTGGAGACTTGGTTTTTCTGAAGGTTTCTCCGATGAATGACGTTAAAAGGTTTGGAAGGAACCACAAATTAGACTCCCGGTACGTGGGACCTTTCCAAATTATTGAGCGCATCAGAGTGTCAGCTTATAGGCTAGAGTTGCCTGCTACCTTCCCTTGTATCCGTGATGTGTTCCATGTGAGCCAGTTGCGGAAGTGTGTTCGTAGTGATCGACAAGTCCTCGACTCGATGCCCCAGATTTATCCCAACCTTACGTATGTGGAAGAACCCGTTCGTATTCTGTATTCTCAAGAGCGTCTGTTGCGAATAAAGACCATCCCTATGGTCAAGATTCTTTGGAAAAATCAAGATGTCGAGAGCGCGACGTGGGAATTGGAATCGGCGATGAGGGAATCTCACCTGCACCTCTTCTTTTAGTTTCGGGTATGTCGTTATAATTTAAGTAATGTTTGACTTTATCGTTTTGGTTTGGTTTTAGAGTTGTGTTAAGTTTCGGGACGGAACTTATTTTTAGGGGGAGTGACTGTAACGCCCCATATTTTTTTCGAAGATTTTATTTGCATGGGCATCGTCATATTTATGACGTCGTGGCGTAACTTTTAACGTCGAGTTGGCGGCGCAATGCTGTTAAGGCATTTTCGCGTCCGTGTGGTCGAGTCCGCCGAATTCTTGTTGTAATGGGAAAATTTTGCATTTGGAATTTAAGTTAAGTAATTTTGGACTTGCTCGTCAAGGTTCGTCACAATCCGAGCATTTTTGGAGTCTCGGCGCGCGATTGATGTTTTGGATTGTTTATGTTAGCCGTATACTTTGAAGATTAATATCTCGGGAATGGCTCGTCGGATTTTGGTTTTGACTTCGCCGTTGTGTTCGTAGCGTCAGTGTTCGCCTTCGGTGCGAATTTCATTTGATTCGGCGCGCGTTCGATCCTCCGTTTTGATCTCGTATTTTCTTTTTCAAAAATATAAAATATGAATATTTTAATATTAAAGCACTATTCAAAAATGTTTTTACTATTCATTTATATAGTTTGATCAAAATGATATAATTGTAAAAAATTGTTCTATATGCAAATTTTTTTTCTCATCTACAGTAATCTTACTCGAGTACCTCCTATGCTTCTCCAGTACTTCTGTATGAGTACTCGTGTGCTGATTTCTTCTTACTCGAGAGCTCTTTTTTATTATTATTTACTCGAGTACCTCTTTTGTCTCTCGAGTGTTTCTTCTTCAGTTACTCGAGTCCTGTATTAAACTACTCGAGTAGTCATTTTGAACTACTCGTGTAGTCATTTTGAACTACTCGAGTAGGCATTTTGAACTACTCGAGTAGCCATTTTGAACTACTCAAGTAGCCGTTTTCTACCTCTCGAGTACCCGTAAGCTTGTTCTCGTGTAGTCCGTTGTTGTTTGTGTTCGGGAGCCTTTTTGAGGGTCAAAACGATGTCATATGAAAAAATGGTTAATATGAAATTTGTTCGTCTCGACGAGATCTACAACTTTTATGTTGGCCACTTTTCGATTTGAACCCATCCTAAACTATTATTTTCATCTTCCGCATACCAGCGCGTAAAAAGTCCATTTTATGACAAAAGATTTTATAAATATATATATTTAAATATACATTTATATATATCTTTATAGATATCAATATATATATATATATATATATATATATATATATATATATATATATATATATATATATATATATATATATATGAAAGATATGGTACCTAAACACCTAGAGGGGGGGGGGGGGGGTTAATAGGTGACCTAATCCTTTTCTAACTTTATTGACAGCAATCAGTTATATCACAGCAATCTACCTAGTTTATCACAGCAAACACAGCAACAATATCAGCACAGTACAGCACACAGTGATTTATAGTGGTTCCCCTAGATATGGGTACATCCACTTTCCCCCTTCGCCTATCTAGCAGTGTACTAGATTCGGCCAAACTCCTGCACTGTCTCAGAACCCAAATTGGTTCCTACACCTCAGGCCCAAAGCCTTACAACTCAGCTTTATCCCAAAGCCTACACTCAGCCAATCAAGGCCTACACTCAGCCAACCAATGCCTACACTCAGCCAACAAGGCCTACACTCAGAGATCTCTATCTCCTACACTCAGGTTAACAAGCCCTACCCTCAGCCTTTATAAATATAGGCTTACAATCACTCAGATCCAATGGATTCTACAAGTTACAAATGTAATACAAATAATAACTCTACAACTCAGAATTAAAGGAGGGGAGTTGAGAGATTCTTGATGAGTTCTTGGAAGAACTCAGCTGGATTCACCCTGACTTAGCTTTCTTCAAAGCTTCTTGAGTAGAACTGAATAAGGCTGAATCCTCTGCAGTTGTTCCTTGACCTCTGCCACTTAAGATCCAGACTGAATCTGAATCCTTCTTCTCAGCTTAGTTCCAAAGGCTGATTTCTTGGATGGAGCCCTCTCTCTCCAACTTCTTAGATCTGCACTTGAACTGCTAGATCTTCTTGTGTTGATCCTCTTTGTAACACTATATATACTTCAATAATCTGATCAACAACTTTTAACTTCTTTCAACAACTTCAACAAAACTGAACAACAGTTTCTGTAAACTGTAGGTGCTTATTTATAGGCTTTCTTCATGGTAACCGGCTGGACCGGTCCATAACTGACTTCTGATATCTCTGACAGGTGCTGTAGACCGGTTGGAACGGCACCTGTCAAATCATCCAGTCACTTCTTGAAAATCTCTAACTGTCTGTAAGTGTCGAGACTTTCTGTCTTTAAGTGTCGACACTTATAGTCTAAGTGTCGACACATGTTGTGTGAGTGTCGACACAAGTCTACAAGGTGTCGACACAACTCCTTGTATATCTCGACACAGATTCTTCTGCATGTGTCGACACTGAAATTGAGTTGTCGACACAAGTACTTGTTCTTCTATCTTTAACTGAATTCTTCTAAGTGTCGACACATCTCCTTTGTGTCGACACATCTTCTTGTGTTGAATCTGTCAAGTGTCGACACTGCTTCTTGGTGTCGACACATAGTCTTCTATGTTGAATCTTGCTGAGTGTCGACACAGCTCCTTGTGTCGACACACCTTCTTGTTGTTGAGACTTCAGCTAAGTGTCGACACATTCCCTTAGTGTCGACACTTGTACTTAGAATATTTTGGAAATAATTCTGTTCTTTGCTAAGTGTCGACACAGCTCCTTGTGTCGACACTTTCTTCAAGTGTTGAGTCTTCAGCTGTGTGTCGACACATTGTTCTGGGTGTCGACACATACTTCAAATGTTGACTCTTCTATTGAGTGTCGACACATTGTGCTGGGTGTCGACACTTACTTCAAGTGCTGACTCTTCTGTATAGTGTCGACACATTGTGTTGAGTGTCGACACTTGTACTTAGACTCTGCAGACTTTTGCTGAGTGTCGACACAGCTCCAAGTGTCGACACTTTCTGTCTGCACATTTCTCCACTGAGTGTCGACACAGCTCCAAGTGTCGACACTTTCTGTCTGGTGTCGACTCTGCATCCCAGGTGTCGACACAATGACTCCAAGTGTCGACACTGCTTGTCTGGGTGTCGACACAAGCTTTCTTAAGTGTCGACACTTTCCCTCTGGGTGTCGACATATGGACTTAGAAACTTTTTGCTTCAGTCCAGTGATTTCTTAACCTGCACAAGTAACTCAAACATACATCAAATACATTATGATGTATATCATTGAGTTGGGTGAGGCTTCTTCAAATCAGGTACATTTGACCAATGTACCCAACAATCTCCCCCTATTTGGAGAAGTCATAACCCTTAGTCAATGATATACACCATTCATAATTAAAATTACAAAATGATGTAAATCATATTATAAACAACAGGGTAAACATAAACATGTAATATTTCACACATGTATACACATTCAACATTGCAGAACAAACAAGAAATAGACATATTCTCAGAACAATCATAAAATATATTTCTCATTTATTGTTCTAACATTTTTCTAATACATCTTCAATGGTTTATAAAAATGTATTTCATTCAAAAGATTATAACAATCTTCAAGTCAATTCCTAATCTATTTCTGATCTGGTTCTTTGATAACAATGCCTTTGCCTGATTGGACTTGAGCTTTGACAGTGGCTTCAGCAGTTGCAGCATCAGCAGGCTTCTTGCCTTTTAAGTCCTTCTTCTTCAGCTCTTCTGCTTTGATTTTCTGCCTCTCAAAATAATGATATGGCTTAGGGAAGTACTTGCTAGGCTCCACTGCAGTAGGAGGTAGCTTTCCCATCTTAGCCTTCCTTCTATATTGAATAATGGCCTCTTGTCTTATTTCATGTTTCCTCCATTCTGCTTCAGATAACCACTTGTTCCTTTCATGAGCATTGTCCTTGGCAGCTTTCCAGGCAGTTAAAATTATATTCCTACAGGTAGGGCTCCACTGTTCAAAATCTGGCCTTTGTTCTACTTGTTCCCTAAACCTCTTCTTTGGCAACCTTGCATCTTCTTCTTTCTCTAATGCTTCTTGCATAGCTGCAGAAATAGGCTGAACCACTTTATCCAGAATAACATTAGGCTTCCCTTCAGTTAGGCTATACATTGTCTGGACATCTGCTTGAACCATGTCAAAATCTGGAGGTGGATAAATCACTTGAGCTACCTCTGGTTGCTCACCTCCAAGATATGCAGTTTGAATCCCTGATTCAGCAACATTATCATCATCACAGAGTGGAGGATAGCCCAGTGTAGCTCTGATAGAGTTGGATATCCATTTGACATGGTCAGAGCTAGCTTTGACTAATACTCTCTCCCCCTTTATGACTTCTCTAGTCATATGGTCTCTGACATCATCCTTTTGAAATCTTATTTGACTATCCAAATACCTGATTCCCTCTTTAAAGAATGGTTTCAGCTTTGTAAGTTGTTCAGAGATGACTTTCTGGGAATCTTTAATAGCAGACTTAACAGCAGTAAGTTCTTCCTGGAATACTTTATCAAATTCAGCTTTAGCAGCAGCAGTAGATGTTGAAGGTTCAGCAGCCTTATTCTTCAATTCAGTGACTATAGCATTGTGTGAAGCAGTCAAGTTGTCATTCATCCTTAACTGATTTTTCAGTACATACCCTTGCTTTAATGCTATATCATCTACTTGGGCTTTGATCTTCTCTTGGTGTGTAGCCAGATACACCACTGCATTGCCACCCTTGTGGAAGCAGTCTGTCATCTCTTTCCTGTTGAGATTCATCTCAAACCTTATAGATTTTATATCTTGGGCAAGATCAAACTGTAATGATCTGTGCCCTGCATCAACATAAGCCTCTATGACTTTCCTTTGTTCATCCATTTTTATCTGCAGTGCAATCAGTAAAGAACTATAGTCAACAGTTGGAGCTTGTTGAACTATAGGCTGTGGGGCTATAGATTGCAAGGCTTTCTTATAACTCTGACTTCTCCTCTTGAAGACATAGAGTTTCTTCTTCTTAGCCTTTGCAGCCTCATCTTCTTCAGATTCTGAAGTGCTGGCTATTTCAACCCTTTCCTTAGGGCTTGGAGGTTTGTCAGCTTGCACATCAGGTGCTTTCTCACTTTCTGGCCTTAAAGGCTCTTCCAGAACTGTCATTTGCTCCCCCTCAGCAGCAGCACTCTTATCTTCAGCAACAGCATCCTTGTCCATATCAAAATCTTCTTGATCTAGATTTAGGAATAGATCTTCCATTGTATATTCAGGTGGAGACTGTGCAGGAGAAGTTCTTGGTTCTTCCACCATTTGATCAGGAACCACTTCTAGTACAACAGATGTGTCTTGGATAACAACATCTGGTTCTTGACTGTCTAGCTGAGTTTGCTGATGTACATTAGACAAATCAGAATCTACTATAGAAAATTCAATGTATTTAGATCAATGAGTACCGCTTGGATGATGTTAGTGGCTTGCTCACTGTCTAGAGTAGAGGGTTCTTCTACTACTGGAAGCTCCCCCTGGCTGTGATCCCTATGGATGGGGCTAGCTTGAGGCAGCTCCCCCTGGATCTCAGCTACATATTGAGCAGCAGGGGTCTTCTCTGCAGCCACTTCCTCTTGAGCATCAGGAGTGAAAACAACTTGTTCTTCACTCCCTGAACTGCTGGAGGACTCCTGTGTCACAGCAGCTGTCTTCCTTTTCTTCCTTGGAGGAGTCTCCTTCTCAGTAACTGGCTTCTCTGGGGTTGCCACTTCCTTGGACAACACCCTGTCCCATCTGGAAAATATCCTTTGATCCATCTTCCTCATGTGGTTGATCTTACTTCCAGCAGCTGTATTCATTACCTCTGGTATGGTACCAGCTAGGTAGAGACTAAGTATTCTACCCAGGTTGGGCTTCTTCAGACTCTCCTTGATTTTCTCATACACCACTTGAGACCAATCTATTTTCAGGGTGAATATGATTCTAGTCATAATTCCAAACATAGAGGCAGACACCCTGTCATGCCCTCCAGGCTTACTGAGAATAACCTTGCCCACAATCTCAGACATGAATTTTCCTTGACTGTTCATGCCTTTCCTGTTAAAGACAGATCCTATCTTCATCTTTGGATCAAGTCCACACCAGGTAAGGGCTTCCCTGGTCTTGGATGCAGTTACTTCTTCTTCATCTTGTGTTTTAGGTAGCTGGAGTACCTTCCTCAGACTTTTTGGTGAAAGCTTGACTTTAGATCCATGAACGCTGGATTTGATTCTATATCCAGAGTCATCTACAGCAGCTCCATTAAGGAATTCAAGAACTTCCTTCTTCCAAATCTTTGTTGGTTCTGAAACCAAGTATTCTAGTCCAGAATTGGCGACTAGGGTTACCACCGACTGGATTTCTTGATCTACGTCGTCGAACGCGCCGCGCACTAGCTCATAGCCCTCGTTAACGTTCTCCTCAAGCTTAGGAGCCATTAGGGTTTGGAGAATTAGTCTTGAGAAAAGAGAGGTGTCGACACAGAAGTTTTGGTCTCGAAACTTTGAAAGCGTGTCGACAAACAAAGACAGAACCCTATTTATACCTTTCTGATTTTGAAGATGAACAGGCGGGACAACTAGCTTAACATGTGTCGACACTGGCAATAAGTGTCGACACTGACTTATAATGTCTCGACACACATGTGTCGACACAAGTTTAGTCAACAGATTTTATGTGTCGACACTTGGTTATGTGTCGACACAACACAACTCGACACATTGTCGAGACTTTACTTAGAAAAATTCTGAGTAAAACTTAAGTGTCGACACCACATAGGATGTGTCGACACCTACTTGACATGTGTCGACACTAACATTCTGAAGTGTCGACACCACATTTCTAGATGTGTCGACACCTTTTTCCTGAAGTGTCGACATCACTATTCTGTGTCGACATAGACTTGTCTATGTGTCGACATAGACTTGTCTATGTGTCGACACCTTTTTACTTAGTCATTTTCAAATCTGTAAACTTACTCTAAGTTTATCATTCCTAGTTCAATTTTGAATCTATTGAACTTAGCTTCTTCTAGTGGCTTAGTAAACATATCAGCTACTTGTTCATCTGTTTTAACATATTCAAGTGAAATATCTTCTCTTTCTACATGTTCTCTAAGAAAGTGATATTTAATCTCAATATGTTTTGTTCTACTATGAGATACAGGGTTATTAGCTATTGAAATAGCACTTGTAGAATCACAGTAAAGTGGAGTTCTACTTACCTGAAATCCATAGTCCTCTAGCTGATGTTGAATCCACAGAAGTTGAGCACAGCAACTTCCTGCAGCCACATACTCTGACTCAGCTGTGGAGATAGCCACACTAGTCTGCTTTTTGCTGCTCCATGAAATTAGTCTCCCACCTAGGAATTGACAGGTTCCAGTAGTACTCTTTCTATCCTCTTTGCATCCTGCAAAGTCTGCATCTGAATAACCTGTTAGATCAAAGTCTCCATTCCTAGGGTACCAGAGGCCTAGATAGGGAGTGCCCTTTAGATATCTCAAAATTCTCTTGACTGCAGTCAAGTGAGACTCTTTAGGGCAGACTTGATACCTTGCACAAACACATGTAGCATACATGATGTCTGGTCTACTAGCAGTCAAGTATAATAGGGAGCCAACTATCCCTCTATACAAGGTTTCATCTACAGGTTTCCCTGTATCATCCTTGCTAAGAGACATACTTGACCCCATAGGAGTCTTCATGGTACTGGATGAATCCATACCATACTTCCTTATGAGTTCTAGGGTGAACTTTGACTAACAAATGGACAAACCACTCTCAGTCTGTTTAACTTGGAGACCCAAGAAAAACTTCAGCTCTCCCATACTACTCATTTCAAACTGACCTTACATAAGTTTTGCAAACTTTTTGCAAAGGCTGCTTTCAGCAGACCCAAATATAATGTCATCTACATATATTTGGACTAGTATGACTTTGCCTCTAGATTCCCTAAGGAATAGAGTCTTATCTATTTCCCCCTTGAGAACTTGTTCTCAATGAGGAAACTAGATAGGGTTTCATACCAAGCCCTAGGGGCTTGCTTTAACCCATATAAAGCTTTCCTAAGTCTATAGACATAATGAGGTAGAGTTGGATCAACAAAACCTGAAGGCTGCTCCACATAGACTTCTTCTTTCAAATTACCATTTAGGAATGCTGTCTTGACATCCATTTGGTATACCTTGAATCCTTGATAGGTTGCATAGGCCAAGAACATTCTTATGGCTTCCAGTCTGGCTACTGGAGCAAAGGTTTGATCAAAGTCAATACCTTCTTCTTGCCTATATCCTTTAGCAACCAGTCTAGCCTTATTCTTAATGATGACTCCTTGTTCATCCATCTTATTCCTGTAGATCCACTTAACTCCTATTAAATTGTGATCTTTAGGTTTAGGAACCAATTCCCAGACCTTGCACCTCTTGAACTGATTAAGCTCTTCTTGCATTGCTTCAGTCCATTGTGGATCTTGTATTGCTTCTTCAAATTTCTTAGGTTCAACTTGTGACAGAAAGCTGGAATAGATTGCAGCATCCTGATTTCTGCTCCTAGTTTGAACTCCTTGTCTTGGATCTCCAATAATCAGCTCTACTGGATGATCTCTAAGATGCCTGTGGGCTGGAGGCATCCTCACTTCAGGTTGAACCACTTCAGCATCTGCATCATGCTGTATATCTTGGATTTCTTCAGCAACTGGCACATGTAGTTCTCCCCCTGGACAGCAGCTACTCTCCTCTCCTTGCTGTCTTACAGCAGGCACTTCTTCTATAGTAAGCTTGTCCATTTTCTTTGTCAAACCTGTAGGGCTGCATACATAGCTAGACAACTCATTATTAATAAGTTTAGTCTCATCAAAAACTACATGCACTGATTCTTCTACAACTTGTGTAGTCAAGTTATAGACTCTATAAGCCTTACTATTATTGCTGTACCCAACAAAAATTCCCTCTTGGGACTTGGCAGCAAACTTAGTTATGTAAGACTTCCCATTGTTAAGTATGAAGCATTTGCAACCAAAGATCCTGAAGTAGGATAGGTTTGGTTTCCTGCCTTTCACAACTTCATAGGGGGTCTTGTTTAGCCCTTTAGTGATGGTAGCCCTATTTATAACATGGCATGCAGTGTTAACTGCTTCAGCCCAGAAATACTCTGGTAGTGATGTATCACTCAATAGGGTTCTACCAGCCTCTATCAAGGTCCTATTTTTCCTCTCAGCAATGCCATTTTGCTGAGGTGTTCTAGGTGAAGAGAATTCTTGAAATATCCCAAAGTCTTCACATAGTTTTGTCATGCTTTCAGACTGAAACTCAGTACCATGGTCACTTCTAACTTTGACCACAGTACTATTTAGTTCATTCTGAATTTGCTTGACAAAGATGTAGAAGACACTAGGTGTTTCAGATTTCTGTCTTAAGAAGAACACCCAGGAAAACCTTGAGTAGTCATCTACAACTACAAGGGTATAGACCTTCCTACCTAAGCTGTGAACTGGCATTGGACCAAAGAGATCCAAATGCAAGTGGTACAAACACCTCACAGCATCTTTGTTTTCTATGCTTTTAAAGGTGGATTTAGTCTGCTTGCCCTTTTGACAAGCTGAGCAAATACCATCTTTGACACACTTAACTTGAGGACCATTCCTCACTAACTCTTTGCTAAAGAGTTTGCTAATTGTCTTGTAGTTAAGATGGACTAGCCTCTTGTGCCATTTGACACAATGAGAGACTGTCTCATCAGCTACAAGACAAACTGGAGAACCATTGTTCTCAATCATAATGTCTAGGCAGTAGACATTCCTCTTCCTATAACCTGTCAAAATGATCTCTTGATCACTTGACCTCTTGATATGACAATCATTTTTAACAAATGAGATGTCATACCCTACATCACTTAATTGACTTATACTTATTAGGTTGTGTTTCAACCCTTTAACATAAGCCACTTGAGTAATGGTAACTAAGTTTGAAGAAATGTTACCAAACCCTTTGATGATTCCTTTTTCAGAACCACCAAAGGTCACTTTAGGACCATTTTTGATTGGAATGTAGTCCTTCAGTAGTCCCCTAGTTCCAGTCATATGTCTGGAACATCCACTGTCCAAATACCATGTAGGGGTATGGCCACTTGGACTCACCTGCAAAAAAAATTAATGAACCTTAGAACCCAAAGTATTCTTGGGTCCTTGGTGATTGTTAGTTTGCAATTTGACAAACCTACCTACTGGCTTTCCAACAGGTAGTTTGGAACTCACTTTGGCACTCACATTGTGCCAACAGTCTACTGCAAAATGGCCAACTTTGCCACAGCACCAACATTCAAATTTATTGTACCTTTGCTTAGGTACTGCCTTGGCTGTCTTGACTACAGCAGGCTTGTTGAATGTTGGGGCTTTGCCCTTGGACTTTTACTTGGACTGCTCAGTCCCTGCAGGTCTAATAAAGCCCAGACCAGCTTTACCCTTGTGATGAACAAATTCATCAATTATGGGTAACACTGATTTAGGTTTTGAAAACCTAGCAACAAGCTCTCTCTCTTTCTGAAGATTGATCTCCAATCTCTTAATTTGATCATTCTTATAGGTGATAGTTCCCATCTGAATCACAGTAATGTGTTTCAGCCTGGCTATCTCATTCAGTTTTTGATCAAATTGTTTCTCAAAATCTGTTGCAGCAGCTTTAAGATCAGCAATTTCCTTTGCCTGACTTTTGGCTAGGGTCTTGCTTTTCTTATAGGCTTGCAACAGTACCTTATATTCATCTATAAGCTGATGAATATCTTCCTCAGACTCAGATACATTCTCATCACTTGATGAAGAAGAATCTGAATCTGAACTAGAACAAGAACCTGAATTTAAACTTGAACTTAGTACCTGACTGGGTCCTGGCTGCTCCAGGATTTTGGCACTTTCTGTCAAAGCCATTAGCCCTTGGCAATGACTGTCTTCTTGTTCATAAATTGACTCCAAGATCTGCATGAATTCTTCCTCTTCTTCTTCAGCAAACAGCCCTATGTAGGCTTCAGCCTCAGACTCAGTTTCTGAAGAAGAGATATCTGATAGAGTCTTCTCCTTCTTAGCAACAAAAGACTTTTCTTTCTTCCTTTTGAAGTGAGTCTTTTTCCTGTCACCAGATTCCTTTCTCTTCTCTGGACAATCTACAATAACATGGCCCTGTCTATTGCAGCAATAGCAAACAATCTTTGAACCTGTTGCCTTGCTTGATTTTGTCCTTTTCTTGTCATTCTTTGAAGACCTATTTTTCTGATAAGAGTCTTCCTTTCCTTGTGATGTAGAAGGCCTTGACCTCCACTGTTTCTTTTTCAAAAACTTCTGAAAGTGTCTAGTGAAAGCAGCAAAGTCTTCATCACTTTCACTGCTCTTAGACTTTGTGCTGATAGACTCATCAGACTCTGATTCAACTACCTCTAGAGGTGGAGTTGAAGACTTGTTCCTGAACTTTCTGGGAACTTCTGTTTTGAAAGCAACAGTTCTTTCTTTGTGCTCAGTCCTTGTTGATTTCTCCTCCTCTTTTCTTACTGTCAACTGCATCTCATATGACAATAACTTGCCAAACAGTGTAGGGGGAGGAATTTCCCCCAACTTAGCCATTTCTCTTATGGCACAGATCTTGGTGTCCCAATCTTTGGTTAGGGACCTTAAGAACTTGTCATTTAGTTCATAGTTATTGAACTCTCTTCCATAAGACATGAGTTCATTAACTATTCTGTAAAATTTCTTATAGCACTCAGTGATGCTATCACCCTTTCCTTGCCTAAAGCTTTCATACTCCTGATTTAGCAAGGACTTCCTATCTTGCCTAACTTCTTCAGGACCTTCCATATAGACAATGAGAGTATCCCACATCTCTTTTGCTGTTTTACAGTGAATTAAGTTCTGAAAAGTTGCATCATCAATGGCACTCACTATTATGTTCTGTGCCCTCTTGTCCATGGTGGCCAGGACAATTTCATCCTTAGTCATCTCAGAGAAATCCTTTGGAGTTCTCTGATTTGCATCCAATACTGAAATCTTCATTGGCACATAAGGCCCTTCCTTAACTGTGATGTAGATTCTAGGGTCAGAGGCTTCCATAAATAGCCTTACCCTTTCTTTCCAGATCCCAAAGATCTCCTTCCTGCATATGGGTAATTTCATGGAACCCAATTCCTTGTGATTCTCATAAGAACCCATGTTTCTTGATTTTCTTGATTTTCTTGAAACTGTGTAATGCCTTACACTGAATCTGCCAAACAGGATCTCCTCAGACTGTTAGTCCTTGTTTTGAGGAACCTCGCTTTGATACCACTTGAAAGATATGGTACCTAAACACCTAGAGGGGGGGGGGGGGTGAATAGGTGACCTAATCCTTTTCTAACTTTATTGACATCAATCAGTTATATCACAGCAATCTACCTAGTTTATCACAGCAAACACAGCAACAATATCAGCATAGTACAGCACACAGTGATTTATAGTGGTTCCCCTAGATATGGGTACATCCACTTTCCCCCTTCGCCTATCTAGCAGTGTACTAGATTCGGCCAAACTCCTGCACTGTCTCAGAACCCAAATTGGTTCCTACACCTCAGGCCCAAAGCCTTACAACTCAGCATTATCCCAAAGCCTACACTCAGCCAATCAAGGCCTACACTCAGCCAACCAAGGCCTACACTCAGCCAACAAGGCCTACACTCAGAGATCTCTATCTCCTACACTCAGGCTAACAAGCCCTACCCTCAGCCTTTATAAATATAGGCTTACAATCACTCAGATCTAATGGATCCTACAAGTTACAAATGTAATACAAATAATAACTCTACAACTCAGAATTAAAGGAGGGGAGTTGAGAGATTCTTGATGAGTTCTTGGAAGAACTCAGCTGGATTCACCCTGACTTAGCTTTCTTCAAAGCTTCTTGAGTAGAACTGAATAAGGTTGAATCCTCTGTAGTTGTTCCTTGACCTCTGCCACTTAAGATCCAGACTGAATCTGAATCCTTCTTCTCAGCTTAGTTCCAAAGGCTGATTTCTTGGATGGAGTCCTCTCTCTCCAACTTCTTAGATCTGCACTTGAACTGCTAGATCTTCTTGTGTTGATCCTCTTTGTAACACTATATATACTTCAATAATCTGATCAACAACTTTTAACTTCTTTCAACAACTTCAACAAAACTGAACAACAGTTTCTGTAAACTGTAGGTGCCTATTTATAGGCTTTCTTCATGGTAACCGGCTGGACCGGTCCATAACTGACTTCTGATATCTCTGACAGGTGCTGTAGACCGGCTGGAACGGCAGCTGTCAAATCATCCAGTCACTTCTTGAAAATCTCTAACTGTCTGTAAGTGTCGAGACTTTCTGTCTTTAAGTATCGACACTTATAGTCTAAGTGTCGACACATGTTGTGTGAGTGTCGACACAAGTCTACAAGGTGTCGACACAACTCCTTGTATGTCTCGACATAGATTCTTCTGCATGCGTCAACACTGAAATTGAGTGTCGACACAAGTACTTGTTCTTCTATCTTTAACTGAATTCTTCTAAGTGTCGACACATCTCCTTTGTGTCGACACATCTTCTTGTGTTGAATCTGTCAAGTGTCGACACTTCTTCTTGGTGTCGACACATAGTCTTCTATGTTGAATCTTGCTGAGTGTCGACACAGCTCCTTGTGTCGATACACCTTCTTGTTGTTGAGACTTCAGCTAAGTGTCGACACATTCCCTTAGTGTCGACACTTGTACTTAGAATTTTTTGGAAATAATTCTGCTCTTTGCTAAGTGTCGACACAGCTCCTTGTGTCGACACTTTCTTCAAGTGTTGAGTCTTCAGCTGTGTGTCGACACATTGTTCTGGGTGTCGACACATACTTCAAATGTTGACTCTTCTATTGAGTGTCGACACATTGTGCTGGGTGTCGACACTTACTTCAAGTGCTGACTCTTCTGCATAGTGTCGACACATTGTATTGAGTGTCGACACTTGTACTTAGACTCTGCAGACTTTTGCTGAGTGTCGACACAACTCCAAGTATCGACACTTTCTGTCTGCACATTTCTCCACTGAGTGTCGACACAGCTCCAAGTGTCGACACTTTCTGTCTGGTGTCGACTCTGCATCCCAGGTGTCGACACAATGACTCCAAGTGTCGATACTGCTTGTCTGGGTGTCGACACAAGCTTTCTTAAGTGTCGACACTTTCCCTCTGGGTGTCGACACATGGACTTAGAAACTTTTTGCTTCAGTCCAGTGATTTCTTAACCTGCACAAGTAACTCAAACATACATCAAATACATTATGATGTATATCATTGAGTTGGGTGAGGCTTCTTCAAATCAGGTACATTTGACCAATGTACCCAACATATATATATATATATATATATATATATATATATATATATATATATATATATATATATATATATATATATATATACTATGATAGTTTTATTAAGAAAGAAAATTTCTTCATCTTCTCTGATCTTTTTCCTCTCGAACCAGAGCGACGTGAGCGTGAGAGAGAAAATATTTCGTGAACCTTCCGGTGGCCGCCGACGGTGCTCCGGTGCTCGAAATCTTCATCCGAACATAGATCTGGAAAGCTCTCGCCGAGAGCTACGCCATTGTGGTAATATCTTCCCATTTGTGGAGATTTCTCATTAGGGTTTTTCGGTCCTAACCTTTTTTCGGTCGTTCTTCTTCAGATTTCAACTCCTCCCGTATCCTTTTTGCCCCGATCTACGACGTGGAGTGATTCAGAGGACTTTTCCGGTAAAACCAAGACAAGTGGTGGTTTCCCCTCGTTTCTCCTTATCCGATTTGATGGTAACGGCTATGTTTTCATGTTCCTTAAATTTTCTACAATTATTTTTCAAAATTATTGTTATGATTAACTTTCTCAATGATCACATGATGTTGTAATATTTTGTCATGATGAACTCGATTTTGTCCGGTTATGTTTGATCGTTCTTGAAGTGTCTTATTGATGACTTTAAACGCCTTAGATTTCGTTATTGAACGGATTATAGTGATCCAGGATTGTAAATCGTTCTTAAGGGTTGATCAACCACGTCTTAAATCTAGTAATGTCAAGTAGAATCTGACGAGCCAAATCTTGAGATATATGTGTTGTGGTTTCTTTGGGTTTCTTAATTGCGGGAGTTAGTGGAGGAAACCACCTCCGCAAATGTTTGATGCCTTTATTAGTACATTGTAGAAGTCTACCAGGTTTTTGAGCGTCTGCGGTGTAAGGTGGAGAGTATGAGACTCCCTCGCAGTTAGACGGATTTTATATTTGTGAGGGTGTGTCCACGAGTGACCACCTCGCCCGTGTTTTTTTGGGTAGAGTCGACCACAGGTGCCTAATAAAGGTTTTGTATTTTTTTCCTTATGATTTATCCATGTCGTCACCTTATAGCTTCGTGCGTCTGGTGTACTATTGTTGAATGTGACGAATCACGTAAAGGTTCTTTTCTTGTTGATGTCTTGTTTTTTTTGTACTTTACTTCAGTGCTTTTGGTCTTGAGTTGGTACCCCTTTTGACATTTTTTTATTTTGGCTTATTCTTCTACCACCATTTGTACCTTCTTGTTGAGGTGTTCTGTCTTTGGAATGTCTCAGGTCCAGAGCTGTAGCAGATAGCAGAGCTGGTTTTGGAGTTTCTGGGCGGCTGTGTTGGTCGTGGTTGTTGCCTCGTCTTAGTGAGGTAGATTGTTGTTTCTTTTAGTTACTAGTTCAGACATACTTTTCTGTTAGTGGGTTCGTGTCAGTTTGTTGGCGCCCACAGAATTGTTATTTTTAGATACTTGCTTGCTGTTTATTTCTCTATATGTGGATGTGGACTACTTGCTCTCTGAGAGGATTTATGCTAGGAAATGCATGTTAGGTATTTTCAACAATAAAATCTATTATTACTACTTCATGCACTGCATAATTTAAAAACTCTAACTTGTTATATTTAGCGACTGTAAAAGATATCTTTACTACTATTATAAATTTAGAATCTTGCACAGCATGAGTCGTCCTTTGGAGACGTTTATACTCATGTAGGATGTTGGAGTCAATCTAAATAAGTATTTTTCTGCAGCATAAAATTATATTTTGATTCGTGGACTAGATGAGACACTAAGCCGAGCGATACGGCTAACTACTGTACTTAAACTGATTTTTCCCTTATAATAACTTAAAGAATCTTTCTTCATGATTAAGTAAGTGTCTGCCTGAGCGTCCGCAGTTATCCCCTACTGACGTGACATCATGACATGCAATTTCCCTTACTCTGATAAGTCATTATTTGCGGTGAAAATGCGGGTTGTGACACAAAGCTGACTTATGCTTATCAGATTGTGGTTCAATCATTCCACATAAGCCACTTTAGTGATGGTAACTAGGCCATTAGAAATGTTACCATATCTCTTGGTTAGTCATTTCTCTGACCCTCCAAAGATGACTTTTGGTCCATTCCTAATTGGAGTGTAATCTCTTAGTAAACTCCTTGATCCAGTCAAGTGCATGGAACAACTGTAACGCCCAGAAACTCAAAAGAGAGACGGGAGGTGTTTTGGGCCGAATCTGGAATTTGGCAGGGGGCACACGTCCTGGAACACGGGCGTGTCCCAGGGCATGTCAGGCTCGAGTCGACAATTTGGCCGTGAGGTCGACGAAATTTTGGAGTGGACGATCGTCAAGCAGCGAACACGGCCTGAGACACGGGCGTGTCTCAGGGCGTGTCGAGCTCGTGTCGACGATCTGCCAGGGAAGTCGACGATTTTCACTCGACGATGTGTCGAGACAGGGAACACGGCCTAGGACACGGGCGTGTCCAAGACCGTGTCGGGTGATCGACGAACTGCGCTCGACGAAGTGTCGAGACAGTGAACACGGCCTGGATCCCAGGCATGTTCGGGTTTGGCACGGGCATGTCAAATAGGACACGGGCGTGTCCAAGACCCATGTGAGTCTCGGGTTATTTTCGGGGCTGTGTCGATGGGGGCACACGGCCAACCATACGACCGTGTCAGTTTGAACACGGGCGTGTCATGTTAAACACGGGCATGTCGGGACCCGTGTAATTTTCATAACGCGTTGATTTTGACGGCGAGTGAGGGACACGACCCTGGACACGGGCGTGTCACAGGCCGTGTTCGGCCCAGGTTTTACATTTTAGCTACGAATCGCAGCCATTCGTTTCCTTATTTTGGGATCCGACGATTGGGGGTTGTTCCTTCTGGGATATACCCGGGATTGGGCCTTTGAAACCCTCATTTCACTTAAGTGGTTCTCTTTCTAAGTCTAGAGAGAGGGGAGAGCAAAGGAGGAAGAAGAAGCCTAGATCCGGTCACCGACGGAGCTTCGGAGCTCCAAATCACGAACCGACTTCGGATCTACGGAGGCAAGGAGAGTGCGGTGCTTTTCATCCGCTTATATTTCCATGGCGCCAAGGAAGAACGCTAGGGTAACAATTCTCTACTTGAGCATGTGAAGCTCTACTTCTTTTGCATAGTGAAGCCCGCTCTCGCGAGTTTGCGGTGAGTTTGGGGCGTTCCTTCGGATAGACATGAATAGTCTCTGTTGTGTACATGTAGAGTCCGTAATCGAGAACGGATATAGGCATGATGTGTGAAGCCTATCCGGACAAGTTGGTCTAGATCGGGGATGTTGCATTGCATAAGTGGCCGGAGAAGACTCCGTGCAAATGTTTGTTTTTTGGGTTTTCTACGAGGTAGATTGCAACAGGGAGTCTTGGGGATTAACTCCAAGGTGCACCTGGAAAACTGGGTGGATGCATGGTTCTGCCATCATGTGGGACTGGGAGCCAACTTGAACATAACTGGGTTATGTGATGTTTGTAAACGATTTGGAACTCGGGAGAGTTTGACCCGCGCATATGTTTTAAATTAACGTTGCGGTGTGAGCAACGGGTCGGGCGGAACCGTACCCGCTCTATGTCATTCGGTTAAAGAGACCTAAAGTGACTTGGCACTTACTGTTGACATACATGGATGGTCTTAGGCAGTGGCCAGAAAGACCAAATGCTCACGAGAGATTGCCGTCCCGAGGACGGTGGTGAGTCGGCGGGCTTCGACCGTGATCACCGAGAATGTGCCTTTAGAGCACGGGCCGTGTGGTCGTTCGTGCCAATGCCTATGATGCAATGTTTTTATATACTGCTTGGTTGTGCTAATAAAGTGCAAGGAAGGAGCATCGCCGCCCCGAATTGGGGGCGGGATCGTTATAATTTGGTCAGCATAGCTGACCGTTGCTTTGGTTTGCCACCATTGCGGTGGATTGTGCTTGTAGGTGCTGCGGAGCCGAGCGGTAAATAGTGGGCTAAAGCCCAAGTTGCTGAGCCGGCCCTCGAAGGCCTAATTTTTGAGTATTTTCTTTTATTCATGTATGGCCGCCCTGCGTGCCGAGGTTTGGAAAACATGTAATATGAGGAGAACAATTGTAAGGCCTTAAGACCAATACTTGTGTATTTGTACTTCATTCCTTTTGGCATATTAGTGGACATTCATGCTAGTGTTGTGTTCTTTATTAATGCAACAATTTTAAATTGCTTCTGCTAGAATGCTCTGTGTAGGACGTTGGTTGGTTGGATGGTTTCCATTAAGTAACCACCTGGCCTGTCTGTGGTATATGGCGTCGGGCCCCGACCGGACCTACTTTTATATGTTATGTGACAGATAGGGGGTGTTACAATTTGGTATCAGACTACTAGTTTCAGTCAGGCTTAAAATGAATTCGTGGGCGAATTATTTTAAGGGGTGGTGAGCACATGTGTGTGCGTCATCGTTATAACAGCAAAAGAACCCATGAATGTCCACGTAGGAATGAAAAATACACGTGTTTGAGGAACCTGCGTGTTAATATAATTGCGTTTTGCAATTTTGTTTGGTCGCTTAACGGTGTTTTGTACCACTATAGGTGACAAGAAGCGGTGCTGGGCTGTCGGAACGCCGAGTTTTTGAGGCTAGTAGTGCACCAAATGATGCTCCTGCAACATCTCCATCGGTTGAGACCATACGATTGGTGGCCAAAGCAGTGTTTGCCATGATCAATGCACAGCCTGTAAGGAAAATGTAGCAGCCCGCTCCTGCGATGGAGCAGGTACCTCTTTCAGAGGTTGAGCCGAGAAGAGTGGAGCAAATAGTAGTGGACCCATTGGTGCCAATGAGGGTAACCGAGAGACAGCTCAAACATGTCATGAGCTTTAATCCTCCGGTATTCTCGGGGTTGGGAATCCCATCTCAAGCTGAAGACTGGCTCTCCCGTGTGAAGAGAGTCTTGACAGCGACAGAGATGGAGGAGTGGCAGATGACCACTATAGCTACGCTCCTGTTGGATGGAGACGCTAGGCTGTGGTGGGAGGGTTTGGAGCTGCATCTATTGAGAGGAAGGAAACTTACAGACGTCTCGATAGAGGAGTTCTCAAGACTATTCTTGGCTAGTTGCCTCCCTTCGACTCAGAGGATAGCTTTGGGGAATGAGTTCCAGAGGTTGGTACAAGGAGAGAGTAGCGTGGATGAGTATCTCCATGAGTTTACTAGGTTGTGTCGGTATGCTAGCTCTACCATTATGGATGAGGAGCGTAAGACCAACCGTTTCTACGAAGGTCTAAGAGATGACTTGAGGCTACTACTCTCGGGGCCGATGACGTAGGGTTTCTTGACCTTGGTCAACACGGCCCGGTCCTTGGAGAAGGACATGAAGAATATTCAAGTGAAGAAGAGCCTTGGTGATAAGAAATCTGGGTTCAAAGTGCCGACTACTTCAAAGTCCGGCTATCAAAGGTTCTTTAAGAAGGCTAGGACTTCGGGTCCAGCTCCTTCTTCTGGTGCTTTTGGGGCAACTATGGGTCGGACCCCGGGTGCATGCTTTACTTATGGGAAGCCGGGGCACTTTGCCCGTGATTGTTGGAGTGGACGTCCCAAGTCCGAGAGGAAGCCAAGAGCAACTTATGAAGAGAAGGGAAAGGCGGTGGAGTCAACCGCGTCCCATTATGCTCTGGCTCAACCAAGGGTTTATAATCTTGGCCAACAGGAGGCCATCAAACAAGCGGATGTGGTGACAGGTACGATTTAATTTGTAGCAAGTTAAATTTCTTTAAATACTTGTTATGCGTATGTTACCTTACCACTGCCTGTTTAGGATTTGTTTTGATTTATGAGTTTCCGGCGAGAGCACTCTTTTATACAGGAGCTTCACACTCCTTCTTGTCCAAAGGATTCATATCGCGCATCGGAGTACCTTCTTCGATGGCGAAGGACAAGTTGGATGTGTTGTTACCGAATGGGTGTTCGATGCGCGCGGATAGAATCTGTGATGTTCAAATTCGTATTGGGAATCAAGAGTTCGATCTGTAAGCGTCGTTACTACCGTTGGTGGAGTTCGACGTTATATTTGGTATGGACTGGATCTCGGAGCAGCAAGCCTATATTGATTGCGGTCGCAAGGAAGTCAAGTTGGGAGAAAGTCGTGAGACGACTTTTACGGGCTTAAAAGGGTCGAGCAAGACGTTGATGTCTGCTCTTCAGGTGGTGAAGGCGGTTCGTGCTGGTGCAGAGCTGTTATTTACACTAGTGGAGGTTGCAAAGCCGAAACATACGTTGGATAGTATTTCAGTGGTAGCTGAGTACCCTGATGTGTTCCCCGCAGATCTTCCTGGAGCCCCGTCTCAACGGGAGATAGATTTCACTATTGATCTAGTGCCAGGTGCAAAGCCTGTGTCACGATCTCTGTATCGGCTAGCGCCTAAGGAAATGGCGGAGCTGAAGGTGTAACTTCAAGAGTTGTTGGAGCAAGGGTTTGTGCGCCCAAGTTAGTCGCCTTGAAGCGCACCAGTCCTCTTTGTAAAGAGGAAGGACGGGAGCTTGAGACTTTGTATTGATTATCAGGAGTTAAACAAGCTAACAGAAAAAGAACAAGTACCCAATCCCAAGGATCGATGAACTTTTTGATCAGTTGGTCATGTCGACGGTGTACTATAAGTCGGATCTCAAGTATGGTTACTATCAGTTGAGGATAAGGGAGATTGATATCCCTAAGACAGCATTCAGTACAAGATACGGACATTATGAGTTTACGGTCATGCCGTTTGGGCTGACGAATGTACCATCAGTGTTCATGGATTTGATGAACAAGACCTTCAGGGAGTACTTGGACCATTTTGTGATCGTCTTCATCGACGATATTTTGGTGTACTCGCAGAGTGAGGAAGATCACTTCAGGCATCTTCATTTGGTTTTGGAGACGCTAAGGAGGAATTAATTGTACGCCAAGTTCTCGAAGTGTGAGTTTTGATTGTCCTCAGTGGCGTTCCTCGGTCATATAGTGAGTGGGGAAGGTATTGCAGTGGATCCGATAAAGATTGTTGCAATACGAGAGTGGCCTGAGCTTTCTACGGTAGCGGAAGTCCGGAGCTTTCTAGGGCTTGCTGGCTTTTATAGGCGCTTCGTAGAGAACTTCTCGCGGATAGTGTTACCTCTCACTAATTTGACAAGGAAGGAGTAGAAGTTCGTTTAGACGCCGGAGTGCGCGCGAGCTTTTGAGGAGTTGAAATGTCGGTTGACCACGGCGCCTGTGTTGAGTTCGCCGAATGGGACAGAAGGTTATGAGATTTATAGCGATGCTTAGGGCAGTGGTTTGGGTTGTGTGCTGTTACAGCATGGAAGCGTTATAACATATGGCTCGAGACAGCTGAAGGTGCACGATAGGAACTATCCGGTCCATGACTTGGAGTTAGCGGCCGTGATTTTTGCCTTGAAGCTGTGAAGACATTATTTGTACGGTGTGAAGATTTATATCTACACCGATCACAAGAGCTTGAAGTATTTGATTGATCAGAAAGATCTGAACATGCGGCAGCGTAGATGGATGGAATTCTTGGGGGACTATACATTCAAGATCCACTACGTGCCTGGTAAAGGCAATGCGGTTACGGACACGTTGAGTCGCCGGGCCCCAGCTCAAGCCAATTGGCTGTCGGTCCATGACGAGCGGTTGGTTCGTGAGTTGGAGGCGTTGGAGATCTTTTGCGTAGATAAGCAATCAAGTGCTGAAGCAGTATTGAATTGGACTGAAGTCCAATATGACCTGGCTGATCGATTCAGCAGGCGTTGGATATGGATGTCCACATGAAGCAACTCATGATAGAGGCTCTAGATGGGTCAAATTCCCAATTCATTGTGGAGGACGGATTACTTTGGAAAGATGGTCGTCTGTGCGTCCCAAGCGTGGGCAATTTGCGGGTGGAATTATAGTACGAGGCGCATCATACCAAGTACTCAATTCACCTGGGGAGCATGAAGATGTACCGCGATGTTAAGAAATTGTTCTGGTGGCCAGGACTGAAAAAGGATGTGGCGCTCTATGTGGCGAAGTGTCAAACTTGCGCCTTGGTGAAGGCGGAATGCAAAAAGCCAGGAGGATTCTTGAAATCCTTGCCTATTCCGGAGTGGAAGTTCAACGACATTACTATGGACTTTGTGCACGGGTTGCCAAGGTCGCAAAAGGGGAACGACGCCATTTGGGTGGTCGTAGATCGTCTAACGAAGGTGTCACATTTCATTCCGCATAGGAAGGATGATCCGGTTGAGAAATTGGCAAAGCTATATGTGGATAATATTGTACGGCTTCATGGTGTGCCCCGCAGCATCGTGAGTGACCGAGATGGGTGGTTCACGTCCAATGATTGGAGGCTGGTGCAACAGATGTTGGGAACAAAGTTGAGTTTTAGCACAGCCTTTCATCCGCAAATGGATAGGCAGACCGAGATGGTCAATAGTGTAATGGAAGACATGCTTCGCATGTGTGTCCTGGACTTTGGAAAGCAATGGGAAGATCACCTATACTTGGTGGAATTCGCTTACTGTAGGATCTTGTGGCGCCCTTAGAGGGGGGGTGAATAAGGGCTCTTTAAATTTTTTTTTCTTTTTATAAAATAAAAGACTAGCTACTATGAATGAGACAGATCAATGAAATGAATAACAATATTATACTTCTTCAAAACGAATATGTAAAATGATTCCAATAAAGCTTGAAATCAAGGCTTACAACGATAATAGTTTTTAGCTTTGTTTTTCACCGATCCTTCTCCCAAGAACCGGTAGGCTATAGTCAATATCTCCCTAGATATGCCTACTAGCCTCCCCCTAGATCAAACCTATGATCTAGACGCTGCACAACTCGCTGCGATTTACTCCTAAGCCTCACACGGACCTAGACACCACACACAAGGTGGTGATTTTCCCCTAAGCCACACACGGACTTAGACACCACACACAAGGTGATGATTTTCCCTACCCAATTACAAAGATAAAAGATGAAAATGAAAGTACAATAGTGAAACTTAAAAACTCCCTCAAAATCACGAGCTCTGAAGATGATGATGGACCAACGAGAAGATCTCCAATCTTGAACACACGGTCGTATCTCCTTCGCTCTTGAGATTTCAACGGACCAAGGGAGTTCGTCTGGAAACGGAGATGAAGGCTCTGAAAATTCTCTGGGAAAACAAAGCTCTGCACAATTTAACTCTTCCCTGAAATTTTTGGCCGTATATATCATTTCACGCTATCGCCAGCATTAGCGTTACCGCCCCGCGATAGTGATAACTCTCCGTTGCTTGACACGTGGCACACGTCGCGCTGATTTTCAGATCTGAGCGGAGAACGTGATGATCGTGGGATATCGCTCGGCGACATCGGTATCGCCCCGCGATATCGCTGATCGTGACTGACTTCGTGCGCGGCAACGTGCGGATTAAGGCTGACGTCAGCAGGAACTGACTATGCTATCGCCCGCGGTATCGTTATCGCCAGTGATAGCGCGTTTTTCCTTTTCATCAATGCCATGCTCAGCCTTTCTTTTGTACATAAAAATGCTATTGTCGCTGCACATTTAAAACACATACCAAGATCAAATACATCCGGGATTTGTTATTCTCAAACTAAGAAGCGCGGAACGCATGCTCCAACAATCTCCCCCTTTTGATAATAACAAATCCACTAAGAAAGAAATTGCATGAGATCAGGAGAATGTGAAACAATTTGAATAATCAATATGAATTAAACTCCTCATTTAAGAAATGTGGCTCCCCCTATATTGTCCCCCTATTCAAAAAAATAGGTACTCCCCCTAAATGTACTAATCAATTAAAAGAAATAGGTAAGAAATAGGTACTCCCCCTAAATGTACCAATCAATTTATTTCGTACTGAATCTCCCCCTTTTGGTATTAGCAAAAGATGGTGGAAAGAAAACGAGGCGGAGATGCGGAAGCTGAAAGAAGCTGAGTGAGTAGAAATAGAATGGATCAACACGAGTAGTATGATAGAGACTGGAAAAAAAACCATGGAATAGTGTTACCGGAAGATTTGGAAGGTTATCAAAAAAAATAGGCTATGGAAAAAATTAATGTAAGAGTTGAATTGAAACATTGAAAAATTGTCAGGTGAAGATATCGAAAACATGAAAATTGATGAAATGGAAGAGAAGAACTATGACCGGTCTAATTCTCATGAGAAGAAATTTTATAAGTGATAATGTTGTGTACATGTGAAGAGTGATTTAGTATACATATTCCTTAAGAAATAATGTTACAGGAAGGTTTGCAAGATATGGATACAAGAAACTAACACCGTTACATAGATAAGCTCATGTCATAAAGATTTTTCTTTTTAAAACAATGGCCAAGTGGGTTTGCACAAGACACTTTACAATCCTTGTCAAGGTGCTCAACCTCACAATGCTCATTAAGACTTATCAGGAGGGTGAGTAGAGCTTGATTGGAGTATCCTAGTCATGGAATAGTGTTTTTGTTTTTTTTTTTTAAATATTTTGCATTCATGTTTTAAGAAACTTTGACTTAGGACTCCGAATTCACTTGTATTGCAAACCCCAAAAAAAATTTTTCAGAATGGCCATCAGTTTGGAAAATCAATGTGAATGACTCATAAATGAGAATGTTAGCGTTGTATGCGAATCTTTGAAACAAACCAATAGCATGTAAGAAGAAACTTAAGGATGTGTAAATATCAGCTCGTGTCAGTGTGAGCACATTATCAAGCATAAAATATTACTCATACTTAGAGGCATGCAAAAACAAGTCTATTCAAGTTCCAGTCATCAATGATACAGGTAGATATCAAGAGTACGACAAGTTAAAAACAATGTTCAAACAACTGATAAACTAATAATCACATAGGTACTATGTATTGTATTCTGATAAGCATCCAAAACTTTACGATAATACTAGAAACAGGGTTTTTAAAAAATTGGTAGAATTTGTTTTTGGAAAATGGCTAAAAGAAATCACTGTCGCCCGCGGTAGCGCTACCGCGCGGCGATAGCGGTTTTTGATATTAAAGGCGAAAAAACCGAAGGGGGCTGACTCATTTCCTGCTTTGACCGACCCTGGGCTGTTTGGCATTGTCTTCTTCAGCGGAAACCCTCAAAACTCCAAAAGGTAAGGCCTAGATCCCTCTTTATGGTGATGTTTTTCTTCAAAAAAAATATAGATCTGCAATCCCTTTTTGTGGATCTCCAATAATAAGCTCCTTCGGATGATCCTTTGAAAATATCAATTCCCTTGGAGGGACATGTTGTTCTCTTTCTTCTTCTTCTTTTCCTTCTTCATTCCTTTCAAGTTCTTCATCATCATTTTCCATCAAAGGAAGGGGTGTATCTTCTTTTCCTGTAGTTTTCTTATCTACACATGGAACAACCTCATCAAACCTAATATGAATAGATTCTTCAACTATTTTTGTTCGTTTATTATAAATTCTATAAGCTTTACTAGTTGAAGAATACCCAATGAAAACTCCTTCATCACATTTTTCATCAAATTTTCCTAAGGAATCTTTAGAATTTAAAATAAAACATTTACACCCAAAAACTTTGAAATAAGAAACACTTGGTTTTTTATTAAAAATTAATTCATAAGGAGTTACTTTTAAAATAGGGCGAAGCATTACTCTATTAATTACATAACATGCAGTACTCACCGCTTCAGCCCAAAAAGATTTTGGTAAAGAAAATTCAGATAACATCGTACGGGCTAGCTCTTGAAGAATCCTATTTTTCCTCTCCACTACACCATTTTGGTGTGGTGTGCGTGGAGCGGAAAATTCATGTTTAATTCCTAACTCCGTACAAAAAGAAATAAACTTTTCATTTTCAAATTCTCCTCCATGATCCGAACGTATGCGTTTAATTTTTAATTCAAATTCATTTTGAATACGCAAACACAATTTAGAAAATTCTGAAAACGCATCGGATTTTGAGGTTAGAAACAAAGTACAAAAACGTGAATAATCATCAATCAATACAAATGTATACTTTCTACCTCCTAAGCTAGAAATAGTGATTGACCCAAATAAATCCATATGAATTAATTGGAGTGGCCTAGTTGTAGAAATAGTATTTTTACTTTTAAAAGATGATTTTGTAAATTTTCCTTTTTGACAAGGCTCACATAATGAAGGCAAATTTCCATCTAGCAGTGGTAAACCTTTTATTAATTTATCTTTTGAAAGTTTTTTAATTAACTTTGCACTAGTATGTCCAAGTCGCCTATGCCATAATTCTAACTCATCATTTTTTGATAAAAAACATTTTAAAGTAGAATTTGAAAAATCATAAAATTTAATCATATATACGTTATGACATCTAGGGGCGGTAAAAACAATTTCATTTGTTTTGGAATCAATGATTTTGCATAAATTTGTAGAAGATTCAAACAGAACATTTAATCCCTTATCACATAGTTGGCTAATAGAAATCAAATTATGTTTTAAACCTTCTACTAACAAAACATTTGAAATTGAAAAACTGTCGTTACCCACAACACCGATGCCGATGATTTTTCCTTTACCATTATCTCCAAATGTAACGACTCCTCCTTTCTTCATCTCCAGGCTAAGAAACTTCTCTTTATTGCCCGTCATGTGCTTTGAACACCCTGAGTCCAAGTACCACACGTCTTCTTTGTCCTTAGCCTGCCAACACACCTAGAAAGAGGATGTGAGTAAAGATCTGGCTACCCAAGTGGTTCCACCCATAGTATAGGTAGAGGCCTTAGGCATCCAGATTTGCTTAATTTTACTTTTTCCTTTCTTCCAGCACGAGTCCGTGGTGTGACCAAATCTATTGCATTTGGCACATGTAATGTAGCAAGAAGAATATAACTTCTCTGGACTTTTACTGTGAGAAAAGGTAGCATCAGTTAATTTACCATTATCATAATTTTTAAAATTTGACTTTCTGGATTTCTCGCTATCGCCGGCGGTAGTACCTATCGCCGGGCGATAGCTTCCCGTCGTGTATCCGAGTCCAAACCTTCCAGATCCGTGACATTGGTAACCTAAGATCATATCCAGTGATCTTTGGCCCAAACCAAATTTTTTCATGGCTAGTGTTAGGTCATGAATCTGCTTTCTCATTTCATTGTTCTCGGATACTAGATTTACACATCTACGTTCAAAAGCTTTCTTTCCTTCATAGACTTTGGAAATAGAAGATTTCAGATCTCTCTCTACAATCTCATTCTTTTTATTGAGAATTTTTATTTCTGAATGAGATTTGGTAAGGGATTCTTCAAGTTCTTTTATTCTTCCCATAAAGTGATCACACTCTTGACAAGAGACTTTTTCTTTTCCAATAGTCTTATTTTCATTTAACAATTTTTTGTTTTCTTTAATTAAAACTTTATTTTCAGTTTTAAGAATATCATTATCTTTTAAGCTTTTTTCAAGATATTTGCAAGTATTTAAAAATTCAGAAAATAATTCATCATAAGTTGGAGGAGTTACCTCAGTGTCGCTTTGGACACTGCACTCGTCATCAGATGTGATGCTTTTTCCCATTAGGCACATATTGGCCTCCTCCTCCTCGCTTGAGCTTGAACTGCTTGCACCATCAGAAGTAGTATCATCCCATGTTTCAGCCTTCAGGACCTTCTTCTTCCCTTTGTGCTTCTTTTCCTTAAGTTCTTTCAAGTACTTTGGACACTTGCTTCGAATGTGTCCTAACTTCCTGCAATGATAGCACTCCGGTGGGGGTCTCTCTTCCTCCTCATCGTCGTCATCCTTTTGTTTTTTCTTTCTAAACGTCTCCTTCTTAAAGTACTTTTTAAAAGCATTTCTCCTCTCCGGATTTCTCATAAATTTTTTAAACTTTCTTACAAAAAGACTCTCCTCATCATCTTCTTCATCCGCAGAATTACTGCATTCTTCTTTCTTAGATCTTAGAGCCAACCCCTTCTTCTTAGGCTCCATGTACTCTTGTTGTTGAATTTTTAATTCAACTTCATGAGTTTTCAAGTTCCCAATCAGGCTTTCAATATTCAGAGATTTAAGATCATGAGATTCAGAAATAGCCGTCACTTTGGGATTAAACTTAGGGGGGAGAGATCTAAGAAGTTTTCTCACCAAATCACCATTTGAAAAATTTTTTCCAAGTACTTTTGAGTCATTCACTATCTTGGTGAATCTGGTGTACATTGAGTCTACGTCCTCATCCACTTCCATCCTAAACTTCTCAAATTCCGATTCAAGTTGAAACAGCTTCGAGTCCTTCACCTGCGAGGTACCTTCATGAGTTACTTCAAGTAAATTCCAAATCTCATAAGCATTACTACAAGCACACGTTCTATTAAATTCAGTCCTATCTAGTGCACAAAATAATGCATTCATAGCTTTTGCATTATTTTTGCATCTTAGTTTATCTTGATCATCCCATTTATCTTTTGGTTTTTCCATTTCTACATTGCCTACAGTATAAGTGGGATGAACATAATTAGTCTCTACCATATTCCAAACCTCAATATCAAGGGAAATAAGAAAACACTTCATCCTAGTTTTCCAGTAATTATAGTCAGATCCAGTGAATAATGGAGGTCTGCTAATTCCTTGCCCCTCAGAGAAAGCATGGTCATGCTGCGCCATAATTCCTGGTGGTGAAACCGTATTAGGAATAACCAAGCTCTGATACCACTTGTAGGATCTTGTGGCGCCCTTAGAGGGGGGGGTGAATAAGGGCTCTTTAAATTTTTTTTTTCTTTTTATAAAATAAAAGACTAGCTACTATGAATGAGACAGATCAATGAAATGAATAACAATATTATACTTCTTCAAAACGAATATGTAAAATGATTCCAATAAAGCTTGAAATCAAGGCTTACAACGATAATAGTTTTTAGCTTTGTTTTTCACCGATCCTTCTCCCAAGAACCGGTAGGCTATAGTCAATATCTCCCTAGATATGCCTACTAGCCTCCCCCTAGATCAAACCTATGATCTAGACGCTGCACAACTCGCTGCGATTTACTCCTAAGCCTCACACGGACCTAGACACCACACACAAGGTGGTGATTTTCCCCTAAGCCACACACGGACTTAGACACCACACACAAGGTGATGATTTTCCCTACCCAATTACAAAGATAAAAGATGAAAATGAAAGTACAATAGTGAAACTTAAAAACTCCCTCAAAATCACGAGCTCTGAAGATGATGATGGACCAACGAGAAGATCTCCAATCTTGAACACACGGTCGTATCTCCTTCGCTCTTGAGATTTCAACGGACCAAGGGAGTTCGTCTGGAAACGGAGATGAAGGCTCTGAAAATTCTCTGGGAAAACAAAGCTCTGCACAATTTAACTCTTCCCTGAAATTTTTGGCCGTATATATCATTTCACGCTATCGCCAGCGTTAGCGTTACCGCCCCGCGATAGTGATAACTCTCCGTTGCTTGACACGTGGCACACGTCGCGCTGATTTTCAGATCTGAGCGGAGAACGTGACGATCGTGGGATATCGCTCGGCGACATCGGTATCGCCCCGCGATATCGCTGATCGTGACTGACTTCGTGCGCGGCAACGTGCGGATTAAGGCTGACGTCAGCAGGAACTGACTATGCTATCGCCCGCGGTATCGTTATCGCCAGTGATAGCGCGTTTTTCCTTTTCATCAATGCCATGCTCAGCCTTTCTTTTGTACATAAAAATGCTATTGTCCCTGCACATTTAAAACACATACCAAGATCAAATACATCCGGGATTTGTTATTCTCAAACTAAGAAGCGCGGAACGCATGCTCCAACACTTACAACAATAGCTACCAGGAGAGCATTCAAATGGCGCCATTCGAGGCCCTTTATGGTAGAAAATGTCGCTCGCCGTTGTCCTGGTTGAAACAGGTGAATTAAAGTTGTATAAGCGACTAGAGGTGGAGGATGCTACATATTTGGTGAGAACCATTCGGGAGAGGTTGCTAATCTCTCAGGACCGCCAGGCTAAGTACTATAATGCCAAGAACAGGAACGTGGAGTTCGCTGTTGGCGATTGGGTGTACTTGAAGATCAAGCCGTTCAAGGGTGTCTCGCGGGCGCAGCGCTTGAAGAAGCTAAGCCTGAGGTACCTTAGACCGTTTGAGGTTCTGGAGCGGATTGGTGAAGCTGCGTACCCGTTGAAGCTGTCTGTGGAGCTTAGTGGTCTACATGATGTATTCCATATATCGGTGCTACGGAAGGCGGTGCAAGAGCCTACGCAGCTGATCGCGGTCGATCAAGTGCCTGTTGATAGTGGGTTGACGACGAAGGTCAAGCCCGTACGTGTTGAGGACTCGAAAGTCAAGAGGCTACGCAATAAAGAGATCAGGATGGTCAAGGTCCGTTGGGACAATTGCGGTCGAGAGGAGCTCTCTTGGGAGCGAGAGCAGACTATGCTTGAGGAGTACCCGAAGTTGTTTCACTCAGGTACCATTTAAGTTTTATGTTTCTTTCCTTTATGTAATTTCGAGGACAAAATCCTTTTAAGAGGGAGAGAGTTGTAACGCCCTGAAACTCAAAAGAGCGACGAGAGGCGTTTTGGGCCGAATCTGGAATTTGGCATGGGGCACACGGCCTGGGACACAGGCGTGTACCAGGGCATGTCAGGCTCGAGTCGACGATTTGGCCGTGAGGTCGACGAATGTTTTCTGTCGACGATCGTCGAGCAGCGAACACGGCCTGAGACATGGGCATGTCTCAGGGCGTGTCGAGCTCGTGTCGATGATCTACTAGGGAAGTCGACTATTTTTGCTCGACGATGTGTCAAGACAGGGAACACGGCCTTGGACACGGGCGTGTCCAAGGCCGTGTCGGGTGGTCGACGAACTGCGCTCGACGAAGTGTTGAGACAGTGAACACGGCCTGGAGCTCAGGCGTGTTCGGGTTTGACACGGGCGTGTCAAATAGGACACGGGAGTGTCCAAGACCCGTGTGGGTCTCGGGTTGTTTTCGGGGCTGTGTCGATGGGGGCACACGGCCAACCACACGGCCGTGTCAGTTTGAACACGGGCGTGTCAGGTTAAACACGGCCGTGTCGGGACCCGTGTAATTTTCGTAACGCGTTGATTTTGACGGCGAGTGAGGGACATGACCCTGGACACGGGCGTGTCGCAGGCCGTGTTTGACCCAGGTTTTACTTTTCAGCTACGAATCATAGCCATTCGTTTCCTTAATTTGGGATCCGACGGTTGGGGGTTGTTCCTTCTGGGATATACCCAGGATTGGGCCTTCGAAACCCTCATTTCACTTGAGTGGTTCTCTTTCTAAGTCTAGAGAGAGGGGAGAGCAAAGGAGGAAGAAGAAGCCTAGATCCGGTCACCGACGGAGCTTCGGAGCTCCAAATCGCGAACCGACTTCGGATCTATGGAGGCAAGGAGAGTGCGGTGCTTTTCATCCGCTTACATTTCCATGGCACCAAGGAAGAACGCTAGGGTAACGATTATCTACTTGAGCATGTGAAGCTCTACTTCTTTTGCATAGGGAAGCCCACTCTCGCGAGTTTGCGGTGAGTTTGGGGCGTTCCTTCGGGTAGACATGAATAGTCCCCGTTGTGTACATGTAGAGTCCGTAATCGAGAACGGATATAGGCATGATGTGTGAAGCCTACCCGGACAAGTTGGTCTGGATCGGTGATGTTGCATTGCATAAGTGGCCGGAGAAGACGCCGTGCGAATGTTTGTTTTTCGGGTTTTCTACGAGATATATTGCAACAGGGAGCCTTGGGGATTAACTCCAATGTGCACCCGGAAAACTGAGCAGATGCGTAGTTCTGCCATCATGTGGGCCTGGGAGCCAACTTGAACATAACTAGGTTATGTAATGTTTGTAAACGATTTAGGACTCGAGAGAGTTTGACCCGCGCATATGTTTTAAATTAACGTTGCGGTGTGAGCAACGGGTCAGGCGGAACCGTACCCGCTCTATGTCGTTCGGTTAAAGAGAGCTAAAGTGACTTGGCACTTACTGTTGACATAGATGGAGGGTCTTAGGCAGTGGACAGAAAGACCAAATGCTCACGAGAGATTGCCGTCCCGGGGACGTTGGTGAGTCGGCGGGCTTAGACCGTGATCCCCGAGAATGTGCCCTGAGAGCACGGGGCGTATGGTCGTGCGTGCCAACGCCTGTGATGCAATGTTTTTATATACTGCTTGGTTGTGCTAATAAAGTGCAGGGAAGGAGCATCGCCGCCCAAAATTGGGGGCGGTATCGTTATAATTTGGTCAGCATGGCTGACCGTTGGTTTGGTTTGCCACCGTTGCGGTAGATTGTGCTTGCAAGTGCTGCGGAGCCGAGCGGTAAATAGCGGGCTAAAGCCCAAGTTGCTGAGCCGGCCCTCGAAGGCCTAATTTTTGAGTGTTTTCTTTTATTCATGTATGGGCGGCCTGCGTGCCGAGGTTTGGAAAACATGTAATATGAGGAGAACAATTATAAGGCCTTAAGGCCAATACTTGTGTATTTGTACTTCATTCCTTTTGGCGTATTAGTGGACATTCATGCTAGTGTTGGGTTCTTTATTAATGCAAAAATTTTAAATTGCTTTCGCTAGTATGCTCAATGTAGGACGTTAGATTGGTTGGATGGTTTCCATTGAGTAACCACCCGGTCTATCTATGGTATATGACGTCGGTCCCCGACCGGACCTATTGTTATATGCTATGTGACGGATAGAGGGTGTTACAACAACCACTATCCAAGTACCATATTGTCCTACCTTTGGTACTTGACTCCACCTGCAAACACAGATTTAGTCACCGTAGGCACCCAAAATAATTTTGGGGCCTTGGTTCCTATTAGGCTTTGCTATGTGAAACACAACAGGCTTTCTAAATAAAGCTGGTTAAATCTTATATGAAGGTGCTATTGGATTTTACCAACAATCTAGGGCAAAATGCCCAACCTTCCCACAACACCAACAATCAAATCGGTTGTATCTTTTCTTTGGTTGCACATTTGAGGTTGTTCTTTTGTGCAACACAAAATTGTCATCCAACTTCCAATATAGTGGTGCAAAATTCACACTCTTACCTTTCAGATTTAGGTGAGATGCACTGAGACCAGCTCCAAGAATTCCATGTCTTCTTGGATTAATCACCTTTTGTGGTGGTTTTTGTCCTATGTTGCCTTTAGATGTCTGATCCTTCCATCAAGGCTCTTTATTGTCCGTACTGGTAGAGCACTCAGACCTCATGTGTCCAGGAACACATGATCTCAAGCATCTATTAGAAGACAGATACTTGACTGGTTGCCTAACTAGACCACTTGGAGCTTCATCCTTGATTACAGACTTCCTTTTAAACTTTTTGTCCTTACCATATCCTACACCACTTCTAAATGGTGCAGAATAGGTATCTATGATAGGTAGCACTGACTTAGATTTTGAGAATTGAGTCAGGAGCTGTCTTTCCTGGTTAAGCTTTGCTTTCAGGTCCTTGATAGTCTTGACCTGTTCTAATATTACCTCTGTCTGGCTATTTATCTTGTTAGTTAGTTCTATAAGTTTCAGTTTTTGTAGGTCAAACTTTATGTTGGCTCTTTCCAACTGAAAATATACTCCTCTCAATAATTCTAATTCTTTAGCCTGATCCTTAGCAAATTGTTTGCTTGCAATCAAGGCCTTTAGTAACTTCCCTTATCTGTTGATAAGGGAGTTAAAATCAGCTTCAGTGTTTGAATCATGTTCTTTATTAGTAGAGGAGTATTAACATGATTCATTTTTTAATGCAAAAAAAGAATATAAGGCTAAACTATGAGAGATTGATTTTTCCTTAATAGGATCTGAACAATCCTGATCTTCTTCTCCTGGTTGGGTCTCCTCAATAGCCATCAGGCCCAAGAGAGCCTCCTCCTATTCTGATTCTGATGAATCAGACTCACTATCAGACAGTGTCAACTGTCTTTTTGCCAAGAGGCTTTTGTCAGCCTTCTTGTGTTGTCTATCTTTCAAGTTTTCTGGATTTTTCTCCTTTCTTTTTGCTAGGCAATCAACTATGACATGCCATTTTTTGTTGAAACGATAACACACTATATTAGTCTTAAAAAATTTATTCTATCAAGACACATACCTATCCCTAGATTTCTTCTTCCTGGGTTTCTCTGGATGATTAGTCTTCATAAGAGCAGAGTCTCCAGCTAGACCCTTCCAGCTGCCCTGCTTTCTTCTCCTCAACATCTTCTTGAACTGTCTAGATAAGAGAGACATGTCCTCCTCAGTCAGGTCTCATCCTGATGTGGATGATTCTGAACACTCAGAAGTTTTTTACAGTCTTTCTGTGAGTGTTGACTTCTCTATAACTTTTCTAGATGACTCAGCCTTTAGGGCCAAGGTCTTTTATCCGTTGTGTACTCTAGCTGAATCTTCTTCAGACTTCCTGAGATTGAGTTGTAACTCATATGACAACAGCTTGCCAAATAGGGCCTGGAGGTCTATATGGCTAAGTTCCTCATTTCTCTTATGGTATAGATCTTGATGTCCCATTCCTTGTTCAGGGAAATCAAGATCTTGTCATTAAGTTCATAGTTAGTAAAACTTCTGCCATAAGTGCTGAAATTTGTGAAGTGGAAGTGGGTGATGGGCAGGCCCGACAGTCTGAGATGCTTGTGCGGACTTAGTTTGCGACCTGAGTGGACTGTTGGTTGCGGCCTGGGTGTTGGCTGTCTTGGCTTGGCTGTTGAGCAGCCGGTGCAGCCTGAGCGGTCTGGTATGAGGCCTGAGCGGACTGCGGTTTGCGGGCTGTAGGTAGTGCTCTGTGCAGCAGCCTTGTGTGTTGCAAGCTTGTGTTAACCGACAGATTGGGTGGCCTATCCGCGGGAGGCTTGCGGACTGGTATGTCCGTGGTGTCCGCTGTGGCGGACTGGCCTTGGAGTTTGGCTGTGGCCCTTGACGAGCTCTGGTGGTACAGCAGGTGTTAGCTGCTGTGGAGGACTGCGCGGACTGGTGTCAGAGTCCGGCAATTGTCCGTTTGGGCAGCTGTGCGAGGATTGCTTGCAGACTCTGCCTTAACTCTAGAGGAGTGTTTGCGATCTGCTTTGGGTGGTTGGCGGACTGGGCCTTGTCCGCCGAGCTCGCGCTAGGCCTTTGGTGATTTACTGGACTTGGTCACATTGTGTGACAAGTCCAGTGTGTCCGCAGTATCTGCCAAGTTCGTTGTTGACCGGGCGGACTGCCCTTGGTCGTGGACTTGTGGAGGATGGAGGCTTTGGTCTTATACTATACGGACTGTCTCTTTCCTCTGCGGACTGTTGCTGAAGGGGTTGTGGCTGTCCATGTGTGATGATGTTGCGGACTATGCGGACTGTACGGACTGTACCTTGTCCGCATAGTGTGATGCAAGTCCGCCTAGTTATGATCTTCTGTCTTGCTCCTGGTGGTTTCCTTGGAAATCCGGCTAAGTCCTTGCGGACTCAGCGAACGGAGGTTTTGCTAGTGTGCGTGCTGGGGTGGTGACTCTATTCACTAGGGTGGTGACCATACTCCTCACCTCTCCTATAAATAGACCCCCCGACACGTCTATAGTAACAGAGTGAACAGTAAGTTGGGCTTGGGCAAGTGTTGCGGTCTGCAAATTTTTGTCCGCGCGGGTTGAGTAGTGCTGACGGTTTGCTATGTGCAGGTCGCGCGGCTAGCTTCAAGTAGCCATGTGTTGGGCATTGAAGTGTGCAGTCTCTGCGGTCTCAGCTGGTCGCCTCTGCGGCTTGTCAGTTTTCTGCTTCAGCTTGATCAAGTTCCAATAACCCGTCTGCCAGTCTCAGGCTGGTAGGAGGTCTGTTCCTCAGTTCTTTAGCAGGCAGCAAATAACGGTGTGTCCGCTTGACCTTGCGGTCTCGGCGGACTCCGTGTGCTATTCGACTTGTAGCAGTTGCATCTCGGGCGGCTTTGGTGACCTTGGCGGACTAGGCGGTCTCCAGTGCTGTTCGCCCTGCTTATTTTTTTCTTTCTGTTTGTAGCTTGTGTACTATCGAAATCATGTCTCGCTACGTATACCTCGCCTTGTAAAGAAGTGTGAATGAAAATAAGACCTGCTTGTGCTTCCATTTGTGTTTGGAGTTAGCTTGCTCTTGGGCTTCCGCATGATCATGGTGTGAACTGGATAATTCTGAGAATATTAATTTGGCTTTAGGCTATCTTGATGAACACCTTAAGAAAATTTAACATGGTATCAGAGTCAGGTCCAGTTGCTTGAGCGGTGTTCAACTAGTGTTGTTGCTCTGTGCTTGAGTGGTGATCAACCTGTGTTGGTGCTCTGCGCTTCTAGAAGTTAGCTTAACCAACAATTGTTGCAATGGAAGTGAGCTACGCAAGAGGTCTTAACATTGAACTATTTACGCCGACTAACTTTAAGAAGTGGAAGTCATGCATGAAGAGTTACCTTTTGGGTGAGGAGCTATGGGAGGTCATCGGTGGTGATGACAGACAAGAAGTGACTGCTGCGTTTGGTACTGCTGAGCAGGTGAGGCTCTAGAGAAAAATAAATGCTAAGGCAGAATTTGTTCTCAAGAGGGCCGTGTCACCAGAACTGTTTGATCACATCATTGGTTGTGAGTCTGCTGCTAATATTTGGACAACCATTGATGAGTTGTTCAAAAGGAAGAATGTGGATAGACTTCAGGTTCCAGAGAATGAGTTGGCAAGGACAACTCAAGGAGACCTGACCATCTCAAAGTTCTTTCTGAAGATGAAGAGCTTGTGTGCGGAGCTATTAGCGCTTGATCCTGATGAGCTTATCTCTGAGTCCAAGTTGAAAAGGCACATAATCCGCGACTTGCAGAAGGATTATGTTGCCTTTGTGACATCAGTTCAAGGCTGGACTACTCAACCATCCTTACTGGAGCTTGAGAATCTGCTTGCTTCACAGGAAAGCTTGGCAAGGCAGATGGCTGGAGTCACTGTCTCTGAGGAGAGCAGCGAAGCACTCTTCACGGGCAAGAAAAAGAAGTGATGGGAAGGGAAGAAGAAGAAGACCGCTGCTGAAAATGAGCCTTCAACTTCTCATTAGTTAGAGAGGTGCGCTGCTCCTAAGAAGTATTGGAAGAAGAACCTGAAGTGCTACAGGTGTCATCAGCGGGGACACTTCAAGCGTGACTGCAAGGTCAAACTGCAGCATAGACATGCTGCTGGAAAGGAGGAAGCTTGCTCTAAGAGTGAGGAAGCTGGATGGGGCGGAGCCTTCATGACGAACACTTGTGTCTATATCTTGTCCGCTGTCGACTTCAACGACAATTGGATCGTAGAGTCCGGGTGTGGTCATCACCTCACCGGAGACAAGTCGAAGTTTTCTTCTCTACAAGCCTACTCAGGCAATGAAGCTATTATAACTGCTGATAATACTGTTTATGCAGTAGAGAGGGAGGAGGTTGTGTCTTTGTGTAGTGATAAGGGGCTACTAACGTTAAAGAGTGTGTATCACATACCGGTCATGCAGAAAAACCTCTTCTCGGTGACCAATGCGGTAGACGCAGGTTATCACATTCTGTTTGGGCCAACAGAAGTGAAGTTCCTTCGCAACGTATCAACGGTTAAGGCTGATGTTGCTCATGCTAGGCGAAGAGTGAAGAACTTGTTTGTTCTTGTAACGAACTCTTATGTTGATCGGATGAGAGCAAACGATAGTGCTGCTACATGGCATGAGTGGCTGGGGCATGTAGGAATGGATAAGCTAAGGGCTATGGCTAACAGAAGCCTTGTACGAGGCTTGCATAAGCTATATTCATTTGGCGACGGTCAAGTTTGCGCGGGATGTCAGTACGACAAGGCTCATCGCCTTCCGTTTGATAAATCACAAACAAGGAGCAAGAAACCATTCGAGTGCATCCATGGAGACTTGATGGGACCAACCGTCACTACAAGCCTTAGTGGGAGCAAATGCATGCTTGTGCTGATTGATGACTACTCAAGATACACTTGGATATATTTCTTGAAGGAGAAGTCTGAAGCCTTCCGTTTGTTTGTGGAGTTCAAGGAGTTATTGGAGGGCCGACTTGGCTTGCAGATCAAGAAGCTTAGAACAGACAATGGTGATGAGTTTGTCTCCTCCGAGTTTTCTAGCTTCTGCAGGACGCATGAGATCCAATGAGAGCTCACTTGTGCTCACATTCCACAACAAAATGGAGTAGCGGAGCAGAAGATCCCTCATCTGACGGAGACTTGCAAATGCTGGCTTCATGCGAAAGACATTCCAAGGTCCTTTTGGGCGGAGGGGATGTCTTGTGATTGTTATGTCATCAATCGGATGCCGCTTAGCCCGATCAACATGAAGACTCCTTTTAAGTTGTTGCTGAAGGATAAGCCTAGTGTGGAATGCATGTCTCGGATGCTTCAAGGACCAAGTTGGATGCAAAGGCAAGGAAGCTTGTTTTTGTTGCCTATGATGAGCGGAAGAAGGGATGTAAATGCATGGAACCTACGACGAAGAAGTTTGTTGTGTCAAGAGATGTAGTCTTTGACGAACTAACGTCGTATGGAGGTGGCTCAGTTGAGCTAACCAGAAGAAAGGTTGATGAAGAACAGAAGGTGGCTGCAGAAGCTGTGGAAGAGGAGCTTACTGTTTCACCAGCAGCTCCTGTTGCTTCAAGTTCTGGTGCTGAGCCTTCTGGCTCAGGAAGCAGTGGGAGCATTGCTCAAAGCTTGCCTGAAGGTGGTGTTGAGCCTGAAGAAGCAACAGAGGTAGTGAGCAAGGAACAACCTCTTCGGAGATCAAAGAGGGTTATAAAGCCACCTGCTCAGTACTATAATGGGAATACAGTGAGCTTTGTCTCATGCTTCTTTGTAGGTCCTCTGGATGAGCGAGAGCCTGCAAAATTCAATGAGGCCACTAGAGTCAAGGAGTGGAATGATGCCATAAAGGAAGAGATTGCTGCTCTCAAGAAGAATGAATCCTAGGATCTTGTGCCCAAGGTTGATGGCATTACTCCAGTGACTTAGAAGTGGGTGTATAAGTTGAAGAAGAAGGCTGTTGGGAGCATTGATAGGTTCAAAGCTTGCCTGGTTGCTCGAGGATTCTCTCAGCAGTATGGAGAAGACTATGAGGAGAAGTTTAGTCCGGTTGCGAAGATGAGTTCGGTTAGAGTGGTGATATCCTTGGCTGCTTGCAAGGGATGGAGAATGTGACAGCTTGATGTGAAGAACGCGTTTCTTTACGGAGAAATTGACAAGGACATCTTCATGGATCAGCCACTTGGATTTGTTTTTGAAGTTCATCCGGACTATGTCTGTAAGCTCAGGAAGGCTCTCTACAGGTTAAAGCAAGCTCCTAGAGCTTGGTATGGGAAGATAGCAGAGTATTTGCAATTCTGCGGTTATCTTACTTCCAACTTGGATTCTAGCTTGTTCATCAAGAAGAAGGGGGAGATTCAATTCTTGGTCCTGGTGTATGTGGATGATATGATCGTCACAGGGAATTCGAAGGAGGAAGTAGCAAGGCTCAGGGCTGAGCTTGCTATACGCTTCGAGATGAAAGACTTGGGAGAGCTTCATCACTTTCTCGGTATTGAAGTGGAGAGGAAGGAGTGCGGGATTCTCATTTTCCAGAAGGGATATGTGGATCGCATTGTAAGTTGATTCGACATGGGCGAAGGGAAGAGTTACTCTACTCCACTGGAACAAGGGATGAAGCTTCGACGAGATGAAGGAGGGATTCTTCCTGATCCCTTGGTGTTCAGGGCTCTTGTAGGGAGTTTGATCTACCTGACGATTACAAGGCCAGACATTGCTTATGTTGTTGGCCGAGTAAGTCAGTTTATGGCTGAACCAATGAAGTCTCATCTGCTAGCGGCAAAGAACATCTTGAAGTATGCCAAGTCAACTTCTGACATGGGACTCTGTTGGGTATTACATCCACATTAACCAAGATTTGATGAAGTCACCCTGTAACTAAGATGAATTAAGTTGTATTTGATGCTTGGTTTGAGTTATATGTTTGCAGGAATTTCACTGGGAAGTGTAGACCAATGTCAGGCCACAGTGGGTCAGCAAACACAGGAACTGTGCAATGTAATCCCTCATTGCATATTCCAAGGTGTTGACTCATGTGTGGTCTCTCTATTGGGATACACTTCATATTCAAGCTATTGGACTATGGGAAAGGAATTGGAAGTTGACTACACTAGAAGAAACAGTTTTCCAACATCAAAAATTCTCTAAGTCTTTTACTCGAGTAGGTCTATAACTACTCGAGTAGTTTGTGTATAATTTACTCGAGTAGAGGAACCTTGTACTCGAGTACTTAAGTGTATCTCTCGTATAGCTAAGTCACCTACTCGAGTAGACATAGTCATATACTCGAGTAGCATGCTTATATACTCGAGTAGATTACTCTTTATACCCAAGTATTAAAGGGTTCACTGATCAAAAATTTTCCAAGTCATGGACTCGAGTAAGTATACTCACATACTCGAGTAGATAGAATCATACTCGAGTAGTTCATTATACCTACTCGAGTAGATCATGTTTCACTCGTGTACCTTGATATTTTCCTACTCAAGAATTTTCTAAGTCTTTTACTCGAGTAGAACTTTCACCTACTCTAGTAGATTACTTCCTCTCGAGTAGTTTAGTTCAACTACTCGAGTAGCTCTTGCTGACATCTTCAGAATTCATTCCAAGTATCCCACTCGAGTAATCCTTCATGTACTCGAGTAGTTTATGTAATATACTCGAGTAGTTTTTCCAGTACTCGAGTAGATCCTTTATTTACTCGAGTAAGTCACTCTACATACTCGAGTAGTTCTGTCTTCTTACTCGAGTAGTTGATTTTTACCTACTCGAGTAGCCTATCTTTATATACCCGAGTATGTTCTCCTTCATGTACTCGAGTAGGTATTCAACTACTTGAGTAGTTATTCACTTACTCGTGTAGTTGGCTGAACCTTTCTGAAATTTTGCTAAGTCCTTTTTCTGACGGGATTTTAAAATCACACGACATGATTGGTCCACGTGTACATCATTATGACCGATTATGACCGTTAATCTCTCCTATATAAGGTCTTATCAGAAAATGACAAACCCTAATAATTCTCCAAGCTTTCTTGTCATTTTATTTTTTGAGAAAAATTCTTCAGCCGACTCCTCCCTGTTTTCCCAAAACGGAAGCCGTCGCCGCCACCATCTTCTCCGGCCACTGCTTCTAAGGTCAGAGGATTCATTCTGAAGAAAGTTACAGATCGAGATCGACATCACCGTTCATCTTCTCTCTCTGATTCTGTAAAATCAAGAAGATCCAGATCTGGGCCGAAACTCTCTTCACCGATTTCTGATAGTGCTGCAAAGTCCATAAGAAGAAGTTTTCTGGCCGTTTCATCAGATCTGATTGGATTTACTGGTTGTATAATTTTCCAACTTTATTAATCTTGTAGGAGAAAGTTTCTCAGAGTGTAGGAGTTTTTCACTACGAGTTTGTAGGAAGTGTTATCTTCCGAGGTGTAGATCCCCTTGTTTGGATCGAGTTTGTAGAAACTTTGTTCCGAGGGTAGGATGGATTTTTGATCCGAGATAGTGGAGTAGCCGAGTCTAGTTGATTGCTAGATCGGTGAGGGAAAGTGGATGTACCCAAGGTTGGGGAACCACTATAAATCTTGTGTCGTCTATGATATTGGTAGATAGTTCTGTGCTGTGCTCTAATTATTTTTATTCCGTAAAAGACGCACAACTCACCTATTCACCCCCCTCTAGGTGATTTAGGTTGACAACCGTTTTCTTTCAATTGGTATCAGAGCCAGGTTGATCGTCAAAAGGTTAACACCTTGATCAGATCCAAATCTGTTGTCTGAAAGATTCTACCATAAAATGGACAAGGGTAAAGATTTCGCCAAGCTTCCACTATGCAACAAAAATAACTTTCCCATGTGGAAAGAAAGGATAAAATTTTTCATGGAAGCTGTGGATCCAAGGATCTCCATGATCGTTGAAGAAGGTCCTTACGTTCCCATGACTGTGTCCACTATCGACCCTACCAAGAAAGTTCCCAAAAAGCTAATGGATCTCGACAAAGACGAGATTGTACTTGTCTCCCTTGACAAGAAAGCTAAGAATATTATAGCGAGTGCAGTCGATGACTCAATGCTGCAGAATTTGATTCACTGTCAATCAGCTAAGGAGATGTGGCATTCCTTAGTCACTTTGATGGAAGGAACTGAAGAAGTAAGGGATGATCGAAGATCCCTTCTCAACCAAAAATATGAAGCGTTCCGACAAGGGAACAAGGAAACAATTGGCGACACATTTGAAAACTTCTTCAAAATTGTGAATGGCCTAAGGGTGTATGGCCGTGTCTTCACCAACGGAGAACTGAACGACAAGTTCTTGAGATCCCTAACCAAGGAATGTGATAACAAGGTATGCACCATCAGGGAGTTCGGGAAGCTAGCTGAAACGGACCCGCAAATTCTCTTTGGAAAGCTTATGTCTTATGAACTCCAAATCAATACAAGGAAAGCTGAAGAAGAGAAAGGCAGGTGTGCACTAAAGGAGAAATCTATCGCTTTAAAGGCAGACACCTCCAGAAAGACTAAGGCTGCCTCCCCCGCTCCAGCTCCAGAAGTTGATGAAGAAGAAGAAACATCAGAGCCTAGCACCTCAGGCTCTGAACTATCTGAAGGAGAGTTCTCCTTACTCTCAAGGCAATTCAAGAAGTTTCTCAATAAAAAGAAACAATGAAAAGGCAAGGATGCCTCATACAGAAGATCGCGACGCGATGACGATCGACAAAGAAAAGGCTCAAGCAGCCACGAAAGGTATAATACTAAACAGAACAAATACGTTTCAACTGACATCATTTTCTATTGCTGTAATAAGCCAGGTCACGTCATTGCTGACTGCCCTCACAAGAAGAAGGAGGGTGGTAGAAGAGAAGACAAGAAATCCTCACACAACAAGAAAAGGAAAGAGAAGAGCCTCATAGCCAAAAGGAGCAAGACTCTTAGCGACTCTGACTCATCTGAGTCAAGCGAAGAAGAAGAAGCTTACTTTGGGCTAATGGCTCAAACAGATGATGAACAAGAGCCCCAGTTCACTGGGAAGGTAAACTCTCATACCCCTCTTTCAGAGTCTGAAGTCTCTGAACATGATTGCGAGGGTAGCTCCTCTGACGATGAGTCAGAATTAATGGCCCAGTACAAGGAGTTAATCATGGCTTACGACAAATGTCGTCGAGTCGTGAAGACCCAGGCTAAAGAGATCAAGTCTCTAAAAGCCGAAGAGAACATCTTGAGAGAGAAAGTCACAAAGACTGACTTCCTCGAAGAAAACTTCAATAATGCTATTGAAGAATACAACAAGGCTCTTGAGCACCTTGACCTTAAGGAGAAGATCATCAAGGGATTGGAAGCCGAACTTGCGGCTGAAAGGAAACTTGTTGAGAGTTTCTTGAAGCCCAAGACAGTTCTTCCATTCGTTGCTGAATTCTCAGCAAAGGCCAAGGGAGCTGGACTAGGCCATGAAGAAGCTCCTAGTAAATCCTCTAGTAGAAATAAGAATCAACGGAAAAATAAGGCTGCCAAAAAGGCCTCAGCCGAAGAAAAGGGAAAAGCCCCTCAAAATCAAACTACATTCAAAAAGGTCATCTTTCTATCAAATGAGTTTGATTTTGACTCATCATACGGGCACTTTGCTAGGCCTACTTATGTAGAGCCAAAGTCCCGCTATCAAGGATGGGCTCGACCCCGAAACTTTGGTGAAATTGTCTTTAAGGAACCTTATGAAAAAGTTATTCTTCAGAGCTATGGCCCTTTCAAACATGGGCATAACTTCAAGAAGGCACCAAAGACAAAGTCGGTTGTAGAGAAGCCCATAAAGGAGAAGAAGCCATGTGATTGCCATAATCATGAGGCATCTCCCTCCAAGAATGCTACCCATGCTAGACCAAAGTTCCAAAAGGTCAAGCAGGAGATCTTGAGGCAAAGGTACAACCGATTTGACTGTTGGTGCTGTGGCAAGGTTGGTCACTTCGCCATAGATTGCTAGTTCAATTCCAGAAATGCTGCTACCCCTCATGTCAGCAATATGAGAAAGACCGCTCATAATGCCAACACTCGTAGGGGGAGCACTCTAACCCGAGACCAAGGACCCAAACGTGTTTGGGTTCCTAAGGAAAATTGATTGTGATTGCAGGGATGTCCAAAGGCCAACAAAACACTTATCTGGTACTTGGACAGCGGATGATCTCGGCATATGACCGGGACTAGAAGCCTCATTTAGAACTTTACTCCAGTCATGAACGGACCAAAGGTCATCTTTGGAGGTTCAGACCGTGGAATTACTAGAGGCTATGGTATGATTACTAACGGCAATGTATCCTTCTCGGATGTGGCCTATGTCGAAGGACTGGAACACAATCTCATTAGCATAAGCCAACTCTGCGATAAAGGATACATAGTTGAGTTCCATGCTGATAAGTGCTTGATAAAATCCGTTGACAATATGGAAATGATTCTATCCGGCACTCGAAGCAAGAATATTTTTTGTTTAAATTTCATCTGTATAGATTCCTCTACACCAGTGTGTCTTTTAGCAAAAGATAGTGCGTCTCTTGGCGACCAATGACACAAGAGACTAGCACATATTAATTTCAAAATAATTAATAAACTATTTTCAATGAACTTAGTACGTGATGCCCCAAATGTCAAATACGTCAAAGACAGACCTTGTCATGCATGCGTAAAAGGCAAGCAAACAAGGGCTACCTTTAAAAGCATTTTTGGCAAAGACTCTAACAGATGTCTTCATCTATTGCACATGGACTTGTTTGGTCCACTACAGATTAGAAGTTTGGGAGGTAAGGACTATACATTGGTAATTGTTGATGACTATTCGCGCTTTGCGTGGGTGTTCTTTCTGAAACACAAGTCAGATACCTTCGACATCTTTACTAATTTTGTCAGGCAAGACCAGAATGAATACAACTGCTCCATAGTCAAAATCAGAAGTGACAACGGAACAGAGTTCAAATCTGGGGCCATGACAGAATTCTGTGAAAGCTTAGGTATCTTTCATGAGTTTTCCTCTCCTCGTACTCCACAACAAAATGGAGTGGCTGAGAGAAGGAACAGAACACTCATAGAGGCCTGGAGGACCATGTTGAGTGATGCTTTACTACCAGAGTACTTCTGGGCTGAGGCTGTCAACACTGCATGCCACGTGCAAAATCGAGCACTCATAAACAAAGACCACAATAAGACACCTTACGAACTTCTGAAAGGCAGAAAATTAATAGTCTCTTACTTTAGAATCTTTGGCTGTAAATGCTTCGTACTTAACAATGGTAAGTATCATACCACCAAGTTCAGCGAAAAGAGTTTTGAAGGTATTTTTATAGGATATAGTAGCCATAGTAAGACATATAGGATATTTAATAGAAAAACCCTGGTGGTGGAAGAATCGATACATGTTGTATTTAATGAGACGAGCTTGTTGCAAATCAATCCGTCTAGTGTGCTCACTGAAGATGCAGGTGAAAAGCTGAAAGAAACTAGCTTGGATGATCCATCCAAAGATAAAGGCGAGAAGTTCATTAAGATCACCACTCCAACTCCTATTGGAGAGGCTGATGATCAAAATGAAGAAGTCATCCAGGATGAAGAAATCACTCCGGCACTTGAAGATAATCCAGATGCAAGAACTCTAGAGCTCAGACATCTGAAGGATCACCCCATGGACCAGATCATAGGAGATCCCCGGGATGGTGTAAGAACTCGGAGAGGTACAACTAATGAGAATCTTCATTTGAGTTTTCTCTCCCAGGTTGAACCAAAGAAATTTGAGGAAGCAAACTCAGACGCATCATGGATAATGGCAATGGAAGAAGAGCTAAATCAGTTCAAGCGCTGCAATGTGTGGATGCTGGTTCCAAGACCCAAAGGAAAGAACATAATTGGAACAAAATGGGTCTACAGGAATAAGATGGATGAAGATGGAACTATCATAAAGAACAAGGCCAGACTCGTCGCGAAAGGCTATCGTCAAGAAGAAGGAATCGACTTCGACCAGACATATGCTCCGGTGGCGAGGCTGGAGGCAATAAGGTTGTTCCTAGCATATGCTGCTTTCAAAGGCTTCACCGTCTATCAGATGGACGTGAAGTCTGCCATCCTGAATGGTAACATAAAGGAGGAAGTGTATGTGGAACAACCCCCAGGTTTCGTTGATCCTAACTTTCCTGATCATGTCTATTTTCTGCACAAGGCCCTATATGGTCTGAAACAAGCTCCTAGAGCTTGGTATGAAACGCTGTCTACCTTTCTACTTGAGAACAAGTTCACAAGGGGAAAGATAGACAAGACATTATTTCTTAGGGAAATAAAAGACAAGATTTTGCTAGTGCAAATCTATGTCGACGACATTATTTTTGGCTCTACAGATGACAACCTCTGCAAAAAGTTCTCAAAACTTATGCAAGGGAAGTTTGAAATGAGTAGTATGGGCGAGCTGAAGTATTTCTTAGGGCTTCAGGTGAAACAATCTGAAGATGGAATTTTCATCTCACAGACCAAGATCACCAAAGAACTAATTAAAAAATTCGGAATGGAGAACGCAACCTCTATGAGGACTCCAATGAGCTCAACTATGTCTCTAGATAGGGACGAAAAAGGGAAACCTTTTGATGAAACCAAGTACAGAAGCATAATTGGATCCTTGCTCTACCTTACTGCCAGTAGGCCTGACATAATGTTTTCAACATGTGTCTGTGCTAGATTTCAGGTGAACTCTAAGGAATCTCATTACACTGCTGCAAAGCGGATCCTGAGATACCTTAAAGGCACACAAAATCTTGGATTTTGATACCCAAGAAGTAATGACAGCGAACTAATTGGATTTTCAGATGCAGATTTTGCAGGAAGCAAAGACGACCGGAAAAGCACCTCAGGGACTTGCCAATTCTTCAGAAGAAGGCTAATCTCCTGGAGTAGCAAGAAGCAGAACTGTGTCGCAATCTCAACGGCCGAGTCAGAGTATATCTCTGCAAGAAGTTGTTGCGTACAGTTGCTATGGATAAAGAATCAGTTCAAGGACTACAACCTACAGTTCAAGGATATTCCATTGTACTGTGACTCCTCCAGCGCAATTGCAATAGCCAACAATCCAGTCTCCCACAGCCGGACAAAGCATATCGAGCTAAGGTATCACTTCATCCGGGAACATGTGGAGCATGGAGACATAGATCTCCAATATGTGCCTACAGATAGGCAAGTTGCAGATATCTTCACAAAGCCGCTGGACGAGACCAAGTTCTCGTTCTTCAAGACAGAGCTTGGGATGCTCAACAAAGAGGACTAAAGAAGGCTGGATGACAAAGAAGCAAGTAATTGCAAGGGGTTAGTCAAAATCTACTTTTTCTTAACTTTTTCAAAATTCAACTCGAGAAGACTGAGACATACTCGAGTATGTGACTTCACCTACTCGAGTCAAGACAGACCTACTCGAGTAACAACTAACATACTCGAGTACTCTTCTCTACTTACTCGAGTATAAGAATGTGCCTACTCGAGTATCTACTGACCTACTCGAGTAAGTCACTTACCTACTCGAGTAAGTCACCTATCTACTCGAGTATTTTTCTCCACCTACTCGAGTACTCTCTGCAGACCCACTCGAGTAACTCCTGGTGACCTACTCGAGTAACTCACTTACCTAGTCGAGTAGTCTATCTCTTTCTCGTGTACTGTTTCCCAGATTTTGAAATTTGTTCTATTCGCCACCCAAGGCTAAATGCCTCCTCTTCCTTTAAATTAATTAGCGGCAATTTAAGAGTTATATATATGAAATTCCGAAAACCCAAACCTACATGACATTATTTCTTTCTCTCGAGTACCCTCTGCCGCTTCGTCTACTCTGCCGATTCGCCTACTCTCCTCCGCCGCTATCGCAGAGCCGCCTCTCTCACTTCTTCCAGTCAATCGCATCCATGGAGACTTCCTCCAAGATCGGCGTCGGCTCAGAACTATTCACCGCAGGTATTGTAGAGCTCTCCGATGACTTCCACAACCTCCTCATCCTTCTCGACACCGCCGACCTCTCCTTCATTCTCCAGGAACCCTGTCGCGTTCTATTCCCCGAAGTTGTCGAATTCTTCTCCAATCTCAAGGTCAGAAGAAATGGAAAAGTCCTAAATTCCAAAGTGAAGGGTTTGAAACTTAAGTTCACCAAGACCTCTGTCTCTCAGCTTCTCCGTTTGCCGATTGTCGATGAAGAGGATGATTTAGATGATGAAGACTCTGACCGAACAGCCCTTTTCTGTGGCATTTCTCCTGAAGCTCAGTATATTAAAAGGTCAGACATGAATGCTGAAGGAAAATTTCTAGTTGACATTATTGGCAAAATTCTTCTCTGCAAGACACACTCCATCAGAGACATTCCATCGTATTTCTTCGACATGATGCAAGCAATTGTCTGCCGCAAGAAATATCAATTTGGTATGTTGATTCTGGATAAAATCAAGGACAGCTCGAAATCCCCCAACTACACCAGAATCATCTCTCTACTCCATGAAAAAGATCCTGAAGTCTTCAACTTCTCCAAAGGGAGCCCACTTCACCACATGAAGAAGGTCTCCATCTCTTCCATTCAGAGATGGGATCTCAAGCTAAAGAATTCTGCCCAAGCTGCAAAGGCTTCAGAAATTCCAGAAGTTCCAGCTGTAGAGGACAGGACTCCATCTCCCTCTCCTCATCATGTGGCTAGCTCCTCTGGTGCACCAAGTGAGGGTGAGCCTGCTCCTTCTAGTCAAGTCAGGCAGCCCTCTCCTCATCCAGAAATTCCATCCCTACCTCATACTCCACAGAGTCCATCCACTCCTTCAGATCAAGTACCACAAGACACTCTTCTGTCCACAGCTGCTGCTATAGATGCTATGATTGCAGAGCTTTCTGAAGAAGTGCTTCCCCCTCCTCCTCTATCTCCTCCAGCTCCAACCTCTGAAGGTCACAAGGACTTTTCTCCAGCACAGTCTCCTGCCCATTCTCCAGCCAGGACTCCAACACCATCTCCTAATCCTCCAACAGATAATCCAGACACCATTCTTATTTCTGATGAGCCCTCTCCTGAGCTAGCTGAGGCCCCTCTCAGAAATCTAAAATTCTCTCTTCCTCAAGATACAGAAGAAGGGGTTGCTCTCACTCCTACCACCAGAACTCACAGCTCTGTGATAATTGAAGAACTAGCTCCTTGGGTAACTCCTCCTATCCCTACTGCTGCTCCCTCTACTGCTGCTGTTCCAGTCTCTTCCTCCTCAGATTTGTTGCAAAGTATTGCACTTCTTCTTCAAGAACAGAGAAATTATTTTGACACCTCTCTAAAAATAGTCACTAACAAGGTAACTGCTCTTGAGACTGAGATGAGCAGAGGTTTTGCTGAAATTCAGCACAATACTGACAGGCTCAAATACTTATTTCAACTTGGTGGCAAATTCATTGATCATACTATCACCAGTGTTGGAAATGTTATGGAACAAGGTATCACCCTGGCAAACAATCAGATGGAGCTAGACAAGAGGAATGAAGCCAACAAGATGAAGATCTATGAAGAAGTAGGTATTTTCAAAGATGATGCTATAACCCAGATCTCTGTTGAAATCAGAAAGGGGGAGGGTTTGATAAAAGAACTCAAAGAACAGGTAGAAAAATCTGCTGCTCAGAAGACAGATAAATGAGAAGCTCATGTGAAGACAATTCATGCTGATGTGCTAGCCCAGATACAGAGTGTCAAATTTCACACATATGACACTGCTGTCTGGATGCACAATTAGATCTTGCCAGACCTTGCAGTTGACCCAAACATCATTCCTCATCATCTCAACCCTCTAGCTACAGATGTCTCTGCCCCAGCTGTTCCTCTGCAACCCACCTTCTCTCCCAAGCCTGGAGACTCAGTTGCCCCTCCAGATACTTATGTTCCAGGCTGGGAAGAAGATCCTGCTGATATATTCCTTCAAGCTCCTCCAGAGATTAGAATCCACAAGAAGAAAAGGAAGTATGGTGAAGGCCCCTCTGCTAGCAGGACTGTTCCTTCCAAAGCCACTGAACATGCTGAAGCTTGGTCTCCAACCTCAAAGTCTCTCATTTTGGACACACTCAGGCTAGTTATGGATCACAATGAGAACAGGAGCATTCACTACAGTTCCTAGGAATGTGAGTTATATGAGAAATCAATGCTAAAAAGGACATAGAGTTTGGGAGAAATAACCCTGCTGCTCCTCTAAGGCCTCCTAAATATTTACCTAAGCCATTCAACTATCTAAGAAGACAGCAAGAAAAGATGGATAAGCAGCAATCCCAAGCCTAAGCCTAAAAGATGATGAGAGATTGAAATGACAAGTTGTAGACTTGATGTTTTTGGAAATTTACATATATACAATTCTTCATTCCTGTCTAATTATCTTTTTCATTGTCTTTTGCTTACCTGCTCATATTTTTCTACTTAGTTTCTTTTATGTCCATAATTCACCTTAGTGGAAAGGGTTCTGACTTCAACAAATAGGGGGAGATTGTTGGGTATTACATCCACATTAACCCAGATTTGATGAAGTCACCCTAGAACTAAGATGAATTAATTTGTATTTGATGCTTGCTTTGAGTTATATGTTTGCAGGAATTTCACTGGGAAGTGTAGACCAATGTCAGTCCACAGTGGGTCACCAAACACAGGAACTGTGCAATGTAATCCCTCATTGCATATTCCAAGGTGTTGACTCATGTGTGGTCTCTCTATTGGGATACACTTCATATTCAAGCTATTGGACTATGAGAAAGGAATTGGAAGTTGACTACACTAGAAGAAACATTTTTAAAACATCAAAAATTCTCTAAGTCTTTTACTCGAGTAAGTCTATAACTACTCGAGTAGTTTGGGTATAATTTACTCGAGTAAAGGAACCTTGTACTCGAGTACTTAAGTGTATCTCTCTTGTAGCTAAGTCACCTACTCGAGTAGACATAGTCATATACTCGAGTCACATGCTTATATACTCGAGTAGATTACTTTTTATACCCGAGTATTAAAGGGTTCACTGATCAAAATTTTTCTAAGTCATGTACTCGAGTAAGTATACTCACATACTCGAGTAGATAAAATCATACTCGAGTAGTTCATTATACCTACTCGAGTAGATCATGTTTCACTCATGTACCTTGATATTTTCCTACTCTAGAATTTTCTAAGTCTTTTACTCGAGTAGAACTTTCACCTACTCGAGTAGATTACTTCCTCTCGAGTAGTTTAGTTCAACTACTCGAGTAGCTCTTGCTGACATCTTCAGAATTCATTCCAAGTATCCCACTCGAGTAATCCTTCATGTACTCGAGTAGTTTATGTAATATACTCGAGTAGTTTTTCCAGTACTCGAGTAGATCCTTTATGTACTCGAGTAAATCACTCTACATACTCGAGTAGTTCTGTCTGCTTACTCGAGTAGTTGATTTCTACCTACTCGAGTAGCCTATCTTTATATACCCGAGTATGTTCTCCTTCATGTACTCGAGTAGGTATTCAACTACTCGAGTAGTTATTCACTTACTCGTGTAGTTGGCTGAACCTTTCTGAAATTTTGCTAAGTCCTTTTTCTGACGGGATTTTAAAATCACGCGACATGATTGGTCCACGTGTACATCATTATGACCGATTATGACCGTTAGTCTCTCCTATATAAGGTCTTATCAGAAAATGACAAACCCTAATAATTCTCCAAGCTTTCTTGTCATTTTATTTTTTGAGAAAAATTCTTCAGCCGACTCCTCCCTGTTTTCCCGAAACGGAAGCCGCCGCCGCCACCATCTTCTCCGGCCACTGCTTCTAAGGTCAGAGGATTCATTCTGAAGAAAGTTACAGATCGAGATCGACATCACCGTTCATCTTCTCTCTCTGATTCTGTAAAAGCAAGAAGATCCAGATCTGGGCCGAGACTCTCTTCACCGATTTCTGATAGTGCTGCAAAGTCCATAAGAAGAAGTTTTCTGGCCGTTTCATCAGATCTGATTGGATTTACTGGTTGTATAATTTTCCAACTTTATTAATCTTGTAGGAGAAAGTTTCTCCGAGTGTAGGAGTTTTTCACTCCGAGTTTGTAGGAAGTGTTATCTTCCGAGGTGTAGATCCCCTTGTTTGGATCGAGTTTGTAGGAACTTTGTTCCGAGGGTAGGATCGATTTTTGATCCGAGATAGTGGAGTAGCCGAGTCTAGTTGATTGGTAGATCGATGAGGGAAAGTGGATGTACCCAAGGTTGGGGAACCACTATAAATCTTGTGTCGTCTGTGATATTGGTAGATAGTTTTGTGCTGTGCTCTAATTATTTTTATTCCGTAAAAGACGCACAACTCACCTATTCACCCCCCTCTAGGTGATTTAGGTTGACAACCGTTTTCTTTCAGACTCCTCTATAGTAGGGATGCGGACTTTGCTTTGCTTGGGTATACAGATGCTGATTATGGTGGTGACTCAGATGATCGGAGGTCAACTTCGGGTTATGTGTTTACTTGTGGATCAGCTTGCATTTCATGGTGTTGCAAGAAGCAGGATTCTGTGTCCGTGTCTACTACGGAAGCTTAGTATAAGGCTTCGGCCTTGGCTGCTCGGGAAGCCATCTGGTTGCGGAGGCTTGTAGAGGATGTTCATGAAGAAGTGCAAGGGCCTACTTTACTTCGGGGTGACAATGAGAGTGCTCTCAAACAGGTAAACAATCCAGTGTGCCACGCAAGGACCAAGCATATTGAGATCGAGCACCACTTCATAAGGGAGAAGGTGTTGGAGGGATCTCTTCTGGTCGGGCATGTTCGGAGTGAAGATAATCTTGCTGACATCTTCACGAAGATGCTGTCGAAGGGGCCTTTTCAGCGGTTACGTAGCTTGTTGGGCTTGATCACCACTTCTCACTTCAAGGGGGAGTGTTGAAATTTGTGAAGTGGAAGTGGGTGATGGGCAGGCCGGGCGGTCTGAGCGGCCTGTGCAGACTGAGTCCACGGCCTGGGCGGACTGTTGGTTGCGGCCTGGGTGTTGGCTGTCTTGGCTTGGCTATTGAGTAGCCAGTGCGGCCTGAGCGGTCTGGTATGCGGCCTGAGCGGTCTGGTATGCGGCCTGAGCGGACTGCGGTTTGTGGGCTATAGGAAGTGCTCTGTGCAGCGGCCTTGTGTGTTGCAAGCTTGTGTTAACCGGCGGATTGGGTGGCCTATCCGTGGGAGGCTTGTGGACTGGTGTGTCCGCAGTGTCTGCTGTGGCGGACTGGCCTTGGGAGTTTGGCTGTGGCCCTTGACGAGCTTTGGTAGTACAGCAGGTGTTAGCTACTGTGAAGGACTGCGCGGACTGGTGTCGGAGTCCGGTAGTTGGCCGTTTGGGCAGCTGTGCGAGGATTGCTTGCGGACTCTGCCTTAACTCTGGAGGAGTGTTGGCGATCTGCTTTGGGTGGTTGGCGGACTGGGCCTTGTACGCCGAGCTCGCGCTAGGCCTTTGGTGATTTACTGTACTTGGTCACATTCTGTGACAAGTCCAGTGTGTCCGCAGTATCCGCCAAGTCCGTTGTTGACCGGGCAGACTGCCCTTGGTCGTGGACTTGTGGCGGATGGAGGCTTTGGTCTTGTACTATGCAGACTATCTCTTTCCTATGCAGACTATTGCTGAAGGGGTTGTGGATTTCCATGTGTGATGATGTTGCGGACTGTGCGGACTGTGCATGCTGTACCTTGTCCGCATAGTGTGATGCAAGTCCGCCTAGTTGTGATCTTCTGTCTTGCTCCTGGCGATTTCCTTGGAAATCTGGCTAAGTCCTTGCGGACTCAGCGGACGGAGGTTTTGCTAGTGCGCAGCTGGGGTGGTGACTCTATTCACTAGGGTGATGACCACACTCCTCACCTCGCCTATAAATAGACCCCCCCAGCACGTCTACAGTAACAGAGTGAACAGTAAGTTGATCTTGGGCAAGTGTTGCGGTCTGCGGTTTTCTGTCCGCGCGAGTTGAGTAGTGTTGACGGTTTGCTGTGTGTAGGTCGCGTTGCTAGCTTCAAGGAGACGGGTGTTGGGCATGAAGTGTGCGGTCTCTGCGGTCTCAGCTGGTCGCTTCTGCGGCTTGTCAGTTTTCTTCTTCAGCTTGATCAAGTTCCAATAACCTGTCCGCCAGTCTCAGGCGGGTAGGCGGTATGTTCCTCAGTTCTTCAGCAGGCAGCAAATAACGGTGTGTCCTCTTGACCTCGCGGTCTCGACGGACTCCGTGTGCTATTCAGCTTGTAGCAGTTACAGCTCGGGCGGCTTCGGTGATCTTGGCAGTCTAGGCGGTCTCCAGTGTTGTCTGCCCAGCTTGTTTTGTTCTTTCTGTTTGTAGCTTGTGTACTAGCGAAATCATGTCTCGCTACGTATACCTCGCCTTGTAAAGAAGTGTGAATGAATATAAGACCTGCTTGTGCTTCCATTTGTGTTTAGTGTTAGCTTGCTCTTGGGCTTCTGCATGATCATGGTGTAAATTGGATAGTTCTGAGAATATTAATTTGGATTTAGGCTATCTTGCTGACCACCTTGAGAAAATTTAACAATAAGTCCTTAGGTTGTTTACAATTCTAAAGTACTTTTTAAAACATTCAGCCACTGAGTATTTCTTGTAAGACCCCATTTTTTTTAAAACCACCGGAGTCTTATGCCCAGAACTGCCGTTTTGCGGTAACACCGACACTCGGGAAGGTCGCCACTACAAAACGCCGATCCTGCCGGCCTTTACGATCACCCAAAAGGAAGAGAAGTATACACATAGTTTGGATAAAACTAAGTCCACAATAACATGTAATATATGTAAAGAAAATCACATCAAGTCCATATATGATAAAAGTATTGAAAAAAAATACAAGGAAATATAAACGGGCTCAAGCCTGGTACATCAAATCCTCACTACAATCACTCATGGAAGCTTAGTAAACTAATCACTCACGGAACTAGTGGTGGGTGCCCCTGTGCTAGACTAGCCCACCTCCATGAGCACCGTACTCCGCTGGTGCTGTGTCCCCTACTGCTGCTCCCTGTCTCCCATCCAGAGTGCCGGAAATTTGTGGTCCGAAAACCGTTAGTCAAAAAGACTAAGTCCTATCATCCCTACCCCTCCCCCATGGCTCCTAGGCACTGATCGGGGAGGAGGAAAGGGAAGCTATGAAGATGGAGAGAGAGAAAAGCAGGTGACAGTGGAACTATTCTAGCAGTTAAATATAATGTATATACAGATAAGGAAGAAAGGAACAAGCTAGCAGTTCTATGATAGTAAGCAGAAAGTTAAACAAGTAGAACAAGCAGCACATGTAAGAAAGACATACTAAAAAGTAGTAACCTTAACTTATATGATTTCCCATACAAACTTATAAGTTAAGGGGTATTTTGCAAGGCTCACATCGTATAAAAAGTCCCATATCGATTTATACGATGGGGGTGTCAGGTTTAAATGCAAGTATGAGTGTAGTGCTATGTTATGTCATGATTCATGCAAGTACAACTCACGCACACGACTCTATGCACATAGACCTTTAGTTCCCCCCATTTTGGCAGCTAGCTTCACTCCCAAGAACCTCCGTAGTGGCAAACGAAGATAGTGGGTCGGGCCTCCCACTCCTAGGCAGGTATCCACACTACGAGGCCTAGACCTTACGTACGTCTCTAGAAGGACACAACCTAGAGTCATCACATACAAGTGCTGGACATATCCACCAGACTTTCTTTGGCTAAGTGTCAACCACACCCACCGAGTCAATGTATTGTCGTCGATGTGATCGACCGTCCAATAGCGAAGACCCACCACCTTATTTATGTATCCAAATCCTTCCGAGCCACCGGCTCCCCGGACTATCCCGTCCGTTACCTCTACTTTCTGAACCTACCGTTCGGATGACTAATCAAACTAACCTAACCAACCTTCCGAGCTATCGGGGTGTGTGAATTGTGAAACCCTACTTATACTAATTGCTGTTAAACATTGATTTTACTTACAGTTTAGGTTAGCCCAGGACTGCCTAATGTATTCCCCGTGAAGGGCTCCCGAGGGCACTAGGAACTACGATGGGCTGAATCCCAAAGCACCCATTCGTAAGGCACTTACTGTTATTGGTTAACACCCAATTTCTGATCACTTTTTAATATTACTCTGGATCTAACCCTAATGTGTTTTGACTCTCTCTCTCTCCCTCCATAGGAAGGACGATGTTTCGTCGATCCCAAGCGCCTCCTAACTCTAGCCAACCCAACATTCTTATCCCAGCTTCTAGTAGTATACTCCAATCCACTTCACTAAAATCAGTAAACCACAATCCCATCTCCCAACGACCATTCCCCATGTTAACTCGATTTTCGCAGTTTTACTAAATGCAGACCACCTTACGCTATATGACGTGCATGATTGGAGGTACTCTAAATTTTCATCTAAAAGCCTTAAGATAATTAATGGGGCTCTATCATGACATGATTAGCCTAAATACAGAATCTTGGAATTTTCCTAATTAATTTAGCATTTATTTAATTTTCCCAAAAATTTGGCAATGGGTAATTTGAACATAAAGTACTTGATTTTCTTAAGTTATGGCCACCCAAAATTTATAAACACTACAAGATGCCAAAATATTAGAGAGCACCAAATTTCACTAATTTTCATAGATGAATTAACCTATAATTAATTAATCCAAGATATTATCAATAAATAGATGTAAAGAAGGAAGCATCATTAAACTTAATCCAAAAATTATACAAAAATTACCAGAGATTTAATATGATCACAAAACATTACATTTTAAGTTTCATAACATTCTAAGTTATTGTAACCACTATTTTTTCAAAATCATCAATAGGGCAACATAAGGATTAAAACTATAAGTACAATCTACTGTCTTCCAAACATCCTAAAATAATTTTCAGGGACTCATATTACTATAAAAACCTTCCTGCCAAAATTTCCTAAGGATCCAAGGTCATATGCCCCTCAATAGTTTCCTAAAAGTTAAAGTCCTAAACAAACCTAATTGGTTTAAGTTATGTGTCTATGTATAAATGTCATCAAATTCCTCCATATGGCATTTCACCACCCTATAATCACATGGACTAAACACCAAGCCCATACAAGGACATAACACCCGATGTCCTTCACAAACCCCCAAAGTTCAACCTTAAGGTTTGAACTAGGGTCCTTGGACAAATCCACCCTAATCCACCCCATAATCCATGGCAAGGTGTTTACTGACATAACACATCAGGGGAGCAAGTATCAACCTTTGTTGAGGTGATTTGGACCCTTAAGCCCACAAGGGACACTTTGACGTAATTACACCTTTTTGGCCTAAGCTAGGGTTGACCAAATTCCATACCAAATCTTATCAAAATTAAATGAAATTTTATACAGAGTCCTATATTAACCCAAAGGACAACTCACCAAAATTTGGGATGGTTTGGAGGTAATTAGATCCTTCAAATAATTCATACATGAATTATTAAATTTCTACAAAAACTTTAGAAAAGTTTTTCCAAAAATTACCATTTTTGGATATATTCTAGGTATAGGTCATAATAGCCCCCAACAAAAATTTCAAGTCATTTGGATGTCTGGATTAATGGGGGCACTCACAATAATCTCTGATCTAGCCTAGGTATATACCTCACCAAAATGAGTGTTGTGGTCACACCACATATCCAAATTGGTTCACATCAATTTTACATTAAACTAGACTTCCAGAGCTATAATTGGCATGTTGGTCATTTGTTCTGTAGGCGGACCTAAGTATTTTCAATATTTAATTTAAAACAGCCCAGTAAACAAGATAGAAATACAAAAAAATCAAAATAAATATATAAGATCCAGCACGAATCTTGACGCACATCCGACGCCTCCTGGTCATCTTCCTCCTCCAGCCAAGGGATATGATTTCCCGAACCTGGACCAACTTCCAAGCCATTTTCCCGGGCACCCAACCACCTCCCTGGCCGGCCACCACCGCCACCACCTTCGTTGAGGTGGGGGCTATCGTCGGGCGGCGGAACGGCCGCCAGAGTGGCGGATTCCGGCGAACCCAAGTGGTTGAAAAACCATGAAATTTCTGAAATTTCTCTCACCTGATCCGGCTCAATTGAGCCCGATTTCTCTCCTAAAGGATTTAAAGATAGCCCACGAAGAGAGGAGTAGAGGAGGACCTTCAATCGTGCTTGCCGACGGGTTTGGTGGTGGTGCGCCATGGCCGGATTTTGGAGTTTCGGGTGTTCTGCAACATCTCTACCAAATGGCACGAAATCTTCAGGGAATGTGTGGAAACGACTCCTCTGGTCCTAAGGAAGCTTTTAAAACCATCAAATGGTGGGAGGGGAAGGGTGTAACATCAATGGCCATTAATGGCCGTAATCTTGAGATTTCGTCCATGGTGGGGGGGGGGGGGTGAACCTAGGCTCAATTTGGCTGGGAAATGGCTGGAAACTCCTCCTCTTCCCCAGATGAGTTGAATCCAGCAATAAAGGGTGGCCCTTGGCCTCCCTATGTCATGGATGGCCTTCTACCTCATTTTCTCTCTCCTCCATTAAAGGGGAAAATGAAGTTTTCTCTCTCTTAGTCATCAAGGCTGATTTTGATCTATATTCCAGCCTATTGGCACCCCACTAAGGCTTCATTTGGTTTGGCGGTGGCGGGTCGATCCGGCGGGTGGAAACGAAGTGTTCGAAACGGAGGGGAGAGGTGGCTGCTCCAAACAGAGCTTTTTGGGGCGTTTCTCAAGGCGGGCGTGTGGAAACGGAGCAAACGCTGCCGGAGGTTCATTTGTTTGCCCGCCTTACAGCGGAATTTGCCCAAAACGGAGCAGCGAAACGCCCAAATAAATAGAGCCTAACTCATATTAATAAAAAAATGAGGATAGCCCAAGTGGGGGAAATGGGTTTGAGCTTGGGTTAGCCCATTTGGGCTAATTTGACCTAACACTAGACTAGAGTTTACCTTATTCAACATGATCATTTAAGTTGACCCCAATGGGTCCTTGGTGACCCATTGGCCTCTCCAATGGTCTAGAAAGACATGGGTAGGGTTGGTCGGGCATCTTGGGGGTCACTTGACCCTTAGTTAGGGTACTTTGACCTTTTTTGGAGCTAAGGTTGACTTGGGTCAACCTAACCTCTTTGGTTGACCCCAATGGGTCCTTGGTGACCCATTGGTCTCCCCTAAGATCTAGGAAGGGTTGTGTAGGGTTGTCTTGGCACTTTGGAGTTCACCTGCCCTTAACAAGGGTACTTTGACCAAATTAGGGTTATGGTTGACTTTGGTCAACCTAAACTCTTGGGTTGACCCCAATGGGTCCGTAGTGACATTGACCTAACTTTACGGTTAGGAAGGCATGTGTTGTAACACCCCTAGCCGATCCAACGTGACATCATCACGGCTCCGCTCTAGGCGACGCTACCGGGCTGCAGCCCAAGCACCCCAACCCCTCTCCCTCCACAGGCTGGTTGTTGGTGGCCACAGCCTCCCTTTGATGAGGTAAACTCAATAGTCAAGCCCGCACTACGGGGACTTCCTAGGAGGTCACCCATCCCAATACTACTGCAGCCTGAGCACGCTTAACTATGGAGTTCTTTCAACTCTCATCACCAACTGAGCTCAATTGGTGATGATAGTTGAAAGAACTCCATATTTAAGCATGCTCGGGCTAGAGTAGTACTGGGATGGGTGACCTCCTGCGAAGTCCCCGTAGTGCGGGCTTGATTATTGAGTTTACCTCATCAAAGGGAGGCTGTGGCCACCAACAACCCGCCTGTGGAGGGAGAGGGGTTGGGGTGCTTGGGCTGTAGCCCGGTAGCATCGCCTAGAGCGGAGTCGTGACACTGTCATGTCAGATCGGCTAGGGGCGTTACATGGGGTGCTTGGGCTGCAGCCCGGTAGCGTCGCCTAGAGCGGAGCCCTGACACTATCACATTGGATCGGCTAGGGGCGTTACAATGCACTTTTATTGTAACGCCCCTAGCCTATCCAACGTGACAGCATCACGTTGTATCGGCTAGGGGCATTACACCCCAATCCCTCTCCCTCCACAGGCGGGTTGTTGGTGGCCACAACCTCCCTTTGATGAGCGAACTCGACAGTCAAGCTGGGCCGTACGGGGACTTCCCAGTAGGTCACCCATCCCTGTACTACTCCAGCCCGAGCACGCTTAACTATGGAGTTCCTTCACTTCTCATCACCAATTGAGTTGCAGCTCAATTGGTGATGAGAAGTGAAGGAACTCCATAGTTAAGCGTGCTCGGGCTGGAGTAGTACTGGGATGGGTGACCTCCTGGGAAGTCCCCGTATGGCCCAGCTTGACTGTCGAGTTCGCTCATCAAAGGGAGGCTGTGGCCACCAACAACCCGCCTGTGGAGGGAGAGGGGTTGGGGTGCTTGGGTTGCAGCATGGTAGCTCTAGGCAATGCTACCGGGCTGCAGCCCAAGCACCCCAACCCTTCTCCCTCCACAGGCGGGTTGTTGGTGGCCACAGCCTCCCTTTGATGAGCGAACTACTCCAGCCCGAGCACGCTTAACTATAGAGTTCCTTCACTTCTCATCACCAATTGATCTGCAACTCAATTGGTGATGAGAAGTGAAGGAACTCCATAGTTAAGCGTGCTCGGGCTGGAGTAGTACTGGGATGGGTGACCTCCTAGGAAGTCCCCGTACGGCCCAGCTTGACTGTCGAGCTCGCTCATCAAAGGGAGGCTGTGGCCACCAACAACCCGCCTGTGGATGGAGAGGGGTTGGGGAGCTTGGGCTGCAGCCCGGTAGCGTCTCTTAGGGCGGAGCCGTGACGCTGTCACGTTGGATCGGCTATGGGCATTACATGTATGGGGTCCACTTGGCTAAGGACGGGTCAACTGACCCTAAGTAGGCTAGTTTGACCCATTTAGGGTTAGGGTGGGCTTAGGCTAACTTGGCCACTTTGACTGCCACCAATAGGTCCTTAGTGACCCTATGGACCACCCAAGGGGTTAGGGGTGTTGTGGTGGGATCATGGAATCAAGTTGAAGCCCTAAGTTCATCCTAAACTAGTGTTTAGAATTCTCTATTTGCAGACCATGGTGGCCTTCACCTTCCTACCTAAGTTCACCTAGTCTACTTGGACTTCCTAGGGTTTTGTCATGACCTAGTCATGACAAAACCAATCTTAGGGGTCTAGCTGGAAATGAGATATTACATTTCTTATCCCGTCTGAAGACTTCATACTGTTGGTTTAGCAGAGATTTCCTATCATATCTGACCTCATCAGTTCCTTCCATGTAGACAATCAGAGACTGCCACATTTCTTTGGCTGTCTTGCAATGAATTAGATTCTGAAAAATCAAATCATCTATTGCACTGACTATAATATTTTGTGCACTTTTGTATATAGAGGCTAGAATGATTTCATCCTTATCCATCTCCATGCAAGTCTTGAGTGTCTTGATGTTTGCATCAAGAACTGACACTTTCATGGGAATGAAAGGTCCTTCAATCACTGTGATGTATATTCTTGGATCTACTGCCTCCATGAATAATCCGACTCTCTCCTTCCATATTCCAAAGTTTTCTTTGGAGCAGACATAGAGCTTAATGAAATTATTTTCCCTCTGGGCCATGATATATCTTTCTCTGCAATCCTTTGGATTCTCACTGGGCTGTTATGCCTTTTTTCAGTGAACCTCCATCTGATACCAATTATAAATGTTTGCTTTAGGATTGAGAATGACCTAGAGGGGGGTAAATAAGTCCAATTTAAACTATAGAAACCCCTTCTTAAAAATTCCGAGTTATACTTTCTTTATGTTGATTAACATAGTCGGATAGACAAGATAATCTTATCAGCAATTTAAAATTATCACAGCATAGCAATCAATAATCACAACACAATGCACATAGATTTAAAGTGGTTCCCCATTTTATGGGTACATCAACTTTCCCCCTTCGCCTATCTAGCAATGAACTAGATTTGGCCAAACTCCTTCTCCTTCTTTTACTCAGATCTTAAGATCTTACAGCTCAGAGCCCAACTGGCTCCTACAACTCAGACTATATAAGTATTGTTGGGTATTGTATCCACAATGTACCTGATTTGAAGAAGCCCCTGGACAAGCTAAGGTCAATAGACTATGTATTTGATAAACTCTTTCTAGTTGTGCTTGCAGTTTTTCCACACTAAGTGCACACCAATGTCAGGGTGCAGTAGGTCAATATACACGGGTCTGCACGACGTAATCGCTCGTTGAGCAGATCAGTGTGTTGGCCTACGTGTACTCTCTCTATTGGAGTGCACTTACTTTCAAGCACAGGGCTGTAAATATGCCGGAGCAGACAAGGAGCAAGGATGGGTCAAGGAGCACCTCATAGGTAGAAAGACGAAAATTCGTCTAAGTTTAAATCGACGAGAATCACCAAGTGATTCTCGCCGATTCGGCGAGAATCACTTGGGATTCTCGCCGATTCGTCGAGAATCAGTAGTTGATTCTCGCCGAACTCGACCCAGCCACTTCTAAGCGAGCACCTCTGCTTCTAAGTAAGAATCGACGAGAATCACCAAGTGATTCTCGTCGAATCGTCGAGAATCACTGGTTGATTCTCCCCGTCTCGACCTGGCCTAAAGCAGTGCGTGCAACCAAGGCAAATTCGACGAGAATCATCTTTGATTCTCGCCGAATCGTCGAGAATCACCTTTGATTCTTGGCGACTCGGCGAGATTCACTTTCGATTCTCACCGATTTTGACTTGGGCGTTTTTCTGGATCTTCCTGAACCGGATTCTGCCGCTGTTAGTGTTCTGGACCGGTTTTCGGGATTTTTCTTGTGGGTCCCACAACGGTCAAATTAGTAGTATCTACAGTATATATACGGGTATTTTGAACTGAAAAGATACAGAGAAAGAAGCCGAGCAGAGAAAACCCTAAAATCGCGAAATCGCTCTGCCGCATCCGTCGCCGCTCGCGCTAGTCAGCCGCCGCTGTTGATCGCGTTTCTTCCCGATCTCCGGCGACAGAAGCTTAGCCAAGCTTAGAGTCTCACGCGTCTATCCAGAGATCTCTTGTCTCTCGATTTGTTGATCGGGAAAAACTTCCCATCCGAATCGATCGAGACGACCGATCCTCGTGTGACCGTTGGTAGACCTAGCTTGCTTCGCTACGAAGATTGGATCTCTATTTTCAGCAGACGCTCATCATCATAGCTGCCGATCCCGAACCTAGCCGCCGCTCGTGTTGCCGCCGCCGGTTCCAGGGAGATCCTCTCCAAGAGAGACCAAGGTTGTAGACTCTTTGTTGACTTCACGAACACGTCGTCGAACGAAGAGGAACACCGTAGTCTCCAAACGAAGTTTGTATCTCGTGTACATTCTATATTTACTTTTGTTGTAAAGGAATGTTTGTTCCGTGTTGTAAGGGTTGGGTGCAACCCGTTTTGTGGGAGTGTTGACTCTCACGTGTGGAAGGGTTCCTTCCGATAGTGCAGAGATTGGATTTCAATCCTGTTGGAGAAGAGACCGAGTCGTCCCTTGTTGGGAGATAGGTCGAAGGGGGAAAGTGGATGTACCCAAGTCGGGGAACCACTATAAATTGCCTGTGTATTCTGTGTGCTGTGCTTTTTATTTTTATTGTGCAGGTACATTCGTAAATTCCGCAAAAGCGCTACACGTCACCTATTCCCCCCCATAGGTGCACATAGCTGACACTAGGTGGACTTTCAAGTGGTATCAAAGCCAGGTTACTCATCAAAAAGGTTAACACCTTGAGTTGAATCCTGCCACTAGTGTCAAGAAGGAGGCAAACATCTACTATGGACGGGCTCAAGTACTCCGGCAAGATCCCAGTGTGCAATAGGCTCAACTTTCCTATTTGGAAGGAAAGGATCAGGTTCTACATGGAAGCAGTGGATCCTCGACTTTTCATGATCGTGCTGGAGGGACCTTATGTCCCCACTAAGGCCTCCACCATTGATCCCACCAAGAAAGTGTCGAAGACACTTTTTGAAATGGACAAGGACGAGATGGTACTAGTGGGACTTGACATGAAGGCACGGAACATTCTGGTCAGCGCAGTTGATGACTCTATGATGCAAAACTTCAGCAACTGCAGGACAGCACAGGAGATTTGGCAGTGCCTGATCATCCTAATGGAGGGCACGGATGAAGTGAGGGATGATCGGAGATCCCTCCTGAACCAGAAATATGAGGCCTTCAGACAAGGGCCTAAGGAAGAGATCGGAGTCACATACGAGAACTTCCTCAAGATTGTTAACGCCCTCAAAGGCTACGGAAGAGTGTTCACTAATGGTGAACTCAATGATAAGTTCCTTAGGTCCCTTACTAAGGAATGGGACACAAAGATCTGCGCCATCAGAGAGTTTGGCAGACTAGCTGAAACTGATCCACAAATTCTGTTTGGAAAGCTGATGTCCTATGAGCTTCAGCTGAACACCAGAAAAGCAGAAGAAGAAGCTGAGAAGGCGGCTGCCAAAGAAAAGACGGTGGCTCTAAAAGCCAGTCACTCCAGAAAAGGCAAGGGTGCGGTGTCGTACCGTGCCAGGAAAAAGGATGAGGAGGACTCCGAGCCATGCTCCTCCAGCTCAGAGCTGTCGGAGGAGGATTTCTCCCTCATCACTCGAGAGTTCAAGAAGTTCCTCAAGATGAGGAATCAAAGAAAGAGAGACGGCTCCTCCTCCAGGCATCAGAAGAAAAACTATTCTTCTGACAGGTATGCATCTAGACCGAACAAACATCGCTCCTCTGACATTATTTGCTTTGGATGTAATAAGCCAGGACACGTCGTGGTCGACTGCTATCAAGGCAAGAGGGAAAAAGGGAAAGAAGAGGAGCACAAGTCCTCTAGAGACAAGAAGAAGGAGCGGAGCTACATCGCCAAACGGCCAAAGACACTGAGTGAGTCTGACTCCTCAAACTCAAGTGATGATGAGGAAGCCTACTTCGGGCTGGTGGGTCGCTCGGACTCAGAAGGAGAATGCCCCCCATTTACTGGGAAGGTAAAAGCTCGCACCCCTCTCTCCGACTCCGACTCTGATCCTGAGTCTCAGGATGATGAACCTGAGGATGGCCCTTCGGCCCGTGAAGCTGAGCTCCTCGAGAAGTATGAGCTTCTGCTCAACACTTTCGATGAGTGCCGTAAGAGACTGAAGGCTGAGAAGAAGGAAGTAAAATTCCTTAAGGGTGAGTGTGTATCCCTAAGGGAAGAGGTCACTAGCTTGATTTCTCTCCGACAGGAGCACCTTGACCTGACTTCAAAGCATTCAGAGTCTTTGAAGCTCCTTGATCTTAAGCAGGAGGAAGTCAATAAGTTGGAAGAACTACTTACGGCAGAAAGGAAGATCGTCAAGAGCTTCTCTATGCCAAAAACAGTTCTTCCAGTCGTTGATACCTTCTCTGCTCAGGCCAAAGGAGCTGGCTTGGGGCATATAGGGGTATCTGGTTCTTCATCTAGGAGAAACAAGAACCAGAGGAAGAATAAGGCCGCCAAGAAGGCCTCTGCTGATGAAAATGGTAAGGCTCCTCTTAGTCCCGTTGCGTTCAGAAAGCCTGGCTTTCCTTGCAGCCAACATGACTTTGAGTCAACATTTGGGCATCATTTCCGGCCCTCGGTTACAAAGCCAAAGAGCCGGTATGACGGATGGAACTTTCCCCGGAACTTCGGTGAGTGTGCCTTCAAGGCACCTTATGAGGAAATCCACATGAGAAATTATGGTCCGTTCTCTAGCGGCCATAATGGAAAGCAGGCACCAAAAGCCAAGCCTGTTATACAGAAGGTGACAAAGTCATGTGACTGTTGTCACCATGAGGCCTCCACCTCCAGATCCAAGGCCCCAGCAGTACCCACCGTTCCCAGGGTAAGGCAGGAGCCTAGGAAGAGGTACAACAGATTCGTCTGTTGGTGATGTGGCAAAGTCGGTCACTTTGCCGTGGATTGTTGGTTTAATCCAAGGAATTACGAGACTCCCTATGTTAGCAATGCGAGACCGACCACTCGTAGGGTTAACCAACTGAGGGGGAGTGTGCTAACCAGGAATCTAGGACCCAAGTTCGATTGGGTTCCTAAGGCAAATTAATTTTGTTTTGCAGGAATGTCCAAAGGCCACCAAAACGCCGATCTGGTATTTGGACAGTGGATGCTCCCGGCATATGACTGGGACAAGAAGCCTGCTGCGTGATTACACTCCAGTCGAGAATGGACCCAAAGTCATCTTTGGAGGGTCAGATCGAGGAGTCACCAGAGGTTACGGTTGAGCCAAAGAAGTTCGACGAGGCGAACAAGGATGCAACATGGATTCTGGCCATGCAAGAGGAACTACATCAATTCGAATGTTGCAATGTTTGGACGCTGGTTCCCAGACCATACAAGCAGAATGTGATTGGCACGAAGTGGATCTTTAGAAACAAGCTGGATGAACATGGTGTCATCGTAAAGAACAAGGCCAGGCTGGTGGCTCAAGGTTACAGACAGGAGGAAGGGATTGACTTCGACCAGACCTTCGCACCAGTAGCAAGGCTCGAGGCAATCAGGTTGTTCCTGGCGTATGCTTCACACAAAGGATTCACAGTCTATCAAATGGATATGAAATCGGCATTCCTGAACGGAGACCTGAAAGAGGAAGTATACGTCGCTCAACCCCCAGGTTTTGTCGATCCTACTTATCCCAATCATGTTTATTTTCTTAATAAGGCCTTATATGGGTTGAAACAAGCTCCACGAGCTTGGTATGAGACTTTATCTAGTTTTCTTCTTGAGAACAAGTTCTCCAGAGGTAAAATAGATAAAACATTATTTCTCAGGGAAGTCAAAGGCAAGATTTTGCTGGTGCAAATCTATGTCGATGACATAATATTCGGCTCAACGGACAACAATCTTTGCAAAAAGTTTTCTAAACTTATGCAAGGAAAGTTTGAAATGAGCAGTATGGGAGAGCTCAAATATTTCTTAGGACTTCAAGTGAGACAGTCTGCGGATGGAATCTTCATCTCTCAGACGAAGTTCACAAATGAACTCCTTAAGAAATTCGGTATGGAGAGTGCAACATCTATGAGGACTCCAATGGGATCCACTATGTCTCTGGATAAGGATGAGAAAGGTAAACCTTTCGATGAAACCAAATTCAGAAGCATCATTGGATCCCTGCTCTACCTTACTGCCAGTAGACCGGATATTATGTTCTCCACATGTGTCTGTGCCCGATATCAGGTGAACACTAAGGAATCTCACTATGTCGATGCAAAGCGAATTCTAAGATACCTTAAAGGTACTCCTAATCTTGGCTTGTGGTACCCGAGAAACAATGATGTCGAGCTAATAGGCTTTTCAGATGCTGATTTTGCAGGGAGTAGGGATGACAAGAAAAGCACTTTCGGGACGTGTCAATTCCTTGGAAGAAGGCTTATCTCATGGAACAGCAAGAAGCAGAATTGTGTAGCTACCTCCACAGTAGAGTCTGAGTACATCTCGGCAGGCAGCTGTTGCGCACAACTCCTATGGATCAGAAACCAGTTAGCCGACTACAACCTTCAGTTCAAGGAAGTTCCAATGTACTGCGACTCCTCCAGTGCAATTGCCATTGCCAACAATCCTGTCTCGCACAGCAGAACGAAGCATATTGAAGTGCGCTACCACTTCATTCGGGAGCACGTGGAGAACAAGGACATCTCTCTCTGTTATGTCCCCACGGACAAGCAGATTGCTGATATATTCACAAAGCCCTTAGACGAGGCCAAGTTCAATCTTTTCAAGACTGAATTGGGGATGCTCAATTATGAGGAATGAAGACTACAGAAGCTCCAGGCTCGTGCACGATCTGAGGGGGAGCAAGGAAATCAAGTGTGAGCACAAACGCAAGAACTGAGGGGGAGCAAGGGGTCAAATGCTACCGCCCCGATTTGCAGAAGCCGAAAAGGGGGAGATTACCCTCTCGGCCAAGGCTAAGGTGGCTCCAAGCTTGCTCCCAAGAAATTGGTATTGGTAAGGGATAACTCACTCAACTCAACTCTCTCGGCCAAGGCTAAGGTGGCTCCAAGCTTGCTCCCAAGAAATTGGTATTGGTAAGGGATAACTCACTCAACTCAATTTTAAGTTTATGGTTTTCAATCCCATTTGCTCTATTCACCTTAGCTTGTAGGGTTTAGGCTTCTTCAAATAGGGGGAGATTGTTGGGTATTGTATCCACAATGTACCTGATTTGAAGAAGCCCCTGGACAAGCTAAGGTCAATAGACTATGTATTTGATAAACTCTTTCTAGTTGTGCTTGCAGTTTTTCCACGCTAAGTGCACACCAATGTCAGGGTGCAGTAGGTCAATATACACGGGTCTGCACGACGTAATCCCTCGTTGAGCAGATCAGTGTGTTGGCCTACGTGTACTCTCTCTATTGGAGTGCACTTACTTTCAAGCACAGGGCTGTAAATATGCCGGAGCAGACAAGGAGCAAGGATGGGTCAAGGAGCACCTCATAGGTGGAAAGACGAAAATTCGTCTAAGTTTAAATTGACGAGAATCACCAAGTGATTCTCGCCGATTCGGCGAGAATCACTTGGGATTCTCGCCGATTCGTCGAGAATCAGTAGTTGATTCTCGCCGAACTCGACCCAGCCACTTCTAAGCGAGCACCTCTGCTTCTAAGTAAGAATCGACGAGAATCACCAAGTGATTCTCGCCGATTCGGCGAGAATCACTAGTGATTCTCGTCGAATCGTCGAGAATCACTGGTTGATTCTCGCCGTCTCGACCTAGCCTAAAGCAGTGCGTGCAACCAAGGCAAATTCGACGAGAATCATCTTTGATTCTCGCCGAATCGTCGAGAATCACCTTTGATTCTCGACGACTCGGCGAGATTCACTTTCGATTCTCACCGATTTTGACTTGGGCGTTTTTCTGGATCTTCCTGAACCGGATTCTGCCGCTGTCAGTGTTCTGGACCGGTTTTCGGGATTTTTCTTGTGGGTCCCACAACGGTCAAATTAGTAGTATCTACAATATATATACGGGTATTTTGAACTGAAAAGATACAGAGAAAGAAGCCGAGCAGAGAAAACCCTAAAATCGCGAAATCGCTCCGCCACATCCGTCGCCGCTCGCGCTAGTCAGCCGCTGCTGTTGATCGCGTTTCTTCTCGATCTCCGGCGACAGAAGCTTAGCCAAGCTTAGAGTCTCACGCATCTATCCAGAGATCTCTTGTCTCTCGATTTGTTGATCGGGAAAAACTTCCCATCCGAATCGATCGAGACGACCAATCCTCGTGTGACCGTTGGTTGACCTAGCTTGCTTCGCTACGAAGATTGGATCTCTATTTTCAGCAGCCGCTCATCATCATAGCCGCCGATCCCGAAGCTAGCCGCCGCTCGTGTTGCCGCCGCCGGTTCCGGGGAGATCCTCTCCAAGAGAGACCAAGGTTGTAGACTCTTCGTTGACTTCACGAACACGTCGTCGAACGAAGAGGAACACCGTAGTCTCCAAACGAAGTTTGTATCTCGTGTACATTCTATATTTACTTTTGTTGTAAAGGAACGTTTGTTCCGTGTTGTAAGGGTTGGGTGCAACCCATTTTGTGGGAGTGTTGACTCTCACGTGTGGAAGGGTTCCTTCCGATAGTGCAGGGATTGGATTTCAATCCTGTTGGAGAAGAGACCGAGTCGTCCCTTGTTGGGAGATAGGTCGAAGGGGGAAAGTGGATGTACCCAAGTCGGGGAACCACTATAAATTGCCTGTGTATTCTGTGTGCTGTGCTTTTTATTTTTATTGTGCAGGTACATTCGTAAATTCCGCAAAAGCGCTACACGTCACCTATTCCCCCCCCCCATAGGTGCACATAGCTGACACTAGGTGGACTTTCAAGTATTACGACTCAGATCACCAAGATCCTACACCTCAAGTTCTTCTCAAGAACTCTACCTCAAAATGAATCCACACTCCTACTCCTCAGGAAAATCCTTTCGTACAACTCAGAGAAATACCTACTTCTCCTACCTCAGGCAATCCCAGCTCTACCTCAGCCTTTATAAAATAGGCTTACAACTTAAAGAGAATGATTCTCCTTCATTCAGATATATAGGTAGATCTTACACAATTAATGAAGGTAAAAGAAATTGATTTAGAAAATGTCACCCAGCAAGAGATAAATGAGTGACAGCTTCTTGATCAGATCCTGACAAGTTTGCTTCCTTTGATCTTGTCAAGATAAATCTGATCCAACACTTCTTAGCTTTTCAAAGTTTCTTGAAGATAAAATTAGGGTAGATCTAGGCTGGAGAAAGTTGAAGATGATTCTTGATCTGGCTTCTCTCCACTTTCTAAATTATAGCTGATGCTTGTAAGATCTGACTTCACCAAATTATTATCTATTTTTCTGAAGAGTTGATCCCTTTAAATAGGCTCTGTAAGGAGTAACCGGCTAATCCGGTTAATAACTGATATCTGATAGTTCTGACAGTTATCAGTACCTCCGTATTGATTTCTGTACTTAGGAACAAATCTGCTTAAAGTGTTGAAACTTGACTATTGAATGTGTTGGCACAAGTTATGGGTGTCGACAATGCTCTTGTAGTGCTGTCGACATACTTCTGAATGTGTTGACATAGCCCTTCACCTTGTCTCGACTCAACTTATGTAAAATGTGTCGACACTAATCCTGAGTGTCACACTGCTTGCTTCCAGTCATGACTCAGCTTGTGAAGTGTGTCAACACTAGTGCTGAGTGTCGACATAGTTGTCTTCAGTCTAAAAACTGCTTGTATAGTTGTGTGTCGACACTTGTCCTTAGTATCAACACAGCTTCTCTTTGTCTCGACACAACTTGTTCAGTGTGTGTTGACACTAGTCATGAGTGTCTCGACACAATTGTACTTAGCTTTATTTGCATGCACACATGAACTTAACAACAATCAAATATAATTATATGTATATCATTGAGTTGAAAGGACTTCTTTAATTCAAGTACATTATGACCAATGTGTAACACCCCCTATCCGTCGCATAGCATATAGCAGTAGGTCCGGCCGGGGCCCGACGCCGTATGCCACAGACAGACCGGGTGGTTACTCATGGAAACCATCCAACCAATCATAACGTCCTACACAGAGCATTCTAGCGGAAGCAGTTTATAAAAGTTGTAAATAAGAACCCAGCACTAAAGCATGAATGTCCACTAATACAAAATAGGAATGTTATACATAAACCAACACAAGTCTTATGGCCTTACAAAATGTTTCACTTGATATTACATGATTTACAAACCACGTCACGCAGGCCGGTCATACATGAATAAAACAATAAACACTCCAATTAGGCCTTCGAGCGCCGGCTTCGCAAAAAGGGCTTTAGCCCGCTATTGACCGCTTGGTCCAGCAGCACCTGCAAACAACAAACCACCGCACGGTGGCAAAACAAGGCAACAGTCAGCAATGCTGACCAAATTATAACGATCCCGCCCCCAACTCGGGGCGGCGATGCTCCTTCCCTGCATTTCATTAGCATAAGCGAGTAATATATATATATAATCATTTCATCACAGACGTTGGCTCGCACGACCACACGCCCCGTGCTCTCAGGGCACATTCTCGGTGAACCGGCCGATGTCACGTCAATTAAAGCCATAGACATTCCGTACTCACCACCGCCACTTTGACGGCCAAACCTATGAGCAATTTGTCTTCTTGGCCTGGGTCACGACAATTTAAGCCATACACCGCCGAAGACCCTAATCTATGCCAACGACAAGTGCCACGTACCTTTAGGTCTCTTTAACCGAACGACATAGAACGGGTACGGTTCCATCTAACCCGTGCTCACATCGCAACGACAATTTAAGCCATTTGCGCGGGTCAAACTTCTCCCGAGTCCCGTTTCCATCACAATTCACATAACCCGGTTATGTTCAAGTTGGCTCTCAGGCCACCAAGTTGGCAAGATCACGTATCCGCCCAGTTTTCCGGGTGCACCTTTGGGTTAATCCCCAAGGCTCCCTGTTGCAATCTACCGTGTAGAAAACCCGAAAAACAACCAATAGCACGGAGTCTTCTCCGGCATTATGCAATGCAACATCACCGATCCAGACCAACATGTCCGGGTAGGCTTCACACATCAAGCCTATGTCCGTTCTCTCTTACGGACTCTATACAACGGGGACTTCACATATCTACCCAAAGGAACGCCTCCAACCTACCGCAAACTCGCGAGAGCGGGCTTCCTATACAAAGAAGGAGAGCTACTCATGCTCAAGAAGAGAATCGTTACCCTAGCATTCCTCTTTGGTGCCATGGAAAAGTAAGCAGATGAAAAGCACCGCACTAGCTTTGCCTCCGTGGATCCGGAGTCGGCTCGCGATTCGGAGCTTCGAAGCTCCTCCAATGGCCGGATCTAGCTTCTTCTTCCTTCCTTGGCTCTCCTCTCTTTCTAAGATTTATAAAGACAACCACTCATGAAAAGTGAGGGTTTCTAAGGCCCAATCCCGGGTATATCCCTTCAGGAACAACCCCCAGCCGTTGGATCATCAATTAAAGAAACGAACGGCTTTGATTCGGGACTGAAATGCCCAAACTGGACCGCACACGGCCTGGCACACGCCCGTGTCCAAGGCCGTGTGCCTCATTCGCCGTCAAAATAGACTCGCCTGGAACAACACATGGGTATCGAACACGCCCGTGTTCGAACTGACACGCCCATGTTCCACCTGACACGGCCATGTGGCCGGCCGTGTACCACCATCGTTTTTTCCCGAAAACAACCCGAGCACTACACGGGTTCTAGGACACGCCCGTGTCCTTGCCCGTGTCACCTCAACACGCCTGGGCTCCAGGCCGTGTACACGGTCTCGACACTAAACACTTCGTCGAGCGAAGATCATCGACCTGACGACACGACCTTGGACACGCCCATGTCCTAGGCCGTATGCCTTGTCTCGACACAATGTCAAGCAAAATGTCGACTCCCCGGGACGATTGTCGACACGGGTCGACACGCCCTGTGACACGCCCGTGTCATAGGCCGTGTGCCATGTCTCGACACTTCGTCCAACACAGAGTGTCGACTTCGCGGGCTAAGTGTCGACACGGGTCGACACGCCCTGCGACACGCCCATGTCGTAGGCCGTGTGCCAAGTCTCGACACAATGTCGAGCTCAAAATGTCGACTTCCCGGCTGAGTGTCGACACAAGCTTGACACGCCCTGGGACACGCCCGTGTCCCAGGCCGTGTGCCTCCTGCCAGAACCCAAAACTGGCCAAAAATGTCCCCCGTCGCTCCTTTGAGTTTCGGGGCGTTACAAGTCTCCCCCTCTTAAAAGAATTTCGTCCACGAAATTATATAAAGGAAAGACATGTACAAAACCAAAATTTGTACCTGAGCGGAACAACTCCGGATACTCATCAAGCATGGTCTGCTCTCGCTCCCAAGGGAGCTCCTCACGACCGCAATTGTCCCACCAGACCTTAACCATCCTGATCTCTTTATTGCATAGCCGCTTGACCTCCGAGTCCTCAATCCGTACGGGCTTGACCTTTGTCGTCAGCCCACTATCCACTGGTACTTGATCGACCGCGATCACTTGCGTCGGCTCTTGCACTGCCTTCCGAAGCACCGAAATATGGAATACATCATGTAAACCACTAAGCTCCACTGAAAGCTTCAACCAATAGGCTGCTTCACCAACTCGCTCCAGAACCTCAAACGGCCCAAGGTACCTCGGGCTTAGCTTTTTCAATCGCCGCACCCGCGAGACACCCTTGAACGGCTTGATCTTTAAGTATACATAGTTGCCCACAGCGAACTCCACGTTCCTGTGCTTGGCATTATAGTACTTTGCTTGCCGGTCCTGAGCGATAAGCAACCTTTCCCGAATAGTTCTCACCAAAGAAGTAGCATCCTCCACTTCCAATTGTTTATACAACTTTGACTCACCTGTTTCTAACCAAGACAACGACGTGCGACATTTTTTACCATATAGGGCCTCGAAAGGCGCCATCTGAATACTCGCTTGGTATCTATTATTGTATGCGAACTCCACCAAATAAAGGTGGTCTTCCTATTGCTTTCCAAAATCCAAGACACACATGCGGAGCATGTCTTCCATGGTTCTATTGACCCTCTCGGTCTGCCCATCCGTTTGCGGATGGAAGGCTGTGCTGAATTTCAACTTTGTTCCCAACATTTGTTGCACTAGCCTCCAATCATTGGATGTGAACCGCCCATCTCGGTCACTCAGGATGCTGCGGGGCACACCATGAAGCCGCACTATGTTATCCACATAAAGCTTTGCCAACTTCTCCACCGGGTCATCCTTCATATGCAAAATAAAATGCGACACCTTTGTTAACCGATCAACAACCACCCAAATGGCGTCGTTCCCCTTTTGCGACCTTGGCAAACCGTGCACAAAGTCCATAGAGATGTCGTCAAATTTCCACTCCGAAATAGACAAGGACTTAAGAAATCCTCACGGCTTTTGGCACTCCGCCTTCACCAAGGCGCAAGTTTGGCACTTCGCTACGTATATCGCCACATCCTTCTTCAAACCCGACCACCAAAATAGTTTCTTCACATCACGGTACATCTTCGTGCTCCCCGGGTGAATCGAGTACTTGGTATGGTGTGCCTCGTACAACAACTCCACCCGCAAATTACCCACACTTGGGACGCACAGACGACCGTCTTTCCAAAGTAATCCGTCCTCCACGACGAATTGGGAATTTGACCCATCCAGAGCCTCTACCATAAACTGCTTCATATGAGCATCCATATCCAAAGCCTGCCGAATACGATCAGCTAGGTCATATTGGACTTCAGTCCAATTCAGAACTTGAAAGAAATTGTACCTAATCACCTAGAGGGGGGGGGGGGGGGGTGGTGAATAGGTGACTAAATATTTTTTAAACTTTTAGGCAGATTGCAGATAATATCACAGATTTATAATTATTTCTTCACAGCAAACAATCAGCAATCACATAATAAAGTATGCACATAGTGAACACACAGATTTATAGTGGTTCCCCAAGATTTGGGTACATTCACTTTCCACCTTCGCCTATCCAGTAGTGTACTAGATTCGGCCAAACTCCTCCACTATACCTTAGATCCTTAGATCTTACACTCAGAACCCCAAATGGTTCCTACAGCTCAGGCCCAAGGCCCTACAACTCAGTCTTCTCCAAAGACCTACACTCAGCCACAAGGCCTACACTCAGAGATATGGATCTCCTACACTTAGGTACACAGGCCCTACCACTCAGCCTTTATAATTGTAGGCTTACAACTCAGATCCCTAAGGATCCTACAAGAAATTTAGAATACAAAGTATATACCTACAACTCAGAAAAAGAGAGAAGAGTTGATAGGTTCTTGATGAGTTCTTGGAAGAACTCTGCTGAGATCAACCTCACTTGGTTTTCTTCAAAGCTTCTTGAATGTAGAACACAATAGGATTGATTCTCTGCAGCTGATCTTCAATCACTGCTGACTTAAGATCCAGATCTCAATCTGAACCCTTCTTTACAGCCTGGTTCCAACAGCTGTCTTCTTGGAAGGAGCTCTCTCTCTCCAACTACTTAGATCTTCTGATCACTTCAACTGATTTGTGTTAATCTGTGTTGAAGCATCTTTTTCTGTTGACAGAATAAGCCTATTTATAGTCCTTCTTCATGGTGACCGGCTGATCCGGTTTCTAACAGCTTTCTGACAACTCTGACAGTTACAGTAGACCGGCTGGAATGGCAGCTGTCATGTCATCCAGTCACTTCTTGAAATATCTGTAACTGTCTGAAAGTGTCGAGACAGTCTGTCTTTAAGTGTCGACACTTATAGACCAAGTGTCGACACAAGTTGACTAAGTGTCGACACTAGCCTTCAAGGTGTCGACACAACTCCTTGTGTTGTAGAATTCACTTCTCGACACAGCTTCTTCAATATGTGTCGACACTGATATTGAGTGTCGACACAACTCCTTGTTCTTCAGTACTTAGTTGAATTCTTGTAAGTGTCGACACAACTCCTTTGTGTCGACACATCTTCATGTGTTGAACTTGTTCAGTGTCGACACATCTTCTTGGTGTCGACACATGCATTCTGTGTTGATACTTGCTGAGTGTCGACACAGCTCCTTGTGTTGACACATTCTTCTTCTGTAGAGACTTTGGCTGAGTGTCGACACATCTCCTTTGTGTCGACACTTGTACTTAGAATTTTGTTGAACTTTGCTGAGTGTCGACACAGTCTCCAAGTGTCGACACTTTCTTCATGTGCTGATGAAAGTCCACCTAGTGTCAACTATGTTCACCTATGGGGGGGGGAATAGGTGACGTGCAGCGCTTTTGCGGAATTTAAATTGTACCTGCACACGAAAATAAAACAACACAGCACAACAGAGTACACAAGCTATTTATAGTGGTTCCCCGACTTGGGTACATCCACTTTCCCCCTTCGACCTATCTCCCAATCAGGGACGACTCGGTCTCTTCTCCAACGGGATTGAAATCCAATCCCTGAACTATCGGAAGGAACCCTTCCACACGTAGGAGTCAACACTCCCACAAACCGGGTTGCACCCAACCCTTACAACTAGGAACCAACGTTCCTTTACAACAAAAGTAAAATAGAATGTACAAGAAATACAAACTACGTGTGGAGACTACGGTGTCCCTCTTCGTTGACGACGTGATCTTGAAGTCTACAAAGAGTCCACAACCTTGGTCTCTCTTGGAGAGGATCTCCCCGGAACCGGCGGCGGCAAGAAGGGCGGCGGCTAGGTTCACGGGATCAGCGGCGACGTCGATGTGCGGCTGCTGTTCTTTAGAGATCCAAACTTCGTAGCGAAGCTAGCTAGGTCTACCAACAGTCATACGAGGATCGGTCGTCTCGATCGATTCGGACGGGGAAGTTTTTCCCGATCAACAAATCGAGAGACAAGGGATCTCTGGATAGACGCGTGAGACTCTAAGCTTGGCTAAGCTTCTGTCGCCGGAGATCGGGAAGAGACGCGATCAACGGCGGCGACCAACTAGCGCGAGCGGCGACGGAGGCGGCGGAGCAGTTTCGTGATTTTAGGGTTAGATCGTGCTCGACTTCTTTTCTGTCTATCTATTCTGTTCAAAATACCCGTATATATATACTGTAGACGCTTTCAAAATGACCGTTGTAGGACCCACAAGGAGAATCCCCAAATCCCGGTCCAGAACATCGACAGCGGCAGAATTCGGTTCAGGAATTTCCAGAAAAATTGCCAAGTCAAAATCGGCGAGAATCGAAAGTGAATCTCGTCGAGTCGTCGAGAATCAAAGGTGATTCTCGACGAATCGGCGAGAATCAAAGATGATTCTCGTCGAATTTGACTTGGTTGCACGCACTGATTCAGCCCGGGTCGAGACGCCGAGAATCAGCCAGTGATTCTCGACGATTCAGCGAGAATCACTAGTGATTATCGCCGAATCGGCGAGAATCACTTGATGATTCTCGTCGATTCTTACTTAGAATCAGAGGTGCTAGCTATGAAGTGAAGTTGGATCGAGTCGGCGAGCATCAGCCACTGATTCTCGATGAATCGGCGAGAATCACTTGTGCTTCTCGCCGAATCGGCGAGAATCACTTGGCGATTCTCGTCGATTTTCACTTGGACGAATTTTCGTCTTTCCACCCATGATGAGCTCCTTGACCCATCCTTGCTCCTTGTCTGCTCTTGCAAGATTACAGCCCTGTACTTGAAAGTAAGTGCACTCCAATAGAGAGAGTACACGTAGGCCAACACACTGATCTGCTCAACGAGAGATTACGTCGTGCAGACTCGTGTATATTGACCTACTGCACCCTGACATTGGTGTGCACTTAGCGTGGAATAACTGCAAGCACAACTTGAAATAATTTGTCAAAAACATTTCCTATTTACCTTAGCTTGTTCAGGGGCTTCTTCAAATCAAGTACGTTGTGGATACAATACCCAACAATCTCCCCCTATTTGAAGAAGCCTAAACCCTACAAGCTAAGGTGAATACAGCGTATAGGAATGAAAATCATAAACTTGAAATTGAGTTATTCATGACCAGTACCAATTTCTTGAGAGCAAGCTTGGAGCCACCTTAGCCGTAGCCGAGAGGGTAATCTCCCCCTTTTCGGCTTCTGCAAATCGGGATCTGTAGCATTTGACCCCTTGCTCCCCCTCAGTTCTTGCGCCAGTGCTCAACTTCAGTACCTTGCAGAGGCTCCCTCTAGATGCATGATCCTGGAGCTTCTGCAGTCTTCATTCTTCATAATTGAGCATACCAAAATCAGTTTTGAAGAGACTAAACTTGGCTTCGTCTAAGGGCTTTGTGAATATGTCTGCAATCTGCTTGTCCGCGGGGACATAACAGAGAGAAATGTCCTTGTTCTCCACGTGCTCCCGAATGAAGTGGTATCGCACTTCAATATGCTTCGTTCTGCTGTGCGATACCGGGTTGTTGGCAATAGCAATTGCACTGGAGGAGTCGCAGTACATTGGTATTTCCTTGAACTGAAGCTCGTAGTCAGCTAACTGGTTTCTGATCCATAGGAGCTGTGCGCAACAGCTGCCTGCCGAGATGTACTCAGACTCTGCTGTGGAGGTAGCTACACAATTCTGCTTCTTGCTGTTCCATGAGATAAGCCTTCTTCCGAGGAATTGACACGTCCCGAAAGTGCTTTTCTTGTCATCCCTACTCCCTGTAAAATCAGCATCTGAAAAACCTATTAGCTCGACATCATTGTTTCTCGGGTACCACAAGCCAAGATTGGGAGTACCTTTAAGGTATCTTAGAATTCGCTTTGCAGCGACATAGTGAGATTCCTTAGTGTTCACCTGATATCTGGCACAGACACATGTGGAGAACATGATATCCGGTCTACTGGCAGTAAGATAGAGCAGGGATCCAATGATGCTTCTGTATTTGGTTTCATCGAAAGGTTTACCTTTCTCATCCTTATCCAGAGACATAGTGGATCCCATTGGAGTCCTCATAGAGGTTGCACTCTCCATACCGAATTTATTAAGGAGTTCATTTGTGAACTTCGTCTGAGAGATGAAGATGCCATCCTCAGACTGTTTCACTTGAAGTCCCAAGAAATACTTGAGCTCTCCCATACTGCTCATTTCAAACTTTCCTTGCATAAGTTTAGAAAACTTTTTGCAAAGATTGTTGTCCGTTGAGCCGAATATTATGTCATCGACATAGATTTGCACCAGCAAAATCTTGCCTTTGACTTCCCTGAGAAACAATGTTTTATCTATTTTACCTCTAGAGAACTTGTTCTCAAGAAGAAAACTAGATAAAGTCTCATACCAAGCTCGTGGAGCTTGTTTTAACCCATATAAAGCTTTATTAAGAAAATAAACATGATTGGAAAAAGTAGGATCGACAAAACCTGGGGGTTGAGCGACGTATACTTCCTCTTTCAGGTCTCCGTTCAGGAATGCTGATTTCACATCCATTTGATAAACTGTGAATCCTTTGTGCGAAGCATACGCCAGGAACAATCTGATTGCCTCGAGCTTTGCTACTGGTGCGAAGGTCTGGTCGAAGTCAATCCCCTCCTCCTGTCTGTAACCTTGAGCCACCAGCCTTGCCTTGTTCTTTATGATGACACCATGTTCATCCAGCTTGTTTCTGAATATCCACTTGGTGCCAATCACATTCTGCTTGTATGGTCTGGGAACTAGCATCCAAACGTTGCAACGTTCGAATTGATGTAGTTCATCTTGCATGGCCAGAATCCATGCTGCATCCTTGTTCGCCTCGTCGAACTTCTTTGGCTCAACCTGTGACAGGAAGCTAAGATGCAATACTTCGTTAATGGTACCTCTTCGAGTTCTGACATCGACACGAGGATCTCCGATGATCTGATCTCTAGGATGATCCCTCACGTGCCGGAGCTCTAGAAGTCTGGCGTCTGGAGCTTCAACTACTTCTTGGGCTTCTCTTTCTTCCAAGAGATTTGTTCCATTTTGATATTCAACATTTTCAGATGACGTAGAGGTGGAAACTTTGACGTACTTAGGAGTGTCATCTTTAGCAGTCTCATCCAGACTCAGCTGTTCAAGTCGTGCACCTGCATCTTCAAGAATACCACTAGAAGAATTGCTGTTAAGCAAACTTCCTTCATCAAATACAACATTTATTGATTCTTCTACCACTAGGGTTTTCTTATTGAAGACCCTATATGCCCGACTGTGGGAACTATATCCCATGAATATGCCTTCGAAGCATTTTCACCAAATTTAGTACACGGGTACTTCCCATTATTCAGTACATAGCATCTGCAACCAAAAATACTCAAGTATGCCATGGTTGGTTTCCTGCCTTTCAGTAGCTCGTAAGACGTCTTACGATGATGCTTGTTGATCAATGCTCGGTTTTGTACATGACAAGCTGTATTGACAGCCTCTGCCCAGAAGTATTCCGGGAGAGAAGCGTCTTTCAACATTGTCGTGCAGGCTTCAATGAGAGTTCTGTTTCTCCTCTCTGCAACTCCATTTTGCTGAGGAGTGCGCGGGGAGGAAAACTCATGAAATATACCTTGTTCTTCACAAAATTCTGTCATAGCACCAGATTCGAATTCTGTTCCATGGTCACTTCTGATTTTGACCACAGAGCAGTTAAATTCGTTCTGAACCTGCTTGACAAAACTAGTGAAGATGTCAAACGTATCTGACTTCCGTTTCAAAAAGAACACCCAAGTAAACCGAGAATGATCATCAACTATCACTAGCGTATAGGACTTACCTCCCAAGTTATGAACTTGCATTGGACCAAACAAGTCCATATGTAAGAGGTAAAGACATCGGGAAGAGTCTTTGTCTGCGATGCTCTTAAAGGTAGCCCGAGTCTGTTTGCCCATCTGGCATGCAGGACAGGGGCTATCTTTGATGCACTTGATACTGGGAGCATCCCTTACTAAGTTCTTAGAAAACAGCATACTAATTGTCTTGAAATTAATATGTGCCAATCTCTTGTGCCATTGATCACAAAGAGATGCACTGCCTGTTGCCACTAGGCATACAGGGGTAGATGAATCTATACTGAGAAAATCTAAGCAGAAGATATTTCTGCTCCTAATGCCTGATAATACCGTCTCAGAAGAGGTACGTGAAATTATTAGACATTTATCCTTGTAGAACTTAACGTCATAACCTTTATCACATAACTGACTTACACTGATCAGGTTATGGTTTAACCCTTCAACATAAGCCACGTCGGTGATAGAGATTATACCGTTGAAAATCATACCGTAACCTCTGGTGACTCCTCGATCTGACCCTCCAAAGATGACTTTGGGTCCATTCTCGACTGGAGTGTAATCACGCAGTAGGCTTCTTGTCCCAGTCATATGTCGGGAGCATCCACTGTCCAAATACCAGATCGGCGTTTTGGTGGCCTTTGGACATTCCTGCAAAACAAAATTAACTCGCCTTAGGAACCCAATCGAACTTGGGTCCTAGATTCCTGGTTAGCACACTCCCCCTCGGTTGGTTAACCCTACGAGTTGTAACACCCCCCTATCCGTCGCATAGCATATAACAGTAGGTCCGGCCGGGGCCCGACGCCATATGCCACAGACAGACCGGATGGTTACTTATGGAAACCATCCAACCAATCTTAACGTCCTACACAGAGCATTCTAGCGGAAGCAGTTTATACAAGTTGTAAAACAAGAACCCAGCAACAAGCATGAATGTCCACTAACATGATAATAGGAATGTTATTACAAAATACTCAAAAGTCGGCCTTAAGGCCTTACAAAATGTTTCACTTGTCTTTTACATAATTTACAAACCTCGGCTCGCAGGCCGGCCATACATGAATAAAACATAAAACATTTCCACTTGGGCCTTCGAGGGCCAGCTTCGCAAAAAGGGCTTTAGCCCGCTATTGACCGCTTGGTCCAGCTGCACCTGCAAGCAAACAAACCACCGCACGGTGGCAAACAAGGCAACGGTCAGCAATGCTGACCAAATTATAACGATCCCGCCCCCAACTCGGGGCGGCGATGCTCCTTTCCTGCATTTCATTAGCATAAGCGAGCAATTATAACCATAGCCATTTCATCACAGGCGTTGGCTCGCACGGCCACACGCCCCGTGCACTCAGGGCACATTCTCGGTGAACCGGTCGATGTCACGTCAATTAAAGCCATTAACATTCCGGAATCACCACCGCCACTTAGACGGCCATTCCTATGAGCAATTCGTCTTCATGGTATTGGTCACGTCAATTTAAGCCATCGACCACCGAAGACCCCCATTTATGCCAACGGCGAGTGCCATGTAACTTTAGGTCTCTCAAACCCGAACGACATAAAGCGGGTACGGCTCCATCTAACCCGTGCTCACATCGCAACGGCAATTTAAGCCATTTGCGCGGGTCAAACTTTCACCGAGTCCCATTCTAACACAAGTCACATAACCCCGTTATGTTCAAGTTGGCTCTCAGGCCACCAAGTTGGAAAGACCTCGTGTCCGCCCAGTTTTCCGGGTGCACCTTTGGGTTAGTCCCCAAGGCTCCCTGCTACAATCTACCGTGTAGAAAACCCGAAAAACACCCAATAGCACGGAGTCTTCTCCGGCCTTATGCAATGCAACATCACTGATCCGGACTAACATGTCCGGGTAGGCTTCAACCAAAATGCCTATGTCCGTTCTCGCATACGGACTCTAAACAACGGGGACTTCACATATCTACCCGAAGGAACGCCTCCAACTCTCAGCAAAGTCGCGAGAGCGGGCTTCCTATGCAAAGAAAGAGAGCGACTCATGCTCAAGATTAGGATCGTTACCCTTGCGGTCCTCTTTGGCGCCATCGAAAAGTAATCGGATGGAAATCACCGCACTTGCGTTGCCTCCGTGGATCCGGAGTCGGCTTGCGATTCGGAGCTCCGAAGCTCCTCCAATTGCGGATCTAGCTCCTCTTCTTCTTGCCTTAGCTCTTCTTTCTCCAAGGGTTTGGAGAGAGAACAAGTGGAAAAAGTGAGGGTTTTCTAAGTCAAAACCCGGGTATATCCCTTCAGGAACAACCCCCAGCCGTTGGATCTTCAGTCAAAGAAATGAACGGCTTCGATTCGGGACTGAAATGCCCAATCTGGACCGAACACGGCCTGGCACACGCCCGTGTCCAGGGCCGTGTGCCTCATTCGCCGTCAAAATCGAATCACCTGGAACCTCACACGGGTATCGAACACGCCCGTGTTCGAGCTGACATGCCCGTGTTCCACCTGACACGGCCGTGTAGCTGGTCGTGTACCCCATGATTTTCTCCCGTTTTCAACCCGAGCACTGCACGGGTTCTAGGACACGCCCGTGTCCTTGCCCGTGTCACCTTGACACGCCTGGGCTCCAGGCCGTGTACAAGGTCTCAGCACTACGCGGCTAAGTGTCGACACGGGTCGACACGCCCTGCGACACGCCCGTGTCGCAGGCCGTGTGCCATGTCTCGACACACTGTCGACACCAAAGTGTCGACTTCGCGGGACGAGTGTCGACACGGGTTGACACGCCCTGCGACACGCCCGTGTCGCAGGCCGTGTGCCGTGTCTCGACACAACGTCGAAGCACTGTGTCGACTTAACGGCTAAGTGTCGACACGGGTCGACACGCCCTGCGACACGCCCGTGTTGCAGGCCGTGTGCCCAGTCTCGACACAATGTCGAGACCAAAGTGTCGACTTCACGCCTTAGTGTCGACACAGGCTTGACACGCCCTGGGACACGCCCGTGTCCCTGGCCGTGTGCCTGCAGCCAAAACTCAAACTGGCCCAAATTATTCCCCTCTGCTCCTTTGAGTTTCGGGGCGTTACAACTCTACCCCTCTTAAAAGGATTTCGCCCACGAAATTACATAAAGGGAAAAACATGTACAAAACAAAATTTGTACCTGAGCGGAACAACTCCGGATAGGCGTCAAGCATCGTCTGCTCTCGCTCCCAAGAGAGCTCCTCACGACCGCAATTGTCCCACCGGACTTTGACGATCCTGATCTCTTTATTGCGTAGCCGCTTGACCTCCGAGTCCTCAATCAGCACGGGCTTGACTTTTGTCGTTAGCCCACTATCCACCGGCACTTGATCGACCGCGATCACTTGCGTAGGCTCTTGCACCGCCTTCCGAAGCACCGAAATATGGAATACATCATGTAAACCACTTAGCTCCACTGAAAGCTTCAGCCGATAGGCCGCTTCTCCTACTCGCTCCAGAACCTCGAATGGTCCAAGGTACCTCGGGCTTAGCTTTTTCAATCGCCGCACCCGCGAGACACCCTTGAACGGCTTGATCTTCAAGTATACATAATCGCCCACAGCGAACTCCACGTTCCTGTGCTTGGCATTATAGTACTTTGCTTGCCGGTCCTGAGCGATAAGCAACCTCTCCCGAATGGTTCTCACCAACGAAGTAGCATCCTCCACTTCCGATCGCTTATACAACTTCGACTCGCCCGTTTTTAACCAAGACAACGGCGTGCGACATCGTCTACCATAAAGGGCCTCGAAAGGCGCCATCTGAATACTTGCTTGGTAGCTGTTGTTGTATGCGAACTCCACCAAATAAAGGTGGTCCTCCCATTGCTTTCCAAAGTCCAAGACACACATGCGAAGCATGTCTTCCATCGTTCTATTGACCCTCTCGGTCTGCCCATCCGTTTGTGGATGGAAGGCTGTGCTAAACTTCAGCTTTGTTCCCAACATTTGCTGCACCAGCCTCCAATCATTGGACGTGAACCGCCCATCTCGGTCACTCACGATGCTACGGGGCACACCATGAAGCCGCACTATGTTATCCACATAATGCTTTGCCAGCTTCTCCACCGGATCATCCTTCCTATGCGGAATAAAATGCGACACCTTTGTTAATCGATCGACCACCACCCAAATGGCGTCGTTCCCCTTCTGCGACCTTGGCAAACCATGCACAAAGTCCATAGAGATGTCGTCGAATTTCCACTCCGGAATAGGCAAGGACTTAAGAAATCCTCCCGGCTTTTGGCACTCCGCCTTTACCAAGGCGCAGGTTTGGCACTTCGCTACATATAGCGCCACATCCTTTTTCAAGCCCGGCCACCAAAACAGTTTCTTTACATCACGGTACATCTTCGTGCTCCCCGGGTGAATCGAGTACTTGGTATGGTGCGCCTCGTACAACAACTCCACCCGTAAACTGCCCACACTTGGGACGCACAAACGACCGTCTTTCCAAAGCAATCCGTCCTCCACGACGAATTGGGAATTTGACCCATTCAGAGCCTCTATCATGAACTGCTTCATATGAGCATCCATATCCAAAGCCTGCCGAATCCGATCAGCCAGGTCATATTGGACTTCAGTCCAATTCAGCACTGCTTCAGCACTAGATTGTCTATCCACACAAACAATCTCCAACGCCTCCAGCTCCTGCACCAACCGCTCATCATGCACTGATAGCCAATTCGCTTGAGCTGGGGCTCGGCGACTCAACGCGTCCGCAACCGCATTCCCTTTGCCAGGCACGTAGTGGATCTTGAAAGTATAGTCCCCCAGGAACTCCATCCACCTACGCTGCCGCATATTCAGATCTTTCTGATCAATCAAATACTTTAGACTCTTGTGATCGGTGTAGATATCAATCTTCACACCGTACAAATAGTGTCTCCACAGCTTCAAGGCAAAAATCACGGCCGCTAACTCCAAGTCATGGACCGGATAATTCCTCTCGTGCACTTTTAGCTGTCTCGAGCCATAAGCTATCACGCTGCCGTGCTGCAATAGCACGCAACCCAAACCGCTGCCCGAAGCATCGCTATATATCTCATAGCCTTCGGTTCCAACCGGCGAACTCAGCACAGGCGCCGTGGTCAACCGACACTTCAATTCCTCAAAAGCTCGCGCGCACTCCGGCGTCCAAACGAACTTATGCTCCTTCCTCGTCAAAGTAGTGAGAGGTAACGCTATCCGCGAGAAGTTCTCTACGAAGCGCCTATAATAGCCGGCAAGCCCCAAAAAGCTCCGGACTTCTGCTACCGTAGCAAGCTCAGGCCACTCCCGTATCGCAACAATCTTCGCCGGATCCACAGCAATACCCTCTCCACTCACTATATGCCCGAGGAACGCCACTGAGGATAGCCAAAACTCGCACTTCGAGAACTTGGCATACAACTGGTTTCTCCTGAGTGTCTCCAACACCAAATGGAGATGCTTGAAGTGATCCTCCTCACTTTGCGAGTACACCAAAATATCGTCGATGAAGACGATCACGAAATGGTCTAGGTACTCCCTGAACGTCCTGTTCATCAAATCCATAAATACTGACGGCGCATTAGTCAGCCCAAACGGCATGACCGTAAACTCATAATGCCCGTATCTCGTACTAAACGCTGTCTTCGGGATATCACTCTCCCTTATCCGCAGCTGATAGTACCCAGACTTGAGATCTAACTTCGAGTACACCGTCGACCCGACTAACTGATCAAAGAGATCATCAATCCGGGGGATCGGGTACTTATTCTTCTCAGTCAGCTTGTTTAGCTCCCGATAATCAATACACAACCTCAAGCTTCCGTCCTTCTTCTTAACAAAGAGGACCGGTGCGCTCCAAGGCGAAGAACTCGGGCGCACATACCCTTGCTCCAACAACTCTTGTAGTTGAACTTTCAGCTCTGTCATTTCCTTAGGCGCTAGCCGATACGGAGATCGTGACACAGGCTTTGCACCTGGCACTAGCTCGATAGTGAAATCTATCTCCCGTTGAGGCGGGGCTCCAGGAAGATCTGCGGGGAACACATCAGGGTATTCCGATACCACTGAAATACAATCCATCGCGGGCTTCGGCTTTGCAACCTCCACTAGTGTAAAGAACAGTTCTGCTCCGGCACGAACCGCCTTTACCACCTGAAGAGCAGACATCAACGTCTTGCTCGACCCCTTTAAGCCCGTAAAAGTCGTCTCACGACTTGTTCCCAGCTTTACTTCCTTGCTACCGCAATCTATATGGGCCTGCTGCTCCGAGAGCCAGTCCATTCCAAATATGACGTCGAACTCCACCAACGGAAGTAAGGACGCCCGCAGGTCAAACTCCTGCTCTCTAATACGAGTCTTAACCTCGCAGATTCTATCCGCTCGCATCGAACACCCATTTGGCAACAACACATCCAACTTATCCTTCGCCATCGAAGAAGGGACTCCGATGCGTAATATAAATCCTTCGGACAAGAAGGAGTGTGAAGCTCCCGTATCAAAGAGTGCTCGTGCCGGATTTTCACAAATCAACACAAATCCTAAACAAGTAGTGTTAAGGTAACATGTGCATAACAAGCATATAAAGGAATTGACTTGCTATAAATTAAACCGTACCTGTCACCACGTCAGCTTGTTTAATGGCCTCCTGTTGGCCAAGATTGTAAACCCTTGATTGGGCCGGAGCATAATGGGATGCGGTCGACTCCACCGCCTTGCCCTTCTCTTCATAAGTAGCTCCAGGCCTCCTTTCGGACTTAGGACGTCCGCTCCAACAGTCACGGGCGAAATGCCCCGTCTTCCCACACGTAAAGCACGCACCCGGGGTCCGACTCGTAGTCGCCCCAGAAGCGCCAGAAGGAGCTGGACCCGAAGTCCTATGCTTCTTAAAAGTCCTCCGATAGCCTGACTTTGAAGTAGTCGGCACTCTGAACTCAGATTTCTTTTCACCCAAGCTTTTCTTCGCTTGTACACTCTTCATGTCCTTCTCCAAGGACCGGGAAGTATTGACCAAGGTTAAGAAACCCTGCGTCATTGGCCCCGACAGTAACAATCTCAGCTCATCCCTCAAGCCTTCATAAAAACGATTAGTCTTGCGCTCCTCATCCATGATGGTAGAGCTAGCATAACGACTCAACCGCGTAAACTCGTGGAGATATTCATCCACGCTCCTCTCACCCTGCACCAACTTCAGGAACTCATTCTCCATTGAAATCCTCTGAGTCGAAGGGAGGTATCTTGCCAAGAACAATTCCGAGAACTCTTCCATCGGAACGTCTATCAGTTGTCTACCTCTCAGATGATGCAGCTCCAAGCCTTCCCACCACATCCTCGCTTCACCGTCCAGCAGGAACGTAGCGATGGTGGTCATCTGCCACTCCTCCGTCTCCGTCGCTGTCATGACTCTCTTCACCCTAGAGAGCCAGTCTTCAGCCTGCGATGGGGTTCCCAACCCCGAGAATAACGGAGGGTTAAAGCTCATTACATGCTTCAACTGCCTCTCAGTCGCCCTCCTTGGCACTATTGGTTCTACAACCACTTGCTCCATCCTCCTCGGCTCCGCCTCTTGCAGAGGTACTTGCTCCATCACAGGAGCGGGCTGCTGCGCTTGCCTCCCAGGCTACGCATTGATCACGGCCAACACCGCTTCAGCCACCAATCTTATATTTTCAGCCGACAAAGGTGTTGCGGGAGCAACTTCCGGTGCACTACTTGCCTCAGAAACTCGGCGTTCTGACGGCCCAATGCCACTTCGGGTCACCTATAGTGGTACAAAACACCGTTAAGCGACCAAATAAATTGCAAACAGCAATTATAGGAACACGCAGGTTCCTCAAACACGAGTATTTTCATTCCTAAGTGGACATTCATGGGTTCTTTTTACGGTTATAACGATGACGCACACAATGTGCTCACCACGCCTTAAAAAGAATTCGCCCACGAATTCAATTCAAGCCCAACCAAAACCAGTAGTCTGATACCAAATTGTAACACCCCACTATCCGCCGCATAGCATATAACAGTAGGTCCGGCCGGGGCCCGACGCCATATGCCACAAACAGACCGGGTGGTTACTTATGGAAACCATCCAACCAATCTTAACGTCCTACACAGAGCATTCTAGCGGAAGCAGTTTATACAAGTTGCAAAACAAGAATCCAGCAACAAGCATGAATGTCCACTAACATGATAATAGGAATGTTATTACAAAATACTCAAAAGTCGGCCTTAAGGCCTTACAAAATGTTTCACTTGTCTTTTACATGATTTACAAACCTCGGCTCGCAGGCCGGCCATACATGAATAAAACATAAAACATTTCCACTTGGGCCTTCGAGGGCCAGCTTCGCAAAAAGGGCTTTAGCCCGCTATTGACCGCTTGGTCCAGCTGCACCTGCAAGCAAACAAACCACCGCACGGTGGCAAACAAGGCAACGGTCAGCAATGCTGACCAAATTATAACGATCCCGCCCCCAACTCGGGGCGGCGATGCTCCTTTCCTGCATTTCATTAGCATAAGCGAGCAATTATAACCATAGCCATTTCATCACAGGCGTTGGCTCGCACGGCCACACGCCCCGTGCACTCAGGGCACATTCTCGGTGAACCGGTCGATGTCACGTCAATTAAAGCCATTAACATTCCGGACTCACCACCGCCACTTAGACGGCCATTCCTATGAGCAATTCGTCTTCATGGTATTGGTCACGTCAATTTAAGCCATCGACCACCGAAGACCCCCATTTATGCCAACGGCGAGTGCCATGTAACTTTAGGTCTCTCAAACCCGAACGACATAAAGCGGGTACGACTCCATCTAACCCGTGCTCACATCGCAACGACAATTTAAGCCATTTGCGCGGGTCAAACTTTCACCGAGTCCCATTCTAACACAAGTCACATAACCCCGTTATGTTCAAGTTGGCTCTCAGGCCACCAAGTTGGCAAGACCTCGTGTCCGCCCAGTTTTCCGGGTGCACCTTTGGGTTAGTCCCCAAGGCTCCCTGCTGCAATCTACCGCGTAGAAAACCCGAAAAACACCCAATAGCACGGAGTCTTCTCCAGCCTTATGCAATGCAACATCACCGATCCGGACTAACATGTCCGGGTAGGCTTCAACCAAAATGCCTATGTCCGTTCTCGCATACGGACTCTAAACAACGGGGACTTCACATATCTACCCAAAGGAACGCCTCCAACTCTCAGCAAAGTCGCGAGAGCGGGCTTCCTATGCAAAGAAAGAGAGCGACTCATGCTCAAGATGAGGATCGTTACCCTTGCGGTCCTCTTTGGCGCCATCGAAAAGTAATCGGATGGAAATCACCGCACTTGCGTTGCCTCCGTGGATCCGGAGTCGGCTTGCGATTCGGAGCTCCGAAGCTCCTCCAATGGCGGATCTAGCTCCTCTTCTTCTTGCCTTAGCTCTTCTTTCTCCAAGGGTTTGGAGAGAGAACAAGTGGAAAAAGTGAGGGTTTTCTAAGTCAAAACCCGGGTATATCCCTTCAGGAACAACCCCCAGCCGTTGGATCTTCAGTCAAAGAAATGAACGGCTTCGATTCGGGACTGAAATGCCCAATCTGGACCGAACACGGCCTGGCACACGCCCGTGTCCAGGGCCGTGTGCCTCATTCGCCGTCAAAATCGAATCACCTGGAACCTCACACGGGTATCGAACACGCCCGTGTTCGAGCTGACACGCCCGTGTTCCACCTGACACGGCCGTGTAGCTGGCCGTGTACCCCATGATTTTCTCCCGTTTTCAACCCGAGCACTGCACGGGTTCTAGGACACGCCCGTGTCCTTGCCCATGTCACCTTGACATGCCTGGGCTCCAGGCCGTGTACAAGGTCTCAGCACTACGCGGCTAAGTGTCGACACGGGTCGACACGCCCTGCGACACGCCCGTGTCGCGGGCCGTGTGCCATGTCTCGACACACTGTCGACACCAAAGTGTCGACTTCGCGGGACGAGTGTCGACACGGGTTGACACGCCCTGCGACACGCCCGTGTCGCAGGCCGTGTGCCGTGTCTCGACACAACGTCGAAGCACTGTGTCGACTTAACGGCTAAGTGTCGACACGGGTCGACACGCCCTGCGACACGCCCGTGTTGCAGGCCGTGTGCCCAGTCTCGACACAATGTCGAGACCAAAGTGTCGACTTCACGCCTTAGTGTCGACACAGGCTTGACACGCCCTGTGACACGCCCGTGTCCCAGGCCGTGTGCCTGCAGCCAAAACTCAAACTGGCCCAAATTATTCCCCTCTGCTCCTTTGAGTTTCGGGGCGTTACACGAGTGGTCGGCCTCACAGTGCTAACATAGGGAGTCTCGTAATACCTTGGATTAAACCAACAATCCACGGCAAAGTGACCGACTTTGCCACAACACCAACAGTCGAATCTGTTGTACCTCTTCCTAGGCTCCTGCCTTACCCTGGGAACGGTGGGTACAGCTGGGGCCTTGGATCTGGAGGTGGAGGCCTCATGGTGACAGCAGTCACATGACTTCGTCACCTTCTGTATAACAGGCTTGGCTTTTGGTGCCTGCTTTCCATTATGGCCGCTAGAGAACGGACCATAATTTCTCATGTGGATTTCCTCATAAGGTGCCTTGAAGGCACTCTCACCGAAGTTCCGGGGAAAGGTCCAACCGTCATATCGGCTCTTTGGCTTTGCAGCCGAGGGCCGGAAATGATGGCCAAATGTTGACTCAAAGTCATGTTGGTTGCAAGGAAAGCCAGGCTTTCTGAACGCAACAGGACTAAGCGGAGTCTTTCCCTTTTCATCAGCAGAGGCCTTCTTGGCGGCCTTATTCTTCCTATGGTTCCTGTTTCTCCTGGATGAGGAACCAGATGCCCCTACATGCCCCAAGCCAGCTCCTTTGGCCTGAGCAGAGAAGGTATCAACGACTGGAAGAACTGTTTTTGGCATAGAGAAGCTCTTGACGACCTTCCTTTCTGCCGCAAGTTGTTCTTCCAACTTGTCGACTTCCTCCTGCTTAAGATCAAGGAGCTTCAAAGACTCTGAATGCTTTGAAGTCAGGTCAAGGTGCTCCTGTCGGAGAGAAATCAAGCTAGTGACCTCTTCCCTTAGGGATACACACTCACCCTTAAGGAATTTCACTTCCTTCTTCTCAGCCTTCAGTCTCTTACGACACTCCTCGAAAGTGTTGAGCAGAAGCTCATATTTCTCGAGGAGCTCCGCTTCACGGGCCGAAGGGCTATCCTCAGGTTCATCATCCTGAGACTCAGGGTCAGAGTCGGAGTCGGAGAGAGGAGTGTGAGCTTTTACCTTCCCAGTAAATGGGGGGCATTCTCCTTCTGAGTCGGATCGACCCACCAGCCTGAAGTAGGCTTCCTCATCATCACTTGAGTCTGAGCAATCAGACTCACTCAGTGTCTTTGGCCTTTTGGCGATGTAGCTCCGCTCTTTCTTCTTATCTCTCGAAGATTTGTGCTCCTCTTCTTTCCCTTTTTCTCTCTTGCCTTGATAGCAGTTGGCCACGACGTGTCCTGGCTTATTGCATCCAAAGCAAATAATGTCAGAGGAGCGATGTTTGTTCGGTCTAGAAGCATACCTGTCAGAAGAATAATTTTTCTTCTGATGCCTGGAGGAGGAGCCGTCTCTCTTTCTTTGATTCCTCATCTTGAGGAACTTCTTGAACTCTCGAGTGATGAGGGAGAAATCCTCCTCCGACAGCTCTGAGCTGGAGGAGCATGGCTCGGAGTCCTCCTCCTCATTCTTTTTCCTGGCACGGTATGAAACCGCACCCTTGCCTTTTCTGGAGTGACTGGCTTTTAGAGCCACATTCTTTTCTTTGGCTGCAGCCTTCTCTGCTTCTTCTTCTGCTTTCCTGGTGTTCAGCTGAAGCTCATAGGACATCAGCTTCCCAAACAGGATTTGCTGGTCTGTTTCAGCTAGTCTGCCAAACTCTCGGATGGCGCAGATCTTTGTGTCCCATTCCTTAGTAAGGGACCTAAGGAATTTATCATTGAGTTCACCATTGGTGAACACTCTTCCGTATCCTTTGAGGGCGTTGACAATCTTGAGGAAGTTCTCGTAGGTGACTCCGATCTCTTCCTTAGGCCCTTGTCTGAAGGCCTCATATTTTTGGTTCAGGAGGGATCTCCGATCATCCCTCACTTTATCCGTGCCCTCCATTAGGATGATCAGGCACTGCCAGATCTCCTGTGCAGTCCTGCAGTTGCTGAAGTTTTGCATCATTGAGTCATCAACCGCGCTGACTAGAATGTTTCGCGCCTTCTTGTCAAGTCCTACTAGTACCATCTCGTCCTTGTCCATTTCAGAAAGTTTCTTTGGCACTTTCTGGGTAGGATCAATGGTGTATGCCTTAGTGGGGACATAAGGTCCCTCCTCCACGATCATGAATAGACGAGGATCAACTGCTTCCATGTAGAACCTGATCCTTTCCTTCCAGATAGGAAAGTTGAGCCTGGTGCACACTGGGATCTTGCCTGTGTACTTGAGCCCGTCCATAGTAGATGTTTGTCTTCTTCTTGACACTAGGGGCAGGATTCAACTCAAGGTGTTAACCTTTTTGATGAGTAACCTGGCTTTGATACCACTTGAAAGTCCACCTAGTGTCAACTATGTTCACTTATGGGGGGGGGGGGGGGTGAATAGGTGACGTACAACGCTTTTGCGGAATTTAAATTATACCTGCACACGAAAATAAAACAACACAGCACAACAGAGTACACAAGCTATTTATAGTGGTTCCCCGACTTGGGTACATCCACTTTCCCCCTTCGACCTATCTCCCAATCAGGGACGACTCGGTCTCTTCTCCAACGGGATTGAAATCCAATCCCTGCACTATCGGAAGGAACCCTTCCACACGTAGGAGTCAACACTCCCACAAACCGGGTTGCACCCAACCCTTACAACTAGGAACCAATGTTCCTTTACAACAAAAGTAAAATAGAATGTACAAGAAATACAAACTACATGTGGAGACTACGGTGTCCCTCTTCGTTGACGACGTGATCTTGAAGTCTACAAAGAGTCCACAACCTTGGTCTCTCTTGGAGAGGATCTCCCCGGAACCGGCGGCGGCAAGAAGGGCGGCGGCTAGGTTCACGGGATCGGCGGCGACGACGATGTGCGGCTGCTGTTCTTTAGAGATCCAAACTTCGTAGCGAAGCTAGCTAGGTCTACCAACGGTCACACGAGGATCGGTCGTCTCGATCGATTCGGACAGGGAAGTTTTTCCCGATCATCAAATTGAGAGACAAGGGATCTATGGATAGACGCGTGAGACTCTAAGCTTGGCTAAGCTTCTGTCGCCGGAGATCGGGAAGAGACGCGATCAACGGCGGCGACCAACTAGCGCGAGCGGCGACGGAGGCGGCGGAGCAGTTTCGTGATTTTAGGGTTAGATCGTGCTCGGCTTCTTTTCTGTCTATTTATTCCGTTCAAAATACCCGTATATATATACTGTAGATGCTTTCAAAATGACCGTTGTAGGACCCACAAGGAGAATCCCCAAATCCCGGTCCAGAACATCGACAGCGGCAGAATCCGGTTCAGGAATTTCCAGAAAAATTGCCAAATCAAAATCGGCGAGAATCGAAAGTGAATCTCGTCGAGTCGTCGAGAATCAAAGGTGATTCTCGACAAATTGGAGAGAATCAAAGATGATTCTCGTCGAATTTGACTTGGTTGCATGCACTGATTCAGCCCGGGTCGAGATGCCGAGAATCAGCCAGTGATTCTCGACGATTCGGCGAGAATCACTAGTGATTCTCGTCGATTCTTACTTAGAATCAGAGGTGCTAGCTATGAAGTGAAGTTGGATCGAGTCGGCGAGCATCAGCCACTGATTCTCGACGAATCGGCGAGAATCACTTGTGCTTCTCGCCGAATCGGCGAGAATCACTTGGCGATTCTCGTCGATTTTCACTTGGACGAATTTTCGTCTTTTCACCCATGATGAGCTCCTTGACCCATCCTTGCTCCTTGTCTGCTCTTGCAAGATTACAGCCCTGTACTTGAAAGTAAGTGCACTCCAATAGAGAGAGTACACGTAGGCCAACACACTGATCTGCTCAACGAGGGATTACGTCGTGCAGACCCGTATATATTGACCTACTGCACCCTGACATTGGTGTGCACTTAGCGTGGAATAACTGCAAGCACAACTTGAAATAATTTGTCAAAAACATTGCCTATTTACCTTAGCTTGTTCAGGGGCTTCTTCAAATCAGGTACGTTGTGGATACAATACCCAACAGTTGAGTCTTCTACTGTGTGTCGACACATTCTTCATTATGTCGACACTTTCTTCATGTGTTGAGTCTTCTGCTGTGTGTCGACACACTCTTCATTATGTCGACACATATACTTAGACTCTGTTGAAATTTGCTGAGTGTCGACACAGCCTCCAAGTGTCGACACTTTCTAATGTAGACACAGTTCCTCTGGGTGTCGACACTGATTCTAAGTGTCGATACAGCTTCACTGGTCTTCTCTTCATTAAGTGTCGATGAAAGATATTGTACCGAATCACCTAGAGGGGGGGGGGGGTGAATAGGTGACTTAAATCTTTTTAACCTTTTAGGCAGAATTCAACTTATAACACAGAATTATATCTACTTTATCACAACACGCAATCAGCAATCACAGAATTCCACAAGCACACAGTAGACACACAGATTTATAGTGGTTCCCCAAGGTTTGGGTACATCCACTTTCCCCCTACGCCTATCTAGTAGTGTACTAGATTCGGCCAAACTCCTCCACTATCTCAGATCCTCAGATCTTACACTCAGAACCTCAACCAGGTTCCTACAGCTCAGGCTCAAGGCCCTACAACTCAGCTTCTTCACAAAGCCTACACTCAGCTTTTTCACAAAGCCTACACTCAGCCACCAAGGCCTACACTCAGCCACAACAGGCCTACACTCAGAGATACAAATCTCCTACACTCAGGCACTCAGGTCCCTACACTCAGCCTTTATAATTACAGGCTTACAAACTCAGATCCCTAAGGATCCTACAAGATAATATGAATACAAATTGTAAACTCTACAACTCAGAGACAAGAGAGAAGAGTTGAGAGTTTCTTGATGAGTTCTTGGATGAACTCTGCTGAGATCAATCTGACTTGGCTTTCTTCAAAGCTTCTTGAATGTAGAACACAATAAGACTGATCTCCTCTGCATTTGATCCTTGATCTCTGCTACTTAAGATTCAGAACAAAATCTGAACCCTTCTTCTCAGCATGGTTCCAACGGCTGACTTCTTGGATGGAGCTCTCTCTCTCCAACTACTTAGATCTTCACTGGATTCTTCAAGGAATAGCTAGATCTTCTTTGTATTACTTGATCTCTTGAACTTGTGTTCAATCTTTCTTATCTTCTTCTGTAGATAGTATAAGCCTATTTATAGGCCTTCTTCATGGTAACCGGCTGGTCCGGTTCATAACTGATTTCTGACAACTCTGACAGGTGCAGTAGACCGGCTGGAATGGCAGCTGTCAAGTCATCCAGTCAGTTCTTGAAAATTCTGTAACTGTCTAAAAGTGTCGAGACTGTCTGTCTTTAAGTGTCGACACTTATAGACTAAGTGTCGACACAAGTTGTCTAAGTGTCGACACTAGCCTACAAGGTGTCGACACAACCCCTCGTGTTGTAGATTTTATATCTCGACACTGCTTCTTCTTCATGTGTCGACACTGATATTAAGTGTCGACACAACACTTTGTTCTTCAGCACTTTGTTGTATTCTTCTAAGTGTCGACACAACTCCTTTGTGTCGACACATCTTCATGTGTTGAACTTGTTAAGTGTCGACACTTCTTCTTGGTGTCAACACATGTCTTCAGTGTTGAATACTTGCTGCGAGCTCCTTGTGTCGACACATTCTTCTTCTGTTGATACTTTTGCTGAGTGTCGACACATCTCCTTTGTGTCGACACTTGTATTAGAATATTCTTGAACTTTGCTAAGTGTTGAGTCTTCAGCTGAGTGTCGACACATGCTTTCTTGTGTTGACACTTTCTTTAAGTGTTGACTCTTCTGCTGTGTGTCGACACATTGTTCTGGGTGTCGACACTTATACTTAGACTCTGCTGACTTTTGCTGAGTGTCGACACATTGTTCTGGGTGTCGACACTTATACTTAGACTCTGCTGACTTTTGCTGAGTGTCGACACATTGTTCTAGGTATCGTCACTTATACTTAGACTCTGCTGACTTTTGCTGAGTGTCGACACAGCCTCCAAGTGTCGACACTTTCTGATGTAGACACAGTTTCACTGGGTGTCGACACAACTGCTATGTGTCGACACTGCTTCACAGCACTCTTCTTCATTGAGTGTCGACACAGCTCCTTGTGTCGACACTTTCTGTCTGGTGTCGACTCTGCATCCCTGGTGTCGACACAATGACTCCAAGTATCGACACTGCTTGCCTGGGTGTCGACACAAGTCTTCTTAAGTGTCGACACTTTCCCTCTGGGTGTCGACACATGGACTTAGAAACTTTTTCATCTTTCCTGCAAATACTTAACCTGCACAAGTAAACTCAAAACACATCAAATACATTTTGATGTATATCATTGAGTTGGGTGAGGCTTCTTCAAATCAGGTACATTTAAACCAATGTACCCAACAATCTCCCCCTATTTGGAGAAGTCATAACCCATAGTCAATGATATACACCATACAGAATAAAATCATAGTATGATGTAAAGCAGGATTATGTAATCAGGAAAGAAACATAACATGTATTAAACAAACATGCATACACAAATATCATCACAGAACAATTATGCAATAGATTTAGCATATAACACATTGTTCCAATATCTTGATATATTCATTTTCCAAAAGTTTACAAAGTGTTTAACAATCAAAATATTACAATTGTAAACTGAGAAAATTTTTATTCAATTTTTGTCCAGCCTCCTTAATCACAATTCCTTTTCCAGATTGTACTTTGGCTTGAACATGGGCTTCAACAACTTCAGTTTCAGCAGGCTTTTTCCCTTTCAGCTCCTTCTTCTTTAGCTCTTCTGCTTTAATCTTTTGCCTCTCAAAATAATGATATGGCTTGGGAAAGTACTTGCTAGGCTCCTGAGCAGTAGGAGGTAGCTTTCCCATCTTGGCCTTCCTTCTATATTACACTATTGCTTCTTGCCCTGTCTCATGTTTCCTCCATTCTAGTTCAGAAAACCATTTATTTCTGTCTTATATATTATCTTTTGCAGCTTTCCATTCAGTTAAGATAATGTTTCTTGAAGTGGGGCTCCACTGCTCAAAGTCTGGTCTTAGTTCAGCTTGCTCCCTGAACCTCTTCTTAGACAGTCTGGCTTCTTCTTCTTTCTGCAGAGCTTCTTGCATAGCTTCAGAGACTGGCTGAACAACTTTCTCTATGATGACATTTTCTTTTCCCTCAGGTGGGCTATACATTGAGTGTATATCATCTTGAACCATATCAAAATCTGGAGGAGGGTAGATGACTTGAGCCACTTCAGGTTGCTCCCCTCCTAGATATGCAGGATGTATTCCAGATTCTGCCACATTATCATCATCACAAAAAGGAGGATATCCAAGAGTAGCTCTGATAGAATTAGAAATCCATTTAGCATGATCAGAGCTGGCTTTGACTAACACCCTCTCCCACTTTATGACTTCTCTAACCATGTGATCCCTCAGATCATCCTTTTAAAATCTTATTTGGGCATCCAAATAGTTGACTCCATCTTTAAAGTAAGGTTTCAACCTTTGGAGTTTGTCAGTTATGATCTTCTGAGAGTCTTGTATGGCAGTCTTAACAGCAGTAATTTCCTCTTGGAATGCTTTGTCAAAGTCTGCTTTAGCTGTAGCATTAACTGGAGTCTGCCCTGCAGCTAGATTCTTCATCTCTGTTACTATGGCTTTGTGAGAAGCATTCAAGTTATCATTCATTCTAATTTGATTCTCAAGTACATAGCCTTGCTTGACTTCAAGTTCATCCACTTGAGCTTGTATATTCTCCTGATGTGTAGCCAAGTACACCACTGCATTCCCTCCCTTGTGGAAGCAGTCAGTCATCTCCTTTTTATTAAGATTCATTTCAAATCTTATAGACTTTATATCCTGGGCCAGATCAAACTGTAGAGACTTATGCCCCTCATCCACATAGGTTTCAATGGCTTTCCTGTGCTCATCAAGTTTAATTTGCATTGCAACCATCAGAGCACTGTAATCAACAGTTGGTGCTGGCTGTGATATAGGCTGTAGTGTTATGGTTTGCAAAGCCTTCTTATAATTTTGGCTCCTTCTCTTGAATACTTGAAATTTCTTTTTCTATGCCCTTGCAATCTCCTCATCTTCAGAGGCAGATGTGCTGGCTATCTCTACCCTCTCCCTAGGTAGTTCCTCAACTTCTTTAGGCTTCTCAGGCTCTTGCCTTGCAAGGTCTTCTAGAATTACTACTTACTCCCCCTCAACTGGAGCATTCTCCTCTTCAGCAGCAGCACTGTCCTTCTCAAGGTCTGCTTGATCCAGATTGAGGAAAAGATCTTCCATGGTAAATTCTTGTGGAGAATGGGCTGGAGAATCTCTTGGCTCATCTATCACTGGATCATATACAACTTGAACTTCAACAGTTGTGTCTTCCATGACAACATCTGGGAGTTGGCTATCCAGCTGAGTTTGCTGATTATCATTACTTAATGGATCAGATAAAATAGTATCCTCTATAGGGAAATCTAAAGCATTAAGCTCAGTGATTACCTCAAGGATGATGTTGGTTGCTTGCTCACTCTCAAGGGGAGTTGGCTCTTCCATAACTAGTGGCTCCCCCTGGATTTGATCCTGGTGTAAGGGGCTAGCTTGTGGTAGCTCCCCCTGCCTCTCAGCAACTTTTTGTTGAGCTGGAGACTTCCCAACATCTCCAGTGTCTTCTTCTTTAGGAGTGAAGACAACTTGCTCTTCACTACCAGAGCAGCTAGATGAATCCTGAGCCACTGTGGCAGTCTTCTTCTTCTTCTTTGGGGGTGTTACTTTCTCAGGAGTTATTTTCTCATGGTTTGGCATCTCCTTAGACAAAACCCTGTCCCATCTGGAGAATATCCTCAAGTCCATTTTCCTCATATGATTGATTTTACTTCCAGCAGCTTGACCCATAACCTCTGGTATGCTACCAGCTAGGTATAAACTTAGTATTCTTCCCAAATTGGGCTTTTTCAGACTTTCTTTAATCTTCTCAAAGACAATAACAGACCAATCTGTTTTCAATGTGAAGATTATCCTTGTCATAATGCTGAACATATGGGCTGATACCCTAACATGCCCTCCAGGCTTACTTAAGATTACCTTGCCAATAATTTCAGAAAGGAATTTCCCCTGGCTGTTCATCCCCTTTCACTTGAATACAGATCCAATTTTCATTTTGGAATCTAGACCACACCATGTCAATGCTTCTCTGGTCTTAGAAGCAGTTACTTCATCCTCTTCTTTTGTTCTTGGTAACTGAAGTACTTTCCTCAAACTTTTTGGTGAGACTTTAACCTTTTCACCATGAACCCTGGACTTGATCTTGAATCCAGATTCGTCTACTTTAGCGCCATTCAGAAACTCTAGAACTTCCTTCTTCCAGATCTTAGTAGGCTCTGAAACAAGAAATTCTAACCCCGAGTCTGCAACTAGGGTTATCACATTCTTGATCTCCGGGTCTGCATCCTCAAATGCATCTCGCACCAGTTCGTAGCCTTCATTGACGTTCTCCTCGAGCTTTGGCGCCATTAGGGTTTGAAGAATTTGACTGGAGAGAAGAGAGGTGTCGACACACAAGTTTGGTCTCGAAACTTTTGTGAGCGTGTCGACAGACAAAGGCAAAATCCTATTTATACCTTTCTAGGTTTGAAGATGAAAGGGCGGGTTAACTAACTTAAATTGTGTCGACACTGTTGAAAAGTGTCGACACAGACTTATAATGTCTCGACACACTGTGTCGACACAAGTTTAGTCGACAGATAATATGTGTCGACACTTGTTTATGTGTCGACACCACTTAACTCGACACATAGTCGAGTCTTTACTTAGATAATTCTAAGTAAACACTAAGTGTCGACACCACCTTGGATGTGTCGACACTGACTCTGTATGTGTCGACACTAATATTCTGAAGTGTCGACACTAACTTCCTAGATGTGTCGACACCTTTTGACTTAGCAATTTCTATAAACTTATTCTAAGTTTATCATATCTAGTTCAATTTTAAACCTATTGAACTTAGTTTCTTCTAAGGGCTTAGTATACATATCAGCTAGTTGATTATCTATTCTAACATATTCCAGTAAAATATCTTCTTTCTCTACATGTTCCCTAAGAAAATGATATTTTATTTCAATATGTTTGGTTCTACTATGGGAAACAAGATTATTTGCAATTGATATAGCACTTGTAGAATCACAAAAGAGTGGAGTTCTACTTACCTGAATTCCATAGTCCTCAAGCTGATGTTGTAAACATAGAAGTTGAGCATAACAACTTCCTGCAGCCACATATTCTGACTCTGCAGTGGAGATAGCCACACTTGTTTGCTTTTTGCTACTCCATGAAATCAGTCTTCCACCTAGGAATTGACATGTTCCAGTTGTGCTTTTTCTGTCTTCTTTGCATCCTGCAAAGTATGCATCTGAATAACCTGTTAGTTCAAAATCTCCATTCCTAGGGTACCAGAGGCCTAGATAAGGAGTGCCCTTTAGATATCTCAGTATCCTTTTGACTGCTGTCAAATGAGACTCCTTAGGGCATGCTTGATACCTTGCACAGACACATGTAGCATACATGATATCTGGTCTACTTGCAGTCAAATATAATAGGGAGCCAACTATCCCTCTATACAAAGACTCATCTACAGGTTTCCCTGCATCATCCTTGCTAAGAGACATACTTGACCCCATAGGAGTCTTCATGGTACTGGATGAATCCATACCATACTTCCTTATGAGTTCTAGGGTGAACTTAGACTGACATATGGATAAACCATTCTCAGTCTGTCTAACTTGGAGACCCAAGAAGAACTTAAGTTCCCCCATACTACTCATCTCAAATTGTCCTTGCATTAGTTTTGCAAACTTTTTGCAAAGACTACTTTCAGTAGACCCAAATATTATGTCATCTACATATATTTGGACTAGTATTACTTTGCCTCTGGATTCCCTAAGGAATAGAGTCTTGTCTATTTTCCCCCTTGTGAACTTATTCTCAATGAGGAAACTAGACAGGGTTTCATACCAAGCCCTAGGGGCTTGCTTTAACCCATACAATGCTTTCCTAACTCTATAGACATGATTAGGTTGAGTTGAATCAACAAAACCTGATGGTTGTTCCACATAGACTTCCTCTTTTAGATTATGTTGGGTATTGTATCCACAATTACCTGGATTTGAGGAAGCCACCTGTCAAGCTAAGATGAATTCACAATGTATTTGATGAAACCTCTTAAGTTGTGCTTGCAGTTCTTCCACGCTAAGTGCACACCAATGTCAGGGTGCAGTAGGTCAATATACACGGGTCTGCACGACGTAATCCCTCGTTGAGCAGATCAGTGTGTTGACCTATGTGTACTCTCTCTATTGGAGTGCACTTACTTTCAAGTACAGGGCCGTGTATATGCAAGAGAAGACAAGGAGCAAGGATGGGTCAAGGAGCAGCTCTTGGGTGGAAAGACGAAAATTCGTCTAAGTATAATTCGACGAGAATCACCAAGTGATTCTCGCCGATTCGGCGAGAATCACTGTGATTCTCGCCGAATCGTCAAGAATCATTAGTGATTCTCGCCGACTCTTTCCGGCTACCTCAAAACGGTGTCAAGTAAGATTCGGCGAGAATCACTAATGATTCTCGCCGAACCCGTCGCTGAGCAGATCATGAATACCAAGTGAAAATCGTTGAGAATCAACAAGTGAATCGTCGAGAATCATTAGTGATTCTCGACGAATCATCGAGAATCATTAACTGATTCTCGCCGATTCGTCGAGAATCACCAATTATTCTCGACGAATTTTACTTGGCGTTTTCTCTGGATGCTGCTGGACCGGATTCTGCCGTTGGACTATTTTGAACCGGAATTCGGGTGTCTACGTGTGGGACCCACAACGGTCATATTGTAAGTGTCTACAGTGTATAAATACTCGGGTATTTTTGAACAGTGAAGTGAGCGAAGAAGAGAAGAAATACGCGAGCACGGACGAACCCTAAATCGCCGCTTCCGCTCCGCCGCCGCCGCTGCCGCTCTCGACAAGGTGTTCGCCGGTTGATCGTGGTTTCGCCCAGATTCTCCTACGACAGAAGCCTAGCTAAGCTTAGCGTCTCACGTGTCTATCCGGAGATCTCTTGTCTCTCGATTTGTAGATCGGGAAAATCTTCCCCATCTGAATCGATCGAGACGATTGATCCTAGTGTGACCGTTGGTAGACCTAGCTTGCTTTGCTACGAAGTTTGGATCAACAAAGAAGTGCAGCCTCACATCGTTGTTGCCGCCGATCCCGTGAACCTAGCCGCCGCTCATCTTACCGCCGCCGGTTCCGGGGAGATCCTCTCCAAGAGAGATCTAAGGTCGTGGACTCCTTGTGGACGTCAAGAACACGTCGTCAACAAAGAGGGACATCTTAGTCTCCAAACGAAGTTTGTATCTCGTGTACATTCTATTTTACCTTTGTTGTAAAGGAACGTTTGTTCCGTGATTGTAAGGGTTGGGTGCAACCCGGTTTGTGGGAGTGTTGACTCCTACGTGTGGAAGGGTTCCTTCCGATAGTGCAAGGATTGGATTTCAATCCTGTTGGAGAAGTGACCGAGTCGTCCCTTGTTGGGAGATAGGTCGAAGGGGGAAAGTGGATGTACCCAAGTCGGGGAACCACTATAAATTGCCTGTGTATTTTGTGTGCTGTGCTGGTTATTTTTATTGTGTAGGTACAATCTTAAATTCCGCAAAAACGCCGCAAGTCACCTATTCCCCCCCCCCCCATAGGTGAAGCTAGTTGACACTAGGTGGACTTTCAAGTGGTATCAGAGCCAGGTTACTCATCAAAAAGGTTAACACCTTGAGTAGTATCATGCCACCGGTGTCAGAAGCATGGAGCTGGATTATGAGATATCGCCACTAAGACTTCCCGCATGTACAAAGGAGTATTATCCCGTCTGGAGGATGAGGGTGTCATGTCACTTGGAGGCCATCGATCCTCGAGCGTCTCTCATCCTGGAAGAGGGTCCTTTTGTTCCTATGAAGACCTCCTGCTCTGGAAAGAATATCGATGTGCCCAAATGCATTGCAGAGATGTCAGAGACAGAACTGTCACTATTTAACTTGGACGAGAGGATTCGTCAAATTATCTTGGATATCTGGTCTGGAACTTCTCACTCTAGATTGGAAAATTGTAGGACTGCTAAATCTATGTGGGTGATGATCTCAGAGTTGATGGGGGGGGGGGGGGGGGTCGGAGAAAGCTAAAATCTGCAGTAAACCAGAGGATGAAGCCTATGTGGGGGGTCCTCACCTCTGAAGATGAAGGCCTGGATCTCTCAGACAACATCAGAGCTCCAGTGTCCGTGTCAGAGACTGAAGAGGCCAGTGAGGAAAGCAGCTCTGATGAGGATGAAACAATGGTCACTGGCTCTAATGACAATAACACAGAAGAGCAGGTAACTTCTTCATCCTGTCCCATATATTTTGAATTTTCTGAAGACAGGAACTGCTCTCCTCCAGAAAATTCTGATTCCCTGAAGAGAGCCCTTCAGGAAAGCAACCTACTTGCTGAGGAGCAAGCTCAAGAGATTGCTCGACTGAAGATCTTGTTGGTTCTCCAATTGACGTCCAACAAGGTCAAGGACTCTAAGATCTCAGCTCTAGAGAGTAGTCTAGAGAATGAGAAAAGAATAGTATCAAACTTTTCCAAGGTTGATGCTATAAAGAGAAAGCAAGAAAACGGGTGGATCTCCCGGATTATCAATGCGTGGAGAAATGGGGAAACGGTATTCCGACCCCCCACTCCAAGCAGGAAGACAACTCATCATGCCTTCAGGTATGACCACAGGAATAGTCATGGTCACTGCAAGGGTGATCTGTCCCCATGTGGAGACATCCATAGCACAAGGGCCGTCGTGGACACCCACGAGAGAATACCTAAGGCTCATTCTGAGCCCTTTGTATTCACTACCACTGCCTCAACTCGGTGTAAATCTGCATGTCCCAGCTCACAGAAGACTTCTCACCACTCGAGGACACAGAATAGGAAGGATAGAAGTCATGGTGTAAGTTTTCATGGGGCCTCATGAAGGGGGATGCCTGAAAGAAAGGCACCACCTTCCCGGCCTCATGACGCTCACAACATGCATTCCTTCCACCCTTCCACGTGTCACGATGGAAGAGGAAATTTTGTGAGGCGATCATGCTCTATCCCGTTTAGACCTAGGACCGTGACTACCTCAGTCACTAGATCAGGTCGGAAACGGCGATACAACATTCACCCATGTTGGTGCTGTGGCAAAGTGGGGCACTTTGCCATCGACTGTTGGCACAACCCCTCTGTGCCAAAGGCAAGGGCTTATCCACATTCACGGGACAGAGGTAGTCTTCCTGGCAGGTTCTCTGAAGGAAGGCAGTCGAGGGCTTATGCTAACTGGAACCTAGGACCCAATATGATTTGGGTTCCTAAGGTAAAGTAATTCTTTCTTGCAGGGTAGTCTAGGTTCCCGTAAATATGTAGGGAACTAGACAGTAGGTGTTCCAATACTGAATTGGAACATGCATCTGAAATAACAGAAGTAATATCTATATGAGCATTCTAATATCGAGCACCTGGTATGTTATAAAGAGAGACTAAATGATAACTCTCATACTTCCAGGTACGTTGCTCAGTTCCAGGACTTGAGTCATAGGGTATCCACAGTTATATATATATATACATATACACCTTTATACGTATACTTCACTTGTATGTGAGTACATCTAAGGAATGTCAACTGATATGAGGGTGATTGCAAGTCAGTGTTTTCTTGATCACTTTCTAGTTATCCTTGAATTATCTAATAACATGGAGGAAACAGTCCTTATTACATTGGCCTTGAAAAGCTTATTTAGTGATCCTGGTTATTGTTCTAACCTCTTCTTTTAGTGTTCCCTTCATAAACTAGGAATTGATTTTAGGATGGCGAATGTACAGATTTAAATAAAGGACCTGTAGCATATGCAAAGCGTATTTACTACCCTTTGAGGAAACTTAAAAGATATTCATCACTCGTTGCAGAAACCCTGAAAGAAATCATGAATTTTCCATCTGTTCACTAAAAACTAGCGAAGATTGTCATCAAGAAATATTTGGAAAATCCGGAAACCCGTTAAATTCATTCTAAATCCCGTTTATCTCACGTGGTCTCCCGCCGAACTCATCTTTATGTACATTAGAATCCCGCCGACCTTTCACCTTCCATAAGAATCCCGCCGAAGGAGCAAGCTACACGAATCCCGCCGAACCTAGCAGGAAACACGCCAAATCACACTAGGTTTCTACCGCCGACTTTTCCCATTCCCACCGACTCGCGGAAGCACTCCGTATCTCGCCGACTCTCTCCGCAGGGGACTCTCTCCTTCTCCGCCAGAAACTCGCCAAGGGGAAACTCACCGACTCCCGCAAGACTCACCGTCGCACGGGAAACTCACTGGAAGGGCAACTCGCCGACTCCCGCAGGAAAGCTCGCCGAATCGGTCTCCATCGAAGGTCTCCCGCAAGAATCCCGCCGAAGCTCACCAACTCACTTCCGTCTACGCCTTTAGGTAATCTCTTCCTCACCCGTACTTGGACGTTATCACTAGTGACGCTTCCCTTTTGACTGCTCATTAAGCATAGAGTAGGGCTTCTCTCCCTAGATCTGCAATGGCTCCAAGAACAACTACTGGGTTGGTCACTGGTTGCGAGCTTGTTCGAACTGGGTTCTCTCACGCCTCTGACGAATTCAGAAACATTATTCTGATGCTGGAAGAGGCTGGGCTATCATTCATCCTGGAGCACCCGTGCAAAATCCTGGACAAAGAGGTGCTGGAGTTCTTTGCTACCGCAAGACTCCGGAATAGCGACTCTCTAATCAAAAGCAAGGTGGCTGGGGCGAAGGTCAAGATGTCTGCCAGCAAGCTGACCCGCTTCCTGCAGCTTTCTAGCTCGGAGCATGAGGACTATCTGGAGGACGATGACAAAACCAGAACTCTCTTATTCTACGGTCTCCCACGAGGAACTAGGTCAATAAAGAGAAAGGATATGAATGAAGAAGGGAAGCTCCTGTCCGACATAATTGGAAAGGTACTCATCTGCAAGCCAGGATCTCATGACCATATCTCTGCGGATATGTTCAAGATCCTGGTGGCAATTGTCTACTGTAAAAAGTTCAACTGGGGGGCGTTGCTGTTCGAGAAGATAAAGGACACTTTGAGCTCTCCTAGTTTTGGCCGAATCATAAGTCTGTATCTAAATCAGCTAAATGGAGACAAGTTTGACATGAGCAAAGGTGTTCCTCTACACTACCTGAAGAAGATGGACTCAAGTGTGTTTGACCGATGGGAGAGGCGTATTGGGCAGACTGCCGTGGAAGAACAACAGGGAGTATCTCCAGCAGTCACCCCCAGTGAAATTCCTGATACTTTGACTGCAGGAATCGAGGGGGAGCCTCTACCCCCTCATACTGATGTAGTATCTGACATCTCCCAGCTGGCCAAAGATGCTGTGGCAGATCTACACGAAGAAAGTGAACCTGAGCTGGAGCATGAGGAGGCCCCGAACTGAAACGATCAAGGAGACGAAGCTACTGTACTAGAGACTGCTGACAAAGAGTTGGAAGAGGCTGCTGATGAAGATGAATTCATGGATGATGACGGAGAGGAAGACGAGAATGAGGGACATGACGCATTGAAGGCTCCGGATCTCATTGAACCTCCATCTGACAAGCACGCACCTGAAATCGCTCCTGAAAACATTGGTGCAGGATTGGAGGGGGAGTCAGAAAAATCTACAGAGGCCGCCAGCATTACACCATTAGAGACTGTGCTTGTATCCAGCTCTACAGATGCGTCTGCTGAAGAGCAAGGCCAAGAAGTGCCTCCGGCTCTTCCATTACGAGATGAGCTTGCCACTCACACTGTTAATATCATTCAGGGCATTGTGAATGAGCTTAAAGCCTCCTTTGATAAAGCTCAGAATCAAATGCTGCAAAGAATTAAGAAGTCTGAAAATCTCATGCTCAAGAATATGGTAGAGATCAATCATAAACTTGACGTGATGGATAAGAAATTTGAAGAGAAGTATACCGCGGCCGGCGAAGCTGTCACACTTCTTATGGCCGGATTGAAAAAGAACACCGACACTCTTGTTGTAGTAAATCAGAACGCTCATGTTGTAGCCAACAACATTCAAAAGTTTGACGGTAATATGGTCACTCTCAACGCCAATCAGCAGGCCTTGGCCACTGAGTTCTCCCGGACCTCCAAGCATATTGATGACTCCCTGCACTCCTATGCAAGCTTCATCGCTGTCGAAGCCAAAAAGGGGGAGAAGGACTACATAGCTAAGATGGCTGAGCTCCGAGAAGTCATGATCAATAACTTCGAACAGTCAAACAAGTACGTATATGACAGCAGCTGGTGGATGCTCCACCAGGCATTAGGCGTCGCCGTGCCTGAAAATCCTGCGAATACTCATGCTCCTGAGACATCTACGGCCGCTGAGGGAGTAAGTGCTGCTGAGGGAATAAGTGCAAGTGCTGCAGATGTTCCCATAAGTGAAGTTGATGCTAGGGCTCTCTCCAAAGCTAAACTGAGGAGCATGTTTGACCAAGAGGCCCTAGCAAAAGCCAGGGGCAAGAGAAAAGCTCAGGAAGGGACCTCCAAGGAGACACTAGCTGAAACGAGAATCAGAATGAGTGAGGAGGACGTACGAAACGAAAAGTGGAGTCCAGTTTCAAAGAACATCATCTTGGACACCTTCTGGCTACAAGAAAAAGGAGAACTCAATCGAAACGAAGTATACAGCCAGTATGAGTGGGAAAGGTACAAGATGTATGAAGCAAAACGAAACATCTTCTTCAGAAACTGTAACGGCCTCCCCAGCCCACGGCTCGCAAGGACGGCCGCCGGCACCCCCAGCACCACGCTCGAAAGGGTTCAGCCTAACCAGGTCTGCAAACCATGCACCCCAACCCCTCTCCGGCCTGTTTATCAGCACGGTAGGTTGTTGTCACTGGGTCTCGAACCCAGGACCTTGATAAGAGAGCTTTCCACCACTCCCTCATCACCAACTGAGCTGCAGCTCAGTTGGTGATGAGGGAGTGGTGGAAAGCTCTCTTATCAAGGTCCTGGGTTCGAGACCCAGTGACAACAACCTACCGTGCTGATAAACAGGCCGGAGAGGGGTTGGGGTGCATGGTCTGCAGACCTGGTTAGGCTGAACCCTTTCGAGCGTGGTGCTGGGGGTGCCGGCGGCCTTCCTTGCGAGCCGTGGGCTGGGGAGGCCGTTACAAAAAGTGCACTTTTTGTAACGGTCCAGGCCCATCACATGGGAACCCGCTGGACCGCCGGCCTACCAGAGTCCAGACCCGGGCCCACTCATGGTAGTCAGCCTATCACATTCAAGCCTGCAGGCCATGCACCCCAACCCCTCTCCGCGCTTGTTTATCAGTAGCGGTAGGTTGTTGCCACTGGGTCTCGAACCCAGGACCGTGATAAGAGAGCTTTCCTCCACTCCCTCATCACCAACTGGTCCACCACATGGTATCAGAGGAAACCTCGATCGAAAAGTAACAGTCCACAACCCCTGGTCCACCCCCGCGCGAGCTTAGTTTGCGGACAAACTAGCAGCGGAAGCAGTGGTGAGACCCTAAGGAGGAATCACTTGTAAAATAGTCCACTTTGCATATATTTGCGCTGATTACCCACTAATATAGTTTGTTTCGCAGCCTCCAGCTCAGCCCACACCACAAGGCGGGGCCCAGCGAACTCCGGACGTTGCACCACCTCCCCCGGTCCCTACTCCTTTCCTACAGTCGGAGGTGGGACAGACGTTGACAGCCATTTTGGATGCTTTCAGGGCTCAACAGGTTCTGGATCCGCAGCCAAACCCGAGGGCCAACTGGCTGAGTATCTTTCGAGGACTCGCTCCCCCATCCTACTGTGGGACTGAGTCTGCCGTCCGGACAGAGGAGTGGCTAGATATCATGTACGAGATGTTGACTGGGATCAAGTGCCCGTGGGAGGAAAGGGTGCCCTTGGTCGTGTCTTGCTTGGAATCTCATGCTAAGAGGTGGTGGAAGACTTCCCTGGATACGATTTTTGTTGACAGGACGGCTGCGGAGATAGCTTGGGAGGAATTCAAGGGCGCACTATTGGAGCACTTTGTTCCGCAATCAGCCAGAGATGAGCTGGAGGACAGGTTTTTGCAGTTGAGACAAGGGAGCAAGACGGTGGTGGAGTACCACCGAGAGTTTGATCATTTATCCCGGTTTGCAGACTCATATCAGTTGGACGAAGCTGGGTATACGAAAAGGTTCTACAAGGGCCTGCGGGAGGAGCTGAGGGAGACCTTACTATTTGTATCTGACGGGCCCATCTCCCGGATTTTGGAGATGGCGAAAAGAATCGAGGCGGATTGGCTTACTACTCGGGGCCGGAAGCGGCCAAATGAAGACCAGAGCCGGGGAGCCCGAAATGATCAGCGGCGGGGCCGCATCACAGATGGAAGAAGGGTAGAAGACCAGCCTCATCAGGAGGCGAGACAGGAGATAGGAAGACCAGTGTTGATGGCTCCACCACCAGTTCAGAGGCGGGACGAACAGAGACCCGGGGGAATGGCGTATCAACCGCCTGTGTGCTTCGATTGTCACCAGGTGGGGCACATTAGGAGGAACTGTCCCATGGGGAGGGCACCCCCACCAGCACCACAGGCTGCCCCACCAGCGCCATACTTCGGAGGCCGGGGTCGTGGCCGAGGACGTGGATACCCAGGTGGCGATCGTAGACCGGAAAGGGAGCAGGTGTATGCCTTGGATCTGGCACAGCCTCGAAACCCGGAGCAAGTCATAACAGGTATGACAAGAGTTTTTAAATTATTTAAATAAAAATTCCATTATCTCTGCTGTCAATTTTTTTTTTTAGGAACTTCTCAAAAAAAAAATGATTAACTAGGAAGAAACTAGTTACAGAATCCTAAGACATTTAACCGATCCAGGTATAGTCTTCGTCAGCGGCAAACCCGCCTACACATTGTTCGACACGGGTGCTTCGCACTCGTTCGTATCAGAGGCTTTCGTGGAAGGGCTAGATGGCGTAGAACGGTTCACAGGCCTGACGAGGAGGGTGCGTTTACCTGATGGATCGGAGCTATTCACCTCTGCCCACTGCAACATGGAGGCGGAGATTGGCGGGAAGCCATTCGAAGTGGCGGCAATGATTCTTAGAATGCCAGTCTTCGAGTTGATCCTAGGCATGACATGGTTGCACTGGAACCATGCCCAGATTGATTGCCAAGCGAAGAAGATCACAGTGAGGCATGGAGACTCGTTTATTGTCATCGAAGGTATAAGATCCGCCTCTTGTGTGCTTTTATCTTCAGTACAGGCCGTTAAGGCCCATCTACAGGGGGAAGAGGTCTACCAGATTCTGTTTGAGATAGAGGATGCCAAGGGGGCCATGACAGACATCCCAGTGGTGCGGGACTTTGTCGACGTCTTCCCAGAGAAATTGCCAGGACTACCTCCATGTCGAGAGCAGGATTTTCAGATAGAGTTAGTGCCCGGAGCCAGGCCGGCATCTAGGGCCCCTTACCGGATGGCCCCGAAGGAGTTGGCAGAGTTCCGGAGTCAGCTGCAGGAACTTGTAGAGGCAGGGTTCGTCCGGCCAAGTTCTTCACCGTGGGGAGCCCCGGTGCTGTTTGTCAAGAAGAAGGACGGAAGTCTCCGCCTGTGCATAGACTATCGAGCGCTGAATAGACTCACGGTTCGGAATACCTACCCACTCCCACGAATCGATGAGTTGTTCGACCAGCTGGAGGGAGCACATTTCTTCTCGAAACTTGACTTAAGGTCAGGTTATTATCAGCTGCGGATCCGAGAAGAGGACATTCCGAAGACCGCTTTCAGTAGCCGATACGGACTGTTCGAGTTCACAGTGATGCCGTTCGGGCTCACGAATGCACCATCAGCATTTACGAGCCTTATGAACAGGGTGTTCAAGGAATATTTGGATGTATTCGTCATCATCTTTATTGACGACATCCTTGTCTACTCAAAGACGGAAGGGGAGCACGCACGACACCTGGCCTTGACATTGGAAAGGTTACGGGAGCATCAGCTGTACGCAAAATTCAGCAAATGCCAGTTTTGGCTAAAGGAGGTGGCCTTCTTGGGCCATATCGTCAGTGGGGCTGGGTTGGCGGTAGACCCGGCCAAGATTCGGGCCGTTCAGGGTTGGCCACCATTGAAGACGGCGACAGATGTACGGAGCTTCTTGGGACTTGCCGGGTACTACCGGAAGTTTGTAGAGGGATTCTCCCGGATCGCGCTCCCTCTTACGACTCTGACGAAGAAGGAATCCCCTTTTATTTGGACACCACAGTGCGAGGCAGCCTTCATGGAGCTGAAGAGTCGGCTCACTTCGGCTCCCATCCTCGCTATTCCGTCAGGAAGGGAGGGATTCCAGGTGTATACCGACGCCTCCTACCAAGGGATGGGTGTCGTTCTGATGCAGAACGGGCATGTGATAGCTTATGCCTCTCGACAGTTGAAGATTCACGAGAAAAATTACCCGGTCCACGATCTGGAGATGGGCGTGGTAATCTTCGCCTTGAAGATTTGGCGGCACTATCTGTACGGGGTTCATTGCGACATCTTCTCCGACCACCAGAACCTGAGATACGTGGACACGCAAAAGGACCTCAACATCAGACAAAGGCATTGGGTGGAGTTCCTGACAGATTATGAGTATACTATGCACTACCACCCCGGGAAGGCGAACGTGGTGGCGGACGCGTTGAGCCGGAGAGGAGATGCTGCAGGGAAGGGACCTCAACTTATGTCTATGGAGCTGGTCCGGTCTTTCGGGGACATGCAGATATCCCTAGTATCCGAGGACGATCCAGAATTATACATGGAGTATCTGGCGTCAATGGTCGCTATTGATGATATCCGGGACCGCATCAGGGAAGGGCAGAAGACAGACCCTCGGGTGGAACCGATATTTCGAACCTTGGAGGAGGGTTCGACGGGGGATTATTCCTTGAAGGATGGGCTATTGTACTTCAGATGAAGGATCTATATACCCGCAGGAGGTCAGATCCGGGAGGATATCATGGCGGAAGCGCATTGCAGTAGGTATTCGATACACCCGGGAATCACCAAGATGATGGCCGATCTGAAGAGGATGATGTTCTGGCCAGGAATGAAGAGGGATATTACACACTTCGTGACCCATTGCGAAGCCTGCCAGTTGGTGAAGGCGGAATGCAGAAACCCCGCGGGATTGTTGCAACCTCTTCCAGTGCCAGAATGGAAGCTTGAGGATATTGCGATGGATTTTATTCATGGTCTCCCCCGATCACGAACGGGAAATGATTCGATATGGGTCATCGTAGATCGATTGACGAAGATGGCTAGATTTATACCAGTCAGGAAGGACGATTCAGTGGGGGTTCTGGTTCGGAAGTTCGTGGAGCAGTACATTCGCTATCATGGAGTACCCAGGACGATTGTGTCAGATCGGGACGGTCGGTTTACATCCAGGGAATGGCGGTCGGTTCAGGCATACTTGGGCACTCGACTGACTTTTAGCACCGCCTTCCACCCTCAGACGGATGGGCAGACAGAGCGCACAAATCGGACACTGGAATACCTGCTACGTCTATGCATCCTAGACCGAGGAGAGCCTTGGGAAAGGATGTTACCGATGGTGGAATTCTCGTACAGCAACAGTCATCAGGCCAGCATAGGCATGGCCCCCTACGAGGCTCTATATGGACGGAAATGTAGAACCCCACTCTCTTGGATTTAGGACGAGGACCCGAAGGCTTTGGGATCGGATTTTGTTGAAGACACCGAGGCTCAGGTGAGGTTGATCAGGGACAGGATGTTAGAGGCACAGAGCAGGCAGGCCAAGTATTATGACGCCCGCCATCGTCAGGTGGAATTTCAGGTCGGGGACCGAGTGTTTTTGAAGATCCGGCCTATGCATGGAGTTTCTCGGATGCGTGGCCGAAGGAAGAAGCTCAGCCCCAGATATATGGGCCCTTACAGGATCCTGGAGCGGATAGGGGTCCTGGCTTACAGGCTGGAGTTGCCACCAGAGCTGGCAGCTCTGCATGATGTTTTCCACATATCCTCGCTGAGAAGGGCTCTACTACGCCCGGAGCAGCGGATTACGACCACCGAAGGGCCGGTAGCTTCGGACCGGTCAGTTCGTTTGGAGCCGGTTAGGATCGACGACCGAGGAGTACGAGTCCTGCGTCGCAAGAAGGTCCCATTAGTCAAGGTCCTATGGAGGAACCACGGCCAGGAGGAGCATACCTGGGAGCCGCAGGACCTGATGCGACAAAGATACCCAGAGCTATTCATTCAGGTATACCTCTCAGACCCCTCAAGATGTTAATTTATTCTCCTGCTTTAATTTACTAAGGGCTGCTCTAGGCAGATAGAGGCTTATCTTTTGTTTATTGGGGGCTTATCCTTGTTTATTGGGATCTTGGTCTGCCGATTGGGCGAAATGGTCATAGATCTAGGTTTCCCTTTAAACCTATTTTAGCAAACAAGCCGCCATGCTGGGATGTTACAAGGTTCTTTTCTTCGGTAGTAAGTCCCGTAGACTCAACCTTGATTTCGGGGACGAAATCTTTGTTTTGTTTATTGGGATTTGTAACATCCCATTTCCAACTAGACCCCTAAGAGTGGTTTTGGCCATTACTAGGTCATGACAAACCCAAGGAAGCCAGTAATGGGTCAAGAGACAAGGGACAAAAAGGTGGGGGATCACCATGGTCTGCAAATAGAAGAACTCTGAACAATGGTTTAGGATGACCATGGGCTACACCTTGACCCCAAGACCCTACCACAACACCCCTAATACCTTGGGAGGCCCATTAGAGCCATAAGGACCCATTGGGGTCAAACAAAGAGGCTCAGTTGACCAAGGTCAACCCTAGCCCTAAATGGGTCAAACTAGCCTACTTAGGGTCAATTGACCTACTCCTAGCCTAGAGTACCCCACCTATGCCCTCCTAACCCTAAAGTGAGGTCAATGGGTCACTAAGGACACATTGGGGTCAGCCCTAGAGGCCAGGTTGACCCAAGTCAACTCAAGCTCCTAATCTGGTCAAAGTACCCTTACTAAGGGTATGTGACCTCCAAAGTGCAGGGTAACCCTACATAACCCTTCCTAGACCTTAGGGGAGGCCAATGGGTCACCAAGGACCCAATGGGGTCAACCCAAATGGTTATGTTGACCCAAGTCAACTCTAGCCCATAACCCACAGGTCCCAGGATCGAAACCTGGCTCTGATACCATTTGTAAGACCCCATTTTTTTTTTTAATAAAAACACAGGGTCTTATGCCCAGAATCGCCGTTTTGTGGTGATGACGCTTCAGGGCGAGAAGGTGTCACCGCAAAGCGGCGATTCTGGGCATAAGACCCTGTGTTTTTATTAAAAAAAAATGGGGTCTTACAGAAACAACACGGATGCAGATAAAGTTCCTCCTCCCAGATACTATCCGAAGCCTAAAGAGTACATGGAGAGACAAAGGAAGAAGTTTTTGGCGCAAAAACTCAAGGATGACTTAGCTAAGGAAAGATAGTCAACAACTTGTAGCTTGTCATTCTCTCCTAAGAACATTTAATGCTTATTGTTATGATATGAACAATTCTGAGATTATATATATATATATATATATATATATATATATATATATATATATGTATTTGAATTTGTGAATGACTCAAGTCCTGATCTGATTGCTTATATTCTCTTGTGCTGCATGTTTAACTTCTGAATGCTGTTTTTATTATTTGATTGGTGTTATTCATCTTAGCTAGTAGGGTTTTGGCTTCGTCAAATAGGGGGAGATTGTTGGGTATTGTATCCACAATTACCTGGATTTGAGGAAGCCACCTGTTAAGCTAAGATGAATTCACAATGTATTTGATGAAACCTCTTAAGTTGTGCTTGCAGTTCTTCCACGCTAAGTGCACACCAATGTCAGGGTGCAGTAGGTCAATATACACGGGTCTGCACGACGTAATCCCTTGTTGAGCAGATCAGTGTGTTGACCTACGTGTACTCTCTCTATTGGAGTGCACTTACTTTCAAGTACAGGGCCGTGTATATGCAAGAGAAGACAAGGAGCAAGGATGGGTCAAGGAGCAGCTCTTGGGTGGAAAGACGAAAATTCGTCTAAGTATAATTCGACTAGAATCACCATGTGATTCTCGCCGATTCGGCGAGAATCACTAGTGATTCTCGCCGAATCGTCGAGAATCATTAGTGATTCTCGCCGACTCTTTCCGGCTACCTCAAAACGGTGCCAAGTAAGATTCGGCGAGAATCACTAATGATTCTCGCCGAACCCGTCGCTGAGCAGATCATGAATACCAAGTGAAAATCGTTGAGAATCAACAAGTGAATCGTCGAGAATCATTAGTGATTCTCGACGAATCGTCGAGAATCATTAACTGATTCTCGCCGATTCGTCGAGAATCACCAATGATTCTGACGAATTTTACTTGGCGTTTTCTCTGGATGCTGCTGGACCAGATTCTGCCGCTGGACTATTTTGAAGCGGAATTCGGGTGTCTACGTGTGAGACCCACAACGGTCATATTGTAAGTGTCTACAGTGTATAAATACTCGGGTATTTTTGAACATTGAAGTGAGCGAAGAAGAGAAGAAATACGCGAGCACGGACGAACCCTAAATCGCCGCTTCCGCTCCGCCGCCACCGCTGCCGCTCTCGACAAGGTGTTCGCCGGTTGATCGTGGTTTCGCCCAGATTCTCCTGCGATAGAAGCCTAGTTAAGCTTAGCGTCTCACTTGTCTATCCGGAGATCTCTTTTCTCTCGATTTGTAGATCAGGAAAATCTTCCCCATCCGAATCGATCGAGACGATTGATCCTAGTGTGACCGTTGGTAGACCTAGCTTGCTTTGCTACGAAGTTTGGATCAACAAAGAAGTGCAGCCTCACATCGTTGTTGCCGCCGATCCCGTGAACCTAGCCGTTGCGCATCTTGCCGCCGCCGGTTCCGGGGAGATCCTCTCCAAGATAGATCTAAGGTCGTGGACTCCTTGTGGACGTCAAGAACACGTCGTCAACAAAGAGGGACATCTTAGTCTCCAAACGAAATTTATATCTCGTGTACATTCTATTTTACCTTTGTTGTAAAGGAACGTTTGTTCCATGATTGTAAGGGTTGGGTGCAACCCGATTTGTGGGAGTGTTGACTCCTACGTGTGGAAGGGTTCCTTTCGATAGTGCAAGGATTGGATTTCAATCCTGTTGGAGAAGTGACCGAGTCGTCCCTTGTTGGGAGATAGGTCGAAGGGGGAAAGTGGATGTACCCAAGTCGGGGAACCACTATAAATTGCATGTGTATTCTGTGTGCTGTGCTGGTTATTTTTATTGTGCAGGTACAATCTTAAATTCCGCAAAAACACCACACGTCACCTATTCCCCCCCCATAGGTGAAGCTAGTTGACACTAGGTGGACTTTCAGATTACCATTCAGAAAGGCTGACTTTACATCCATTTGGTAAACTTTAAATCCTTGAAAGGTTACATAGGCCAGGAACATCCTTATGGCTTCCAGTCTGGCTACTGGAGCAAAGGTTTGATCAAAGTCAAAACCTTCTTCCTGCTTATATCCTTTAGATACCAATCTTGCTTTGTTCTTAATGATGACTCCATGTTCATCCATCTTGTTCCTATAGATCCACTTGGTCCCAATTATGTTGTGGTCTTTAGGTTTAGGAACAAGTTCCCAGACCTTGCACCTCTTGAACTGATTCAGCTCTTCTTGCATTGCCTCAATCCAATGAGGGTCTAGGATGGCTTCTTCAAACTTCTTTGGTTCATCTTGGGATAGAAAACTGGAGAAGAGCACTGCATTCAGATTTCTGCTCCTTGTTTGTACCCCTTGTCTTGGATCACCAATGATTTGTTCTGCTGGATGATCTCTAAGATGCCTATTGGCTGGAGGCATCCTGACTTCAGGTTGAACTTCTTCAATTTCTTCATCTTGCTGCACTCCTTGAACTTCATTTGCATTAGGTACATGTAGTACTCCCCCTGGACAGCAACCACTATCTTCTACTTGCTGCCTTGCAGTAGGTTCATCTTCTATAGTGAGCTTGTCCATCTTCTTAGTTATACCTGTGGAGCTGCATATACTACTAGACAACTCATTGTTAATAAGTCTAGTTTCATCAAATACTACATGCACAGACTCTTCTACAACTTGTGTAGACAAGTTATAGACTCTATAAGCCTTACTATTGTTGTTGTACCCAACAAAGATCCCCTCTTAGGACTTGGCAGCAAACTTAGTCAAGTAAGACTTTCCATTGTTAAGTATAAAGCACTTACAACCAAAGATCCTGATGTAGGATAGGTTTGGTTTTCTGCCTTTCACAACCTTATAGGGGGTCTTGTTGTGGTTTTAGTAACAGTAGCCCTATTAATTACATGGCATGCAGTATTCACTGCTTCAGCCCAGAAATATTCTGGTAGTGATGTATCACTTAATAGGGTCCTACCAGCCTCAATCAAGGTTCTATTCTTCCTCTCAGCAATGCCATTTTGCTGAGGTGTTCTTGGAGAAGAAAACTCTTGAAATATCCCAAATTCTTCACATAGTTTTGCCATACTATCAGACTGAAATTCAATACCATGGTCACTTCTTATTTTGACCACTATACTAGCTAGTTCATTCTGAATTTGTTTGACAAAGCTATAGAAGACACTAGGTGTTTCAGATTTCTGTCTAAGGAAGAATACCCAGGAAAACCTTGAGTAGTCATCTACAACTACAAAGGTATAGACCTTCCTACCTAGGCTGTGAACTGGCATAGGACCAAAGAGATCCATATGCAAGAGGTATAAACACCTCTCAACATCTTTGTTTTAAATGCTATTAAAGCTGGATCTAGTCTGCTTGCCCTTTTGACAAGCTGAACATATTCCATCTTTAATACACTTAACTTGAGGACCATTCCTCACTAACTCTTTGCTAAAGAGTTTGCCAATTGTCTTGTAGTTTAGATGGGCTAGCCTCTTGTGCCATTTGACATAATGAGAGACTGTCTCATCAGCTACTAGACACACTGGAGAACCATTGTTCTCAACCATAATGTCTAAGCAGTAGACTTTTCTTTTTCTATAACCAGTCAAAATGATCTCTTGATCATTTGACCTCCTGATATGATAACCATTTTTGACAAATGAGATGTCATATCCTACATCACTCAATTGACTTATACTAATAAGGTTATGTTTCAAACCTTTAACATAGGCCACTTGAGTAATTGTAATATAGGAGTTAGATATGTTACCAAAACCCTTGATGATTCCTTTTTCAGAACCACCAAAGGTGACTTTTGGACCGTCCTTGATGGGTGTGTAGTCCTTTAGTAAACCCCATTCCAGCTTTACCTTTGTGATGAACAAATTCATCAATTAAGGGTAGAACTGACTTAGGTTTAGAAAACCTAGCAACTAAATCTCTCTCCTTCTAAAGACTAATCTCCAGACTCTTGATTTGATCATTCTTAAATGATATAGTCCACATCTGAATCACAGTTATGTGCTTCCATCTGGCTATCTCATTTAGCTTTTGATCAAACATCTTCTTATAATCAGTTGCAGCCATTTTGAAACTTGCAATCTCCTTAGCTTGACTCTTGGCCAAGGATTTGCATTTCTTAAATGCTTGCAACAGAACTTTATATTCATCTATCAACTGATGAATATCCTCTTCAGACTCAGATGCACTCTCATCACTTGATGATGATGAATCTGATTCTGAACTAGCACAAGAATTTGAACTTAAAGAACAATGTTGTGCCTTACTAGGTCCTGGCTGCTCCAAGATCTTGTCACTTTCTGTCAATGCCATCAGTCCTTGGCACTGACTGTCCTCTTGTTCATATATAGAGTTCATGATCTGGATGAACTCTTCTTCTTCATCCTCAGCAAAGAGTCCAATATATGCTTCAGCATCTGACTCAGTTTCTGATTAAGAAATGTCTGACAGGCTCTTATCCTTTTTGGCAACAAAAGACTTTTCCTTCTTGCCCTTGTTTTGAGTCTTTTTCTTGTCATTAGACTCCTTCCTTTTCTCTGGACAGTCTGCAACATGTCCTTGTCTATTACAGCAATAACATACAATTTTTGAAAGAGTTGCCTTGCTAGACTTGGTCTTTTTCCTGTCTTTCTTTGAAGACTTTTTATTCTGATAATAGTCTTCTTTACCCTGTGAAGTAGATGGCTTTGTCCTCCACTGTTTCTTCTTTAAGAACTTCTGAAAATATCTTGTGAAGGCAGCAAAGTCCTCATCACTTTCTCTGCTTTCAGACTTTCTGCTGGCTGACTCATCTAACTCAGTTTCAGCTACTTTTGGTGGTGGAGTTGGTGACTTACTTCTGTAATTTCTGGGGGCTTCTGTTTTAAATGCCACCGTCCTTTCTTTATGTTCACTTCTTGTAGATTTCTCCTCTTCTTTCCTCACCATCAACTGTATTTCATAGGACAGCAGTTTGCCAAACAGTGTTGGTGGAGGAATTTCTGCTAACTTTGCCATTTCCCTAATGACACAGATCTTGGTGTCCCAATCTTTTGTAAGGGACCTTAGAAACTTATCATTAAGCTCATAATTACTGAACTCTCTTCCATAGGACATTAGCTCATTCACAATCCTATAGAACTTCTTATAGCATTCAGTTATGCTATCAGCTCTACCTTGCCTAAAACTTTCATATTCTTGGTTGAGCAAAGATTTTCTGTCTTGCCTCACTTCTTCAGAACCCTCCATGTACACAATAAGAGTATCCAACATTTCCTTGGATGTCTTGCAGTGTATCAAATTCTGAAAGGTAGCATCATCTATATCACTCACAATGATGTTCTGAGCCCTCTTGTCCATTGTGGCTAGAACTATTTCATCCTTTGTCATTTCAGAGAAATCCTTAGGTGTTCTCTGATTTGCATCTAAGACTGAAACCTTCATGGGCACATATGACCCTTCCTTCACTGTGATATAAATCCTAGGGTCTGAGGCTTCCATAAACAGTCTCACCCTTTCCTTCCAGATGCCAAAGATCCCTTTTCTACATATGGGTAGCTTCATGGATCCCAATTCCTTATGATTCCCAGTGGAACCCATGGTTCTTGATTTTCTTGATTCTGTAATTTACTTAAACTGAATCTGCCAACAGGATCTACTCAAACAGTTATGTCCCTTTTTGAGTAACCTCCCTCTGATACCACTTGAAAGATATTGTACCTAATCACCTAGAGGGGGGGGGGTGAATAGGTGACTTAAATCTTTTTAACTTTTTAGGCAGAATTCAACTTATAACACAGAATTATATCTACTTTATCACAGCACACAATCAGCAATCACAGAATTCCACAAGCACACAGTAGACACACAGATTTATAGTGGTTCCCCAAGGTTTGGGTACATCCACTTTCCCCCTACGCCTATCTAGTAGTGTACTAGATTCGGCCAAACTCCTCCACTATCTCAGATCCTCAGATCTTACACTCAGAACCTCAACCACATTCCTATAGCTCATGCTCAAGGCCCTACAACTCAGCTTCTTCACAAAGCCTACACTCAGCTTTTTCACAAAGCCTACACTCAGCCACCAAGGCCTACACTCAGCCACAATAGGCCTACACTCAGAGATACAAATCTCACTCAGGCACTCAGGCCCTACACTCAGCCTTTATAATTACAGGCTTACAAACTCAGATCCCTAAGGATCCTACAAGATAATATGAATACAAATTGTAAACTCTACAACTCAGAGACAAGAGAGAAGAGTTGAGAGTTTCTTGATGAGTTCTTGGATGAACTCTGCTGAGATCAATCTGACTTGGCTTTCTTCAAAGCTTCTTGAATGTAGAACACAATAAGACTGATCTCCTCTGCAGTTGATCCTTGATCTCTGTTACTTAAGATTCAGAACAAAATCTGAACCCTTCTTCTCAGCATGGTTCCAACGGCTGACTTCTTGGATGGAGCTCTCTCTCTCCAACTACTTAGATCTTCACTGGATTCTTCAAGGAATAGCTAGATCTTCTTTGTATTACTTGATCTCTTGAACTTGTGTTCAATCTTTCTTATCTTCTTCTGTAGACAGTATAAGCCTATTTATAGGCCTTCTTCATGGTAACCGGCTGGTCCGGTTCATAACTGATTTCCGACAACTCTCACAGGTGCAGTAGACCGGCTGGAATGGCAGCTGTCAAGTCATCCAGTCAGTTCTTGAAAATTTTGTAACTGTCTAAAAGTGTCGAGACTATCTGTCTTTAAGTGTCGACACTTATAGACTAAGTGTCGAAACAAGTTATCTAAGTGTCGACACTAGCCTACAAGGTGTCGACACAACTCCTTGTGTTGTAGATTTTATATCTCGACACTGCTTCTTCTTCATGTGTCGACACTGATATTAAGTGTCGACACAACACTTTGTTCTTCAGCACTTTGTTGTATTCTTCTAAGTGTCGACACAACTCCTTTGTATCGACACATCTTCATGTGTTGAACTTGTTAAGTGTCGGCACTTCTTCTTGGTGTCGACACATGTCTTCAGTGTTGATACTTGCTGAGTGTCGACACAGCTCCTTGTGTCGACACATTCTTCTTCTGTTGAGACTTTTGCTGAGTGTCGACACATCTCCTTTGTGTCGACACTTGTACTTAGAATATTCTTGAACTTTTCTAAGTGTTGAGTCTTCAGCTGAGTGTCGACACATGCTTTCTTGTGTCGACACTTTCTTTAAGTGTTGACTCTTCTACTGTGTGTCGACACATTGTTCTGGGTGTCGACACTTATACTTAGACTCTGCTAACTTTTGCTGAGTGTCGACACATTGTTCTGGGTGTCGACACTTATACTTAGACTCTGCTGACTTTTGCTGAGTGTCGACACATTATTCTGGGTGTCGACACTTATACTTAGACTCTGCTGACTTTTGCTGAGTGTCGACACAACCTCCAAGTGTCGACACTTTCTGATATAGACACAGTTTCACTGGGTGTCGACACAATTGCTATGTGTCGACACTGCTTCACTGCACTCTTCTTCATTGAGTGTCGACACAACTCCTTGTGTCGACACTTTCTGTCTGGTGTCGACTCTGCATCCCTGGTGTCGACATAATGACTCCAAGTGTCGACACTGCATGCCTGGGTGTCGACACAAGTCTTCTTAAGTGTCGACACTTTCCCTCTGGGTGTCGACACATGGACTTAGAAACTTTTTCATCTTTCCTGCAAATACTTAACCTGCACAAGTAAACTCAAAACACATCAAATACATTTTGATGTATATCATTGAGTTGGGTGAGGCTTCTTCAAATCAGGTACATTTAAACCAATGTACCCAACAGTCGACATAAACTGTATGTGTCGACACTTTCTGTCTGGTGTCCACTCTACATCCCTGGTGTCGACACAATTACTCCAAGTATCGACACTGCTTCTCTGGATGTCGACACAAGTCTTCTTAAGTGTCGACACTTTCCTTCTGGGTGTCGACACATGGACTTAGAAACTTTTCATCTTTCCCTGCAAATACTTAACCCGCACAACTAAACTCAAAATACATCAAATACATTTTGATGTATATCATTGAGTAGGGTGAGGCTTCTTCAAATCAGGTACATTTATTCCAATGTACCCAATAGAACTGCTTCAACACTTGATTGCCTATCCACACAAACAATCTCCAACGCCTCCAACTCCCGCACCAACCGCTCATCATGCACCGATAGCCAATTGGATTGAGCTGGGGCGCGGCGACTCAACGCGTCCGTAACCGCATTCCCTTTACCAGGCACGTAGTGGATCTTGAATGTATAGTCCCCCAGGAACTCCATCCATCTATGCTGCCGTATATTCAGATCCTTCTGATCAATCAGATATTTCAGGCTCTTATGATCGGTGTAGATATCAATCTTCACACCGTACAAATAGTGTCTCCACAGCTTCAAGGAAAAAATCATGGACACTAACTCCATGTCATGGACCAGATAATTACTCTCGTGCACTTTTAGCTGTCTCGAGCCATAAGCTATTACACTTCCGTGTTGTAGTAGCACGCAACCCAGACCGCTGCCCAATACGAATCTTAACATCGCAGATCCTATCCGCTCACATCGAACACCCATTGGGCAACAACACATCCAACTTATCCTCCGCCATCGAAGAAGGGACTCCGATGCGTACTATAAATCCTTCGGACAAGAAGGAGTGTGAGGCTGCCGTATCGAAGAGTGCTCGTGCCAGATTTTCACAAATCAATACAAATCTTAAACAAGCAGTGGTAAGGTAACATGTGCATAACAAGTATTTAAAGAAATTGACTTGCTATAAATTAAATCGTACATGTCACCACATCAGCCTGTTTGATGGCCTCCTGTTGGCCAAGATTATAGACCCTTGGTTGGGCCGGAGCATAGTGGGACGCGGTCGACTCCACCGCCTTTCCCTTCTCTTCATAAGTAGCTCCCGGCCTTCTCTCGGACTTAGGACGTCCGCTCCAACAGTCACGGGCAAAGTGCCCCGTCTTTCCACAACTAAAACACGCACTCGGGGTCCGACTCGTAGTCGCCCCAGAAGCACCAGAAGGAGCTGGACCCGAAGTCCTATGCTTCTTGAAAGACCTCCGATAGCCGGACTTTGAAGTAGTCGGCACTTTGAATTCAGATTTCCTATCACCCAAGCTTTTCTTTGCTTGAACATTCTTCATGTCCTATTCCAAGGACCGGGTCGTGTTGACCAAGGTCAAGAAACCCTGCGTCATCGGCCCCGAGATTAGCAACCTCAACTCATCTCTAAACCCTTCATAGAAGCGATTAGTCTTGCGCTCCTCATCCACGATAGTGGAGCTAGCATAACGACTCAGACGAGTAAACTCGTGGAGATATTCATCCACGCTCCTCTCACCTTGAACCAACTTCAGAAACTCATTCTCCAATGCTATCCTCTGCGCCGAAGGGAGGTATCTAGCCAAGAATAATCTCGAGAACTCCTCCATCGAGACATCAACAAGTTGCCTACCTCTCAATAAGTGCAGCTCCAATCCTTCCCACCACATTCTCGCTTCACCGTCCATAAGGAACGTAGCGATGGTGGTCATTTGCCACTCCTCCGTCTCCGTTGCTGTCATGACTCTCTTCACCCTGGAGAGCCAGTCTTCAGCCTGAGATGGGGTTCCCAACCCCGAGAACACCAGAGGGTTAAAGCTCATAACATGCTTAAGCTGTCTCTCGGTTGCCCTCCTTGGCACCACCGGCTCCACTCTCCTCGGCTCAGCCTCTTACAGCGGTACCTGCTCCATCGCAGGAGCGGGCTGCTGCGTTTGCCTTGCAGGCGGTGCATTTATCACGGCCAACACTGCTTCGGCCACCAATCGTATGTTCTCAGCCGAAAGAGGTGTTGTAGGAGCAACATCTGGTGCACTACTAGCCTCAGAAACTCGGCGTTCCGACGACCCAACACCACTTATGGTCACCTATAGTGGTACAAAACACCGTTAAACGACCAAATAAAATTGCAAACAGCAATTATAGGAACACGCAGGTTCCTCAAACACGTGTATTTTCATTCCTAAGTGGACATTCATGGATTCTTTTACCGTTATAACGATGACGCACACATTGTGCTCACCACCCCTTAAAAAGAATTCGCCCACGAATTCATTTTAAACCCGACCAAAACTAGTAATCTGATACCAAATTGTAATACCCCCTATCCGTCGCATAGCATATAGCAGTAGGTCCGGCCGGGGCCCGACGCCGTATGCCACTGACAGACCGGGTGGTTACTCATGGAAACCATCCAACCAATCATAACGTCCTACACAGAGCATTCTAGCGGAAGCAGTTTATAAAAGTTGCAAATAAGAACCCATCACTAAAGCATGAATGTACACTAATACAAAATAGGAATGTTATACATAAACCAACACAAGCCTTAAGGCCTTACAAAATGTTTCACTTGATATTACATGATTTACAAAACACGGCACGCAGGCCGGTCATACATGAATAAAACAGTAAACACTCCAATTAAGCCTTCGGGGGCCGGCTTCGCAAAAAGGGCTTTAGCCCGCTATTGACCGCTTGGTCCAGCAGTACCTGCAAACAACAAACCACCGCACGGTGGCAAAACAAGGCAACGGTCAGCAATGCTGACCAAATTATAACGATCCTGCCCCCAACTCGGGGCGGCGATGTTCCTTCCCTGCATTTCATTAGCATAAGCGAGCAATATATATATATATATATATAACCATTTCATCACAGACGTTGGCTCGCATGGCCACACGCCCCATGCTCTCAGGGCACATTCTCGGTGAACCGGTCGATGTCACGTCAATTAAAGCCATAGACATTCCGGACTCACCACCGCCACTTTGACGGCCAAACCTATGAGCAATTTGTCTTCTTGGCCTGGGTCACGACAATTTAAGCCATAGACCGCCGAAGACCCTAATCTATGCCAACGGTAAGTGCCACGTACCTTTAGGTCTCTTTAACCGAACGACATAGAACGGGTACAGTTACATCTAACCCGTGCTCACATCGCAACGACAATTTAAGCCATTTGCGCGGGTCAAACATCTCCCGAGTCCCGTTTCCATCACAATTCACATAACCCGGTTATGTTCAAGTTGGCTCTCAGGCCACCAAGTTGGCAAGATCACGTATCCGCCCAGTTTTCCGGGTGCACCTTTGGGTTAATCCCCAAGGCTCCCTGTTGAAATCTACCGTGTAAAAAACCCGAAAAACAACCAATAGCACGGAGTCTTCTCCGACATTATGCAATGCAACATCACCGATCCAGACCAACATGTCCGGGTAGGCTTCACACATCATGCCTATGTCCGTTCTCGCTTACGGACTCTATACAATAGGGACTTCACATATCTACCCGAAGGAACGCCTCCAACTCACCGCAAACTCGCGAGAGCGGCTTCCTATGAAAAGAAGGAGAGCTACTCATGCTCAAGAAGAGAATCGTTACCCTAGCGTTCCTCTTTGGCGCCATGGAAAAGTAAGCGGATGAAAAGCACCGCACTAGCTTTGCCTCCGTGGATCTGGAGTCGGCTCGCGATTCGGAGCTTCGAAGCTCCTCCAATGGCCGGATCTAGCTTCTTCTTCCTTCCTTGGCTCTCCTCTCTTTCTAAGATTTAGAAAGACAACCACTCATGAAAAGTGAGGGTTTCTAAGGCCCAATCCCGAGTATATCCCTTCAGGAACAAACCACAGCCGTTGGATCATCAATTAAAGAAACGAACGGCTTTGATTCGGGACTGAAATGCCCAAACTAGACCACACACGGCATGGCACACGCCCGTGTCCAGGGCCGTGTGCCTCATTCGCCGTCAAAATTGACTAGCCTGGAACAACACACGGGTATCGAACATGCCTGTGTTCGAACTGACACGCCTGTGTTCCACCTGACACGGTCGTGTGGCCGGCCGTGTACCACCATCGTTTTTCCCCGAAAACAACCCGAGCACTGCACGGGTTCTAGGACATGCCCGTGTCCTTGCCCGTGTCACCTCAACACGCCTGGGCTCCAGGCCGTGTATACGGTCTCGACACTCAACAGTTCGTCGAGCAAAGATCGTCGACCTGACGACACGGCCTTGGACACGCCCGTGTCCTAGGCTGTGTGCCTTGTCTCGACACAACGTCGAGCAAAATGTCGACTCCCCGGGACGAGTGTCGACACGGGTCGACATGCCCTGCGACACGCCCGTGTCATAGGCCGTGTGCCATGTCTCGACACTTCATCCAACGCATCGTGTCGACTTCGGGGGCTAAGTGTCGACACGGGTCGACACGCCCTGCGACATGCCCGTGTCGCAGGCCGTGTGCCCAGTCTCGACACAATGTCGAGCTCAAAATGTCGACTTCCCGGCTGAGTGTCGACACAAGCTTGACACGCCCTGGGACACGCCTGTGTCCCAGGCCGTGTGCCTCCTGCCAGAACCCAAAATTGGCCCAAAACGTCCCCCGTCGCTCCTTTGAGTTTCGGGGCGTTACACAATGTACTCAACAGGTATGTTCACTTCTACCTTTCCCTTGATCTCACTTTCTTTGATTGCTCTAACCTCACTAACTACTTTCATATAGGGGAGCGATGGATCCCGGTGAACCATCCCTATGCGAGTGTCAGCGAGGAAGATGCCATACTCGCTTGCGCCATGATCATCGCTGCAGTGGCAAGGAAGGAGCTTGGGTCCTCCGCGCAGAGTGTCAAGAAGTGACTCGGGCCCATCGGCGTCGATCACCCCACATCTCCTTTTGTTCCAAGGAGGCTTAAGAAGATGATGGACTAGAAGGATAAGGGCAAGGAAATAACACTACAAGGGGGGGGGGGGGGGGTTACGGCCATGCGCATCACCCCAGGCTTGCCTGCCGAGTCGGCGACGGAACCTTTCGGGAAAGAATAGTTGCCCTGGAAGCGTCGCAACTTTGGATTTGGCTCCAGAGCTAAAGATAGCACCGACAAGACAATTGTTTTATTGGACAAAAATATGAACTAGATATCGGTCCCGCTCCTTCCATCTAGGTCGGAGCGAGATCCTCCCAGCAATAATGCCTTCACCCCTGGCCTTGGGCTTTATGGCCAAGAGGATCCAAAGGCCTATAACGATATTTCCCACCAGAGAATTGCCCAAGAGAACATGTATGATAGTCTTCGCGCCTTATATCTCACCCACATATGTGAGTGTTAGTGCTTTACACTCGCGCGCGATGTAGCCAAAGCCGAGGAGCTTGTAGAGAGAGAAGTGAAGGATCTGGAGCATAGGTTAGCGAGTGTCAAGAGGCTTCTTACGAAGAGCAGTGGTGCGGTGGTAAGTGTCATTTATTTTTCAAATATTTTCTTCTCAAACTTTTTCCCTGATACCCATCAGATGACCCTTTGAAGGATGTCGAGACTGATGACCGCATGGGCTTGCCCATTGCTGCTTTGGAGGAAGGCAAAAGGGCACTCACTTCCCAGGTGGATTCCCTTATCATTAATTCCATCCCGCCAAGTCGCGACGTGTTGCCCAGGGGAGAGGGTCGGCCGAAGTAACTCTCCGAGAGAGAGGTCGATGAGATGTGCAGGGTCACAACCATCAAAGCCATTGAGCAGCTACTAAAAATTATGAAGCGGCTCGAGGTGGTGAAAGAGGGCTGCGAGTTAATCACCGCCAAAGTGCATGTTCCCGAGATGTATGTACCTCTCGACTTCTCTGATGATGACATCAATCCCTTCCTCGACGACGAAGATGTCGATGTTGGCGATTGCTGAAAGATTAGGCTTATGATCTTTCTTCCTTTATTTGATATCATTTTGTAATACATTATTATCTTGGAAGTGGACTCGCCCGCGAGGCGAGGCCGCCTTTTTGTAAACACTTCATCCTTTAATATTTTAATTAAGTTATGACTTTGTGCAAATTTTTCTTATTGGTTATCATACCTTTTCCTCCTTTTCACCTCAACCTGCCACCGAGCAACTTCTAGTCCTGCCAGCTAGTGAGAGTCTGGTCTGCTGGTCTACTCGGGGTTATCTTTTCTTTCCACCAATGAATGACTTTCAGCCCTGTCAGCTTGTGAGAGACTGGACAGCGGGATCTGCTCGGGTCCATCTTTTCTTTCCACCACTAGGATACTACCATCCAAGCCAGCTTGTGAGAGCCTGGTCAGCAGGATCTGATAAGGGTCATCTGTAACGTCCCGATTCGCGCTAGGCTCCTCGTGCACGTTTTTAAGTCAATAGTGCTGACTTGGGCTCAGGGGGTGCTGGCAGCTAGGCTTATACTTGTGTAATGGAGGAGAAGTTGGTCCAGAGTAGCACACAGGTAGTGAGACAGGTGTGTCACTACCCGTGTGTGTCCAAACATGTTTCTCGAGTAGGACACGGGAAGAGATAAGGAAGTGTCCCTACCTGTGTGTGTCCAAGCAGCAGTTCGAGGATTTGTCGAGCGGAGCTCGGCGAATCGTCGACCATGTTTGTCCCGAGCAGTACACGGGTAGAGACACGAGCATGTCCCTACCCGTGCGTGTCCAAGCAGCAGTTCGACGATTTGTCTTGCGGAGCTTGCCGAATCGTCGACCGTGTTCCTCCCGAGCAAGACATGGGTATAGACACGGGTGTGTCCAAGTAGCATGTCCCAAACTTCCCATATGAAAAGGGGAGAAAACCCTAGCCGTTTCTAGTCTTCCTTCCAAGCCATTGCTATAAAAACTGCTGGAGAGGAAGAAGGTGCTGGAGCCGATCTTCTTCCCATGAAGAACTAACACCGACCAAGGAGAAGAAGATGCCGCCAAGAAGGGTGACAAGATCCATGGCTGGAAACGGTGGAAACGCCGGAAATGAGGTGAGCTTCCTACTTCTCCATTGGTGTTAGATCTCTAGTTTTTGCTAGGAGATATATTGACTCAAAAGAGTCTTGATTTGTGAGAAGAAGGTTTCTAGGAAAGGCCATGCTAGGACTTGTGTTCTAGGAAGAAGAGTCTTCAACCATTCCTCATTTCAAATGAAGATTGTGGACTGGTTTCGTGAAAAGATGTGGCCTTATAAGGGTGAATAAGGGAGGAGAAGTTCTGGATGTTATTTGAAAGTTTGGTTGAAGGAAGAAGACGAACTGATGTCATCTGATCTGCTTCAAGATGCGCGTAGAAATCTATTTTCTGCACGCAGCAACCTTCGAGGCCGTTTTCAGACATGATTCGGCCAGATCTGGGCTTTCGACTAAACATGAAAGTCGTATCCCTTGGAAATACCTTTCCAAAGATGGGTTACACTCCTTCACCGGATTCCTGTAGCCCCAGGAATCCCCGATCGAAGTTGCTGTACAGTAATCATTCTTGCACATATAGATCTCGTGTTTGTTTTGTATCGACCTTGGTTTGGTAAAGAGATTGTAGTACATTAATGGTAATGTTTTGTTCAATTTAATCTATAAGTATTTGTCATAAATTACGTTCATGACATTTGTTGGGTATACCCCTAATGAACAAATGTTGTAGTAAAGTGTACTTGATCGAGCTGATTTGGTGGAGGTTAGTGAATGAATGAATTGACAAGTTGGGATGGTAGGAATGACTTAAATATGCGAATCGATAGGGGTGTACTTGACAATGGTAATACGTCGAATAATGATGAGATTGACTTGAACTTGTGTACATGGTCGGTGGTGATTGCTATGAACAAATGGTTGTTGATATTTAGATGATTGACCCATGTGTGCACGAATGGTTTGAATTTGGTTAAAGAATAGTAACCAGTGATGCTAAAGTTATTTGACCATAGTTTATATGTAATCATGTTGGCCAAATGGTTGATGCATGGTCATGAGGCTTGTCATATAGGGAAGTCTAAGGTGGTCCACTGCTATGAGGTGTGTTTCCTCACAGGTTGCAGTGTGGATTGAATGTTGTATGAGGTGGTTCGCCACCTGTGTTGGTAATGAACCCTTAAGTTCCTTGGGCACAAGATTGTGAAAGGGTGTAAGTGCGGGTGTTTGACCGCACTGGGTTGGTAATGATGAGAAGAGACATAAGTGGCCGGTTGGGCTTGGTCCTCGGTGCGCATTCCTGAGGATCCTTCTGTGCCATGATGATGTGAATTGGCATGCGGTGTGAGTCGACACGCAGTGTCGTAATCCTGGGTTAGGGATAGTGTGGCAGGTCTATGGGCTCTCCAGTCATCATACCGACGGGAGTTGACAGATAGAATTTGGGCGGTTGGGCTTGGTCCTCTGTGTTCATTCCTGAGGCTCCTTCCGTGACAAGTAGACGGTTGGGCTTGGTCCTCATGCTTTTTCCGAGGCTCCTTCCGGGTCACAGCATAGGCCAGTTAAGGGCTTGGTTCTCAGTGCACATCTACCTGAGACTCCTGCTGAGCCGTAGTACGTATGTGAGTTCCGCTGTTGTGTCCTTAGCATTGAGGAGTACAGAGGCCTAGGATTGGTGGTGTGGATGCCCGCCTAGTAGTGGAGAAGCCCGCTCCTCTGTCACTATCTGGCCACGACGGTTGACGCCTGAGAGGTTAGATACCTGCTCGAAAAGTGGGAACTACAATTATGTGTCGACATAGCAGTTACATGTGTGTGATCATGAACTTCATCCATGGATTGCCTCGCTCACGCTCAGTCATTTCCTGTGAAGCCACATAGTATTTATGACTAACGGTTGCTACGTCTACCTTTTTAGGAGGAAACCCCGCAGATAGGACAACAATAGATTATGCAGCAGGATAGCCAAGACAGGACGATAGGGCCTGTAGGGACGGTGCTGTCGCTACCGTCAGTGAATAATGTGAGTTTTGAGAGACTCATGATGTAGCCCTTTTGGGTTAGTTTTACTCGTACTCTTATATTATAGAAGCTTGTTGTAGCTTCTTTTCTTGATGTACTTTTGGACAATTTTACTTATTTGTGGATTGACTTCTGTTTTATTTTCTTGATTGGGTTGACATTGGTTGATATTGGTTATAGCCGGCAGGATAGGCGTCTTGTGATATAGGTTTGCCCGTGTGCTAACGATACCGCAAGGTGACTGTTATAGGCATAAGTCCCCCTTCGTGTCGTGTCTTGTGTTCCGGGAGGGGGGTCTTACATCATCTTCCTTTCAGCCACTGAGTGACTTCCAGACCTGCCAGCTAGTGGAAGACTGGTCAGCAGGATCTGCTCGGGGCCTTCTTCCCACTTGCCTCCGAGTGACTTCCAGATCTACCTGCTAGTGGGAGCCTGGTCAACGGGATCTACACGAGGCCATCTTTTTTTTTCTGCCGCTGAGTGACTTCCAGCCCTGCTAACTACTGAGAGTCTGGTCAGCAGGATCTGCTCGGGGATAACATCATATCTCAACCACCATCCAAGTGACTTCCATCCCTGCTAGCTAGTGAGGTCATGCTTAGCGGGATCTGCTCGAGGATAATATCTTATTTAAACCTGTCTCTGAGTGACTTCCACCCCCGTCAGCTAGTAAGAGCTTGGTCAGCGAGATCTGCTCGGGGCTAATATCTTATTTTAACCTGCCTCTAAGCGACTTTCAGCACTGCCAGCTAGTGAGAGCCAAGTCAACAGGATCTTCTCGGGGCTATATTACCAAATACTCATTATAAAATAGTCATTAAAAACACTTTGAACAAGAATCGTCAATAAAACAAACATCTTTCTTTCATTATAAATATCTAAGGGTAAAAGCATTTCAGATCATCACCACTCCAAGTGTTACCTATGGACACACCCTCCACATTCAGGAGACGGTACCCTCCCAAGTTCAGTGCCTCCACAACTATGTAGGGACCCTCCTAGATAGGATTGAGCTTCCCCACAACCGCTGACCTCCCAGCCCCATCCAATTTATTTAGGACAAGTTCTCCTTCCATGAACTGCTTGACTCTGATACTGACTGCTCTACTATGTCCAGCGAGAATCGTAGCTCACCTTCATTTTCTACTGTCCATTCTTTATGTCCATCACCAACGACTACCACCCGCAATGATGTGACCTCAAACTCCACTGGAAGCATGACCTTGCAGCTGTGGGAAAGCGTGAAGGGGTCTCTCCTATGGCTTTGTTGGGGGTGTTGATGCGCAAAATGTGCCTCTGCGCTTGAGGAGTGAACACATTCGATCTGGGATACAGGGATAAGGGAAGTGATGAGTACTGTCAAGTAGACAGTTACTGATGGTTAGGATTAGCGGTTAAGACCAAGAGAGGGCAGAAGAGAAAGAAGTCGTTGGCAGCGACAACACCAGAGTTCGCCCCCCCGCAGCAAAATTCCAATCCTGTGACGAGCTTTCCTTTGATTATAAATCCGTATTACAGCTTAAGTTGTTACTTTACATAGAAAAGCAAATAAAGGCTACAAGGGAAGCTGGCGGTTAGAGTATGGAGGTCACCGAGGCCGTGCAGGTAGATCTCTCAGGTCGCCAGGTCGCGCTGGCTGCTGTAAGCCAAAATGAAGACCACAACTTAACCGCGCAGTCTGACCGGGATGGTTGCTTAGATCGCTGCTAAAGAGTAAGGCTGAGAGGCCTATCTGGTCAGGTTACTTGCTGAGTCTGCCCGGACAGGTTATCAAAGACCTTGCTGGAGGAGCCAAGTCCAAGCACTAGGCTGCAAGGGCTAGTCGCTGAGGCCGCACAAACAGACTTGGTGACCAGTCCATGAGTGTTATTGGCGTGTAAAAAAGTGTATCTGCAGGGTTGGCTGCCAATGTTTCTCCCTAATCCTTCATCTTTTCAAATGAGTGGTATGGGGGCCTATTTATAGGCTCGAGGAGGGTGCTCCCAGAACTGGACTTGATGACGTCACCCCTGATGGTTTGGGCAAGCTACAAGCGAGTCTGTGCTACACTATACAAACTAAGGAGGAGCTCGCCTACCTCTGCGCTCTGGCGAGCTAAGAATGAGTCTGCACCACTCCGTACGAACTAATGAGCTCATCTACCGTTGGGAAGAAGCCCTTCGCTAGCGAACTAAGGTGTAACACCCCTAAAAGTCTTTAATTATAAGGGTAGCTAATCACTTAGAGGGGGAGGGGGTGAATAGTTTATTGCAATTTTTCTTCAGTCTTTAAAATCTTTTATGACTAATGTCCTACTGTGAATACTTATTTCAGCTTTCAAAAAAACTACAATCAGCACAACACAACACATAACACAGCACATCAGATTTTATAGTGGTTCCCAAGTGTATCAGTACATCCACTGTCCCTCTCCACCTTTCTAACAGTATGGTAGACAAGGCTCTCCTCCAAATACTATGGCTCCTCAGAGATTACAACACGATCCCTCTGGATCAGTCAGTCTCCACTGAGACTTACAACACAGGCTCACAGCCCTCCACACAGTATTCACCTAACAACCACACATGCACAAATTCCCTTCACACAGGCTGGGAGAAACAGCCCCACACAGATTATCACAGGTATCCAATCACATAGCCTTTATAATTTAGGCTTTACCAATAGATCTCACAGATCTCACACACAGTATAATCAACCTAGGCCTCAACACAAATCTATCACAAATCCACTGTAGAAATTGTTTGTTGATTTGACTCAAGAGAAATTGGTCTCTGAGTCAATTTCTTCCCGGGCTAAGAAATTCTCAGCCCTATCTGCTTCCCAACAATAAGGATGACAATCTTTGACTATCTATTGCTTGTGCTGGAAGTTCCTCAGGAACTTGATCCAATTCTTGCTGATGGAAGGAGGAAGATTCAAAATGAAAATCTTCAATCTGCTAGCCTTTATTGACAGAGAAATGTATTCCTCCGCCTCTCCGTTTGTCCAGAGAAAACTATGTGCAGATCTTTAATTCTTCTTCAGCGATCCAGAGATTGATCTTCAAATTTGGCTCAGCTTGGATTGAGAATCAACTTCAGCTAGGGTTTGTCTAGACTGTTTCGTCTTACTCATAGAAATCCTCTGATCTTGCTTTAGCAGATGTTGATTGCACCAGAAAACTCAGAATCCCTTCAAATTTTTCAATTGAAGTTATTGGTTCTGCAACAATGGCGGATGAAGACGACGAACTCCCGCTTCTCATTTTTTATAATATTAATCAGAAATCTTAATTGATCCACTATAGAACTGAAGTATTTATAACCCCGTCGATTTTGGGGATGTTTGACTTGTGTCCCAGTTTTAACGGTGGTGAAAACCTCAGCTTAATCACAATGAGATCCACTATAGACTGACGATGATATTAATGTCGATTTGCAGCAATTAAGTAACAAAACAGAAAATCGTTGACTTGTTGACTTTGTTGATGTCAGCAGCATTCTGGACTTAGCCAAAATCCAGCAATACCTCAGAAAACTTCAGTTCGACGAACTCTGAACTCAGCTCGATGAAACCAGAGCCCAGCTCGACGAAACTAAATAATACTTCAGAAAAATTCAGTTCGACAAACTCTAAACTCATTTCGACGAATCCAGAACTCAGCTCGACGAAAACAAGTATCATTCCAGAAATCCTCAGGTCGACAAACAGGTGAAAGTTGAGTTCGACGAAATCTGAACTTAGCTCGACGAAATCATAGCTCAGCTCGACGAAAACTGCATAAGCAATACTTCAATGATTCTGGAATTAGAATTTCCTTCAGCTCTACTAGGCGTTGAGTGACGTTGAGTGTATAGGACATTCTCAACGAATCTGGACTTAGAATTATTTCTACTTTGCTAGGCGTTGAGAGCGTTGAGTGTATAAGCTTCAGTCAACGCATCTGGACTTAGTTGATTTTCTGCAATCTTGTCTTCTTGCTGAAGTTTGTCTTTGACAGACTCAGCATGGCGTTGAGTGATGAGATTTCACTCAACGCTTCTGGACTTGGTCAATTTTTTGCAATCTTGCCTGCTTGCTGAAGTTTGGCATTTACAGACTCAGCATGGAATTGAGTGATGAAGCTTTACTCAACGCTTCTGGAATTAGTCGATTTTCTGGCCTCCACTTCTTAGGCTTTGTTATGATATCCTTGTCTCGACGATTCTGGTCATATGGCGTTGAAAGTGTTGATTGTATATGCCTCACTCAATGTTTCTGGACTTAGCCAAATTTCTGCCTTGTCAATACTGTATGCTTTGACCGCCAGCCCACTCTCAGCGCTATTAGCCATATGGCGTTGAAAGCATTGAGTGAGCTTGCCTCACTCAACGTCTGTGGACTTAGCCAAATTTTTGACTTTCCAGCCTATCACTTGGAGTCCACCTGTCATTGTCCCATGAACTATATGTCCAATCATTATGATGAAGACCAACCTGTATGCATGAACTTAAACATACATCAAATACAACTATGTGTATACCATTGAACTATTTGACTTTTTACAAATCTAGTATATTGGGATTAATGGACCCAACAAGCCCCATCCACCACATGACATATGATAGTAGGTGCGGCCGAGGCCCGATGCCATATACCATGGACAGTCAAAGGAGTTACTAATTGAAACCATAAACTATAAAAGCATCCTAACTTAGAGCGCATTCTAGCGGAAGTAAGTTTTAAGGTTACAATAAGAACCCCACAACAACATGAATGCCCACTGATATATATATGAATGAATAACCAAATACACAAACAGGTCTTGGCCTTAAGGCCTTACAATGTTTACTCCAATTAAAATGTCTTGCATACATCTATGTTGAAACTAAAAAATCGGTCTCTGTGGAGTTAAAACGCTTGGGGAAGGGGTGATCACAGACTTACTTCCCTCTCACGAGCTAAGCCAACCAAAGATTTATAACAAAGAACAAACCCAAGTCTTCAGTATGGAGGTCCCACCACACAGACGAAAGATCTTATAGCGCTTCCCTTCCTTAGCCAAGTGCTGAGCTAAGGATACCTTAGAAAGCGCAAGAAGACCAAGGCAAACAAGTTAGCAAGCCTTCTGAGGTACCCCCTTGGGTCTATTTATAGTTTTCTAAAAATTGTCTGCCAACAACCAACCTTCGTTGTTCCAAACAGCTATATGAAGTCCAGGTCGGACTGCCAACAGTGTAACTCCGCTATTCTGAAAGGCTAGTGACAGGCTAGCGAGGGTGAAATGGTAAAAATATGTCACATAATACTGGGCGAGTGGCCCTCAGAATCCTCTACTCGCCTGGGGCAGCGAGTGCTCGATTGGGCTGGCACTCACCGCCTCCTCCTAGGCCTGGGTGAGTGTGGGCCCAACTTACCCACTCGCCCGCTACTTGACTAGATCCCGGGGAGAGTGCGAGCCCATGTGATGCGCTCGCGCCTCACTTGTTCCACCTTGCTTGGGCGAGTCGGCGAGGCTGCAGGGCTCTCTCCTCCCTCCTGACTCGCTTGGGACTTGGACTGCCTGACTTGGCTGATCTGGCTCCTGTCGATCCCACTCGCCAGATATGTGGTTATACAAAATTCCCGCTCTTTATGAGGTTGCCCCAAGCTCAGAAAGAATCATCCAACCCCGCAAAATGCGGTGAGTGCGGCAAGAACCAGAGAGAAACGTTTGGTGGGATCTACCAATGACTATATATATGCCCGCATAACTGGGTGACCTTTGCCATTCACCTTACTCTAATATTGCCGAGATGCCTCTTTCTAAAGAGCTCCAAGAGAGGCTTAACCGTGCCCGGGAGCTCAATGCTGCTCGCACTGCTGAGCTAATTTCTGAGTCCCCCAAATCTTTGTCGTGCCTGTTGCCAAAATACAATCTTTCCAAAAAGTCCAAGCCCACCCCGAATGTTGTCAAGTTGGTCTACCATGACCTAGCCTCCACCCCAGATCATGGACTTGCCTCTTCCTCTTCTCCAGTCATCGAACCAAAAGAAAAAGAGATCATCAACATTCCTGCAGACCCAGACAATAATCAGAACAGTGCTGAAACCTCTATGTCGCGAGTCAACTCCCCCAAAATGACTCGCGGCCTCAAACCCCTTCATATACTTGCCTGCGAAACCCATCGCCCCCCTTTAGGACCACGGGGCTAGAATCACTAAAGACAAAATCTTCGACTCACGCACCTTCTCGGCAACCCACACCTGCTCCATCTCAGTAACCCACACCCGCTCCCGTACTCGCGGGGGGGGGGGGGGGGGGATGTCAGAGATATCCCCATTCCAAACTTCGAGCTGATCTCCCAAAATTCTCTGTTTATAGGTCATGACAAGACCCTCCAGCTTCCTCTCACTCGCCCACAGGGGCAGCCAAGCTCCACTCGGTAACTCCATCTTGGCGGGGCCACCTCGTAAGGTTAGTTTGAGGCATCCACTATCTGCAACCCCAAGCTCTTCATCTGAATTTAATCTCCTCGCAGGCCTTCCTGACCAATCCGAGGCCAAAGAATCTTACAAGCCAGCTCACCACTCGCCATCTCCTTACCCCAACGTGATGGAAGAATTTATGAATGTCTTACTGGACGCTGCTGAACTGAGGAGGCGAATGGTTGAAGTCTTCAAGAAGAAGGGACTCGCGCTGCGTAGGATCCAGGAGGAGAACACACTCAGCAACCAGAGGCTGTAGGCGCTGAAAAAGGACTATGTGATGATGGCGGATGAGATGAAGCGCTACTCGGCGAGTGGGATTACTTTCCGCACCCTGCTCGTTGACCGCATTAGTGAGAACATGTGGTTCATTCACCAGGACCTGGAGCGTGTCTGCGAGTTCAACAACCCTCGCTAGCCACCTGGGATGGGGATGCGAGACCGGGGTAGATGAAAATGGCTCCCTAACTGACCCTACCGACACTCTCCCCCCAGTCCCCTGCTCGCATGTAACAATTCTTCTGTTGCTTATTACACTTTCTTTTCTGATCTGTGAGAATTGATGTCAGTAATAACTTAACGAATTCTTAGATCTTAATGCTTATTGATTCTGCCTAATATGCTGCACTTTATATTCAATTCTCTATAGGATAGGATAGTTCGTAATGGTAGGCTAGTAGGGGTCGGTGAGCCGGACTAACTGGTTGACTCAATCATAAATTTCATTTTCTATAAATAGGCCATCTCACCAACCCCCAGAACATCACCTTTACTGTTGTCTCTTACCGCCTACTCCTAGCTCTTCTCACCATCTGTACTCACCCCGAGAACTTTTGAAATAATGGGCAAGACGCGACCTGACGCTGATGGGAGGTCAAAGTGTGTCAGGCAATTTGCCGAATATACTTTCTTTGATGGGAACACTAGCGAGCAGGAACTCGCAAGCTTCATTACTGACTACATTCCCTCTGGCTTTTCTACACGCTAACCTGTGGAATGCGAGGCTATAAACACCTTCTTCGAGGACGAGATCGCCTTTCCCATCTCGCACTTTGAGGCGGGGTTGCATTTGCTCCTCTGTCCAGAGATTCATAAGATACTGAAGTACTTCGGGGCTGTCCCAGCTCAGCTGAACACGAATGCAGTCGTAATGATGGTTGCATTCGCCTACTTCCTCCGCCGGGGGAAAAGAGAGTTCAACCTGATGGTCTTCAGGAAGCTCTTCATCTACCTCATGACCAATGATGGGGTCGCCTTCCTCGCTGACTTGCACGTCATGGTCCGTGAGACTGTCAACCAAATCCACAACTGGGTCTCCAAAGTCATCTTCGTCAAGGGAGATCTCGGTAATATAGCCTTCTCGCCTCGGCAGAGGAGCGAGGAGGTGTACCGACGCCCGACGGTGACAGTGAATGATGTTGAGATGCACAAGTTCTTCCTTGACAAGGACTTCGAGGTCTCCTTCCTTCGAAGGGCCCTCGACTCGCTCCCCCAGTTCTCCTAGGTGAAGGTATACTTCTTTCCCCTTCTCCTAATGGGCTCGCCAAAATATCAATATTTTAAAAGACAGTCCTTTTGCAGGGGAGCGACTGATTCCCGAGCACCCGCCCTTTGAGGACTTGGGACTCCGGATGCGTAAGATCACGGCAGTGAACCGGTCGCACAAGTAATATAAAATGGGGGTTTTACCAAGTATCGATCTCACAAGGAACACAGTAAGGTGGAGTTAGTTTCGAGAAGGACTTGAGATTGAAGTCCTCAGGGTCGGCGGTAACGATGGGGGCTTTGATATTGCGGATAAACAAAATAAAACACTATCAACTACTCCTATGCAACGCCGCTATGCGATGCTTCGCCAGGCGGGATGGAAGACTAGTCGGGCCGCTATGCACCGAATCACTAGGCGGATTGACGAGTAGGCTTGCAGATGAGGTGGTGAGAATGGAGGAATGAGGGTCGTGAGCACCTCTTCGCAACACACGCCACTAGCAACTGCTAGTGCGGCAAGGGTGGATGGTGGTGGATGGAATATGGCGCAACTCAAGTAAATAACAAAAACATACAATCACATAGACATAATTGTATAAAAACGTTTTACAAACTAAGCATACTTCATCAATATAAATAAAGTTAAACACCAATATTCAACAATAAAGCAAGAACAAGTCAAGAGATCGACCGAATCCGAAGTCTTGCTGAGGATTCACGGTTGGAATCGTCGGGTTGTCATTCCGCGTCCAAGCTCGGTCCTCAACTGCGTCCGGGGTAGAGAAGGGCTGTCACCACCTTCCAATGGCCCGTCTTCTTCATCTCACGATAGAGGACGAAGTTTTCTAGCTTTTCTTTGCTTGATGGCTATGGCATCAAACCCTACTTGAAGCTCACAGATGAAGGAGAAGGTCGAGAGGAAGCTCTGGCTCGGGTTTGGTGGTGAAAGCTTGCCCGGAGCACCTCCCTAGGGTGGAAGATGAAGGGGAACGGCGGAGAAGGCGGAAAATGGCGGAGAAATGTCGAGCTCCGGATCCTCCTTCAATTAGGGCGAGACCTGCACTATTTATACAAAGCAGAAATGAACAATGCGCACGATCGCAGGCGCACGACCAGTGGTCGTGCGGATTATGTCCGGTGCTCGTGCGCACTGGCATGGAAGATCAGGAAGAAGAACTGGGATAACGTGCACGAGCAGTGGCGCACGACCAGTGGTCGTGTGCACTAAGTCCAATGGTCGTGCGATTACCCCAGACAGGACTCCAGAAAAGAGGAATCAATGCACACGATCAGTGGCGCACGACCGGTGGTCGTGCGCAATATGTCCAGTGGTCGTGTGCTTACCCCAGGCTGATTCTGGAAAATGTAGAGTAGTGCGCATGATCAGGGGCGCACGACTAGTGGGCATGCGCATTAGATCCCATGATCGTGCGCAGTATTCCTGTTTCACAACCATCCCGGAACACGCACACGACCCCTATACCGAAAGGAAAAACCGATCACTGATATGTGCAGACATTCTAGGCAATCACACAAAGGAGTGCAAACAATAGAAGTAACAAAATACACAACCACATGCATAAATGTGCACTTTCTATGGAAATAATGATTAGATGAAATAGGAACGATAAAGAACTAAAAGTGTAGTGCAAACACGTGAAAACTAGCCCAGATGAGTCCGAAAATAGGTATTTAAAGTGGACTCATCACACCCCCAGACTTAACTGTTTGCGCGTCCCGAGCAAACAAAATCTAAGCAGATAGGAAAAAATACTAGTTAACAAAGAAATTGCGATACGAAGTACAATGCGAAGTCGCATGCTCGCACACGTAAAAATATAATAGAAGAAATTTCTAAGTATGCAAAATAGTTTATATTTTTCAGAATGCGTATCAATATTTTATTATTACACAAAAATGGAATCACGGTGAATCATCCGGTCATGCGTAGGGAGAAAGTAGACTAATCGTTAGACGAGCATTGAAAAAGATCAGGGCTCGGGATAACCTCCAAAGGAATCCACCAATGTCGGTGACCATATGCTTGCCCTTTCGCATTCTCTCCACAACACTGGTTTGGTTCACACACGAATCAGTAGGACTTTAGGTGAAGAGATGAGGCTTGGGTTTCGGTGAGGTAAACAAAGATAAACAGGAAGGCTATGCACCTAACCCAAATGAGCTTATCAAAGAACGAATCCATCAGCTAACCAAAATATATGCGGGTACACCACACCCCCAAACTTAACTTTTAACATATGGGTGTGTGCACCGCCTACTCCAAAAATAATCACATTTCCAAAAAGATTTTCAATTTAAACTTTTTCTTTTCATTCATTTTTTTTCTTTACAAATATATATATATATTTTCTTTTTTTTTATTTCATTTTCACAATTCAGCAGATATAAACTTGGGGGCACTTCCACATTTTCACAAATAAAATCACCACATCACATCTCAACATTAAAATGTAAACACTAAAGCTCAACTTTGGTGTGCGACTAGGATCGGCTATGAGGCTTTAGTGAAATCATGGTGGAGCTGAATCAAAAGGAGGGGTAGGCACAACGGGGCTAGCAAGGATAAGACGTCAGGAACGGTACAAAGCTCAACCGGGCCAAAATGATGGCCTACATCACACTCATGCATGACTAACCTATACCCATGCTTCAAGAATAGCTTGGGGAAAGTTCTTAGCCAACGAGAAAGACTATCCATCCTCCCGACTCGAGCAATACGAACCTAACGGCCGTCTACACACATCCCTAAGCTACCGTCGGATTCACACCGGATTCACCAACTTTTGAGTAGAATAAAAAGTATTTACGCAATTAGAAAAATATAAAACTAAAAGCATACAGAAAAATTAAATCTACTCTAATTTCTACACGAGAAGAGAGCAGTTGACTAGGAGCACAGCAAGGTCAACATTTTACTCCGTCTCACAATCCTATGTCAGCACCATAATTTTCCCAAATCTAACGAAGAAATGAGTTTAACTCGCGGCACACTAACAGCTAAGCACTCGCTCAAGTGGGTGCAGTGGTGTGCAGTGCAATGAACTGATCAAAATAAAACTATAAAGGCTTCTAGTATGCACATGAGATGTGCACGTGCAAAAGGTAACAAAACTAGCTCTCCCCCAGACTTAAACTAAACGACACATCATATGATGGAGAAATTAAAAATCAAAAAGAGCTAAGGGAAGAGGTTACCCAATGCTCAGCTAGTGAGCATACCGGAAGACGCGTGGAAACCTGAAGCAGGTCCGCCATACGAAGAATCACCACCCCGCCAATGCAATATGCTATGAATACCTGCAGGGGTGAGCTCCGCAAAAACAAAAGAAAAATATACAAAAAGAAATGCTAAAACTAAAATAGACATGAAAAATAAAATGCAGAAAATGAAAGATAAGTACTGGGGTTATTGTCATCCCAGCACGACTTATTACATTCTAAACAGTTCTAGCTAATGGGCCTATGAAATAAAAAGTGCACAGGTAACTGTTCCAATATCCGTTTCGGTAACGGGTACCGATACGGTGATATAGCAGTTACCCCTCTACCTAAATAGTAATACCTGCCCAACATAGGTAGAGGAAATAGGAAATAAGAAAAGGAGGAGCACTGGTCCTCGCTCATCTTATCATAAAATGAATCCTTGCCTAGCAAGGTATCGTCTATCACATGCCCGCAGGAGGCGATGGCAATGGCATGAGCACAAAGCTCATCGTCATCCCAACGTACCTGTGGAGACTCATCCTGCACAGGCTCAGATAGGGAAGGGGGATCAAGTAATAAAAGAGAAGAAGAACTAAAAGAATCAGAAAATGGGAGAGTGATCCCAGTCTCATTCTCAGCAGGATCCAAGCAGAGATCATCATCGGTATCATACGAGTCGTACCGAGGGGAATCCGAGAACTCGAGGTCCGCGGTGGTAAGAGGAAAGGCCTCATCCAATAAGGAGGTGCAAACCTCCGCATCGGAAAGGGGATATTCCTCATCCCACAGGGGTGCATAAAAGTGTTCCGAAGATCCACCTTCTCCGTCGGAGATAGAGGAATCATCATCCCACTTCGGCGCAACCTCGGGCACCGAATCATCAACAAATACGGCATCATCAACCGACTCACACAAAAATTTAGTAGCACAATCCGGAAAAAATTGCGGAGGGGCAAGGCTTCTCTCAAAATCAAGCACTGAATGAGCAGGCCACATCACAAAATCATTCGCTGACGCCACCCCGTCGACGACCGGAACAATCTCATCGTCCCATACAGGAGCGTCCATGAGTTCCTGCTCCTCTTTTTGTTGGCTAACACCAGAGTGATCATCATCACTCAAGGAAAGCTCGTAAAAAGGGATCGAGGGACACATGAAAGAGCTGTATGCGGCCAGAGATTCTTCAGTAATCTCAACGGGTAAAGAATCAGCAAAGTGCGTTATGTCAGTGTATGAGCCAGGCAACACCCTGGTAGGCCTGTCCACAACAGTCTTCCGCGAACGGGAGGTTATTGTGCACACGCCCTCAGAGGGAGAAGGCTTGCACAAACGAGGGCAATCCTTCAACATGTGGCCCACACCTTGACATAACAAACACAGAATGCAATGCTCGGCATTCATAACAGCAATGACATCGATGGATCGGCGCAAATTGTCAAGGATACGACACTCAGCATCTGGATCCATCACGAACAAAAATACTTGCTGAAAAAGTGCTACACAGCTAAAATGAAAATAGCACGGATCTGCTATCTAACTCAAAAATCAGAAAATGGTAAAACGAAATAAGCAAAATAAAAATTCTAATAACAAAAGCAAATAAAAATAAAAAAAAAATGATATGCACAAATGGAAAAGGGCTTCAATCTATTATCTCCCTCTCCACAAACTCACACGACCGTGTTCCCCGACAACGGCGCCAAAAACTTGATGCGTAAGATCACGGTAGTGAACCGATCGCACAAGTAATATAAAATGGGGGTTTTTCCAAGTATCGATCTCACAAGGAACACAGTAAGGTGGAGTTAGTTTCGAGTAGGACTTGAGATTGAAGTCCTCAGGGTCGGCGGTAACGAAGGGGGCTTTGATATTGCGGATAAAGAAAATAAAACACTATCAACTACTCCTATGCAACGCCGCTATGCGATGCTTCGCCAGGCGGGATGGAAGACTAGTCGGGCCGCTATGCACCGAATCACTGGGCGGATGGACGAGTAGGCTTGCAGATGAGGTGGTGAGAATGGCAGAATGAGGGTCGTGAGCACCTCTTCGCAACGCACTCCACTAGCAATTGCTAGTGCGGCAACGGTGGATGGTGGTGGATGGAATATGGCGCAACTCAAGTAAATAACGAAAACATACAATCACATAGACATAATTTTATTAAAACGTTTTACAAACTAAGCATACTTCATCAATATAAATAAAGTTAAACACCAATATTCAACAATAAAGCAAGAACAAGTCAAGAGATCGACCGAATCCGAAGTCTTGCTGAGGATTCACGGTTGGAATCGTCAGGTTGTCATTCTGCGTCCAAGCTCGGTCCTCAACTGCATCCGGGGTAGAGAAGGGTTGTCACCACCTTCCAATGGCCCGTCTTCTTCGTCTCACGATAGCGGACAAAGTTTGCTAGCTTTCCTTTGCTTGATGGCTATGGCGTCAAACCCTACTTGAAGCTCATGGATGAAGGAGAAGGCCGAGAGGAAGCTCCGGCTCGGATTTGGCGGTGAAAGTTTGCCCGGAGCACCTCCCTAGGGTGGAAGATGAAGGGGAACGGCGGAGAAGGCGGAAAACGGCGGAGAAATGTCGAGCTCCGGATCCTCCTTCAATTAGGGCGAGACCTGCACTATTTATACAAATCAGAAATGAACAATGCGCACGATCGCAGGCGCACGACTAGTGGTCGTGCACACTATGTCCGATGCTCGTGCGCACTGGCATGGAAGATCAGGAAGAAGAACTGGGATAACGCGCACGAGCAGTGGCGCACGACCAGTGGTCATGCACACTAAGTCCAATGGTCGTGCGATTACCCCAGACAGGACTCCAGAAAAGCGGAATCAATGCACACGATCAGTGGCGCACGACCGGTGGTCGTGCGCAATATGTCCAGTGGTCGTGCGCTTACCCCAAGATGATTCTGGAAAACATAGAGTAGTGCGCACGATCAGGGGCGCACGACCAGTGGGCGTGCACATTAGATCCCATGATCGTGCGCAGTATTCCTGTTTCTCAACCATCCCGGAACACGCACACGACCCCTGTACCGAAAGGAAAAACCGATCACTGATATGTGCAGACATTGCAGGCAATCACACAAAGGAGTGCAAATAATAGAAGTAACAAAATACACAACCACAGGCATAAATATTCACTTTCTATGAAAATAATGATTAGATGAAATAGGAACGATAAAGAACTAAAGGTGAAGTGCAAACACGTGAAAACTAGCCCAGATGAGTCCGAAAATAGGTATATAAAGTGGACTCATCAACTCCACCCTGACCGACTCGCATGCGAGTAGGCAGCGGCAACGGCCTTCTGGAGCGAGTCGGGATCCCTCAAGCCCTCCTACAGCAAGAAACGACCTGAGCCCGCGACCTCCATCTTGCCTCGCTGCCCCCCGTTGCCTAAAAATATGAAGAAGGCTCTAGTGGTCTCCAAGGGGAGATGATAGCAACAACAGAAAAAACAAAAATACATGAGCTAGCTAGATACAACACTGGAGAAGTCGCCAGAGAATGAGCAGGGCGGCGACGAACAGCCTGCTTCCCCAGCCGCCAAGGAATTCATGGTCCACGAGCCGGGCTTGCCGAAGGACCACCCACTCTTTGGGTTTGGGGGGAGCTCAAAAGACCAGCTCGGCGAGCCGATGGTCCGATGGGAAGAGAAGACACACCGAGTCTCCATCTCATCCATCCTCCCCTCCTGGACTGAGCGTCGCCCTCCCATCGGGCACGGTTATGATCTTGGCTTCGGCCTGTATGGTCGCAAGGATGTCGAGACCTACAAGGGTATAACCCTTAAGCGGATTGGCTACGAAAGCTCTCGAGCTTTGATACGAGCCCTAGATCTCTTGCACATGGCAGTTTGCCACGGCTTAGGACTCAACCACACCCTACTGAAGGCCGAACAGGAACAGGATGTCACCAAGGACAATGCCTCCGACTTGGCGAGGCGGCTGGGAATTGCCGTGGACCTCCTCAGCAAAGCTGTCGGCGGGGTGCTAAGTATCAGCTAACCACTTCTTCTTTCACTTGGGATTTTTTCCACAATTTTTCTCTTACCTCTCGCTTTGCAGGACGCTTAAACCGTGAGCGACCTACGAGCTCGCACCGCCGAGCTGGAGGAGGAGAACAAAAAGGCTGAAGGAACATAATAAAGGACTTCAGGGCGAGCTCCTCCACTAGATGGATATCTTCTTCCCATAATCCGTCTACGAGCTGGGCGTACCAGCCAAAAGGCCAAAAATCTTCTGCGAGGCAGAGGTCGCCGAGAAGCTGCGAGTAAACTCTATCAGCAACACCGACTACACCTTGTAGGTCATGCAGGACATGCAAGTGTTGATGGAGGGTTACGAGGAGATGATAGCAAGGTACCTGGTACTAGAGCCATTCCCCCCACTCCCCCCAGGCGAGAAGGAAGACAACCTTGGCTCGCTTTTCAAAGGCACTTCTGGCTTTGATGGTGACCAGTATGGAGGGGAGCGTGAGAGCTAGTTCTCATTTTTTTCTTTTTTACTTTTGTAATGATTCCCCCACTTTTAACCTCACCGAGGCGAGCCGCTCTTTTTGTAATGAAAGAAATATTAATGAAAAAAACTTAGCCAAATTTCTTCTATTTGTTATTCTGTATATTTACTTACAGCATTGCACTCGCACGCGAGTCGTCCCCCTACTGTGCGACCTCACTAGGGTAGCACTCGCTGCTAGAATGTGTTGGAGTTAGGATACGTACCCACGAAGAGGCCTATGATCTCGCCTCCTCTTGGCTGTAGGGACTACACCACTCGCCGAGCATGACCTGCGACCATCCAGCTCGCCTTGAGGTTTATTTCCCTTAGAGAATTGTCCCAAGCCACAAATTTCCCAAGTAAAATCTCGATGGGATGGAGTGTAGTTGCCAAGAACAGCCTCATCTCACCCTTTTACAGAGATCTCCGCTCGCCACTTTTGAGCACTCCTTCCTTAGATAGTGCCACCCCTTAGTATTGCTAAAACCCGACTCGCCATTTCCAGCTTGCTTGGAGATTGCTAGATCCAATTCTTTATTTTTCATTGCGATCTTTTCCCTTCAGTTTTTGTCCCCAGCTTAACTACAAATGCCTTGTGTTGGTTGGCAAGAGCGGCCAAGAACCTGATTTTACAGGCAACAATGTCCACCGAGGATCCCCGCCCTACCAGCTAAGTGGAAGCCTGGCAGTGGGAGCATCTCGGGACTTGCCTCAGGAGCAAAAACAATGTCCACCTAGGATCTCAGCCCTGCCAGCTAGGTCGAAGCCTTATAGTGGGAGCATGTCGAGACTTGGCTTAAGAGCAAGAACAATGTCCACAGAGGATCCTGACCATTCCAACTAGGTGGAAGCCTGACAGGTGGATCATCTCGGGAATCGGCTCCAGAGCAAGAATAATGTCCACCGAGGATCCCAAACTTGTTAGATAGGTGGAAGCCTGACAGCGGGAACATCTCGGGACTTGGTTCCAGAGCAAGAATAATGTCCATCGAGGATCCCTCCCCTGCCAGCTAGGTGGAAGCCTGTGTAACGCCGCCACCTGTCACATGGCATATAACGGTGGGTCCGGCCGGGGCCCCACGCCATAGGTCACAGACAAGTGGCGGAATTACTTGTGGTGATCAAATTCTATTCATATCCTTAACCCAATCCATTCTAGTGCAGCATTTTTAAGTTGTATGAACTCAACTCCAGGAATGTCCACTAATACATAAATTCCACATTTATATATATCCAAACCAGGAATGTGTACAACACACACACATGGCCTTAAGGCCTTACAAGTTTCTCTTTTTACACATATACAAGTTCGTACATCGGCACGCAGGCCGACCACACATGAAATCTAACCACGATTCACTTGGCCTTCAAGGGCCTTAGCAGCAAGCTTTCAATCCGCTCATTTCATTTCAAGCCGCAGCACCTGCAAGTAGACATCCACCAAAGAGCGACAAACAAATTAACGGTCAGCTACAACTGACCAATTATAACGACCCTACCCCATGCCCGGGGCAGCGGTTCCTTCCCTGTATGTATTTGCAAGTATAATAGCTAACAATCATAATCACACACGTCAAATCACAAACGCCGACCGTAGCCAGACGCTCCGTACACTCAGGGCACCTTACGGTGTACTAGAAACCCGTGGTAACACCACCAACGAACGGTAATTAACTTGTTGGATGTCCAATCCTAGTCACCCCAACATGCATGCTGGTTGCATTCCGCCCAAACCAAGCAGAGGTAGGTACCGCATGGCAAACATGAGCATTAATACATCAGATCGACCCGCTTTTATTTTGGTGTAGCAAGTCGGGCTATCGCACGCTCCCGAACACTGCCACTAATCGATCTTTCCAACATGCCCAGGTACAGGTTAGCCTTGCCTGTGCTCAAATCATCACTAGGCGCACCGTGACGCGGGTCAGCCTTCCCTTCCTGGGTAGCCGCAGCTTTCCGCTCTCGCAGAGCAAACAAGCACACGCAGCGCTCACATCACAAGAGTTTACGCAAAACATCCAAGATCATATCCATGGCTAGCTCACGCATGAGCATACCATCCACACATAGCATTCATTCATTCATCCAAGATACAAAGCATATAACTCATCTTTGCAAAACCCACGGAGTCTTCTCCGGTTTACCCATGATCATCACCAATCCAGACTAATGGTCCAGATGGGCTTCATACAGCATGCCTATGCCGTACTCCACAATTCCAACTCTAGATGCAGACTCAGCCACGGAATCACTTCGCGAATCCACCTTTTGGTGGAGGATTCCACGCATATGCATAAAGAAAGGACTTCGATGTCCAAGAAGAAGATTGTTACCGTTGAAGATCGCTTCGGTGCCATGAAGTAGCCGGACGTAAGTAACCACCTTGACTTAGACTTCACGAATCCGCTCTCGGATCTTCGCTCCGCACTCCGCAGCTCTTCCAGCAGCTGGCTTTTCTTCCTCCTTCCTTCCTTTGCACTCCCCTCTTCTTTCTCTCTCTTGAAATGAGATGAAGATGAAGAGGAAGGGTTTAAATCCCCTTTTCCCCGGCCTTATCAACACATGGACAGAGCCTATCCATTGGATCTAGGAATAAGGAATGAAACGGCTCAGAATTGTCCAGAAAAGCATGAACACGGCCTGACACGCCCTGTGACACGCCCGTGTCACAGGCCGTGTCCCTTAAGCAGCAGTCAACTGACTTAAATCCAGCCAGTACACGGCTGTGTGACAGGCCCATGTCACACCTTGCACGCCCGTGTCATACCTGACACGGCCGTGTTGGACACCCTTGTTCATTAGGCTGCACAACCTCAAAATCACCCAAGACTCACACGGCCCTAGGACACGCCCGTGTTCCAGGCCGTGTGCACCTAGACACACCCGTGTCCCTCAAATACGCCCGGGGACATGCCCGTGTCCCAGGCCATATGCACCTTACTCGACACTCGACGATCGTCGAGCGCATTTCGCCGACCAGAGGGACACGCCCGTGTCAGTTGGGTCACACCCGTGTCACCTGGCGTGTTCCTTCCATCAACCCAATTTCATCGACGAGACACCCAACTCCTCACTCCAGGCACGACACGCCCTGGGACACACCCGTATCCCAGGCCGTGTTACCCCACCTGAACCCAAATCTATTTTTGGGGTGTTACAATCCTCCCCTCCTTCAAAGAATTTCGTCCTCTAAATTTGTCTCACTCCAATCATTCACTATACAACCCCGTAGCCGGGCGAGTGGGACCCTCCCCAAATATCAGCCTAGGGGCGTGGTATGCGCGACGTTTTGGTGTCGCCCCGTTCGAAGACGTGTGGGTCCCCGTGCGTGCGTGCGTGCAGAGGTTTTATGTGCGCGTGCTTAGAATTCTTATATATATATAATGTTATATAATAGATATATTATTATATTATATAATAGATATTATATGGTATATAGAGGGGGGAGAATGAGACCAGCGGGGGGGATCAGGTTGAGCAAAAAAGAAAAAAGAAAATAAAGAGGCAGGGGAGGCGGGTTAAAGGGGGATTTTTTTCGGCTAGGGTTTGGCTAAGTGAGGGGCCGCCCCTCAACCCCCGCCACTTTCTCCCTTTCGGCCTGGAGCCCAGCAGCCGCAAGTCTCTCCCCTCCCTCTCCGGCCGCCGCCTCAGCAAGGAACAGCAGAGCTCCCGCGCCTCCCTCTCTCTCCCGTTGGCTTGGAATGGCAGCCCGACGCCACCCCTCCCTCTCTCCGGCTGTCTACAGCAGAACCCGAGCCCGATCCTTCTCCCTCTCTCGACTCCTCTCTCACACGCAGCCCAAGCGCCACTCGACGGAGCAAGCCGAAGCTCACTCTCTCTCTCCCTGCTCCATCTCCATCGACGTGTCCTATCATTTCTGGATATTTCTGTGCTTCCCATATCGCACGACATTGACGCTGTCAACGGTCTCCCAGTTTATTTCTGCCTCTATAACCCACTCACTCTGCTCAGCCCTCACAGTGTCCGTTCTGCAAAATACCCAACTAAGCGGCTGAATATCGAGGTGCAAAGATCAAGGAGGAGAAGGGAGTTGAACAAGTTGAAGAACAACTGGTTGTAGAGGCAAAAATGAGAATGCGCCAGCAGGAGTTACGAGATGAAAAGGGAAAATTGCGCTAGAAAGAAAAGTTGAGTCCATCAAGTAGATCTCTCCCTCAAGCTGAAGTTGGATATCAAGATGTATCTGGAGGCTCTCATTCAACAAGATATTTCAAATAGTTCTCAAAATGATGGTGATGTTTCTTCTCAAGGCTCATGCGGCATGGCACTAAGTGCACGCCCTTCAGATTAAAGACAAAACAGAGAAGATAATTTTTACCTGGATCAGGAGAGCATAATGATGATGCGATCAATCTGGAAGTCTATTCAGCCGGGAAGAAGAACCATGGGGGGCTCAAGTTTTGCCGACCAAGTGGAGGGGAGATCTTGAGTTGTCCTTTTGGAGCTCGAACCGCTGCGTCATCCGTGCACGGACAGTCGCCACGCTCACTAGACATCGAACCTCTTGTGAGATGTTCAGTTGCGACTCCGCCAGACACGCATCAAGGGTAACGATGTTTCTCCATGGGCAGGTGAAGCCCTCAATTTTCATATTTGCATGGAAGCTCCTCTCCACCGATGGGTGAGGGAAATGGGGCTCTCCGACGGGTCGATGTGTACATCCCCGCAATTAATTGCATTAGTATCCGGAAGCGCGAGTACGGGTTTAGGCATGATGCGTGAAGCTCATCCAGACGTGTGAGCCGGATTGGTGATGTTCTGGGGTTCCCGGAGAAGACTCCGAGGAAGTTGTTTATTTAGCCGCTTGTAGGGAATGCGCTCCGTAGCCCCAAAAAAGGGGGTGTGCGCAATATGTTTGGCCCGCTTATATTAGCCGACCGATGACTAGTTGGCCGCCGCTCGTCGAGACGTTGGCGTACAGGTGTTGCAGTACCAGGCGGGGAATGACGGGCTTAAGCCCGAGCTCATGCCGGCCCTCGAAGGCCTTTTATATTTATATTACCGGCCTGCGTGCCGAGTATGGAATTTATATTCCTATAATATTTTTTCGTATCTGTGATGCTCTGTGATTATAGTTTACACCTCCTGTCTTGGGCGAGCTACGTGTTCGTGAACCGCTCCCCCATATGGGCCCCGAGGTATAGATGCCGGGAAGCCCCTGATGGCCCGTTGTCATCCTTTCAGAATAGCGGAGTTCCGCCGTTAGCGGCCCAATCGGGGCTGCGTAGAGTAGGGCTGCTGGGCGGTTTTGTGCCAATAGTAAGGCGGGCGGGGAACATTTTAAATAGACCCGAGGTGGCACCTCTAGTTTGGGAGTGGATCTGGAGATCCTCCTTAGATGTTCCGGTCAGCCAAGAGAGCCCTCCGAAGGTGCCTTAGCTCAGCCCTTGGCTTGGGAGGGGAAGAGTTTGTTAGTCTTCCGGTTATGCGGCGGGTCCTCCACGCTGAGACCTTGGGTCTGTCCCTTGTGTTCCTAGTCTTGTGCCTAGATCGTTCGCTTGAGGGTAGTAGGTGTGTGGTCACCCCTTCCCCAAGGGTCGAACTCCACAGGAGACCGGATTCCGGTTTCAACATTCACAACAAATGTGCTCAACAGAACAAACACATCATTCGAACGATAACACAATCAAACCAAAGAACAACACAGTCATATATCCATCTAACCCGCCATTTACATATCATATGTCACAAATACAGATACATAACATTCACATACACACATGGAAGACGGGTCACACTTATTTCCACTCATCCGTATTATTTTGCAGATAGCTTTTAAATTCTTCGGTAAAGACCAAATTGAAAATACGAGGTTGAACTTCACCAAGTGCACTTTGTGGCTCTTGCACTTCCATATTATGCAATCGAGGCTGCGTCCGGGATGCAGATTACTCGGCCACTGCTTTACCCTTATCTTAATAAGACGCACACGTCGTTTTCTCACTTCTCGGAGGGTCGCTTCGACAGTTAGAGTCTATATGCCCCTATTTTCCGCATTTAAAACAGGTACGTGTCTCAACACGTCTTTGTCCATACGTTGCTTCTGACGCAACATTCAAAGAGGTTTGTTCTGCGGGCTTGAACCTCTTCTTCTCGCGTTTTTGAAAATCCAATTATTCCGACTGCGGAACTTTGAATTCTGGCTTCTCCACCGCCAGTCTCCTCGTTTCTTGCACTCGCTTCATATCCTTCTCCAATGCACGGGCTGTGTCTACCAACGCTTGGAAGCCTTGGCTCACCGAACTCGTGAGTGCCAACCTTAACTCATCCCGAAGGCCAACATAAAATCAATTCGTCTTTCGGGCTTCCTCGGCGAAAGTAGATCCCGCATACCGCCCCAGTCTAGTAAATTCATGCAGGTACGTATCAATATCTGTCTCACCCTGCACCAGACATAAAAACTCATTCTCCATAGCAAGCCGCTGGGACATTGGCACGTACTTGGCTAAAAACAAGCGGGAGAATTCTTCCATGGACACCTTCGCTAACCCTCGACCGGCCAAGTAATGCACCTCCATCTCATCCCACCATAATCTCGCATCTCCTTCCAGCAGAAAAGTGGCTAACGTCACTTTCTACTCCTCTGCCGTCCTGATTGCAGTCATGATTCGTTTTACTCTCGCAAGCCAATCTTCCGCCTACGTTGGAGAAACCGCTCCACCAAACGTGGGTGGACGAAACTTCATAAATAATTTCAACTGCTCATCAACAGGCTCGTGCCGAACACCAAGCTGCACATGTACCACTACAGGCCTTGCAGGTTGTGTCTGCAATATTGCGAGCACTATTTCCGTCACCCCCCGAATGGTCTCCGCCAAAGGAGGCGTATGCGCTTCAACCGGTGCTACACTCTCATCAGACCGCTGGGGCTCAGATGGCCCAGCTCCACTCCTCGCCACCTATCAATGTACAGAACCCCATTTCATATCATAACGGTACTTATACATTGACTACACACTCACGCACGTCATGTGCATGAAATACATTCCTAGTGGACATTCGTGAGTTCAATTCTGTTCTCTCCTCCCAAACAATCTAAACCTGGCTCTGATATCACTTGGAACGCCCCCACTCATCACATGGTATATAACGGTGGGTACGGCTGGGGCCCCACGCCATATGTCATAGACAAGTGGTGGAATTACTTGTGGTGATCAAATTCTATTCGTATCCTTAACCGAATCCATTCTAGCGCAACGTTTTTAAGTTGTATGAACTCAACTCCAGGAATGTCCACTAATACATAAATTCCACATTTATATATATCCAAACCAGGAATGTATACAACCCCCACACACATGGCCTTAAGGCCTTACAGGTTTCTCTTTTTACACATATACAAGTTCGTACATCGGCACGCAGGCCAGCCACACATGAAATCCAACCACGATTCACTTGGCCTTCAAGGGCCTTAACAGTAAGCTTTCAATCCGCTCATTTCATTTCAAGCCGCAGCACCTGCAAGTAGACATCCACCAAAGAGCGGCAAACAAAGTAATGGTCAGCTACAGATGACCAATTATAACGACCCTACCCCATGACCGGGGCAGCAGTTCCTTCCCTGTATGCATTTGCACGTATAATAGCTAACAATCACAATCACACACGTCAAATCACAAATGCCGACCGCAGCCAGGCACTTCGTGCACTTAGGGCACCTTACAGTGTACCGAAAACCCGTGGTAACACCACCAACGAACGGTAATTAACTTGTTGGCTTGCCGGTCCTAGTCACCCCAACACGCATGCTGGTTGCATTCCACCCAAACCAAGCAGAGGTAGGTACCGCATGGAAAACATGAGCATTAATCCATTAGATCGACCCGCTTTTATTTCGGTGTAGCAAGTTGGGCTATCGCACGCTCCCGAACACTGCCACCAATCGATCTTTCTAACATGCCCAGGTACAGGTTAGCCTTGCCCATGCTCAAATCATCACTAGGAGCACCGTGACGCGGGTCGGCCTTCCCTTCATGGGTAGCCGCAGCTTTCCGCTCTCGTAGAGCAAACGAGCACACGCAACGCTCACATCACAAGGAGCTTACGCAAAGCATCCGAGATCATATCCATGCCTAGCTCACACATGAGCATACCATCCACACATAGCATTCATTCATTCATACAAGACACAAAGCATATAGCTCATCTTTGCAAAACCCACGGAGTCTTCTCCGGTTTACCCATGTTCATCAACAATCCAGACTAACGGTCCAGATGGGCTTCACACAACATACCTATGTCGTACTCCACAATTCCGGCTCTAGATGCGGACTCAACCACGGAATCACTTCGCGAATCCACCTTTTGGTGGAGGATTCCACACATATGCATAAAGAAAGGACTTCGATGTCCAAGAAGGAGATCCTTACCCTTGAAGATCGCTTCGGTGCCATGAAGTAGCCGGACGGAAGTCACCTCCTTGACTTAGCCTTCACTAATCCACTCTCGGATCTTCGCTCCGCACTCCGCAGATCCTCCAGCAGCTGGCTTTTCTTCCTCCTTCCTTCTCTTGCACTCCCCTCTTCTTTCTCTCTCTTGAAATGAGAAGAAGAAGAAGAAGATGAAGAGGAAGGGTTTAAATCCCCTTTTCCCCGGTCTTAGCAACACATGGATAGAGCCTATCCATTGGATCTAGGAATAGGGAATCAAACGGCTCAGAATTGTCCAGAAAAGCATGAACACAGCCTGACACGCCCTGTGACACGCCCATGTCACAGGCCGTGTCCCTTAAGCGGCAGTCAATCGACTTAAAACCAGCCAGTACACGGCCGTGTGACACGCCCGTTTCATACCTTACACGCCCATGTCATACCTGACACGCCCGTGTTGGACACTCATGTTCATCAGGCTGCACAACCTCAAAATCACCCCAGACTCAGACGGCCCTGGGACACGCCCATGTTCCAGGCCGTGTGCACCTAGACACACCCGTGTCCCTCAAACATACCCTGGGACACGCCCGTGTCCCAGGCCGTGTACACCTTACTCGACACTCGACGATCGTCGAGCGCATTTCGCCGACCAGAGGGACACGCCCATGGACACGCCCGTGTCAGTTGGGTCATACCCGTGTCACCTGGCGTGTTCCTTCCATCGACCCAATTTCGTCGACTAGACACCCAACTCCTCACTCCAGGCATGACACGCCCTGGGACATGCCCATGTCCCAGGCCGTGTCACCCCACCTGAACCCAAATCTATTTTTGGGGTGTTACAGCCTGATACCGGGAGCATCTCGGGACTTGGATCCAGTGCAAGAACAATGTCCACCGAGGATCCCAGCCCTGCCAACTAGGTGGAAGCCTGATAGCGGGAACATCTTTGGACTTAACACCAGAGCAAGAACAATGTCCACCGAGGATCCTGTCCCAGCCAGCTAGGTGGAAGCCTAATAGTGAGAACATCTTTGGACTCGGCTCTAGAGCAAGACCAATGTCCATAGAGGATCCCGCCCCTACCAGCTAGGTGGAAGCCTGACAGCTGGAGCATCTCGGGACTTGGCTCCATAGAAAGAACAATGTCCACCAAGGTTTCCGACCATGCCATCTAGGTGGAAGCCTGACAGCGGGAGCATCTCTAGACTTGGCTCAAGAGCAAGAACAATGTCCACCGAGGATCCCAGCCCCGCCAGCTAGGAGGAAGCCTGACAGTGGGGACATCTCGGGACTTAGCTCTAGAGCAATAACAATGTCCATCGAGGATCCAGTCCTGCCAGCTAGGTGGAAGCTTGACAACGGGAGCATCTCTGGACTTGGCTCCAGAGCAAGAACAATATCCACCGAGGATCCCGGCCCTGCCATTTAGGTGGAAGGCTGACAACGGGATCATATCGAGACTCGACTCCAGAGCAAGAAAAATTTCCACCGAGGATCCCGACTCTGCCATCTAAGTGGAAGCCTGACAGTGGGAGCCTCTCAGGACTTGGCTCCAGAGCAAGAACAATATCCACCAAGGATCTTGGCCCTTGCATCTAGGTGGAAGCCTGACAGCGGGAGCATCTCGGGACTTGGCTCCAGAGCAAGAACAATGTCCACCGAGGATCCCGGCCCTGGCAGCTTGGTGGAAGCCTGACATCAGGAGCATCTCAGGACTTGGCTCCAGAGGAAGAACAATGTCCACCGAGGATCCCGACCATGCCAGCTAGGTGGAAGCATAACAACGGTAGCATCTCGAGACTTGGCTCTAGAGCAAGAAGAATGTCCACCAAGGATCCCGACCCCATCAACTATGCAGAATCCTGACAGCGGGAGCATCTCGGGACTTGGTTCTAGAGCAAGAACAATGTCCAAAGAGGATCCCGGCCCTGCCAGCTAGGTGGAAGCTTGGCAACGGGAGCATCTCGGGACTTAGCTCCATAGAAAGAATAATGTCCACCGAGATTCCTAGCCCTGCCATCTAGGTGAGAGTCTAACAGTGGGATACTTTATGAACTCGGCCTGCCACAAATACCATTGCCAAAAAAGCTGAAAGATCGAAGGATTTCATATTTATCAAAGGAAAGTACTTACATGTTTCACGAATAGAAACGCTTCAAGTCTTCACCGCTCCAAGTGTGACTTAGGATTTCGCCCTCCACATTTCGGTGGCGATACCCTCATGATCTCAACACTTCCTTTACAATGTATTGACCTTCCCTATTGGTGTTGAACTTACCCACCGCAGCTGATCTTCCTGCTGCATCCAGCTTTTTCAAGACCAAGTCCCCTTCCGCGAACTGCTTGATCCGGACATGCTTGTCAAAATACTTAGCCATCCGGCACTTGACCTCTTCCTACCGGACAGCTGACAGGTTGCGCAGCTCCTCCACCATATCTAAGGAGAGCCACAACTCATCCTCATTCTCGGCTCTCGACCCATCTCCACCTTCCTCTTCCTCAACTACCCGAGGTGTCCGGACCTTAAATTCTATTGGGAGTACGACCTCGCAGCCATGGGAGATCTTGCAGGGGGTCTCCCCATGGCTGTGTTGGGGGTGGTCCTCAGGGCCCAGAGGACTGAAGGGTGCTATTCCACCCAGCTACCCTTCAAGTTCTCCACCTTCTTCTTCAAGAGATTCACGATGATCTTGTTTGCCTCTTCCACCTGCCCGTTGCTCCTAGGGTGATGGACCGATGCGAACCTGAGATTAATCCCAAGATGGCCGCAGAAGCTGATGAACTTGACTGTAGCAAATTGCGACCTATTGTCCATGACAATGGCCTAGGGCAACCCATGCCGATAGATGATCTCTCCCCATACAAAGTTCATGATTACCTGGGAGGTCACCTTGGCTAGTGCCTTCACCTCCAACCACTTAGAAAACTAGTCAATGATGACTAGCAAGAATCTTCTCTATCCACTAGCTTGAGGGAAGGGTCCTACCACATCCATTCCCCTGATTGCAAAGAACCATGGCACCGTGATACTTCTGAGCTACAGAGCCGACAATAGTGTTAGAAAGTAGCGAAAAAGAGAGAACAAGCGGATAAGCTTTTGAATAATTGAAATTTTATTATCCAAAAAAGATAACTATTACAAAGGTATGCCCTCCCTTATATAGAATGGAGGAGAGATGAGAGAATACAAATAAGAGATGTGGGACTAAAAATTTACAAGCTAAGCGGACTGTACAAAGTAAACCGCACAAGCCGCGCGGTTAGATAGAAGGACTAACCGCACGGCTACAACAAGAGAAGTAGAGAGGTTGCCTGTGAAGATCGCTAGACCACACAGTTTACAAGTCGGCGAGTCAAACCGCCAGACCGCGCGGTCTTCAACCCGCCAAGACAGACCGCCCGGTCACCAACTTCAACACTCCCCCTCAAGCTGGAGCATATATATCAATCATGCCCAGCTTGTCGCAAACATGCAGAAACGAGGCGGAAACTGGCTTGGTGAAGATGTCAGCCAGCTCTTTATCAGACGTGACAAACGGAGTGCAAATTTGTTCTTTTAAAATCTCTTCACGAATGAAATGGCAGTCAACCTCAATGTGCTTTGTTCTTTCATGGAATACCGGATTTTTGGAGATGTATATGGCGGCCTTGTTATCACAGAACATAGGTAGAGGATGGTTTTACACCTCTCCTAAATCTAGCATGAGAGCCCGCAACCATTTCAACTCACAAGTGGTTGACGCCATACTGCGATACTCAGCTTCTGCACTGGACCTGGAGACAACAGACTGCTTCTTGCTCTTCCAGCTCACCAGATTTCCCCCAACAAAGGTGCAAAAACCTGAGGTTGACTCGCGATCCCCTTTGTCATCAGCATAACTTGCATCTGAGTAGGCTTCAATCCTCAGATGACCATTCTTCTGAAAAAGTAATCCTTTCCCAGGCGCTGCTTTGACATACTCCAAGATCCGCAAGGCGGACTGTAGATGACACTCCCTAGGCGCTTGCATGAATTGACTCACCTTGCCCACAGCATAGGAAATGTCGGGTCTGGTCAATGTGAGATATATGAGCTTACCAACCAGACGCCTGTACCGCGAACTATCTGAAAGAGGAGGCGAATCATCTGTCCAGGTTTTGTCCTCCCAAGTAGCCATGGGGCATCGGGCAGGTTTTGCTCCAGTTAATCCTGCCTCTTTTAAAAGATCAAGGGCATACTTACGCTGAGAGAGAAATAAGGAGTCGGGCTTCCGAGAGAGTTCGATCCCCAGAAAGTACTTTGGAGAGCCCATATCTTTAGTGATCAGATGTTGGCGAAGATGTCGCTTTATCAGGGCTACCCCTTCCTGGTCATCGCCAGTGAGAAGAATATCATTGACGTACACAGCAAGAACAACAAGCCCAGAAGGAGTTTTGCGAATAAAGAGAGAGTGATCAGCAGAGCTTCGCACAAAACTAACAGCCGCCACAATGCCGCTGAACTTGTCAAACCAAGCTCGAGGACTCTGCTTGAGGCCATAAATTGCCTTCTGCAGCCGGCATACTCGTGTCTCCCCCTGAGCAACATACCCAGGAGGTTGCTCCATGTAAACGGCCTCATGAAGATCACCATAAAGGAAGGCATTCTTGACGTCCAGCTGAGAAATCGGCCAATCCCGATTGACGGCCACAGAGAGAAGAATCCGGATAGTGCTGAGACGAGCCACAGGGGAGAAGGTGTCAAAGTAATCAACCCCATAGGTCTGAGTAAAGCCCTTAGCAACAAGGCAAGCCTTATACCGATCCACAGTGCCGTCTGGGCTAAATTTGACCACAAAGACCCAGCGACAGCCAACAACATCAATACCGAAGGGAGGAGGAACAAGAGTCCAGGTACCCCGCTCAGTGAGGGTCGCCATTTCTTCATCCATGGCCATCTTCCAGTGAGGAATAGCAAGGGCCTCCTGATAGGAGCGGGGTGTGGCAGTGGCAGAGATAGCCAGTGCAAATGCCCTGCGAGAAGGGGTAAGACGATCATAGGAAACAACAGCAGCAAGGGGGTGTAGGGTACACGTCCGCACCCCTTTGCGAAGAGCTATAGGAAGATCCAGGTCAGCCGGGCCCACGGCATCCGGAGCATCCGTGGTAGAGAAAGCTGGCCCGGGAGAAGAGAGCGACGGCAGCGGAGATGAGGGAGAGGGTGGTGGAGAAGGGAGAGAGAGAGGTGGAGGAAGAGGAGGGGGTGGAGACGGTATAGTAGGAGGCGAGGGAACGAAGAGAACGACAGGAGAATCAGAAGCGTGGAGAAGAGGAGAGGAGGCATCCGAGAAGTAGGAGGTATTCTCGAAGAAGGTGACGTCAGCGGAGACGAACAGCTTACGAAGGACGGGATCAAAGCAACAGTAGCCTTTCTGAGTGGTGGAGTACCCCAGAAAGACACATTTGGTGGAGCGAGGGGAGAGCTTATCACGGGTGGCAGAAGGGGTATGCACAAAGGCAGTGCATCCAAAGATTTGGAGAGGAAGAGGAAACGGCTCCTTGCCCGGATACAAAATGGAGAACGGGGTTTGGCCGTGGAGAACCGTGGAGGGAATGCGATTGATGAGGTAGCAGGCAAGGAGAACAGCATAACCCCAATAGGAGCGAGGAACATTCATCTGGGTCATCAAGGTGCGAGCGACATCGAGGAGGTGACGGTTTTTGCGTTCGGCCACACCATTTTGTTGTGAAGTATAGACACAACTAGTTTGATGAAGAATCTCATTTTGCATGCAGAATGTAGAGAAGTCACGACTGAGATATTCTTGGGCATTATCAGATCGAAAAACTTGGATAGAAACACCAAACTGAGTTTTGATCATGAGATAGAAGGATGTCCATACAGAGAATAATTCGGAGCGATCTTTTAATAGATACACCCACGTACAGCGAGAGAAATCATCAATGAACGTGACAAAATAGGAACTACCCCGACCAATGGTAAGTGTAGGAGAAGGACCCCAGATATCGGAGTGGATAAGATCAAACGGACTGGTAGAGCTACGAACGTGCTTTGGAGGTAACGAGGAGCGGTGATGCTTGCCAAGCTGACAGGCCTCACAGTTGAGCGGAGGACTTTGAGGAGGAAGGTGGGGCAGAAGTTGACGAAGAGGACGGGGAGGAGCATGACCAAGGCGGAGATGCCATTGGAGAAGATCTGTGGAGGTGGAGGAGAAGGTGGAAAAAGCAGAAATGTTGTCCAGGAAGTATAAGCCGCCACTCTCAGTCCCAGTAGCAATCGTCCGTTGGGAGTCCGGATCCTGAAAAGAGCAAGAAGTAGAAGTAAATGTGACGGAACACTGTAATTACTTGCAAAGAGAGGTAACAGATAATAAGTTGCACGGGAACTGGGGCACGTATAGAGTATCCGCCAAGTGAAGAGACGGAGTGACATGACCTATCCCTGTTCCATGGACTGGTGATGAAGAGCCGTCAGCGAGAATAACCGGGGGCAAGCGAGCATGTTTTTCTAGGAGAGAGAAATACGGGAGATGGCCGGTCATATGATTCGTAGCACCAGTGTCGATCAGCCATTTGCCCTGAGTAACAACGTGTGCACGACCAGAAGACGTGACAACCGAGGCGAATGGCTTGGAGGAGGATATGAAAGCCATGAAGACAGGAAGAAGAAACTGCAGCGGTCTCGGTGACAGCACACCAGCGGCAAGAAGGGCCACGACCAAGGTGCAGAGTACAAGCCGCGCGACTGAACCAGGAGGTCGCGGCGACTAACAAGCAGGAGCGGCTAAAGGAAGAAAGGCAGAGAGGCCGCTCAAACAAGGAAGAATCCGCACGAACAGAGAGAAAGGCGCGGGGAGAGGAAAAGAGAGCAACCCGCGTGAAACCGCAGCGGGTTAAAGGGAAGACGCCGCGCGAACACGGGCGGCTAGGAAGCAGAACAAGGCACAGCGGGGAAGAGGTCGCGCGGACTGAAAAGGCCGAGCGAACAGAAGAGAGGAGAAGAGCAGGTGACCGCGACCAAGATGCAGGTGAGATAGGAACAACGTGCACGGTCAGGCAGATCACAGCAGCAAACCGCGAGTATAGAGACAAGCGGAAAAGGGGAAAGCAGAAGCGGACAAGGAGAAGAAGTCCGCAGCGGGTAGAGACAAGGCCGCAACGACTAGGAAGTCGGAGAGGCAAGAAAGAACAAGGAGCGCGGCGACAAGGAAACAGGTCGCTGCGACAAATAGCAGTAGGAGAAGAGAACCAAGAAGAAGCAAGCCGCGCGAATAGGGCAGCGGACAGAAACAAGCCGCGAGAACAGGTCAGCGGACAGAAGAGAAGGCAAGTCGCGAAACAGGTCGCAGGAAGCGGAAAACAAGCTGCGAACAACAGCGAGCGCACAGAATCAGGAGGAAATGACTGTGCCCTCTGATACCATGTTAGAAAGTAGCGAAAAAGAGAGAACAAGCGGATAAGCTTTTGAATAATTGAAATTTTATTATCCAAAAAAGATAACTATTACAAAGGTATGCCCTCCCTTATATAGAATGGAGCAGAGATGAGAGAATACAAATAAGAGATGTGGGACTAAAAATTTACAAGCTAAGCGGACTGTACAAAGTAAACCGCACAAGCCGCGCGGTTAGACAGAAGGACTAACCGCACGGCTACAACAAGAGAAGCAGAGAGGTCGCCTGTGAAGATCGCTAGACCGCCCGGTTTACAAGCCGGCGAGTCAAACCGCCAGACCGCGCGGTCTTCAACCCGCCAAGACAGACCGCCCGGTCACCAACTTCAACAAATAGTTTGAGAGGGGCGAATAATTGGCACTTGTGGCATTTCTCTATGAACTCAGTGGCATCCTGGCCTAGGGTCGGCCAAAAATACCCTCACCTGATTATCCTCCCTTCTAAGGTTCTGCTCCCCGAGTGACTCCCACACTCTCCGGAATGTATCTCTTCCAAGATTCTCTGGACTTCCCTCTCGGCCACGCAACATGCCAACAATCCTGAGAGCGTCTTCTGATATAACTGCCCGTCGTGCATGAGGTAGTATGCCGACTTATGCTTGAATCATTTCTTATCAATTCCCTCTGGGAATTCCCACATAGATAGGAAAGTTGTAAAAGGGTCCATCCACGAGGGGTGTTGATCCACCTCCATCAGCTCCCCATCTTCGATGGATGGATGGAACAGGTCTGTGATGGTACCGCCCACCTGGGCCCCATGCTTGGCCAATTGATCCTCCTGCTCGTTTTCCTCCCTGGGCACATGTCAGATGGATATGGTCTGGAACATGATGATAACCCCCTTCACCTTTGTCAAGTATAGTTGGAGAGTAAGCTTTCTTTCCTCAAACTCCCCATTGACCTGGGGGCCACCACCATGGAATTTGTGAGCACCTAAACATCGTGCACCCTCAGCTCCTTGGACAGATATAGCCCTACTATCATTGCTTCATACTTGGCCTGGTTGTTGGAGATGGGAAAATGAACAACCACCATCTACTCTATCCTCATTCCCTGGAGGCTTTCCAAGATCACCCCACCCCCAAGGAATGCCTTCTTGAGGCACCATCAACCCCACCAACCACTTTGCCAACCTCCCCAAGTGCTCCACCACCTCAAAGATGTTGTGGAGGGGTGGTTAGTCACCACATAGATAGAGTGTGCTTGGAAATAGGGTCGGAGTCTCTGGGCTGAGATGACCAGAGCAAAATCCAGCTTCTCTAAGATCGGATATCAGAGCTCTGCCTTCCTCAAGACCCTACTCATGCAGTAGACATGTAGCTGCTTCTACTCTTCTTCCCGGACTAGGATGGATCTCACCACCTCGGTACTGACACCAAGGTACAGGGAAAGATCCTCCCCTCCCTTCAGCCCTTGGAGGAGCGGAGCATGGGTCAACTTCCCTTTCAAGGCTTGTAATGCCTCCTCACATTCCTTAGACCACTCGAATTTTTGGCTCCCCCTCAATGCTTTGAAGAAGGAAGAACACTTGTCTCCTGCTCGAGAGAGGAACCTGCTCAGTCCGGCCAACTTCCCTGTCAGCCGTTGAACTTCTTTAGCATTTTGCGGCAATCCCAACTCCATAAAAGCCTTGACCTTGTCAGGATTGGGCTCCACCACCATGAGATTAAGGAGATGACCTAGAAACGTCCCCCTGCTTGCCTCGAAGACACACTTCAAGGAGTTCAGCCTCATCTTGTACTTTCGCAGGGTGCCAATAGTCTCCTCTAGATCTCGGAGAAGAGAGTCCACCTCCCGACTTTTGGTCATCATATCATCCACATGTACTTCTAGGTTCCTCCCCTTTTGATCTCAGAAGAGCTGGTCCATCATCTTTTGATACGTTGTCCTTGCATTCTTCAGCCCAAAGGGCATCATATTGTAGCAATAGCACCCATCCCCATTGATGAAGGAGACATCTTTTATGTCGGGCGGGTGCATCCTGATTTGATGATAACCTGCAAAGGCATCTAAAAAATTCATCACAGAAAAATCGACGGCTGAGTCAACCTGCACGTTGATCCGAGGCATGGGATAACAATCCTTAGGATATGATTTATTTAACAAAGAACAATCAACACAAATCCTCCCCCGACAATCCCTTTTTTTTACCATTATAACATTGGAGACCCAACCGGGGTACTGGATTTTGGACACGAACCCGACCTTGAAAAGCTTGCCCACCTCCTCTCGGATGGGCTCAGTCAGTTTGTCTGCGGTGGACCTTTTATTTTCTGGATGTGGCAGGTTTCCGGATCCAGTTTGATACGGTGGCAAAAAACGTCTGCATCGATCCCCGACATCTCAGTCGCGCTCCATGCAAAGATGTCCACATTCTTTTGGATGCACTCAAGCATCCTCCCCTGGTCCTCCGGTCTCAGCCCCCGCTGATGCGCACCTTCTCCACCTGATAATACGTTTTGTACCCTAAACTATTATCGTATTTTCTAGTTTTGAAGGCGCTAATCTTGCCTTATAAGCTTTTTTTATCTTTCTTATGTAAATATTATTGCCACTAACATTTTCTTGTCTTTTTGCAGGTTTCCAGAATTTTGACCAAAAATGACCTGACAAGCCCCCCTGTCACGCCCTCCCTGGGCGTGTCACAGCACGTGTAAGACGATCCCGAGGAAGCTTGCTGACAGAGACAAAATAATAGGAAAAACGGCTGTCACGCACCCTGACACGCCCTCCCCGGGCGTGTCCCCGGGCGTGATATGGGGCGTGTCTCCCTCTGCCTAAAGCCTGCTGCCAAATTAAATGTTTGTCCACCTCCGCACATCAACAGTACTATCACGCCCCCCTACACGACCGTGACCAGGGCATGTTCGCCCTCTTTTCCAAGACTGACGGATTTCCGACCAATGATTGAGACTTGACGTACGTGTCACGCCCCCTACACGGGCATGATCTATGGCGTATCCGCCAACGTACCGAAGCAATCCTCCTTCCTGCCAGAATCCAGAGCCCGAGGTCAATGCCCGTACCTGTCACGCACCCTGACATGCCCTCCTAGGGCGTGTCATAGGGCGTGACCAACCAGTGAAATTTTCCTATAAATTCAGACCTCCCTTCCATTTCAGTAAGTTTTTACTGAGTGGGGGAGGTGCTGCCCCTTTGTTTCTTGTCTTGTTATGCTTTTCTCTATCTCTCTCTCTTTCTCATTTAAGTTTTTCCTAATTCTAGTTTAATTTAAGCTTTTTTAGTAGCTTTTGTAATTGCTTTAGTTGCTAATTGTAGGGCTAGAATAGGATTTCAATTTTCATTGCAATTGTACTCTTCCATTTCAAGTTGTAGATCTCTTTATTATTAATAAAAGTGCTCCTTTCTTATCTTTGTGTTATTATGATTTAATACTCACCCCCTCCTCCACTTCGATATGATTAACTAATCCTCCTTATACTCGATCTTGATGATCCGAGGTTCGAGTGATTAAGTTATGATGCTTTGAATTTACCATTTCGTTTTTAGGGTTTAGCCTTGAATTACTCTTGATTTATTTTGGGTTGGAGATATATCATCGATATATATTCGCCACCTTTGCTTTCATTCTTGGCTAGCCGAGAGGCCGATAGTTTGAAGTGAGCACTCAAGAGTAGAGGGAGTTGTATGCACCCCTCGAGAGAGGCAAACGTCCAAATCTCCCGGATTTGAGTAAAATCCAATAGTGGGGTTCACCGCGTAAAGCAAGCTTTAGGCCTCCGATTTAGACGAGAGTCAGTGAGACCTTCCTAAACTCAGTTGGGCACGACTTCGAGAGAAGCGTGTTCAAGCTTTAGGAACCTCCACGGTCAAGGACCTTTACCCTATTAAGCTTAGGTTTATTTATCGTGTTTTTAATCGACTCTTGTCGAGGTGATTCTTGATCGAGTGCATTTTTATTTCATCGTTCCAACCCTTCAGCGTAATCGTTTCTTTTATGTTCTCTTTATTTTTAGTGCAATAAGCTCTCTTTTTATTTCCTTTCTTTAAGTGCGTTCAATTTTCCCCTTAACTCTAAGATTTCCGTCAATAAAATAATTGCCTTCGTGTGAGTAAGTTTACTCAAAAGTTCCCGGATTTAAATATGACACTTGTGTCCCCTTGCTACAGTTCGATTGGTATACTTGCCTAGTTGGATTGCTAGTTCGGCTGTTCTCTTTTCTTAAGCGAAAGGACGAGCCATCAAGTTTTTGGTGCCGTTGCCGGGGACCAACTTTCATTGATAAATTGAAAACACGAACCTATTAATTTTATCATTTCTCTTTCTTATCCTCCTCCTAAAAAAATTTTAAATTCAAAAAAATTTTATTACCGCTCTTAATAGAAACCCACTTCACAATTTTTCTACACCACCTAAATCTCTCGAAAAGGGTAAAGCGGTTTTAAGTGCCGCTATCTTGTCTATTACCTTGCGAACCCTTTGCGGGCTAGTCCTTGGGAAGTTAGGGAGTTAAGCTATTTAAAAAAAATCAATTTCAAAAAAAATCTAACTTTTTTCTATTTTTTATTTCTTTTTTTTTTCTATTCTCATCTTCTAGTGTTTGACCTGTGGGAGTCCATCGGTTACTTTGGACCTGTACCACGAAATTGAGCGTACTCTTCGGAGAAGATCGCGATTTCAAGGTCCTACTATCTAATTGCCGGTTAAGGACTCCGAGTCATTCTCTACTCCAAGAATGGAAGAACCCCGCATGGAGGAGGCTGTGCATAGGCCTATGTCCTATTATGCACGAACGAATCTCGAGGGTACAGAATCAAGCATAGTTCGCCTTGCGATAACAAATAACAATTTCGAACTGAAGACTAGCATAATTGAAATGGTGCAGCTGTATGTGCAATATCACAGACTTCAAGATGAAGATCCGAACGCACATATAGCAAGATTTCTTGAGATTTGTGACATGTTTAAGATCAATGGTGTCACAAATGATGCTATTAGGCTAAGACTCTTTCCTTTCTCTCTTAGAACTAAGGCTAAGCAGTGGTTGAACACTCTACCTAAAAACAGTATCACAACTTGGAATCAATTAACTGAAAAATTCTTGGCGAAGTATTTTCCGCCAGCTAAAATTGCAAAACTTAGGAACGATATTTCTGACATTGGTCAAATGTACCTGATTTGAAGAAGCCTCACCCAACTCAATGATATACATCATAATGTATTTGATGTCTCTTTGAGTTACTTGTGCAGGTTAAGAAATCACTGGACTGAAGCAAAAAGTTTTTAAGTCCATGTGTCGACACCCAGAGGGAAAGTGTCGACACTTAAGAAGACTTGTGTCGACACCCAGACAAGCAGTGTCGACACTTGGAGTCATTGTGTCGATACCTGGGATGCAGAGTCGACACCAGATAGAAAGTGTCGACACTTGGAGCTGTGTCGACACTCAGTGAAGAAAAGTGCAGACAGAAAGTGTCGACACAAGGAGCTGTGTCGACACCCAGTGAAGCTGTGTCTACACCAGAAAGTGTCGACACTTGGAGTTGTGTCGACACTCAGCAAAAGTCTGCAGAGACTAAGTTAAAGTGTCGACACTCAGAACAATGTGTCGACACTCAACAGAAGAGTCAGCACTTGAAGAATGTGTCGACACTCAACACAATGTGTCGACACTAAGCAGAAGAGTCAGCACATGAAGTAAGTGTCGACACTCAACACAATGTGTCGACACTCAACAAAAGAGTCAGCACTTGAAGTATGTGTCGACACCCAGAACAATGTGTCGACACATAGCTGAAGACTCAACACTTGAAGAAAGTGTCGACACAAGGAGCTGTGTCGACACTTAGCAAAGAACAGAATTATCTCCAAAATATTCTAAGTACAAATGTCGACACTAAAGGAATGTGTCGACACTCAGCTGAAGTCTCAACAAGAAAAAGGTGTGTCGACACAAGGAGCTGTGTCGACACTCAGCAAGAATCAACATAGAAGACTATGTGTCGACACCAAGAAGTAGTGTCGACACTTAACAGATTCAACACAAGAAGATGTGTCGACACAAAGGAGATGTGTCGACACTTAGAAGAATTCAGCAAAAGCTAGAAGAACAAGTACTTGTGTCGACACTCAATTTCAGTGTCGACACATGAAGAAGAATCTGTGTCGAGACATACAAGAAGTTGTGTCGACACCTTGTAGACTTGTGTCGACACTTACAAAGCATGTGTCGACACTTGTACTATAAGTGTCGACACTTAAAGACAGAAAGTCTCGACACTATCAGACAGATAGAGATTTTCAAGAACTGACTGGATGACTTGACAGCTGCCGTTCCAGCCGGTCTACAGCAACTATCAGAGATGTCAGAAGTCAGTTATGAACCAGACCAGCCGGTTACCATGAAGAAGGCCTATAAATAGGCACCCATAGTTTACAGAAACTGTTGTTGAAGTTGTTGATCAGATTGTTGTCAAGGTTGATCATATTGTTGAAGTAATCTTTAAAGTGGTACCAAGAGTATCAACACAAGAAGATCTTGCAGTCCAAGTGCAGATCTAAGAAGTTGGAGAGAGAGGGCTCTTTCCAAGAAATCAGCCTCTGGAACTAGGCTGAGAAGAAGGATTCAGATTCAATTCTGGATCTTAAGTGGCAGAGGTCAAGGAACAACTGCAGAGGATTCAGTCTTATTCAGTTTTACTCAAGAAGCTTTGAAGAAAGCTAAGTCAGGGTGAATCCAGCTGAGTTCTTCCAAGAACTCATCAAGAATCTCTCAACTCCCCTCCTTTAATTCTGAGTTGTAGAGTTATTATTTGTAATACATTTTAACTTGTAGGATCCATTGGATCTGAGTGATTTGTAATCCTGTATTTATAAAGGCTGAGGGTAGGGCTTGTGAGCCTGAGTGTAGGAGATTGAGATCTCTGAGTGTAGGCCTTGTTGGCTGAGTGTAGGCCTTGGATTGGCTGAGTGTAGGCCTTGATTGGCTGAGTGTAGGCTTTGGGATAAAGCTGAGTTGTAAGGCTTTGGGCCTGAGGTGTAGGAACCAATTTGGGTTCTGAGACAGTGGAGAAGTTTGGCCGAATCTAGTACACTGCTAGATAGGTGAAGGGGGAAAGTGGATGTACCCATATCTTGGGGAACCACTATAAAACACTGTGTGCTGTGCTGTGATTGTGCTGTGGATTAGCTGTGTATGTTTTGTTATTGCTGTTTGCTGTGCAAAAGTAGTTAGAAATCTGTGATATAACTGTTTGGCTGCCAACAAAGTTAGAAAAAGGATTAGGTCACCTATTCACCCCCCCTCTAGGTGTTTAGGTACCATATCTTTCAAGTGGTATCAGAGCCAGGTTCCTCAAAACAAGGACTAACAGTCTGAGGAGATCATGTTTGGCAGATTCAGTGTAAGGGAAAACACAGATTCAAGAAATTCAAGAAAATCAAGAAACATGTGTTCCTATGAGAATCACAAGGAATTGGGTTCCATGAAATTACCCATATGCAGAAAGGAGATCTTTGGGATCTGGAAAGAAAGGGTAAGGCTGTTTATGGAGGCCTCAGACCCTAGAATCTACATCACAGTAAAGGAAGGGCCTTATGTGCCCATGAAGATTTCAGTTCTAGATGCAAACCAGAGAACTCCAAAGGATTTCTCTGAGATGACTAAGGATGAAATTGTCCTGGCCACCATGGACAAGAGGGCACAAAATATAATAGTGAGTGCCATTGATGATGCAACTTTTCAGAACCTTATACACTACAAGACAGCCAAAGAGATGTGGGACACTCTTATAGTGTATATGGAAGGATCTGAAGAAGTTAGGCAAGATAGAAAGTCCTTGCTAAATCAGGAGTATGAAAGCTTTAGGCAAGGAAAGGGTGATAGCATCACTGAGTGCTATAAGAAATTTTACAGAATAGTTAATGAACTCATGTCTTATGGAAGAGAGTTCAGTAACTATGAACTAAATGATAAGTTCTTAAGGTCCCTAACCAAAGATTATGACACAAAGATCTGTGCCATAAGAGAAATGGCTAAGTTGGGGGAAATTCCACCTCCTACACTGTTTGGCAAGTTATTGTCATATGAGATGCAATTGATAGTGAGGAAAGAGGAGGAGAAATCAACAAGGACTGAACACAAGGAAAGATCAGTTGCTTTCAAGACAGAAGTTCCCAAAAAGTGCAGGCATAAGTCATCAACTCCACCTCCAGAGGTAGTTGATTCAGAGTCTGATGAGTCAGTTAGCACAAAGAGTGAGAGCAGTGAAAGTGATGAAGACTTTGCTGCCTTCACTAGGCACTTTCAGAAATTCTTGAAGAAGAAACAGTGGAGGTCAAGACCATCTTCTTCAAAGGGAAAGGAAGTCTTTTATCAGGAGAAAAAGCCTTCAAAGAAAGACAGGAAGAGGACAAAGTCAAGCAAGGCAACTGGTTCAAAGATTGTTTGTTATTACTGCAATAGACTGGGCCATGTTATTGCAGATTGTCCAGAGAAGAGAAAGGAATCTGTTGACAGAAAAAAGACTCACTTCAAAGGGAAGAAAGAAAAGTCTTTTGTTGCTAAGAAGGAGAAGACTCTATCAGATATCTCTTCTTCAGAAACTGAGTCTGAGGCTGAAGCCTACATAGGGCTGTTTGCTGAAGAAGAAGAGGAAGAATTCATGCAGATCATGGAGTCTATTTATGAACAAGAAGACAGTCAATGCCAAGGACTAATGGCTTTGACAGACAGTGCCAAAATCCTGGAGCAGCCAGGACCCAGTCAGGTACAAGGTTCAAGTTTAAATTCAGTTTCTTGTTCTAGTTCAGAATCAGATTCATCTTCATCAAGTGATGAAAGTGTATCTGAGTCTGAGGATGATATTCATCAACTTATAGATGAATATAAGGTGCTGTTGCAAGCTTACAAGAAAAGCAAATCTCTAGCCAAAAGTCAGGCAAAGGAAATTGCTGAACTTAAAGCTGGTGCAACATATTTTGAGAAGCAGTTTGATCAAAAGTTGAATGAGATAGCTAGGCTGAAACACATAACAGTGATTCAGATGGGTACTATATCATTTAAGAATGATCAAATTAAGAGTCTGGAGATCAATCTTCAGAAGGAGAAGGACTTAGTTGCTAGGTTTTTTAAACCTAAGTCAGTGTTACCTTTAATTGATGAATTTGTTCATCAAAAAGGCAAGGCTGGGCTGGGCTTTATTAGACCTGCAAGGACTGAGCAGTCCAAGTCTAAGTCCAAGGGCAAAGCCCCAACATTCAACAAAACTGCTGTAGATAATACAGCAAAGGCTGTACCTAAGCAAAGGTACAACAAGTTTGAATGTTGATGCTGTGGTAAAATTGGCCATTTTGCAGTGGACTGTTGGCACAATGCCAGTGCCAAAGTGAGTTGCAAATTACCTGCTGGAAAGCTAGTAGGTAGGTTTGTCAAATTGCAAACTAACAATCACCAAGGACCCAAGAATACTTTGGGTTCTAAGGTTCATTAATTTGTTTTGCAGGTGAGTCCAAGTGGCCATACCCCAACATGGTACTTGGACAGTGGATGTTCCAGACATATGACTGGAACAAGGGGACTACTAAAGGACTACATACCAATAAAAGATGGTCCAAAGGTTACCTTTGGTGGTTCTGAAAAAGGAATCATCAAAGGGTTTGGTAACATTTCTACAAACTTGGTTACCATTACTCAAGTGGCTTATGTTAAAGGGTTGAAACACAACCTAATAAGTATAAGTCAATTAAGTGATGTAGGGTATGACATCTCATTTGTTTAAAATGGTTGTCATATCAAGAGGTCAAGTGATCAAGAGATCATTTTGACAGGTTATAGGAAGAGGAATGTCTACTGCCTAGACATTATGATTGAGAACAATGGTTCTCCAGTTTGTCTTGTAGCTGATGAGACAGTCACTCATTGTTTCAAATGGCACAAGAGGCTAGCACATATTAACTACAAGACTATTAGCAAACTCTTTAGCAAAGAGTTAGTGAGGAATGGTCCTCAAGTTAAGTGTGTCAAAGATGGTATTTGCTCAGCTTGTCAAAAGGGCAAGCAGAATAAATCCACCTTTAAAAGCATAGAAAACAAAGATGCTGTGAGGTGTTTGTACCTCTTGCATATGGATCTCTTTGGTCCAATGCCAGTTCACAGCTTAGGTAGGAAGGTCTATACCTTTGTAGTTGTTGATGATTACTCAAGGTTTTCCTGGGTGTTCTTCTTAAGACAGAAATCTGAAACACCTAGTGTCTTCTATAGCTTTGTCAAGCAAATTCAGAATGAACTAAATAGTACAGTGGTCAAAATCAGAAGTGACCATGGTACTGAATTTCAGTCTGATAGCATGACAAAACTATGTGAAGACTTTGGAATATTTCAAGAATTCTCTTCACCTAGAACACCTCAGCAAAATGGCATTGCTGAGAGGAAAAATAGGACCTTGATAGAGGCTGGTAGGACCCTATTAAGTGATACATCACTGCCAGAGTACTTCTGGGCTGAAGCAGTTAACACTGCATGCCATGTTATAAATAGGGCTACCATTACTAAAGGGCTAAACAAGACCCCCTATGAAGTTGTGAAAGGTAGGAAACCAAACCTATCCTACTTCAGGATCTTTGGTTGCAAATGCTTCATACTTAACAATGGGAAGTCTTACTTAACTAAGTTTGCTGCCAAGTCCCAAGAGGGAATTTTTGTTGGGTACAACAATAATAGTAAGGCTTATAGAGTCTACAACTTGACTACACAAGTTGTAGAAGAATCAGTGCATGTAGTTTTTGATGAGACTAAACTTATTAATAATGAGTTGTCTAGCAGTGTATGCAGTCCCACAGGTTTATCAAAGAAAATGGACAAGCTTACTATAGAAGAGGTGCCTGCTGCAAGATAGCAAGGAGAAGAGAGTAGCTGTTGTCCAGGGGGAGAACTACATGTGCCAGTTGCTGAAGAAATACAAGGTATACAGCATGAAGCAGATGCTGAAGTGGTTCAATCAGAGGTTAGGATGCCTCCAGCTCACAGGCATCTTAGAGATCATCCAGTAGAGCTAATTATTGGAGATCCAAGACAAGGAGTACAAACCAGGAGTAGAAACATGAATGCTGCAATCTATTCCAGCCTTCTGTCATAAGTTGAACCTAAGAAGTTAGAAGAAGCAATACAAGATCCACAATGGACTGAAGCAATGTAAGAAGAGCTTAATCAGTTCAAGAGGTGCAAGGTTTGGGAACTTGTTCCTAAACCTAAAGACCACAATGTAATAGGAGTTAAGTGGATCTACAGGAATAAGATGGATGAATGATAAGTTAATTTATATAGTTATTTTAGTTTAGTTTTTTTATAAATAAATAGTATAATTTATTTGGATTTATATTAATATATATAATAATTCATTTATTTTTATATTTCAGGTCAATATGGGCTCCAAATATCATTTTCAAGTTCATGGCAAAGATCTGAAAACATTTTGAGAAAATTAACATTTTTGGTCACGGATAGCTGAAATTCAAATGGCCATAACTTTCAAACCAGGAAGAGTTACGGGACGTGCAACCAGTCAACGGAAAGAGGACGACGTCCTCTACAAATCTGGAGAATTTCACAAGTACACGCCCCAAGGTCACGGGCGTGACCAGGGTGTGAACACGGGCGTGACTAGTTCAAGAAAATAATTTTCCCCAGAAATCTTCCCGGGGCAATTCTGGAACATTTCCTAAGTACACGCCCCCCTGTCACGGGCGTGCCCTAGGGCGTGACTAACCCAAAACTGCCGAATTGATGCCAGAATGCACCGTTTCCAGTCGTTTGCTGACCCGGTCAGTACACGCCCTAGGTCACGGGGGTGACCTAGGGGCGTGACACTTCAGGAACTGCCAGAATTTACTCCCGCCGTTTTCAGCTTCCCGCAGTTTTCTAGAAACTGAAGTGACACGCCCTAGGTCACGGGCGTGACCTAGGGGCGTGACCCGCCATTTAACAAATTTTGACGGTCTCTCCTCTGACGTTCCCGAGCTTTCAAGACGGCGGTTCCGAGCCTAACACGCCCTAGGTCACGGGCGTGACCTAGGGCGTGACCTTCAAGAAAAATTTCTATAAATTCCAGATCGAGCCAGAAGCTTTGGAGAGGGGACAAGGAGGTCAATCTAGGAGTAGTTAAGTAGCTAGTTTTCCTGTTTTATGTATTTTCTTTCCTATAATTTCAATTTCATAATTGTAGTCTTTAATTCTAGCCTTTTAATTTTTAGAATGTCTTTGCTTTTCTCTTCATGTATCCTTCTATTATGATAATGAGAATCTAATTCTATTTGCACTTGATCTTGTCAAGCTTTGTAATAAATTAGTCTTCTTCTTTTTGTCAACTCTTGATTTATCGCTTCTGATTTATCTTTGATTTATTACTTCCGATTTCGATCTAAGATCCATATCCTAAATGACCGAGAGGTTGCGGATACGGGGAGATCACTCAAAGATAAAAGGAGTTGATTGCACTCCTCGAGAGAGGACGACATAACTCTTCTGGATTGGAGTGAAATCCAATAGAGGGGTTCACTTCCTAAAGCAGGCTTAGGGGTTTCGACTGTCCGAGAGGTCTTAATCGATCAACCTAAGTTTAGTCGAGAGCGTATTCTCGAGAGAGGCGTTTTCGTAATTTAGGAACCTCCACGGTCGAAGTAGGTAATTTAGAAGTTTACCTTAATGATGATGTTTATTTTATTATAAAGTAAGTCTAGATCAGGTGTTTTCGTTTTAGTTTATTTTCTAGTTGTAATTTTAATTCACTTCTTTTATTAATCGAAAAAATAATATTAATTTACGTGAGTAAGAGTAATCAACAGACCCCGAGTCTAATACGACATTTCCTATACCAAATTTCGATAGGTGCACTTGCCTATTTCGAGATTATAGTTTGGATATAATTTTCAAAACTATAAAATTCTTCATCAATGAACAAGGAGTCATCATTAAGAATAAGGCTAGACTGGTTGCTAAAGGATATATGCAAGAAAAAGGTATTGACTTTGATCAAACCTTTGCTCCAGTAGCCAGACTGGAAGCCATAAGAATGTTCTTGGCCTATGCAACCTATCAAGGATTCAAGGTATACCAAATGGATGTCAAGTCAGCATTCCTAAATGGTAATTTGAAAGAAGAAGTTTATGTGGAGCAGCCTTCAGGTTTTGTTGATCCAACTTTACCTCATTATGTCTATAGACTTAGGAAAGCTTTATATGGGTTAAAGCAAGCCCCTAGGGCTTGGTAAGAAACCCTATCTAGTTTCCTCATTGAGAACAAGTTCTCAAGGGGGAAAATAGATAAGACTCTATTCCTTAGGGAATCTAGAGGCAAAATCATACTAGTCCAAATATATGTAGATGACATTATATTTGGGTCTACTGAAAGCAGCCTTTGCAAAAAGTTTGCAAAACTTATGCAAGGTCAGTTTGAGATGAGTAGTATGGGAGAGCTGAAGTTTTTCTTGGGTCTCCAAGTTAAACAGACTGAGAGTGGTTTGTCCATTTGTCAGTCCAAGTTCACCCTAGAACTCATAAGGAAATATGGTATGGATTCATCCAGCACCATGAAGACTCCTATGGGGTCAAGTATGTCTCTTAGCAAGGATGAGGCAGGGAAACCTGTTGATGAAACCTTGTATAGAGGGATAGTTGGCTCCCTATTATACTTGACTGCTAGTAGACCTGACATCATGTATGCTACATGTGTTTGTGCTAGGTATCAAGCCTGCCCTAAAGAGTCTCATTTGACTGCAGTCAAGAGAATATTGAGATATCTAAAGGGCACTCCCTATCTAGGCCTCTGGTATCCTAGGAATGGAGATTTTGATCTAACAGGTTATTCAGATGCAGACTTTGTAGGATGCAAAGAGGATAGAAAGAGCACTACTGGAACCTGTCAATTCCTAGGTGGGAGACTAATTTCATGGAGTAGCAAGAAGCAAACCAGTGTGGCTATCTCCACAGCTGAGTCAGAGTATGTGGCTGCAGGAAGTTGCTGTGCTCAACTTCTGTGGATTCAACATCAGCTAGAGGACTATGGATTTCAGGTAAGTAGAACTCCACTTTTCTGTGATTCTACAAGTGCTATTTCAATAGCTAATAACCCTGTATCCCATAGTAGGACAAAACATATTGAGATTAAATATCATTTTCTTAGGGAGCATGTAGAAAGAGAAGATATTTTATTAGAATATGTTAAAACAGATGAACAAGTAGCTGATATGTTTACTAAGCCACTAGAAGAAGCTAAGTTCAATAGATTCAAAATTGAACTAGGAATGATAAACTTAGAGTAAGTTTACAGATTTGAAAATGACTAAATACATGTGTCGACACATAGACAAGTCTATGTCGACACAGAATAGTGGTGTCGACACTTCAGGGAAAAGGTGTCGACACATCTAGGAATGTGGTGTCGACACTTCAGAATGTTAGTGTCGACACATGTCAAGTAGGTGTCGACACATCCAATATGGTGTCAACACTTAAGTTTTACTCAGAATTTTTCTAAGTAAAGTCTCGACAATATGTCGAGTTATGTTGTGTCGACACATAACCAAGTGTCGACACATAAAATCTGTTGACTAAACTTGTGTCGACACATATGTGTCGAGACATTATAAGTCATTGTCGACACTTATTGCCAGTGTCGACACATGTTAAGCTAGCTGTCCCGCCTGTTCATCTTCAAAATTAGACAGGTATAAATAGGGTTCTGTCTTTGTTTGTCGACACGCTTTCAAAGTTTCGAGACCAAAACTATTGTGTCGACACTTCTCTTTTCTAAAGACAAATTCTCCAAACCCTAATGACTCCTAAGCTTGAGGAGAACGTTAACGAGGGCTATGAGCTAGTGCGTGGCGCATTCGACGATGCAGATGTAGAAATTCAGGCGGTAGTAACCCTAGTCGCCGATTCTGGTCTAGAATTTCTCTTGTCTGAACCTACAAAGATTTGGAAGAAGGAAGTTCTCGAATTCCTTAATGGAGCAGCAGTCGATGAATCTGGAGTCAGAATCAAATCCAGAGTTCATGGAACTAAGATCAAGATTTCACCTAAGAGTCTGAGGAAGGTACTCCAGCTACCCAAAATTCAAGATGAAGAAGAAGTTACTTCTTCAAAGACCAGGGAAGCTTTAACCTGGTGTGGTCTTGATCCTAAGATGAAGATAGGATCTGTATTCAACAGGAAAGGCATGAAAAACCAAGGAAAGTTCATGTCTGAGATTGTAGGAAAAGTCTTACTCAGCAAGACTGGAGGGCATGACAGAGTGTCTGCCTACATGTTTGAAATCATGACAAGAATAATCTTCACTCTGAAAACAGATTGGTCTCAAGTGGTGTATGAGAAAATTAAGGAAAGTCTGAAGAAGCCCAATCTGGGCAGGATCATTAGTCTTTACCTAGCTGGTACCATACCAGAGGTAATGAATACAGCTGTAGGAAGTAAGATCAACCACATGAGGAAGATGGATCAAAGGATATTTTCCAGATGGGACAGGGTGTTGTCCAAGGAAATGCCTACCCCAGAGAAGACAGTTACTAAGAAAGATTCTTCTCCAAGGAAGAAAAGGAAGACAACTCCTGTGGCACAGGAGTCCTCCAGCAGTTCAGGGAGTGAAGAACAAGTTGTTTTCACTCCTGATGACCAAGAGGAAGTGGCTGCAGAGAAGACCCCTGCTGCTGAAGATATTGCTGAGATCCAGGGGGAGCTACCACAGGCTAGCCCCATCCACAGGGATCAAAGCCAGTGGGAGCCTCCAGTAGTAGAAGAACCCTCTACTCTGGACAGTGAGCAAGCCACCATCATTATCCAAGAGGTACTCATTGACCTAAATACACTGAATTTTTCTATAGTAGATTCTGATTTGTCTGATGTACATCAGCAAACTCAGCTAGACAGTCAAGTTCCAGATGTTGTTTTAGAAGACACATCTGCTGTAGTTCAAGATGATACTTCTCAAGTGGTTGAAGAACCAAGAACTTCTCCTGCACAGTCTCCACCTGAATATACAATGGAAGATTTGTTTCTAAATCTAGATCAAGAAGATTTTAACATGGACAAGGATGCTGCTGCTGAAGATAAGAGTGCTGCTGCTGAGGGGGAGCAACTGACAGTTCTGGAAGAGCCTTTAAGGCCAGAAAGTGAGAAAGCACCTGATGTGCGAGCTGACAAACCTCCAAGCCCTAAGGAAAGGGTTGAAATAGCCAGCACTTCAGAATCTGAAGAAGATGAGGCTGCAAAGGCTAAGAAGAAGAAACTCTATGTCTTCAAGAGGAGAAGCCAGAGTTATAAGAAAGCTTTGCAATCCATTGCCCCACAGCCTATAGTTCAGCAAGCTCCAACTGCTGATTATAGTGCTTTAATGGTTACCCTACAGATAAAATTTGATGAGAAAAGACAGGCCATAGAGAAGTATGTAGATGAAGGACAGAAGTCATTACAGTTTGATCTTGCTCAAGATATAAAGTCAATAAGGTTTGAGATGAACCTGAACAAGAAGGAGATGACTGACTGCTTCCACAAGGGTGGGAATGCAGTGGTCTATCTAGCAACACACCAGGAGAAGATCAAAGCCCAAGTAGATTATATAGCATTGAAACAAGGATATGTGCTTGAAAATCAGTTAAGAATGAATGACAATCTCACACAATCTCACAATGCTATAGTCACTGAATTGAAGAATAAAACTGCTGAACCTTCTACATCTGCTGCTGCAGTTAAGGCTAACTTTGATAAAGTATTTCAAGCTGAGATTACTGCTGTCAAGACTGCAATTCAAGATTCCCAGAAAGCTATCTCTGAACAACTGCAAAAGCTAAAACCATTCTTTAAAGAGGGAATCAGATATTTGGACAGTCAAATAAGATTTCAAAAGGATGATGTCAGAGATCATATGGCCAGAGAAGTCATAAAGGGGGAGAGAGTATTAGTCAAAGCTAGCTCTGACCATGCCAAATGAATATCTAACTCCATCAGAGCTACACTGGGCTATCCTCCACTCTGTGATGATGATAATGTTGCTGAATCAGGGATTCAAACTGCATATCTTGGAGGTGAGCAACCAGAGGTAGCTCAAGTCATTTATCCACCTCCAGATTTTGAAATGATTCAAGCAGATGTGAGCACAATATATAGCCCACTTGAGGGCAAGGACAATGTCCACATTGACAAGGTTGTTCAACCTATATCTGAAGCTATGCAAGAGGCTCTACAGAAAGAGGAAGAGACAAGGTTGTCCAAGAAGAGGTTTAGGGAACAAGCAAAACAAAAGCCAGATTTTGAACAGTGGAGCCCTACCTCTAGGAATATAATTTTAACTGCCTGGAAAGCTGCCAAGGATAATGCTCATGAAAGGAACAAGTGGTTCTCTGAAGCAGAATGGAGGAAACATGAAATAAGACAGGAGGCCATTGTTCAATATAGAAGAAAGGCAAAGATGGGAAAGCTACCTCCTACTGCAGTGGAGCCTAACAAGTACTTCCCCAAGCCATATCACTACTTTGAGAGGCAGAAGATCAAGGCAGAAGCACTCAAACAGAAAGATCTAAAAGGCAAGAAGCCTGCTATTGCTGAAACTGCTGAAGCCACTATCAAAGCTCAAGTCCAATCTGGCAAAGGCATTGTTATCAAAGAACCAGACCAGAAATAGATTAGGAATTGACTTGAAGATTGTTGTAATCTTTTGAATGAAAAACATTTTTGTAAACCATTGAAGATGTATTAGAAAAATGTTAGAACAATATATGATAAATATATTTCATGATTGTTCTGAGAATATGTCTATTTCTTGTTTGTTCTGCAATGTTGAATGTGTATACATGTGTGAAATATTACATGTTTATGTTTACCCTGTTGTTTATAATCTGCTTTACATCATTCTGTAATTTTTAATTATGAATGGTGTATATCATTGACTAAGGGTTATGACTTCTCCAAATAGGGGGAGCTTGTTGGGTACATTGGTCAAATGTACCTGATTTGAAGAAGCCTCACCCAACTCAATGATATACATCATAATGTATTTGATGTCTCTTTGAGTTACTTGTGCAGGTTAAGAAATCACTAGACTGAAGCAAAAAGTTTCTAAGTCCATGTGTCGACACCCAGAGGGAAAGTGTAAACACTTAAGAAGACTTGTGTCGACACCCAGACAAGCAGTGTCGACACTTGGAGTCATTTTGTCGACACCTGGGATGCAGAGTCGACACCAGACAGAAAGTGTCGACACTTGGAGCTGTGTCGACACTCAGTGAAGAAAAGTGCAGACAGAAAGTGTCGACACAAGGAGCTGTGTCGACACCCAGTGAAGCTGTGTCTACACCAGAAAGTGTCGACACTTGGAGTTGTGTCGACACTCAGTAAAAGTCTGCAGAGACTAAGTTAAAGTGTCGACACTCAGAACAATGTGTCGACACTCAACAGAAGAGTCAGCACTTGAAGAATGTGTCGACACTCAACACAATGTGTCGACACTAAGCAGAAGAGTCAGCACATGAAGTAAGTGTTGACACTCAACACAATGTGTCGACACTCAACAAAAGAGTCAGCACTTGAAGTATGTGTCGACACCCAGAACAATGTGTCGACACACAGCTGAAGACTCAACACTTGAAGAAAGTGTCGACACAAGGAGCTGTGTCGACACTTAGCAAAGAACAGAATTATCTCCAAAATATTCTAAGTACAAGTGTCGACACTAAAGGAATGTGTCGACACTCAGCTGAAGTCTCAACAAGAAGAAGGTGTGTCGACACAAGGAGCTGTGTCGACACTCAGCAAGAATCAACATAGAAGACTATGTGTCGACACCAAGAAGTAGTGTCGACACTTAACAGATTCAACACAAGAAGATGTGTCGACATAAAGGAGATGTATCGACACTTAGAAGAATTCAGCAAAAGCTAGAAGAACAAGTACTTGTGTCGACACTCAATTTCAGTGTCGACACATGAAGAAGAATCTGTGTCGAGACATACAAGAAGTTGTGTCGACACCTTGTAGACTTGTGTCGACACTTACACAGCATGTGTCGACACTTGGACTATAAGTGTCGACACTTAAAGACAGAAAGTCTCGACACTATCAGACAGATAGAGATTTTCAAGAACTGACTGAATGACTTGACAGCTGCCGTTCCAGCCGGTCTACAGCAACTGTCAGAGATGTCAGAAGTCAGTTATGAACCGGACCAGCCGGTTACCATGAAGAAGGCCTATAAATAGGCACCCACAGTTTACAGAAACTGTTGTTGAAGTTGTTGATCAGATTGTTGTCAAGGTTGATCATATTGTTGAAGTAATCTTTAAAGTGGTACCAAGAGTATCAACACAAAAAGATCTTGCAGTCCAAGTGCAGATCTAAGAAGTTGGAGAGAGAGGGCTCCTTCCAAGAAATCAGCCTCTGGAACTAGGCTGAGAAGAAGGATTCAGATTCAATTCTGGATATTAAGTGGCAGAGGTCAAGGAACAACTGCAGAGGATTCAGTCTTATTCAGTTTTACTCAAGAAGCTTTGAAGAAAGCTAAGTCAGGGTGAATCCAGCTGAGTTCTTCCAAGAACTCATCAAAAATCTCTCAACTCCCCTCCTTTAATTCTGAGTTGTCGAGTTATTATTTGTAATACATTTTAACTTGTAGGATCCATTGGATCTGAGTGATTTGTAAGCCTGTATTTATAAAGGCTGAGGGTAGGGATTGTGAGTCTGAGTGTAGGAGATTGAGATCTCTGAGTATAGGCCTTGTTGGCTGAGTGTAGGCCTTGGATTGGCTGAGTGTAGGCCTTGATTGGCTGAGTGTAGGCTTTGGGATAAAGCTGAGTTGTAAGGCTTTGGGCCTGAGGTGTAGGAACCAATTTGGGTTCTGAGACAGTGGAGAAGTTTGGCCGAATCTAGTACACTGCTAGATAGGCGAAGGGGGAAAGTGGATGTACCCATATCTTGGGGAACCACTATAAAACACTGTGTGTTGTGCTGTGATTGTGCTGTGGATTAGCTGTGTATGTTTTGTTATTGCTGTTTGCTGTGCAAAAGTAGTTAGAAATCTGTGATATAACTGTTTGGCTGCCAACAAAGTTAGAAAAAGGATTAGGTCACCTATTCACCCCCACCCCCCCTCTAGGTGTTTAGGTACCATATCTTTCAAGCGTACTCTTCGGAGAAGATCGCGATTTCAAGGTCCTACTATCTAATTGCCGGTTAAGGACTCCGAGTCATTCTCTACTCCAAGAATGGAAGAACCCCGCATGGAGGAGGCTGTGCATAGGCCTATGTCCTATTATGCACGAACGAATCTCGAGGGTACAGAATCAAGCATAGTTCGCCTTGCGATAACAAATAACAATTTCGAACTGAAGACTAGCATAATTGAAATGGTGCAGCTGTATGTGCAATATCACAGACTTCAAGATGAAGATCCGAACGCACATATAGCAAGCTTTCTTGAGATTTGTGACATGTTTAAGATCAATGGTGTCACAAATGATGCTATTAGGCTAAGACTCTTTCCTTTCTCTCTTAGAACTAAGGCTAAGCAGTGGTTGAACACTCTACCTAAAAACAGCATCACAACTTGGAATCAATTAACTGAAAAATTCTTGGCGAAGTATTTTCCGCCAGCTAAAATTGCAAAACTTAGGAACGATATTTCTGCTTTTGGACAAATAGACTCTGAAACCCTATATGAAACTTGGGAAGGATTTAAAGAATTATTAAGACGATGCCCACATCACGTGTTGCTTGTATGGTTACAAGTGCAGACGTTTTATAACGGGCTAAATCAAAATACAAAGCAAATGATAGACACAACTTCTGGCGGTACTTTAAACCATAAGACCCCAGAAGCAGCTCTTGAGCTTTTTGAGGACATGGCCATGAACACTTATCAGTGGAATTTGCCTAGGTCCCGCCCAAACAAACCTACAGGTATCTTTGAAGTGGACATCGTCTCCCAGCTCGCTCTACAAGTTGAAATATTAAGCAAAAAAATTACGGAGATTACTGCTGCCTCCGCCACTCAGGTATGTGAATCTACAACTCCTTCCCCCGAACATTTGGATTATGTCAATAATATGCCTAGAAATTCTTTTAATAATTTTTCTGCTACGAATTTTCCTGCGCCTAGTTTTAATTTTCTGAATAGTTGTAATCCTGCTTTAAGAAATCACCCGAATTTTTCGTGGAGTAATACTTCGAACGCAGTGCGCCCGCCACCACAAAATGATTTTTCTGCACCACCACCACCTCCTAAAAATATTCCAAAACCTCCAAGTTTGGAGGAAATGTTTTCAAAATACATGAATGTTAATGACGCTACGATAAGAACCCTAGCCGGGTCCGTAAAAAGTCTAGAAAATCAAGTTGGATAACTCGCAAAACTAATTTCTGAGAGACCCGCAGGAACTCTTCCTTCCAATACCGAGCCAACCCGAGAGAGCAAGCGAAATATATAACTCTTCGGAGTGGGAAGCAAGTTCCCGGTATGGTAAGTGAAGAGCCCGAGGCAAGCTCCACTCCCGCTTTAAAAAATCAAAGCTCCGCTCCCGTTTTAAAAATTCTACCCTCTGCTAAAGAAGAAGTTATCACCCATGTTTTAGGAAAAGATCTCACTCCACCACCCATCTTTAAAAATAATCCAACCCCTTCATACCCTTCTGAACTTAATAAGCAATGTCAGGATGATCAATACTCCTGCTTCTTAGAAATGTTTAAACAAATCCACATAAATATGCCCTTCCACGAAGCGATATTCCAGATGCCGAAGTACGCTAAGTACCTTAAGGACCTCCTGACCAACAAGAAGAAGTTAAAGAACCTTTCGCATGTCACGTTAAATGCCGAGTGCTCGGCAGTCTTGACAAATGGTTTACCAAAGAAAAATCAGTGACCCAGGTAGTTTTTCTATCCCGTGTGTCTTTGGTGATCTTTTTGTCAAGCACGCATTAGCCGACCTAGGTGCGAGTATTAATCTGATGCCCCTCTCATTGTTTAAAAAGTTAGGAATTGGTAGTCTCAACCCCACACGCATGAGTATCCAGCTCGCCGACAGATCAGTCAAATACCGGTTAGGTATAGTGGAGGACGTCCTAGTCAAAGTCGACAAGTTCATCTTCCCGGTGGACTTTGTCATATTGGACATCGAAGAAGACGTCGAGGTTCCCCTGATCCTTGGCCGACCCTTCCTTGCCACCTCCCGAGCTATCATTGACGTAAGCAATGGTAAGCTCTTCCTTCGAGTAGGGCCGATGAATTGACTTTCTCTATCACCCCCTCGATAAAGAACAACCTAGCAAATGATAACTCATCTTTTTTCGTAGATGCCCAAAGTGAAGAATCCTCCTATCGCCTCTCTGATTTTGAAAAAGAATTTTCTGATTTTTGTTCCTCTTCTACTCCTCCAACTGAATTACTACACCTAAGTGAAGAATCCTCCTATCACCTCTCTGAATTTGAAAAAGAATTTTCTGATTTTTGTTCCTCTTCTACTCTTCCAACTGAATCGCTGTAAGAAGCCGCCATGGCCGCTAGCCCCACCCCTTTCAATTTTTCGTATAAAGAAAAATCTATGATAATATTGTTTTTGAAAAAGATCGGATTTCTAAAACGTCATATGAAGACCCCCTACCCTGAAATTGAAAGAACTACCCGAGCATCTTAGATACGCTTTCTTAGAAAACGACTCCAAGCTGCCAGTAATAGTTTCGGCCTACCTCACAGATGCGCAAAATGATAAACTTGTTTTAATTTTACGTAAAAATCGCCGAGCTATTGCTTTGCAGATATCTGATATCAATGGCATGAGCCCATCTTTCTGCACTCATAAAATCCTAATGGAAGATAATTCGCGTAATTAAGTCCAACCTCAGCGCCGCATAAATCCCAACATGAAGGAAGTAGTTAAGGGAGAGGTTATGAAATTATTAGACGCAAGAATTATCTATCATATATCTGATAGTAAGTGGGTTAGCCCATTCCAGGTAGTACCAAAGAAGGGAGGGATAACAATAGTTAGTAATGAGAATAATGAATTAATCCCGACACGGACGGTGACCGGGTGTTGAATGTGTACAGATTATCATAAGTTAAATGACGTCACCCGCAAGGATCATTTTCCCTTGTCGTTCATCGATCAGATTTTAGAACGATTATCCAGCCATAGCTTTTATTGTTTTCTCGATGGACTCTCGGGATATTTTCAAATCCCCATCTCTCCCGAGAACCAGGAGAAAACTATGTTTACTTGTCCATTCGGCACCTTCTCCTACTGAAGAATGCTGTTTGGATTGTGCAATGCGCCAGCTACATTCCAACGATCTATGCTCGTTATCTTTGACAAGTACGTAGAAAGAATTATGGAGGTATTCATGGATGATTTCTCTGTGTTCGGTGACGCATTTGATAGTTGTTTAGAAAACCTCGAAAAAGTCTTAGAAAGATTCGAGAAACTAACCTTGCCCTAAATTGGGAAAAATGTCATTTTATGGTGAGGGAAGGGTTAGTTTTGGGTCATAAAATTTCTGCAAGAGGTATTGAAGTGGACGTTGCTAAGATAGAAGTTATTGAGAAGCTGCAGTCGCTTACGAACATCAAAGCTATAAGAAGTTTCCTAGGGCATGCTGGCTTTTACCATAGTTTCATAAAGGACTTCTCCAAGATCACCAAACCCCTTACCCATCTCTTATAAAAAGACGCCACATTCATTTTTGATGAGCTTTGCCTAGCTGATTTAATTTAATAAAAGAAAAATTAATTAATGCCCCGATTATGATAACTCCGGTGTGGGACCTTCCCTTTGAGATAATGTGCGATGCGAGTAGTTTCACGGTGGTAGCCGTATTAGGTCAACGCATATCTAAAAACTTTCACACCATCTATTACGCTAGTAAAACACTCACATCTGCACAAGAAAATTACACCACGACCGAGATGGAGCTCCTAGCTGTAGTATTCGCTTTTGATAAATTCCATCCTTATATTACACTTTCAAAAAGTATTGTTTTTACGGACCACTCGGCCCTCAAATATCTTATTTCTAAATCAGATGCCAAGCCGCGCTTGATTCACTGGGTCTTACTCCTCTAGGAGTTTGACTTAGAGATCCGTGATAAGCGAGAACCCGAGAACTTGGTCGTCGACCATCTCTCCTGATTAGACAATCCCCTCATAGAAAAATTAGACGAAATGTTTTTTAACGAATATTTTCCCGATGAGAAGCTGTTTTCAATTAACACATCTACTTCTCCTTGGTTTGCACCCATCGCCAACTATCTAGTGGCTCGTGTGCTCCTAAAAGAGTTCTCATCTCAGCAAAAGAAGAAATTATTTTCTGAGTTGAAGAACTATTTTTGGGAGGACCCACATCTTTTTAGAGTCTGTAAAGACCAAGTGATAAGGAGGTGTGTTCCTTATGAAGAAGGTTTAGACATTATTAGGCATTTGCATGAAGGACCGACTGGTGGGCACTATCAAGCTACTCGCACATCCCACAAAGTGCTAAGCGCGGGTTTTTACTGGCCTAGCCTGTTTAAAGACGCGCAGACCTTTGTGAGTAGGTGTGATAGTTGCCAACGGTCGGGTAATATTTCTAACAAAAATGAAATGCCGCAAAATTATTTCCTTGAGTGCGAAGTTTTCGACCTCTGGGGAATTGATTTTGTTGGCCCTCTTCCTTCTAGCTTCGGGAATAAGTATATTTTAGTTGCCGTCGATTATGTTTCGCGATGGGCTGAAGCCCAAGTTCTTCCTACGAACGACGCCCGAGTCGTAGTTACATTTTTTAAAAAATTATTTTCTCGATTCAGTACACCGTGCGCCATCGTTAGTGACAGGGATTCCCATTTCTGTAACGCACAGCTTTCTAAAATCCTTACTAAATATGGCGTTACTCATAAGCTTTCAACTGCGTACCACCCCCAAACTAACGGACAAGTCGAAGTAGTGAATAAATAAATAAAAAGAATTTTTGAAAAGACTATTTCCACATCTAGAAAAGACTGGTCAGCCAAATTAGACGATGCTCTATGGGCCTAATGAACAGCGTACAAAACCGGCCTCGGATGTACGCCGTATCAGTTGGTTTATGGAAAATCGTGTCATTTACCCGAAGAATTAGAACACCGCGCTATTTGGGCCTTAAGATTTTTAAACTTCAATCCCCACTCTGTCGGCGATTTTAAAAAATTTCAACTCAACGAACTAGACAAGTGCCGCTCTTACACGTATGAAAATAACAAACTTTATAAAGAGCGGACGAAGCGTTTGCACAATAAACACCTTATGCACCCAAAAACCTTTAAGCCGGGCGACCAAGTTCTTTTGTATAACTCTCGTTTACGTTTATTTCTGGGCAAGTTAAAATCACGTTGGTCTGGGCCCTTTACTGTTTTAGAAGTTTTTCCTTATGGTACTATTTTGATTTCCCACCCTGATAAGGGTAATTTCAATGTGAATGGTCAGCGTCTTAAACTGTATTTCTGTGATGATGTCAGTCCTAACTGTGTTAACTCTATCCTTCATGATCTAACTTTTGATTAGTTTGGAACTTTATTTTATTTTTATTAAAACTTTGAACTATTTCTTTGAACTTTGTTTTAGATAATAATTTTGGACAATATTATTTTGTTGCGTCGAGCTCAAACGACGTTTTAAACAAAGGGCGCTCTTGGGAGGCAACCCAAGTTATCTTTTTTTTGGTTTCTTTATTTTACAATTTTTGCCCCGGACAGCTCCGACAAGCTGAAGCTTCTGCGATCGCCTGCTCCAATGCTGTTGAATCCATCATGAAGTCCAAATAAGACATTTCATGAAGATGCAAAGGGCAGGCATGGGGGAGCGTCATCACTCAGCTTTCACAGCAAATAAATCCGGGGAAGTACCTGTTTTTCAATCCTGTTTTTCAATTCCGTACTTTAATTTTCTCTCTCTCTCTCTCTAACCTCCTTCTTCATTGAGGACAATGTCCATTTTAAGCTTGGGGGAGGACTTCCTCCTTTTTGCTATTTGTGAATATTTTTTTTCTTTTTGTGAATATTTTTCAAAAATCCAAAAAAAATGAATATCTTAAAATTCCAAAAAAAGAAAATATTTCCAAAATCCAAAAAAAGAGAATATTTCAAAATTTAAAAAATTTGTTTTTTGTTTTTTACTTGAATAGTTTAGACATTTTGGTATTTCAATAGTATCCCTTATTTTTGTTTTATTTTCTCAAAATCTGATATAAACTTCTTAATTAATTATAATTTTTCTAATCGTCTTTTTTTAATTATGTTTCACAAATAAAATGTTGGACATGTTGTGTTTCTAATTCACGGTAGCATGTTAAGGTGAAATATTTTTCTAAAACTCGCATTTCTATTATTGTTTTTCATTCTTTATTTTCTTTACTTTCTCAAAAATTCATCATCCACTATTTTCATTTTCGTTTTTAGATAATTTTTGAAAGGTCAACTTTTGAATAACGTAGTAGATGTGAACGATCCAAGTGACCTATTATTTCTAATTTCAAGATAATTTCATCAATCTTCTTTTATTATCTAGGACTTGTTTTTTTTTTGAAATTTTTCAAATCTATGTTTTAAATAAATTTAAAAGCGTGAAAATGATTTAGGCCGTTTTTATTTTCGTTTGAGCTTTCCTGCCAACCTAAAAACTTTCACCACTAGTTAGCAGCTTTTGAGCCTTCTTTCCGATTTCATTTGATAGCTCCACTTTTCATATCATTTTCACCAAAGCCAAAATTTCCAACATATCTAATCACACTAGGTTTTTTGAGTATCATAAAGAATTTTCATGATTATGATAGATTATTTTGTGATATTTTTGGAGAAGTTTTTGAAAAAAGTATGCTCAAAAGAAATGTTTGTTTTTGTTTGGCCAATTCAAAATGAAAATAAAAATATTTATTGCCTTTTTTTGAAAAAGAAAAAAAGAAAAGAACATGAAAAAGAAAAAAGAAAGAAAAATATTTTGTTTAACATGAAATTTTTTGAAACTCTTTGTTTTGGTTTAGTGTGATTTTAAGCCTCCCTGTTTATCTTTGAATTCCACTCCTAATCATAATCCTAAACCAAACGCTTCGGTCCTATTAAATCCTTTTGATTCACGCCTTTTGAATTTTATTTAATAACTAAGAAAAGAAGAAAAGTAAATCAGTATTAGTTTTGGATTTAAACTTATATTTTTTTTATTTAATTGATATAATTATAATGCATTGCTTGGATCTAGTAATAACTCAATGCATTTTTTTCATTTTCGTTGCTTTGCTTAAATCTATTTAAATAATTTCGTCAGAATTTTGGATGATTTATTTTCTTTAAGTAAAGTTTATAAAAGTTAAACCATGCCTAAATAATTGTTTTAATTTCATGTTTCACCTTTTCCCTACTTAAAATTTCGCATAGTACTTGTGTAGGCATAATTGCAATTTTTTGATTAGTCCTATTTTATGGTTATCTAGTTTTTATATTTTTGCTTGGGGACAAGCAAAGCTTAAGCTTGGGGGAATTTGATAATACATTTTGTACCCTAAACTATTATCGTATTTTCTAGTTTTGAAGGAGCTAATCTTGCCTTTAAGCTTATTATTTTATCTTTCTTATGTAAAAATTATTGCCACTAACAATTTCTTGTCTTTTTGCAGGTTTCTAGAATTTTCGCCAAAAATGACCTGACACGCCCCCCTGTCACGCCCTCCCTAGGCGTGTTATAGGGTGTGTCAGTCGATCCCGAGGAAGCTTGCTGACAGAGACAAAATAACAGGAAAAACGGCTGTCACGCCCCCTGACACGCCCTCCCTAGGCGTGTCCCCGGGTGTGACACGGGACGTGTCGCCCTCTACCCGAAGCCTGCCGCTGCATTAAATGTTTTTCAACCTCAGCACGCCAACATTACTGTCACTCCCCCCCCCCCTATACGGGCGTGACCAGGGCATGTTCGCCCCCTTTTCCAAGACTAACGAAATTCCGACCAATGATTGAGACTTGACATACGTGTCACTCCCCCGTACACGGCATGACCTAGGGCGTGTCCGCCAATGTACCAAAGCAATCATCCTTCCCGCCAGAATCTAGAGCCCGAGGTCAATGCCCGTACCTGTCACGCCCCCTGACACGCCCTCCTAGGCCGTGTCACAGGGCGTGACCAACTAGTGAAATTTTCCTGTAAATTCAGACCCCCCTTCCATTTCAGCAAGTTTTTGCTGAGTGGGGGAGGTGCTGCACCTTTGTTTCTTGTCTTTTTCATGCTTTCTCTCTCTCTCTCTCTCTCACTCTCTCTCTCTCTCTTTCTCATTTTAGTTTTTCCTAATTCTAGCTTAGTTTAAGCTTTTGTAGTAGCTTTTGTAATTGATTTAGTTGCTAATTGTAGGGCTAGAATAAGATTTCAATTTTCATTGCAATTGTACTCTTCCATTTCAAGTTGTAGCTCTCTTTATTATTAATAAAAGTGCTCCTTTCTTATCTTTGTGTTATTATGCTTTACTACTCACCCCCTCCTACACTTCACTATGATTAACAAATCCTCCTTGTACTCGATCTTGATAATCCGAGGTTTGAGTGATTTAGTTATGATGCTTTGAATTTACCTTTTATTTTTAGGGTTTAGCCTTGAATTACTCTTGATTTATTTTGGGTTGGAGATATATCATCGATATATATTCTCCACCTTTTCTTGTTAAATTTTCTCAACGTGGTCAGCAAGATAGCACAAACACCAAATTAATATCTTCGGAACTACCCAGTTCGCACGTTGAACCAGCGGAAACCAAGGAATAGAGGTAAATCCCAACAAACAATGGAGGCACAAGCAGGTCTATTAACAGTTACTTCTTTACAATCCGAGGCATACATAGTGAGACATGATTTCGCTAGTATAAAAGCTGTAAATAGAAAGCACCAAAAAACAAGCCGGGCGGACAACACCGGAGTCCGCCGAGACCGCGAGGTCGCCGAGTCCGCTGATACTGCCCGCACTTAGCTGCAGTCCGCCGAATCACCACGGAGTCCGCCGAAGCCGCTAGGCCGCGCGGACACACCGTTATTCGCCTCCTGCTGAACCTGAACTGAGGAACACCCCCTACCCGCCTGAAACCGACGGACAGGTTATTGAAGCTGGCAAAGTTGAAACAGAACTGACAAGCTGCAGAGCGACCTCCTGCTGAGTCCGCAGAGAACGCACAATTCCAAGCACTTTGTTGGAACACCCTATTACTAATTTGGGTCAGGATCACTATGTCTCTAGGAATCAAATGCTTGACCTCCTGTATAGCTTAATAGGTCAATTAGAATTGAGTCTAAGGGTTAGAAGTCTAGGTTTGGAAGCTGCCCTGAAGACCAAGTTTTTTGCTTGGAGAATAAGTCATATCGTCGAGCTCAGCACGACGATTCGTCGAACTCCGATCGACGATCGTCTAGCTCAACTTTGACAGATCGTCGAACTCCATTCGACGATCACTGAGCTCAACCTCATTATATCGTCGAACTCAGTTCAACGATCGGTGAGCTCAGGTCGACGATTTTGACTCTGCTTTGGATCTTTATCTCTGAGCTCAGTTCGACGATCTTTGAGCTCAGATCGACGATATTTTTGCTGCTGTATATTTCCAGATCGCTGAGCTCAGCTCGACGATAGCAGAGCTCAGTTCGACGATTTCAGATAACTTCCAGGATGTTTCTAGATTCAAATTCAAATCTGTTAAGGAGTTATTCTGCAATTAATTCAGAGATTTCCTAACCGTTTTCATTCATTTCTGGACCAAGTTTCAATGGATTTTTCAAGGAATATTTCTGTGGACTTTCCTCCAGAAGAGATTTTGCAATTAAGGATGCATTTAATGCAGGCTAACGACTATACTTGACAGAGAATGTTATTCTATTCTGTACCAGAGAAAAAAAGACAGAATTTCTTTGAGTCTCACACAGGAGATACAGAGAGAGACACACAGATTACAGAGATACATTCAAAATACTCTGTCTCAAAAAGAATTCTCAGGAACACACATCCAAGGAGATCAAGCTTTCTCAAATCTTCAGATCTCTTTAGTTTTCAAAGTGTTCAAGGCCAACATATTTCCAGACTCCAGACATTCAACATTTCAGTCATTGCTGAAATCATCTATTGCTGGAGTTCAATCTTTGAAGGCCTATCACCCTCAGCAAAGCTTTTCTTCCTGAAGATCTCAAGGATTCAGGGGGAGCTTTGACATCAACAATCCACATAGTCTTCTCAGTTGTTTGAGAAAGAGAAGACTTCCATCACTCTCTCACCCCCTCTCTGTAAAGGGTTTCTCAAGCTCCCTTCAAAAGTATGAACTTGGTTTTTGAGCACCTTGTCAAAAGCTCATTGGTGGCAAGACACCTGATCAAAAAATCTAGCTTGGTTTTTGAGCACCTTATCAAAAGCTCATTGGTGCCAGGACACCTGATCAACTCATCCTGCAGTGGATTCCTACCTAGGGTGGTAAAAGAGTGGATGTACCCAAGTTTAGGGGAACCACTATATTTCTTTGTGTCTTCTGGTTTTGCTTGTTTTTATTTTTGTTTCTGGACTTGATTTTTCTGTGATTAACTTTTGTTTAACTTAGTTCTGTGATTAGTTTTATTCTGCTTCCCTGCTCACACTTATCACAACAACTGTTGTAAAAAGATTTCAAAGCACCATATACTCTATTCACCCCCCTATAGAGTATATCAGATCTAACTGCACTTTCAATTGGTATCAGAGCCAGGTTGGTTAAACATACCATACCTGATTGGTTGTACATGCTAACACCTGAACCCAAAGATCCCAAGTTAGATCTACTTTCTTTTGTATTTTATTATTAGATTTTGTTTTCACAAATCATGGCCCAAAACAAAGATTATGCTAGCACCAGACCTCTAGTGTGCAATCTATCCAAGTTTGCACTTTGGAAAGCAAGGATAAGACTGTACATGAATTCTATTGACGAAGACATTTTTAACTCTGTTTTGACAGTGTGCCCAAGACCCCCAGAGAATTCCAGCACAAATGCTGTTCCACCTCCATCAGGAACAGATGCTGATATCAAGAGATGGAAGGTAGCTGATGCCAAGGTTATGAACATCTTGGCCCAGACAATGTCTGATGACATATTCCAAAAGGTGGCTGAATGTAATTTAGCAAAAGAAATTTGGGACAAACTCTCAGAAATAGTCTCAGGCTCAGCTGATGAGAGAAAGGATAGGAGATCCCATCTCATCTCTCAATATGAGAATTTCAAAAAGGGAGAAACTGATTCAATAGGAGACATGTACAACAGGCTAAGTCTAATTGTCAGTGAACTCAGGACATTGGACAAAGAGATCTCTCTAACAGAACTTAATGACAAAATCCTAATGTGCTTCCCTAGCACCTGAGATTCAAGAATCTGGCCAATTAAGGATGCCAGAAGTCTGAATGAGATCACTACTGAAGCTCTATTGGGTAAGCTCAAATCTTATGAGCTACTCATCAAAAATAGAGAGGAGGAACAGAAGGCTGCCTCACCAGCCACAAGAAAAGAGAAGACCATAGCCTTCAAGGCAACTGAAGATCTGCCTGAAGATAAAGCCACAGGCAATGATGAACTACTCAGTCTGCTGGCCAAAAGATTTTACAAAATGGCCAGAAAGGACTTCAGAAGAAGATCATACAAGGAGCAGGATAAGCCAAGGTATGACAAGTCCATTAGTAATAATAATAAAGACATTATTTGCTTTGGTTGCAGGAAACCAGGGCACATAGTTCCTGACTATCCAGAGAACAAGAACAAGGACAGAAGGGACAGGAAAGAAAGAAGAAAGGAGAAAGACTCCAAAAGGAATGACAATAGCAAACCTTCTTCAAGCAAAAACAAGTATACAAGAAAAGGGTTTGTTGCTGAATCCTAGAGTGAGACTGAAGAAGAGTCAGAAGCCTCATCCAGCTCCAGTGATGATGAGGATGATGCAAAAGAAAAGGAGTTCTGCATGATGGCAATCAATGCCTCACAACATAATTCAGAAGAAGAGGAGTCAGAGTCAAACTCAGAGACTCAACCTGAAGAAGATCAGGTAATTGGTTCTTTTGATTTTAGTTCAGAGGATTTTAAATCTGAATTTAAAGCACTGTGTTTAGACCTGCTAAAGTCTGAGAAAGAAATTATCTCTCTCAGAAATCAATTATCTGAACACAATACCTTAAAGTCAGAAAACCTCAAACTCTCTGAGGAGTTGGAGTGCTGTAGGGAACAGATAGCTTCACTGAAAAGTGAACTCTCTGAGGCCAAAAAGCTTGAAAAATCCCTTAATGGGAGAAGCATCAAGCTGATGGACATCACAAGCACAGTGAACTGTAGATTCAATAGTACACTGGGCTTGGGTGCTTCATCCAGCCAACCCATAGTTCTAACAACTCCAATCAAATTCATTTCTGACAAGGGAAAGGGAGTTGTAGAGGTTGCTAGGAAAAATTCTGATCTGCCTCAGAAAACTAAGTCCCAGCAGAAATCGTCGAACCGAGATCGATGATTGCCGAATGAAAATCGACGATCGCCAAACGCAGCTCGACGATCTCAGGCAAAATCGTCGAACGAAGATCGACGATCTCAAGCAAAGTCGTCGAACGCAGGTCGACGATCTCAAATACCTGACCTCAGCCATAGTCGACCGTCGAATGGAGCTCGACGATCTGACCCAAGATCGTCGAACGCAGCTCCAAGATCGTCGAACAGAGGTCAGAGCTCTGGAAAATTTTTCAAAGGCAAATCAAAATTGAATCCTAAGGGTCCTTCATCCCAAATCTTTAACCCTTATACTGAATGGATTATACCTCCAAGGAGATATCATCCTGAAGGATATAAGAGTCAACCTGGGATGTCTTTCATTTCAGAATTTAGAGGTTATCAACCTAGGCCCAAGGTAAACTGGGTCAAAAACAAATGAATTGTCTTATGTGCAGGTGAAGACCTATCCAACATCTAACCAGCAATGGTACTTGGATAGTGGGTGCTCTAAGCACATGACAGGGAACAAGGACAACCTCACATCCTTCAGAGCCAAGCTTGGACCCAAAGTTATCTTTGGTGATTCAAACTTTGGACAAACTAAAGGATATGGTGTAGTCCAGATTGGATCAGTAACTTTCAAGAAGGTAGCTTATGTGGAAGGACTGAAGCACAACCTAATTAGCATCAGTCAGCTGTGTGATGAAGGCTACCAGGTGACCTTCAGCAAATCCTTATGCAAAATCAAGTCAGAGGACAACACAACTATGTTGACAGGTAAAAGAAAAGGTAACATCTATCTAGTAGATTTTCTTTCAACTGATGTAGATATCTTCTTGTTTAATTCTGTCTGTAGACCAAATATCTTATGGCATAAGAGATTAGGACACCTAAACCTTAGAACTATTGCTAGGCTATCCAAGGACAACCTTGTTAGAGGACTACCTTCTGGCCCCTACAAGAAGGAAGAACTATGCAGGGCTTGTCAATTAGGCAAGCAAACTAAAAACAGCTTTAAGTCACTTAATAAGAGTGATTCACCTAGGATATTATATCTGTTACCCATGGATCTTTTTGGACCCATCACAGTACAAAGCCTAGGAGGGAAATCCTACACTTTAGTAGTTGTAGATGACTTCTCTAGATTCACTTGGGTGTTCTTTCTAAGGAAGAAGTCTGATAACTTTAAGTGTCTGACAAAGTTTCTCAAATGTGTACAGATTGAGTTCAATACTCACATTGCCCTGATCAGAAGTGATCATGGGACAGAGTTTGATTCTCTTCTTATACAAGAGTTCTGTCAGAGTGAAGGGATCAGGCATACTTTCTCAGCTCCTAGAACTCCTCAACAAAATGGGGTAGCTGAAAGAAAAAATAGAACCCTTATTGAATCTTCCACTACATTGTTGTCAGATGCTCACCTTCCTCTATCCTTTTGGGCAGAGGCAGTGAACACCTCCAACTATGTGCTGAACAGAAGTCTGATACATAAACTAAAGGGAAAGACTCCCTATGAATTACTCAAAGGGAAGAAACTTAAACTTGACTATTTTAGAGTCTTTGGTTGTATTTGCTACATTCACAATAATGACAAGAAATATTTAGCAAAATTTCAAGCCAAAGCTGATGAAGGAGTGTTTCTGGGATACTCCATGATCAGCAAGGCTTATAGGGTCTATAATAAATCATCTTTGAAAATTGAGGAATCTGTTCACATTTCTTTTGATGAATCTAACATGTCTTTCAAGGAGAAGAATTCTTCTACCATAGAACCTTTGCAGGAACATTCTCTAGTTGAAGACTTGAACAAGTTACAGGTTACTCAAGAGGATGAAAGCAGTGAAGATGAAGGGAATTCTCAACACATTGAAAAACAACTTGAAGAGCCAGTTGTTGTACCACAAGAGGAAACAACAACACAGGTTGGTGAACAATCAACACCCCCTGTTGATTTAGTAACATCAAGAGACCATCAAATTTCCCAAATAATTGGAGAAATCTCATCTGGTGTGCAAACCAGAAATCAGGTCAACCAAAACCTGTTACACACCTGCTTCCTATCTCAAATTGAACCTCAGTCCATTCAAGATGCAGAGCAAGATCCACACTAGATCATTGCAATGCAAGAGGAGTTGCATCAATTTGAGAGAAACAAAGTATGGGAACTATTGCCAAAGCCAAAGGATCACTCCATTGTTGGAACAAAATGGGTATTCAGAAACAAGTTGGATGATCAAGGAGTAATTATAAGGAACAAAGCTGTTGGAACACCCTATTACTAATTTGGGTCAGGATCACTATGTCTCTAGGAATCTGTGTTTGACCTTCTGTATAGCTTAATAGGTCAATTAGAATTGAGTCTAAGGGTTAGAAGTCTAGGATTGGAAGCTGCCCTGAAGACCAAGTTTTTCTGTAGACCAAGTCTAATCGTCGAGCTCAGCACGACGATTCGTCGAACTCCGGTCGACGATCGTCTAGCTCAACTTCGACAGATCGTCGAGCTCCATTCGACGATCGCTGAGCTCAACCTCATAATATCGTCGAGCTCCACTCGACGATCGCTGAGCTCAACTTCGCAATATCGTCGAACTCTATTCGACGATCGCTAAGCTCAGATCGACGATTATCTTGCTACTTGGATTTTCCAGTTCGCTGAGCTCAGCTCGACGATAGCAGAGCTCAGTTCGACGATTTCAGTTATCTTTCAGAATTCAAATTTAAATCAGATAGAAGTTATTCTGCATTTAATTCAGAAGATCTGCCAGCCGTTTTCATTTACTTCTGGAGCAAGTTTCAAGGGATTTTTCAAGGAACAATTCAGTGGACTTTCCTTGAGAAGAAATTATGCAATTAAGGCTGTAATCAATGCAGACCAACGACTATCTTTGACAGAGTGATATTCTATTCTGGCACAGAGAATAAAAGACAGAATGTTTTTTGAATCAAGACAGAGAAGAACAAACAAAAAAAAGAGATTGACAAGAAGAGGACACACAACTCAGAATACAGAGACTCTTTCAAAATATTCTGTCAACAAGAATTCTGAAGAACACTCATCAGAGAGATCAAGCTTTCAAAAATCTTCAGATCTCTTCAGCTCTCAAAGTGTTCAAGGCCAATATCACTTCAAGACTCCAGACACTCAACATTTCAGCTTGCTGAAATCATCTTTTGCTGGAGATCTATCTTTGAAGGCCTATCACCCTCAGCAAAGCTCATCTTCCTGAAGATCAAGGACTCAGGGGGAGCTTTGACATCAATCCACTTAGTCTTCTTAGTTGATTGAGAAAGAGAAGACTGCCATCACTCTCTCACCCCCACTCTGTAAAGGGTTTTTCAAACTCCCTTCAAAAGTTTGAATCTGGTTTTTGAGCACCTTGTCAAAAGCTCATTGGTGGCAAGACACCTGATCAAAAAATCTGATTTGGTTTTTGAGCACCTTATCAAAAGCTCATTGGTGCCCAGGACACCTGATCAACTCATCCTGCAGTGGATTCCTACCTAGGGTGGTAGAAGAGTGGATGTACCCAAGTTTGGGGAACCACTATAATTCCTTGTGTCATCTGGTTCTGCATGTTTTCTTTTTGTTTCTGGCCTAGATTTTCTTGTGCTTAGTCTCTGCATAGCTTAGTTTTGTGATTAGTTTTTTTTCTGCTTCCGTCCTCACACTCATTACAACAATTGTTGTAAAGCTTTGCAAAAGTTTTTCTTTGTGTTCAAAAAGCACTATATACTCTATTCACCCCCCTCTAGAGTATATCAGATCTAGTTTCCCCTTTCAATTGGTATCAAAGCGAGGTTGGTTAAACATACCATATCTGTTTGGTTGTACAGGCTAACACCTGAACCCCAAGATCCCAAACTAGATCCTTCTGTTATATTTTATTATTAGATTTATTTTGCACAAATCATGGCTCAAAACAAAGATTATGCTAGCACCAGACCTCCAGTGTGCAATCTGTCAAAGTTTGCACTTTGGAAAGCAAGGATTAGACTCTACATGAATTCTATTGACGAAGATATTTTTAATTCTGTTTTGACAGTGTGTCCAAGACCCCCAGAAAGCACAAGCACAAATGCTGTTCCACCTCCATCAGGAACAGATGCTGACATCAAAAAGTGGAAAGTAGCTGATGCCAAGGCAATGAACATTCTAGCTCAGATAATGTCAGATGACATTTTTCAAAAGATAGCTGAATGTAATTCAGCCAAGGAGATTTGGGACAAGCTCTCAGAAATAGTTTCAGGTTCAGCTGATGAGAGAAAGGACAGAAGATCCCATCTCATCTCCCAATATGAGAACTTCAAGAAGGGAGAAACTGAGTCAGTGGGAGACATGTACAACAGACTGAGTCTAATTGTCAGTGAACTGAGGACATTAGACAAAGAGATCTCACTGACAGAACTTAATGACAAGATCCTAATGTGCTTCCCCAGCACCTGGGATTCAAGAATCTGGCCAATTAAAGATGCCAGAAGTCTGAATGAGATCACCACGGAAGCCTTGTTGGGTAAGCTCAAATCTTATGAGCTACTCATCAAGAACAGAGAGGAAGAACAGAAGGCTGCTTCACCAGCCACAAGAAAGGAGAAGACTATAGCATTCAAGGCAACTGAAGATCTGCCTGAAGAAAAAGGAACAGGCAATGATGAACTTCTCAGCTTGCTGGCCAAACGATTCTATAAGATGGCCAGAAAGGACTTCAGAAGAAGATCATACAAGGAGCAGGACAAGCCAAGGTATGACAAGTCCATTGGCAATAACAAAGACATTATTTGCTTTGGTTGCAGGAAACCAGGGCATATAGTTCCTGACTGTCCAGAAAACAAGAACAAGGACAGAAGGGACAGAAAAGAAAGAAGAAAGGAGAAAGACTCCAAAAGGAGTGGCAATAGCAAACCCTCTTCCAGCAAAAATAAGCATACAAGGAAAGGATTTGTTGTTGAATCCTGGAGTGAGACTGAAGAGGAGTCAGAAGCCTCTTCCAGCTCCAGTGATGATGAGGATGATGCAGAGGAAAAGGAGTTCTGCATGATGGCAATCAATGCCTCACAACACAACTCAGAGGAAGAGGAGTCAGAGTCAGACTCAGAGACTCAACCTGAAGAAGATCAGGTAATCAGCTCTTTTGATTTTACTTCAGAAGATTTTAAATCTGAATTTAAAGCACTATGTTTAGACCTACTAAAGTCTGAGAAAGAGATCATCTCTCTCAGAAATCAATTATCTGAACAAAGTGTTTTAAAATCAGAAAACCTCAAACTCTCTCAGGAGTTGGAGAACTATAGGGAACAGATAGCTACACTGAAAAGTGAGCTCTCTGAGGCCAAGAAGCTTGAAGAATCTCTCAATGGGAGAAGCCTCAAGCTGATGGACATCACAAGCACAGTGAACTCAAGATTCAACAGTACACTGGGCTTGGGTGCCTCATCCAGCCAACCTATTGTTCTAACAACTCCTATCAAGTTCATTTCTGACAAGGGAAAGGGAGTTGTAGAGGTTGCCAGGAAAAATTCTGATCTGCCTCAGAAAACTAAAGTCCAGCACAAATCGTCGAACGGAGATCGACGATCGCCGAATGAAGATCGACGATCGCCGAACGCAGCTCGACGATCTCAGGACAAATCGTCGAACGCTGATCGACGATCTCAGCCAAGATCGTCGAACGCTGGTCGACGATCCCATATACCTGACCTCAGCCATAGTCGACCGTCGAACGGAGCTCGACGATCTGACCCACGATCGTCGAACGCAGCTCCAAGATCGTCGAACAGAGGTCAGAGCTCTGGAAATTTTTTCAAAGGCAAGTCAAAATTGAATCCTGAGGGTTTTTCATCCCAAACCTTTAACCCTTATACTGAATGGATTATACCTCCAAGGAGATATCATCCTGAAGGATATAAGAGTCAGCCAGGGATGTCCTTCATTTCTGAATTTAGAGTATATCAAATCTAGTTTCCCCTTTCAATTGGTATCAGAGGTTATCAACCTAGGCCCAAGGTAAACTGGGTCAAAAACAAGTAAATTGCTTTATGTGCAGGTGAAGACCTATCCAACATCTAACCAGCAATGGTATTTGGATAGTGGGTGCTCTAAGCACATGACAGGGAACAAGGACAACCTCAATTCCTTTAGAGCCAAGCTTGGACCCAAAGTTATCTTTGGTGATTCCAACTTTGGACAAACTAAAGGATATGGTGCAGTCCAGATTGGTTCAGTAACCTTCAAGAAGGTAGCATATGTGGAAGGACTGAAGCACAACCTAATCAGCATCAGTCAGCTATGTGATGAAGGCTACCAGGTGACCTTCAGCAAAACCTTATGCAAAATCAAGTCAGAGGACAACACAACTGTGTTGACAGGTAAAAGGAAAGGTAACATCTACCTAGTAGATTTTCTTTCAACTTCTATAGATATCTGTTTATTTAATTCAGTATGTAGACCAAATGTTTTATGACATAAGAGATTAGGACACCTAAACCTTAGAACTATTGCTAGGCTCTCCAAGGACAACCTTGTTAGAGGACTACCTTCTGGCCCCTACAAGAAGGAAGGACTATGCAAGGCTTGTCAATTAGGCAAGCAAACTAAAAACAGTTTTAAGTCACTTAATAAGAGTGATTCACCTAGGATATTGTATCTGTTACACATGGATCTATTTGGACCCATCACAGTACAAAGCTTAGGAGGGAAATCCTACACTTTAGTAATTGTAGATGACTTCTCTAGATTCACTTGGGTGTTCTTTCTAAGGAAGAAGTCTGATAACTTTAAGTGTCTGACAGAGTTTCTCAAATGTATACAGATTGAGTTCAATACTCACATTGCCCTGATCAGAAGTGATCATGGGACAGAGTTTGATTCTCTTCTTATGCAAGAGTTCTGTCAGAGTGAAGGGATCAGGCACACTTTCTCAGCTCCTAGAACTCCTCAACAAAATGGGGTAGCTGAAAGGAAAAATAGAACCCTTATTGAATCTGCCACTACATTGTTGTCAGATGCTCATCTACCTCTATCCTTTTGGGCAGAGGCAGTGAACACCTCCAACTATGTGCTGAACAGAAGTCTGATACATAAACTGAAGGGAAAAACTCCCTATGAATTACTCAAAGGGAAGAAACCTAAAGTTGACTATTTCAGAATTTTTGGTTGCATTTGCTATATTCACAATAATGATAAGAAATATTTAGCAAAATTTCAAGCCAAAGCTGATGAAGGAGTGTTTCTGGGATACTCCATGATCAGCAAGGCCTATAGGGTCTATAATAAATCATCATTGAAAATTGAGGAATCTGTTCATGTTTCTTTTGATGAAACTAACATGTCTTTCAAGGAGAAGATTTCTTCTACCATAGAACCTTTGCAGGAACACTCTCTAGTTGAAGATATGAACAAGTTACAGGTTGCTCAAGAGGATGAAAGCAGTGAAGATGAAGGGAATGCTCAACACATTGAAGCTCAGCTTGAAGAGCCAGTTGTTGTACCACAAGAGGAAACAACAACACAGGTTGGTGAACAATCAACACCCCCTGTTGATTTAGTAACATCAAGAGACCATCCAATTTCCCAGATAATTAGAGAAATCTCAGCTGGTGTGCAAACCAGAAATCAGGTCAACCAAAACCTGTTGCACACCTGCTTCCTTTCTCAAATTGAACCTCAGTCCATTCAAGATGCAGAGCAAGATCCACACTGGATCATTGCCATGCAAGAGGAGTTGCATCAATTTGAGAGAAACAAAGTATGGGAACTAGTGCCAAAGCCTAAGGATCATTCCATTGTTGGAACAAAATGGGTATTCAGGAACAAACTGGATGATCAAGGAGTAATAATAAGGAACAAGGCAAGGCTAGTTGCCCAAGGATATTCTCAAGAAGAAGGAATTGACTACGACCAGACCTTTGCACCTGTTGCAAGATTAGAAGCCATCAGGATATTTTTAGCTTATGCAGCTCACAAAGGCTTCAAGGTTTATCAGATGGATGTCAAGAGTGCCTTCTTAAATGGAGACATCAAAGAGGAAGTCTATGTCAGACAACCTCCAGGTTTTATCTCTCCAACTTATCCTGATTATGTTTTTAGATTAAATAAAGCATTATATGGTCTCAAGCAAGCTCCTAGAGCATGGTATGAGACCCTAGCATGCTTTCTCTTGGAAAATGGTTTTATCAGGGGTAGAGTAGACCAAACTCTTTTTATTAGAACCCATAAGTCCCATACCCTACTAGTACAGATTTATGTAGACGATATCATTTTTGGTTCTACTGACTCAAAATTGTGCAGAAGGTTTTCTAACCTAATGCATTCTAAATTTGAGATGAGTAGCATGGGTGAGCTATCCTTCTTCCTAGGATTGCAAGTCAAACAACATGCTGAAGGCATCTTTATTTCTCAAACCAAATATGCTAATGGGCTGGTTAAGAAATTTGGCATGTCTGAGGCATCTTGTATGAAAACACCCATGCCTACCAATTCTGTATTGGATGCTGATGAACATGGGAAACCTGTTGATCAGACAACATATAGAGCAATGATTGGCTCTTTACTGTATCTTACAGCTAGTAGACCAGATATAATGTTTGCTACATGTATATGTGCTAGGTTCCAAGTTAGCCCTAGAGAGTCACACCTCACATTAGTAAAGAGGATTCTTAGGTATGTTAAAAGTTGTCCAAATCTAGGTCTCTGGTATCCAAAAGATTCAGCATTTGAGTTAACTGGATTCTATGATGCTGATTATGCTGGATGCAGAATTGACAGGAAAAGCACCAGTGGAACTTGTCAGTTCCTTGGTGATAGACTTGTCTCTTGGTTTTGCAAGAAACAAACATCTGTGTCAACTTCAACTGCTGAAGCTGAATATATGGCTGCAGGTAGTTGTTGTTCACAAATACTGTGGATTCAAAATCAACTCCTAGACTATGGTTACAACTTAGAGAAGTCAAAAATCTTTTGTGACAATACAAGTGCTATTTCCATAGCTCAAAATCCAGTCCTCCATAGTAGGACAAAACACATAGAGATTAGGCATCACTTCTTAAGGGACAATGTTGAAAAGAATAAAATTGAACTGCAATATATCCCAACTGATTTACAAAGGGGAGATATTTTCACCAAGCCTTTGGATGAAAAGAAACACACTTTCTTCCTAAATCAGTTAGGAATGTTAGATGGAGGAAGTCTTAATTAATACCCAAGATTTTGAAAGCTAAAAATTGACCAAGACTAGGCAAAATTCTGATTTTTCTTAATGTCTAGGATTTTCTGATCTCTGAACTGCGTTCGACGATTTCCCCAAAGATTGTCGAACGGAGTTCGACGATTTCCAGAATCGTCGAACTGAGTTCAGCGCCCCTCAGATAGTATGAACTATCTCTTCCGGTCAACGATCGTCGAACGGCGCTCGACGATTTTGTTCACTGAACGATCGTCGAACGGAGCTCGACGCCTTTCCAGATCGTCGAACGGAGATCGACGATGTTGGAGTCTCTTCAGATTCCTTTCGAAGCCTCGATCGTCGAACTGAGTTCAACGATCTTTCCAATTCTGCATCGAACCCTAATATAAAACTCATTTTTCGCCGTCGTTCTCTCTTGCGCTTTCAATTTCTCTGCAAGAATTTTCTTCCCTCCAAACAGTTCTACGCTTGTTCGGTTTGTTTGTTAAGTTTTTGCAGGTACCATGGCCGTCTCAGTTGCTGTCCTCGCCGCAATGAAGTTTGATGCAGGATTTGACATTGATCTGGAATCCTTCAACACCACTGATCAAATCTTTCAGGACATCCTGAGTTTATTCAAGGATCAGCATTTGTCTGCCCTCATGACCACAAGAATCAAACTTGCCTCAGATGAAATAAAAGAATGGGTTTATACTGCTCACAATCTAGACAACAACACCATAGTTGGATCTATTGCTGGAACCCAGGTACCTCTGACCCCAACAGTTTTAACAGAGGTTTTTGGCTTGAGAAATGGTGAAGACACTGCTGAACTATCTGGAGAGGAATTTTCTGATATACTTGCCAGGATGGGTCATCCAGAGGGAAACCCTAGCAAGTTGTTTAAGAGGAACTTGTCAGTTGAATACAGGTTTCTAGCTGATGTTGTAGGCAAGGTGCTATTGGCAAAGCATTCTGCACATGATACCATCTCCAGACATCAGCTCTGCCTCATGGGAGCTCTGGTAGATAGGAAAAGCTTAAACTGGGGAGAGGTCTTCTTTGACCTGATAAAGAAGAAGATTAATAAAATCTTTGTAAATTTTGGAAGAATTCTTGGAGTTTTCCTTCAGGCAAGGTGCCCTGCTCTGCTGGTCTCCTCTGGAGTGCACATCAATGCCTCCAAGAGACTCACCTGTGCCCTATTTGGGAAGTGGGATAGGCAAATTAGCAAACCCAGCAGGCCCTCTTCAACTGCTCCTTCAGGCACCAGGACTCAAAGAGTCACTCCCCCCAGGTCTCTGCTCCTGCAGAAGACCTGCCTGCTGCTAGTGCTGCTTCTCCTCCTCCTCCAAGTCCAACCCTACCTATTCCATCCACCACTCCAGCTCCATCCACCATTACAATCTCCAGCCCATCTCCAACATCTATTCCATCTCCAGCAACAATTTCATCACCTCCAGTAGACCAATTCCACCCATTATTCTCATATCCACCACCAGATGTCACCTCATCTCCATCCCTACCATCATTCACCCTTCTGGATGAATCCTACATGGATGATTCCCCCTCTTCTCCTCCAGAATTACCATCCTCTTCAACATCTTTCCAAGATCTTCTCCACCACATCATTGACCAACCCACATTCACTCCCTCCATATCCATCCCCCTGTCCTCCATCTCCACAATCCCCTCTCCTGAGCCATTCATTCCACCATTCAGCCCTCCACTTCCAGCTTCCTCAGCCATCCCAATACCATCTACCTCTGCTCCTCTTCTTGAGCAAGTAGATCTCTCAGCCCTTGCTGATAAGTTGTATGAGCTCATTGCCCCCAGGCTCTCCCTCCTCTTGGAGGCCTCTTTGACTCCTCTACACTTGTCAGTGGCAGCCCTCTCTGCCAGGTTTTCCTCTCTCCTTCCTCAAGCAGCACCTCCAGCAGTGTGCCTTGATACAGAGGTATCTGCATCCAGGCAGGGGGAGATGCCCTATGAAGCCAGCCTTCATGCTGCTTGTTGCTGCTGCTTCTGCTCCTGCTGTTGTTACTGCTACTGCTGCTGCTGCTGTGTTGTATCTGCTGCTCCTGTTACTGCTGCTCCAGTTCAGGCTCCTACTCCAGTCTTAGCAATAGACCTAAGGTCTTTGCTCTCTGCATTTGATACTGTATATTACAGCTACCTCCCAGAGCCAAATGCTGTCCAGCCCCCAGAAGATCTGTCCAAGGCTCTGGTGCCTCTCTCTGGCTGTGACCCCAACATTCTTTCCTCTTTTGTACTCTCAGTGATGACTGCTGCTGCTGCTGATGAAGAAAAGGCTGTATCTGCTTCTGAAACTATCTTTGCTGCTGCTGAAGAAAATGTTCCAACTGCTGCTGAAATTCAAATTGTTTCTGATGAGCCCACATCCCAGGATTTTCTGATGACAGAGGCTGCTGTTTTTGAGCCTGCTGAAGATTTTGTTGTTGTTTCTGAAGCTGCTGCTGCCATCATTCCTGAAGTAACCAGTGTTGTTTCTGCTGTTGCTCCTATATCTATTGTTACATCTGCTGCTGTATCTGTTTCTGTTGCTCCCTCTGCTTCTGCCCCATCTGTTGTTGTTCAACTGAAAGAAGATTTGATGAAGAGGATTGATGCTTTATATGATGCTCAGAGCTCTGAATCTGATGACTACAACACTGCCTCTGATGATTCTTCTGCCACCATTGCAAGGAAAAGGAAGGCAAGAAGTAAGGCAATGAAAAGGGTTCCACCTGCCAAAGTAAAAGATGATAATGATATTCCATACTATATTCTGCACAACTGTCCAATTACTGAACATTGGATGCAGTTCTCTAAAAATTAGCTAAAAGAAATGAAGAAGAAAAGGAAGTATGAGAAGGGCTCCTCCCAGTTCAAGCACCCTCATCCTCCTCCACCACCTCCACCTGATGCAGGTGCAGGTGGCAGCTCTGCAAGCCAAGCCCCATCTAGAAGCCAGGCTCCCTACCAACCCCATGCTAGAACCTATCAAAGGGAAAGCCAGTCTAGGGGCTCTTACTCTAGGAGGGGAGGATATAGGGGAAATCAAAGAGAGACTCAAGTTTATTCTAAAGGGCATTCCAGGCAGCATCCTTACTCCAGGGGAGGACATGCTTCATCTGATACTTCTTCTGGTCCATTCCCCTATAAGCTCAAAGAAACTGAGACTGCCAGGACTCCTCAAGATAATTCTTCCAACAGGTATGAGCCACCTGTACCATTTGAGGACCCTGAGAAGAATCCTGTTGCTTGGACTGCTAGGATGAAGGAGTTGGCTACATTAGACCAGATAAAGAAAGCCAGAGAGCAAGGCCTGGACACCTCTAATATTTCTACAATATCAGAATAAAGACAGAAAGAATTAGAAAGATATGCCTCCAGCAAGTTCTTTGATGCAGACAGATACATGGAGTTGCATCCAGCTGCAGTGGTTCCCAGGACTTCAAAGCAAACATATTTGGGTGCAGCTGATGATACTAGATCCAACAAAGAAGCTTTAAATCCTAACAGAGAAATAAAAATGGTAAAAGGCAAAGAGAAAAAGTAACTCTGTAAGGTGACAATCCTTGGTTTTTTCTGACTGCTGTCTGGATATCATGTTATATATATTTCACTGTGATGTTTCTGCATTGTGTCTAGCTGCTATTGTTTTCATGTTTTTCTGATTGTATGATGTTATTTGATTTTTCCAAAGTCTGTAAATAGTAATCCTAACCCAAATAGGGGGAGATTGTTGGAACACCCTATTACTAATTTGGGTCAGGATCACTATGTCTCTAGGAATCTGTGTTTGACCTTCTGTATAGCTTAATAGGTCAATTAGAATTGAGTCTAAGTGTTAGAAGTCTAGGATTGGAAGCTGCCCTGAAGACCAAGTTTTTCTGTAGACCAAGTCTAATCGTCGAGCTCAGCACGACGATTCGTCGAACTCCGGTCGACGATCGTCTAGCTCAACTTCGACAGATCGTCGAGCTCCATTCGACGATCGCTGAGCTCAACCTCATAATATCGTCGAGCTCCACTCGACGATCGCTGAGCTCAACTTCGCAATATCGTCGAACTCCATTCGACGATCGCTGAGCTCAGATCGACAATTATCTTGCTACTTGGATTTTCCAGTTCGCTGAGCTCAGCTCGACGATAGCAGAGCTCAGTTCGACGATTTCAGTTATCTTTCAGAATTCAAATTTAAATCAGATAGAAGTTATTCTGCATTTAATTCAGAAGATCTGCCAGCCGTTTTCATTTACTTCTGGAGCAAGTTTCAAGGGATTTTTTAAGGAACAATTCAGTGGACTTTCCTTCAGAAGAAATTATGCAATTAAGGCTGTAATCAATGCAGACCAACGGCTATCTTTGACAGAGTGATATTCTATTCTGGCACAGAGAATAAAAGACAGAATGTTTTTTGAATCAAGACAGAGAAGAACAAACAAAAAAAAAGAGATTGACAAGAAGAGGACACACAACTCAGAATACAGAGACTCTTTCAAAATATTCTGTCAACAAGAATTCTGAAGAACACTCATCAGAGAGATCAAGCTTTCAAAAATCTTCAGATCTCTTCAGCTCTCAAAGTGTTCAAGGCCAATATCACTTCAAGACTCCAGACACTCAACATTTCAGCTTGCTGAAATCATCTTTTGCTGGAGATCTATCTTTGAAGGCCTATCACCCTCAGCAAAGCTCATCTTCCTGAAGATCAAGGACTCAGGGGGAGCTTTGACATCAATCCACTTAGTCTTCTCAGTTGATTGAGAAAGAGAAGACTGCCATCACTCTCTCACCCCCACTCTGTAAAGGGTTTTTCAAACTCCCTTCAAAAGTTTGAATCTGGTTTTTGAGCACCTTGTCAAAAGCTCATTGGTGGCAAGACACCTGATCAAAAAATCTGATTTAGTTTTTGAGCACCTTATCAAAAGCTCATTGGTGCCCAGGACACCTGATCAACTCATCCTGCAGTGGATTCCTACCTAGGGTGGTAGAAGAGTGGATGTACCCAAGTTTGGGGAACCACTATAATTCCTTGTGTCATCTGGTTCTATATGTTTTCTTTTTGTTTCTGGCCTAGATTTTCTTGTGCTTAGTCTCTGCATAGCTTAGTTTTGTGATTAGTTTTATTTATGCTTCCCTGCTCACACTCATTACAACAATTGTTGTAAAGCTTTGCAAAAGTTTTTCTTTGTGTTCAAAAAGCACCATATACTCTATTCACCCCCCTCTAGAGTATATCAGATCTAGTTTCCCCTTTCAAAGGCAAGGCTAGTTGCTCAGGGATACTCTCAAGAAGAAGGAATAGACTACAACCAGACTTTTGCACCTGTTGCAAGATTAGAAGCCATCAGAATATTTCTAGCCTATGCAGCACACAAAGGCTTCAAGGTCTATCAGATGGATGTCAAAAGTGCATTCCTAAATGGGGACATCAAAGAGGAAGTTTATGTCAGACAACCTCCAGGTTTTATCTCTCCAACTTTTCCTGATTATGTTTTTAGACTAAATAAAGCATTATATGGTCTCAAGCAAGCTCCTAGAGCATGGTATGAGACCCTAGCATGCTTCTTTTGGAAAATGGTTTTATAAGGGGTAGAGTATACCAAACTCTTTTCATTAGAACCCATAAGTCCCATACCTTACTAGTACAAATTTATGTAGACGATATAATTTTTGGCTCTACTGACTCCAAATTGTGCAGAAGGTTTTCCAACCTAATGCATTCTAAATTTGAGATGAGTAGCATGGGTGAGCTATCCTTCTTCCTAGGATTGCAAGTCAAGCAACATGCTGAAGGCATCTTCATTTCTCAAACCAAGTATGCAAATGAATTGGTTAAGAAATTTGGTATGTCTGAAGCATCTTGTATGAAAACACCCATGCCTAGTAATGCTGTATTGGATGCTGATGAATATGGGAAACATGTTGATCAGACAACATATAGAGTAATGATTGGCTCTTTACTATATCTTACAGCTAGTAGACCAGATATAATGTTTGCTACATATATATGTGCTAGGTTCCAAATAAGCCCTAGAGAGTCACACCTAACTTTAGTAAAGAGGATTCTCAGGTATGTTAAAAGTTGTCCAAATCTAGGTCTCTGGTATCCAAAAGATTCAGCATTTGATTTAACTGGATTCTCAGATGCTGATTATGCTGGATGCAGAATTGACAGGAAAAACATCAGTGGAACTTGTCAGTTCCTTGGTGACAGACTTGTCTCTTGGTTTTGTAAGAAACAAACTTCTGTGTTAACTTCAACTGTTGAAGCTGAATATATGGCTGCAGGCAGTTGTTGTTCACAAATCTTGTGGATTCAAAACCAACTCCTAGACTATGGCTACAACTTAGAGAAGTCTAAAATCTTTTGTGACAAAACTAGTGCTATTTCTATAGCTCAAAATCCAGTCCTCCATAGTAGGAAAAAGCACATAAAGATTAGGCATCATTTCTTAAGGGATAATGTTGAAAAGAATAAAATTGAACTACACTATATCCCAACTGACCTGCAAAGGGGAGATATTTTCACCAAGCCATTGGATGAAAAGAAACACACCTTCTTCCTAAATCAGTTAGGAATGTTAGATGGAGGAAGTCTTTAATAATATCCAAGATTTTGAAAGATTAAAAATTGACCAAGACTAGGCAAACATTCTGATTTTTCTTAGTGTCTAGAATTTTTCTGATCTCTGAACTGCGCTCGATGATTTGCCCCAAGAACGTCGAACGGAGATCGACGATTTTAAAAAATCGTCGAACTGAGTTCAGCGCCTCTCAGATAGTATGAACTATCTCTTCCGGTCAACGATCGTCGAACGGCGCTCGACGATTTTGTTCTCTGAACGATCGTCGAACGGAGCTCGACGCTCTCCAATATCGTCGAACGGAGATCGACGATGTTGAAGACTCTTCAGATTCCTTTAGAAGCCTCGATCGTCGAACTGAGTTCAACGATCTTTCCAATTCTGCGTCGAACCCTAATATAAAACTCATTTTTTCGCCGTCGTTCTCTTTTGCGCTTTCGATTTCTCTGCAAGATTTTTCTTTCCCTCCAAACAGTTCTACACTTGGTCGTTTTGTTTGTTGAGTTTTTGCAGGTACCAATGGCTGTGTCAGCTGCTATTCTTGCTGCAATGAAGTTTGATGCTGGTTTTGATATTGATATAGAATCCTTCAGCACGACTGACCAGATTTTTCAAGATATACTGGGTTTGTTCAAGGACCAGAATCTGACAGCAATAATGACCACCAGGATCAAGTTGGCTTCTGATGAAATAAAGGAGTGGGTTTATACTGCCCATAATCAAGATAACTCTACCATTTTTGGATCTATAGCTGGAACTCAGGTACCCTTGACCCCAACAATTCTATCAGAAGTTTTTGGGTTGAGAAATGGAGAAGATTCTGCTGAATTATCTGGAGATGAGTTTTCTGAACTGCTTGCCAGAATGGGTCATTCAGAGGGAAACTCTAGCAAGCTCTTCAAAAGGAATCTGTCTGTAGAATATAGGTTCCTGGCAGATGTTGTTGGGAAGGTGCTACTGGCAATGCACTCAGCCCATGATACAATTTCAAGATATCAGCTCTGCCTCATGGGAGTTCTTGTGCATAAGAAGAATCTGAATTGGGGAGAGGTTTTCTTTGACCTCATCAAAAAGAAAATCAACAAAAGTTTTGTTATCTTTGGGAGGATCATTGGAGTGTTTCTGCAGCACAGGTGCCCTGCCCTGCTGGTCTCCTCTGGAGTTCACATCAATGCCTCCAAGAGATTGTCTTGTGCCCTCTTTGGAAAGTGGGACAGACAAATCAGCAAGCCTAGCAGGACCTCCTCCAGTACTCCTTCAGGCACAAGGACTCTAAGAGTCACTCCTCCACAGGTCTCTGCCCCTGTAGATGACCTGGCTGCTGTTGTTGCCTCTTCTCCTCCTCCTCCAATTCCATCCCTTCCCATACCATCCACCATTCCAGCTCCATCCACCATCATCATATCCAGCCCATCTCCAACATCCACACCTTCTCCAGTACCTGTTCTTTCAACACCAGAAGAACAATTCCACCCACTATTCTCCTACCCTCCACCAGCTATCACCTCATCACCCTCCATTCCATCCTTCACCCTAATTGATGATTCCTTTATGGATGATTCCCCATCATCTCCTCCTGAGTTACCCTCATCCTCCACTTCATTTCAAGACCTTCTCCACCAAATCATAGACCAACCAACATTCACCCCATCCATCTCCATTCCCCTGTCCTCCATATCCACCCTACCCACACCTCAGCCATCCCTTCCTCCATTCACCAGCTCTCCACCACCAGAACCCTCAGCTGCTCCTATCTCTTCTACCTCTGCTCCAGCCCTTGAGCAAGTAGACCTCCCAGCCCTTGTTGACAGGCTGTATGAGCTGCTTGCCCCCAAGCTCTCTCTGCTGTTGGAGACCTCCTTAGCTCCACTCCACCTGTCAGTGGCAGCCCTTTCTGCTAGGCTCTCTTCCCTCTTCCCTCAGGCAACAACTACAGCAGTGTGCCTTGATCCAGACATGTCTGCATCTAGGGAGGGGGAGATGCCATATGAAGTGAATCTTCATGTTGCTGCTGTTGCTGTTTCTATAAGCTGTCTGTCTACTGCTGCTGCTATTACTGCTTCTTCTGCTGCTCCTCCTATTGCTGTTGTTGTGCCTCAAGCACAAAGTCACATTTCAACTGCAGTCCTTGCAATAGACCTAAGGTCTTTGCTATCAGTTTTTGATTCTGCTTACTTCAGCTGTCTGCCAGAGGTCAATGCTGTCCAGCCTCCAGAAGATTTATCCAAGGCACTTGTGCCTTTTTCTTGCTGTGACCCTAGCATTATCACCTCCTTTATAAATTCAGTAATTGTTGCTGCTGAAAATGTTGATGCTGCTGCTTTTTCTGAAGAATGTGTTATTATTGCTTCTGATATGGTTGATACTGCTGCTGAGAATGTTAATACTGATGCTGAAGTTTCTGTTATGTCTGATGAACCAATTTCCAAGGAAATTCTGATGTCAGAGGCACCTGAATTTGAGCCTTCTGCAATTTCTGATGATATTCCTTCTGCTTCTATTGTTGTTAGTGAATCTGCTGTTACTGTTGTTGTCACCTCTCCATTATCTATTATTGTTGTTGTTACTGCTTCCATTCCATCTGCTGCTGTCTCTGCTGTTACCACCTCAACACCTGCTGCTACAACCTCTACCTCATCTGCTTCTGAACAACTCAAGAAGGATCTAATGAAGAAAATAGATGCTCTCTATGATGACCAGAGTTCTGAATCTGATGAATTTAAAACAGACTCTGATGACTCTTCTACTACCATTGCCAGGAAAAGGAAGGCAAGGAGCAAGGCTATGAATAGGGTACCTCCTGCCAAAGTTAAGGATAACAATGACATTCCATACTACATTCTCCATGACTGTCCTATTTTTGAACACTGGATGCAATACTCCAAGAACCAGCTGAAGGCAATAAAGAAGAAAAGAAAATATGAGAAGGGTTCATCCCAATTCCAGCACTCTCATCCTCCTCCACCACCTCCTCCTGATGCAGGTGCAGGTGGAAGCTCTGTAGCTCAACCCCCAGCCAGAAGTCAGGCCCCCTATCAGCCTCATGCCAGATCTTACAATAGGGGAAGCCAATCCAGGGGATCTCAATCAAGGAGAGGAGGATATAGAGGTAATCAAAGAGATATTCAAGTCTACTCCAAAGGTTACTCCAGGCAGCACCCATACTCTAGGGGAGGACAAATCTCTTCTAATACAACATCTGGTCCTTTCCCTTACAAGCTGAAAGAAACTGTGTCTGTCAGGCCTCCTCAAGACAATCCCTCCAACAGATATGAGCCTCCTGTGCCTTTTGAGGATCCTGAAAATAATCCAGCTGCTTGGACTGCAAGAATGAAGAAACTAGCTGCACTGGATCAGATTAAAAAGGCCAGAGAGCAAGGAATAGACTCTTCCAACATTTCAACAATGTCTGAACAGAGACAGAAAGAGCTAGAGAGATATGCTTCAAGTAAATTCTTTGATGCTGACAGATATATGGAATCACACCCTGAAGCTGTAGTTCCCAGGACTAAAAAGCAAACATATTTGGGTGCAGCAGATGATACCAGGTCAAACAAAGAATCCCTCAATCCTAACAGAGAGATTAAACTTGTTAAAGGCAAAGAGAAGAAATGATATTGTAAGGTGACAACTTCTGTGATTTTTGATTACTATCTGGATGCTATATATCTCTGTGATTCTGCAATGTCTAGCTGTTGTTTTTCTGTTTTGCTGATTGTATGTTGTTATTTTAATTTTTCCAAAGCTTGTAAATAGTAATCCTAACCCAAATAGGGGGAGATTGTTGGAACACCCTATTACTAATTTGGGTCAGGATCACTATGTCTCTAGGAATCAAATGCTTGACCTCCTGTATAGCTTAATAGGTCAATTAGAATTGAGTCTAAGGGTTAGAAGTCTATGTTTGGAAGCTGCCCTGAAGACCAAGTTTTTTGCTTGGAGACTAAGTCATATCATCGAGCTCAGCATGACGATTCGTCGAACTCCGATCGACGATCGTCTAGCTCAACTTCGACAGATCGTCGAACTCCATTCGACGATCGCTGAGCTCAACCTCATTATATCGTCGAACTCAGTTCGACGATCGGTGAGCTCAGGTCGACGATTTTGACTCTGCTTTGGATATTTATCTCTGAGCTCAGTTCGACGATCTTTGAGCTCAGATCGACGATATTTTTGCTGCTGTATATTTCCAGATCGCTGAGCTCAGCTCGACGATAGCAGAGCTCAGTTCGACGATTTCAGATAACTTCCAGGATGTTTCTAGATTCAAATTCAAATCTGTTAAGGAGTTATTCTGCAATTAATTCAGAGATTTCCTAGCCGTTTTCATTCATTTCTGGACCAAGTTTCAAGGGATTTTTCAAGGAATATTTCTGTGGACTTTCCTCCAGAAGAGATTTTGCAATTAAGGATGCATTTAATGCAGGCTAACGACTATACTTGACAGAGAATGTTATTCTATTCTGTACCAGAGAAAAAAAGACAGAATTTCTTTGAGTCTCACACAGGAGATACAGAGAGAGACACACAGATTATAGAGATACATTCAAAATACTCTGTCTCAAAAATAATTCTCAGGAACACACATCCAAGGAGATCAAGCTTTCTCAAATCTTCAGATCTCTTTAGTTTTCAAAGTGTTCAAGGCCAACATATTTCCAGACTCCAGACATTCAACATTTCAGTCATTGCTGAAATCATCTATTGCTGGAGTTCAATCTTTGAAGGCCTATCACCCTCAGCAAAGCTTTTCTTCCTGAAGATCTCAAGGATTCAGGGGGAGCTTTGACATCAACAATCCACATAGTCTTCTCAGTTGTTTGAGAAAGAGAAGACTTCCATCACTCTCTTACCCCCTCTCTGTAAAGGGTTTCTCAAGCTCCCTTCAAAAGTTTGAACTTGGTTTTTGAGCACCTTGTCAAAAGCTCATTGGTGGCAAGACACCTGATCAAAAAATCTAGCTTGGTTTTTGAGCACCTTATCAAAAGATCATTGGTGCCAGGACACCTGATCAACTCATCCTGCAGTGGATTCTTACCTAGGGTGGTAGAAGAGTGGGTGTACCCAAGTTTAGGGGAACCACTATATTTCCTTGTGTCATCTGATTTTGCTTGTTTTTATTTTTGTTTCTGGCCTTGATTTTTCCGTGATTAGCTTTTGTTTAACTTAGTTCTGTGATTAGTTTTATTCTGCGTCCCTGCTCACACTTATTACAACAACTGTTGTAAAAAGATTTCAAAGCACCATATACTCTATTCACCCCCCCCCCCTCTAGAGTATATCAGATCTAACTGCACTTTCACACTTGACCGAAGTCACAACCAAACTCCTGGCTCCTTGAAGCTATTCGCGCGACCTGCACACAGCAAACCGTCAGCCTGAAACAAACCGCACGGACTGACAAACACAGACCGCAGCTCCTTGCACACCCCAACTTACTGTTCACTCAAGTTACTTTTGGTTCCTGTAGATATGCTAGGGGGGTCCTATTTATAGGCAGGGTGAGGAGTGTGGTCACCGCCCAAGAGATAGCGACACCGCCCCAGCACGCGCGATAGCAAACCTCCGTCCGCTGAGTCCGCAAGGACTTAGCCGGATACCAAGGAAAACCGTCAGGAGCAAGGCAACCATTGACGAACTCTCTCCAGTCCGCCCAAGCGATGCGGACAAGGCATCAGCCCGCAAAGCTCCAACCACTGCAGGACAGCAACCCCCTTCAATGGCAGTCCGCACCAACCCGAGGCAGTCCGCAAAACTCACACCTCAATCCGCCACAAGACTACGACCAAAGGCAGACAGTAACAGTCCGCCCGGTCACAGCGGACTTGGCGGATACGGCGGACACCATGAACTTGACACAAGGTGTGACCAAGTCCAAAACCATCAAGGGCAAATGCGAGCATGGCGGACACAAACTCCCGTCCGCCAAACACCCTAGCACAGACTGCCATCAGTCCGCAGGCTCCTCGTACTCCTGTCCAACGCAGCAGCCTCCTCCCGGACTCCAAACACCAGTCCGCCAACCGGTCTCCACAGCAGAGCACCTGCTGTAATCACCAGAACTTGACAAGGCCTCAGCCAAGCTCTAAGCCCAGTCTGCAACAGCCAATACCGTGGACACATCAGTCCGCAAGCTTCCCGCGGACATGAGCCAACCCGCCTATCAGCACAAGCTTGCACCCGCGGCCACTGAGCAATGCACCGGTCCGCAACCCTCCATCCGCTCAGGTCGCTCCTTGGCAAAGCCAATCATCAACACTCTATCCGCAGACATCAGGCCGCATAGTCCGCGGACTCCATGCAACAACCCGCTCAGAATACAGCCGGCTTCCCACTAAACCTATCACCAGGCCGCACATCACAGTCTGCCCAGTCCGCCTAGTCCGCCAATGCTGTCCACCACAGGCCGCCCGGCCTGTCCTGTCACCCACTTCCACTTCACAAAATTCAACACTCCCCCTTGAAGTGGGAAGTGGTGACCAAGCCCAGCAAGCTGCGCAAGCATTCAAAAGGCCCCTTCGATAGTGGCTTCGTGAAGATGTCAGCAAGATTATCTTCACTCCGAACATACCCGACCAGCAGAGACCCCTCCAACACCTTCTCCCTGATGAAGTGGTGATCAATCTCTATATGCTTGGTCCTGGCGTGACACACTGGATTGTTAACCAGTTTGAGAGCACTCTCATTGTCACCCCGAAGTAAAGTAGGCCCTTGCACTTCTTCATGAACATCCTCTATAAGCCTCCTCAACCAAACGTCTTCCCGAGCAGCCAAGGCCGAAGCCTTATACTCCGCCTCCATGGTTGAAACTGACACCGAGTCCTGCTTCTTGCTACACCACGAGTTGCTAGCTGAACCGCAAGTGAACACATAACCTGAAGTAGACCTTCGATCATCCGAATCACCGCCATAGTCAGCATCCGTGTACCCGAGCAACGCAAACTCCGCGTCCCTTCTATAGAGGAGTCCCATGTCAGAAGAAGCCTTGACATATTTCAGAATTCCCTTTGCCGCCACTAGATGAGATTGCCCTGGTTCAGCCATATACCGACTTACTTGGCCAACAGCATAAGCTATATTCGGCCTTGTAATCGTCAGATAAATCAAGCTCCCAACAAGAGCCCTGAACACCAAGGGATCATGAAGAACCCTTCCCTCATCTCGTCGAAGCTTCAGCCCAGATTCCAGTGGAGTAGAGCACTTCTTCCCTTCGCCTATGCCGAACCGCTTCACAATATGATCAGCATATCCTTTCTGGCTAATGAGAACCCCGCACTCCTTCCTCTCCACTTCAAGACCGAGAAAGTGATGCAACTCTCCCAAGTCTTTCATCTCGAAGCGTATAGCAAGCTCAGCCCTGAGCCTTGCTACTTCCTCCTCCGAATTCCCTGTGATGATCATGTCATCCACATACAGCAGGACCAAGACTCGTAGCTCTCCCTTCTTCTTGACGAACAAGCATGAATCCGAGTTGGAAGCAAGGTATCCACAGAATTGCAAGTATTCTGCAATCTTCCAATACCACGCTCTAGGAGCTTGCTTCAACCCATAGAGAGCCTTCCTGAGTTTGCAGACATAGTCCGGATGCTTTTCAGAGACAAAACCAAGCGTCTGATCCATGAAGATATCCTTTTCAATCTCTCCGTAAAGAAAGGCATTCTTCACATCGAGTTGCCACAACCTCCATCCCTTGCTAGCAGCCAAGGCGATCACCACTCTTACAGAAGTCATCTTTGCAACTGGACTGAATGTCTCCTCATAGTCTTCTCCATACTGCTGTGAGAATCCTCTAGCGACCAGGCGAGCCTTGAACCGATCAATGCTCCCATCAGCCTTCTTCTTCAACTTATACACCCACTTGCATGTAACCGGAGTAATGCCATCAACCTTGGGCACAAGGTCCCAGGTTTCATTCTTCTTCAGAGCATCAATCTCTTCCTTCATGGCACCTTCCCACTCCTTCACTCCAGTGGCCTCGTTGAAGTTTGCAGGCTCTCGCTCATCCAGAGGACCTGCAAAGAAGCAGGAGACAAAGCTCACTGCATTCCCATCACAGTACCGAGCTGGTGGCTTAACCACCCTCTTCGTTCTCCGAAGACACGACTCCTTGCTCACGGCTTCCGTTGCTTCTTCAGGCTCCACTCCTACCTGGGGCAAGCATTGAGCAGTGCTCCCCCTGCTTCCTGAGCCAGAAGGCTCAGCCTCGGAGTTCGAAGCAACAGGAGCTGCTGGTGAAACAGCAAGCTCCTCTTCCAAGCCTTCAGCATCCTCCACCGGTGCTTCATCAATCTTGCTACTTCCGGTTAGCTCCACCGAGCCACCTCCATATGACGTCAGCTCGTCAAAGACAACGTCACTTGACACCATAAACTTCTTCGTCACAGGGTCCATGCATTTCCATCCCTTCTTCCGCTCATCATAGCCAACAAAGACAAGTTTCCTTGCCTTCGCATCCAGCTTTGTCCGTGAAGCATCCGGGACATGCACGTAGCAAGTTGAACCGAACACCCGAAGGTGTCCCACAATCGGCTTCTCCTTCAGCAACAGCTCAATAGGAGTCTTCATGTTGATAGGGCTCAGTGGCATCCGGTTGATAACATAAGCAGCACATGACATTCCCTCCGCCCAAAAGGACCTTGGGATATCTTTCGCATGAAGCCAGCATTTGCAGGTTTCCGTCAGATGACGGATCTTCCGCTCCGCTATCCCATTTTGTTGTGGAGTGTGAGCACAAGTAAGCTCTCGTTGGATCCCGTGCTTCCTGCAGAAGTTAGAAAACTCGGAGGAAACAAATTCACCCCCGTTATCAGTTCTAAGCTTCTTAACCTGCAAGCCAAGCCGGCCTTCTACCAACTCCTTGAACTCCACGAACAAACGGAAGGCTTCCGACTTCTCCTTTAAGAAGTACACCCAAGTATACCTTGAGTAGTCATCAACCAAGACAAGCATGTATCTGCTTTCACCAAGGCTGGTAGTAACCGTCGGTCCCATCAGGTCGTCATGAATACACTCCAATGGTTTCTTGCTCCTTGTTTGTGATTTATCAAACGGAAGGCGATGTGCCTTACCGTATTGACAGCCCGCACAAACATGCCCATCACCAAAGGAGGACAACTTAGGCAACCCCCTCACCAAACTTCTACTAGCCATCGCCTTCAGCTTGTCCATGCCAACATGCCCCAGCCTCTTATGCCAGATAGCAGCACTATCATTGGCTCTCATTCTATCAACATAAGCATTGGTGGAAAGAACAAATAAGTTCTTCACCCTCCTCCCAACATGAGAAACATCAGCCTTCACCGCTGATACGTTGCGAAGGAACCTCACGTCTGTTGGCCCAAACAGAACGTGATACCCAGCGTCCACCGCATTGGTCACCGAGAAGAGGTTCTTCTTCATGCCCGGCATGTGATACACACTCCTTAACATGAGTGGCCCCTGATCACTACCCAAAGACACGACCCCCTCCTTCTCTACTGCATAAACATTATTATCAGTAGTGATAATAGCTTCATTACCTGAGTACGCCTGTATGGATGTGAACTTTGATTTGTCTCCGGTGAGGTGATGACCACACCCGGAGTCCACGATCCACTCGCTGTTGAAGTCCTTAGCAGACAAGGCCCGGACACAAGTGCCCGTCATAAAAGCTCCGCCCCATCCCGCTTCTTCACTTCTCGAGCAAGCTTCCTCCTTTCCCGCAGCATGCCCAGGCTACAGTTTGACCTTGCAGTCCCGCTTGAAGTGCCCCCGCTGATGACACCGGTAGCACTTCAGATTCTTCTTCCAGTCCTTAGGAGCATTGCTCCTCTCCGGTGGATATGAAGTTGAAGTATCCTTCTCAACAGCGGCCTGCACCTTCTTCTTCTTCTTCCCTTCCCATCCTTTCTTCTTACATGAGAAGAGAGCTTCGCTGCCTTCCTGATTCAGATTCACTCCAGCCATCTGCCTTGCTAAGCTCTCCTGCGAGGCAAGCAGATTCTCCAGCTCCAGCAACGACGACTGAGTAGCCCACCCTTGAACAGATGTTACAAAGGCCACATACTCCTTCCGCAAGCCGCGGATAATGTGCCTTTTCATCTTTGCCTCAGAGATAGGCTCATCAGGATCCAGTGCCGACAGCTCAGCGCACAAGCTCTTCATGTTTAAGAAGTACTTGGAGATGGAAAGGTCTCCCTGAGTTGCCCTGGCCAACTCATTCTCCAGGAACTGAAGTCGCGCCACATTCTTCCTATTGAACAACTCATCAATTGTTGTCCAAATATCAGCAGCCGACTCACACCCAACGATGTAATCAAACAGTTCCGGAGACACGGTTCTCTTCAGAATGAACTCCGCCTTAGCATTTGTTCTTCTCCAGAGCCTAACCTGCTCAGCAGTACCGAACGCAGCAGTAACTTCCTGTCTGTCGTCACCACTAACGACTTCCCACAGCTCCTCGCCAAGAAGATAACTCTTCATGCACGACTTCCACTTCTTGAAGTTAGTCGGCATTAAGAGTTCAATGCCCAGACCTCTTGCAAAACTCCCTTCCATTGCAACACCTGTTGGCAACCTTCAGAAGCTCCGAGCAACAACACAGGTTGATCACCACTCAATCACTGAGTAACAACACTGGCTAACTTCCGCTCACGCAACTGAACCTCAGAAACCTCCCTCTGATACCATGTTAAATTTTCTCAACGTGGTCAGCAAGATAGCCCAAACACTAAATTAATATCTTCGGAATTACCCAGTTCGCACGTTGAACCAGCGGAAACCAAGGAATAGAGGTAAATCCCAACAAACAATGGAGGCACAAGCAGGTCTATTAACATTCACTTCTTTACAATCCGAGGCATACATAGCGAGACATGATTTCGCTAGTATAACAACTGTAAACAGAAAGCACCAAAAAACAAGTCGGGCGGACAGCACCGGAGTTCGCCTAGACCGCGAGGTCGCTGAGGTCGCCGAGTCCGCTGATACCGCCCGCACTTAGCTGCAGTCCGCCGAATCACCACGGAGTCCGCCGAAGCCGCGAGGCCGCGCGGACACACCATTATTCGCCTCCTGCTGAACCTGAACTGAGGAACACCCCCTACCCGCCTGAAACCGGCGGACAGGTTATTGAAGCTGGCAAAGTTGAAACAGAACTGACAAGCCGCAGAGTGACCTCCTGCTGAGTCCGCAGAGACCGCACACTTCCAAGCACTTGACCGAAGTCACAGCCAAACTCCTGGCTCCTTCAAGCTATCCGCGCGACCTGCACACAGCAAACTGTCAGCCTGAAACAAATCGCGCGGACTGACAAACACAGACCGCAGCTCCTTGCACACCCCAACTTACTGTTCACTCAAGTTACTTTTGGTTCCTGTAGATGTGCCAGGGGGGTCCTATTTATAGGCAGGGTGAGGAGTGTGGTCACCGCCCAAGAGATAGCGACACCGCCCCAGCCCGCTCGATAGCAAACCTCCGTCCGCTGAGTCCGCAAGGACTTAGCCGGATACCAAGGAAAACCGCCAGGAGCAAGGCAACCATTGACAAACTCTCTCCAGTCCGCCCAAGCGATGCGGACAAGGCATCAGCCCGCAAAGCTCCAACCACTGCAGGACAGCAACCCCCTTCAATGGAAGTCCGCACCAACCCGAGGCAGTCCGCAAGACTCACACCTCAATCCGCCACAAGACCACGACCAAAGGCAGACAGTAACAGTCCGCCCGGTCACAGCGGACTTGGCGGATACGGCGGACACCATGAACTTGACACAAGGTGTGACCGAGTCCAAAACCATCAAGGGCAAATGCGAGCATGGCGGACACAAACTCCCGTCCGCCAAACACCCTAGCACAGACCGCCATCAGTCTGCAGGCTCCTCGCACTCCTGTCCGCCCAGTCCGCTGCTCAGAATACAGCCGGCTTCCCACTAGACCTATCACCAGGCCGCACATCACAGTCCGCCCAGTCCGCCTAGTCCGTCAATGCTGTCCGCCACAGGCCACCCGGCCTGTCCTGTCACCCACTTCCACTTCACAAAATTCAACATTTCTTTCATTCTTTGCTAGCTGAGAGGCCGATAGTTTGAAGTCAGCACTCAAGAGTAAAGGGAGTTGTACGCACCCCTCAAGAGAGGCAGACATCCAAATCTCCTGGATTGGAGTAAAATCCAAGAGTGGGGTTCACCACGTAAACCGAGCTTTAGGCCTCCGATTTAGACGAGAGTCAGTCAGACCTTCCTTAACTCAATCTGGCACGACTTCGAGAGAAGCGTGTTCAAGATTTAGGAACCTCCATGGTCAAGGACCTTTACCCTATTAAGCTTAGGTTTATTTATCGTGTTTTTAATCGACTCTTGCCGAGGTGATTCTTGATCGAGTGCATTTCTATTTCATCATTCCAACCCTTCAGTGTAATCGTTTCTTTTATGCTCTCTTTATATTTAGTTCAATCAGCTCTATTTTTATTTCCTTTCTTTAAGTGCGTTTAATTTTCCCCTTAACCCTAAGATTTTTGTCGATAAAATAATAGCCTTCATGTGAGTAAGTTTACTCAACAGCTCCCGGATTTAAATACGACACTTGTGTCCCTTTGCTATAGTTCGATAGGTATACTTGCCTAGTTGGATTGCTAGTTCAGCTGCTCTCTTTTCTTAAGCAAAAGACCGGGCCATCACCACCCTACCTCCCTGGCTAAGAACCTCCATCTCCACTACCTCTTCTGCAGACTCCAGCCGGGACTGCTCTTCCCACTCAACAATGTCCCCCTTAACTGGGACAAGGACCTCTTCCTCTGCTTCTTCCACGGCCATCACCTCAGCCAGCTCCTCCAGAACTTCCTCCTCCACCTCCACTTGGGTGCAGACCTCTTACTCCACTTCCATCTCCTCTGACTCTCCTCCGGCCTTCTGCCTGGACAGCTCCTCCATCTCCTCGGCTCCTCCCTGCTTATAGATGGAGTTCGCTGCGGTGATTTTGCACTCCCATGCTACCTTAGGGTCTCCCCAGACCAGGACCTGGATCTCATCGGCGTTGAATTTCAAGCGTTGGTGAAAAGATGAGGGGATACAGCGGAAGGAGCTGATGAGGGGTTGTCCAAAGATGGCATTGTAACTACTAGGAGCATCCACGATAACGAACCTATAGTTTCTGGACTGCCCCCTACGGGTGACATGGAGTCCCGCTCCTCCTTTCTCTCGCCCGAGAACTCGAATAAGGGTCCATCCGAGGACAACACCCTCCTGGCCTCCACCTTCATTACGCAAAATGCCTTCTTGAAGACGACACTGACCGAGCTCCCGTTATCAATGAGGATTCGAGAGACAGTAAAGTTTTCAACTGCGGTCTGGATGACAAATGCATCGTAGAAAGGATCCTCATGATCCGACATGTCCTTCCCGGAGAAGGTGATCTTCTCATCCATGGGTGGGGTGTGGGATGTGGAGCCAACGCTCCAACGATACATGGTATGGAGCCTTGCCTTATGAGAGGCCTCAACTCCCACCACTCCGTAGATCACTCTAATCCCTCCTCAACCTCCAACATCAGCACTATCATCGTACCTGTCTTTGTAAGAACCCATTTTTTTCTTTTTCAAACCCGAGGGTCTTATGCCCAGAACCACTGTTTGCAGTGGCCCCGACACTCGGGAAGGCCGCCACTACAAAATGTCGATTCTGCCAGCCTTTTAGATCATCAAAGAGAGATTATTAATCATAAACTGAAATATAATTGAGTCCACAAACCTCATATATAAATGAGAAACCACAACAAGTCCATAAATATAGAAAAGAGAGAGTACTGCAATAGAACTATACAAATGAAATATAAATGGGCTTAAGCCCGGTACATCAGATCCTCACTACAATCTCTTGCAGAAGCTATAAGTAACTAATCACTCACGGAAATAGTAGTTGGTGCTCATGTGCTAGACTGGCCCACCTACATGAGCACCATACTCTGCTGGTGCTGTGTCCCCTACTGCTGCTCCCTGTCTCCCATCCGGACCCCCTATAATGTTGTGGTCCGAAAACCATTAGTCATAAAGACTAAGTCCTATCATCCCCTACCCCTCACCTATGGCTCCTAGGCACCGAGCGGGGAGGAGGAAAGGGAAGCTATGAAGGTGGAGAGTAAGCAAAGAAGGTGATGGTGGAACTAATATAACAGTTAATTTATAATGTATGAACATCTAAGGAAGAAAGGTAAAAACTAGCAGTTCTAAAATAGTAAGAAGTAAAGTTAACAAGTATAATAAACAACATATGTAGGAAAGATATGGTAAGAAGTAAGTAACCTTAACTTATATGAATGCCCATACAAACTTATAAGTTAAGGGGTCTTCTGCGAGGCTCCCATCGTATAAAAAGTTCTATACCAATTTATACGTTGGGGGTGTCGGTTGTATGTAAGTATGAGTGTAGTGATATGCTATGCCATGATTCATTAAAGCGCAACTCACGCACACGACTCTATGCACAAAGACCTTTAGTTCCCCCTATTTGGGCAGCTAGCTTCACTCCCAGGAACCTCCGTAGTGGCAAACAGAGACACAGGGTCGGGCCCCCCACTCCTAGGCGGGTATCCACACTACCAGGCCTAGCCCTTACGTATGCCCCTAGAAGGACACAATTTAGAGTCTCCGCGTACTATGCTGGCCATATCCACCCGACTTTCTTTGGCTAAGTGTCCCACACCCGTCGAGTCAAGGTATCGACGTCGGTGTGAACGACCATCCAATACCGAATACCCACCACCTTAATTTGTATCCAAATCCTTCCGAGCCACCGGCTCCCCGGACTATCCCGTCCGTTACATCTACCTTCCAAACCTACCATCCCGATGGTTAATCAAACCAACCTAACCAACCTCCCGAGCTATTGGGGTGCGTGATTGTTGAAAGTTATTAGTTGTCTGCCTAAATCACCTAGAGGGGGGTGAATAGGTGAGATGTGCGCCTTTTTGCAGAATAAAAAAAATTAGATCTATGCACAGAACTATATACCAATCAATCACAGATGAAACAAGATTTATAGTGGTTCCCCAATCTTGGGTACATCAACTTTCCCTCACCGATCTAGCAATAAACTAGACTCGGCTACTCCACTATCACGGATTGAAAAACCAATCGTATGCCTCGGAAAAACGTTCCTACAATCTCGATCCACAAAGCGGATCTACACTCGGAAGATGAAGCTTCCTACAATCTCGGAGTCAAATGCTCCTACACTCGGAGAAATATTCTCCTACAACAATGAAATATAATGAATATAGAGATACAAAGAATGAATCTTTGTCAGATCTACAAACTATGAGCCCAGATCTTACTATTCTAGACTCTTCGGCTTTATCAGAGAGGTGAAGAAAATCTCGGCATAATCAGATCTGGATCTTCTTGGCTTCACACGATCGAATAGAAGATGAAGAGTTGTGCGGCAATTTCGATCTGTAAAACCTTCTTAGTCTGAATCCTCTAAAATCGAAAACCCTAGCCGGATGAGAATCAGCGGCGGTGGCTTCGCTTCTTGGAGAGAGAGAGAGAGAGGAACAGATAGCTTAGAAAATGAATCGGCTGCAAAAACTTCTGATTAATTTTCTTCTTAGGGTTTGTCGGTTTGACAAGACCTTATATAGGATCGGTGATAATCTGTCATAATTAATTCATAATGAGGTACACATGGACCAATCACGTCAAGGCTCATTAAGGAATCTATTAATCTGGAATTAGCGAAATATTTCAAAAAACTGAAGTGACATACTCGAGTGAAGAGATTACTACTCGAGTACTTTATAGAACTACTCGAGAGAGATGAAGATAACTACTCGAGTACTTAGAGACAGTTACTCGAGTAACCTGAAGATGAACTACTCGAGTGAATAAGAACTACTCGAGTATATGGAAGTACCTACTCAAGTACTTGACCTAGAGAAATTCTGAGGGAAGAAGTTCTGGTTACTCGATTATAAATACTGGAATGCTCGAGTAGTAAATGAACTACTCGAGTACATGACTTAACTACTCGAGTAAATAGAAATTACACGAGGTGCAGACTTCTGTAACTCGAGACAGAAAGTATAAACTACTCGAGTACTATAAAGTACTACTCGAGTAATTTACTTAGAATATATCTGGAGAAGAAAATCTGTAAACCCGAGAATAAGTTGAAAACTACTCGAGTAGTTGTCTTAACTACTCGAGAGCCATAAATTGACTACTCGGGATCTACCATCCTTACTCGAGTAAGAATAATTTTACTCGATTATTAACTGAGTTATTCACTCGAGTAGGTATAGAACTACTCGAGTAAAACACTTAGTAAATTTTATTTGACAGAATTCTCTTCTCTTTGGTGAGACCAGCATCAAGTCTTTTCCAATTACTCCTAGTGCTTGAATATGAAGTGTATCCCAATTGAGAGGCTACACATGAGTCAACACCTTGGAACACACAATGAGGGATTACATTGTATGGTCCTGTGTTTGGTGACCCATTGTAGATTGATATTGGTCTACACTTGTCATTAGAGTCCTACAAACACATAACTCAACCAAAGCATCAAATACAACTTAATTCATCTTAGTTCAAGGGTGACTTCATCAAATCTGGGTTTGTGTGAATACAATACCCAACAATCTCCGCCTATTTGTAGAAGTCAGAACCCTTTACACTAAGGTGAATTATAGACATAAAAATTGCTATATAGATAAATCAGTGTAAGCAAGCATAAGGCTAGAAACAAGATTATATGATCAAAAACTTAGAATTATATAAATGTGAATTCCAAAATATCATTTCTATAATAATCATTTCCACAATTTCATATGTCCTTGTAGCTTAGACTTGGTGGTGCTGCCTGTCTTGCTTCTCTTCTTGTCTCCTCTGATAGTTATAAGGCTTGGGGTAGTACTTAGGAGATCTTGGAGGAGCAGCAGGGTTATTTCTCCCAAATTCTCTATCATATAGTCTCCTCTTGATCATAGATTTCTCATATAACTCCCATTCTTGGGAACTGTAATGAATGTTCCTGCTTTCATGGAAGTCCATAACAAGTTTGAGAGTATCCAAGATGAGGGACTTAGATGTAGGAGACCAGATCTCTGCAAATACTGGAGCTTTCCACTTATCAGCATCATAAACTGGAATTGACCTGCTGGCAGAGGGACCTTCACCATATTTTCTTTTCTTTTTAGAAGTCTGTATCTCAGGAGGAGCTTGGAGAAAAATATCTGCATGGTCATCCTCCTAGATTTAAGCATAAGAGTCTGGAGGAGGACCTTCCTGGCCTTCAGGTCTAGGAGAGAAAGTAGGTTGCAGAGGAGTAGTAGGAGCAACAGCAGCTAGAGGGTTGAGATGATGAGGAATGATATTTGGATCAGCAGCAAACTCAGGAAAGATTTGATAGTGCATCCAGATAGTAGTGTCATATGTCTGGAATTTGACACTCTGAATTTGTGCTAAGACATCATCATGAATTACTGTCATTTTTGCTTTCCAAAGCTCTTGCATGGCAGCATCACATTTTTCTAAGTATTCTTTCACCAAATTCTCCCCCTTTCTGACTTCAACAGATAGCTTAGAGATTGCATCTTCTTTGAAAGTACCAACCTCTTCACAGATCTTCATCTTTGTAGTTTCAGCTCTTTTATCCATTTCAATCTGATTACCAGCAAGGGTTACACCTTGCTCCATCACTTGACCAACACTAGTAATAGTGTGGTCTAGAGCCTTCCCACCAATTTGGAAAAGTTGTCTATGTTGGTCAGTGTTATGTTGGATTTCTGCAAATCCTCTGCTCATCGCAGTTTCCGAAGCAGTGACTTTATCATAAACAGCTTTAATATAAGCATCAAAGTAGGTTCTCTGTTCTTGAAGCAAAAGGACAATTTGAGTCATCAAATCATTGGATGAAGCAGCAGTGGCAGCAGGAAGAGCACTAGTAGAGGGAACTGGAGGAGGAGGAGCTACCCATGGAGTTATTTCTGTAATGGTGACAGAGCTTTTTGCTCTTGTAATGAGAATTAGGGCATCCCCTTCATCAGTGACTGAGGTGATGTAGGGATGTCGGATCGGAGATCTCCACGAAGCTAACGCTCTATCTCCGCTCTACACGTTGTAGATCTACCGTACCTACACAACACCTATCGCCCACAATATTTCCTCGTCACAAGAATGCAGCACAAACGACAAAGGAGGAATGGTCGACTCGAAAACAACAATCATAAATTTGAGTCGGAATATTCCCCAAGAAAACACAAAGGTTGCCACTCCTTTTTGAGAACAAGACCAAGGCTATATGCCAAGATCCGCTCAGGCAAATAGGATCTACCCGATCCGGAAATAAAAAGCCTTGCAACGGCGATTTAGATTCAAAACTTGCAGCGATTAAATTAATTGATCCGGAGAAAATGATTTGCGAAAACCACCACAACTAAAGATAAGAAATCACACAAGGGAGGGGAGAGAGATTACCCAACCGGAAAACTTTCACACAAGATAACTGTGGGAGAATCACTCTCTCCACGGATCCAACAGCGTCACACCGAAGGGTTTGCAACCTTCTTCCAAGGAGTCGCACCGAAGGAAGCCGCGCCAGAGTCGCACCGAACAGATGGAGGGAGCAAGGGGGCGGCGGTTTCACACCACAACCAGGGGCGGCGGCGGCTTGGAGAGTCCTCCTCTTGGCCGAATTTCTCAATAAGAGTTTAGGGTTAATTCTTGTCTAATGATCTCATAACAAAGCCTCCTTATATAGGAGTTACAAACAAGCCTTAGCCCTTCATGATGGAGATGTAATCTCATCCATCCGAATGGCTAAAGGCACACCAACATGAAAAATGTTCTAAATTTAAAATAATAAAACATGCAATGAATATAAAATTATCACTTAAACATGGGATAATTTTATATTCCAAATATAAAATAGAGTGCAAGAAAGGAAATAAATAAGGCTAATGTGTTGCAGTGGCGGTAGCACGCCGCGGGCGGAGGTTATAGCGTAGCCTTCCGTTAGCATCATCGTGCCGCCTCACATCCTTGAGTTGTATTGCCTTATCAACCAGATCATCATCAGCATCGTCAACATCGTCTTCAAATGGTGGAGGAGGGGGCACGACATCAATCCTCCCCCGCTCAAATGCATGCATCTCCGTTGCGTGGTCCAAGCGATAGCGGTGAAGGTGAGCGACATCCAAACTTTGCAGCTCCGTCTCGAGTAGCCAAGAGTCATCCGAAGGGGGAGGGGGCCGATCACGCCAACGGATGAGAAAGCGGTGGGTGTCGCCATCAGCAGTGGTAACAGACTCAGCATCAAGTATCATCTCTGGAGTGGAAAACGTCCGTGGAAACCTGGGGAACATATTAGCAGTAGGCAGGAAAGAAGGCAACTTACCATCCGATGATATACCTGTGGGGACCGAAAGAGAGAGATCATACGTACTACCACTCCCCAACCCATGAGAATTTAGAGTGGGAGAAGAAGACGACAAAGAAATCAACTCTTATGGTGGTGACACAAACATCGTTAAATCCGATACATTAAAAATGGGGGAGATACCCCAATCAGCAGGCAAGTCCAAAATGAAAGCGTTGTCACCTAACTTCTTAATAATCCGAAAAGGGTCGGCGCGCTTTGGTGCTAACTTTTTAACGGTGCCAGTTGGCAAGCGTTCGGGAAGCAAACGGGCTAAAACTAGATCGCCAATTTTGAAGTATGATACTCTCCTATGTAAATTAGCGTGCGCTTGATAAGAGTCGTATTGCGTAGTCAAGGTGGCCCGTATACGTGCATGTAAATCATGGATGTGCTGGGCGAAGGATTGTGCAAACTGACTTGCCTTGTACGTTGGGGGCAACGACACCAAGTCAAGCGGCACAGGAGCCTTATGCCCGTGGACAATCTCATTCGGAGACAGACCCGTAGACCTATTCTTGGAATTATTGTAGGCTAATTGGGCATGGGGAAGGAGAAGATCCCAAGTGCTCTTGTGATCACTCACAAGGCATCGTAACAAATTTCCTAAGCTCCGATTAACCACTTCCGTCTGCCCATCGGTTTGGGGATGATAGGCGGAGGAAAACAATAATTTTGTTTCCATTAATATCCAAAGAGTCTTCCAAAAATAACTAGTGAATTTTACGTCCCTATCCGATACTATGGTCTTTGGCACTCCACGGTGACTAACAACTTCTTTAAAATAAAGTTTAGCGACGTGAGACACATCATTTGTCCTACTGCACGGGATGAAATAAGCCATCTTTGAAAACCTATCCACAACTAAAAAAATTGAGTCGTGATGGCGTAGAGTAATGGGGAGGCCCAATACAAAATCCATACTAACGTCTACCCAAGGCATGGAGGGAATAGGCAAGGGTGTATATAATCCTACGTTGGTTTTACTACCCTTAGACACCTAGCACGTGCGGCAGCTACTCACTACCTGTCCCACCATAACCTTAAGTTTTGGCCAATAGAATTTGTCCTCGACTAACGTAATGGTCTTATCTCTACCGAAGTGGCCACTCAACCCTCCTCTATGCAACTCCCATATGATATGTAGTCGTAATGATGACTGCGGAATACATAGCTTCCCGTTCCTAAACAGGTAACCGTCCTTGATGACGTATGCAGATATCGTCGTGGGGGAGCTATCCTGGGCAGATAAATAGAAGTCATGGAAGTTTGGACACGTGGCGTACTCGTCCTTAATCCGCTCAAATCCTACAACATGTACTTCCGTAGAGGTGAGTAAAAGCGTAAGACGACTAAGGGCGTCCGCGACTCGGTTATCAGCTCCCTTAAGGTGCTTGAGATTAAACGTGTAACCTTGTAAGAAAGCTACCCACTTAGCGTGTCATGGGCTGATCTTATGCTGGCCGTTGATGAAACGTAAAGCCTCATGATCGGAGAGGATCACAAACTCCTTGGAGAGGAGATAGTGCCTCCAATGGTGTAGACATCGGACTACAACATAAAATTCCCTATCGTAATTGGAATAGTTCAGCTTAGGGTCGGACAACTTCTCGCTAAAATAACTAACGGGATGGCCCTCCTGGCTAAAGACACCTCCAATCCCTACACCAAACGCATCACATGTGAGCTCAAAGACTTTAGCAAAGTCAGGTAGACGTAAGACAGGTGCCTCAGTCATAAGCTCCTTGATTCGTTCAAAAGCATGGGTGGCGTACTTCGTCCACGTAAACTCTCCCTTTTTCATACAGTCTGTGATAGGCTCCATAATACTACTGAAGTCTCGTATGAAACGAGGATAAAACATGGCTAACCCATGGAAACTACGCACCTCACATAGGGTGGTTGGCATGGGCCAATCCTTAATGACCTGAACCTTGCCCGGATCGACTCGAATACCCTCAGAGCCGACTATATAGCCTAAGAACTCTACCTCCGAGACATAGAAAGTGCATTTCTTAAGATTGAGAAATAAAGTCTCCTTCCACAGGGTGGAAAGGATCACTCTCATGTGGGAGATGTGCTTGGTAGTAGAGGTGCTATAAATGAGAATATCGTCAAAGTAGACGACAACGAACTTCCCCATGAATGGCTGAAAGACATGTGTCATCATCCGGGAGAAGGTACTAGGGGCATTGGACAACCCAAAGGGCATCACAAGCCATTCGTACAGACCATCCTTCGACTTAAACGCCGTCTTCCACTCATCGCCCTCTCGTATCCTAATCTGGTGATAGCCACTCTGAAGATCTAATTTGGAGAATACGGTGGCTCCAGACAAGACATCCAACAAATCATCTAGGCGTGGAATGGGGAACCTATACTTGATGGTGATTTTGTTGATAGCCCGGCTATCAACGCACATCCGCCATGTACCATCCTTCTTGGGGGGCAAGTAGGGCTGGTACAACACATGGACTCATACTAGTCCGAATAAAACCTTTCGCCAGCAAACCCTCTATCCGGGACTGCAACCCCAGGTGAGCTGCGGGGTGGAGTCGATAATGGGGCTGATTTGGCAAGGAAGACCCCAGGATGAGATCTATCGCATGCTGGATATTCCTAAGCGGGGGTAACGTGGGCGGCAACTCATCCGAGTACACATCCCTATATTCCTCCAACAGTACCCGTAACTCACTAGGTAACTCATCCAATATGCTAGAGTCGGGCTTCGCACTTAGGAGAACTAGCGCATACATAATTCCATCAAAGAACGGATCTCTCTCAAACTCCCTACCAACTAGATTCAACGTTTTTCGTTCTACCGGAATAGTGGTGTCCTTAGCCAAGACTACAGGCTCCTTTGGGATGGTCGGCTTCAAAGTGATGGTTTTGCCATTGAATTTGAACTCATAAGTGTTGGCTCTACCAAAATGTGTAACATCACGGTCGTATAGCCAAGGGCGGCCTAACAACACATGACAAGCGTCCATCGGAAGGACATCACACCACACCTAATCAATGTAGGATTTGATTGAGAGTGGGACCAGACAATGCTTGGTAACGGGTACAGAGATCTTGTTGATCCAAGCGACCTGATATGGGGTCGGGTGTGGTTCCGTGTTCAAGGACATACGTGCAACGACGTTCTCAGGCACGACATTCACGCAGCTACCACTATCAATAATCAACGTGCAAAGTTTCTCGCCACTCTTAAAAATCAGGGAAAATATGCTCGTCCTCTTCCAATCATCTAATGGACAAGGAGTGGTCAAGATACAACGCATCACCATAAGGGGGTGATCGTCCTCTAAGTCACTAGGGACTCCTTCGGGGTCACTCTCCTCTGCGGCCTCATATACATAATCGTTAGGGTCGGTAGTTTGCTCTAAGAAGGCTAGTGTTTTTGTCTTTGTTGGGCATTCGTAGGCATAGTGGCCTTGAATGCCGCATGAGTAACAAGTGGTGTTAGCCTTGCTAACCTTCCCTATAGGGACACGCTCACTCGCAGGTTTCTTGGTGTTCCTAGCGGTGATCACGATTGACTTCGACTCGGTGGATTTGAACTTTCCCTTATCAGGGTATATGGAAGAAGATGCCCCAGTGGTGGACTTGTTCTTCGCATGAGCGTAACGGGAGTGAGCCTTAGAGGCTAGGTGTTTTTCAATGTCCAAGGCGACATTAAAAGTCGTGTTCAAGTCCGTTTGCCCATATCGCAAGAGCTTCCTTTGGATATCGGGGTTAAGGCCCTTTCGAAATCCAGATAAAGTGACTTCGGGGATCTCCCTAAGGTCACATCGCACCATTTGGTCCTTAAGTTCACCCATATATTCAGCTACCGAGCTTGAGCCCTGCCGCAGAGTGGCAAGCTCATCGAACATCTGTGTCCGATGGTACGCAGGAACGTACTGATCGGTCAACAGGTTCTTCATTACTGCCCAACCTATAAGGGGGCTCCGTGTCCGGTTCCTAATCTTCGCTCCTCATTCAGCCAGAACGTCTTTGCACGACTTGTTAACTTCATCCGGGCAACTTGGACCTTTTTGGGATCCGTAAGGTTGTGCCACTCGAAGTAACACTCCATATCCACAGTCCAGTTAAGGAAGATTTGGGGGTCTCTCATGTCATCATAAGTGGGGGCATTTATCTTAATGGCCCTAGTAATGTCAAAGTCTCGCTCGGGGCGGTGTCCTCTAGGAGGCACCCACGGAGAGTCCCCATCAGAATCCGAATCAGAGTTATGTTGGTGCCGGTTGGGCCGGTCAACATTAACGGGTGGCGGGGGTGGCCTAGCTTGGTTTTGTAGGATCTGTGTTAAAATGTCTCTAAGTTCCGTTATTTCGTTTCGCAGACCTGCTATGGCCTCGGTGTTGGTATCCCCACGCTCATTCGCAGCCATCCTAGACGTAGACGGAGTCGAATATTTCGATCCGAGCCTAGTGCGTATTTAGGTTTAGTAAAAGTTTGGAAAGATGATTTTTCCTAGGGCTGTAGATATGTTGAAAATAAGATATTTTGATATATTCCCAATGTGAATAGCACGCAGATCGTTAAATGTTTTTTTTTTGAAATTTTGCTGAAAAAAAAAGATTTCAGCCCGCTATTGGCAGACCACAGAAAATAATTTTTTTGATTTTCTAACGATCCGATCTCCAACAAGGAATGCAGAGAGGATGTTTGCAACGTGAAAGTTGAAACGACCGCCTCTGATACCAAATTGATGTAGGGATGTCGGATCGGAGATCTCCACAAAGCTAACACTCTATCTCCGCTCTACACGTCGTAGATCTACCGCGCCTACACAGCACCTATCGCCCACAATATTTCCTCGTCACAAGAACGCAGCATAAACAACAAAGGAGGAATGGTCGACTCAAAAACAACGATCGGAAATTTGAGTCGGAATATTCCCTAAGAAAACACAAAGGTTGCCACTCCTTTTTGAGAACAAGACCAAGGCTATAGGCCAAGATTCGCTCAGGCAAATAGGATCCACCCGATCCGGAAATAAAAAGCCTTGCAACGGCGATTTCGATTCAAAACTTGCAGCGATTAAATTAATTGATCTGGAGAAAATGATTTGCGAAAACCACCACAACTAAAGAGAAGAAATCACACAAGGGAGGGGAGAGAGATTACCCAACCGGAAAGCTTTCACACAAGATAACTGTGGGAGAATCACTCTCTCCACGGATCCACCAGTGTCACACCGAAGGGTTTTCAACCTTCTTCCAAGGATTCGCACCAAAGGAAGCCGCTCCGGAGTCACACCGAACGGATGGAGGGAGCAAGGGGGGGGCGGCGGCTTGGAGAGTCCTCCTCTTGGCCGAATTTCTCAATGAGAGTTTAGGGTTAATTCTTGTCTAATGATCTCAAAACAAAGCATCCTTATATAGGAGTTACAAACAAGCCTTAGCACGTCATGATGGAGATGTAATCTCATCCATCCGAATGGCTAAAGGCACACCAACATGAAAAATGTTCTAAATTAAAAATAATAAAACATGCAATGAATATAAAATTATCACTTAAACATGGGATAATTTTATATTCCAAATATAAAATAGAGTGCAAGAAAGGAAATAAATAAGGCTAATGTGTTGCAGTGGCGGTAGCACGCCGCGGGCGGAGGTTGTAGCATAGCCTTCCGTTAGCGCCATCGTGCCGCCTCACATCCTTGAGTTGTATTGCCTTATCAACCGGATCATCATCAGCATCGTCTTCAAATGGTGGAGGAGGGGGCACGCCATCATGAGGGTATGGAGAAGTCCAGATTCCTTAATGGAGCTTCAGTTGGCTCAGGAGATAGCTCATCTGAAATAAAAATGGTCGCAACCTGCTTTTGGTGTGCAGTAGGAGACTTGACTGAAGAGGGAGTATGTGCTGGAGATTATACTGGAGACTCTGGTGGTATTTTAGTTGTGTTTTCCTTTGGAGAGAGAGGAGGAGGAAGATCATTTGCAGTCAATTCTTCTATCATCTCATTGATAGCAGCTTCTGTGGAGAGGAGTGCTTTTTGAAGTTGCAGTTAAGATGGTGTTCCTTCTGGAGTCTGAGGTGGTGGAGGAGTTACTGTTGGGGCTGAAGGAATCCTTGCTGGGATAAAAGGAGCAGACTCCCCCTCAATAGATGCACTAGTGGAGCTGTCAACCTGATTTAGAGAGGGAGATGGGGTCCTATCCACTATGGCTAGAATTTCTTGACCTTTTGCAGCTTGGGTAGGATTTTGCAGCTTCAATTCCCATCTATGTATGGAGGATATAGAGATTTTCTTCATGTGGTGAAGAACAGGCCCTTCAGAAAAACTGAAGACCTCTGGGTTGATTTCATGGAGGAGCAGAGAAATAATTCTAGCATAATTGGGAGCATTTATGCTATCTTTGATTTTATCTAAGATCATCATGCAAAACTGAAATCATTTTCTGCACACTATGGCTTGAATAATGTCAAAGAATGTGAGTGAAATATCTCTGATGGAATGAGTTTTGTAAAGAAGAATTTTTCCTATGATGTCTACAAGGAGCTTTCCTTCAGGATTCATCTAAGAGCGTTTGATGTACTGTTGCTCAGGATAAACGCCACAGAATAGACATGTTCGGTCAGACTCAGTAGGCCCTAGATGATCTTCTTCATCTACGATCGGTATTCGAAGAAGTTGAGAAACAGAAGTTTTAGTAAGTTTGATTTGGATACCTCTGACCTTTGATTTGAGAACAACATCATTGCGCTTAACCTTGACATTTTTGAAAAACTCGGCAACTTTGGGAAAGAGGATTTTACAGGGTTCTTGGAGAATGAAGGTGAGTCCGGCGGTGTCGAGTAGGATCATCAGGTTATGAAAGTCGTCGGAAAGTTCGGCAATCCCGACAGCAACCAATTCTGAACCAACACCATTTTTTGAAGAGACGACCATGATTCAGAAACCCTTTGAAAATTTCGGCGGGGAGAAAGAAATGGAGCGGCTCTGCAACTTGTTGATGGAAGGCGAAGAGACAGTCGGGGTACTCGAGAGCGGAAATGATTTTGTGTAGAAATATTATGGAATTTCTTGTTTATATAACCCCAGGTTAATGTCTAATGGAAATAGAAATGATGGAATCATGTCGTAGAAGTGGCAGCATAAGCCTCGGGTTGCGTATAAGAAAATTTGAATCAGGAAGAAAATGTCCCCGCATATACTCGAGTGAGTTGATATTACTCGAGTAGATGAAATGAGGCACTCGAGTAGATGAGTCTGGAAGTACTCGAGTAGGTATGCTGGAGTACTCGAGTAGGTGAGTTTAAGGTACTCGAGTAGGTCATTCTGCTACTCGAGTAGGTCAAGTGGACTACTCGAGTAGGTTGCTTCTTACTCGAGTGAAGGAGTTAGAATTTTGTATAATTCCAACTTTTGACAAATCCTTGAACTTTGAGCCTTCTTGAAAGTCCATCTTCTTTGATCTTCTTTGTTGAGCATTCCAAGTTCTGTTTTGAAGAACGAGAACTTGGTCTCATCCAGAGGCTTCGTGAAAATGTCTGCAATCTGCCTGTCTATAGAGACATATTGAAGGTCTATGTCCCCATGCGACACATGCTCCCAGACGAAGTGATTTCTTAGCTCTATATGCTTTGTCCGGTTGTGCGAGACTGGGTTGTTGGCTATTGCAATTGCGCTAGAAGAGTCACAAAACAGAAGAATGTTCTGAAACTTCATATTATAATCCTCAAACTAATTATTTATCCATAGTAACTGTGCACAGCAACTGCATGCAGAGATGTACTTTAACAAAGCCGTTGAGATTGCTACACAGTTTTGCTTCTTGCTACTCCAGGAGATAAGCCTTCTTCCAAAGAATTGGCATGTCCCGGAAGTGCTTTTCCTGTCTTCTGTGCTCCCTACAAAATCTGCATCTGAAAAACCTATTAGCTCGCTATCATTACTTCTTGGGAACCATAAGCCAAGATTTGGCGTACCTTTAAGGTATCTCAAAATCCGCTATGCAGGAGCATAGTGAGATTTCTTAGAGTTCACCTGAAATCTAGCACAGACACATGTTGAGAATATTATGTCAGGCCTACTAGCAGTAAGGTAGAGTAAGGATCCAATTATGCTTATGTACTTGGTTTCATCAAAAGGTTTCCATTTTTCATCCTTGTCCAGAGACATAGTTGAACCCATTAGAGTCCTCATTGAGGTTGCGTTCTCCATTCCGAATTTCTTAATTAGCTCTTTGGTGAACTTTGTCTGTGAGATGAAAATTCCATCTTCAGATTATTTCACTTGAAGCCCTAAGAAATGCTTCAGCTCGCCCATACTGCTCATGTCAAACTTCCCTTGCATAAGTTTTGAAAACTTCTTGCAGAGGTTGTCATTAGTAGAGCCTAAAATAATGTCGTCGACATAGATTTGCACTAGCAAAATCTTGCCTTTCATTTCCCTAAGAAATAATATCTTGTCTATCTTTCCCCTTGTGAACTTATTCTCAAGTAGAAAGCTAGACATCGTATCATACCAAGCTCGAGGAGTTTGTTTCAGACCATATAAGGCTTTGTGCAATAAATAAACGTAATCAGGAAAGTTAGAATCAATGAAAGCTGGAAGTTGTTCTACATACACTTCTTCCTTTATGTCACCATTAAGGAAGGCAGACTTCACGTCCATCTGATCAAAAGTGAAGCCTTTGAGTGCAGCATATGCTAGGAACAACCTTATTTCCTCTAGCCTTGCCACTGTAGCGTATGTCTGGTCGAAGTCAATTCTTTCTTCTTGACGATAACCTTTCGCGACGAGTCTGGCCTTATTTTTTATGATCGTTCCATCTTCATCCATCTTGTTCCTGTAGACCCATTTTGTGTTAATGACATTCTTACCCTTGGGTCTTGGAACAAGTTTCCATACTTTGCAGTGCTTGAACTGATTTAGTTCTTCTTTCATTGCCACTATCCACGATGCGTCTGAGTTCGCTTCCTCAAACTTCTTTGGTTCAACCTGTGAGAGAAAACTTAGATATAAATTTTCGTTAGTTGTACATGTACGAGTTCTGACACCATCCCGGGGATCTCCTATGATCTGGTCCATGGGGTGAACCTTCAGATGTCTGAGCTCTAGAGTTCTTGCATCTGGATTCTCTTAAATAACCAGAGTGACTTCATCATCTTGTGCAATTTCTTCATCTGGATCATCAACCCCTCCAATTGGGGTTGGAGTGGTGATCTTGATGAACTTTTCATCTTTATCTTCAGATGGTTCATCCAAGCTGAGTTCTTTCAAGTTTGTACCTGAATCTTCAGTAAGCACACTAGAAGAGTTGCGTTGCAGCAAGCTCATCTCATCAAATAGAACATGTATTGATTCTTCTACGACCATGATTTTTCTATTGAATATCCTGTATGCCTTACTATGGCTACTATATCCTACAAAAATACCTTCAAAGCTCTTTTTGCTGAACTTGGTAGTATGATACTTACCATTGTTGAGCACGAAGCATTTACAATCAAAAATTCTAAAATATGAGATGGTTGGTTTCCTGCCCTTTAGAAGTTCGTAGGGTGTCTTATCGTGGTTCTTGTTTATGAGTGCTCGATTTTGCACATGGCATGCAGTGTTGACGACTTCAGCCCAGAAATATTCCGGTAGTGAGGCATCACTCAACATGGTCCTGCAGGCCTCTATGAGTGTCCTATTCCTTCTCTCGGACACTCCGTTCTGTTACAGAGTACGAGGAGAGGAAAACTCATGAAAGATTACTAAGCTTTCACAAAATTCTGTCATGGTCCCAAACTTGAACTCTGTTCCATTGTCACTTCTGATTTTGACTATGGAGCAGTTGTATTCATTCTGGACTTGCCTGACAAAATTAGTACAGATGTCAAAGGTATCTGACTTGTGTTTCAGAAAGAACACCCACGCAAAGCGCGAGTAATCATTAACAATTACAAACGTATAATCCTTACCTCCCAAACTTCTAATTTGCAGTGGACCAAACAAGTTCATATGAAGCAGATGAAGTCATCTATTAGAATCCTTGTCAATAACTCTTTTAAAGGTAGCCCTTGTTTGCTTGCCTTTTATGCATGCATGACAAGATCTATCATTGACGTACTTGACATTTGGGGTATCACGTACTAAGTTCATTGAAAATAATTTATTAATAGTTTTGGAATTAATATGTGCTAGTCTCTTGGCCATTGGCCACCAAGAGATGCACTATCTTTTGCTAAAAAGCACACTGGTGTAGAAGAGTCTATACAAATGAAATTCAAACAAAATATGTTTCTGCTTCGAGTGCCGGATAGAATCGTTTCCATATTGTCAACATATTTTATCAAGCACTTATTAGCGTGAAACTCAACTATGTATCCTTTATCACAGAGTTGGCTTATGCTTATGAGATTGTGTTCCAATCCTTCAACATAAGCTTCATCTGAAAAAGATACACTACCGTTAGTAATCGTACCATAGCCTTTAATGATTCCACGGTCTGAACCTCCAAAGATAACCTTTGGTCCGTTCAAGACTAGAGAGAAGTTCTGAAGTAGGCTTCTAGTCCCGGTCATATGTCGAGGACATCCACTGTCCAAATACTAGATTGGCGTTTTCGTGGCCTTTGGACATACCTGCAGTAACAATCAGTTTGCCTTAGGAACCCAAATATGTTTGGGTCCTCGTTATCAGGTTAGAACACTCTCCCTACGAATATTAGCATTAGGAGTGGTATTTCTCATATTGCCAACATGTGGGGTTGCAACATTTCTGGGATTAAACCAGCAATCGATGGCAAAGTGACCAATTTTGCCACAGCACCAACAGTCAAATCTATTATATCTTTGCCTTATGTTCTCCTGCTTGACCTTTTGAAATTATGGTCTGGCAGGGGCATCATTCTTGGAAGAAGAAGCTTCATGATGATGACAATCACATGATTTCTTCTGCTGTATTGGCTTTTCCACAACGGGCTTTGCCTTTGGTGCTTTCTTGAAGTTATGACCATGATTGAAAGGGCCATAGCTCTGAAGAATCACTTCTTCATAAGGTGCCTTAAAGATACTTTCACCAAAGTTTCTGGGGCGAGTCCATCCTTGATAACGGGACTTTGGCTCTACATGGGTAGGCCTCGCAAAGTGTTCGTAGGATGAGTCAAGATCAAACTTATTTGAAGGAAATATGACCTTTTTGAAAGAGGTCTGATCTTAAGGGGCTTTCCGCTTCTCTTTGGCCAAGGCCTTTTTGGTGGCCTTATTTTTCCGTTGGGTCTTATTTCTCCTAGAAGATTTGCTAGGAGCTTCTTCATGGCCTAATACAGCACCCTTGTCCTTCGCTGAGAATTCAACAACGAATGGAAGAACAGTCTTAGGCTTCGAGAAACTTTCAACAAGTTTCCTCTCAGCAGCGAGTTATTCTTCCAACTCTTTGATGATTTTCTCTTTTAGATCAAGGTGCTCAAGAGCTTTGTTGTATTCTTCAATAACATTATTGAAGTTATCCTTGAGTGAGTCAGTCTTAACGACTTCTTCTCTCAAGATGCTATCTTCAGCTTTTAGAGACTTAATCTCTTTAGCCTGAGTTTTCATGACTTGACAATATTTGTCGTAAGCTATGAATAACTCCTTGTACTGGGCCATGAGTTCAGACTCATCGTCAGAAGAGTTGTCCTCACGATCATGCCCAGAAGCTTCAGATTCTGAAAGAGGAATGTGAGAGTTTACCTTTCTAGTGAACTGGGGCTCTTGTTCGTCATCTATCTGAGCCATAAGCCCAAAATAGGCTTCTTCTTCTTCACTCGACTCTGATGAGTCGGGGTCACTAAGAGTCTTGCCCTTTTGACTATTAAGCTCTTCTCTGTCCTCTTCTTGTTGTATGAGGACTTCTTTTACTCTCTTCTTTCACCCTGTTTCTTCTTATGGGGGCAGTCAGCAATGACGTGTGCTGGCTTATTATAGTAGTAGCAAATGATGTCAGTAGAAATATGTTTGTTATGTTTAGGAGTATACCTGTCGAGGCTACTTGAGCCTTTTCTTTGACGATCACCATCACGTTGTGATCTTCTATAAGAGTCATCCTTATCTTTCCAGTGCTTCTTCTTGTTCAAGAATTTCTTGAACTGTCGTAAGAGTAGTGAGAAATCTCCTTCAGATAGCTCAGAGCCTCAGGTACTTGGCTCCGATGTTTCTTCTTCACTTACTTCTTGAGCTGGAGCAGGAGGAACAGCCTTTGACTTCTTTGAGGTTTTTGCCTTTAAAGCAACAGACTTCTCTTTGAATGCAGACCTACTCTTCTCTTCTTCAGCCTTCCTGGTATTAAGTTGAAGCTCATATGACATAAGCTTCCCGAAGAGATTCTATAGGTCTGTCTCGGCTAGTTTTCCAAACTCCCTGATGGCACAGACCTTGTTATCCCATTCTTTAGTTAGGGATCTCAAGAACTTGTCATTTAATTCTTTGTTTGTGAAGACTCTGCCATAGACCCTTAGGCCATTTACTATCTTGAAGAAATTCTCAAATGTGTCAGCAATGGTGTCCTTGTTTCCTTGTCGGAAGGTTTCATACTTTTGATTTAGAAGGGATCTTCTATCGTCCCTCACTTCTTTTGTACCTTCCATCAAGGTAACTAAAGACTGCCACGTCTCCTTTGCAGATTGGCAGTGGATCAGGTTTTGCAACATAGAGTCATCGAGTGCACTTGCTATAATATTTTTGGCCTTTTTGTCTAATGACACAAGTGCTATATCATCCTTATCTAGATCAATTAGTTTCTTTGGAACATTCTTGGTTGGATCTATTGTGGAGATTGTCATGGGAATGTAAGGACCTTCTTCAACTATCATGAAGATCATCAGATCCACAGCTCCCATAAAGAATTTGATTCTCTCTTTCCACATGAGAAAGTTATTCTTGGTGCACAAAGGAAGCCTGGCAAAATCTTTAGCCTTGTCCATGTTTGGTAGATCTCAAAAGACAACTATAGAAGGATCTGATCAAGGTGTTAACCTTTTAATGATTAACCTCGCTTTGATACCAATTGAAATTTATTAGTTGTCTGCCTAAATCACCTAGAGGGGGTGAATAGGTGAAATGTGCGCCTTTTGCGGAATAAAAAAAATTAGATCTATGCACTTCTATCTACCGATCAATCACAGACGAAGCAAGATTTATAGCGGTTCCCCAATCTTGGGAACATCCACTTTCCCTCATCGATCTAGCAATAAACTAGACTCGGCTACTCCACTATCTCGGATTGAAAAACCAATCCTACTTAAGAGAAGCAGAAACCTTGTCAAAAACCTGGCTAAGGAAATTGCATCCCTTAAACTGGCTGCATCAGATTCAGAAAAAATGCTGGATCTGAAGATGAATGAAGTTGCCAAACTGAAAAATATAACTTTTATTCAAATGAGTACAATTACATTAAAAAATGATCAAATCAAGAGTCTGGAAGTCAGACTTCAAAGAGAGAAGGAACTTGTGGCTAAGTTCTCAAAGCCAAAGTAAGTCTTACCCTTAATTGATGAGTTCATTCTTCAAAAGTGTAAGATAAGATTAGGTTTCAAGGGAAGAACTAGGGCAGCTAATTCCAAAAGAAAAGGCAAACCCCTAGTTCAGCCACTAGCCTTCAAACCCCCTATTGCTTTCAGGAAAGTTATGCAGCCCATTAACAAGTATGACCATGACATTACACATGGTCACAGTAAGCCTGGTAATCTGAATGACAAGGGTGTAATTGCCAATAGGGAAGCCCATGCACAATCACATTATGATCATCAGGAATCATTAATGTTTGATGCATCAGCCCAACACTCAAGAAAAGGACTACTGTACCTACAGTTTTAAGGTCTGCTGATAACAATGCTATTAACCCTGTATCTAAGAAAAGATACATTAGATATGAGTATTGGTGTGTGACAAAGTGGGACATTATGCCCTAGATTGTTGGCACAACACAACTGTCAGGAAGAATGCTAGCTTACCTATCAGAAAGGCTGCAGGCAAGTATGATAAGTTTCAGTCTAACCTGAACCTAGAACCCAATAATTATTAGGGTTCTAATGTTAAGTAATTTTATTTGATGTAGGTGAGTCCAAGTGGTCATACCCCAATATGGTACTTGAATAGTGGATGTTCCAGGCACATGACTGGAATAAGAAGGATGTTGAAGGATTACACTCCTATAGAGAATGGACCCAAAGTGATCTTTGGTGGATCTGAAAAGGGGGTCATCAAAGGGTTTGGTAACATTTCCAATAGCTCAATCACTATCACCCAAGTGGCTTATGTGAAAGGTCTGAAACATAACTTAATAAGTATAAGCCAAATGAGTGATCTTGGTTATGACACTTCTTTTATTAAGAATGAGTGTCAGATTAGAAGGACAAGTGATCAAAAGGTCATCTTGTCAGGTTATAAAAAAGGAAATGTTTATTGTCTAAGTTTTGTGAGTGAGAATATAGATTCTCCTGTTTGTCTTGTTGCAGATGAGAAAGCTTCTTATTATGTCAAATGGCACAAGAGGTTAGCTCACCTCAACTATAAGACTATAGGTCAACTCTTTAGTAAAGAGTTAGTGAGAAATGGACCTCAGGTCAAGTGCATCAAGGAGGGTGTGTGTTCAGCTTGTCAAAAAGGCAAACAAACCAAATCCTCCTTCCACAGTCTTGATACCAAAGACTCAATAAGGTGTTTGTACCTCCTGCATATGGATCTATTTGGTTTTATGCCAGTTCATAGTCTAGGTAGGAAAGTCTATACATTTGTGGTTGTGGATGACTATTCTAGATTTACATGGGTTTTCTTTCTGAGGCAGAAATCTGAAACCCCAACTGTTTTCCATAACTTTGTTAGGCAAATTCAGAATGAACTTAATAATTCAGTGGTCAAAATCAGAAGTGATCATGGAACTGAATTTCAGTCTAAATGCATGATAAGGTTTTGTGAAGAACTAGGCATTCATCAGGAGTTCTCCTCACCAAGAGCTCCTCAGTAGAATGGTATTGTTGAAAGAAAGAATAGAACTCTTATTGAGGCTAGTAGAACACTACTAAGTGACACTTCTCTCCCAGAATATTTCTGGGCTGAGGCAGTAAACACTGCATGTCATGTTCTCAATAGAGCATTCATCACTAAAAGCCACAAAAAGAAACCCTATGAGATTATGAAAGGCAGAAAACCAAACATATCCTATTTTAGGATCTTTGGTAGCAAGTGTTTTGTTCTTGATAATGACAAGCACTATTTAACTAAGTTTGCTGCCAAATCCCAAGAAAGGATATTTGTTGGGTACAGCAACAGCAGTAGGGCATACAGAGTCTACAACTTGACTACTCAAGTTGTAGAAGAGTCTGTCCATGTAGTTTTGATGAAACTAAACTAATAAATTGTGAGTTGTCTAGTATTTCTTGTAGCTCTACAGGTCTGAAGGAAAAGATGGACAAGCTAACCATTAGTGTAGACCAACCTGCAAGGCAGGATGAAGAAAATGATGAATGTTGTCCAGGGGGAGTACAAGACCCAAAAGCTGATGAAAAGGACAATGAAGTACAGCATGGTGAAGTAATTGGAGAAAATCAAGGTGTAGATAGGTTGCCTCCAGCAATAATACATCTAAAAGATCATCCAATACACCAAATTATTGGTGATCCAAGTCATGGTGTTCATACAAGGAGCAAGAACATGAACACAATCCTTTGCTCAAGTTTTTTGTCCCAGATGGAACCCAAGAAATTTGAAGAAGCCATACAAGACCCAAACTAGATTGATGTCAAGCAGGAAGAGCTGAATCAATTCAGAAGATACAAAGTCTGGAAGTTAGTTCCTAAACCAAAGAATCACAATATCGTAGGGACTAAGTGGATCTATAGGAACAAACTAGATGAAAATGACATTATAGTCAAAAACAAAGCAAGAATGGTAGCAAAAAGGCTACAGGCAGGAAGAGGGAATAGACTTTGATCAATCATTTGCCCCTGTGGCAAGGTTAGAAGAAATAAGGCTTTTCCTTGCCTTTGCATCTTATCAAGGGTTCAAAGTATTTCAAATGGATGTTAAGTCAGCATTTTTGAATGGTGACTTAAAAGAGGAAGTATATGTTGAACAACCCTCAGGTTTTATAGATCCTCTCTATCCTAATTATGTATATAGGCTTAAGAAAGCACTATATGGTTTGAAACAAGCCCCTAGGGCTTGGTATGAAATATTGTCTGCATTCCTCATTGAGAACAAATTCTCAAGGGGGAAAATAGACAAAACTCTATTCCTTAGGGAATCAAAAGGCAAGATGATCATAGTCCAGATATATGTTGATGACATTATCTTTGGATCAACAAAAAACAACCTTTGTAGAAAGTTTGTCAAACTTATGCACGGGAAGTTTGAGATGAGCAGTATGGGTGAGCTGAAATTCTTCTTGGGACTAAAAGTTAGACAGACTGATGATGGCTTGTCCATATCCCAGTCTAAGTTCACCAAGGAGTTGATTAAGAAATATGGTATGGAGTCAGCCTCCACCATGAGAACTCCAATGGGGTCAAGTATGCCTATAGGCAAAAATGATGTAGGGAAACCTGTAGATGAGTCTTTGTATAGAGGGATAATTGGCTCCCTTTTATACTTAACTGCTAGTAGACCAGACATCATGTATACTACATGTGTCTATACTAGGTATCAAGCCTGCCCTAAAGAATCTCATTATACTGCAGTCAAAAGAATTTTGAGATATCTTAAGGGAAAACCAAATCTTGGCCTTTGGTACCCTAAGAATAGATATTTTCTACTAACTGGTTATTCAGATGCAGACTTTACAGGATACAAAGAAGACAGCAAAAGTACAACTGGCACAAGTCAGTTTTTAGGAGGAAGATTGGTGTCATGGAGCAGCAAAAAGCAGACAAGTGTGGCTATTTCCACTGCTGAGTCTGAATATGTGGCTGCAGGCAGTTGTTGTGCTCAGCTGTTATGGATACAACATCAGCTTGAAGATTATGGCATCCAGGTAAGTAGAACTCCATTATTTTGTGATTCTACTAGTGCCATTTCTATTGCTAGAAATCTTGTTTCTCATACAAAACTAAGCACATAGAAAGAAGATTTCATTTCCTTAGAGATCATGTTGAAAAGGAAGACATAAGTTTAGAATTTGTCAATACTAATTTTCAAATTGCTGACATGTTCACCAAACCTTTGGCTGAAAGTAAATTCAATTATTTTAAAATTTAATTAGGCATGCTAAACTTGGAATAAGAATGACAAATTTGACTAAGTAAATTTGTGTCGACACATAAAGATATCTGTGTCGACACTTAGTAGTTGGTGTCGACACATAAGGAAAATTCTGTCGACACATCCAGAAGATTGTGTCGACACTCAGAATTTGGCTTCGACACATAGCTATCCTGACACTTAAATGTTTGGGTCAACACATACAGTCGTCTGTGTCGACACGCATAAATTAGAATATACTCTTAAGGTTGTCTGTTTCGACACATCACAATTAGTGTCGACACATAGTATTAAGATACCTTTAAGTACTCTGTCGAGACTTTAGTAGTCTGTGTCGACACAATCCCAACTGTGTCGACACAATAAGCAAATTTCTGCAACTGCCAAGGGTTCAAGAAGAAGATGAAGTCGTATCTTCCATGACCAGAGAAGCTCTCCAATGGTGTGGACTGGATTCCACCACCAAGATTGGATCTTTTATGCATAGAAAGGGAATGAACTCCCAGGGAAAATTTCTTTTTGAAATTATAGGAAAAGTAATTCTGTGCAAAACAGGAGGACATGATAGGATATCTGCCCATTTGTTCAATCTAATGACCATAGTCATCTTCAAGGTCAAAACCAACTAGTCTGCTGTTATTTTTGACAAAATCAATGAAAGTCTTAAGAAACCCAATCTGGGTAGAATCCTGAGTTTATATCTAGCTGAGCATGTTCCTGAAGTAATGAATCAGATTGCAGGATCTAAGATCAATCATATGAGGAGAATGGATTTCAGAATACTATTAAGATGGGATAGAGTCCTGACCAAAGATGTTTCTACCCCTCAGAAACAATCAAAGCAGATTCAGAAAAAGAAGAAAACACCCTCTAAGACTAATGAATCTTCCAGTGATTCAGAAGAAATGGTTGTTTTCAGCTCAGATGAAGAAGGAGCAAAAAGGACTAGATAGTCACCTACTCTAGAGAATGTAACTCAAGGTCAAGTGCAGGGGGAGCAGGCTCATGCAAGCAACATCCAAATGACACAAGTCCAGGAAGAGCTTAATCAAGGGGGAGCCAATGAGTTTTCTCCAGTTTCAGCTCAACAAGATGCATTACCTTCAGGGGGAGCTCATGAACAAGAGCCACCTATCAACACAGCTGCATTGGACAGTGAAGCAGCTACACAATCTATACTTGAGGTACTACTGGACATAAATCAAGCTGCTCTCAATTACTGAAAATGATCCATTGAATGTGCATATGAATGATGTTGATCAGATTAACCAAGACAATGTCCCTAAGGATGTCATTACCAGGGAATAAACTTTGGAATTTGAAGGAGAACCAACTGCTAAAGAGACAGTTTTACCTCCCGTACAAATGCAACAAGAAGTTACTTTAGAGGAACTTTTTCTTGATTTATTAAATGTAAGAAATGAGGGGGAGCTGACAAGGACTGAAAAAGAGCTGCCCTCTAGTCCAAAAAAGTAGTGGACATAAAAAGCTCATCTGCTTCTGATGATGAAGAAGCATCCAACGCGAAGAAGAGGAAACTGATGGTCCTCAGAAAGAAGAGCTTAGGCTATAAGAAAGCCTTGCAGACTGTCTCCCAACCACCAGCTCCAACAGTTAACTTCAGCTCACTGTTGGTGGCACTGCAAGTTAAGATGGATGAGTAAAGAATAGCTCTTAAGAAGTATGTGGATGAAAGTCATAAGGAACTCCAATTTAAATTGGCTCAAGATATCAAATCTATCAGATTTGCGGTAAATCTGCATAAAAAGGAGATGACAGATTGCTTCCATAAGGGAGGTAATGTTGTAGTATACCTAGCCAAACAACAACAAGAGGCCAAAACTCAGATAGATGACATTACAATAAAACAAGGATATGTTCTGGAGAATCAACTAAGAATGAATGATAATCTCACAGAATCACATAATGTGATTGTCACAGAACCCAAGAATAAAGCCACTGCTTTAACTAAGCTCCTTGTTAAAGAAAAGTCTGAATTTGATAAACAACTCAAAGAAAATTTGACTGCTGTTAACACTGCTATCCAGGCCTCTCAGAAGGTAATTTCTAATCAGCTGCAAAAATTTAGGTCATTCTACAAAGAAGGCACAAATTATCTAGCTAATCAGATAAGGTTTCAAAAGGATGATCTAAGAGACCATGTTGAACGAGAAGTCATAAAGGGGGAGAGAGTGTTAGTCAATGCCGGCTCTGAACATGCTAAATGTATAACTAATGCTATCAGAGCAACTCTTGGTTAACCACCCCTTTGTGATGATGACAATACTGCTGAGTCAGGCATTCAACCTGCTGCCAATGAAGGGGTTCAGTAGGAAGTGGCTCAAATTATTTATCCACCTGCTAATTTTGAAAGCATTCAATCTGTAGTACAACAAATGTACAGTCCTCCACAGGAGGTTTAGAATGTGATTATTGAGATTGTTGAGATGTCTGAAGTAGACTTGAAAAGAGAGCAAGAAGCTCAACTTTTTAAGAAAAGGTTTAGAGAGTAGGCTGAGTTAAAACCTGATTTTAAAAGATGGAGTCCCACCTCTAGGAACATTAGTCTCACTGCATGGCAAGCTGTTAAAGATAACATGCATGATAGAGGTAAATGGTACTCTGAACAAGAATGGAGCAAGTATCAGAAATGACAAGATGCCATTTTCAATTCAGAAGAGATATCAAAGCTGGAAAAATACCTGCTAACTCTGTGGAGCCTGGCAAGTACTTTTCAAAGTCTTATCATTATTTTGAAAGGCAAAAGGTCAAGGCTGAAGAACTCAAGAAAAAGGATCTTAAAGGAAAGAAGCCAGCTGAAGACTCTGAAGCTAATGTACAAGCAAGGATTCAGTCTGGCAAAGGCATTGTCTTCAAGGAGCCTGATCAGTCTTAGATTAGATTGACTAGATTTTAGAACTATGTGATCTTTTGTTTTAAAAATCTATGTAATCTATTGTTTCAGAAACTTCTTGTAATACAACAAAACATTGATTCATGTTCACTATATTTTATCATATTTTGTGATGATATAATATGCTATTTTGTTTGTGTGTTACCCTGTCTAAATAAAGCTTTTATACATCATACTCTGTTTTTAATTATAAAGTGATGTATATCATTGACTAAGGGTTATGACTTCTCCAAATGGGGGGAGATTGTTGGGTACATTGGAAAATGTGTATCAGATTTGGAGAAGCCTCACCTAACTCAATGATATTCATCAAGGTGTATTTGATGTTATTTTGAGTTTGAATGTGAATGTTAAGGAAATGCAGAAAAAGTTTCTAAGTACAAGTGTCGACACTAGAGAAGAATTGTGTCGACACATGGGAAAGGCTGTGTCAACACCAGGAGCCAGATTGTGTCGACACACAGGACTTGTGTCGACATACAGAAAATATGTTGACAACAACTGTGTCGACACACAGGACTTGTGTCGACACATTTCAGAATTCTGTCGACAACAACTGTGTCGACACACAAGACTTGTGTCGACACATATCAGAATTCTATCAACACCAACTTTGTCGAGACTAGAAGCTGTTGTGTCGACACACAGGAATTGTGTCGACACATTCCACGAAAGTTGTGTTGAGAAGATAAAGAAGGGCTGAGTCGACATTATGTGAGCTGTGTCGACAACACCAAGTATTATGTCGACACATGATCTATTTGTATCGAGACATTTGAAGTATTGTCTCGACACTTTGCTACTGAGTTAAAAAATCAATGAGTATCAGATGTTGTGACTGGAGACTTGACAGCTGTCATAACCAACAAAGCTGTTGCATCTGTCAGAGCTGTCAGAAGGAAGTTATGAACTGAATCAGCCGGTAACCTCGGATGGAGCCTATATAAAGACATATTCTATCATCAGATAGAAGAATCGAAGAAGTTGTCACAACCAATAACTAAGAAGAAGAAGAAGAAGAGAAGTCTTCATACAGAAACCAACAAGTATCTGGCAGATCCTGAACAAGTCTGCAAGAAGAATTCAGATCCACATCTGAAAAGAAGAAGGAAGCTGGATTGAGGATCACCTCCAACTTCACAAGAAGATCATCCTTACTTTGTTCAAATTCAAGAAGCTTTGAAGAAGCTAAGACAGGTTAGATCTAAAGCAGTCAGATCTATAAAGAACTGATCAAGAAACATTCAACCTAGTATCTTTCAACCTGGGTGAAGGATTTATATTTTTTATAATCACTTTCTCTGTAGGATCTTATATAGATCTGAGTGTAGGAGAGTTATCTCTCTGAGTTGTAAGCCTAAATCTATAAAGGCTGCGGTAGGGCTGAGTGCCTGAGGTAGGGGATTAATTTCTCTGAGTTATATGCCTGTTGAAGAGGCTGAGGTAGGGCTGAGTGCCTGAGGTAGGGGATTAATTTCTCTGAGTTGTAGGCCTGTTGAAGAGGCTGAGGTAGGGCATGATTGCCTGAGTTGTAGGAGTGTGGACTCACTCTGAGGTAGGATTCTCTGAGAGGATCTGAGCTGTAGGACTTGCTGAAGTCTGAGTTGTAGGAACCATTCAGGGTTCTGAGTTGTAAGATCTGAGGATCTGAGAAGGAAGAAGGTAGTTAGGCCGAATCTAGTATACTGCTAGATAGGCGAAGGGGGAAAGTGGATGTACCCATCACTTGGGGAACCACTATAAATCTATGTGCACTCTGTGATTGGCTGTGATTTCTTTTATACTGTGTTGTTTAAATTGCTAAATAATTTATGTTAGCAGTAAAAATATTGTCTGCCTTAAGGAAAAAGAATTGAACCTATTCACCCCCCCCCCCTCTAGGTGTTTAGGATATCTTGAAACCAATTCTTTCACATTGGTTGTGGAGGTGTCGTCGGAGCTCTGCAACAGTACAGTGAACTCGCTTGTCTCCTTCATGTAAGGTGTGGAAAAGCTTGCCCTGGATCCAGGGATGCTTTTAGGTGTGTAAAAAGGAGGAGGGGAGGGGCCAAGCTGGAAGTGGCTATTAATGACCCCTTAATATAAATTTCGGCCATAGTACGGGGGAGGGGGGCGGCTGTGAATCTGGGCTCAATCTAGCCCGGAAACGGCTGGAAACTCCTCCTCTCCCTCAGAGGAGTTGAATCTAGCCCTTAATGGGGGGGGGGGGAGGGCCTTCCTTCATGGCACCATTAATGCACAAGAATTGCAATTCTCGCCATGGCGGTTCTCCTCCCCTAGCCCTGAACATTCACCAGGATGACCCCCGGCCTTCTCCACACTAAATGGGGGAATGAAACAAGCAATAAAAGGGGCGGTCCTTGGCTTCCCCAAGCCATGAATGGACTAACTCCTTTTCTCTCTCCTCCATTAAAGGGAAATTGAAGCTTTCTCTCTCCTTCCCCTCATGGCCGGTTTTGTTCATGGCTCTAGCCTAAATGCAGCCCACTAAGCTAATACAAAGTGGTTAGGAGGTGGTTAGCCCAAGTGGCTTGGGGCTTGAGCTTGAGTTAGGCTTTTGAACTAAGTTTGACTTGACCTTAGCTTAGGGTTGACTTTGGTCAAATTGACCTTTTGTGTCACCATCAATGGGTCCATGGTGACCCATTGGACTCCCCTAAGGTCTAGATAGGATTGGGTAGGGTTGACTTGGCACCTTGGAGGTCACATGACCCTTAGTGAGGGCACTTTGACCACTTTGGGGCAAGAGTTGACTTGGGTCAATTTGGCCACTAGGGTTGACCACAATGCCTTGGTGACCTATTGGGCGCCCCTAGAGTCTAGGTAAGGATGTGTATGGTTGAATTGGTACATTGGAGGTCACTTGACCCTTAGTAAGGACACTTTGACCACTTTTAAGCTAGAGTTGACTTCGGTCAACTAAGCCAGCAGGGTTGACCCTAATGGGTCCTTGATGACTCATTGACCTCACTTGAGGGTCAGGAGGGCATGGGTAGGGTCCACTTGGATAAGGGAAGGTCAAATGACCCTAAGTAGGCTAGTTTGACCCATTTGAGATTAGGGTTGACTTAGGTCAACTTAACCACTTTGACTGCCCACAGTAGGTCCTTAGTGGCCATATGGACTACCTAAGGTGTTAGGGGTGTGTGGTAGGGTAATGGGATCAAGTTGTAGCCCTAAACTCAAATCTTAGGTCTAAATGTTGAACATGAGCTATAGGCAAACCAAGATGATTTTTCACCTTGGGCATTGCCCACTTAGTTTAGAGCTTTTGATGGTTTTGTCATGACCTAGTCATGACAAAACAAAATCACAGGGGTCTAGTTGTTTGAAAGATGTTACAAATCCCAATATATAAAAATAAAAATTTCATCCTCGAAATTAAGGTTAAGACTACAGGGATTTCTACTGAAATAAAAGAAACTTGTGACATCCCTTAGGTTTAAGGTATACTTGACTCGAAGAGCTCCGGGTACTTTTGCTGCATCAAGTCCTGTAGCTCCCATGTTTGCTCCTCCTGCCCATGGTTTCTCCACAGAACCTTGACTAGCGAAACCTTCTTGCGTCATAAGACCCGCACTGCCGTGTCATCGATCCTGATCGGCTCCAAGCTGACTGATCGATCTGAGGACACCGGACCGTCGGCTGTGGAAATCAGCTGCTCAGGGTGTAGTAGAGCCCTCTATAGTGAGGAGACGTCGAAGACGTCATGCAATCCTGCTAACTCCGGCGGTAGCTCCAGACTATAAGCCATGGGGCCAATCCGCTCTAGGATCCTGTAAGGCCCCATATATCTTGGAATGAGCTTCTTCTGCATCTGAACCCGTGATACACCATGCATCGGCCGTATCTTTAAGAAAACTCGGTCTCCCATATGGAATTCCACCTGACAATGCCTCACATCGTAATATTTGGCCTGTCTGCTCTGGGCTTCCAACATCTTGTCCCGGATCAATCTAACCTGAGTAACAGTATCCTCCACAAAGTTTGAACCGAGTGCCAGTGGATCTTCATCCTGAATCCATGATAGTGGGGTCCTACACCTCCGTCCATATAATGCCTCGTAAGGGGCCATGCTTATGCTGTACTGATGGCTGTTGTTGTACGAAAACTCGATTAGCGGCAACAATCTCTCCGAAGGCTTGCCGCGGTCGAAAATACCTAGGCGCATAAGATCTCCCAATATACGGTTGGTGCGCTCCTTCTGTCCATCGGTCTGAGGGTGAAAAGCCGTGTTGAATGTCAATCGAGAACCTAGATGGGCCTGAACTGACCTCCACTCCTTGGACGAAAACCGCCCATCGCGATCTGAAACGATAGTCCTGGGTACTCCATTATAGCGCACAAACTGCTAAATGAATCTTTGTACTAATACCCTGACCAGAGAGTCCTTCGCCACTGGAATGAATCTGGCCACCTTCGTTAGTCTGTCCACAACCACCCAGATCGAGTCATTCCCCGTATGAGACCGGGGTAGCCAATGTACGAAATCCATGCCTATATCCTCAAACTTCCACTCCGGCACTGGAAGTGGCTATAGTAATCCGGTCGGATTCTTGCACTCTACCTTTACGAGTTGGCAAGCCTCGCAATGTGTCACAAAATACGTAATGTCCTTCTTCATTCCTTCCCAGTACATCGTCTTCTTCAAATCTGCTGTCATCTTGGTGATCCCCGGGTGCACTGAGTATCTACTACAGTGTGCCTCTGACATGATATCCTCCCGAATCTGGCCTCCTACCAGTATATAAACCCTACCTCTGAAACTTAGGAGTCCATCCCTCAAGGAGTAATCCCCTGCCGTGCCTTCCTCCAAGGCTCTGAATATAGGCTCTGCCCTTACATCCTGCCTCTGCCCGTCTCTGATGCGATCCTGAATGTCATCGGTGGCAGTCATCGATGCCCGGTACTCCGTATGCTCTCGAAGCTTCTCCAAAGTCAAAGCCAGATACTTCACGTGCTCCTCTTCAGTCCTCAAATAAATAAGGATGTTGTCAATGAATATTATGATGAAGACCTCCAGATATTTTTCGAACACCCGGTTCATAAAGGTCATGAATGAGGAGGGTGCTTTCGTGAGCCCGAAGGGCATCACAGTAAACTCGTACATCCCATATCTACTGCTGAAGGCCGTCTTCGGGATGTCCTCCTCCTGAATGCATAGCTGGTAGTACCCCGATCTCAGGTCCAGCTTTAAGAACCAATGAGCTCCCTCCAGCTGGTCAAATAGCTCTTCTATCCTTGGTAAGGGATACATATTCCGGACCGTCAGCCTGTTTAGGGCCCGGTAATCAATACACAACCGAAGTGTCCCGTCCTTCTTTTTGACGAATAACACTGAAGCTCCCCATGGTGAAGACCTAGGTCGGACGAAGTCGGCTTCCACTAACTCTTGAAGCTGGCTTCGAAATTCCACCAACTCCTTTGGGGCCATTCGGTAAGGAGCTCTAGATAACGGCTTTGCCCCCGGCACGAGCTGAATCTGGAAGTCCTTCTCCCGGTGCGGGGGTAGCCCTGGTAGTTTCTACAGAAATACATCGGCAAAGTCTCGCACCACTGGAATATCTGAAATAGAATACTTGACCACAACCATCTCAAAAAGAACCTAATAAACTTTGTCTCCCTGTAGGTGAGCCTTGACGGCCTGCACAGATGATAATAATATATGGGGGGGGGGGGGCTGGTATAATATCTTCGATAACAATAAAGGAGTCACCGTGCCTCACGGTGATCCTCTTTGCCAAGCAGTTAATATGGGCATGGTTCCAGTGCAACCATGTCATGCCCAGGATCAGATCATATTCTAGCATCCTCAGGATCATCGCTGGTGCGCCTTCCCGCCGATCTCCGCCGATCTCCGCTGATCTCCGCCTCCATTTTGCAATGAGAAGAGGTCATTAGCTCTGATCCATCGGGTAGACACACCCTCATCATCCTTCCTGTTAATTGCTCCACGCCTGCCAGTCCTTTCACAAAATCTTCGGACACAAACGAGTGTGAAGCACCAGTGTCGAAGAGTGTGTGAGTGGGCTTGCCGCTCATGAAAACCATGCCTAAGGTAATTAAGTGTCTTAGTGTTCTAGCTATTGTTTTTCTTTTCTTGATTTCTAACTAGTCTATGTCTATGAAAACTAGTTCTTAGGAAGGAAGGAATTTAAATATACTGGCATACCTGCTATAACCTGCTCCTGGTTCCGGGGTTGTGCCAGATCTAGAGCATACACTTGCTCCCTTTCTGGCCTGTGGCCTCTGCCCTGATATCCCCGTCCTCGGTCGTGTCCTCGGCCACCAAACTGCTGAGGAGGTGGGGCACCCTGAAGTGCTAGTGGGGGTGCTCGCCTCATGGGACAATTCCTCTTGAAATGTCCCGGCTGATTGCACTGGAAGCATACCGGTGCCTGCTCTGCTGCCCGAGTCGTAGTTACATTTTTAAAAAAATTATTTTCTCGATTCAGTACGCCGTGCGCCATCGTTAGTGACAGGGATTCCCATTTCTGTAACGCACAGTTTTCTAAAATCCTTACTAAATATGGCGTTACTCATAAGCTTTCAACTGCGTACCACCCCCAAACTAACAGACAAGTCGAAGTAGTGAATAAAGAAATAAAAAGAATTTTTGAAAAGACTATTTCTACATCTAGAAAAGACTGGTCAGCTAAATTAGACGATGCTCTATGGGCCTACCGAACAGCGTACAAAACCCGCCTCGGATGTACGCCGTATCAGTTGGTTTATGGAAAATCGTGTCATTTACCGGAAGAATTAGAACACCGCGCTATTTGGGCCTTAAGATTTTTAAACTTCAATCCCTACTCTGTCGGCGATTTTAGAAAATTTTAACTCAACGAACTAGACAAGTGCCGCTCTTACGCGTACGAAAATAACAAACTTTATAAAGAGCGGACGAAGCGTTTGCACGATAAACACCTTATTCACCCAAAAACCTTTAAGCCAGGCGACCAAGTTTTTTTGTATAACTCTCGTTTACGTTTATTTCCGGGCAAGTTAAAATCACGTTGGTCTGAGCCCTTTACTGTTTTAGAAGTTTTTCCTTATGGTACTATTTTGATTTCCCACCCTGATTAGGGTAATTTCAAAGTGAATGGTCAGCGTCTTAAACTATATTTCTGTGATGATGTCAATCCTAACTGTGTTAACTCTATACTTCATGACCTAACTTTTGATTAGTTTGGAACTTTATTTTATTTTTATTAAAACTTTGAACAATTTCTTTGAACTTTGTTTTAGATAATAATTTTGGACAATATTATTTTGTTGCGTCGTGCTCAAATGACGTTTTAAACAAAGGGCGCTCTTGGGAGGCAACCAAAGCTATCTTTTTTTATTTTCTTTATTTTACAATTTTTTTCCCCGGACAGCTCCGACAAGCTGAAGCTTCTGCGATCGCCTGCTCCAACACTGTTGAATCCATCACGAAGTCCAAAGAAGACATTTCATGAAGATGCAAAGGGCAAGCATGGGGGAGCGGCATCACTCAGCTTTTGCAGCAAATAAATCCGGGAAAGTACCTGTTTTTCAATCCCGTTTTTCAATTCCGTACTTTAATTTTCTCTCTCTCTCTCTAACCTCCTTCTCCATTGAGGATAATGTCCATTTTAAGCTTGGGGGAGGACTTCCTCCTTCTTTTTGCTAATTGTGAATATTTTTTTCTTTTTGTGAATATTTTTCAAAAATCCAAAAAATGAATATCTTAAAATTCCAAAAAAAAAGAAAATATTTCCAAAATCCAAAAAAAGAGAGAATATTTCAAAATTAAAAAAAATATGCTTTTTGTTTTTTACTTGAATAGTTTAGACATTTTGGTATTTCAATAGTATCCCTTATTTTTGTTTTGTTTTCTCAAAATCTGATATAAACTTCTTAATTAATTATAATTTTTCTAATCGTCTTTTTTTAATTATGTTTCACAAGTAAAATGTTGGACATGTTGTGTTTCTAATTAACGGTAGCATGTTAAGGTGAAATATTTTTCTAAAACTCGCATTTCTATTATTGTTTTTCATTCTTTATTTTCTTTACTTTCTCAAAAATTCATCATCCACTATTTTCATTTTCGTTTTTAGATAATTTTTGGAAGGGCAACTTTTGAATAACGTAGTAGAAGTGAACGATCCAAGTGACCTATTATTTCTAATTTCAAGATAATTTCATCAATCTTCTTTTATTATCTAGGACTTGTTTTTTTTTTGAAATTTTTCAAATCTATGTTTTAAATAAATTTAAAAGCGTGAAAATGATTTTGGCCATTTTTATTTTCATTTGAGCTTTCCTGCCAACCTAAAAACTTTCACCACTAGTTAGCAGCTTTTGAGCCTTTTTTCCGATTTCATTTGATAGCTCCACTTTTCATATCATTTTCACCAAAGCCAAAATTTCCAACCTATCTAATCACACTAGGATTTTTGAGTTTCATAAAGAATTTTCATAATTATGATAGGTTATTTTGTAATATTTTTGGAGAAGTTTTTGAAAAAAGTACGCTCAAAAGAAATGTTTGTTTTTGTTTGGCCAATTCAAAATGAAAATAAAAATATTTATGGCCTTTATTTGAAAAAGAAAAAAAGAAAAGAAAATGAAAAAGAAAAAAGAAAGAAAAATATTTTGTTTAAAATGAAATTTTTTGAAACTCTTTGTTTTGGTTTAGTGTGATTTTAAGTCTCCCTGTTTATCTTTGAATTCCACTCCTAATCATAATCCTAAACCAAACGCTTCGGTCCTATTAAGTCCTTTTGATTCACGCCTTTTGAATTTTATTTAATAACTAAGAAAAGAAGAAAAATAAATCAGTATTAGTTTTGGATTTAAACTTATATTTTTGTTATTTAATCGATATAATTATAATGCATTGCTTGGATCTAGTAATAACTCAATGCATTTTTTTCATTTTCGTTGCTTTGCTTAAATCTATTTAAATAATTTCGTCAGAATTTTGGATGATTTATTTTCTTTAAGTAAAGTTTATAAAAGTTAAACCATGTCTAAATAATTGTTTTAATTTCATGTTTCACCTTTTCCCTACTTAGAATTTCGCATAGTACTTGTGTAGGCATAATTGGAATTTTTTGATTAGTCCTATTTTATGGTTATCTAGTTTTTATATTTTTTCTTGGGGACAAGCAAAGCTTAAGCTTGGGGGAATTTGATAATACGTTTTGTACCCTAAACTATTATCGTATTTTCTAGTTTTGAAGGAGCTAATCTTGCCTTTTAAGCTTATTCTTTTTATCTTTCTTATGTAAAAATTATTGCCACTAATATTTTCTTGTCTTTTTGCAGGTTTCCAGAATTTTCGCCAAAAATGACCTGACACGCCCCCCTGTCACGCCCTCCCTAGGCGTGTTACAGGGTGTGTCAGTCGATCCCGAGGAAGCTTGCTGACAGAGATAAAATAACAGGAAATACGGCTGTCACGCCCCCTGACACGCCCTCCGTAGGCGTGTCCCCGGGTGTGACACGGGAAGTGTCACCCTCTACCCGAAGCCTGCCGCCGCATTAAATGTTTTTCCACCTCAGCACGTCAATAGTATTGTCACGCCCCCCCTATACGGGCGTGACCAGGGCATGTTCGCCCCCTTTTCCAAGACTGACGAAATTCCGACCAATGATTGAGACTTGACGTACGTGTCACTCCCCCGTACACGGCATGACCTAGGGCGTGTCCGCCAACGTACCAAAGCAATCATCCTTCCCACCAGAATCTAGAGCCCAAGGTCAATGCCCGTACCTGTCACGCCCCCTGACACGGCCTCCTAGGCCGTGTCACAGGGCGTGACCAACTAGTGAAATTTTCCTATAAATTCAGACCCCCTTCCATTTCAGCAAGTTTTTGCTGAGTGGGGGAGGTGCTGCCCCTTTGTTTCTTGTCTTTTTCATGCTTTCTCTCTCTCTCTCTCTCTCTCTCTCTCTCATTTTAGTTTTTCATAATTCTAGCTTAGTTTAAGCTTTTGTAGTAGCTTTTGTAATTGATTTAGTTGCTAATTGTAGGACTAGAATAAGATTTCAATTTTCATTGCAATTGTACTCTTCCATTTCAAGTTGTAGCTCTCTTTATTATTAATAAAAGTGCTCCTTTCTTATCTTTGTGTTATTATGCTTTACTACTCACCCCCTCCTACACTTCACTATGATTAACAAATCCTCCTTGTTCTCGATCTTGATAATCCGAGGTTTGAGTGATTAAGTTATGATGCTTTGAATTTACCTTTTCTTTTTAGGGTTTAGCCTTGAATTACTCTTGATTTATTTTGGGTTGGAGATATATCATCGATATATATTCTCCACCTTTTCTTTCATTCTTTGCTAGCCGAGAGGCCGATAGTTTGAAGTGAGCACTCAAGAGTAAAGGGAGTTGTACGCACCCCTCAAGAGAGGCAGACGTCCAAATCTCCTGGATTGGAGTAAAATCCAAGAGTGGGGTTCACCACGTAAACCGAGCTTTAGGCCTCCGATTTAGACAAGAGTCGGTCAGACCTTCCTTAACTCAATCGGGCACGACTTTGAGAGAAGCGTGTTCAAGCTTTACGAACCTCCATGGTAAAGGACCTTTACACTATTAAGCTTAGGTTTATTTATCGTGTTTTTAATCGACTCTTGTCGAGGTGATTCTTGATCGAGTGCATTTCTATTTCATCGTTCCAACCCTTCAGTGTAATCGTTTCTTTTATGCTCTCTTTATTTTTAGTTCAATCAGCTCTATTTTAATTTCCTTTCTTTAAGTGCGTTTAATTTCCGCTTAACCCTAAGATTTTTGTCGATAAAATAATAGCCTTCGTGTGAGTAAGTTTACTCAACAGATCCCAGATTTAAATACGACACTTGTGTCCCCTTGCTACAGTTCGATAGGTATACTTGCCTAGTTGGATTGCTAGTTCAGCTGCTCTCTTTTCTTAAGCAAAAGACCGGGCCATCACCACCCTACCTCCCTGGGTAAGAACCTCCATCTCCACCACCTCTTCTGCAGCCTCCAGCCGGGACTGCTCTTCCCACTCACCAATGTCCCCCTTAATTGGGACAAGGACCTCTTCCTCTGCTTCTTCCACGGCCATCACCTCAGCCAGCTCCTCCAGAACTTTCTCTGCCACCTCCACTTGGGTGCAGACCTCTTACTCCACTTCCATCTCGTCTGACACTCCTCCGGCCTCCTGCCTGGACAGCTCCTCCATCTCCTCGGCTCCTCCCTGCTTATAGATGGAGTTCGCTGCGGTGATTTTGCACTCCCATGCTACCTTAGGGTCTCCCCAAACTAGGACCTGGATCCCATCGGCATTGAATTTCAAGCGTTGGTGAAAAGATGAGGGGATACAGCGGAAGGAGCTGATGAGGGGTTGTCCAAAGATGGCATTGTAACTGCTAGGAGCATCCACGATGACGAACCTATAGTTTCTGTACTGCCACCTACTGGTGACATGGAGTCCCACTCCTCCTTTCTCTCGCCCGAGAACTCGAATATGGGTCCATCCGAGGACAACACCCTCCTGGCCTCCACCTTCATTACGCCAAATGCCTTCTTGAAGACGACACTAACCGAGCTCCCGTTATCGATGAGGATTCGAGAGACAGTAAAGTTTTCAACTGTGGTCTGGATGACTAATGCATCGTAGAAAGGATCCTCATGATCCGACATGTCCTTCCCAGAGAAGGTGATCTTCTCATCCATGGGTGGGGTCTGGGATGTGGAGCCAACGCTCCAACGATACATGGTATGGAGCCTTGCCTTATGAGAGGCCTCAACTCCCACCACTCTGTGGATCACTCTGATCCCTCCTCAACCTCCAACACCAGCCCTATCCTCGCACCTGTCCTTGTAAGACCCCATTTTTTTTCTTTTTCAAACCCGAGGGTCTTATGCCCAGAACCACCGTTTTGCGGTGGCCCCGACACTCGGGAAGGCCGCCACTACAAAATGCTGATTCTGCCAGCCTTTTCGATCATCAAAGAGAGAGTAGTAATCATAAACTGAAATATAATTGAGTCCACAAACCTCATATATAAATGAGAAACCACAACAAGTCCATAAATATAGAAAAGAGAGAGTACTGCAATAGAACTGTACAAATGAAATATAAACAGGCTTAAGCCCGGTACATCAGATCCTCACTACAATCTCTTACAGAAGCTATAAGTAACTAATCACTCACGAAAATAGTAGTTGGTGCTCTTGTGCTAGACTGGCCCACCTACATGAGCACCGTACTCCGCTGGTGCTGTGTCCCCTGCTGCTGCTCCCTGTCTCCCATCCGGACCCCCTGTAATGTTGTGGTCCGAAAACCATTAGTCATAAAGACTAAGTCCTATCATCCCCTACCCCTCACCTATGGCTCCTAGGCACCGAGCGGGGAGGAGGAAAGGGAAGCTATGAAGGTGGCGAGTAAGCAAAGAAGGTGATGGTGGAACTAATATAACAGTTAATTTATAATGTATGAATAGCTAAGGAAGAAAGGTAATAACTAGCAGTTCTAAAATAGTAAGCAGTAAAGTTAACAAGTAGAATAAACAACATATGTAAGAAAGACAAGGTAAGAAGTAAGTAACCTTAACTTATATGAATGCCCATACAAACTTATAAGTTAAGGGGTCTTCTACGAGGCTCCCATCGTATAAAAAGTTCTATACCAACTTATACGTTGGGGGCGTCGGTTGTATGTAAGTATGAGTGTAGTGATATGCTATGCCATGATTCATTAAAGCGCAACTCACGCACACGACTCTATGCACAAAGACCTTTAGTTCCCCCTATTTGGGCAGCTAGCTTCACTCCCAGGAATCTCTGTAGTGGCAAACAGAGACAGTGGGTCGGGCCCCCCACTCCTAGGCGGGTATCCACACTACCAGACCTAGCCCTTACGTACGCCCCTAGAAGGACACAATTTAGAGTCTCCGCGTACTATGCTTGCCATATCCACCCGACTTTCTTTGGCTAAGTGTCCCACACCCGTTGAGTCAAGGTATCGACGTCGGTGTGAACGACCGTCCAATACCGAAGACCCACCACCTTAATTTGTATCCAAATCCTTCCGAGCCACCGGCTCCCCGGACTATCCCGTCCGTTACATCTACCTTCCGAACCTACCATCCCGATGGTTAATCAAACCAACCTAACCAACCTCCCGAGCTACTGGGGTGCGTGATTGTTGAAAGTTATTAGTTGTTTGCCTAAATTACCTAGAGGGGGGTGAATAGGTGAGATGTGCGCCTTTTTGCAGAATAAAAAAAATTAGATCTATGCACAGAACTATATACCAATCAATCACAGACGAAGCAAGATTTATAGTGGTTCCCCAATCTTGGGTACATCAACTTTTCCTCACCGATCTAGCAATAAACTAAACTCGGCTACTCCACTATCTCAGATTGAAAAACCAATCCTACGCCTCGGAACAACGTTCCTACAATCTCGATCCACAAAGCGGATCTACACTCGGAAGATGAAGCTTCCTACAATCTCGGAGTCAAATGCTCCTACACTCGGAGAAAAATTCTCCTACAAGAATGAAATATAATGAATATAGAGATACAAACAATGAATCTTTGTCAGATCTGCAAACTATCAGCCTGGATCTTACTCTTCTAGACTCATCGGCTTTATCAGAGAGGTGAAGAAAATCTCGGCAAAATCAGATCTGGATCTTCTTGGCTTCACACGATCTAATAGAAGATGAAGAGTTGTGCGGCAATTTCGATCTGTAAAACCTTCTTAGTCTGAATCCTCTAAAATCGAAAACCCTAGCCGGATGAGAATCGGCGGTGGCGGCTTCGCTTCTTGGAGAGAGAGAGAGAGGAACATATAGCTTAGAAAATGAATCGGCTGCAAAAACTTCTGATTAATTTTCTTCTTAGGGTTTGTCGGTTTGACAAGACCATACATAGGATCAGTGATAATCTGTCATAATTAATTCATAATGAGGTACACATGGACCAATCACGTCAAGGCTCATTAAGGAATCTATTAATCTGGACTTAGCGAAATATTTCAAAAAACTAAAGTGACATACTCGAGTGAAGAGATTACTACTCTAGTACTTTATATAACTACTCGAGAGAGATGAAGATAACTACTCGAGTACTTAGAGACAGTTACTCGAGTAACCTGAAGATGAACTACTCGAGTGAATAAGAACTACTCGAGTATATGGAAGTACCTACTTAAGTACTTGACTTAGAGAAATTCTGAGGGAAGTAGTTCTGGTTACTCGAGTATAAATACTGGACTGCTCGAGTAGTAAATGAACTACTCGAGTACATGACTTAACTACTCGAGTAATTAGAAATTACACGAGGTGCAGACTTCTGTAACTCGAGACAGAAAGTATAAACTACTCGAGTACTATAAAGTATTACTCGAGTAATTTACTTAGAATATATCTGAAGAAGAAAATCTGTAAACCCGAGAATAAGTTGAAAACTACTCGAGTAGTTGTCTTAATTACTCGAGAGCCATAAATTGACTACTCGGGATCTATCATCCTTACTCGAGTAAGAATAATTTTACTTGATTATTAACTGAGCTATTCACTTGAGTAGGTATAGAACTACTCCAGTAAAACACTTAGTAAATTTTCTTTGACAGAATTCTCTTCTATTTGGTGAGACCAGCATCAAGTCTTTACCAATTAGTCCTAGTGCTTGAATATGAAGTGTATCCCAATTGAGAGGCTACACATGAGTCAACACCTTGGATCACACAATGAGGGATTACATTGTATGGTCCTGTGTTTGGTGACCCATTATAGACTGATATTGGTCTACACTTGTCATTAGAGTCCTGCAAACACATAACTCAACCAAAGCATCAAATACAACTTAATTTATCTTAGTTCAAGGGTGACTTCATCAAATCTAGGTTTGTGTGTATACGATACCCAACAATCTCCCCCTATTTGTAGAAGTCAGAACCCTTTACATTAAGGTGAATTATAGACATAAAAAGTGCTATATAGATAAATCAGTGTAAGCAAGCATAAGACTAGAAACAAGATTATATGATCAAAAACTTAGAATTATATAAATGTGATTTCCAAAATATCATTTCTATAACAATCATTTCCACAATTTCATATGTCCTTGTAGCTTAGAATTGGTGGTACTGCCTGTCTTGCTTCTCTTCTTGTCTCCTCTGATAGCTATAAGGCTTGGGGTAGTAATTAGGAGGTCTTGGAGGAGCAGCAGGGTTATTTCTCCCAAATTCTCTATCATACAGTCTCCTCTTGGTCATAGATTTGTCATATAACTCCCATTCTTGGGAACTGTAATGAATATTCCTACTTTCATGGAAGTCCATAACAAGTTTGAGAGTATCCAAGATGAGGGACTTAGAGGTAGGAGACCAGATCTCTGCAAATTCTGGAGCTTTCCACTTATCAGCATCAGAAACTGTAATTGACCTGCTGGCAGAGGGACCCTCGCCATATTTTCTTTTCTTTCTAGAAGTATGTATCTCAGGAGGAGCTTGGAGAAAAATATCTGCAGGGTCATCCTCCTAGATTTAAGCATAAGAGTCTGGAGGAGGACCTTCCTGGCCTTCAGGTCTAGGAGAGAAAGTAGGTTGCAGAGGAGCAGCAGGAGCAACAGCAGCTAGAGGGTTGCGATGATGAGGAATGATATTTGGATCAGCAGCAAACTCAGGAAAGATTTGATAGTGCATCCAGACAGTAGTGTCATATGTCTGGAATTTGACACTCTGAATTTGTGCTAAGACATCATCATGAATTTCTGTCATTTTTGCTTTCCAAAGCTCTTGCATGGCAGCATCTCATTTTTCTAAGTATTCTTTCACCAAATTCTCCCCCTTTCTGACTTCAACAGATAGCTTAGAGATTGCATCTTCTTTGAAAGTACCAACCTCTTCACAGATCTTCAACTTTGTAGTTTCAACTCTTTTATCCATTTCAATCTGATTACCAGCAAGGGTTACACCTTGCTACATCACTTGACCAACACTAGTAATAGTCTGGTCTAGAGCCTTCCCACCAATTTGGAAAAGTTATCTATGTTGGTCAGTATTATGTTGGATTTCTGCAAATCCTCTGCTCATCTCAGTTTCGAGAGCAGTGACTTTGTCAGAAATAGCTTTAATATAAGCATCAAAGTAGGTTCTCTGTTCTTGAAGCAAAAGGACAATTTGAGTCATCAAATCATTGGATGAAGCAGCAGTGGCAGCAGGAGGAGCACTAGTAGAGGGAACTGGAGGAGGAGGAGCTACCCATGGAGTTATTTCTGTAATGGTTACAGAGCTTTTTTCTCTTGTAATGAGAATTAGGTCATCCCCTTCATTAGTGACTGAGGTGATGTAGGGATGTCGGATCGGAGATCTCCACGAAGCTAACGCTCTATCTCCAATCTACACGTCGTAGATCTACCGCGCCTACACAGCACCTATCGCCCACAATATTTCCTCGTCACAAGAACGCAGCACAAACAACAAAGGATGAATGGTCGACTCGAAAACAACGATCGGAAATTTGAGTCGGAATATTCCCCAAGAAAACACAAAGGTTGCCACTCCTTTTTGAGAACAAGACCAAGGTTATAGGCCAAGATCCGCTCAGGCAAATAGGATCCACCCGATCCGGAAATAAAAAGCCTTGCAATGGCGATTTCGATTCAAAACTTGCAGCGATTAAATTAATTGATCCGGAGAAAATGATTTGCGAAAACCACCACAACTAAAGAGAAGAAATCACACAAGGGAGGGGAGAGAGATTACCCAACCGGAAAGCTTTCACACAAGATAACTGTGGGAGAATCACTCTCTCCATGGATCCACCAGCGTCACACCGAAGGGTTTGCAACCTTCTTCCAAGGAGTCGCACCGAAGGAAGCCGCGCCGGAGTCGCACCGAACGGATGGAGGGAGCAAGGGGGGCGGCAGTTTCACACCACAACCAAGGGGGGGGGGGCTTGGAGAGTCCTCCTCTTGGCCGAATTTCTCAATGAGAGTTTAGAGTTAATTCTTGTCTAATGATCTCATAACAAAGCCTCCTTATATAGGAGTTACAAACAAGCCTTAGCCCTTCATGATGGAGATGTAATCTCATCCATCTGAATGGCTAAAGGCACACCAACATGAAAAATGTTCTAAATTAAAAATAATAAAACATGCAATGAATATAAAACTATCACTTAAACATGGGATAATTTTATATTCCAAATATAAAATAGAGTGCAAGAAAGAAAATAAATAAGGCTAATGTGTTGCAGTGGCGGTAGCATGCCGCGGGCGGAGGTTGTAGCGTAGCCTTCCGTTTGCGTCATCGTGCCGCCTCACATCCTTGAGTTGTATTGCCTTATCAACCGGATCATCATCAGCATCGTCAACATCGTCTTCAAATGGTGGAGGAGGGGGCATGCCATCAATCCTCCCCCGCTTAAATGCACGCATCTCCGTTACATGGTCCAAGCGATAGCGGTGAAGGAGAGCGGCATCCAAACTTTGCAGCTCCGTCTCGAGTACCCAAGAGTCATCCGAAGGGGGCCGATCACGCCAACGGATGAGAAAGCAGTGGGTGTCGCCATCAGCAGTGGTAACAGGCTCAGCATCAAGTATCATCTCTGGAGTGGAAAACATCCGTGGAAACCTGGGGAACATATTAGCAGTAGGCAGGAAAGAAGGCAACTTACCATCCGATGATATACCTGTGGGGACAGAAAGAGAGAGATCATCTATACTACCACTCCCCAACCCATGAGAATTTAGAGTGGGAGAATAAGACGACAAAGAAATCAACTCTTGTGGTGGTGACACAAACATCGTTAAATCCGAAACATTAAAAATGGGGGAGATACCCCAATCAGCAGGCAAGTCCAAAACGAAAGCGTTGTCACCTAACTTCTTAATAATCCGAAATGGGCCGACGCGCTTTGGTGCTAACTTTTTAACGGTGCCAGTTGGCAAGCGTTCGGGAACCAAACGGGCTAAAACTAGATCGCCAATTTTGAAGTCTGATACTCTCCTATGTAAATTAGTGTGCGCTTGATAAGAGTCGTATTGCGTAGTCAAGGTGGCCCGTATACGTGCATGTAAATCATGGATGTGCTGGGCGAAGGATTGTGCAAACTGACTTGCCTTGTACGTTGGGGGCAACGACACCAAGTCAAGCGGCATAGGAGCCTTATACTCGTGGACAATCTCATTTGGAGATAGACCCGTAGACCTATTCTTGGAATTATTGTAGGCTAATTGGGCATGGGGAAGGAGAAGATCCCAAGTGCTCTTGTGATCACTCAAAGGCATCGTAACAAATTTCCTAAGCTTCGATTAACCACTTCCGTCTGCCCATCGGTTTGGGGATGATAGGCGGAGGAAAACAATAATTTTGTTCCCATTAATATCCAAAGAGTCTTCCAAAAATAACTAGTGAATTTTACGTCCCTATCTGATACTATGGTCTTTGGCACTCCACGGTGACTAACAACTTCTTTAAAATAAAGTTTAGCGACGTGAGATACATCATTTGTCCTACTGCACGGGATGAAATAAGCCATCTTTAAAAATCTATCCACAACTACAAAAATTGAGTCGTGACGGCGTAGAGTAATGAGGAGGCCCAATAAAAAAATCCATACTAACGTCTACCCAAGGCATGGAGGGAATATGCAAGGGTGTATATAATCCTACGTTGGTTTTACTACCCTTAGACACCTGGCACGTGCGGCAGCTACTCACTACCTGTCCCACCATAACCTTAAGTTTTGGCCAATAGAATTTGTCCTCGACTAACGTAATGGTCTTATCTCTACCGAAGTGGCCAGTCAACCCTCCGCTATGCAACTCCCATATGATATGTAGTCGTAATGATGACTGCGGAATACATAGCTTCCCGTTCCTAAACAGGTAACCGTCCTTGATGACGATACAGATATCGTCGTGGGGGAGCTATCCTGGGCAGATAAATAGAAGTCCTAGAAGTCTGGACATGTGGCGTACTCATCCTTAATCCGCTCAAATCCTACAACATGTACTTCCATAGAGGTGAGTAAAAGCGTAAGACGACTAAGGGCGTCTGCGACTCGGTTATCAGCTCCCTTAAGGTGCTTGAGATTAAACGTGTAACCTTGTAAGAAAGCTACCCACTTAGCGTGTCGTGGGCTGATCTTATGTTGGACGTTGATGAAACGTAAAGCCTCATGATCGGAGAGGATCACAAACTCCTTGAAGGGGAGATAGTGCCTCCAATGGTGTAGACATCGGACTACAGCATAAAATTCCCTATCACAATTGGAATAGTTCATCTTAGGGCCGGACAACTTCTCTTTAAAATAACTAACGGGATGGCCCTCCTGGCTCAAGACACCTCCAATCCCTACACCAGACGCATCACATGTGAGCTCAAAGACTTTAGCAATGTCAGGTAGACGTAAGACAGGTGCCTCAGTCATAAGCTCCTTGATTCGTTCAAAAGCATGGGTGGCGTACTTCGTCAACGTAAACTCTCCCTTCTTTATACAGTCTGTTATAGGCTCCATAATACTACTGAAGTCTCGTATGAAACGACGATAAAACATGGCTAACCCATGGAAACTACGCACATCACGTAGGGTGGTTGGCACGGGCCAGTCCTTAATGACCTGAACCTTGCCCGGATCGACTCGAATACCCTCAGAGCCGACTATATAGCCTAAGAACTCTACCTCCGAGACATAGAAAGTGCATTTCTTAGGATGGAGAAATAAAGTCTCCTTCCGCAGGGTGGAAAGGATTGTTAAAATTCAACAAACCACAGACGCCCCCTTGGATACCCTGTTGAAAACTCAACAAACTGAAGGAGAATACGCCCACTTATAATGTTGAAAGTTTTCCCGGATCATGGAGTTAGCAGGGGTTATCTCAACAAAGCAGTAACAACCAGCAACACATGCAGCACAAGCTTCTTTATTGATCAAGAGCAAACTTCTTTACAAGGCGAGACATACATGGCGAGACATGCTTCACCAAAACCCAACACCGGGAGAGCAGAGACAGTTACAAAGACAAGAACAAAAAACAAGCCGCGCGGACTCAATCAACAAGCCGCCGACCTACTGCTGTGGAGTCCGCTCAGTCCGCCAGGTCGCCAGACCGCAACCCAAGCCGCGCGGACTCACCCTTATTCCAATGCTTAGCTCTTCACCGCCGATCTGCACGCCGCCAGACCGCACAAGCTGCGTCACCGAATGGAACAGTCCGCCTGAAGCAGGCGACTTCCTGAACCCCGAACCAAGTCGCCAAAGAGAAGACCGCCTGGTCGCTATCCGCGACTGCTGTTTACCGCCTGTTGCTTAACCGCAGAGTCCGCACTGTCCCTGACCGCAATCAGAGCCAAGTCCTGGCTTTCCAGCGCTATCTGCACAACCTGCACAGCACAACCGGGTCAACTCTCAATCCGCGCGGACACCAAAGTCCAGACCGCAGCAACTTACGCGAGCTCAATTACTGTTCACTTACTTCGGTCTAGGTTCCTCTCTTTTTTTCATGATGTGACATGGGTCCTATTTATAGGCACGACGATGAGTATGGTCACCGCCCTAGCCGATAGGATCACCGCCACATCCCGCAGCTAGAACAAGTGTGTCCGCCAGCCCGCGGACACACATTCCAATTCGCCGCTCCTGTTCAGATAGCCAGTCCGCCCCAGCTTCTCCAAGGCCGGACTCCAATATCCAGCCCGCCTTACCGCCAGAGACTAAGCCAGGACCACCACAGCCGGACTCCACAACAGCCGTGTTCGCCATTCTGCGGACAAGGCATCAGCCCGCAAAACCCGAGCCCGCAGCCTCGCCATCAAGGCACCTGCCGGACTCAGCGGACACCCGGCTTCCGTCCGCATATACCAAGTCCATTGCCTCATTGCCAAGGCACCTCCGGACTTAGCGGACACGCCAATCCAGTCCGCTAACAGCAGACTCCAGTCCGCAACTCCTGAGTCCATAACCTCGTCACAAGGCTAAACCGGACTCAGCGGACTCCGGCTCCAGTCCGCACGCTCCTGCACAAGCAATTCTCCAGTCCGCATTTCCCAAGCTAGCAAACAAGGCAACAACACTTCTACTACGCTTGGCGGACTGAGAAACCAGCCCGCGCTCCACTGCGCGATCTCCCCGGACTGAGCCATCCTGGACTTGGTTCAGATCACACCAAGTCCAGTCCGCTGGCCACAAGGGCCAGTCCGCACTTACTGGCGGACACTGAATCTAGCCCGCCATACCGGGCGACCTCCAGTTTCTGTCCGCGCTGACCGGCGGTCTCCGCGGCTTCCACTTGCCGCTTCACTAGAGCAAGACCAAGGCATCTACCAAACCGGTCTGCCGAGCTCCAGTTCTTCAGTCTGCTTTATGCCGGACTCCGCGGATAACATTTCTATCCGCCCGGTTACTTCCTGGGAGTCAACCGCCTGCTGAGCATACACTGGCCTATCAGACTGCCGCTGCTGTCCGCGTAGTCCGCGCGAACAGACCGCCCAGGCCGCCACAGAGCAAACCGTCCTGCAACATCCCTGCCGACCTAGCAGTCCGCCAACCCTGTCTGCGTAGTCCGCGCGGATAGGTTTCCCAAGCCTTCCATTCACCCACTTTCACTTCACAGAATTCAACACTCCCCCTTGAAGTGAGAAGTGGTGAATAACTCCAGCAGCTCCCGTAACCTTGCACCTGGTCCTTCCGATAGCATCTACGAAGAGATGTCCAAGTCATAGTCTTCGCCCCGCATATCATGGACCATGAGGGAGCCCTCCAGCATCTCCAAAAAGGAGTCATGCTTCCCTCTGCCTTCTTCAGCTTCAACCTCCACTCTTGCATCACAGGAGTATCACCAACTCCCTTGGACACTGAAGTCCAAGCCTCGTTGCCTCTGAGAGAAGTCACCTCTTCAGACTTGGTGTCAACCACCTCCTTGATTCTAGTGGGGTCATCACAGCCAGAAGAACCTTGCTCGACCTGAGGGCTAACAAGGAAACACGGGACTAAGTCCGCCGTGTTCCCTTCACAATATCGAGCTGGTGGCTTACTGATCCTCTTCGATCTCCGAAGAACCTGATCATGGCTAACCACCTCCGCTGCTATTGAACCAGCTCCGTTCCCGGGCAAACCCAGAACAATGCTCCCTTTGCTCCCTGAACAAGACGCCACCTTACTGGAACCAAAAGCATCTGGAGCAACGCTCCCCCTGCTACCTGAATCAGAAGACTCCCCTCTTGAACAAGAACTGCCTGGAATATCGCTCCCCTTGCTTCATGAACCGGAAGCCTCTGCCTTCGAGCCAGAAGATCCTGGAGCATCGCTCCCCCTTCTTCCAAACTCTGACGCCTTTGCCCCGGAGCTAGAACAACCTGGAGCACCTGGTGGCTCAGGCAACTCCACTTCCTTAGCAGCAGCCTCCTTCAGCCCACCATCTGACCTGCTTATCTCTAGCTCCACATAAGAGCTACCCCAATACGGCGTCAACTCATCGAAAACAATGTCTCTCGACACTATGAGTTTCTTCGTCGCAGGATCCATACACCTCCATCTTCTTCTCTGCTCATCATACCCAACAAAGACTAGCTTTGTCTTGAGAGCACCCGGAGAGTGTATATAGCAGGTAGATCCAAACACCCGAAGGTGCTTCACTGAGGGCTTCACTCCGAACATCAGCTCATAAGGAGTCTTCATTATGATCGGACTAAGAGGCATCCGGTTGATGACATGAGCAGCACAGGCAATTCCCTCCGCCCAAAGAGCCTTCGGAATGCCTTTACTCTGAATCCAACACTTGCAGGTCTCCGTTAACCAACGGATCATCCGAGCTGCAATACTACCCTGTTGTGAAGTATGTCCACAAGAAAGCTCCATCCGGATCCCTTGCTTCCTGCAAAAGCGTGAGAACTCGGTTGAGCCAAACTCACCACCGATACTTGTCCTCAACACCTTGATCCTTCGGTCAAGCTGGCCTTCCACAAGCTTCTTGAACTCCACAAACAAGCGTACCATGTTGGACTTCTTCTTCATAAAGTATACCCAAGTATACCCAGAATAGTCATCAAACAAGATCAGCATGAACCTGCTGCCTCCAAGACTGGCCGTGACGGTCGGTCCCACCAGAGCACAATGGACAACCGCCAATGGTGCATTACATCTGGATTGTGCTTTGTCAACCATGAAGCGATAGGCTCCACTTTCCAGACATCCCGCACACCCCCGACCATCGCCATAGGATGACAATCTAGGCAAGCCTCTTACGAGTCTTCTTTCCGCCATTGCTTTCAGTTTGTCCATCCCTACATGGCCCAGTCTTTCATGCCAGATAGCTGCACTATCACTAGCATTCCTCCGATCAACTCCAGAACTAGTTGAAATCCCAACTACGTTCTTCTCCTTCCTCCCTACCTGAGCAACGTTCGCCGAGAGCAAGACAACCTTGCACTCCTTCCGAAGATGACCTTGCTGCTTGCATTTATAGCACCTTGGTCCTTTCTTCCTCTTCCTATCACGCCTAGGAGAAGCACTCCTTTCTTCCTGATACGAAGTAGAGGGACCATCTTCAGCAGCAACCTTCACCTCCTTCCTGAACAACCCATCAAGGGAAGTCCAAACCTCCGCAGCTGACCGACATCCACTGATGTGGTCCAAGAGCTCCGATGAGATCACCTGCTTGAGAATAGACTCCGCTTTCGCATTTGCCTCCTTCCAAGCTCTCATCGCCTCAGCATTGCCAGCAGTATCCTCTTGTCTTCCTGCTCCGCATACAACCTCCCAAAGGTCCTCGCCAAGAAGAAAGCTCTTCATACAGGACTTCCACCGTTCACAGTTCGTCTCTGTAAGAAGATCAATTCCAAGACCACTTGCATCCTCCACTGCCATGGTTCTACCACTGGTTTCCTCTACAGAAGAGCAACTACTTCCATTGAGCACTTCTTGACCACTCCAACAACTTGGCTCTGATACCATGTTAAAATTCAACAAACCACAGACGCCCCCTTGGATACCCTGTTGAAAACTCAACAAACCGAAGGAGAATACGCCCACTTATAATGTTGAAAGTTTTCCCGGATCGTGGAGTTAGCAGGGGTTATCTCAACAAAGCAGTAACAACCAGCAACACATGCAGCACAAGCTTCTTTATTGATCAAGAGCAAACTTCTTTACAAGGCGAGACATACATGGCGAGACATGCTTCACCAAAACCCAACACCGGGAGAGCAGAGACAGTTACAAAGACAAGAACAAAAAACAAGCCGCGCAGACTCAATCAACAAGCCGCCGACCTACTGCTGTGGAGTCCGCTCAGTCCGCCAGGTCGCCAGACCGCAACCCAAGCCGCGCGGACTCACCCTTATTCCAATGCTTAGCTCTTCACCGCCGATCTGCACGCCGCCAGACCGCACAAGCTGCGTCACCGAATGGAACAGTCCGCCTGAAGCAGGCGACTTCCTGAACCCCGAACCAAGTCGCCAAAGAGAAGACCGCCTGGTCGCTATCCGCGACCTGCTGTTTACCGCCTGTTGCTTAACCGCAGAGTCCGCACTGTCCCTGACCGCAATCAGAGCCAAGTCCTGGCTTTCCAGCGCTATCCGCACAACCTGCACAGCACAACCGGGTCAACTCTCAATCCTCGCGGACACCAAAGTCCAGACCGCAGCAACTTACGCGAGCTCAATTACTGTTCACTTACTTCGGTCTAGGTTCCTCTCTTTTTTTCCTGATGTGACATGGGTCCTATTTATAGGCACGACGATGAGTATGGTCACCGCCCTAGCCGATAGGATCACCGCCACATCCCGCAGCTAGAACAAGTGTGTCCGCCAGCCCGCGGACACACATTCCAGTTCGCCGCTCCTGTGCAGATAGCCAGTCCGCCCCAGCTTCTCCAAGGCCGGACTACAATATCTAGCCCGCCTTGCCGCCAGAGACCAAGCTAGGACCACCACAGCCGGACTCCACAACAGCCGTGTCCGCCATTCTGCGGACAAGGCATCAGCCCGCAAAACCCGAGCCCGCAGCCTCGCCATCAAGGCACCTGCCGGACTCAGCGGACACCCAGCTTCCGTCCGCATATACCAAGTCCATTGCCTCATTGCCAAGGCACCTCCGGACTTAGCGGACACGCCAATCCAGTCCGCTAAAAGCAGACTCCAGTCTGCAACTCCTGAGTCCATAACCTCGTCACAAGGCTAAACCGGACTCAGCGGACTCCGGCTCCAGTCCGCACGCTCCTGCACAAGCAATTCTCCAGTCCGCATTTCCCAAGCTAGCAAACAAGGCAACAGCACTTCTACTACGCTTGGCGGACTGAGAAACCAGCCCGTGCTCCACTGCGCGATCTCCCCGGACTGAGCCATCCTGGACTTGGTTCAGATCACACCAAGTCCAGTCCGCTGGCCACAAGGGCCAGTCCGCACTTACTGGCGGACACTGGATCTAGCCCGCCATACCGGGCGACCTCTAGTTTCTGTCCGCGCTGACCGGCGGTCTCCGCGGCTTCCACTTGCCGCTTCACTAGAGCAAGACCAAGACATCTGCCAAACCGGTCTGACGAGCTCCAGTTCTTCAGTCTGCTTTATGCCGGACTCCGCGGATAACATTTCTATCCGCCCGGTTACTTCCTGGGAGTCAACCGCCTGCTGAGCATACACTGGCCTGTCAGACCGCCGCTGCTGTCCGCGTAGTCCGCGCGAACAGACCGCCCAGGCCGCCACAAAGCAAACCGCCTGCAACATCCCTGCCGATCTAGCAGTCCGCCAACCCTGTCCGCGTAGTCCGCGCGGATAGGTTTCCCAAGCCTTCCATTCACCCACTTTCACTTCACAGAATTCAACAAGGATCACTCTCATGTGGGAGATGTGCTCGGTAGTAGAGGTGCTATAAATGAGAATATCGTCAAAGTAGACGACAACGAACTTCCCCATGAATGGCTGAAAGACATGTGTCATCATCCGGGAGAAGGTACTAGGGGCATTGGACAACCCAAAGGACATCACAAGCCATTCGTACAGACCATCCTTCTACTTAAACGTCGTCTTCCACTCATCGCCCTCTCGTATCCTAATCTGGTGATAGCCACTCCGACGATCTAATTTGGAGAATACGGTGGCTCCAGACAAGACATCCAACAAATCATCTAGGCGGGGAATGGGTAACCTATACTTGATGGTGATTTTGTTGATAGCCCGGCTATCAACGCACATCCGCCATGTACCATCCTTCTTGGAGGCAAGTAGGGCTGGTACAGCACATGGACTCATACTAGTCAGAATAAAACCTTTCGCCAGCAAACCCTCTATCTGGTACTGCAACTCCAGGTGAGCTGCGGGGTGGAGTTGATAATGGGGCTGATTTGGCAAGGAAGACCCCGGGATGAGATCTATCGCATGCTGGATATTCCTAAGCGGGGGTAACGTGGGTGGCAACTCATCTGGGTACACGTCCCTATATTCCTCCAACAGTACCCGTAACTCACTAGGTAACTCATCCAATATGCTAGAATCGGGCTTCGCACTTAGGAGGACTAGCGCATACATAATTCCATCAAAGAACGGATCTCTCTCAAACTCTTTCCTACCAACTAGATTCAACGTTTTTTGTTCTACCGGAATAGTGGTGTCCTTAGCCAAGACTACGGGCTCCTTTGGGATGGTCGGCTTCAAAGTGATGGTTTTGCCATTGAATTTGAACTCATAAGTGTTGGCTCTACCAAAATGTGTAACATCACGGTCGTATAGCCAAGGGCGGCCTAACAACACATGACAAGCGTCCATCGGATGGACATCATACCACACCTCATCAATGTACGATTTGATTGAGAGTGGGACCAGGCAGCGCTTGGTAATGGGTACAGAGATCTTTTTGATCCAAGCGACCTGATATGGGGTCGGGTGTGGTTCCGTGTTCAAGGACATACGTGCAACGGCGTTCTCAGACACGACATTCACGCAGCTACCACTATCAATAATCAACTTGCAAAGTTTCTCGCCACTCTTAAAAATCAGGGAAAATATGCTCGTCCTCTTCCAATCATCTAATGGACGAGGAGTGGTCAAGATACAACGCATCACCATAAGGGTGTGATCGCCCTCTAAGTTACTAGGGACTCCTATCGGGGTCACTCTCCTCTGTGGCCTCATATACATAATCGTTAGGGTCGGTAGTTGGCTCTAACATGGCTAGTGTTTTTGTCTTTGTTGGGCATTCGTACGCATAGTGGCCTTGAATGCCGCACGAGTAACAAGTGGTGTTAGCCTTGCTAGCCTTCCCTATAGGGACACGCTCACTCGCAGGATTCTTGGTGTTCCTAGCGGTGATCACGATTGACTTCGACTCGGTGGATTTGAACTTTCCCTTATCAGGGTATGTGGAAGAAGATGCCCCAGTGGTGGACTTGTTCTTCGCATGAGCATAACGGGAGTGAGCCTTAGAGGCTAGGTGTTTTTCAATGTCCAAGGCAGCATTGAAAGTCGTGTTCAAGTCCATATGCCCATATCGCAAGAGCTTCCTTTGGATATCGGGGTTAAGGCCCTTTCGAAATCTAGATAAAGTGACTTCAGGGATCTCCCTAAGGTCACATTACACCATTCGGTCCTTAAGTTCACCCATATATTCAGCTACCGAGCTTGAGCCCTACCGCAGAGTGGCAAGCTCATCGAACATCTGTGTCTGATGGTACGCCAGAACGTATTGATCGGTCAACAGGTTCTTCATTACTGGCCAACCTATAAGGGGGGTTCCATGTCCGGTTCCTAATCTTCGCTCCTCATTCAGCCAGAACGTCTTTGCACGACTTGTTAACTTCATCCGGGCAACTTGGACCTTTTGGGGATCCGTCAGGTTGTGCCACTCGAAGTAACACTCCATATCCACAGTCCAGTTAAGGAAGATTTGGGGGTCTCCCATGCCATCATAAGTGGGGGCATTTATCTTAATGGCCCTAGTAATGTCAAAGTCTCGCTCGGGGCGGTGTGCTCTAGGGGGCACCCGCGGAGAGTCCCCATCAGAATCCGAATCAGAGTTATGTTGGTGCCGGTTGGGCCGGTCAACATTAACGGGTGTCGGGGGTGGCCTAGCTTGGTTTTGTAGGATCTATGTTAACATGTCTCTAAGTTCCGTTATTTCGTTTCGTAGACCTGCTATGGCCTCGGTGTTGGTATCCCCACGCTCATTCGCAGCCATCCTAGACGTAGACGGAGTCGAATATTCCGATCCGAGCCTAGTGCGTATTCAGGTTTAGTAAAAGTTTGGAAAGATGATTTTTCCTAGTGTTGTAGATATGTTGAAAATAAGATATTTTTATATATTCCCAATGTGAATAGCACGCAGATCGTTAAAAGTTTTTCTTTTTTGAAATTTTGCTGAAAAATAAAGATTTCAGACCGCTATTGGCAGACCACAGAAAATAATTTTTTTGATTTTCCAACGATCCGATCTCCAACAAGGAACGCAGAGATGATGTTTGCAATGTGAAAGTTGAAACGACCGCCTCTGATACCAAATTGATGTAGGGATGTCGGATCGGAGATTTCCACAAAGCTAACGCTCTATCTCCGCTCTACACGTCGTAGATCTACCCCGCCTATCGCCCACAATATTTTCTCGCCACAAGAACGCAGCACAAACAACAAAGGAAGAATGTTCGACTCGAAAACAACGATCGGAAATTTGAGTCGGAATATTCCCCAAGAAAACACCAAGGTTGCCACTCCTTTTTGAGAACAAGACCAAGGCTATAGGCCAAGATCCGCTCAGGCAAATAGGATCCACCCGATCCGGAAATAAAAAGCCTTGCAACGGCGATTTCGATTCAAAACTTGCAGCGATTAAATTAATTGATCCGGAGAAAAAGATTTGTGAAAACCACCACAACTAAAGAGAAGAAATCACACAAGGGAGGGGAGAGAGATTACCCAACCGGAAAGCTTTCACACAAGATAACTGTGGGAGAATCACTCTCTCCACGGATCCACCGACGTCACACCGAAGGGTTTGCAACCTTCTTCCAAGGAGTCGCACCGAAGGAAGCCGCGCCGGAGTCGTACCAAACGGATGGAGGGAGCAAGGGGGCGGCGGTTTCACACCACAACCAAGGGGGGCGGCGGCTTGGAGAGTCCTCCTCTTGGCCGAATTTCTGAATGAGAGTTTAGGGTTAATTCTTGTCTAATGATCTCATAACAAAGCCTCCTTATATAGGAGTTACAAACAAGACTTAGCCCTTCATGATGGAGATGTAATCTCATCCATCCGAATGGCTAAAGGCACACCAACATGAAAAATGTTCTAAATTAAAAATAATAAAACATGCAATGAATATAAAATTATCACTTAAACATGGGATAATTTTATATTCCAAATATAAAATAGAGTGCAAGAAAGGAAATAAATAAGGCTAATGTGTTGCAGTGGCGGTAGCACGCCGCGGGCGGAGGTTGTAGCGTACCCTTCCGTTGCGTCATCGTGCCGCCTCACATCCTTGAGTTGTATTGCCTTATCAACCGGATCATCATCAGCATCGTCAGCATCGTCTTCAAATGGTGGAGGAGGGGGCACGCCATCATGAGGGTATGGAGAAGTCCAGATTCCTTAATGGAGCTTCAGCTGGCTCAGGAGATAGCTCATCTGAAATAAAAATGGTCGCAACCTGGTCTTGGTGTGCAGCAGGAGACTTGGCTGAAGAGGGAGTATGTGCTGGATATTATACTGGAGACTCTGGTGGTATTTTAGTTGTGGTTTACTTTGGAGAGAGAGGAGGAGGAAGATCATTTGCAGTCAATTCTTCTATCATCTCATTGATAACAGCTTCTGTGGAGAGGAGTGCTTTTTGAAGTTGTAGTTAAGATGGTGTTCCTTCTGGAGTCTGAGGTGGTGGAGGAGTTACTGCTGGGGGTGAAGGAATCCTTGCTGGGATAAAAGGAGCAGGCTCCCCCTCAATAGATGCACTAGTGGGTTGTCAACCTGATGTAGAGAGGGAGATGGGGTCCTGTCCACTATGGCTAGAATTTCTTGACCTTTTGCAGCTTGTGTAGGATTTTGCAGCTTCAATTCCCATCTATGTATGGAGGATATTGAGATTTTCTTCATGTGGTGAAGAACAGTCCCTTCAGAAAAACTGAAGACCTCTGGGTTGATTTCATGGAGGAGCAGAGAAATAATTCTGGCATAATTGGGAGCTTTTATGCTATCTTTGATTTTATCTAAGATCATCATGCAAAACTGAAATCGTTTTCTGCACACTATGGCTTGCATAATGTCAAAGAATGTGAGTGAAATATCTCTGATGGAATGAGTTTTGTAAAGAAGAATTTTTCCTATGATGTCTACAAGGAGCTTTCCTTCAGGATTCATCTAAGAGCGATTGATGTACTGTTGCTCAGGATAAACGCCACAGAATAGACATGTTCGGTCAGACTCAGTAGGCCCTAGATGATCTTCTTCATCTACGATCGACATTCGAAGAAGTTGAGAAACATAAGTTTTAGTAAGTTTGATTTGGATACCTCTGACCTTTGATTTGAGAACGGCACCATTGCACTTAACCTTGACATTTTTGAAAAACTCGGCAACTTCGGGAAAGAGGATTTTATAGGGTTCTTGGAGAATGAAGGTGAGTCCGGCGGTGTCGAGTAGGATCATCAGGTTATGAAAGTCGTCGGAAAGTTCGGCAATCCCGACGGCAACCAATTCTGAACCAACACCATTTTTTGAAGAGGCGGCCATGATTCAGAAACCCTTGGAAAATTTCGGCGGGGAGAAAGAAATGGAGCGGCTCTGGAACTTGTTGATGGAAGGCGAAGAGATAGTCGGGGTACTCGAGAGCGGAAATGATTTTGTGTAGAAATATTATGGAATTTCTTGTTTATATAACCCCAGGTTAATGTCTAATGGAAATAGAAATGATGGAATCATGTCGTAGAAGTGGCAGCATAAGCCTCGGGTTGCGTATAAGAAAATTTGAATCAGGAAGAAAAATGTCCCCGCATATACTCGAGTGAGTTGATATTACTCGATTAGATGAAATGAGGCACTCGAGTAGATGTGTCTGGAAGTACTCGAGTAGGTATGCTGGAGTACTCGAGTAGGTGAGTTTAAGGTACTCGAGTAGGTCATTCTGCTACTCGAGTAGGTCAAGTGGACTACTCGAGTAGGTTGCTTCTTACTCGAGTCAAGGAGTTAGAATTTTGTATAATTCCAACTTTTGACAAATCCTTGAACTTTGAGCCTTCTTGAAAGTCCATCTTCTTTGATCTTCTTTGTTGAGCATTCCAAGTTCTGTTTTGAAGAACGAGAACTTGGTCTCATCCAGAGGCTTCGTGAAAATGTCTGCAATCTGCCTGCCTATAGAGACATATTGAAGGTCTATGTCCCCATGCGACACATGCTCCCGGACGAAGTGATTTCTTAGCTCTATATGCTTTGTCCGGTTGTGCGAGACTGGGTTGTTGGCTATTGCAATTACGCTAGAAGAGTCGCAAAATAGAAGAATGTTCTGAAACTTCATATTATAATCCTCAAACTAATTCTTTATCCATAGTAACTGTGCACAGCAACTACATGCAGAGATGTACTCTGACAAAGCCGTTGAGATTGCTACACAGTTTTGCTTCTTGCTACTCTAGGAGATAAGCCTTCTTCCAAAGAATTGGCATGTCCCGGAAGTGCTTTTCCTATCGTCTGTGCTCCCTGTAAAATCTGCATCTGAAAAACCTATTAGCTCGCTATCATTACTTCTTGGGAACCATTAGCCAAGATTTGGCGTACCTTTAAGGTATCTCAAAATCCGCTATACAGGAGCATAGTGAGAATTCTTAGAGTTCACCTGAAATCTAGCACAGACACATGTTGAGAACATTATGTCAGGCCTACTAGCAGTAAGGTAGAGTAAGGATCCAATTATGCTTATGTACTTGGTTTCATCAAAAGGTTTCCATTTTTCATCCTTGTCCAGAGACATAGTTGAACCCATTGGAGTCCTCATCGAGGTTGCGTTCTCCATTCCGAATTTCTTAATTAGCTCTTTGGTGAACTTTGTCTGCGAGATGAAAATTACATCTTCAGATTATTTCACTTGAAGCCCTAAGAAATGCTTCAGCTCGACCATACTGCTCATGTCAAACTTCCCTTGCATAAGTTTTGAAAACTTCTTGCAGAGGTTGTCATTAGTAGAGCCTAAAATAATGTCGTCGACATAGATTTGCACTAGCAAAATCTTGCCTTTCATTTCCCTAAGAAATAATGTCTTGTCTATCTTTCCCCTTGTGAATTTATTCTCAAGTAGAAAGCTAGACAGCGTATCATACCAAGCTCGAGGAGCTTGTTTCAGACCATATAAGGCTTTATGCAATAAATAAATGTAATCAGGAAAGTTAGAATCAACGAAAGCTGGAGGTTGTTCTACATACACTTCTTCCTTTATGTCACCATTAAGGAAGGCAGACTTCACGTCCATCTGATCAACAGTGAAGCCTTTGAGTGCAGCATATGCTAGGAACAACCTTATTTCCTCTAGCCTTGCCACTGTAGCGTATGTCTGGTCGCAGTCAAATCATTCTTCTTGACGATAACCTTTCGCGACGAGTCTGGCCTTGTTTTTTTATTATCGTTCCATCTTCATCCATCTTGTTCCTGTAGACCCATTTTGTGCCAATGACATTCTTACCCTTGGGTCTTGGAACAAGTTTCCATACTTTGCAGTGCTTGAACTGATTTAGTTCTTCTTTTATTGCCACTATCCACGATGCATCTGAGTTCGCTTCCTTAAACTTCTTTGGTTCAACCTGTGAGAGAAAACTTAGATATAAATTTTTGTTAGTTGTACCTCTATGAGTTCTGACACCATCCCAGGGATCTCCTATGATCTGGTCCATGGGGTGATCCTTCAGATGTCTGAGCTCTAGAGTCCTTGTATCTGGATTCTCTTAAATAACCAGAGTGACTTCATCATCTTGCGCAATTTCTTAATCTGGATCATCAACCCCTCCAATAGGGGTTGGAGTGGTGATCTTGATGAACTTTTCACCTTTATCTTCAGATGGTTCATCCAAGCTGAGTTCTTTCAACTTTGTACCTGCATCTTCAGTAAGCACACCAGAAGAGTTGTGTTGCAGCAAGCTCGTCTCATCAAATAGAACATATATTGATTCTTCTACGACCATGATTTTTCTATTGAATATCCTGTATGCCTTACTATGGCTACTATATCCTACAAAAATACCTTCAAAGCTATTTTTGCTGAACTTGGTAGTATGATACTTACCATTGTTAAGCACGAAGCATTTATAACCAAAAATTCTAAAATATGAGATGGTTGGTTTCCTGCACTTTAGAAGTTCGTAGGGTGTCTTATCATGATTCTTGTTTATGAGTGCTCGATTTTGCACGTGGCATGCAGTGTTGACGGCTTCAGCCCAGAAATATTTCGGCAGTGAGGCATCACTCAACATGGTCCTACATGCCTCTATGAGTATCATATTCCTTCTCTCGGACACTCCGTTCTGTTGTAGAGTATGAGGAGAGGAAAACTCATGAAAGATTCCTAAGCTTTCACAAAATTCTGTCATGGTCCCAAACTTGAACTCAGTTCCATTGTCACTTCTTATTTTGACTATGGAGCAGTTGTATTCATTCTGGACTTGCGTGACAAAATTAGTACAAATGTCAAAGGTATCTGACTTGTGTTTCAGAAAGAACACCCACACAAAGCGCGAGTAATCATCAACAATTACAAACGTATAATCCTTACCTCCCAAACTTCTAATTTGCAATGGACCAAACAAGTTCATATGAAGCAGATGAAGTCATCTATTAGAATCCTTGTCAATAACTCTTTTAAAGGTAGCCCTTGTTTGCTTGCCTTTTATGCATGCATGACAAGATCTATCATTGACGTACTTGACATTTGGGGCATCACGTACTAAGTTCATTGAAAATAATTTATTAATAGTTTTGGAATTAATATGTGCTAGTCTCTTGGCCATTGGTCACCAAGAGATGCACTATCTTTTGCTAAAAAGCACACTGGTGTAGAAGAGTCTATACAAATGAAATTCAAACAAAATATGTTTCTGCTTCGAGTACCGGATAGAATCGTTTCCATATTGTCAACATATTTTATCAAGCACTTATTAGCGTGAAACTCAACTATGTATCCTTTATCACAGAGTTGGCTTATGCTTATGAGATTGTGTTCCAATCCTTCAACATAAGCTTCATCTGAAAAAGATACACTATCGTTAGTAATCGTACCGTAGCCTTTAGTGATTCCACGGTCTGAACCTCCAAAGATAACCTTTGGTCCGTTCAAGACTAGAGAGAAGTTCTTAAGTAGGCTTCTAGTCCCGGTCATATGTCGAGGACATCCACTGTCCAAATACCAGATTGGCATTTTGGTGGCCTTTGGACATACCTGCAGTCACAATCAGTTTGCCTTAGGAACCCAAATATGTTTGGGTCCTCGTTCTCAGGTTAGAACACTCTCCCTACGAATATTAGCATTAGGAGTGGTATTTCTCATATTGCCAACATGTGGGGTTGCAGCATTTCTGGGATTAAACCAGCAATCGATGTCAAAGTGACCAATTTTGCCACAGCACCAACAGTCAAATCTATTGTATCTTTGCCTTATGTTCTCCTGCTTGACCTTTTGAAATTATGGTCTGGCAGGGGAATCATTCTTGGAAGAAGAAGCTTCATGATGATGGCAATCACATGATTTCTTCTCCTGTATTGGCTTTTCCACAACGGGCTTTGACTTTGGTGCTTTCTTGAAGTTATGACCATGATTGAAAGGGCCATAGCTCTGAAGAATCACTTCTTCATAAGGTGCCTTAAAGACACTTTCACCAAAGTTTCTGGGGCGAGTCCATCCTTGATAACGGGACTTTGGCTCTACATGGGTAGGCCTCGCAAAGTGTCCGTAGGATGAGTCAAGATCAAACTTATTTGAAGGAAATATGACCTTTTTGAAAGAGGTCTGATCTTGAGGGGCTTTCCGCTTCTCTTTGGCCAAGGCCTTTTTGGTGGCCTTATTTTTTCGTTGGGTCTTATTTCTCCTAGAAGATTTGCTAGGAGCTTCTTCATGGCCTAATACAACACCCTTGTCCTTCGCTGAGAATTCAGCAACGAATGGAAGAACAGTCTTAGGCTTCAAGAAACTTTCAACAAGTTTCCTCTCAGCAGTGAGTTATTCTTCCAACTCTTTGATGATTTTCTCTTTTAGATCAAGGTGCTCAAGAGCTTTGTTGTATTCTTCAATAGCATTATTGAAGTTCTCCTTGAGTGAGTCAGTCTTAGCGACTTCTTCTCTCAAGATGCTCTCTTCAGCTTTTAGAGACTTAATCTCTTTAGCCTGAGTTTTCATGACTTGGCAATATTTATCGTAAGCCATGAGTAACTCCTTGTACTGGGCCATGAGTTCAGACTCATCGTCAGAAGAGTTTTCCTCACAATCATGCCCAGAAGCTTCAGATTCTGAAAGAGGAATGTGAGAGTTTACCTTTCCAGTGAACTGGGGCTCTTGTTCGTCATCTGTCTGAGCCATAAGCCCAAAATAGGCTTCTTCTTCTTCACTTGACTCTGATGAGTCGGGGTCACTAAGAGTCTTGCCCTTTTTGGCTATTAAGCTCTTCTCTGTCCTCTTCTTGTTGTATGAGGACTTCTTTTCCTCTCTTCTTTCACCCTCCTTCTTCTTATGGGGGCAGTCAGCAATGACGTGTCCTAGCTTATTATAGTAGTAGCCAATGATGTCAGTAGAAATATGTTTGTTATGTTTAGGAGTATACCTGTCGAGGCTACTTGAGCCTTTTCTTTGACGATCACCATCACGTTGTGATCTTCTATAAGAGTCATCCTTACCTTTCCAGTGCTTCTTCTTGTTCAAGAATTTCTTGAACTATCGTAAGAGTAGTGAGAACTCTCCTTCAGATAGCTCAGAGCCTGAGGTACTTGGCTCCGATGTTTCTTCTTCACTTACTTCTTGAGCTGGAGCATGAGGAACAGCCTTTGACTTCTTTGAGGTTTTTGCCTTTAAAGCAACAGACTTCTCTTTGAATGCAGACCTACTCTTCTCTTGTTCAGCCTTCCTGGTACTAAGTTGAAGCTCATATGACATAAGCTTCCCGAAGAGATTCTGTAGGTCTGTCTCGGCTAGTTTTCCAAACTCCCTGATGGCACAGACCTTGTTATCCCATTCTTTAGTTAGGGATCTCAAGAACTTGTCATTTAATTCTTTGTTAGTGAAGACTCTGTCATAGACCCTTAAGCCATTTACTATCTTGAAGAAATTCTCAAATGTATCAGCAATGGTGTCCTTGTTTCCTTGTCGGAAGGCTTCATACTTTTGATTTAGAAGGGATCTTCTATCGTCCCTCACTTCTTTTGTACCTTCCATAAAGGTAACTAGAGACTGCCACATCTCCTTTGCAGATTGGTAGTGGATCAGGTTTTGCAACATAGAGTCATCGAGTGCACTTGCTATAATATTTTTGGCCATTTTGTCTAAGTGCTATCTCGTCCTTATCTAGATCAATTAGTTTCTTTGGAACATTCTTGGTTGGATCTATTGTGGAGATTGTCATAGGAATGTAAGGACCTTCAACTATCATGAAGATCCTCAGATCCACAGCTCCCAGAAAGAATTTGATTCTCTCTTTCCACATGGGAAAGTTATTCTTGGTGCACAAAGGAAGCCTGGCGAAATCTTTAGCCTTGTCCATGTTTGGTTGATCTCAAAAGACAACTATAGAAGGATCTGATCAAGGTGTTAACCTTTTAATGATTAACCTCGCTTTGATACCAATTGAAAGTTATTAGTTGTCTGCCTAAATCACCTAGAGGGGGTGAATAGGTGAAATGTGCGCCTTTTTGCGGAATAAAAAAAATTATATCTATGCACTTCTATCTACCGATCAATCACAGACGAAGCAAGATTTATAGTGGTTCCCCAATCTTGGGAACATTCACTTTCCCTCATCGATCTAGCAATAAACTAGACTCGGCTACTCAACTATCTCGGATTGAAAAACCAATCCTACACCTCGAAACAACGTTCCTACAATCTCAATCCACAAAGCGGATCTACACTTGGAAGATAAAACTTCCTACAATCTCGGAGTCAAATGCTCCTACACTCGGAGAAAAATTCTCCTACAAGAATGAAATATAATGAATATAGAGATACAAACAATGAATCTTTATCAGATCTGCAAACTATTGGCCTGGAACTTCCTCTTCTAGACTTTTCGGCTTTATCAGAGAGGTGTAGAAAATCTGGCAAAATCAGATCTAGATCTTCTTGGCTTCACACGATCGAATAGAAGATGAAGAGTTGTGCGACAATTTCGATCTATAAAATCTTCTTAGTCTGAATCCTCTAAAATTGAAAACCCTAGTCGGATGAGAATCGGCGGCGGCGACTTTGCTTCTTGGAGAGAGAGAGAGAGAGAGGAACAGATAGCTTAGAAAATAAATCGACTGCAAAAACTTATGATTAATTTTCTTCTTAGGGTTTGTTGGTTTGACAAGACCTTATATAGGATCGGTGATAATCTGTCATAATTAATTCATAATGAGGTACACGTGGACCAATCACGTCAAGGCTCATTAAGGAATCTATTAATCTGGACTTAACGAAATATTTCATAAAACTAAAGTGACATACTTGAGTGAAGAGATTACTACTTGAGTACTTTATAGAACTACTTGAGAGAGATGAAGATAACTACTCGAGTACTTAGATACAGTTACTCGAGTAAACTGAAGAAAATACTCGAGTATATCCATGAAGAAAATTGAGACGTTGATCAGCTACTCGAGTACCAAAAAGACTTACTCGAGTACTTAAAGAAATACACGTGAAGATGAGTTAGACTACTCGAGTACAAGAAATACTACTCGAGTAAATAAGAATGAGCTACTCGAGTGGTAGATGAACTACTCGAGTCAGGGACTTAAAATATTTTCAGAACTGGAATTCTGGGTTACTCAAGTAGTGAAGATGAACTACTCGAGTTAATAAGAACTACTTGAGTATATGGAAGTAGCTGCTCGAGTACTTGACTTAGAGAAATTATGAGGGAAGACGTTCTGGTTACTCGAGTATAAATACTGGACTACTCGAGTAGTAAATGAACTACTCGAGTACATGACTTAACTACTCGAGTAAATAGAAATTACACAAGGTGTAGACTTCTGTAACTCGAGACAGAAAGTATAAACTACTCGAGTACTATAAAGTATTACTCGAGTAATTTACTTAGAATATATCTGGAAAAGAAAATCTATAAACCCGAGAATAAGATTGAAACTACTAGAGTAGTTGTCTTTGTTGGATCCCTAGTTGATTTGGGCTAGGTTCACTAGCTTAGGATGTGACCCAACATGTATAGCCAGGGTCAAATTTGTGTCCTAGAGTCTAGGCCAAGTCCTTAGAGTCATCATCAGATGGACCAGCTATCAACAAACCTATCAGAGACTTAAGAATTAGAAGATTTCAAGACTAAGTAAAATGAGTTCGACGTTCGTCGAACTCAGGTCGATGAAAGGGTTCTGAGCTCGACGATCTTGAGACATTTCTCTGTGCTAAGCTCGACGATCTTTGTTCTCTGTTCGACGAAGACTGAGATACTTCAACAAGCTAAAGTCAGGCTAACTCCAGTTTTTTCTAAGTCCAGCTTCAAGCTTTGGTCGACGAACAAGAATCTGAGCTCGACGAACTTGGACCTCAAGTTCACAACTTCTCAGGTCGACGAATGCAGTACTCTGCTCAACGATTTTTGGTCGACGATCTGAATCCTTCTCAGTCAGAGACTTCTCAGATTCTAAGTCCACAATCATTCTTCAGTCGACGATTTTGGATCTCAGCTCGACGAATGAAGATTGTCAATTCGACGAATATTGCAGCAGAATTGACAAGTTTCCCTTGAAGATAAAGTGCTATTATCTGGTCGACGAACTCATCAGCTCAGCTCGACGAACTGTGAACTCAGCTCGACGATCCCTGTTCTTCGTTCGACGATTCCATATTAGGACTTCTCCAGTTTTCCGTTCCTTTTCTTGGCTATGAATCCTGAGTATTAATGCTCAATCTTCTCGGAATGTTACCGTTGGAACGAGCATTGATCATGGATTATTACATGCTGTTTTTCCATGGGACAGTTTGGGAAATCATTGATTGCCGCTTCCTTCCCAGGCCGACTGCAATTACTGCTCAAACATTCAAATTTCCAAGTGTTCTTCAGTCAGTCTTAAGTCAGAAAACAAAAATTAGAAAAGATTAAGCAGTACTCAACACCAGTCAGACACACAGATAGACATTGCACAGAACAACAAGTCTTACAAAAATCTAAAGTTCTTTTCTGCAATCAGCCTAAACCAGAGAACATCAAGAAGAAGAAGAACATTCAATCACTATCAAGAGTCTTCTTCCTTCAACCCTACAGGATAACTTCAGAAGGACAACAATTATTCTATCTGTCAAAGAAGTTCCTGAAGCAATCTCTGGTCAAGGCACTCAAGCTCTTTGAAGACCTGTCACCCTGAAGCAGTGCTCCAGAATTCCTTATCCCTTCAAGATCTCAGGGGGAGCAATCTGCTGAAATCAATCCACAAGTCTTCTCAGTTGTTATTGAGAAAGAGAAGACTTCATCACACCCCTTTTCCATCCTCTGTACAGAGTTTTAATTCCCTTCAAAATTATTCCTGGTTACAAGTCTCCTACCAAAAGACTTGAGGTTTTGGTTTTTGAGCACCTGAACAAAATCTCATTGGTGTCAGACACCTGATCAAAAACCTGAGTGGATTCCTACCAGGGTGGTAGAAGAGTGGATGTACCCAGGTTGGGGAACCACTATAAATTTCTTGTGTCATCTGGTTGCCCTTTTTATTTTGTTTTGGCTGTGCTCTGTGATTGTTTAGGTTGCTGTGCTTATTTCTTTATTTGCTAATATGTTCACTTAGGATTACAACAAAAGATGTAAAAAATTTGTAGTAAGCACAATACTCTATTCACCCCCCCCCCCCCTCTAGAGTATTTCAGATCTAACTTGCACTTTCAATTGGTATCAAAGCCAGGTTGGTTAATCTACCACACCTTAAGAGGCTAACTGGTTATACAGGCTAACACCTGAACCATAAAGATCCCTCTTGTTAGATCTGATTGTTTTGTTTCTGTTATTATATTTATTTCTTCACAGACATGGCTCAAAACAAAGATTATGCAAACATCAGACCTCCAGTATGCAATCTTAACAGATTTGCCATCTGGAAGGCAAAAATCAAATTATACATGAATTCTATTGATGAGGATATTTTTGCTTCTATCTTGACAGGAGTACCTCCAACACCTGTAGCTTCTAAAAGCACCTCTACAAACATGACTGCAGTACCTCCTCCAGAGAATAATGATGCCTACAAGAAAGCCAAAATTGCAGATGCAAAGACAATGAACATATTGGCTCAGACTATGTCAGATGGCATATTTCAGAAGGTGGCTGAGTGCACCTCAGCCAAGGCCATTTGGGATTCCCTCAATCAAATGGTAGCTGGTTCAGCAGATGAAAGGAAAGACAGGAGATCAAATCTCATATCCCTGTATGAGAATTTCAAGAAGGATGAGGCTGAATCAGTGGCTGAGATGTACAACAGGTTGAGCTCAATCATCAATGAGCTTAAAACCTTGGATAAAGACATCACCCTTACAGAGGTGAATGATAAGATCTTGATGTGCTTCCCTAGCTCTTGGGATTCAAGAATCTGGCCTATCAAAGAAACCAGAAGGCTAAATGAGATATCCACTGAATCTCTGCTAGGCAAATTAAAGTCCTATGAGCAGTTGATAAAATCAAGAGAAGCAGCTGAATAAAAGTCAACAACTCCAGTGAGAAAGGATCACAACATAGCCTTCAAAGCATCTGAGGAAAGTGAGACCTCAACATCCAATGAGGAACTCATGAGCCTCTTTGCAAAAAGATTCTATAAGATGGATAGAAAGGATTTCAGAAGAAAATCATCCAAGCAGGATGATAAGCCCAGATTTGACAAGACACCAACTAAGGAGGTTATGTGCTTTGGATGCAGAAAGCCTAGATATTACATTCTCAGAATGTCCAGAAAACTAGAAGAAGGAGAAAAGCAGAGAAAAGGACTCCAGGAGAAAACACAGCAGCAGACCCTCCTCAAGCAAGTACAAAATGAAAGACAAGGGCTTTGTTGCTGAAACATGGAGTGATACTGAAGAAGAATCATCTTCCTCCAACTCAAGTGAAGAAGAGGAAGAAGCAAGATCCAAGGAGGTTTGCCTTATGGCAATTGATGCCTCCAGGAGCAATTCAGCATCAGAAGGAGAATCCGAAGATGAGGCAGCCTCAGACTCAGAGGCTGATCAGGTTCTATCATGCTTTAATTTTAATTCTGATTCATTTAAAATTGAATTCAGAACTATGTGCTTAGATTTAATTAGTTCAGAAAAGGAAATAAAAACCCTTAAAGAAAGACTAGGAAATCTTGAATCTGTTAACTCAGAAAATATTAAACTAAAAGATCAACTAACCCTAGCAAATGAATAGATAATTAAATTAAAATCTGATTTATGTGAGGCCAAACAACTTGAGCAATCTCTCAATGGGAGAAGTCTCAAGCTGATGGACATAACAAGCACAGTAAATGCCAGATTAAATGGCAAGCTGGGCTTGGGTGCATCATCAGGTTTACCCCCCATAATTAAGAAAAATATTCTTTCCACACCTATTAAATTTGTTTCTGCCAAGGGAAAAGAGAAGATAATAGACAAACCAATGTCTGCAAACAACCCAAAACCCATAGACAAGAGAAATAAAAATAAAAAAATAGCTAATAAAAACAAGGTTCAGCAGCATTCGTCGAACTCAGATCGACGAAATGTGGCCAGTTCGTCGAACCCAGATCGACGAACGCTGAACGCAAATTTTAATAATAATAATTTGTCGAACTGCGATCGACGAACTTTGTATGGTTCGTCGAGCAGAGGTCGACGAACTTGGGGCGCAGAAAATGACTACTGTCATTCTCTGAGCAGAGGTCAACGATCTCAGCCCTATTCGTCAAACTCTGGTCGACGAACTTACAGGAATTCGTCGAACCCAGAAGGACCAAACATAAATTATTTCTCTTACAGAAATTCTAAGACAGCTAATAAACCATTCAATCCAGTATCTGATTGGGTTATTCCACCTAGGAGATATCACCCCTTAGGTTATAAATCTCAACCTACTTTGTCAGTTATTTCCAGCTTTTCTTTTCAACCAAATAAAGGACCCAAGGTAACCTGGGTCAAGAACAATTGAGTTTTGTTTTTCATTACAGGTACAGGTGAAGAGCTGTCCAAGGGTAAGTCAGACCTGGTACTTGGATAGTGGTTGCTCCAAGCATATGATAGGCAGCAAGGCCAATCTATCCAATTACAAGTCCAAGCTAGGACCAAAGGTTATCTTTGGTGATTCAAACAGTGGATAGTCTGAAGGATATGGAGCAGTAAAGATTGGAACAGTTACCTTCAAGAGAGTAACATATGTAAGAGGACTTAAACATAACCTAATATCCATAAGTCAATTATGTGATGAAGGTTATCAGGTACACTTTAACTCTACCTCTTGTTCTATTATTAATAATTAAAACCAAACCGTTTTAATTGGAATTAGACAAAGTAACATATATCTAGTAGACTTTATTTCTGCCAAGACAGATGTTTGTTTACTCAATATCACTAGTAACCAAAATGAGTTGTGGCATAAAAGGTTAGGACATGTAAACCTTAAGAATATAGCTAGGTTATCTAAAGACAACCTTGTTAGAGGTTTACCTTCTGGCCCCTACAAGAAGGAAAACCTATGCAGGGCTTGTCAATTAGGCAAGCAAACTAAAACTAGTTTCAAATCCATTAATAAAAATGATTCACCTAGGATTTTGTATTTGCTTCATGTGGATCTATTAGGACCCATTGCAGTACAAAGCCTAGGAGGGAATTCTTATATTTTAGTGATTGTTGATGACTTCTCCAGATTCAGTTGGGTAGCCTTTCTGAGAACTAAGTAAGATACATTCAAGGTTCTTACAGATTTTCTTAGGACCATACAGATTGAGTTCTTTACTCATGTTGCATTGATCAGAAGTGATCATGACACAGAGTTTGAGTCTCTTCTTATGTATGAGTTCTGTGAGAAGGAAGGTATCAGGCAGTGCTTCTCAGCTCCTAGAACTCCCCGACAAAATGGGGTAGCTGAAAGGAAAGACAGGACACTCATTGAATCTGCAGGCACATTATTGGCAGATGCTTACATGCCTCTATCCTTTTGGGCAGAAGCTGTAAACACTGCTAACTATGTCCTGAATAGAAGCCTTATACATAAGCTAAAAAATATAGAAGCCTATGAATTGCTTAAAGGGAAGAAACCTAAAATCACATACTTTAAATTTTTTGGTTGTATATGTTATATTCACAGTAAAAACAAAAGATATATTAGAAAGTTTGAGGCTAAGGCTGAAGAAGGGATTTTTCTAGGATACTCCCAAGTAAGCAAGGTCTATAGGGTTTTTAATAAATCCACTCTTAAAATTGAAGAGTCAGTCCATGTATCTTTTGATGAAGCTAACATGTCTTATAAGGAGAAAGAGATTTCTACCATAAGTTCTTTGCAGGTTCCACCACTGTGTGAGTCTATGGATGGACTAAACCTTACCCAAGAGGTATCAATCCATCCTTCTCCACAGGTTGCTGAAGACAGTGAAGAAGAGATTCAAGTGGAAGTGGATGAACTTCCCTCAACAGCTAATAACATTCCCCAAGAGGAATTAATTACAGAAGTTGTTGCTGAACAAACTCTACCAACTGATCTTGTCACACTTAGAGATCACCACAGATCTCAAGTGATTGGAGACATTTCAGTAGGTGTTCAGACAAGGCATCAACTTAACCAAGACTTGATGAATGCTTATTTTCTCTCTCAGATTGAACCTCTCTCCATCCATGAAGCTGAGCAAGATCCCCACTGGATCATTGCAATGCAAGAGGAACTAAATCAGTTTGAGAGATGTAGAGTTTGGGATTTGGTTCCAATACCTCATAACTACCCAGTTATTGGAACCAAATGGGTCTACAGGAACAAGCTAGATGCTCAAGGAAACATAGTGAGAAACAAGGCTAGGCTTGTTGCTCAAGGCTACAAGCAAGAGGAAGGAATTGACTATGACCAAACCTTTGCCCCTATTGTAAGGTTAGAGGCCATAAGAATATTCCTTGCCTATGCAGCTCACAGGAGATTCAATGTTTTCCAAATGGATGTCAAAAGTCCATTTTTGAATGGAGTGCTTCAAGAAGAGGTTTATGTGGAACAACCTCCAGGTTTTATCTCTTTAACTCAACCCTCTTTTGTATTTAAATTGCATAAAGCTCTCTATGGTTTAAAGCAAGCTCCAAGAGCTTGGTATGAGACCTTAGCAAGCTTTCTTTTAGAGCATAAATTTACAAGAGGAACCATAGATAAAACTCTTTTCAATAGATATCATAAGGACCAAATTTTGTTAGTACAAATATATGTGGATGACATCATCTTTGGGTCTACTGATCCCAAATTGTGCAAGAGGTTTGCTGACCTCATGCATTCCAAATTTGAGATGAGTAGTATGGGTGAGCTTTCCTACTTCCTTGGTCTCCAAGTGAAGCAGCTCTCTGATGGTATCTTCCTCTCCCAAGCTAAGTATTCTAAAGAGCTTATTAAGAAGTTTGGGATGGGTGATGCTTCAGGAATGAAAACACCTATGGCTACCAATGTTGTTGTGGATTCTGATGCAGCAGGGAAACTTGTAGATCAGAAGCATTATAGGGCAGTTGTTGGATCCCTATTATACCTAACAACTAGCAGACCTGATATCATGTTTGCCACATGCCTTTGTGCTAGGTTCCAAGTGAACCCTAAAGAATCTCACCTTATTTTCTTAAAAATAATTTTGAGATATATAAAGAGTTGTCCTAATCTAGGACTCTGGTATCCCGTAGAGTCAGAGTTTGAGTTAACTAGATACTCAGATGCTGACTATGCTGGATGTAGAGTGGACAAGAAGAGTATCTCTGGAACTTACCAGTTCCTGGGAATGAGACTTGTCTCCTGGTTCTGTAACAAGCAAACATCTGTGTTTACATCAACTGCAGAAGCAGAATACATGGCTGCTGGCAGCTGCTGTTCACAAATGTTATGGATACAAAACCAACTCCTAGACTATGGTGTCAACTTAAATAATTCAACATTATTTTGTGATAATACTGGTGTTATTGCTATAACACAGAATCCAGTTCACCATAGTAGAACTAAACATATTGATATAAGACATCATTTCATTAGAGATAATGTAGACAAAAAGAAAATTAACCTAATCCATATTCCTACTGATTTATAGAGAGCAGACATTTTCACCAAACCCTTGGATGAGAAAAATCATCTGTTCTTTATAAATCAACTGGAAATGATCAATGGAGAAGAGTTAAATTAGTTTCTGTCTGTATTCGACGAATTTTCCAGAGTTCGTCGAACGGAGTTCGACGAATTAGGGAAAGTTTGAGAGATGCTCGTCGAACGGAGATCGATGAATTCTCTGTGTGGAAACAATTTTCGTCGACCGGAGATCGACGAACTTTGCTTCAGAAAATATTTCGTCGAGCGGAGTTCAACGAACTGTTTTCGTTTATTCTGGATGAGATCGACAAATTATTTATCTATAATTTATTTCATCGACCTCAGTTCGAAGAACTGTTTCTTTTTCATGGAACGGAGACTGTCGATTCATATTCTGGAGAACCTTATATCTAGGTTTTCTTCGACCTCCATCCCGCGCTTTCTGTTCTCTTGTTCTTGATCGCCATTTTCTCTGTCTCTCTTACAGGTCATCAATGGCGATTCCAGCGAGCACCTTGGGTGCCATGAAATTCGACACCTGTTTTGACATGGATTTTGATTCATTCCAATATTCTGACACAATATTTCTCTACATTCTGGAACTACTAGAAGAACTTGGTCTCAAGGACTTTATGACCAGAAGGATTAAACTGCATGCAACTGAAATTAGAGAATGGGCATACACTTCGTCTGTTTCTGAGGAAAATATCCTGACAGGAAATATCGGGAGTAATGTTGTTTCTCTATCTCCCGCCATTCTTTCTGAAATCTTTGGGTTGGTAAATGGAGAAGATGATCTGGATATAGATTCTGAAGAGTTTACTTCGATGCTGAATCTGATGGTGTTTACCGGGAGTAACCCTAACAAGTTGTTAAAGAAACAATTCTTTGCCGCCTACCAGTTCCTGGCGGACATTGTAGGAAACGTGCTGATGGGCAAGCAATCTGCGCACGATTACATCACAAGACACCAGTTCCTTGTTATGTGCGTAGTGGTCAACAAGAGACAAGTCGATTGGGGCATGATTTTCTTTGAGTTGATAAAGAAGAAGAACAGCAAGAAAGAGGTCTGCTTCGGAAGAATCTTGGGAATTTTTCTTCAAGAAAAAGCTGGTGAATTCATGGTCTCCCCGACCATCTTCATCAATGCCAGCAAGCACCTCACATGCGCTCTATTTGGCAGATGGGAGAGGACGATCTCCAAGCCATCCAAGGCTACCTCCTCTTCCATCCTAGCTTCTGAGAGCTCCAGGGCTATGAAGGCCACTCCCCACCCTGCAGAAGAGGTTATTCCATCTCCACACCCTCTTCCAGCAACGCACCTTCCATCTCCTCCAGCACCCCAATCACAACAACATTCTCATGTGCCTACTTCACCTCCATCTCCACCACTTGATATTACTAACATTCCAACACCCCCTGCTTCACCTCATGACACATCTATTCCTACACCACCACAGTCTCCTCTTCACCCACATTTATCCTTCATTCCATCTTACACCCTACCACCAGATACCACCATAACAGATGCAATTCCACCTCTATCCCCTCCATCTATTCCCCTTCCTTCATCTACTTCTCTACCTTCAACATCAACTCCCTCTCCATCCTTGGAACCCTCCACTGTATCTACCATCATATCCCTGCTCACTCCCCTCATCAAATCCCAAATCCAAGAGGCCATTACACATCTTGTGACTTCTATCAATTCTTTATCTGCCAAAGTCTCTCTTCTCTCGGCTGCCCCCTCTTCACTCAGGGGCCTGGCTCCAGGTTCTCCTGAACCCAGGCAGGGGGAGATGCTCAGTGATGAAGCAGCAACAGATGCAGATGCAGCAGCAGCAACAGTAGGTACATCAGCAGACACAGCAGTAGTTCCTTCTACAGCAAGTTCAGATGCAGATGCAGAAATTTTGCCAGAATTTGATTCAGATGTGATTGAATTGATTCATTTTATGGATACTAACATTGACTTAGATGAGTCAGTTCCAGAGCAAATAAAATCTGTTGGTGATTTCCATTTAAATCCCACAGTTAATTTGACTGTTTTGTTGAGAAGTTTTGATACTATATATATGCAATCTCTTCCAGAAGACTTTACTAAGCCACAGTTGGCTATTGTGCCCTATAAATCTCCAATAAGTCCAGTAGTTGCTAAGCAACTCTGTGACAGTTTTGCAATTCCTGTTGATGCTCCAACCTCTACAGTTATTCCAGAAGCTGTCTCAGTTCCAGAAGATGTCTCAGTACCTATTTTTGTTATGGATGACTCTCCTATGCCTGTTCTGGATGAGTTAATCCTGGCTGATATTGAAGAGGAAAATATGGCAGCAGCTGAAAGCTCTGTCCAAATCACTTCTGCTTCTTGTATAGTTTCTCCTCCAACTACTATTGCTGAAACTCCAATTGTTGAAACTTCAACTTCTGCCCCTGCTACAACAAAGGCTGCTTTTGATGATAAAACTCTGAAAGCATTGGATGCTTTGTATGATAACCCTCAGGGTTCTGATAGTGATGATGAAGATGATGATGATGATGATTCAGATGAAGAAGCTTCAAATAAAAAGAAGAAATTGTTGTCAAAGAAAAGGAAGGCTCCTCCTCCTCCAGCTCCTAAGCCTAATCCAACTGCTGACACTCCTTATTACATTTTGCATAATGTTGCTCCTTATAAGGGAATACCTGCATGGATGTGGTTATCAAAGAATCAGCAGAAGGAAAGGAAAAGAAGTAGGAGATATTCTCCTCCTCCAGTTCACAGATATAGAAAGGATCCACCTCCTCCTCCAGCAGCTAGTGCCACTGAATCTAGCTCTCAGAGATCTGCCCCCATGCAAACCTATCATTGACATTCAGGGAGATCCTCTGGAAGCAGCCAGCAGAGGCAACAATCTTCAGGTAATCAACATCAGTAGCAACAACAACAAATCTCTGAAGAACAAAAAGCTGACAATCCTAAAAGACCTTACTCTCCTCCTATTCCATTTGAAGATCCTGAAACATCCAATACTACAAGAATGGCTAGGTTCCAGGAACTTATTGGTCTGTCATTGATCAATAAAGCCAAAGCTGAAGGTAAAGACATTTCTGGATTCACAACTATGTCAAAGTACAGGAAAGAAGAACTTAAAAGGTTTGACAAAGGCAACAAGCTCTTCAATGTTGATGATTATATGAAGCTCCATCCTAAAGCAGTTGTCCCAGAGCTACATCACTGAAGATCATTGGGGCAGCTGACATGAAAATGACCCAGATAGAGGCTTCAAATCCTAACAGAGAAATTATCATCAAAAAGCCAGGAGAAAAGACAACAGAAGACAAGTCTTTGCAGAAAAAGAAGAAGTAATATTTATCTTGTTTCATTTCTTTCTTCATTTGTTTTCAAACTATGTCTCTTGTTTAAACAAAGCCTATGTATATATATCTATTGCATGTGTTGGTAATTCTCTGCCAGATATATTTCTTTTTCTTGCTTTGTTTATCTGCTTTGAGTCTCTTAGTGACCTCAACCAAATAGAGGGAGATTGTTGGATCCCTAGTTGATTTGGGCTAGGTTCACTAGCTTAGGATGTGACCCAACATGTATAGCCAGGGTCAAATTTGTGTCCTAGAGTCTAGGCCAAGTACTTAGAGTCATCATCAGATGGACCAGTTATCAACAAACCTATCAGAGACTCAAGAATTAGAAGATTTCAATACTAAGTAAAATGAGTTCGACGTTCGTCGAACTCAGGTCGACGAAAGGGTTCTGAGCTCGACGATCTTGAGACATTTCTCTGTGCTGAGCTCGACGATCTTTATTCTCTATTCGACGAAGAATGAGATACTTCAACAAGCTAAAGTCAGGCTAACTCCAGATTTTCTAAGTCCAGCTTCAAGCTTTGGTCAACGAACAAGAATCTGAGATCGACGAACTTGGACCTCAAGTTCACAACTTCTCAGGTCGACGAATGCAGTACTCTGCTCAACAATTTCTGGTCAACGATCTGAATCCTTCTCAGTTAGAGACTTCTCAGATTCTAAGTCCACAATCATTCTTCGGTCGACGATTTTGGATCTCAGCTCCACGAATTAAGATTGTCAGTTCGACGAAGATTGCAGCAGAATTGACAAGTTTCCCTTGAAGACAAAGTGCTATTATCTGGTCGACGAACTCATCAGCTCAGCTCGACGAACTGTGAACTCAGCTCGACGATCCCTGTTCTTTGTTCGACGATTCCAGATTAGGTCTTCTCCAGTTTTCCGTCCCATTTCTTGGCGATGAATCCTGAGTATTAATGCTCAATCTTCTTGGAATGTTACCGTTGGAACGAGCATTGATCATGGATTATTACATGCCATTTTCCATGGGACATTTAGGGAAATCAGTGATTGTCGCTTCCTTCCCAGGCCAACTGTAATTACTGCTCAAGCATTCAAATTTCCAAGTGTTCTTCAGTCAGTCTTAAGTCAGAAAACAAAAATAAGAAAAGATTAAGCAGTACTCAACACCAGTCAGACACACAGACAGACATTGCATAGAAGAACAAGTCTTACAAAAATCTAAAGTTCTTTTCTGCAATCAGCCTAAACCAGAGAACATCAAGAATAAGAACATTCAATCACTATCAAGAGTCTTCTTCCTTCAACCCTACAGGATAACATCAGAAGGACAATAATTCTATCTGCCAAAGAAGTTCCTGAAGCAATCTCTGGTCAAGGCACTCAAGCTCTTTGAAGACCTGTCACCCTGAAGCAGTGCTCCAGAATTCCTGATCCCTTCAAGATCTTAGGGGGAGCAATCTGCTGAAATCAATCCACAAGTCTTCCCAGTTATTATTGAGAAAGAGAAGACCTCATCACACCCCTTTTCCATCCTCTGTACAGGGTTTTAATTCCCATCAAAATTATTCATAGTTACAAGTCTCCTACCAAAAGACTTGAGGTTTTGGTTTTTGAGCACCTGAACAAAAGCTCATTGGTGTCAGGCAACTGATCAAAAACCTGAGTGGATTCCTACCAGGGTGGTAGAAGAGTGGATGTACCCAGGTTGGGGAACCACTATAAATTTCTTGTGTCGTCTGGTTGCCCTTTTTCTTTTGTTTTGGCTGTGCTCTGTGATTGTTTAGGTTGCTGTGCTTATTTCTTTATTTGCTAATCTGTTCACTTAGGATTACAACAAAAGCTGTAAAAAGTTTGTAGTGAGCACAATACTCTATTCACCCCCCCCTAGAGTATTTCAGATCTAACTTGCACTTTTAGTCTTAACTACTCGAGAGCCATAAATTGACTAATCGGGATCTATCATCCTTACTCGAGTAAGAATAATTTTACTCGAGTATTAACTGAGCAATTCACTCGAGTATGTATAGAACTACTCGAGTAAAACACTCGGTAAATTTTCTTTGACAGAATTCTCTTCTCTTTGGTGAGACTAGCATCAAGTCTTTTCCAATTAGTCCTAGTGCTTGAATATGAAGTGTATCCCAATAGAGAGGTTACATATGAGTCAACACATTGGATCACGCAATGATGGATTACATTGTATGGTCCTATGTTTGGTGACCCATTGTAGACTGACATTGGTCTACACTTGTCATTAGAGTCCTGCAAACACATAACTCAACCAAAGCATCAAATACAACTTAATTCATCTTAGTTCATGGGTGACTTCATAAAATATGGGTTAGTGTGTATACAATACCCAACAAATATGAAACCCTAGTTATACTAGTTGCTCTTGTAGTTTATTATTCCTACTGTTTAGGTTAGCCTAAGACTGCCCAAGGTATTGCCCGTGAAGGGCTCTCGAGGGCACTAGGAACTATGATGATAGCTGAAGCCCATCGTTCCCTTTCGCAAGTCACTTACTATTATTGGTTGTTACCCAACTCACAATCCCTTTAATGTTGTACTGGATCTAACCCTAGTGTATTTGACTCTTTCTCTCTCCACGGGGAAGACGATGTTTCGTCGACCCCGAGCACCTCTTAACACTAGTCAAACATCACACTCCTCATCATGACTCCCGATGATAATCTCATTTCACTTACTAGATCAATACACTAATATCCCAACTCCCTAAGTTCATTTTGCACCATATTAGGATTTCTGCAGTTTTTACTAAACGCAGACCATCCTAAGCTATATGAAGTATACAATGGGAGGTACTCCAAATTATCATCCAAAATCCCTATAATATTTTTTGAAGGTCTATCATGACATGATTAGCCTGAATCCAGAATTTTATAATTTTCCTAATTTACTTGATAATTTATTAAATTTCCAAAGTGATCCAAATGCCTCAGTTTGAACATGAAGTACAATTTTAAAGCATGCAAAGTGTTCCACAAAATTATGATAAATAAAATACAACTATTTATCAGTAAATTCAAGGTCTCCAAAGTTTCAGTAAGACTTAAACCTCTAAACATAATTTTTGAACATAACCTACATTAACCAAATTAAAGAGACAAGTACTGCCAACATACTTCTAAAAATTCTGACAAAATTCAAGGATGAATATAAATACATATAAACACTCTTGGTCAAGTTTCATAATTTATCAGTGAATAATGAACTCTATACATGATTTTTTCATAATAATCCAAGTTAGCAGGTTAATGAACTAATTACAACAATTATTCATCTAAAATTTCCAATAAAATTCCCATATGTGCATATTGACCTCGAAACACTACTGATCAAGTTTTATGATTTTCCAATAAAAATGGAGCTCTAAATCTATTATTGATCATATTCCCGAATTTATATACTTGTGTAGTAAGTACTGGAAATTTACATTTGAAAATTACAATAAAATTCATGTGTGATCATAATGGTCTAAAACTCATTCTGTCCCAATTTCATAATCATCTAATGGATATTAAGATCATAATAAAAACATAATTAATTAGGGCTAATATTGGTATTACAAAGATGATACTAAAATTATTAATCTGAAATTCCCAATAAAATTATCCAAGGCTTATAATGACATTATGAATACACTACCCAAGAGTATTCAAGTTTCATAAGGTTTCATAGAGTTCTAGTTACCTACCCTTCAATTTTAGGGATTGTGACCTAAACTATGGTTAGGGTTTTGAGGGGTTTGTCCATCTCCAAATCCTCTAAGATTTTCACCAGAGGACCTTAGCTATCCTAGGGTCCTCTTTACCAAATTTCAAATCCATACAAGGGCATTTGACCACATGCCCTTCACAAACCCCCAAAGTCCAAACTTAGGGTTTGAACTTGGGTCCTAGGGCAATCCTATCCCAAACCACCCCATAACCCATATGAGAGTGTAAAAAGTCATGACAAACCAGTGGACAAAGTTTCATCTTCTGTTGAGGTGATTTGGCCACCCAATCCCACAAAGTGCACTTTTGACCTAGATACCCTTGTTAGGGCAAAAATAGAGTCTGCTCATTTCCAAACCAAATCAACTAAAAATGAGGTGAAAATTTATGCAGAACCTCCTGATGACCCTAAGGACCACTCACCAAAATTTGGGAGGGTTTGGAGGTCTTAGGTCCCTAAATTAATTTACCCTATGATATTTAAATGATTTCAAAAACTATAGAAAAATTGTTCCCAAAAATTCTCATTTTTGGGCAGGCCTAGATACAGATTAGGGTGACTCCGTGTCCAAATTTCAGGTTATTTAGACAAGGGATGAAGTGGGGGCACACATTTTAACCTCTGTCTAGCCCTAAGTATAGACCCCACCAAAATGAGTGCCCTGGTCAAACCTGGCACCCAAATTGGTTCAAACTAATTTTAAAATACAGTACCTCCTAGGTCTACAATTTTGATATTCATCACTTTTCCTGTAGGTGCCCCTAGGTATTTTTAATAATAAAAAACTTTAAATACAAATAGTGTGACAGAAATGAAATAATATGAAAATATATCCTAGAGTTTTAATCGATCACCAGCGCGAATCTTAAAGCACATCCAGCAGCTCTGGCTCATCTTCTTCCTCCAACTGACGGGTAGGATTGACTCGTCTTAGAGCTATTTCCATCCAGCCACCCGGCCACCTCCATGGCCGGCCACCTCCACCACCACCTCCGTTGAGGTTTTTATCGCCAGGCGGCGGCACAGCCGCCGGAGGGGCCTATTCCGGCAAACCCGACAAGTTAAAAATTGCGGAAAAACCAGGATAAGGCTTCTCCCGATCTGGCCCAATTGAGCCCGAATCTTGGCTCTAACAATTCCTATGATCTACACACAGTGATAGAGGAAGGGGAGGACCTTGCTTGCGGCCTGGAGACATGTTGATCGTGGGATACCATTGTGTTAGGTACATTGGAAAATGTGTACCAGATTTAGAGAAGCCTCACCAAACTCAATGATATTCATCAAGGTGTATTTGATGTTGTTTTGAGTTTGAATGTGCAGGTTAAGGAAATGCAGAAAAAGTTTCTAAGTACAAGTGTCGACACTAAAGAAGAATTTTGTCGACACATGGGAAAGGCTGTGTCGACACCAGGAGCCAGATTATGTCGACACACAGGACTTGTGCAACAGGCCAGGGCATGTCATAGCTGATTGTCCTGATAAAAGAAAGGAATCTAAAGATAAAAAGAAGCAGCAAAATAAGGACAAGAAGGAGAGATACTTGGTTGCAAAGAAGTAGAAAAACTGGACTGATTCCTCATCATCAGATTCAGGAGAAGAGACAGAAGTTGAAGCTTATATAGGATTCTTTACTACTGAAGAGGATTCAGTAGAATATGAGTTCTTGCAAATGATGGACTCAATGAATGGGACTGAAGATCATCACTACAGAGGGCTGATGGCTTTCACTAAGGAAGATCAATGCCAGGATTAGCCTGGTCCCAGCTAGGTAAACAGCCTATCTACAGTTTCTGATTATTATACTGGATCAGAATCAGAAGCATCTGCATCAAGAGATGTGGATGGTTCAGAATCTGAAGGGGATGTTCATCAACTTATTGATGAGTATGGTGATCTGTTGCAAGCACTTAAGAGAAGCAGAAACCTTGTCAAAAACCTGGCTAACGAAATTGCATCCCTTAAACTGGTTGCATTAGATTCAGAAAAAAATGCTGGATCTGAAGATGAATGAAGTTGCCAAACTGAAAAATATAACTTTTATTCAAATGGGTACAATTATATTCAAAAATGATCAAATCAAGAGTCTGGAAGTCAGACTTCAAAGAGAGAAGGAACTTGTGGCTAAGTTCTCAAAGCCAAAGTAAGTCTTACCCTTAATTGATGACTTCATTCTTCAAAAGTGTAAGACAAGATTAGGTTTCAAGGGAAGAACTAGGGCAGCTAATTCCAAAAGAAAAGGCAAAGCCCTAGTTCAGCCACTAGCCTTCAAACCCCCTATTGCTTTCAGGAAAGTGATGCAGCCCATTAACAAGTATGACCATGACATTACACATGGTCACAGTAAGCCTGGTAATCTGAATGACAAGGGTGTAATTACCAATAGGGAAGCCCATGTACAAGCACATTATGATCATCAGGAATCATTAATGTTTGATGCATCGGTCCAAGTGGTCATACCCCAATATGGTACTTAGACAGTGGATGTTCCAGGCACATGACTGGAATAAGAAGGATGTTGAAGGATTACACTGCTATAGAGAATGGACCCAAAGTGATCTTTGGTGGATCTGAAAAGGGGGTCATCAAAGGGTTTGGTAACATTTCCAATAGCTCAATCACTATCACCCAAGTGGCTTATGTGAAAGGTCTAAAACATAACTTAATAAGTATAAGCCAAATGAGTGATCTTGGTTATGACACTTCTTTTATTAAGATTGGGTGTCAGATTAGAAGGATAAGTGATCAAAAGGTCATCTTGTCAGGTTATAGAAAAGGAAATGTTTATTGTCTAAGTTTTGTGAGTGAGAATATAGATTCTCCTGTTTGTCTCATTGTAGATGAGAAAGCTTCTTATTATGTCAAATGGCACAAGAGGCTAGCTCACCTCAACTATAAGACTATAGGTCAACTCTTTAGTAAAGAGTTAGTGAGAAATGGACCTCAGGTCAAGTGCATCAAAGAGGGTGTGTGTTCAGCTTGTCAAAAAGGCAAACAGATCAAATCCTCCTTCCACAGTCTTGATACCAAAGAGTCAATAAGGTGTTTGTACCTCCTGCATATGGATCTATTTGGTCGTATGAGAGTTCATAGTCTAGGTAGGAAAGTCTATACATTTGTGGTTGTGGATGACTATTCTAGATTTACATGGGTTTTCTTTCTGAGGCAGAAATCTGAAACCCCAACTATTTTCCATAACTTTGTTAGGCAAATTCAGAATGAACTTAACAATTCAGTGGTCAAAATCAGAAGTGATCATGGAACTGAATTTCAGTCTGAATGCATGACAAGGTTTTGTGAAGAACTAGGCATTCATCAGGAGTTCTCCTCACCAAGAGCTCCTCAGTAGAATGGTATTGTTGAAAGAAATAATAGAACTCTTATTGAGGCTAGTAGAACACTACTAAGTGACACTTCTCTCCCAGAATATTTCTGGGCTGAGGCAGTAAACACTGCATGTCATGTTCTCAATAGAGCATTCATCACTAAAAGCCACAAAAAGACACCCTATGAGATTATGAAAGCCAGAAAACCAAACATATCCTATTTTAGGATCTTTGGTAGCAAGTGTTTTGTTCTTGATAATGGCAAACACTATTTAACTAAGTTTGCTGTCAAATCCCAAGAAGGGATATTTGTTTGGTACAGCAACAGCAGTAGGGCATACAGAGTCTACAACATGACTACTCAAGTTGTAGAAGAGTCTATCCATGTAGTTTTTGATGAAACTAAACTAATAAACTATGAGCTGTCTAGTATTTCTTGTAGCTCTACAGGTCTGAAGGAAAAGATGGACAAGCTAACCATTAGTGAAGACCAACCTGCAAGGCAGGATGAAGAAAATGATGAATGTTGTCCAGGGGGAGTACAAGACCCAAAAGTTGATGAAGAGGACAATGAAGTACAGCATGGTGAGGTAATTGGAGAAAATCAAGGTGTAGATAGGTTGCCTCCAGCAATAATATATCTAAAAGATCATCCAGTACACCAAATTATTGGTGATCCAAGTCATGGAGTTCAGACAAGGAGCAAGAACATGAACACAGTCCTTTGCTCAAGTTTTCTATCCCAGATGGAACCCAAGAAATTTCAAGAAGCCATACAAGACCCAAACTAGATTGATGCCAAGCAGGAAGAGCTGAATCAATTCATAAGATACAAAGTCTGGAAGTTGGTTCCTAAACCAAAGAATCACAATGTCATAGGGACTACGTGGATCTACAGGAACAAACTAGATGAAAATGGCATTATAGTCAAAAACAAAGCAAGAATGGTAGCAAAAAGGCTACAGGCAGGAAGAGGGAATAGACTTTGATCATACATTTACCCATGTGGCAAGGTTATAAGAAATAAGGCTTTTCCTTGCCTTTGCATCTTATCAAGGGTTCAAAGTATTTCAGATGGATGTTAAGTCAGCATTTTTGAATGGTGACTTAAAAGAGGAAGTCTATGTTGAACAACCCTCAGGTTTTATAGATCCTCTCTATCCTAATTATGTATATAGGCTTAAGAAAGCACTATATGGTTTGAAACAAGCCCCTAGGGCTTGGTATGAAATATTGTCTACATTCCTCATTGAGAACAAATTCTCAAGGGGGAAAATAGACAAAACTCTATTCCTTAGGGAATCAAAAGGCAAGATGATCATAGTCCAGATATATATTGATGACATTATCTTTGGATCAACAGAAAATAACCTTTGTAGAACGTTTGCCAAACTTATGCACAGGAAGTTTGAGATGAGCAGTATGGGTGAGCTGAAATTCTTCTTGGGACTCCAAGTTAGACAAACTGATGATGGCTTGTCTATATCCCAGTCTAAGTTCACCAAGGAGTTGATTAAGAAATATGGTATGGAGTCAGCCTCCACCATGAGAACTCCAATGGGGTCAAGTATGCCAATAGGCAAAAATGATGAGGGAAACCTGTAGATGAGTCTTTGTATAGAGGGATAATTGGCTCCCTTTTATACTTAACTGCTAGTAGACCAGACATCATGTATACTACATGTGTCTGTACTAGGTATCAAGTCTGCCCTAAAGAATCTCATTATACTGTAGTCAAAAGAATTTTGAGATATCTTAAGGGAACACCAAATCTTGGCCTTTGGTACCCTAAGAATAGATATTTTCTACTAACTGGGTATTCAGATGCAGACTTTACAGGATGCAAAGAAGACAGGAAAAGTACAACTGGCACAGGTCAGTTTTTAGGAGGAAGATTGGTGTCATGGAGCAGCAAAAAACAGACAAGTGTGGCTATTTCCACTGCTGAGTCTGAATATGTTGCTGCAGGCAGTTGTTGTGCTCAGCTGTTATGGATACAACATCAGCTTGAAGATTATGGCATCCAGGTAAGTAGAACTCCATTATTTTGTGATTCTACTAGTGTCATTTCTTTTGCTAGAAATCCTGTTTCTCATAGCAAAACTAAGCACATAGAAATAAGATTTCATTTCCTTAGAGATCATGTTAAAAAGGAAGACATAAGTTTAGAATTTGTCAATACTAATTTTCAAATTGCTGACCTGTTCACCAAACCTCTGGCTAAAACTAGATTCAATTATTTTAAAATTTAATTAGGCATGCTAAACTTGGAATAAGAATGACAAATTTGACTAATTAAATTTGTGTCGACACATAAAGACATCTGTGTCGACACTTAGTAGTTGGTGTCGACACATAAGGAAAATTCTGTCGACACATCCAGGAGATTGTGTCGACACTCAGAATTTGGCTTCGACACATAGCTATCCTGACACTTAAATGTTGGTGTCGACACATACAGTCGTCTGTATCGACATGCAGAAATTAGAATATACTCTTAAGGTTGTCTGTGTCGACACATCACAATTAGTGTCGACACATAGTATTAAAGTACCTTTAAGTACTCTGTCGAGACTTTAGTAGTCAGTGTCGACACAATCCCAACTGTGTCGTCACAATAAGCAAATTTCTGCAACTGCCAAGGGTTTAAGAAAAAGATGAAGATGTATCTTCCACGACCAGAGAATCTCTCCAATGGTGTGGACTGGATTCCACCACCAAGATTGGATCTTTTATGCACAGAAAGGGAATGAACTCCCAGGGAAAATTTCTTTCTGAAATTATAGGAAAAGTAATTCTGTGCAAAACAGGAGTACATGATAGGATATCTGCCCATATGTTCAATCTAATGACCATAGTCATCTTCAAGGTCAAAACCAACTAGTCTGCTGTTATTTTTGACAAAATCAAAGAAAGTCTTAAGAAACCCAATCTGGGTAGAATCCTGAGTTTATATCTAGCTGAGTATATTCCTGAAGTAATGAATCAGATTGCAGGATCTAAGATCAATCATATGAGAAGAATGGATTTCAGAATACTATTAAGATGGGATAGAGTTCTGACCAAAGATCTTTCTACCCCTCAAAAACAATCAAAGCAGATTCAGAAAAAGAAGAAAACACCCTCTAAGACCAATGAATCTTCCAGTGATTCAGAAGAAATGGTTGTTTTCAGCTCAGATGAAGAAGGAGCAGAAAGGACTAGATAGTCACCTGCTCTAGAGAATGTAACTGAAGGTCAAGTGCAGGGGGAGCAGGCTCCTGCAAGCAACATCCAAATGACACAAGTCCAGGAAGAGCTTAATCAAGGGGGAGCCAATGAGTTTTCTCCAGTTTCAGCTCAACAAGAGGCATTACCTTCAGGGGGAGCTCATGAACAAGAGCCACCTATCAACACAGCTGCATTGGACAGTGAAGCAGCTACATAATCTATACTTGAGGTACTACTGGACATAAATCAAGCTGCTCTCAATTACTGAAAATGATCCACTGAATGTGCATATGAATGAT